>BSBN01001760.1:0-1449730 GCA_027924645.1 Cunninghamia lanceolata
TCACCTTGTATCTGCAATAACATCTAGTTTAGAACAAAAAATGTTGTGTATCTTTAGGCATTGTTCTTTGTTGTTTTGCGGTACCAGTTGGGCCGCACAACCTAGGGAAGACGTGGGCATTGCTGGTGATGGTTATACCACCTTTCGTGGCTCTTATCATGCTCATTTTGGACGTCTAGGGTCCTAGTTGCCATTGCCATACGTGGTGTGCAAGAATCCTTTCATTGGTGGAGTTTAGGAGTTGTTCATTGGTGTCCATATTGTCGGTCTGGGTACAACAGAAGTACAAAGTTGTAAACTAGAAAATGGCTACGTTCTTGTAATTCATATTTATGCATAATATGAACTGGGTCTTTGTTATTTTGCTTGTATCTATCATAGTTTTTCTAGGTTATTGTTATATGCTTTATATTTTATGGTTTCAATGCAAAAAACATACATGCAAACACACATATAAACCCTAAACCAGAACAATAGTCAGAATCACATTGAGACAAAAAAACATTGGCATAAAACTCTATTCGATAATGCATATTACATTTCAGAAGTGTTGGACCACCTGCAACAAAGTAACACTTACCTTCCGCTATATAGCATGTGCCACAATCATAGCCACTGCCCCCACTCTAACACCAGTGAGGACATAATTTCGACTCTGTGGAATTCCCTACTCGATTTGGGCTTTTATGTCAATGTTTGATATTGTTTTGAGACAGAAAATGTCATGCCCACATTTCCATGTAGTCACAACACGCATCACACGTGTCATGTCCACATGCGCCATGTGGTCATGGCATGAAATACCAAAATTTTTCTCACGCTTCCCTAGAAACCCCCTCGCACGCGTAGGCATGCTCATGCGGCGTACGCTTAAGGCGAAAGCAATACAGTTGTCGGCGGTGTGTACCAAGTACATGTGCGCACACCCTACGCAAGGAAACGCGTGGTTTCCTAACTTAGGTTAATTTCACGAATTACATTTGAACAACAATTGTTTTAGGTGATAGATCATTTTTCAACAAAGCACGATCATCTGATTCTTCTTTCCATTTTCTAAAATTTAATATTAATTTCTCCTCCTTCAAACTTAGCATTTTCACCAAGCCCGTTCATTTGCCCTCTTTTCCTTTTCTTGGAATTTAATTTTGATTCTATTTCTATCTCATTCTCCTTCCCGTTATGCAATATCTTCTTATGTTATCCTTTCTTTTTTTTTTCTTTACATTTTTTATCGAACAGCGTTAACACTGTATCTTTTACATTATTCCTAAATTTCTTGGTAAACCGGATCACTTAAACAGGGTTGGTTAACTTCACTAGACTCAATTCCCCTAGGGTTCTGCTCTAGTTTTTAGTTCAACGTTTGAATTAATTTTAATAATTAACATGTTCCTAAACAGAATTAACAGTAGGTTAAACTTACTTAGTTCTCTTAGCCCTATTCAGAAATGTCGCACATTTTCTCCTCTTTGTTTTCTAAGTTAGCTGTTCTTTCTTTTTCTCTCTTTTTTTTTAATGGACGTTTATTTTCTAAATCTACAGTTGAGTTTTAAGAATGGCCACTCATGGAATCCCTGTGATGGCTTGTTTGCGTTTATTTTCAGTGTCCTTTGTAAATGAAAGGATCATATTTTCCTCTTCATTTTCCTGTCATTTAATTTGAGATAATTGTTGAAACTTCCGAGAAACTCTTCCTTAAAATTAAAGTATATTTACCTATGCTCTTTTAAAATTATAATTATATTTCTCCTTATAAATTTAATTTATATATATATATATACCGCCATTATCTCAGTTCACTTTAACTCACAATTTCATTAATAAGTTCCTTAACTGTAAAGAAAGTATAGATTATATATAAAATAAATATAATAATATATATAATTTGTTAAAACAGACTACTATCCAATAATTCATTTAAAAAAAAAATAGAACAATGAGTTAATTTATTTTTGCATACATAAACAATGTATTTCTGAATTGTAACTCTGAGTTTAAGCATCTATTCAATTCGTATTATACATTATGCATAAATAAATCCCACTTTCCTTGATTAAAATTTCTATTTCAAGTCAAATGTTTTAAACTACATATAATAAGCATTTAATTTCTTGCGGTAATTTAAAAAAAAAATACTGTAATCCCAAATTTTATTTCTTTCATAGTAGCAAAATTACAACTTGGCTTATAACAAAATTTAAAATTAATTTTTCCACTAAGTTTACATAGAAATAATGCTTTTACAAACTTAATTAAAACATCAACTAACTCACAACTTTGCAAGTAGGAGAAGAAGGAACTAGACAAGTCTAATATCCTTTTAAAAACAATTTTTCTTTTCCTTTCCTCATTTCAAAATGCTAAAACTTAATGAACAATAGAATACAAACATCAATCTAATAACAGAGGATTTCTTCACAACTTCAAAATACCAATTTATACAATCAATAGGGAGATAACTTTCTCCTTTTGACGAATCAACCAAGATGCAGTCACTAATATGACCAGGCTCTCTTATAGAGCCTTAAGAGTAAAGGAAAATAAAATATTTTCTCAACACAAGAAACTTCTCCAAACTTCACAAATAGCTCCAAGAATACCTGCATAACACACAAGGAAAGAAACACCACACAAGCTGCTCTCCTCCCTACCGTAGACCCACAAGAGGGTCACCCCCGAGCTAGGGAAATCATCCACACACCTAGGGGATTCAATACCACTTCACAACAAGATAAAAACAACACACCAAAACATAAATACACCCATAAATATTTACACAACACAAAATTCATCCACTGTGAGTTTAAAGAGGGGTAGGAGAGTGGACACACTCAACTCTAGAGTGTCACCCTTCAATTAAATTTTAACACAGTTTCCTTCTCATGGCCTCAAGCCAACTTACCAACAAAGATTCCAAGGAGTTCATATTTTAACTCTCAAGCCAAATAACACAATTTCTCAAAGTCACACAAATGCCCTCAAGGCTTTCAACATCCCAAAAGAAACAAGCCATGCACTCGAGGAGGATCACTCCTCCCCTACCCCACACTTGATGAGCATTTCTCCCAAGTGGAAGAAGCTCTGTCAACACCCAAGTAAATTTCCCCACAATTACATAATTTACAACACAACAAATGAAATTTCATTTCACATATCTATCATGCAATAAATAGAAAATGCAAAGGAAAGGCCTTGAAATCCAACCTTAAAAATCCTTGTAATGGAAGGAGTTGAAGTAGAGTTACTCTCCAGTCTCCTCTCCAAATCTCCACCAAAAAACCTCCCTATTTTCTAAAATTCAACCTCATTTTATTTCTATCCCAAGTGGGATTAAAAAAACATCACCCACTCCATGATCTCCTTTTCTCTCTATCCCAAGTGGGATTAAAAAAAATAACCCCTCATGAGCTCCTTTCCCAAAGTCTTCCCTTTTTTTTGTCACTATCCTAAGTGAGATTAAAAAATAACCCCACTCATAAAGGACCTAACCACTTCATGGGGACTCTCACCAAAAGTGAGGGAACAAGAAGACAATCCCCTCCATTATTGGTGGACCATGGAGTCATTTCAAGCCTTGGAAATGGAGAAAGGATGGGCTTGAGTGTTGATCCCACTCATCCTATCCTTCCCATGCCTCCAAATTCGTCACTTAACTTCACTGTGAAGTTAAGGTGACCATACGGAAGTTAACTAAGGGTTACCCTAGTCAAAATGGACCCTAGACCCATGGGGTATAATCTAGGGTCAACTTTAACCTAGTTAGGACACCCAGGGTCAAGTTAAGACACAAGAAAAGGGTCTCAAAAATTTAAATTTAAAAAATAAAATTCAAATACAATTCTTACAACACAAATCATAATTTAATTTTACAAAAGGGTAGACCTAACCCATTCAACCTCATGCAAGACAATATTACAACATTACAACATTGCACCAAACACAGAGTTGATCTTGGTTCCTCGTGGAACTAGATCGGCTTCACAAGGGATTACAACATAAGGTGTGGAATAATCTCCTGTATCTGTGGTTTTGTTAGAAATACCTATACACTCAATCTCAAAGTTAATTCCACATATACATATCATAGCCGAAATAAATTTAATACATGCATTTCCAAAGCATACCATAGTTCTTATAAACATAATGAAATCACATGACAATTTTCTATCTAACATCACCTAATTAGTTTTCCTGTAATGTAAACATTAATCAAACATCATCCAATTAGTTTTCCTAATAAAATAAACATCTATATAACATCACCCAATTTGTTTTCTCTTAAAACAAACATCTAACTATCATCACCCAATTAGTTTTCCTTTAACATAATAAGATTTAATAGTTTGAAAATCCAGGACAACAGTCCCACAAATATAAAAGTATCAGCAACAGTAAGCTAAATAGTCACATGTACGAAAATGAAAAAGTGTAGGCCTCACATCCTCCCCCCTAAAACTGTACTTCCTCCTGGAAGTCATCAAAGAGGTGAGGATACAAAGTCCTCAGTCTCGCTACATCCTCTCATGTTGCAATGACCTCGTCATACATGTCCCACTGGACCTTAACCTAGTCCAGTTTTCGACCTCGAAGGCCCAGCATCCGACGAGCCTATTAGTAATAATTTATGTTTGGGGTTTTGAGTGAGGCCTCTTCCCAAAAGTCCAAAGTTTCTAACACATTTTGGCCTCTGCAGTTGTTAAAAATACAAGAAATCAGTTGTGTGCGGGTCAAAATATGCAGTGGCGGGTCAGAAATCTCCATTGGCCCTCGAAAAATGCATATCGGGTGACTGCTTCAGGCTCTTAAATGTTTCTAAGTGTGGCTAGAAGGGTCAAATTGTGCCACAGCCATGGGACCGCCAAGTGTTAAGCCCTGGTTTAGACCCGCGCCGTTGATTGTGCTTCCCGCGTAGCGTGCCACGTGTCAACAGCGGAGGCGGCCCCTTAAAGTTTCAAGAATGCGCGGAAGGCACCAAGTGTCGGCCTCCGCCAGAGTGTTTCAAGGAGGGATCTTGGAGTTTCATGAGGCCGCGGAAAGTGCCACGTGGCTGCTTCCGCAGGAGTTTCAGGGAAGTTTCTTGGTGTGTTTCAAAGAGAGCGCGGAGCCCGCCATGTGTCTATCTCTGCCAAGCTTCCGAAGGGTCTCTAATGTTTCCAGGATATCGCGGATGCTGCCAAGTGTCACATTTCGCGTGGGGTTCTGACAAAGGGCTCTCGGCAGGGAAGATTAGGTAAAACGAATCAGCGATAGAAACTTCAAGTGCCTACGTGGCACGATTTGGTTGGTGGGTGGCTTTTCAGCAGTTTTTGGTGCCATTCGATCTCTGCGACTAGGTTTTTGATCAACGACCAGGTTTTAAAGTTACAGCGAGGGTTTTTCCTGAGACTTTGCAACTGTTTTTGGTGGGAGAAACTTCTTAGGCACGCAACTGCTGCATCCCAATGCTGTGAGTTGGTTTGCCATTAATGGCGAGGTTGCACAGAGGTATGGGTCGAAAGGACACGCCGGCTACTCGATTTAGACAGAAAATCATGACAAGGCGTTGCAAGTCAAGATCTCACCTGCCCCTTCCTTCCTATCTGTGCGGCTACATTAAATGTTTCTGGCGCCCCCTGGTAGTGCATTGTATCTGGTCATATCTTTGGGGGGTTGCCCTACAATTAGTGTAAGGAGGGTGCATCTTCCTGCTATTTAAGGAGGACTGTGTGACCAATTTTAGGTTGTTGAAGGCCTGGGGCAATTTTTGTGTAAATAATGAAGAACAGGGCATGAACTTGGTTGTTCCATCCCATTTTGGAGTTTATGTGTTGCAGCATGGTGTATTTTGCACATATTTTTAGTTTCAGTGTTGATTTATATGAAAAATACTTATTGCATGTGTCTATCTGCTTGTCTCCGTTTGCTGCATGTCATCCTTCTTTTGAATCTGGTTGCTAAGGGTTTCATAGATTCTAGGGTATAGATATCTATACTGCATGCTTGATCTGTAACTTCCATTCAAGGAGTGGATTAAATTGGTTTAGGTCAATGTATGGAGAAGGTTGCATGTCTGCAGGGATATCTGTAAGTAGAGGCAGCTAGATACCCATTCTTGGGTGATGTTTGGAAGGCAAGCATCAAGTCCAACCCCCTAAAACTTGAGTGAAAGTTGCAAACCATCTATTGTATACGTCTAGTTGACTCCTTGCCCAATGGATAGGCACCAGTCTGCTCCTGGGTCAGTAGTTATGAGCCAAAACCCCTTGTCTTACATCCAGGACATTATGTCCACCCATCTCATCACTTCCACCTGTTAGTTGTAGGAGTAGGACTAGGAACCCCCTGCATACTCTCATACCCAACCAGACACATATGTCCAATAATGTTGCCAACCTTGTGATCTATCATGCAGATATTGGTCCATACATGAGAGTATTCTGCCTGTTGTTGTCAAGTTAGATCTTTCTATCTTTGAGCTAGTCAAGGTTACATCTTGAGTTATAGGGATACCCCCCTTGGTGCGGTAGAACTAGAAGTGAAGGGGAGGTAGCTCACGCAACCTCCTGTATTAGTTGGCTGAATCTGCACGTGCATAGGAACTGGCAAACCCTGATGCTGATTCAGAAGAAAAACCAACAAAGCCAATATGCGAATTGGCTCCAACGCCAGTTGTCCGTCTGCCTCTACCTGAAGAGCACTCTAATCCAATACGTGAGATAAGTCAGAGACATAATGACGTAAAATTGAAACATGAACAACATCGTGGATACGCAACAAGCTAGGTGGCAAGGCTAGACGATAGGCTACAGGTCCTATCCACTCCAAAATCTCAAAAGGTCCTACAAACTGAGGTGCGAGTTTAGAGCCCTTTTTGTAACGGATTGGACTCTTGTGCGGTTGCACTCTCAAAAAAATCGTGTCACCTAGTGAGAAGCTCCTATCAGTTCTCTTTGCATCGGCATACTTATTCTGTCTATCATGTGCCTCCTGAAGTCTCTGTCTAATCAGTGCAATCTACTGCTCTATGTCCTGAACTAGTTCTGGACCAATGGTGACCCTGTCCTCTATCCGATCCCAACTCAATGGTGTTCTACACTGTCTGCCGTATAAAGCCTAGAAAGGAGGCATACCCAATGAGTTGTGATGCCCATTATTGTAGGCAAACTCAACCAGATACAGATACTCCTCCCATCTAGACTGATGGTCCATAACATACATACAAAGCATATCTTCTAACACCTGATTAACTCTCTCTGTCTGTCTGTCGGTCTCTGGATGGTATGCTAAACTGAAGTTGAGCTGTGTGCCCAACACTTGACATAAGGCTCTCCAAAACGATGAAGTGAATACAGAGTCTCTATTGGAAATGATGCAGCGAGGTACTCCATGAAGTCTAACAATCTAATCTAAGAACACTCTTGCCACTGCTAGTGCATTATACGTCATGCGTACAGGTGAGAAATGTGCCACCTTGGTCAACTTGTCAACTGTCACCATGATGGCATCATGATGACGTGATGACATAGGTAGACCAACAATAAAGTCCATGGAAATGGTGTCCCATTTCCACTCAGGTATCTCGTGAGGGTACAATAGTCCTGCTTGATACTGATGCTCAGCCTTGACCCTCTGACACTCAAGGCAACGAGCAACATATTCTGCAATGTCTCGTCTCATCTCAGCCCAATGATATAACTGTCGCAAATCGGCATGCATTTTCTTCACTCCTAGATGTGCTGCATAAGGTGCTCTATGAGCGTCTAAAAGAATCACTGTACGCAGGTCACCTGCACGGGGTACATAAATGCGCTGCTGATGTCTAAGAAAACCATCAGACTCAAGGGAATATCCTACGAATTTACCCTTAAGGGCCCCCTGATTCTGAATTTCTTGCTGCACCTCAAGAAACCACTCGTCCTCTGGTAGATGTTGTAAGATGCGGTCCCTCAAGTTCACCTTTAATGTCAAGGTCAGGATCTTGTGGCGCCTCTGACTTAAAGCGTCGGCAACCACATTCTCCTTCCCTTTGATGTAGTGGACATCAAAGTCATACTCGCATAAGAACTCCATCCAACGCCGCTAGCGAGCGTTCAAATTTGGTTGTGTAAAAATGTACTGTAAGCTATGGTGATTCGAATGGAGCTCAAAGCATCGACCTAAGAGAAAATGTCTCCAACGAACAAGAGCATGAATAACTGCTGCGAGCTCTAAATCATGAGTAGGGTAGTTTAGTTCATGTGTCTTAAGTTTGCGCAATTCGTATGCAATTGCTCTACCTCCCTGCATAAGCACGGTTCCCAAACCCTCTAATGATGCATTTGTGCAAACAACAAAATCCTCTGCAGGATCTGGAACCGCTCAAATGGGAGCACTGGTAAGACACTCCTTGAGGATCCCAAAGGCCTTCTCACACTGCTCAGTCCAAGTGAAACTTTTCCCTTTTCGCTGAAGGGAAGTGATGGGATGTGCTATCCTAGAAAAGCCCTCGACAAATCTACGGTAATAACTAGCTGATCCCATAAAGCTCCTAACTTCTGTCACACTGGTGGGTGTTGGCCAGTCCTGAATTACTCTGATCTTCGATGGATCTACGGAGATGCCATCACCTGATAAGATGTGCCCCAAGTATTGCACCTCTGTCCTGAAGAAGGCACACTTCGCCAGGTTGCCATAAAGCTGTTGCTCTCGTAAGCGCTGCAAAACTTGACGCAAATGATCCACATGTTCCTCCTTGGTTCACGAATAAATCAAAATATCATCAAGAAATATGATCACAAACCGATCCAAGTAAGTATGGAACACCCCGTTCATGAGACTCATGAATATTGTAGGGGCGTTCGTCAAACTGAAGGGTACCACGGTGAAATCATAATGGCCATATCTGGTTCGAAAAGTAGTCTTATCAATGTCTGCCTCTGTGATGCGCAATTGGTGATACCTAGATTTTAAATCAATTTTCGAGAACACTCTGGCTCCCTGCATCTGATCAAAGAGGTCATCAATCCTAGGCAGAGGATAACGGTTCTTCATCGTCACCTTGTTCAACTGCTTATAATCTATGCATAGTCAAAGAGACCCATCCTTCTTCTCCACGAAGATGACCGGTGCACCCCAGGGTGAAACACTAGGTCGGATGTGCCCCTTTTCAAGTAACTCCTCTAACTACAGTTTAAGTTTTGTAAGCTCATGTGTAGTCATCCTGTAGGGTGCAGAGACACGGGTTCTGCACCCGGCACTAAGCCGATGTGGAAATCGACCTCTCTGCATGGACGCATACTTGGTAACTCC
This sequence comes from Cunninghamia lanceolata, assembly GCA_027924645.1. Classification (NCBI taxonomy): domain Eukaryota; kingdom Viridiplantae; phylum Streptophyta; class Pinopsida; order Cupressales; family Cupressaceae; genus Cunninghamia; species Cunninghamia lanceolata. The sequence continues at coordinate 9,268 of BSBN01001760.1, forward strand.
GGCGAGTATATGTCAGCAAAGTCTCTCAAGATATGGTGATCATCTAAGGTAGCCTCAGGCTCATCCTCTGATATGTCACTGATCGTAATAGCAAACATCTAACAACCCTTTCGCATGCAACGCTTAAGCTACTGAGCGGATATCATACGAACCGTCATGGGCTTCTAAATGCCCACTATCTCGATCGGTGTGCCATGATTGTCTAAGCAACTAATCGTCCTCTGGCGATAATCTAGTTTAGCTCTATGAGCCGCAAGCCAGTCCATACCCAGAACTACTCCGTAAGATCATAATGGCATAACCCTAAGGTCACATGCTGTAGTGAAGGAACCTAAGGAGATCTCACAATCTCTAACCACGGTATCTACTAACATCCTGACCCCAGAGGCCAACTCAACCTCCCACCTAATGTCTTGCCTATAAGCCACCAACCTGCAACGTTCCACTAACGATGTAGACAGAAAAGAATCGGTAGCTCCAGAGTTAAAAAGAATAGAGATAGGGAAATCCCCAATCGTACCTACTGTCTCAATGACTGAAACCTGGAAATCGGCCTGGCGGTTGTTAACCGCTGTAAGCATGCGGTGGGAACTGCCCACGTCACCTACAGTCTGCTCAGATCTTCCTACACGGGGTTGTCCCCCTACTGTAAATCCCTGTGGACACTCCCTAGCCAAATGCCCTGCCCCACCACATACATAACACGGGCCCCTAGCTTGCAATTGCCCTATCTGTGCCTTGCCCGACTGTCGTTGTCCAGTTTGTCCAGTGGACCCCTGTGAACCTCTGTATGACTGCTAAGATCTCGCAGGTCCCACAGATGATCCCTACTGTCTCTGATCTCTACGTGGGCCCTGCTGCTGCCAACCACGGTACTGTCCTCCCTGAATCCTCTGCTGGGGTCTAGATTTCTGCTGATGCTGCTACTATTGCTATGGAGGCCTAGGAGGTAATGATGAAGAATTATATCCTCCTCTCTTTGGTGTGTATTGCGGTCTATAAAAATTTTGTTGTTGTTGTTGGGGATTATGGTCCTGATACTGCGGGCGTGAATTCTGCCCTCATCCCTGAATTTCTTCTGTAATAAGGGCCTTTTCAACAGTCTCGCTCATGGTCTAGGGATCTGCCATACGTACTGGTCCTGCTATCCCGTGATTCAGGCCTCTGATGAATTTATGTACCAAGAGTTTTTCGTCCTGGAGGTACTCCGTGTAACGAGAAAACTCGATGAACCGGCTCTCATATTAAGCAACAGTGAGTCCTCTTTGCTGTAACTCATGGAACTCATCAATCCTGCGTTGTCTGTAATGCTCTGACAAGTATCGCGCATTAAAGCGCTCTATGAAGATATCCCAAGTGAGTGTATCTAGGGATAGTCAGCGCTTGCACTCCTTAGTACGCCACCATATAGCTGATGCATCTCTCAGGAGATGCACTGCCACTCGTGCTTTCGTGTTGCTCTAGTAAGGTCGCAATGCGAAACACCTGTCTAGTCTAATCAGCCAAGCCTCGGCCATAGCTCCCTCGGTAGCTCCTACGAAAGTAGGTGGGTTGAGCCTAAGCACATCTCTAATGGGATCTCCTCTGTCTCTGAGCCCTATAACCAGCTCATCTAATCCATACTCATACGGTCCATGGTATACCTGTTCTACCCTCCTGGTCTCATCTCGTCTCGAGAGTCTCAAAGGACTCCTACTCCGTGCACGGTAGGCTAACCCTACCTTCTCTACTATAGTGTCAGGAATCTCAACGAAAGGCTCCATGTGTGGCATCTCTAACGGATCTATGCGGGGTTCCACATATGGCTCAGCACGCGATTCCACACGTGGCTCATTACATGGCTCTTCTCGCAGATCAATGCGAAGCTCATCATGTTGCTCTAGAATAGCTGGTGGTAATCGCTCTAACATAGTCTGCAGTGTCTCAAGAATCTGTGGGCCTAGGTCAATTACTGGTGGTGCCTGTGGTACGAGTGGTGCCTGTGGTTCAGGTGGTGCCTGTGGTATGAGTGGATCTGCTATAATTGCGGGTCTTTGTCCCTCAGCTAAGGAATCACTATGTACCTCAGCGGACGGTGTGTGGCATGATCGTGCTCGTCGAACACGTCAGGGAGGCATCCTTAACAAAACAAGGTAGACACTAATTAATCAACGTTGCGGAATAATAACGTGCCCAATTATGCCTAGTGTTTAAACTTGGCTCTAATACCAAATGTCATGCCCACATTTCCCATGCGATCACAACACGCATCACACGTGTCATGTCCACATGCGCCATGTGGTCATGACACGAAATACCAAAAATTTTCCCATGCTTCCCTAGAAATCCCCTCGCACGCGTAGGCGTGCTCATGCGGCGTACGCTTAAGGCAAAAGCAATACAGTTGTCGGCGGTGTACCAAGCACATGTGCGCACACCCTACTCAATGAAACGCGTGGTTTCCTAACTTAGGTTAATTTCACGAATTACATTTGAACAACAGTTGTTTTAGGTGATAGATCATTTTTCAACAAAGCACGATCATCTGATTCTTCTTTCTATTCTCTGAAATTTAATATTAATTTCTCCTCCTTCAGACATTAGCATTTTCAACCAAGCCCGTTTATTTGCCCTCTCTTCCTTTTCTTGGAATTTAATTTTGATTGTATTTCTATCACGTTTATTTTACCGTATCTCTGAAATTTAATTTTGATTGTATTTCTATCTCATTCTCCTTCCTGTTATGCAAGATCTTCTTATGTTATCCTTCTTTTTTTTTACGTTCTTTATTGAACAGCGTTAACACTGTATCCTTTACATTATTCCTAAATTTCATGGTAAACCGGATCACTTAAACAGGGTTGGTTAACTTCACTAGACTCAGTTCCCCTAGGGTTCCGCTCTAGTTTTTAGTTCAACGTTTGAATTAATTTTAATAATCAACATGTTCCTAAACAGGATTAATGGTAGGTTAAACTTACTTAGTTCTCTTAGCCCTGTTCAGAAATGCCGTGCATTTTCTCCTCTTTATTTTCCATGGTTAGCTGTTCTTTCTCTTTCTCTCTCTTTTTTTATTGGACGTTTATTTTCTAAATCTACAGTTGAGTTTTAAGAATGGCCACTCATAGAATGCCTGTGATGGCTTGTTTGCGTTTATTTTTAGTGTCATTTGTAAATGAAAGGATCATATTTTCCTCTTCATTTTCCTGTCACTTAATTTAGGATAATTGTTGAAACTTCCGAGAAACTCTTCCTTAAAATTAAAGTATATTTACCTATGCTCTTTTAAAATTATAATTATATTTCTCCTTATAAATTTAATTTATATATATATATATATATATATATATATATATATATATATATATATATATATATATATATATATATATATATATATATATATATATATATATATATATATATATATATATATATATATACCGCCATTATCTCAGTTCACTTTAACTCACAATTTCATTAATAAGTTCCTTAACTGTAAAGAAAGTATAGATTATATATAAAATAAATATAATAATATATATAATTTGTTAAAACAGACTACTATCCAATAATTCATTAAAAAAAAAAAAAACAACAGAGCAATGAGTTAATTTATTTTTGCATATATAAACAATGTATTTCTGAATTGCAACTCTGAGTTTAAGCATCTATTCAATTCGTATTATACATTATGCATAAATAAATCCCACTTTCCTTGATTAAAATTTCTATTTCAAGTCAAATGTTTTAAACTACATATAGTAAGCATTTAATTTATTGCGGTAATTTAAAAAAAACAATACTGTAATCCCAAATTTCATTTCTTTCATAGTAGCAAAATTACAACTTGGCTTATAACAAAATTTAAAATTAATTTTTTCACCAAGCTTACACAGAAATAATACTTTTACAAACTTAATTAAAGCATCAACTAACTCACAACTTTGCAAGTAGGAGAAGAAGGAACTAGACAAGTCTAATATCCTTTTAAAAATAAATTTTCTCTTCCTTTCCTCATTTCAAAATGCTAAAACTTAATGAACAATAGAATACAAACATCAATCCAATAACAGAGGATTTCTTCACAACTTCAAAATACCAATTTATACAATCAATAGGGAGATAACTTTCTCCTTTTGACGAATCAACCAAGATGCAGTCACTAATACGACCAGGCTCTCTTATAGAACCTTAAGAGTAAAGGAAAATAAAATATTTTTCCAACACAAGAAACTTCTCCAAACTTCACAAATAGCTCCAAGATTATCTGCATAACACACAAGGAAAGAAACACCACACAAACTGCTCTCCTCCCTACCGTAGATCTGCAAGAGGGTCACCCCTGAGCTAGGGAAATCATCCACACACCTAAGGGATTCAATACCATTTCACAACAAGATAAAAATAACACACCAAAACATAAATACACCTATAGATATTTACACAACACAAAACTCATCCACTGTGAGTTTAAAGAGGGGTAAGAGAGTGGACACACTCAACTCTAGAGTGTCACCCTTCAATTAAATTTCAACACAGTTTCCTTCTCATGGCCTCAAGCCAACTTGCCAACAAAGATTCCAAAGAGTTCATATTTTGACTCTCAAGCCAAATAACACAATTTCTCAAAGTCACACAAATGCCCTCGAGGCTTTCAACATCCCAAAAGAAACAAGCCATGCACTTGAGGAGGATCACTCTTCCCCTACCCCACACTTGATGAGCATTTCTCCCAAGTGGAAGAAGCTCTGTCAACACCCAACTAAATTTCTCCACAATTACATAATTTACAACACAACAAATGAAATTTCATTTCACAAATCCATCATGCAATAAATAGAAAATGCAAAGGAAAAGGCCTTGAAATCCAACCTTAAAAATCCTTGTAATGGAAGGAGTTGAAGTAGAGTTACTCTCCAGTCTCCTCTCCAAATCTCCACCAAAAAACCTCCCTATTTTCTAAAATTCAACCTCCTTTTATCTCTATCCCAAGTGGGATTAAAAAAAACATCACCCACTCCATGATCTCCTTTTCTCTCTATCCCAAGTGGGATTAAAAAAATAACCCCACTCATGAGCTCTTTCCCCAAAGTCTTCCCTCTTTTTTGTCACTATCCTAAGTGGGATTAAAAAAATAACCCCTCATGAAGGACCACACCACTTCATGGGGACTCACAAAAAGTGAGGGAACAAGAAGACAAGCCCCTCCATTATTGGTGGACCATGGAGTCATTTCAAGCCTTGGAAATGGAGAAAGGATGGGCTTGAGTGTTAATCCCACTCATCCTATCCTTCCCATGCCTCCAAATTTGTCACTTAACTTCACTGTGAAGTTAAGGTGACCATACGGAGGTTAACCAAGGGTTACCCTAGTCAAAATGGACCCTAGACCCATGGGGTATAATCTAGGGTCAACTTTAACCTAGTTAGGACACCTAGGGTCAAGTTAAGACACAAAAAAAGGGTCTCAAAAATTTAAATTCAAAAAATAAAATTCAAATACAATTCTTACAACACAAATCATAATTTAATTTTACAAAAGGGTAGACCTAACCCATTCAACCTCATGTAAGACAATATTACAACATTACAACATTGCACCAAATACAGAGTTGATCTTGGTTCCTCGTGGAACTAGATCGGCTTCACAAGGGATTACAACATAAGGTGTGGAATAATCTCTTGTATCTGTGGTTTTGTTAGAAATACCTGCACACTCAATCTCAAAGTTAATTCCACATATACATATCATAGCCGAAGCAAATTTAATACATGCATTTTTAAAGCATACCACAGTTCTTATAAACATAATGAAATCACATGACAATTTTCTATCTAACATCACTCAATTAGTTTTCCTATAATGTAAACATTAATCGGACATCACCCAATTAATTTTCCTAATAAAATAAACATCTATATAACATCACCCAATTTATTTTCTCTTAAAGCAAACATCTAACTATCATCACCCAATTAGTTTTCCTTTAACATAATAAGATTTAATAGTTTGAAAATTCGGGACAACAGTCCCACAAATATAAAAGTATCAGCAACAGTAAGCTAAATAGTCACATGTATGGAAATGAAAAAGTGTAGGCCTCACAGAAAAATATTGACATAAAACTCCATCCGACAGTGCATATTACAGTGGTATCAGAGCAAAAAAATCTTGCCATCCTGTGAGGTTATTTGAACATGTAGTTGGGTCTTGAGTGATGCAGCCTAGGACTTATCTTAGACGAAACATGTCACAACCAGATCTTGAGGTTCCATAGCATATATATCCTTTTGCAGGTTCTGATACAATTATCATTCCCATAGAAGTAATGGGGGACAGAGACCTGGAAGAGCTTAGTACCCAAGAGATGCTGAATGATTTGTGTAGGGGATAGATAGAGATGCAACAAAATTTCAATCAAATGATGTAGTTGATGACCAATCATTTTATCGGGAATCCTAGTAATAATAATAACCATGACAGGAATAGGAATAATAATGGTGATAGGAACATGGGTGACAGGAACAATGGTGATAGATACAAATATAGAGATGATGAGGACAGGAGACATGAGGGCTAGGCATCGATCAATAACAGAGTGAGCACACATTATATAGCATATGACAGACTGGGGATGCCCACCTTCACTCCCAGAAATAATGCACCTAAACCTGAGCATACCTAGTTAGAGTTCCAAGATGTTATAGTCAGGGATTGGCGAGCACCTAGTGATGAGTTCAGAGTAGACATGTTATTTCATGAGTATTCAGACTTGCAGATGAAACACAGGCCAAAGGGTGGTAGAAAACAAAACATAGCGCTGCATAAGAAGGTTAATAAACTTAAAGTATCTTATTTCGATGGATCGGTGAAGACCACTGCCAAAGCATGGGCGCAAAAGCTTGACAGCTTCCTTCAGCTCAGCCCTCTGCTTGAGGAGGAGGCCATCACATACGCAACTTTACACTTGGATGGTATTGCCCATGAGTGGTGGCACCATGGGAAGGTCACCTTGGGACACGACCTGATTACATCTTATGCTGAGTTCACAGGTCGTCTCATAGACAGGTTCGATAAAAAAGAGCCCGAGTTACATTTTAAGGAGTTGACACAGCTTAGACAATGGGGTTTAGTAGAGAGTTACATTTTAGAGTTCTAGAAATTGTCAGTGATGGTGACGGATATCTTAGAGCGTAGATTACTATTCTCTTTATTGACGGACTCATAGATCCATTATGAGGTTGGATTAAGGGCCTCAACCCACCTTCTCTCCACGAGGCTATGAAAAAGGATAGAGACATGGAATCCTCATCATCTAGAAGCAAATTCCAATCAAACGGATTTCCATACAGGAAAAACAAGGATACAAAGCCTTTTCAAAAAGAAACCAATCCACCAACAGAGAGAACTAATTAGTTAAACAATGACCAGCTTAATGAGTACAGAAGGAAGAAGCTTTGCTTTCACTGCAGGGAGCCTTGGGATGCTTCACACATGTGTCTTACCAAGCCTAAAGCAAAGCACATAGAATACTTTTCGGTAGAGGAGTCAAATTCAGAGCAGTCAGACCAGCCATTAGACAAGGAGGACAGTGATGATGAGAATGCATCACAGGGTAGTAGTGACTGTGAGGGAGTGATGACACAACTTTCTAGTTTCTAGAAAGTTGGCTCGTTCAGAGTTAGAGGAGTCCTTAGCGGACAGTGCATCATCACCTTGATAAATACAAGGGCGACACATAACTTTATTGATGAGGGGTTGGTGGTTAGACGAGGGCTCAAGACAGAGGAGTTTCAAGGTTTCAAGGTAATGTTAGCAGATGGCTTTAAACTCACATGTACCAGAAAGATTTCCAGGTTGAGCATCAAGCTTGGAGAATATGAGCTCAAAGATGACTTTTATGTTGTGGGCATAGGTGATACAGATGTGGTATTGGGCATGCATTGGATGATGACCATTAGCGAGTTCACCATGAACTTGAAGAATATGGAGATGAAATTCGAATCCAATGGGAGAAAGGTAGTACCTAGAGCATTGTCAAATGGAGGACCTCACATTATTTCTCTTAAGAGGATGGAAAGGATGTTGAGACATGACTAGGTAGAGTGGGTAGCTGAATGTTTAATCATGCTAGAGAGTCCCTGATAACCTAAGAGCAACTATCATCGAGATATACAACATCTGGATGATAGTTGCTCTTAGGTTGTTGGGGACTCTCTGGCATGATTAAACATTCCATGTGTTAGTTGGCTTGATGGTGGAGGGTGCTTACAAGCACATTTTTTAGACCCTATGTTGTGTTCATGTGTTGAACAACACATTGAAAGACATTGGGAAGATAGATTGAGTGAAGGTAGTGGTGTCAGAAGCTAGAGCCATTCAGATGTTCATTTGCAATCGTCACACATCACTTATTTTGTTTGGGGCTTTTTTGAGGAAGGAATTCCTCAAGTTCGTGGATACTAGATATGCTAGCTACTTTATTTCGTTGGAGGGGATGATTGAGGTGCAAGAGCCTTTACGATTATTGGTGGTTAATTTAGAGTGGGCTAGATGGGTAGATGCAAGCATAGGTGAAGGCAAAATTGTCATGAAAAATCCTTGGTGATGATTGGTGGTCCACAGGGAGGTAAGAAATTGTTGTTTTTAATTAATTGCTAATTTTAGTATTAAATTGCCGATAGGGGCGTGGTTCGGTGGTTAAGTCGCTTGGTTGTAGTGGTGGCCACTAGAGTTCAAACCCCCGTTGGGCCAACGAGCTCGTGGACTTTACGCCTTTGTTGGGCCAACGAGCTCGTGGACTTTACGCCTTTGCTGGGCCAACGAGCTCGCAGGTTTGAAGTGTTCTCTCTTAGGGATGAGGTCCCTCGTGTTGTGGCCTCACCGGTTCATAGCTCTAGGCAAAAGTGTCATGGAGCTGGAGGGAATGTCACACCAGCGTCACCGATCATGTTAAAAAGTTTACCAGGCTCATTTTTTTTTTTTTTAAATAGTATTAAATTTCTGATTTTAGCATCAAATTTTTTATTTTATTATTAACTAATAAATTGTTGATTTTAGTATTAAATTTATGGTTTTCATTTTATTATTAATAGTAAATTGATAAGTTGTTGATTTTATGATTAAATTTATGATTTTATTGTTTCTACCCTATAAATTTACTAAATTGTTTTCGTTCTTTACAAATATGTTTGCTCCATCGTCTCACTTGTTGTGCGGGTCATAAGATATGCTTTTATAGACTCTCCTAGTCTTGGAGATATTCATGAGACATTAGACAACATGCTTGGGCAGATGAAGCAAGCCATTCATAGTAGGGACCCTAATTTGGGATTTTATGAGAAGCATATTAAGCCCAAGAGAGTTTTACAACTATCAATAAAATTTGAATACAACCAATTGGTGTGATGTTGGTTGTATTCAAATTTTATTGATAGTTGTAAAACTCTCTTGGATGTTTGGAGTATGAAAGATATATCCAACTATTAGCTGTTAATTGTGCAGAGCCTTACCATCCATGGAGATCTAGTTGACATTGAAGAGAATAAGTTTCAATCAGATGAGTCTATGAATTTATGGGAAAGGCTAAAAATGTTTGCAGAACATATTTCATCTCTGGATAATAAGCTTGCTTTGTTGAATATAGAGAATGATGCAATTACAAAAGCTTTGGAGAATGAACTTAGTAGGTAAGAGAAAAAACAAATTGATAAAAGGTTTAGTGAGCTACTTGTAGACGAATTTACGCAATTGAGCACAACAATGGCAGGAAGGGATGCCATGTATGCATTAATTTGTTGTGGAATCAAGGAGTTTGAGGACAACTTTGAAAAGAAAAGATCATTAAATTTAGTATCATAAGTTTTGTTTGGTTGTCCATTGTGCTTGACCATAACCTCCAAATAAGAGTGATGGTTCTTGGTAGTGCTATACCGGCACATATTTCTGTCTGTTTGACATATTTGTGGTCTCCTTGCAATAGGGGCTAGGATTGTTGGCACATTCATATAATTTTCTTTCAAACTTCATGGTACTGAAGATAGGTCCAGTTTCATCCATTTAATCCACTGATTTATATTATGTGCCTTGGCTAGTTGCCATTACATGCTGAGTGAAAGCAATTATTATCAAATTGATTTTGATAGTAGTTGCAATTTGATATCTGTAAGATTAAATGATTTGATTAGAGTTTGAAATCTGACAAACATTTTTCTGTGTATATTTTTATTTTCCTGTGAGGTCTACTTATCTCATTCCTATGCTTACATCGCATTTACATTTTGATGACATATGGACATTGGGACTGTTGATCCTGTTTTGCAGACCTTCAGGATTTATTTCATATGCTATGATTGGATTAGATAGACTATGTTATGATGGTGATTATAGTTCACATGTCAGATTTCATTTGAATTTATAATGTTATGTGTTATTTGATTTTAATGGAATTAAAATGTTAGTGGATGAGTAACGAATGAGATATTATTCAATTTGATCTTTATTTGATCTTTAGAAAAAATGCAAGTGAATTATGAAGCATATTTATGTTAGCATGTGTATTATCAGGGATACTTGTGATTATGCTATATTGTGTGTGTATGCTTTCCTTTTGCTTCAGCTATGATAAACATGTGCTACTGATCCGTTTGCAGAAGTGTGCAGGTTAATTTTCCATACCCATGGAAAATTCAGAGGTCATACCAAGTAACCCCTTGTGAAATCCATGTTCAACCGATCTAGTCCCAAGAGGGACCAAGGTCAATTGTGTTGGTGAATGATTATTTTCATGATGTCTACATTTATGTTTATTTCGGATTAGGTTTTACCCCTTTCTATTGTTTTATTAAGGTGTTGTAAATTTGTAATGTTTAATTTGCACCATTTGGTGTCGTTTATTTTTATGGGTGTTTTCTAGTGATTTTATGCACCTTGTGATGTTTATTTTGGCCTAAAAATGACCCTAAGTCATACCCCTAGGGTTTAGGGCCAACTTGGACAAGTTAAACCTTAGTTATACCTCCATGGAGTCACTTTAACTTTACCTTGAAGTAAAGTGACGAATTTTTGAATTTGGCTATGGGGTTGGCGATTCAAGGTCCACCTTGACCATCCCCACTATCCTTGGTTTGGTCTACCTTATCTTGAAGGCTTGGGAAGCCCCCAAGGCCTTCAAGTGTGTGAGGATCCCATCCCTATGCTCTCACACATATGTGAGAGCATCTTGGAGGGAATGGGATTGTCTTGATGGACAAGGTGTGGACATGTGTCCCATTCTTATCCTCATGGAGTCTCCAAGTTGGACTCACATCTCCACTATGCTCTCACGCATGTGTGAGAGCACTTATGTGGGAATGTGAGGCTTTGAGGTATAGGAGTGTGACATGTGTCACCTCCTCATCCCTTGGAGATGGTGAGTGGGATTGTGAGGAGGAAGGAGAAGGTGACATGTGTCACCTTCTCATTCCTCAAGGCTATTGTGTGTAGCCTATTAAACTCCCTCTTTGAGAGAGGGAGAGGGTTCTTCTTTTGTCCATTTTTTGCTTGATTATTGCTTGGGGAGAGAGTTAGCTAGAGTTTTGGAGAAATTTTTGGAAGGCAAGAGGCTTGGAGGGAGATTTGGAGGAGCTCTCCATCAGCTCTCACCATTATTGGGCTCTAAAAGGTAAGCTTCCAGGCTATAAGGATTCCCTTTGTTTTACATTTCATGGTGTTGGTGATTGTTTGTGTTGTGTGGGTTTCTTTATGGAAGTTTGGATGAAGATCTCCATTTTGGAGAGCTCATCATGTTTGGGGTGGGAGAGGAGTGAACCTCCTCGAGGTCACCCTCACCATTTTTATTGAGATATTGATGGCCATGAGGTGTTGTGGGAAGAAATGGAAAAGTTGTGAAGACATGAGTGCCTTGGAAATGTGATATTGAGAAAATTTAAGGCTAGAGGCCTTGTGTTTGAGAAACAAGAGTATTGAGATGTTTTTTGGTGCACCTCTAGAGTTGAGAGCAATCCACTCTCCTACCCCCTAATATCCATGCAAATAGATTTGTATTGTGCAAGCCTTGGGTGGGTTGTTCTTCCTTGCGTGAGTGTTCTTGGTGTTGTGGTTTGAACTTGTAAGGAAAGCACAGGTGTGGAAGATAGCTTCCCTAATGTTAATTCTCAGGGGACAGCGTAGACAGGTCACTTTTAAAACTAAATAACACAGATGAATACACTAGAAAACACCAAATAGACAATATTCAAACAGAGAACGACACACCATTTACGTGGGAAAACCCTTACGGGTAAAAAACCCACCACCACAAGAAAACAATCTTTTATTACAGTAAGGTTTACAGTTACAATAAAGAGCTCAGCTTCTTGCTCTGGTTTGTGATTCTCGACAACATACCCAATTCACCCACTGTACATTTACAGAATGAACTTTTTATTCAAGTCTCACCTTCAAAACACCAACGACACCTGTAGACATAATTCTATTTCCAGTCTGCAAGAACAAGAGTCGTTACACACTTCTGCCCTAACTGATAGAACATATTCCTCAAGCGTCGCTGCCATCTAACCGTCGCAACAGTTCATATTTCAGCGAGACGTTTAGTCCCACATGTATCAAGTCGCAGAGGACACTACAGTTTATAACCGCCAACGAACCAAAGAGTATCATCGGCAATTTTGTTGCCGATGATACCAATCCTTCAAGTCCATCGGTATAACAAACCCCATCGGCCATCAGACTTTATCTCCCACCGATAAGCAGAGTCTCCCCGATCACCAAGGTTACCATCGGAATGACTTCCATCATCGGCGAACAAACCAACGCTTACTCCGACGGCCCTTGTCTCACCGAACCCCAGAGTCCCGTTGATAGGCATAAGTCATCGAAGTGACTACTCCTGTTGGAGTAACTCCACATAGCCCAGCCGATAGGCCTTGTCTTGCCGAACCCCAGACTCCCGCTGATAGGCATAAGTCATCTGAGTGACTACTCCTGTCGGAGTAACTCCACATAGCCCGGCCGATAGGCCTTGTCTCGCCGACGATCTGTTGAACGCTTCCATCGGGGTGACACTCAGCATCGGACAAACCTTCGATGCTTATTCCGACACACTTGTCTTACCGATACTAACACACAACCTCCGTCAGAGTGACTACTGTCCATCGGCCCAAAGATATAAAGCTTCATCGATGGTCATCGTCTCACCAATGGTCACTATGTAATAAGTCATCGATGGTCATCAACATGGTCTTGCCGATAGCACTTCATCACAGTGATGCCAAACATCATCGGTATGACACCAACTGTCGGTAAGGCATTACAAGAGTTTGCCGATAGGTTAAGTCAGCCCGATAACAAAGTGTGGTCTTCAACCCAACAGGAAAGAGGTTCCTAGCAATAACTTGAGACACTAGGTCTCATCAGAACTCGGTTGCTTGGATGACCTCCAAGCTCGGGGGTGACTCTTCTTGAGTCTACGGTTGGGAGGCGAGCATCCCCATGGGCATGTGAATATTTCATTTAGTTTGTTGCGAGTTTGAGAATTTGGAGTTTTGGGAACTTTGGAGGAAGTTGTTATTTATTGGTTTTTGTAAGGTTTGGCTTTATGGAAGCCATGGCTCTTGAAGCCTTGATGTAACCTTGTAAGAGAGAGTGAACTCTCATTGTATTGTGTTGTAAACAACAAAGTGTATTTTATATATTTAAATTTTTATATGTGGAAAGTTGTCATAGCATTCCTTGTAATGATGTGCAAAAGCATTTATGCATTCAAGCTAATTCCATTGAAGAAGTTGTTTTATTTTGCTTTGTATCCCAAGTTATTCATAAATGTTTCCAAGTAAATATGTACACAAGTTTATTTCAAATTATTTGCATATATGATGTTGCTGTGAGAAAAATAATACTGTTTTAATGGTGAAAAAAGAGAAAATTAGTTGCTGTATGATTTGAAAATTAGTTGTATTATTTGGGAAAATGTAGAAAATACTTGTAGAATAAAAGAAAAGAAAAATGTGCTTTAGTTCTCAAAAGAAAAATAATCTATTTATTTTAAGTTGCTCTTGCAAATTGCTTAATGTTGTTTTTATACAAAGAAATTACAGTGAGGACATCATTGTGATATATATATATATATATATATATATATTGTTGGCAGATTTAAATAATAGAAAACTCAATATAAAAAAGAAAATATATTATAAACATATGCGTTTAGGGTTACTACCCAAAAGAGGGCCAACGATATTCTTTTTGTGGCTGTTGGGAGGCACAATACAGGGGGGCGGCCACCATTTGCAAAAATTTGGGGGAGGGGGGACGAAGCCCCCATCCACCCACCACATATAAGTTGAGGGTGGGTGGGGAGGTCGCCCCACCTCCCCATCTTCCCTTGTTGTTTGGCGTCCATGCGACCCCAACGAAATTAGTCGCGACCCTTGGAAATTTTCGATTGTGCTTCTTTCATTCTTTCGGCTGCCTGTTCCCTTTTAATGGCTGCCACTCCATTTGACCTTGCCCTACACAATATATATATATATATATATATATTACAAAAAAAAAGGAGATGAAACAAATAGATAAAAATGTATAACCCTGTTTAAACCTTCTTCTATAGTGGCTTCCATGGCAGCTTTAACAACCTGCAAATAAAATTGAAAACCAAAATAGAGAAAACAAAGAGAAGAGAAATGAAATAGGGTTAGGGCTTTGTAGAGAAAATAGAAAAAAACAATGGAGCAATGAGATTAGGGTTAAAAAAATATAGGGGGATAGAAATAGAAAAGATAATGAGTTTTATTTTCCCTTGTGCATGTGACCCTATTTCTCTCTGTCTCTCCCATTTTGAATTTGACTTTTAATTAAATGCCTTTTTCATCCTTTGAATAAATTAAGTTAGTGGGTTTAGTCTTTAACCCTAAACTTTGCAATAAACGTTAGTGGGATAAATTTTAATGTGGGGATTTTGATGGGTTTTTAATTAATTGTTTTAGGAAATTATTTAGAGGTTAGATTATTAGTTCTAATCCTATTATTTCCTTTTGGGACTTAGTGCATAGTATAAGGGTACTTTAATTTAAATGTCCTAATGATGTAATTTATGATTATTTAATCTAAGGGTATGGTCGAATAAAGTATGTAGAAATAATCAGTTTAATGAGTGTATTTATTTTTTAACTATCTTTTTACTATTTTTAATTGAATGGCATGGTAGGAGATTATTTTTGAATTAAATTTTTTTCATGTATGTTAAAGAGGCGTTATGCTACTGAAATTTATCTAGAGTAGTATTGCTAATTTAATATTTTAAGTCTTAGCGATTATTTATCGCATTTAATTTTTGAGAAATTTTATCATGTCTAGATGGATTTATTTATTTTAATTATTCTAGTTCCTAGGGTTAGATTTTGACACATGTCGAAATCACTACACTTCATTTAAGAATCTTAGGGTTACACCCAATTTGGAAACTAACCCTATCAATGACGCTCCTCGCATCACATAACCCCCTTAGCAGACTATCATTTCGTAGGGGTTGTGAATGGACTTCGCATTACCCCAACGTTGACTGAGGTCTTCACCTTTGTGTGTATGTCTCTGAGCGCGCATGTTGCACGCGAGGGGGTTTCTAGAGTCGGGAGGAATTTTTTTTTGATATTTCATGTCATGACCACATGACAAATGTGGACATGACATGCCTGTTGTGTGTTGTGACCACATGGGAAATGTGGGCATGACATTTCCAGCCTATTTGGTAGAAAAAATTGAAAGGTGTTTTTCGGGCCTTTGCATTTTGCATTTTCTAATCCTTGTTGAGACTAACATCATGGCTTAGGATGGCGTTATAATTTTAGGACACTTGCTTTTTTCCTAACTTCTAAAAACAATATTTATCAAATCCTTTCTTGGAACTGGTACAATTTGTTTCAGGGTTTATTGGCTTAGAGCCTTGTACAAACAATGCACAGACATAGATATCAGATCCATTCCAAATAAAGGAGGCTAAATACATTCAGATACATTTTAAATGATACAAGACGGTTCATTATATCAATGAAAAACAAAGCAGGCTAAAGAAATAGTGAGATACTCAACTAAAAAATTTATAAATGGATAGTTAAGTATAGCTGATCTAATGAGTGAATGAATCTTTGGAGAAGGTTGAGATGGAGATGAAAACTATCTTGAACTTGGTATGTTAGTTTACAACCAATGACCAATGTTTTTGATAGAATCCAAGTCTAAGGACATGCATGCATGTGTGTTTCCTTGTTGATAGTATAAGGATTGTATGGATTAATCATGTCCTCATTGGCGAATTTTGATTTTATTATAATGACATCTAATCTTTTATATTTTTCAAAATTTAAACTATTTTTAATTTGGTTTTGTGTTGCTCTTTTTGATGAATAAGTCCTATATTACTTTTTATAAACTAAAAAGTAATAGTACAGTATTCACAAAAAAAATTAGGGTAGTAGAGATACATACCATATAGGCTAAACAAGCTAGTGTCCAAAACAAAGATGATAACATAACAAAGCCTGGCCAAGCTCGAACATCAATGAATGTAATGCTAGGAGGATCTTTATCATCAGGCTTTCAAATATCCAAGGGGATTAAGTCATCAATAGGCTCCCAACTAGTGAGAGCACCTTCCTCTTTAGGAATATTATTTGAGGGTGGCTAGGTACGAATTGGAGAAATAGCCACCTCCATGTGAGGAAACTTGTTAGAGTTAGGCCAACTAGGAGCACCCTAACCGTGAGAACAAGTTGAAGGTGGCTTGGAATGTTGAGGTCAACTGTTGTGGGCTGCGTTATCTTTGTTACTTGGAGGTTAAGAACTACAGGACCAAGAACTTCTATCTCTTTGCATAGACTGGTTGTGATCATGCAAGTGCCCTGTAGAAGAAGATAGAATGGATGGCAACAACGCAAGAAGCATTCCCCTAATGGTTTAGAAGTTCTTGAATATGTGTGACTTCAAGTGCAACATTACTAGCTTGCATTTGAATTTGCATGAGCACATCAAATCATAGTTTTAATATACAATGAAAAGTGAGCATCAATAGAGCACCTTGAAAAAAGACTTGTATTTTTATTTTTCAAAATATTGAAGAAAATTTCCACCTTGAAAGCATGCCAAATTTGGGTATGCTTGAACGAGAGACAAGTCTAGTCCTCAAGTAAAGCCATATGCTAAGAAAAAGGAGTAGGCTGAAAGTGCTTGAAGAAATTATGAATCGAATTTCAAGCTTCGTGATCTTTGGTGCAAAACTAGAAAAGATGCATGAGGCTTTCTGTCCACACAATGGTCATTGGGGATTAAGAACATCCAAATGAGCCAAATGGGCGTCAAGGGGAAGGCCTTGATAAATAATACACTAAGCAAAGTGAGACAACTTAGGCTCAAGAAAGTTTGACTGGAGAGATTGGAACTAGCAATGCCATGTACCAAGAGAAGACTAAAGCCATCAATGATGGTTTAGCTAATCCACCATAGGAAGATGAGGTGACAATCATAGATAGCCTTTACGAGGCTTGTAATTTGAAATGGTGTGTTTAGATACTTTTCTAATCCTTCCACCAAGGCTTAAAATATTTAACCCCGATTTTGAGAATCATATGGGAAGGGATGACATCAATAATAGTGTGGAATTTCTCTTAGTATTTATTAGCAAGATTGAATTTCATTCTAAATTTTGAACAAGAAAGAAAATTCTTAGTAGCTCTATTAATGAAATATGGCAACACTTTAATGCCTCTTTTAAAGAATTTCAAGGCATGGATCCATGGCACTTTAGTCAAAGGACATCCTATACAAGAAAGAACATGAGACCACCAAATAGATTGTAGATTGATAGAAATGCCATTGTGAAATCATTTCTCACCCATAAAAGCTAGGGTTTAATAGGTTCTCAGACTTTCTAAATGCTTTTGATAACAAAAGGGCCTTGAATCTTGATGGGTTCCCTCATAGTGAGGAGAGTACCAAAATCAAGGTTTTTCCAAGCTAGCCATCCTAAAGGCACACTAGAGTTGATATAATGCCTGATGAGAATTTTCCATGCTTCATTTCCTTTTAAGGCTCTAATAATCCATTCGGCACATAAGGGTGTTCCTTGTTGACAGATTGAAAGCAAGCCTAATCCACCAATATCAGGAGGAAGATAATGTTGGAGTACAATACCACTGAGAGGGGGGGTGAATCGGTGGTATACAAATTTCAAAAAGACTTTGAGATAATCTTTCAAAGCTTTGAAACAAAGATAACTTCTACTAAATAGAGATGAGGCATCATATAACTATTAACATCATGACAACAATAACTAACACATCAATATCAAGAATGCATCAAACACTATTGAAATGATCTATGTTAGACACACAAACAATTGATATCATAACTTAGGGATTAATTTGAAAAGTTTGATTGACCATAATCAAGATGGGTAGAGAATATCATTACAAACAATGATGTATGATGAATGTGTTAATGCAGACCATATAAACATATGATATGCAAATAAGGAATCAAGCACATCAGTGATAATAACAACCCATAACACAAATATTGTCCTAAGTGGAAAACCCTCTTGGGGAATAAAAACCACTCGAAATGCCTCACTGGCTTGATAGAAATAATCATAATTATAGAGCCTCACTAGCTTAGAAGTCTCACTGACTTGTCATTATGCATAATTGGTCTTTTCAACAATGTCTCATTGACAATATTGCCTCACTGGCATACAAAATCCCAAATACAAAAAATTATATACATAGAGTAAAACCTCTATTTCTCTACATATCACTTCTTATCATCCTCTCTTCTTTGTTTTTTTTTTCAATTTGGATGCATAAGAATTTATATGTATGAAACAATATGAAATGTGTCTGTTAATATTCTGCCTTGAAAACCTTATGTCTTCTCTGTCTCACTGACCCATCAATTTCATCCTTTTTCTCAATATATCAGAATATATAAAAACAAATATATAAACCCTTCAGCTTCCATTCGGGGTTTTTCATTGTCAAGAAATAGAAAGAAGTTTAACCAACTTTTCAACTGCCATCATAAAAGTGTGTATAAATACATCATGAAGCCTTTATATTATGCCTATTTGAAAGGCCATTCAGTTACAAACTGTCCATATATGGTGACAGGTGAAAAAGATCAAAATAGTTTCTTCAAACTACCCAATAACAGGTAAAGGTAAAACAAAAACTATTATCCAAAATGTTGCCATTTTACCCATTGTGTTGCCACTTTACCCACTGTTAAAAAACACAGTCCTTTACCTTTATGGAGAAAGTAAACCACAGTCCCGAAAAACCAGACAAGGATTTCGAAGAATTAAACAATATTAACCACTAAAGAACAAAATCATTTTCCTTAACAAATGCAGCTTGATTATCAAAAACTTTTGACATTTTAGGTGCCATTGATTAAAGAAAAACAACACTAAATTCCACTTAACAAGTAAACCCTTTTGTTTTGTTAATGAAATACCAACAAATCAAAAAAACCTTAACTAAATCTTCATAAGAATGAAATGCAAAAATAGAAACGGCAACACCTGATAAGATTTATGCCACAGGAAGAAGAAACCTGTCGGATGTGACTTTGTATAACTGTCTAGCTGCATAGTTGACCTAAGCCCGAGCATTGTCACTTCAAAGTATCTCTATCACATCTAGAACCTTACTATATGTTCCATGTTTTACCATCATTGCCATCAAAATGTCAAACCCTAGTTCAGAGCTGTATTATCCAAAGTTAAACTTTGCAATATGAAAGACAAAAACTTCCTTTTTGCTCGATACATCATAGCTACCGAGAGACTCGGTTTATCCTAGAATGGACCGGTCACCAAGTGACACTCATATCACCTTTTTACCTGTGAATAATACCTGACACCTGCTATGCAGGTTAAAACTTTAAGTGCCCAATACAATGTGTTTTGCAAAGCAAGTTGTATTTTATTCACTAGGAAATGCATATCATTTGTAACTAATGAAACCCCCTGTCAACTCAAAAACGTGGTAAGGCAATTCATAACATTAACAATAAAAACAAATGCCCTTCAAATCAAAAGATGAGAAAATGCTTTTAGTGCCCCTCATTCACCTTAAAAGCAACATATCAAATGACATTATGAAGTGTTTTTGTGATCCTTGCAAATGTAATGCACTTAGGGACAAAGTCATTAAATCCACATTTCTATTAAGAGTATATACCAACCAACTGTTACCATGAGCAAACAATGAGAGAATGATAAAACAACTGCATGAACAACTGTGCCAACTATCATGATACCACACTAAACATGTGCCAACTGTCAAGCATGTGCCAACTGCCAATTGTGTTAAGATACCTATGCATATTTAAACTATATAAGCAATTATCTCAACTGTATAGAGTACTGTCATAGATAACCCATGTGTCAACTGTTAGGAACCATGTGAATATCATATGCCGACTGTATACCACTATGAGAGTATTCAACATCAATAGATCAGTAGAGACAACTGTTATATCAAGAAAATGATCGCATGTGTCAACTAACATAATATCATCATGAGAGTATGGTATGAACCATGTGCCAACTGTTATAATGTTATCAACGAGAGTATCAATTTTACCAATGCAACTCAGTCTATAAGAAGATAGAATAGGATCTCAAAAATCAACTCTGCCATGCAAAGAATGACAACAATAATGGCAACCAAATGAAATGTCCAAGCTCATTATCACAACTGTCATGATGCAACATCAAACCAATGCAACTGTCAATGTACCACAAACCTAAGAGTTTGTGTATTTGACATCAAGGACAACAACTGAGAGGGCAACATATAACACAATTCTTAAGCAACATAATGAAAACCTTGATGTCCATCACTAGAAGCTCAGAGAAAGTTTGAGTAACTTTTCAATTTTCAAATAAGAAGCCTTTGAGAGCACTTAGCAAGAGGAATAATAAATATGAACAGTGGCCAAGATTTGAGAACAAACTTGGAACATACCAGCCAAATAAAGAGGCTTGGAAATCCAATAATTGAGTTTTTTCACAATCTTGGCAACAACTTTCTAGAGAACAGAAGGAGAGGCTTGGAAAGCAAAGGGAATGCACAAGAAACATAAAACTTTCTCGTGCTCAATCCATTTCCAGCCAAAGATATCAAGCTAGTCTAGCTTGGGAAGAAAAGGATTGCCTATAACACTAGGTCTTTTACCATTGTATGCTTGAACCAAAAGCTTGGCAAAAAATATCCAAGCAATGGAGGGCTTGCTTGACATTATTCTCCTCCTCAACGAGAGTGAGGAAAGAATCATCAGCAAAATGACCTTGACCAACTAGTTGGGAGAGCTAGGAAGAGATAACCCCTTAACAAGGGTTTGAGAAACCACATGGGCTAAAAGATAACCAAATCCTTCTGCAACAAGAAAATAAAGAGTTGGAGCAAAAGGGTAGCCTTGACAGATAGATTAGAAAAGTCCAAATGGCCTAGATCGTTGAGCATTAATCGTAATGCAAGATGAGGTGTTGACAAACATCTGAACAAATTGTATAAACTGAGGCCCAAAACCAAGTAAGTGAAGCATGACTAGGATAAAAGGCCATTCAATATGGTCACACACCTTGGTAAAATCAATTTTGATGAAAATGGTAGGTTGTTGATAGCGTTGAGCCAACTACACCCCTTTCTACACAACAATAATATTTTCCAGGATATATCTGGACTTAATAAAATCAATTTTCTTAAGACGGACTAGTTGAGGAAGCATAGGCCTAAGCTTAACAACCAGAGCCTTGGCAATAATCTTGTAGGAGACATTCAATAAAGTCATCATTTGCTAGTTGTAAATATCTTCACAATCGCTATCTTTAATATGAACTTAATATTTCTCGTCATGTTGAATTTCCTCAAGATTGGTCGCCTCAAAACTTAATTTGCTCTCCTTTATTCTCATTTCTTTTCCCTTCACTCTGTCGTTGTTCCTTGTTTCTAGTTTTTTTCCTTATTTTTTTGTTGCAAAGGCAAACCCACATTCGTTGTTTTTGATTGGTTTTTATATTGACATGACTAGTAGCCATTGAAGGAGGTGTCACTAACAAATGAAATCGACACCCAAGTGGAATTAAAACTCAAGAATTTATTAATTTTTAAAGTGCAACCAACCAATGGCATTCCAAATGCTTTCCAAGGGTCTCTGACTTTGAAATAAACTCAAACAAATGAAAACTACATTATGCAATTTGCCCAATCGTGGGTTTTTTCACAATTTAAACTAATGTTACATATAGTCATAAAACTCCAAAGGATAATTGATCTCCACATTGGAAATATTATGCCCAATGTATACTTTAACACTTGAAATATAGACAAAGAAAAATATATCAAACCGAGTTTCCTTCATCATCAGGCAATCAACCATTTGGGAGATAATTTCTAGTTTTGTTTGCCAACAATTTAACTACATTACAATTCTTGCAAATTGATTGGAGTCGACATCCTTTCTGCGGTGAATTGAAAACAAACAATAACCAGTGTTCTTTTTCCTTCATAATGTTCGTGACTCATCATAATCAAATGAACCCAAAGCACCAAAAAATGATCAATAGAAACAAATGACTAATGAAATAGCCAAAATAGTCACAACAACCCAAAAGTGAGTTGAAATCCACTAATTTGAATCAGAAGCTGCATCAAAATGAAGGAAATGCAGAGTCGCCCACAACTGCAACAAAAAACTGCCAACACCACAAAAACGCAACTGAAGCAATAAACCAAATAAAAAGCAAACAAAACTGAATCAACCATTTTTTTGGGCAATGCAGGATCACGTATTCATCCGGATGCTCTTGCATTAGAGACGTCGGGTAAAAAGTTTGTGAGCATAGGCTCACAAAGTGGAGTTGAGTAGTCGAACTACCCTTTCAGGTTGCAACCAACTTGTAGTGAACTCCATTGTTGAAGAATGTGCACCAAAACTATTTCTTCCTCTTCTTCCAACACCATGCCAGAACAATTGTCATCTTCTTCCCACAACTCCATTTGCCACTCTGCTCTCCTCTCATGGATTTACATCCACCATGTACTGTCCTCCTCTGCCAAATGTTCTCTATTCTCTTCTCCTCCTTCATGGGATCCATCCCACCATCAATCGACCACCTCCACCAAGATATTTCACCATCCACATCACTACCTGCAACATCCTCAACAAAATTTGCATCTACAACTCCATGGAAATTAAATGTTTCCATGTGTTTTTTTAATACTCTCCAACCCTCATCATATCAAACGAAGGGAAATCAACATCATCACAAAAGACAATAATATTTACCTCTGTTGTGACATCTTTCTCATCACCATTAGCTGCAACTTTTCCTTATTTATCCTTCGCTGCAACGACTATCTTTTCCATCCATTCTTCTTCTATCGCAAACATCTTCAACAATAAATCATCGTTGTCATCAGCATCGACTGCAACCTCTTCGCATTCCACCATTGCAACAACGACAATCTTGTCAATAACTGCAATCTCTACACTTACATCCTCTTTGTCATCTTCAGCCACTGCTGAATGTACCTCTTCTTTCTCACCCTCCTTCGTGGTGACCTCATTACTCATACCTTTGTCATGCTTGACAATTTCTCCACGCTGCCTTGCTTCAATCCTATCCAATCTCTCATTCAACCTATCAAATCTTGCACTTACATCATCCATCATCTCGAGAGTATTTCTCTCTTGATACTGCCTCCAACCTTCCCATATCATGGACTTCTTCCTCAACAATATCCCCATCTTAACTGCTACTGCAATATTTCATCATCACTTCTCACACTCTGTAATCTGCAAGGACAAATTCTTTCGCGGCTTCACAGCTCTCACTTGCTTAGGACTCCTCTCTACTTGCAACAATCTTTTGAGCTCTTCACAACTGCTTCACTCTTTCCACAGGTCCTGGTATAGGCTGCCTCACGTTCGGCGCTCTGCATACGCTCTCAAGAACTTCTGCTCTGATACCATTTGACATAGTCTAGGATGGGAGTCTTACCGGACTGCCAGCACTAGTAGCATGCCCACACACACTCATCTACCAAAACCAATTCCATGGTTTTATCTTTTCATATGCAGCTACAAGAACGCCAATTTGTTTAAATAACAAAATCACAAGAAAATAATATGATTGAGGTTTTTCAATTTCATTTCAATGCAAATCACCATCATACAGGTTAAAATATTCATCTAGAGACACAACCCAATCACACGGTTTGATTTCTACCAATTCTTCTCTTGCAGAACAATACAAGACAATTGTAGAATAGAAATTCTATTGCACCTTCTCTCTGTTGTTTCAATAGACAACTCCCCTATTTTATGACTAAGCCATCTCTTTGCTTCTTCAAATCACTTCTTTGGTCTTTCTTTTGTATTCCATTGCTATTCCACCATAGTTGAAGACTTTGTCAAAGATTTACCTCTGGCAATTTGTACTACTCTTCTTCAATATTTCCTCTTCTTTTTATCATACCCCTTTGGCCTACTTTTCCAGTCTTTCTTTCCTACCTCATTTCCTTTGGATTATATCTTGTTGAGTTGAATTTCCTCAAGATTGGTCACCCCAAAACTTGATTTGCTCTCCTTTATTCTTATTTATTTTCCCTTCACCCTGTCATTGTTCCTTGCTTTTGTTTTTTTTCCCTTATCTTTTTGTTATAAAGGCAAACCCTCGTTTGTTGTTTTTGATTGGTTTTTATATTGAAATGACCAACAACCATTGAAGGAGGCATCACCAGTAGAAGATTTGACGCCCAAGTGGAATTAAAACTAAAGAATTTGTTAAATTTTAAAGTGTAGCTAATTGATGGCATTCCAAACACTTTCCAAGGGTCTTTAACTTTGAAATAAAATCAAACAAATGAAAACCACATCATGCAATTTGCCCAATCATGGGTATTTTTACAATTTAAACTACTGTTACATATAGTCATAAAACTCCAAAGGATAATTGATCTCCACGTTGGAAATACTATGCCCAATGTATACTTTAACACTTGAAATATAGAAAAAGAAAAATATATCAAACTGAGTTTCCTTCATTGTTAGGCAATCGACCATTTAGGAGATAATTTCCACTTTTGTTCGCCAACATTTTAACTACATTGCAATTTTTGCAAATTGCTTGGAGTCGACATCCTTTATGCGGCGAATTAAAAACAAACAATAACCAATGTTCTTTTTCCTTCATAATGTTCACGACTCATCACAATCAAATGAACCCAAAGCACTGAAAAATGATCAATAGAAGCAAATGACTAATGAAATAGCCAAAATAGTCACAACAACCCAAAAATGAGTTGAAATCCACTAATTTGAATAAGAAGTTTTATCAAAATGAAGGCAATGCGGAGTCACCCATAATCGCAACAAAAAACTGCCAACACCACAAAAACACAATTGAAGAAATAAACTGAATAAAAAGCAAACAAAACTTAATCAACCATTTTTTTGGGCAGTGCAGGATCACGTATTCGCCTGAGATGCTCCTCCATCAGAGACAAAATTGATTTCGTAGTGAATTTCTTACAAATTTTGCCTCATCAGAAGTCTCCTCAAGAGAGGAGAGTTAATGTTTCCCTAAATCTGAGGGTTTTGAAACAATCTTTGAAGCTGGATCCCTAGAGCTTGAAGATGGCTTGGGGGTAGGGTTATTATTACTAGAGCTGTTAGCTTTGTGACTAACCACTATAGACCATTCTTCCTCCTTCTGTAGAGGGTGGTGACCTAGATACATCTAAATTGTTAGAAATTCACAGGTTGATCAAACCAATTCCTACATAGACCCTATGAGAGAATATGATGCATACAAGCTTACAACAATTCCATAATGCAAAAATGAAATAGACAAAACACAAGATAACACAAGATATATCCTAGGAAAACCCTCAAGAGGGAAAAGCCCATCTTCCAAAAGCATCCACACTCAATATTATTCAACAATGAAACATTACAATGCATTTACAAAGTCTCATGGACACTCTTAAAACATAAAGCTCCTCCAATGCATCCTCCATGTGTCCAAGCACGTAACCACACATCCCATGCCATGCTTCACAAAATGCATTCACATGTAAATACAAAATATAGTACAGGGAAAACCGCCAGTTCCAAAACCATGGATACACAAAACCATTGACCCCTCATTTAATATTTGCAACTAAATTTTCACTTTATGCCCTATATTAAATAATTTTGCAATTAATTATTCTATGTCTCATAAAATAACTAACCCAATGTTACATATAACTCTTACAAGTTACAACCAAATAAATATTTAACACATCAATTAAGATGCACCACAAATAAATATTTAGTTTACATAAATAAAATATATCAATATTATGCAATGTACAACACACCTTTTCCTAACATAAATCAAAGATGGTTGTTTGGTAGGGATCTAGTTCGTGAAAGTAAAAGTATATTAGGTTATATGCATTATTCTCAACTCAATTATTTGCACAATATATTAATAAGTAATACAACAAATATGAATAATATAATTAGTAGATTAATATTAATATTAAATTATTGATTATAATAATTAATAAATATAGTTGTGTTATATACAAACCTGAATATGCCGAAACTGTTGATTCTCCCGAATTTGTTTGGCCCTAGGGTTTCTGCATGAACCGATGCTTTGAATAGGAAAGCTTTTCTCAATGTTTCTGTTATCACCTAAATATGCACCCAGACTAATTTGCAGAAATTAGTCTATTTGATGAAACATGGGAGGACCTCTAAAGTCGTGGGTTACTCTATAAGCAGAGGTCAACCTCCGGAGAAGGTCGGCTTCCTATGGATATCACCTAAACTACTACTTTGATGGAGAAAAGGGGAAGAATATGCTTGTTTTAAACAAAAGTGGTAAAAATGAATTGAAAATGGGTGATACACCAAGCTAACAAGAGCTATGAGATACTAAGACTGACATACACTTGGTTATTTATGACGAACACTGAAAATACACAACATGTTACTGTAAGTTTCTGCATAAATGTTTCATAAATAGGTCTGTCCTGCATATACTTTCAAGAAGGAAAGGTAAAACTTTCACAAACTAGAGGTTTCCATGCAATCCTAAGACAAAATTTATAACCTGCAAACTCCTTCTTTTGCAAAAAAGGCATAAAATGAGACAAAACTAAAGGAGAAAAGTAATCTCACAAATAGCTCAGTCAATCACCTGGTAATGCACAATGCTTGCAAGAACAAGAAGGTAACAAGATTCTTCAATAATCTCCAAGGTAAAATCTGTATTCCATACTCCAAAAATGCTGAGTTACAAAGATGCTCAATACTGTAACAAAGGACTGAATCAGTCACAATCTCCAAAAAATATTTTGCATAATAAGAACTCACTCCAAAAAGAGTTACAAGTAAGTATATGTAAACTCCTACAACTAAACTCCAATAAAGTAGCTACCAGAAGCTTCTTGGGTCGGATGCTTCAATAAAGCCTAAAATCTAGCCACTAGATCTCATCCAAAAGAGTCCAAAATGCAAGGAAAAGTCCATCAAGACTCAGTCAAACATGAGGAGTCATGAAAACCACTCCTACAAGACTCTAAAAGGTAATAAAAACCTCCTAGATGCCCTCAAAGCCTTCAACCCAACCAACAACTTCATCCATGACTTAGTCGACATCTCTCCTCCTTCCCAAAACAAAATGCTATGTCTTAGGCATGTGTTTGCCAACTCCTCATAGTTAAGCCCTAACTTATCCTTGCATTAAAAATAACAAGAAACATGAAATGGTTTATAAATGATACCATTTGTGTTTAAATGTTTTACAATCTCCATTTTCCACAAGGAAAATAAAAGCACGAGTCTACAAACACCGAAGCGTTGTCATGGCAGATGGGAAAGAAGGGAAATAAAAGGTTTAAGGGACATGCCCCCATCGTGACCTGAGAAATACATGTCAACACGAGTGTTGACCACGGGCGAAAATGAAAAGGAAATAAAACTTCAAAATAAAACAAAGAACCCTCGGGTGCCTCGGGTTCTTAGGGTTTTGAAGCCCTAAATGCCAAAATGCACTTTTTGTCCTCACTTTGCATTACAGAATGTTGATATTTTGCTATCTGCCCATATTTCTTGCCGCCGACAAGGGTTTGATGTCGGGGATCCTGTAGATAGCTTTTTGTTGTTTCTCCAGGCATTTCGACTGAAATCTTTCATGAAAGGTTCCTGTAGCTAAGGTGAGTTTGATAGTCTCAAATTTCTGATGCTAAAACTTTAAAACTCCGTTATTTCTGCCGCTTTTTTTTTATTTCTATATATACTGGATAACTCTGCATTTTCTATGGCTGTGAAAGAGAACTACATTCCATGCATATATGAGTGTTTTTCAGGTATAAATCTACAGAAAACAGCAATCCCCGTCACCTCTATACAAAACATTCTTCTATGTCTCATTTTCGTCTTCACGAGTATGGATTTTACTGTAAAATAATAGTGCAAAATAAAGATTTATCTGCATTGGGGTTTCATGTCTGAGCTTCGGCCATGGAATGATAAATCTTACCGTGGTTTTTCCTGCAAACTAAGGCATTTTTACTTCCTTCCTAGCACGGAAGAATGAAGGTTTTTAACCTAGGGTTTTGATCTCTGAGCTCTCACTCCTATTTTACGCCTTTCTGTAGCTATATCATTCAAGGCAAGATTTTCTTTAACAATCATTTGGAACAGAGTTGGGAACCTTGTGAAGTCTCTGTGGTAGATCCCTCTCATGAACTTACCCTATCATATCCCTGAGAACTTGTTAGAGATCTCACCTTTCCTTTTCACTGTGCTCGTAGTGCTTCATGACTTCTGTGGTCTCTATTTTTAGCTTTGATACCTCTAGTTCATCTCCTATAACTCTGCAGTGTCATCTCTTGGGACTTTTCTAGACATCACTCCTTCATGACAGACCCTCTTACAACATTGACTGAGGTGACTTCTCATTGTTCACTGCTCTAAACTTATTGTGGCAGGATTTCTGCCCACTTGACTCTCTTCACTCAGTCTTGACTATTCGAATATAGTTTATGATGAAGGGGCAGAGTTTAGAAGTATTTGGAAGATATAGGTTTCCTTGCAGATTGGAAACTGTAGCAGACCCCATTTGCTTACTTCAAACCTCTGTTCTTCCATCATGACTACTATTAGTCTTTTCATGAATGCTGTTGTTCTTTGTAAAAGTCTCTTGATGACTGTTTAACTGATATCTCTTACATAACCTGAGCCCTCTTGACGATGCTTTCATCTCTCCTTCCTGTGCATTTGTTCTACTACTATAGCTGATGATTCATTTGCTTGGACTATTGATGACCGCTGCTATGAAATTCTTTTACATAACTCCTTTTGTGGACTGTTTTCACTGCTCCTGTTGTTGTTTTCTGACTGTTATATAGTCATCTTACTCCCTGCTTATCACTTTATACTACTGTCTGGTTTCCTCAACAGAGTCTAAGAACAGAGATGACTATTTTCTGATGTTATGGTTGCTATCGTATGATCTGTTTAACACAGTCCACCTCCTAAACCATCGATACCAACCTTCTAGACTTTTGAACAACTTATCTCTTTAGTAAGAACTAAAGAACTCTTAGATACACCAAGTTTTCACAGGGTCCATTGATGAGATCATTAAGGGTATTTGTTGCAATGATGGACAGGCTTTGTGATAGTGTGAAGACCTCATAATGTGACTTTCATTAGACTCTATATTCTTTACATAGGTCCTCAACCACTGTAACAGGGACATATCATCATTGAACTAAGAGGATAGGAGTTCTAAGAAGAGGAAACTACCTTTCTCTGGATATTGTCCTTCAAAAGACTTCAAAACTTACTAAATTATGGACTATGTGTCATATACGAATTTCTTGACTCTAAAGCATTTCTAAACTTGCGTTACCAGCTCTAAGGACAGTCACTGAGCATTTTCTAATTAATCAATGACAATAGTCTCACCCCACCTTTTAGACCCTTAACAAGATTTGGGGACCTCTTTCAAACCTGGGTAGACCCCCGATAGACTTCATCATGCATCTAAAAATGCTAAACAAGCCTGAAACAAAAACTTCACATAGCTCCAGTGACTACTAGCAGTCCTCTTTTCTATCTGTTGTTATGTTTTGCTGACTGTTCCTTTCTCATTTATGAGTACCTTCCTCAGTCACCTGCCTTTGTATGCTTTGTAATGACTCACAATCATCTTTAGGAAACTCCGAAAGAACACAACTATCAGCAGTTAACTTTGGCAGTCACTACATTTTTACTGTCTCACTCTACTATGTGTTAATGATAAATTAATACCAAACAAAACTTGTACTGGATCCTTGTTCCTAGTAATGCTCCAATAGCACTGCCCAGAGAACCTCTCCTTCTTGACTACTGACTAAACAATGATATTGTTACATTTCCCTTAGAGACTGTCTCCTTCATTTTTCAATGCTCACCCATTCTTTTCACAATCTTCATGATTTTTCCAAAGACATGACTATGACAGTTACTTCTGAGTGTGCTATTCTTTAACCTCATAATGCTGCTCCACTGCTACTTCCTGGCTATTGATTGTTATTGGAATGGTACAGTTCTAGATATACTGCTACGTGGCCTACTAGAGGATTGCATTCTTCATGAACAAGCATGACTGTTTCTTCTAGATGGTTAAAGAGCAGCACACTTATGTATGACAATCATTGATTTTACAAAAAAGGTGAAATGATTTAGTCCTGCCATGTGTAGGCTCCTATGGACTTGATGCCTCTTATATTACCTTCATGGCATCCATTTTACATTTAGTATGTCTGTGACTGCATACATATATGAGCATTGGCTGCTCTTGAAGCTTCTGATCTTATATCTCTGTATCATTGCAGCATATACTTTTGCTCATAACTGTGGCTCTTCAAGAGATCTCCTTTATTGTATGTTCTGCATTTTCATTAAAACATCTGTAACTCCATGCCTATTGTTTGGTTCACCTTTGTTGTAGCTTTTGATGTGACACTTATGACTATACTGTCTTGAAAAATTCAAACTGTCCCTCTAACGGTGATGCTATTATTTTGATGATGCTGTTACATATCCTCATTAACTCATGATGATTTTGTTTGATGTGAAATACACTATGATGAGCAACAAGATGTTCCCATTGTCTTATATCATGAAAACTCACTTGTTTATCATACAGCCTGTGTGCTCCATATAAAAGTATATGAATAGATCTAGTTGTACAAGTTGATCCTTGTTTTTGATGAACATACATGAGATCTTCTGCAGTGTTT
This sequence comes from Cunninghamia lanceolata, assembly GCA_027924645.1. Taxonomy (NCBI): domain Eukaryota; kingdom Viridiplantae; phylum Streptophyta; class Pinopsida; order Cupressales; family Cupressaceae; genus Cunninghamia; species Cunninghamia lanceolata. Next base: position 40,600 of record BSBN01001760.1, read on the forward strand.
ATGAGCTGGGCTCAACCCTTGTGGGAGCCACATTTTCTCCACTCATAATGTAATCTGATGAATCAAAACAGAAACATAACTACACCTGTAACTGCACATGAAGCAAACTTTTTAGAAAATAAATGTATACCTTGGATGTGTTTGATGGCTTGATTGTTCTCTAGGACATCCAAGGTTTACATTTCTCGTTTAATGCATTTGAGGATCAGTTTATACATGCATAGGTACTTGTTCATGTCAGGTTAGGGACCATTTATTGCTTAGAGTACTACTCTTAACATCACTCTTTTTCCAGATGTAGGAAACTAGAGACGACATGAAACTAGGAGGGACAAAGACAACTCGGGGCAGCAGGACAACACACCTGAACTAGAACCAATCATTCTCAGGCAATGACTGGCCTCTATCCTTACATGCACTTTTACTTTCATTTACTTATTCATGTATGAATTGTTTCTTCAATTTCATTGAATAAGAAAGTTAATCTCACAGCTTGTCTGAGATAATGTACGTTTACATTCAATAAAGATTATTGTTCAGAAAAGATTTGTATGAATCTTTCTTATGTTACATGCACTTGGATAAATGCAGTAATTTAATAAACACAATCTTTTTGGATTATTTCATTTATGCACTTGAATGTAATGTATGAAAGATTAGATGAAATGTACCTTTTAAGTTTTGAATCAAAGCTCTACCTGAATGAGCTGCAGTGAAATTTAGGTAACATTTTTGGCGACATCTGCTATATGTTTGGCTGAGAAACATCAGACCAGTTGCCTGAAGCATATCCATTGGGCATGGGGTCACTAAGAGACTTCTAAAACACTTGGACAAACCGATTTTCTGACTTTTGCAACTCAGCAGAACAATGCACGACCTTGAAAACCCAACCAAAAGCAAAACTGCGGAAAGGATACAAACTAGCTATCTGTGCAGAAGCTGCACTTGGAGGAAAAGAAAAACTACTGCACCTACTCTACCCTAACCAAGAAAGACACTAACTCAAACAAAACTATTTACTGTTTGGGTGAAGTAGCTACCTTTTCTGCATAGTATACAATTTTCGCCGTGCTTGAGGACAGCTATAAAGAGAGGAAATATGAACAGAAATTCGACAAAGAGTTGCAATACCTCTGGAAGAACATACACAAGTTCACTAACCTTTTCACACGGAATGTAAAAATTCCTATCCTGAGGTAGAAAAGTGACTTGAATCTGCTCTTTCCTAGCTGTATCTTCATGCTTGGGTGCAAGCAAGATATGAATATCCTTGTTGGCCTCCATTCTGGCTAGATGTCTAATTGGGTATCCTCTGGAAAGAGTGCTTTCTGAACTCTCCATGCTAGTTCCTTGTTGTTCCAAATCATGTAGCTGTTCCTCTTCTTGTCTTTTATCTTCTGTTTCAAATAGTGCTGGCTCAATATCCAAAACTGGGCAAAAACATACTTCCTCCTGAGTCAAAACAGACTTTAGATCATCCCAAAATGAACCTACCTCATGAGCTAAAGCTTCATTTCCATATTGACTTTCACGAACCAGCAACTCATCACACTGTCCAACAACCTGTAGCTGTCCCAAGTCTTGGGTTATCACAGTCATATCTTCTCCGTTTTGTTCAACAACTGAAGGTAGCCTGTCATACCAAAACATATCAGCCTTATTTCCACCAAGTTCCTCTTGTTCATTTATCTCCTCTACAGACTGTTCCTGCTCTTGTTGAAACTGGTGAACTCGCTGTCCTGATTTAGCATGATTTGCAACTTTTTCCAGCAGGTTTAATCTTTTGTCATCCAGTTTAGAGACAAAAACTTCAAGGTCATCCCAAAATGACTCTTCCTCACACTCTTCATGAAATTCTGATGGAGGGTTGTTTGCTGCCTCATTACAGCTCTCAGCCAGCTGTGCAGGTTCCAAGAAAGGCTTACTTTCACTTTCTTTTACTTGATCCAAGACCCCATTGTCAAATTGCTTAGTTTTAATCAGCAACTCCTCGTATTGTTGAACCTCTTCTTGCTGGTCTGAAATTGCTGGCAAGATCCAAGACCCCATTGTCAAATTGCTTAGTTTTAATCAGCAACTCCTCGTATTGTTGAACCTCTTCTTGCTGGTCTGAAATTGCTGGCAAGCTGTGTACCTGAAAGTTTTCCTCATCGTGTTCAACAAAAGCAGGTAATTGATCAAACAAGAAAACCAATTCTTCCTCTTCATGTGGTGCCTTCTCCAATGACACTCGGGCATCCTGTCTTCACAACTGAAGACCTTTACCTCGCAACCTCTGAATGCTGCCTACATTCATTTTATAAACAGCATTAGAAAATTCATCAAATGAATGAAAATTTAAGGGATTCAGAGACAAGCTTGGTCCTACATCCTCTTCACATGTATTATGCTCATATTTCGCTGGGGACATGGTACAAACAACAGCAACCGACTGTTCCTCTTGCCATAGAGTTTCATGTTCAGACTTGCCTCCTGGTAAAAATTTTGATTCTTCATCTTCCTGATCTTGGACTGGTATGGAGGGAAGAACTTCGCTGAGATTTGGCATTTTATAACCAGGATACCTAGTCCAAGAAGGTTGCCAAGGCTGTTCAATAATTTGATGATTTGGTTCAGACTCTTGACATGACTGAAACTGATGCTTAACGGACTGGTTTGACTGATTTTGCTCATTTATGGGCTCCTGCTGTAAAGAATATTCCTGCTGCCTCTTTAAGTCATCCAGCTGCTTGTTCCAGTCAAACCATATGTTCTCGGTAGTTGCAATCTCCATTCCCTCATCGTTTTGAAATTGATTGGGAAAGTAGTATTGCTGGCTTGGCATAAAATGAGATTCTTGAGGCTGGTCATAGGCATACAGTGGCTGCCATGGAGTCTGTGCATGGGTGGGAGGGTGGTAAGCATGACAGACTGGTTGGTTATCAACTGTCAATGGGCTGTTTGGACTAAAACCAGCTATATGACCATTATGATACGCATAGTTGCAAAACTCGAACTCGGCAAAAACTCGGCAGACCCAAAATTTTTAAAAACTCGGGACTCGCCAAAAACTTGGGGAAAAACTCGGCAATAACTCGGCAAATTTATCGAACATTTAAAAATGCATAATTTTTGAAAAATATTCTTAAAAAACACACATTTTTGAAATTGTAGAATGCATTGCTGATTTCCTTCATATAAAAAATCAAAATTAAGAGTTTAATACATATCATAGACAAAAAAAGGAGTTCAACAGTCGAAAATTGAAATTATAAAAAGACTGTATCATATGAAAGGAGAGATTTCGGACTGGTCAACCGTCACTGTATCATATGAAAGGAGAGATTTTAGACGAACTGTCAAAATTTATATAGGATTATGATGATATTTAATTTCAAAAAACATTTGAATTTTTAAAAAGACTGCATTTATATAAGATTATGATGATATTAATTTTTAAATTTTTAAAAAGACTGTATCATATGAAAGGAGAGATTTTGGACGAACTGTCAAAATTTAATATAAATTTTGACAGTTCGTCCAAAATCTCTCCTTTCATATGATACAGTCTTTTTAAAAATTTAAAAATTAATATCATCATAATCTTATATAAATTTTGATAGTTCGTCCAAAATCTCTCCTTTCATATGATACAGTAACAGTATCATCATAATCCTATATAAATTTTGACAATTCGTCCAAAATCTCTACTTTCATATGATACAGTCTTTTTAAAATTTTGAATGTATTTTACAGCAAAACAATTAAGAAATAAAATTAAAAAAAAACTAAAACGGAAGAACCTCCTGGGCGAATTTTTTTGGTTTGAGGGTTTCGCGTCTACAAAAATGGTGTTTTTTTCGTGGCGTAGGGCGTTGGTTTGCTTTGCTAGGGCTCGCGAAAATAGCCCGAAATTTGGGTGACTTTTCCCTAGAACGCACTTTACTTCTGACTCGTTGAAAAACGCGGAAAAACTCGCGATTTTCTCTGGTTTTACTTGCCGTGAGTTTTTCAATAACTCGTGCCGAGTTTTATGCAGAAAAACTTGTCTCCAGTCTTGCCACGCGAGAACTCTCGAGTCTTGCGAGTTTTTCGCGAGTTTTTCTACTTTGATGATACGGCTCATAAAATGATGTAAGCACAGGACTTTCATCAAATGGTGGAAAGTAAGACATATTTCTTTGAAAAGAAGACATACTGCGGCATTTATATGCCCTGAAAACTTATTGAAATCTTTCACAATAAAAATCAAGTCTGATTTTTAGTAAAAATAAGTACATACCAGCACTTGCCTTCTTGAAATCAGTAGATATTTCTTTCCAGAGTCGCCAGGTGTGTTTTTTCCTTGCCTCCCAAGGCAGGTTTTGCTGACATACACACCAATATTAGCAATGTATAAACTGTTCTGTAGTCCCACTGGGCGTGCCAAAAATTGTTATCACCTAAATATGCACCCAGACTAATTTGTAGAAATTAGTCTATTTGATGAAACATGGGAGGACATCTAAAGTTGTGGGTTACTCTTTGAGCAGAGGTCAACCTCCGGAGAAGGCCGGCTTCCTATGGATATCACCTAAACTACTACTTTGATGGAGAAAAGGGGAAGAATATGCTTGTTTTAAACAAAAGTGGTAAAAATGAATTGAAAATGGGTGATACACCAAGCTAACAAGAGCTATGAGATACTAAGACTGACATACACTTGGTTATTTATGACGAACACTGAAAATACACAACATGTTACTGTAAGTTTCTGCATAAATGTTTCATAAATAGGTCTGTCCTACATATACTTTCAAGAAGGAAAGGTAAAACTTTCACAAGGTTTCCATGCAATCCTAAGACAAAATTTATAACCTGCAAACTCCTTCTTTTGCAAAAAAGGCATAAAATGAGACAAAACTAAAGGAGAAAAGTAATCTCACAAATAGCTCAGTCAATCACCTGGTAATGCACAATGCTTGCAAGAACAAGAAGGTAACAAGATTCTTCAATAATCTCCAAGGTAAAATCTGTATTCCATACTCCAAAAATGCTGAGTTACAAAGATGCTCAATACTGTAACAAAGGACTGAATCAGTCACAATCTCCAAAAAATATTTTGCATAATAAGAACTCACTCCAAAAAGAGTTACAAGTAAGTATATGTAAACTCCTACAACTAAACTCCAATAAAGTAGCTACCAGAAGCTTCTTGGGTCGGATGCTTCAATAAAGCCTAAAATCTAGCCACTAGATCTCATCCAAAAGAGTCCAAAATGCAAGGAAAAGTCCATCAAGACTCAGTCAAACATGAGGAGTCATGAAAACCACTCCTACAAGACTCTAAAAGGTAATAAAAACCTCCTAGATGCCCTCAAAGCCTTCAACCCAACCAACAACTTCATCCATGACTTAGTCGACATCTCTCCTCCTTCCCAAAACAAAATGCTATGTCTTAGGCATGTGTTTGCCAACTCCTCATACAGTTAAGCCCTAACTTATCCTTGCATTAAAAATAACAATAAACATGAAATGGTTTATAAATGATACCATTTGTGTTTAAATGTTTTACAATCTCCATTTTACACAAGGAAAATAAAAGCACAAGTCCACAAACACCGAAGCGTTGTCATGGCAGATGGGAAAGAAGGGAAATAAAAGGTTTAAGGGACATGCCCCCATCGTGACCTGAGAAATACATGTCAACACGAGTGTTGACCACGGGCTCAAATGAAAAGGAAATAAAACTTCAAAATAAAACAAAGAACCCTCGGGTGCCTTGGGTTCTTAGGGTTTTGAAGCCCTAAATGCCAAAAGGCACTTTTTGTCCTCACTTTGCATTCCACAATGTTGACATTTTGCTCTCTGCCCATATTTCTTGCCGCCGACAAGGGTTTGATGTTGGGGCTCCTCTAGATAGCTTTTTGTTGTTTCTCGAGGCATTTCGAATGAAATCTTTCATGAAAGGTACCTGTGGCTAAGGTGAGTTTGATAGTCTCAAATTTCTGATGCTAAAACTTTAAAACTCTGTTATTTCTGCTGCTTTTTTTTATTTCTATGTGTACTAGATATCTCTGCATTTTCTATGGCTGTGAAAGAGAACTACATTCCATGCATATATGAGTGTTTTTCAGGTATAAATCTACAGAAAACAGTAATCCCGTTCACCTCTGTACAAAACATTCTTCTATGTCTCATTTTCATCTTCCTGAGTATGGATTTTACTGTAAAATAATAGTGCAAAACAAAGATTTGTCTCCATTGGGGTTTCATGTCTGAGCTTCGGCCACAAAATGATAAATCTTACCGTGGTTTTTCTTGCAAAATAAGGCATTTTTACTCCCTTTCTAGCACTGAAGAATGAAGGTTTTTAACCTAGGGTTTTGATCTCTGAGCTCTCACTCCTATTTTACACCTTTCTGTAGCTATATCATTCTAGGCAAGATTTTCTTTAACAATCATTTGGAACAGAGTTGGGAACCTTGTGAAGTCTCTGTGGTAGATCCCTCTCATGAACTTACCCTATCATATCCCTGAGAACTTGTTAGAGATCTCACCTTTCCTTTTCACTGTGCTCGTAGTGCTTCATGACTTCTGTGGTCTCTATTTTTAGCTTTGATACCTCTAGTTCATCTCCTATAACTCTGCAGTGTCATCTCTTGGGACTTTTCTAGACATCACTCCTTCATGACAGACCCTCTTACAACATTGACTGAGGTGACTTCTCATTGTTCACTGCTCTAAACTTATTGTGGCAGGATTTCTGCCCACTTGACTCTCTTCACTCAGTCTTGACTATTCGAATATAGTTTATGATGAAGGGGCAGAGTTTAGAAGTATTTGGAAGATATAGGTTTCCTTGCAGATTGGAAACTGTAGCAGACCCCATTTGCTTACTTCAAACCTCTGTTCTTCCATCATGACTACTATTAGTCTTTTCATGAATGCTGTTGTTCTTTGTAAAAGTCTCTTGATGACTGTTTAACTGATATCTCTTACATAACCTGAGCCCTCTTGACGATGCTTTCATCTCTCCTTCCTGTGCATTTGTTCTACTACTATAGCTGATGATTCATTTGCTTGGACTATTGATGACCGCTGCTATGAAATTCTTTTACATAACTCCTTTTGTGGACTGTTTTCACTGCTCCTGTTGTTGTTTTCTGACTGTTATATAGTCATCTTACTCCCTGCTTATCACTTTATACTACTGTCTGGTTTCCTCAACAGAGTCTAAGAACAGAGATGACTATTTTCTGATGTTATGGTTGCTATCGTATGATCTGTTTAACACAGTCCACCTCCTAAACCATCGATACCAACCTTCTAGACTTTTGAACAACTTATCTCTTTAGTAAGAACTAAAGAACTCTTAGATACACCAAGTTTTCACAGGGTCCATTGATGAGATCATTAAGGGTATTTGTTGCAATGATGGACAGGCTTTGTGATAGTGTGAAGACCTCATAATGTGACTTTCATTAGACTCTATATTCTTTACATAGGTCCTCAACCACTGTAACAGGGACATATCATCATTGAACTAAGAGGATAGGAGTTCTAAGAAGAGGAAACTACCTTTCTCTGGATATTGTCCTTCAAAAGACTTCAAAACTTACTAAATTATGGACTATGTGTCATATACGAATTTCTTGACTCTAAAGCATTTCTAAACTTGCGTTACCAGCTCTAAGGACAGTCACTGAGCATTTTCTAATTAATCAATGACAATAGTCTCACCCCACCTTTTAGACCCTTAACAAGATTTGGGGACCTCTTTCAAACCTGGGTAGACCCCCGATAGACTTCATCATGCATCTAAAAATGCTAAACAAGCCTGAAACAAAAACTTCACATAGCTCCAGTGACTACTAGCAGTCCTCTTTTCTATCTGTTGTTATGTTTTGCTGACTGTTCCTTTCTCATTTATGAGTACCTTCCTCAGTCACCTGCCTTTGTATGCTTTGTAATGACTCACAATCATCTTTAGGAAACTCCGAAAGAACACAACTATCAGCAGTTAACTTTGGCAGTCACTACATTTTTACTGTCTCACTCTACTATGTGTTAATGATAAATTAATACCAAACAAAACTTGTACTGGATCCTTGTTCCTAGTAATGCTCCAATAGCACTGCCCAGAGAACCTCTCCTTCTTGACTACTGACTAAACAATGATATTGTTACATTTCCCTTAGAGACTGTCTCCTTCATTTTTCAATGCTCACCCATTCTTTTCACAATCTTCATGATTTTTCCAAAGACATGACTATGACAGTTACTTCTGAGTGTGCTATTCTTTAACCTCATAATGCTGCTCCACTGCTACTTCCTGGCTATTGATTGTTATTGGAATGGTACAGTTCTAGATATACTGCTACGTGGCCTACTAGAGGATTGCATTCTTCATGAACAAGCATGACTGTTTCTTCTAGATGGTTAAAGAGCAGCACACTTATGTATGACAATCATTGATTTTACAAAAAAGGTGAAATGATTTAGTCCTGCCATGTGTAGGCTCCTATGGACTTGATGCCTCTTATATTACCTTCATGGCATCCATTTTACATTTAGTATGTCTGTGACTGCATACATATATGAGCATTGGCTGCTCTTGAAGCTTCTGATCTTATATCTCTGTATCATTGCAGCATATACTTTTGCTCATAACTGTGGCTCTTCAAGAGATCTCCTTTATTGTATGTTCTGCATTTTCATTAAAACATCTGTAACTCCATGCCTATTGTTTGGTTCACCTTTGTTGTAGCTTTTGATGTGACACTTATGACTATACTGTCTTGAAAAATTCAAACTGTCCCTCTAACGGTGATGCTATTATTTTGATGATGCTGTTACATATCCTCATTAACTCATGATGATTTTGTTTGATGTGAAATACACTATGATGAGCAACAAGATGTTCCCATTGTCTTATATCATGAAAACTCACTTGTTTATCATACAGCCTGTGTGCTCCATATAAAAGTATATGAATAGATCTAGTTGTACAAGTTGATCCTTGTTTTTGATGAACATACATGAGATCTTCTGCAGTGTTTATGAGCTGGGCTCAACCCTTGTGGGAGCCACATTTTCTCCACTCATAATGTAATCTGATGAATCAAAACAGAAACATAACTACACCTGTAACTGCACATGAAGCAAACTTTTTAGAAAATAAATGTATACCTTGGATGTGTTTGATGGCTTGATTGTTCTCTAGGACATCCAAGGTTTACATTTCTCGTTTAATGCATTTGAGGATCAGTTTATACATGCATAGGTACTTGTTCATGTCAGGTTAGGGACCATTTATTGCTTAGAGTACTACTCTTAACATCACTCTTTTTCCAGATGTAGGAAACTAGAGACGACATGAAACTAGGAGGGACAAAGACAACTCGGGGCAGCAGGACAACACACCTGAACTAGAACCAATCATTCTCAGGCAATGACTGGCCTCTATCCTTACATGCACTTTTACTTTCATTTACTTATTCATGTATGAATTGTTTCTTCAATTTCATTGAATAAGAAAGTTAATCTCACAGCTTGTCTGAGATAATGTACGTTTACATTCAATAAAGATTATTGTTCAGAAAAGATTTGTATGAATCTTTCTTATGTTACATGCACTTGGATAAATGCAGTAATTTAATAAACACAATCTTTTTGGATTATTTCATTTATGCACTTGAATGTAATGTATGAAAGATTAGATGAAATGTACCTTTTAAGTTTTGAATCAAAGCTCTACCTGAATGAGCTGCAGTGAAATTTAGGTAACATTTTTGGCGACATCTGCTATATGTTTGGCTGAGAAACATCAGACCAGTTGCCTGAAGCATATCCATTGGGCATGGGGTCACTAAGAGACTTCTAAAACACTTGGACAAACCGATTTTCTGACTTTTGCAACTCAGCAGAACAATGCACGACCTTGAAAACCCAACCAAAAGCAAAACTGCGGAAAGGATACAAACTAGCTATCTGTGCAGAAGCTGCACTTGGAGGAAAAGAAAAACTACTGCACCTACTCTACCCTAACCAAGAAAGACACTAACTCAAACAAAACTATTTACTGTTTGGGTGAAGTAGCTACCTTTTCTGCATAGTATACAATTTTCGCCGTGCTTGAGGACAGCTATAAAGAGAGGAAATATGAACAGAAATTCGACAAAGAGTTGCAATACCTCTGGAAGAACATACACAAGTTCACTAACCTTTTCACACGGAATGTAAAAATTCCTATCCTGAGGTAGAAAAGTGACTTGAATCTGCTCTTTCCTAGCTGTATCTTCATGCTTGGGTGCAAGCAAGATATGAATATCCTTGTTGGCCTCCATTCTGGCTAGATGTCTAATTGGGTATCCTCTGGAAAGAGTGCTTTCTGAACTCTCCATGCTAGTTCCTTGTTGTTCCAAATCATGTAGCTGTTCCTCTTCTTGTCTTTTATCTTCTGTTTCAAATAGTGCTGGCTCAATATCCAAAACTGGGCAAAAACATACTTCCTCCTGAGTCAAAACAGACTTTAGATCATCCCAAAATGAACCTACCTCATGAGCTAAAGCTTCATTTCCATATTGACTTTCACGAACCAGCAACTCATCACACTGTCCAACAACCTGTAGCTGTCCCAAGTCTTGGGTTATCACAGTCATATCTTCTCCGTTTTGTTCAACAACTGAAGGTAGCCTGTCATACCAAAACATATCAGCCTTATTTCCACCAAGTTCCTCTTGTTCATTTATCTCCTCTACAGACTGTTCCTGCTCTTGTTGAAACTGGTGAACTCGCTGTCCTGATTTAGCATGATTTGCAACTTTTTCCAGCAGGTTTAATCTTTTGTCATCCAGTTTAGAGACAAAAACTTCAAGGTCATCCCAAAATGACTCTTCCTCACACTCTTCATGAAATTCTGATGGAGGGTTGTTTGCTGCCTCATTACAGCTCTCAGCCAGCTGTGCAGGTTCCAAGAAAGGCTTACTTTCACTTTCTTTTACTTGATCCAAGACCCCATTGTCAAATTGCTTAGTTTTAATCAGCAACTCCTCGTATTGTTGAACCTCTTCTTGCTGGTCTGAAATTGCTGGCAAGATCCAAGACCCCATTGTCAAATTGCTTAGTTTTAATCAGCAACTCCTCGTATTGTTGAACCTCTTCTTGCTGGTCTGAAATTGCTGGCAAGCTGTGTACCTGAAAGTTTTCCTCATCGTGTTCAACAAAAGCAGGTAATTGATCAAACAAGAAAACCAATTCTTCCTCTTCATGTGGTGCCTTCTCCAATGACACTCGGGCATCCTGTCTTCACAACTGAAGACCTTTACCTCGCAACCTCTGAATGCTGCCTACATTCATTTTATAAACAGCATTAGAAAATTCATCAAATGAATGAAAATTTAAGGGATTCAGAGACAAGCTTGGTCCTACATCCTCTTCACATGTATTATGCTCATATTTCGCTGGGGACATGGTACAAACAACAGCAACCGACTGTTCCTCTTGCCATAGAGTTTCATGTTCAGACTTGCCTCCTGGTAAAAATTTTGATTCTTCATCTTCCTGATCTTGGACTGGTATGGAGGGAAGAACTTCGCTGAGATTTGGCATTTTATAACCAGGATACCTAGTCCAAGAAGGTTGCCAAGGCTGTTCAATAATTTGATGATTTGGTTCAGACTCTTGACATGACTGAAACTGATGCTTAACGGACTGGTTTGACTGATTTTGCTCATTTATGGGCTCCTGCTGTAAAGAATATTCCTGCTGCCTCTTTAAGTCATCCAGCTGCTTGTTCCAGTCAAACCATATGTTCTCGGTAGTTGCAATCTCCATTCCCTCATCGTTTTGAAATTGATTGGGAAAGTAGTATTGCTGGCTTGGCATAAAATGAGATTCTTGAGGCTGGTCATAGGCATACAGTGGCTGCCATGGAGTCTGTGCATGGGTGGGAGGGTGGTAAGCATGACAGACTGGTTGGTTATCAACTGTCAATGGGCTGTTTGGACTAAAACCAGCTATATGACCATTATGATACGCATAGTTGCAAAACTCGAACTCGGCAAAAACTCGGCAGACCCAAAATTTTTAAAAACTCGGGACTCGCCAAAAACTTGGGGAAAAACTCGGCAATAACTCGGCAAATTTATCGAACATTTAAAAATGCATAATTTTTGAAAAATATTCTTAAAAAACACACATTTTTGAAATTGTAGAATGCATTGCTGATTTCCTTCATATAAAAAATCAAAATTAAGAGTTTAATACATATCATAGACAAAAAAAGGAGTTCAACAGTCGAAAATTGAAATTATAAAAAGACTGTATCATATGAAAGGAGAGATTTCGGACTGGTCAACCGTCACTGTATCATATGAAAGGAGAGATTTTAGACGAACTGTCAAAATTTATATAGGATTATGATGATATTTAATTTCAAAAAACATTTGAATTTTTAAAAAGACTGCATTTATATAAGATTATGATGATATTAATTTTTAAATTTTTAAAAAGACTGTATCATATGAAAGGAGAGATTTTGGACGAACTGTCAAAATTTAATATAAATTTTGACAGTTCGTCCAAAATCTCTCCTTTCATATGATACAGTCTTTTTAAAAATTTAAAAATTAATATCATCATAATCTTATATAAATTTTGATAGTTCGTCCAAAATCTCTCCTTTCATATGATACAGTAACAGTATCATCATAATCCTATATAAATTTTGACAATTCGTCCAAAATCTCTACTTTCATATGATACAGTCTTTTTAAAATTTTGAATGTATTTTACAGCAAAACAATTAAGAAATAAAATTAAAAAAAAACTAAAACGGAAGAACCTCCTGGGCGAATTTTTTTGGTTTGAGGGTTTCGCGTCTACAAAAATGGTGTTTTTTTCGTGGCGTAGGGCGTTGGTTTGCTTTGCTAGGGCTCGCGAAAATAGCCCGAAATTTGGGTGACTTTTCCCTAGAACGCACTTTACTTCTGACTCGTTGAAAAACGCGGAAAAACTCGCGATTTTCTCTGGTTTTACTTGCCGTGAGTTTTTCAATAACTCGTGCCGAGTTTTATGCAGAAAAACTTGTCTCCAGTCTTGCCACGCGAGAACTCTCGAGTCTTGCGAGTTTTTCGCGAGTTTTTCTACTTTGATGATACGGCTCATAAAATGATGTAAGCACAGGACTTTCATCAAATGGTGGAAAGTAAGACATATTTCTTTGAAAAGAAGACATACTGCGGCATTTATATGCCCTGAAAACTTATTGAAATCTTTCACAATAAAAATCAAGTCTGATTTTTAGTAAAAATAAGTACATACCAGCACTTGCCTTCTTGAAATCAGTAGATATTTCTTTCCAGAGTCGCCAGGTGTGTTTTTTCCTTGCCTCCCAAGGCAGGTTTTGCTGACATACACACCAATATTAGCAATGTATAAACTGTTCTGTAGTCCCACTGGGCGTGCCAAAAATTGTTATCACCTAAATATGCACCCAGACTAATTTGTAGAAATTAGTCTATTTGATGAAACATGGGAGGACATCTAAAGTTGTGGGTTACTCTTTGAGCAGAGGTCAACCTCCGGAGAAGGCCGGCTTCCTATGGATATCACCTAAACTACTACTTTGATGGAGAAAAGGGGAAGAATATGCTTGTTTTAAACAAAAGTGGTAAAAATGAATTGAAAATGGGTGATACACCAAGCTAACAAGAGCTATGAGATACTAAGACTGACATACACTTGGTTATTTATGACGAACACTGAAAATACACAACATGTTACTGTAAGTTTCTGCATAAATGTTTCATAAATAGGTCTGTCCTACATATACTTTCAAGAAGGAAAGGTAAAACTTTCACAAGGTTTCCATGCAATCCTAAGACAAAATTTATAACCTGCAAACTCCTTCTTTTGCAAAAAAGGCATAAAATGAGACAAAACTAAAGGAGAAAAGTAATCTCACAAATAGCTCAGTCAATCACCTGGTAATGCACAATGCTTGCAAGAACAAGAAGGTAACAAGATTCTTCAATAATCTCCAAGGTAAAATCTGTATTCCATACTCCAAAAATGCTGAGTTACAAAGATGCTCAATACTGTAACAAAGGACTGAATCAGTCACAATCTCCAAAAAATATTTTGCATAATAAGAACTCACTCCAAAAAGAGTTACAAGTAAGTATATGTAAACTCCTACAACTAAACTCCAATAAAGTAGCTACCAGAAGCTTCTTGGGTCGGATGCTTCAATAAAGCCTAAAATCTAGCCACTAGATCTCATCCAAAAGAGTCCAAAATGCAAGGAAAAGTCCATCAAGACTCAGTCAAACATGAGGAGTCATGAAAACCACTCCTACAAGACTCTAAAAGGTAATAAAAACCTCCTAGATGCCCTCAAAGCCTTCAACCCAACCAACAACTTCATCCATGACTTAGTCGACATCTCTCCTCCTTCCCAAAACAAAATGCTATGTCTTAGGCATGTGTTTGCCAACTCCTCATACAGTTAAGCCCTAACTTATCCTTGCATTAAAAATAACAATAAACATGAAATGGTTTATAAATGATACCATTTGTGTTTAAATGTTTTACAATCTCCATTTTACACAAGGAAAATAAAAGCACAAGTCCACAAACACCGAAGCGTTGTCATGGCAGATGGGAAAGAAGGGAAATAAAAGGTTTAAGGGACATGCCCCCATCGTGACCTGAGAAATACATGTCAACACGAGTGTTGACCACGGGCTCAAATGAAAAGGAAATAAAACTTCAAAATAAAACAAAGAACCCTCGGGTGCCTTGGGTTCTTAGGGTTTTGAAGCCCTAAATGCCAAAAGGCACTTTTTGTCCTCACTTTGCATTCCACAATGTTGACATTTTGCTCTCTGCCCATATTTCTTGCCGCCGACAAGGGTTTGATGTTGGGGCTCCTCTAGATAGCTTTTTGTTGTTTCTCGAGGCATTTCGAATGAAATCTTTCATGAAAGGTACCTGTGGCTAAGGTGAGTTTGATAGTCTCAAATTTCTGATGCTAAAACTTTAAAACTCTGTTATTTCTGCTGCTTTTTTTTATTTCTATGTGTACTAGATATCTCTGCATTTTCTATGGCTGTGAAAGAGAACTACATTCCATGCATATATGAGTGTTTTTCAGGTATAAATCTACAGAAAACAGTAATCCCGTTCACCTCTGTACAAAACATTCTTCTATGTCTCATTTTCATCTTCCTGAGTATGGATTTTACTGTAAAATAATAGTGCAAAACAAAGATTTGTCTCCATTGGGGTTTCATGTCTGAGCTTCGGCCACAAAATGATAAATCTTACCGTGGTTTTTCTTGCAAAATAAGGCATTTTTACTCCCTTTCTAGCACTGAAGAATGAAGGTTTTTAACCTAGGGTTTTGATCTCTGAGCTCTCACTCCTATTTTACACCTTTCTGTAGCTATATCATTCTAGGCAAGATTTTCTTTAACAATCATTTGGAACAGAGTTGGGAACCTTGTGAAGTCTCTGTGGTAGATCCCACTCATGAACTTACCCTATCATATCCTTGAGAACTTGTTAGAGATCTCACCCTTCCTTTTCACTGTGCTCATAGTGCTTCATGACTTCTGTGGTCTCTATTTTTAGCTTTGATACCTCTAGTTTATTGCAGAAATGCAAAGCTACGAATTTATTGATCTTTAGAATGTTTTTACAAGATACAACAAAGCTGTATATAATGAATTTACAAAGGCTAAAAGTAGCCACAAAAGAAAAAAGCAGAAGAGATAGGATTAGAAATAAGATTTGACCATTAGGAGTTAACTAACACTAGTTTAACACCCTCCCATAATGGTCAATCGGTCAACAACACCACCCCTTTTATAACTTTCCCGAGAATTACACCTGTTAAAAAATGGCCCTTTCCGAGTAATCGTAATCAAGAAAGGGACTTCTTAAAATAGAAATGGTTACATCATATCAAAAATGCGGTAATCATCGCTAAATACAAAAAGACTCCAAACATGCAAGACAAGTGGCATTAATCTCCCCCCAATTCTAGGCGTATCTGCAAAACCACTATTAGTAGTTTGAATTTCCAGGCTTCGACAAACAAACATCAAGTTTCAATTTCAAATCTTTGGCATGCGATCCTGCACAAAGCCAAGTCAACAAGGATTAGCTGCAAAATAAAAACTAAACTAAAAAGAAAAATAATATTAATATAACTAAAAAAACAAAAGATCTAACTAACAAAATCTAAATTCTAAAAAAAACTAATTAGAACTAAGAAAATATTCTAATTAAAACTATTTAAAACTATTTAAGACTATCTAAATGAAACTAATTAAAACTGTCTAATTAAAACTAAGAAGACACTCTAATTAAAACTAATTAAAAACCAATCTTATACTGATCAAAATATTTAAACTATTGAAACTTTATAAAAAAACCGACTATTGAAACTATCTACTAGCAATCGCACCTTGGTGTGCAATGGGTACGCCGAATAGTTGTGGAAGTTCAATTGTCATGTCTTTAAGTGAATGATAATTGTCTTGTATCCCTGTGGCCCATGTGTTATTATGTAGATGTTGGAAGAGAGTATCTCATGCTATGGAGAGCTTTGTGGTATTTAATAAATCTCATGAACCAAAACTCACGCTCATCCATAATTACCACTTGAATATACTTTTTTGCAGGATCGTCTCTATTACCTGATGGATCCACAACCTTAACCTTTGCCACGAGTATCACAACCTGCATACAAAATAAGTGAGCAGTTTCCACCATCTAAAAAAATCATGGGCTTCTACGAGTCAATCTTGGCGTTTTATTTGATACATGTGGGTAGTGAATGTTTCGAACGTGTAGGTGCTATTTGTTCTAAGGCACTAATAGTTGGAAAATGTCAATTAAAAATTTCTCCTTGTAAAGATGAAGGTACAGGGTAGAATGAATGGGCATGATTTTTGAATCGTCTTGCATCGCTCTAGTAAATCTCATGTCATCTTTGGATCATTGGCATGAAACGATCGATTGAAAGTCACTCTTTTTTTTCTTTATTGTTGGATCCTTAGCATGAGAAGTACCATTTCACGAGGCTCTAATGGAGCTAGTTGATATGGACCAACCCATACCAAGCTCCATTTTTTACATGGTAAAAGTACCGTATCTTGATCTTTAATGTAGGGTTTTCCATTACATTGTTTGACCACAACCCCAAGTATATCACACAATAGAACACCTTTTGCCATTATGTTTATGTAGTTAAGCTTAGTTATGTAATCCCATGATGGCCAATGATTTTATGATTTAGGAAATGTCTCTTCAGTTGTCATGGGTGGTAAAGGTAAAATTTGGAAGTAATTATAAGAATGGCCACCACCTAGATCATGTTCATTTCTCATCTAGCCTACCATCGTACATCCTCTCATGGGGACATCACATGATACAAAGATCGATCAAACTTAGTGACCCTTGTTAGTGTTATAGTTTAACACCTTTGCATAATTTAGAGGTCAAATTGCTTTAAATTAAATTTAGACATGGTATAATTTTAGATTGAGAATTCTTAATTGTTTAAAAATATTAAATTTTGAGAGAATTTTTTTTATTTGTTTGAATATGCAAATGATATGGGAATGTAAAAATGGTGTGCATTTTATGTCATAGGAGCCCATTGTGTTCAATCTCGCTCTGGCAAAACTTTTGTAAAAGGAACATGACATAGAATGCACATCATGAAGTATGTTACTTCGAACCTCATGCAAATTTATGCAATTCTCTTTACAAGTCTTTTTATTCAATATTGTTGCTCCCTTATTGCATAGATACATTCGTGAGACAATTTGATTTATTTTGTCATATTTTAGACTGAGTTGATAGGCAGTGAAAGGAGTGGGCTACCGTGCACAATACACTACTTATAAATGAGAAATGAATATATATACCCCCTTCTCTCTCTCTATCTCTCTCTATCTCCCCCTCTTTAATGTAGGGTTTTCCATTGCAATGCTTGACTATAGACACAATTCTATCACATAATAGAACACTTTTTGCCATTATGTTAATGCAATTGTGCTTAGTTTTGTAATCCCATTATGGGCAATGATTTTGTGTTTTAGGAAATGTCCAATTCAACATCAACATCAAGGTGCACCGAGATAACATGTAGATAAAAGTAATGAGTACCTCATGTATGATATGGAGTCCCCATATTAAATTTTGTGGGATAATTACACACCTCGTAGAGAAACAATGGGAGTTTGATATGGTAGCTAGGTAGAGGTCAAACACAATTAAAAAAATGCTTGAAATAAATCTATACACTCCAACATCAAATAAGTTTTTCAGTTGATTTATTTTATGAAACCTAGACGTTTTGGACCTGTCATTACAAAAGGACAATAGAAAATTAGGAATTGAGCATGATAGCTAGAGTTTGTATAGAAATTGGAGTTCATAACAAATAGTTAATAGTAATGAGATCATAATCTATTATGCAATGGTGTTCTTGGATCATGGTTATATTCTTAATACTATTGCATAGTAGTTTTCTAGGAGTATTTCCTAGCATGAAGAAGGTCCTGACTTGACAAGACTTTCCATTCATTAGGACTATCTTCTTGTAGCATTGCATGTCCCCAGTTAGAAGGAGTTTCATCATTAGTGTCTGTCAATGGATCTGGAGATGTAGCATTCTTTCCATTTTCAAGCCATGTATGAATCAATGAAGCTTGGAGATGGGATGTTGCTATTGTTAGAGATAGCTACACTTTAGCATGTAATGGGTACATCGAAGAGGTATGAAAGGTGAATTATTAGGCTCTTAAGAAAATCACATGCTAGTCTGAGCATAGCTCCCTATGGATACATGTCATCTTTGGATTGTTGGCACAAACTAACTGATCAAAAGTCAATCTCTTTTCTCTCTCTCATTACTATAGTGTGCAATGGGTACATCAAAGAGGTCTTAAAGGTGAATTATTGGGTCCTTAAGAAAATGCCATGCTAGTCTAAGCATATCTCCCTATGGACACATGTCATCTTTGGATTGTTGGCACAAACTGACTGATCAAAAGTCAATCTCTTTTCTCTCTCTTTTCATTTATATCTCTTATCTTTATCTCTATCCTGCTCTCTCCCTCTCTCTCTATTACCAAATTTATGATTCTAAAAACTTCACACCTTATATAATAAATTATGACTTGTTAACCAAATTTTCTATGTTCATGCAAGGGAGTGAAGATATTATTAGCATTTTTTTGGATATAAGCTTGAAGCTAGTTGAAAAAATTATCCATCAGCTACCCTCTCATGCCTATTGCCATACTCTCCACTCACTTGGTTTCTCAAACTTCCCTAATATTTATATTTATTTCATATAATATTTATTTACGGGATAAATAATAATTTTTTTAAATTCCAAGAATTGGGTATTCTTTGTAACCTATACATGTAAGTGCTTTGGGCACAATAAATTCTTAATGATCTAGTTCAAGTCATGTTTATGTTGTAGAAATTATCATTCAAGTGTTGAACATGTTTAGATTATGTTGATTGAAATAAAAGTGAAGAATAATGTTAGGATCTATATTAACATCGTGATTCATCTTAGTTGTAGCTTTGCATGCATCTAAGTTAGACAATATATGGAATCTTACATTGTTTGCATATGTCAAAGGGAGTTCACTTATCATACTTTCATGTGCATGAATTTATTGGTCTTTAATTTTAGCTAGTAAGGAAGTATTTGTTGTGTCTAGTTTAGTTTATGTTTCATTTGGTTGCCAAGTATTAGAATTTAAAACGGCATTTGTGAGAGAAGAACCATTTCAAATCTTGCACTCATTCTTGAGACAAAAGATAGGGTGGGATTTATTTCAATTATTTTATTATGCCAACCCACTTAGAGAAATCTTCTATAGTGTTTATAACTATATATTTTGCTCATATAAAATGCAAAAAAGCAAAATAAGGCTTTTACGGTTATGAAGCCCTAGTACACAAAAAGGCAAGTTTTGCCTCCTTTTTGCATTTTTGCAATCTTGAAAACTTGCTCTGCCATTTCGAGCCGCCATGAGGGTTTGCTATCTGGAGATGATATTATGCTGCTTCTCGAGGCTTCTGTACTGAAAATGCATGGAAAAAACTCAGTAACTGAAGGTGAGTTGGTTAAGCTCCTTTTTCTGGAACAAAACTGCAAAATTAAATGGCTTTTTTGTGATTTCCTGTAGCTTTTTACCACTGTACATGCTATAGAACCTTCATTTTGTAAGGCTGTCTCTTCCCGAGCTATGGCAAAGTGTAGAATCTCCTTCTAACTGATACAAACCCTCTGCCATTTCGAGCCGCATGAGGGTTTGCTGTCTGGAGATGATATTATGCTGCTTCTCGAGGCTTCTGTACTGAAAATGCATGGAAAAAACTCAGTAACTGAAGGTGAGTTGGTTAAGCTGCTTTTTCTGGAACAAAACTGCAAAATTAAATGGTTTTTTTGTGATTTCCTGTAGCTTTTTACCACTGTACATGCTATAGAACCTTCATTTTGTAAGGCTGTCTCTTCCCGAGTTATGGCAAAGTGTAGAATCTCCTTCTAACTGATACAAACCCTCAGAGCTTTGAAAGATGATCTCAGAAACTTTATAAGAAGGAAATGGGTAGCTTTAGACAGTTATTCCATACCTTTAGGTAGATGTTGGAGGCTTTGTGATATAGTAGTGCATCTTATAGTGATATACTCCCGTGAAATGCTTGGTGAGAAACCTCTTAGATGTGTCACTGTTCTGACTGCATCTTGGAGGCATGACAGTCCACACTGCCCTCACTTCAGGATTGTCCTTGGACCATGGACTGATACAGTCGGCTTCTTAGCCCTCGTATTAATGCAATTCAAGATCCTTAAGGACTGTTATAATTAACCTTTCTTCTTGAGTTTTGAGTTTAGGTTTGAAATGACTGTTCCATCATTGCAACAACAGTTTACTCACTGTTTTCTATATGAACTCCATAGACTGTCTTTGCTCATTCTATTTGCATTTGTCCTCTTGAGATTGCAAACTGTTCCTAAGCAAACTGTCCTTGTTGTACTTGATGAATATACATGAAAACTTCTATAATGGCTATGAGCTGGGCTCACCCCTTGTGGGAGCCACATTTTCCTCCACTCATAATGTAATCTGATAAATCACTCAGAAACACAATTTCACCTGTATCTGCACGTGAAGCAAACTCGTTAGGAAATAAATGCATACTTTGGGTGTGTTTGATGACTGAGGATCAGTTTATACATGCATAGGTACTTGTTCATGTCAGGTTAGGGACCATTCATTGTTTGGAGTATTACTCTTAACACCATTCTTCTGCCGGATGCAGGAACTAGAGCAACCTGGACTAGGGAGGACAAAGACAGCTCGGGGCAACAGGACAACACACCAGAACCAGAACTAGTCATTCTCAGGCAATGACTGACCTCTACCCTTGCATGCACATTCTTTACTTTCTTTTACTTATTCATGTATAGATTGTTTTTCAATTTCATTGAACAAGAAAGTTAATCTCACAGCTTGTGTGAGATAATGTACATTTTACATTCAATAAAGATTATTTAATTTGTTCAGAAAGGATTGGTATAAATCTTTCTTATTACATGCACTTGAATAAATGCAGTAATTTGATAATTATAATCTTTTAAATTATTTCATTTATGCACTTGAATGTAATGTAATAAGGATTAGATAAAATGTACCTTTTAAGTTTTGAATAAAAACTCTACCTGAATGAGCTGTAGTGAAATTTAGGTAACAATTCCTACTTCGACCTTGGACACACTATTACAAGTCACAACATATCTTCAGAAGTAAGTGAATGATATATGCTTAATAACAGGGACTCCATCATGTATAATGCTCTACATCCCACACCATTTACTTTTGAATTTCTTACATATCTTTTTCCTGTTGGGTTTGTTGCACTAAGGTTTGAGCTATATAATGGAAAAGGTGATCCTAATGTTCATTTGTAGGCTTTCAATGCAACATGTTTAGGTTTTGCATATGAGGATAATGTTTTAGCTAAGTTATTTACAAGAACCCTAAGAGATCATGCATTTATCATGATGTTTATTATAGTAAACAAGTGGAGTCAATGGCGTTGTGACAACTATTTTATAAGGGATGAGATTATGGAGAATAATTGCCTTTTCATAAAGCAATTACCATTATAGAACTTGCGTTTTCTACATGTTTATGTTATTTGTTATTATATTAAGTAACATGAGTTACAAATATTGCCAAAATCTAGAGCAAGGATCAAAAATCACAAGTCTCTGTAAGTAGCATAATCAGAACTAACTGTAATGAGTCAATAAAAAACGACTATATCCCTCTAAGTGGTTCCACCAAAACAGTAAAACCCAACTGATTTGGGTCAGTTTTGTTATTATATTAAGTAACATGAGTTACAAATATTGCGAAAATCTAGAGCAAGGATCAAAAATCACAAGTCTCTGTAAGTAGCATAATCAGAACTAACTGTAATGAGTCAATAAAAAATGACTATATCCCTCCAAGTGGTTCCACCAAAACAGTAAAACCCAACTGATTTGGGTCAGTTGCCAAGTATTAGAATTTAAAACCGCATTTGTCAGAGAAGAACCATTTCAAATCTTGCACTCATTCTTGAGACAAAAGATAGGGTGGGATTTATTTCAATTATTTTATTATGCCAACCCACTTAGAGAAATCTTCTATAGTGTTTATAACTATATATTTTGCTCATATATATATATATATATATATATTTTTTGATCAATAAACGGCCGAGGCCTTGATTTTATTATATTAATTTTCAATAAATTTCCTTTTTTTCCTCCATTCGTGCGGGCACTGGTAGGAAAGAACGGGGAAGAAAACCTCCAGTCTGGCCTGGGACATGAGTCCAAAAAATATTAGCAAGTACAGAATTCCTACAAGCGCAAGTTTACAAATTCCCTTTGATGGAGACGAAAAGGGCATTCCCTTTCTAATACAAGTTAATGGAGGCATACGTCCATGATTCAGAACATGGCTTTTATTATACTTTGATTACATCGCTCTTATAAATCGAGCTGATGGGCATACCCATCTTTTACAATACATAAATACTTATCAATGTTTCGTATTCTAATTCCTTACCTTTTGTAAATAATGTATCTTGTTTTTCTTTCAGTTGTCCTTTTGTGTGGTCGTGCCATTGTTTTCTCTTGCCATTGCCTTTTATGTCTTGCCCTCGCATTAATGTGTTTTCAAGCCTTCTGGTGTTTGTATCTGCTTTTATGAGCTGTTATACTTTCCCTGTAAACCTGCAAAATAGGATAGCATCCCACCACCTCTATTCTTCTAGCTAAATTTTTATGATTCTGTCTATATTAATTCAATGTGCCAGTCCAAGTAAAGAGTTAACTATACTATGATGCTACAAGTATTGACATTTGTGTTAGTAGCCATATTGCAATCAAAACCATTACCACTTTTTACATATTCATATTCATCATAGACTGATTATTGTTGTTATAACAATTCATCATAGACCTTTTTTGTTCCTGCAAGATAAGAATCTACTACACCAACTCTGCTCACCACACGGTTATAAATAATTCTGAATTATTTCATATTCATCTTATATTGCATAAAAGGTACTAAACATTAGATATTCATATTGAGAAGTTACTAACATATGTATTTGTTTAGCTACTCTCAAATCTTTGGTGACTATACTTTATAGAGGTAGTTTTATTCAGCAAGACACCCATAGTAATTAACAGGTAGAAGCTTAGTGACACTATACTTTATACTTGATTTCCTATTATGAAATCGCTTTTCTTCACCTTCCATGTACTTCTCTCACACATACATCAATTTCTTCGATTTCTTGCCCATCGGCTCCTAGGTTAGCTAATTTATCTGCGTCTGTATTGCCCTCCCGATAGATGTGATTCACTGTATAATCTCCTATATCTTCAAGAGTTTCCATTATTTGTTCTATAGCACTATTTAGTTTCCAATTCAGTGTTCTACCCTGTCTTATTGCATTTATTATTATAGATGAGTCTCCTTCCCATAATCTCATCCCTTATAAAATAGTTGTCACAACGCCATTGACTCCACTTGTTTACTATAATAAACATCATGATAAATGGATTATCTCTTAGAGTTCTTGTAAATAACTTAGCTAAAACATTATCCTCATATGCAAAACCTAAACATGTTGCATTGAAAGCCTACAAATGAACATTAGGATCACCTTTTCCTAAACATGTTGCATTGAAAGCCTACAAATGAACATTACATTTGCTTTTGAATTTCTTACATAACTTTTTCCTCTTGGGTTTGTTGCACTAAGGTTTGAGCTATATAATGGAAAAGGTGATCCTAATGTTCATTTGTAGGCTTTCAATGCAACATGTTTAGGAAAAGGTGATCCTAATGTTCATTTGTAGGCTTTCAATGCAACATGTTTAGGTTTTGCATATGAGGATAATGTTTTAGCTAAGTTATTTACAAGAACTCTAAGAGATCATCCATTTATCATGATGTTTATTATAGTAAACAAGTGGAGTCAATGGCGTTGTGACAACTATTTTATAAGGGATGAGATTATGGAGAATAATTGCCTTTTCATAAAGCAATTACCATTATAGAGCTTGTGTTTTCTACATGTTTATGTTATTTGTTATTATATTAAGTATATAATATATCATGTTTATATTTAATAATCTAGATTATAAAAAATATAATAAATAATAATAAATACAATTATTATAGAGATTTACTCCATAAAATAATAATAAATATATATGAATATTAAATCTACAATTCTATAATTTTATATTATATTGACACTAAATGTTTATAAAACACACTCTCTATAATAGTAATTGCTTTATGAAAAGGCAATTACTCTCCATAATCTCATCCCTTGAATAAAATAGTTGTCATGACCCATTGGCTCCACTTGTTTAGTGTAATGAACATCATGATAAATGCATTTATTTCCCTCTTTATGTTTCGTCCATTGTTTGCAACTCACAATCATGTATTATTTTTTTAATTTTTTAGATTAGAATCTTATAAAATTACATGGAATCTTGGAATCTTTCAGCTCTTCAACTCCACCCCTTCTGTGAATGTAGAACGCCTCTCGACGTAATTAGGGCAGAGTAATGGGAAGACGTAAGATAGCAATTAAACGAATAATAAAAAAGACGAAACGTCAACCCTGTTTTTCAAAGAGGCAGACTGGATTGAGGAAAAAAGCGGCAGAACTGGCGACACTATGCGATGCTGAAGTGGCGCTAATTATTGTTTCCAGTTGTGGAAACATATTTCAATACGCAAGTAACGAGTATTTTTCTAACCATCTTTCTTTCTTTCTTTCTTTATTGAAAATGTTACTAGTTAATGTATACTTAGTCTTTTTTTATTCAAAGAAATAATAATTTTATTTATTTTGAAACAACATGCTAAAAACTGTGGATAAGTATATCAAAGCATCTAGTTCAACTCCGTTCGAGCGGGAAGCGAAGGTACGGGCTTGTCACTCTACGATATTTCTATTGTTATTTTTAATAGTTTTATCAGAGCCTATAGCTAGTGTAGAATTGAATTAAATAGGACTTCTTGTTCCTCTTCTTCTCTTGAAGTAGAACCTATCTCTTTTTCCTTTGACCTTGGTTTCTTCTTCTTCTCCCTGGGTTCATCTCCATATATGTTTTGGAGATTGCTTCTCCTCGGAGGGTCTTCATCTCCACTACTTCCCTGGGTTCTCTGGAGAGAAAGAACGTCAATAACTGGTGTGTGGGAAGGAACTGATGAAGTGGAACTGTCTTGGTCACTTCTTCGAACGTCAATAATTGGTGTGTGGGAAGGAACTGATGAAGTGGAATTGTCCTGGTCACTTCTTCCTCTTGGTGTCTCTTTCCTATTTACTGGTCTCGTTGCGGTCATCTGGGATATCTTTTTCTTGATCCAGGCTTCTGACTTCTTGGTCACAAAATTGGTTCTTTCTCCGACATCTCTAACCTCTAGATCTGCCCAATTAATAG
Source organism: Cunninghamia lanceolata (assembly GCA_027924645.1). NCBI lineage: Eukaryota > Viridiplantae > Streptophyta > Pinopsida > Cupressales > Cupressaceae > Cunninghamia > Cunninghamia lanceolata. The sequence continues at coordinate 66,638 of BSBN01001760.1, forward strand.
CAGGAAGAGGTTGAGCTTGGATTTCTTCGAAATAGAAGGGATCAATCAGATCCGATTCATCATCTTCAATGTCTTCAATGACCCATTTCATCTTGAAATCTTGAATCTGCTTCAAGGTAAACCTTGTCCAGTCTCTTTTTCTGACCTCAAACTCGTCTTCACAATCCTCCCAAAAGTCTTCAAGATTGGGGAAATGAAGGTATCCAGGACCAAGCTTCAAATTATTCTTGACATATCCCTTGCTGTTAAAGGGGAATCTCATATGGTATGTATACAAGTTGATCATGGCTAGGGCCTTTTGTAATGATCCAACCGGGCACCAAGAAACAAGAGCCTCGAAAGTGCACAATTTTTTTTTTTCTCCTTTTCACAAGGTAAACATAAGCTGCAAGTATAAAAAAAAAAAATTACTCAAGGCATGGAAAGAAAACAACATCCTATTGCCAAGATAGATAATATGGGCGAAGGAATATCACAATACAACTATTGCTAAAGAGTACATGAAGAGCATTTATTACAATGAACTCCAGCTTAGGAGTGTCTTACATAACAAATTTGCATTAATACATGATTACCTTACATATTCTCAGGTCACTGAGTTGTACAATACATATGAGGATATATATATCCAAGAATCCAAAGAGAAGAATGGGGCAGCCTTTGTCAATGTCGTCGCCAAGACTGATGTCGATATCTGGATCCCCAATGGTGGGTGCAACACCACCCTTCCATGTGGAACCTCAAGGTCCACCCCCCGTGCTCGGAGATGATCACATGGCCACACACAATCATAACAACAATAGGGACCATAAGGCATGTATACCCAGTCACACAAGAGATACCATGAGTCTCATAGCTCACAGGGGCACATCACAAACACACGGATCACGAAGGCATAAATAAGATGCTTGGAAGTCAAGCCCATGAAACTCTACTCAGATAAGGGGTTAAGAGGATAGGGTCAGCAAGACGAAAGTAGCTAAACAAATGTACTCATCTCAACCATGAGCCTTTTCTAAGCATAAATACGAGTTACATCCAATAGGCCAAGCAAAGAGCATTTTATTTTAAGGTATAATATCCTGGCTACATGTTATGTACTTGTAGTTAATGAGGTTGCAAATTAATGTTCTAAACCTAGTCATAGTTAAGAAATCTATGTATCACTTTATGTATTTGTAATTAGAAAGGTCCCAACAGAATGTAAAAACCCAGTCACAGATAAAGCTTCTCAAGTTATAGTATGTGTATGTGATGAGCGTCCAACTTACACAGACTGTGCATTTATCTAAATGCTTGAAGTGTCTCATTGTACATACAAGGATAGGAAATAATTATGAAAAGTAGCCCTATTCCACTTTCTCAAAATCAATAATTAGAATTCATATTTGTGAAGGAGAAACAATGGGAGCAAGGACAGGATAAAATGCGTAGGCAGATGGCTGTGACATTTAGGCACCCACGTTGGCAAGGATCCTCTGGGATTTTAAGACTAATTGCATATTCATTTTCCACCCTATCATACATGGCAAATGGATTAAGTGTTTTTCAACAGTGAACGATGATGATAGTTGGAGACCATTCAAGTGGTATCTCTCATACTCTCCACAGAATATGGAACCCCACAACCCTTAACCAATGCATGTGTAGGGTCAATTTTTCATCGCATTTAGTCTGGTTCTGCAGACAGACCAGTATCACCAATTTTCTATTCTCTTATAAGATATTTTTGGCCTTGAAACCGGAAATGAGGATTACTCTATGATTTACAATTCTACAAAATCTCTAACTGAGGATGACACTCGTGACTAGCGGACCTTTGATTATATCCTCCAATAGCCTTTTGCAGCTAGGATTACATATTTTTATAACTTGTAAGTTTTCCTTCCTTTTGGTAAACATAACAATTTATTTTTCTGTGTATAAAATTTCCCACTGTAACTTCAGAGAAACTAGCTACTGTAGTATACTGTAATCTGCCTCTAATGAAGCAAAACAAACTTCAAGAGACATTGATTTTATGAGAATTAACAAAACAAGCATTACAACTACTGTTAATTGATCATGGTGCAGCATTTATTAGACAACTGATCAATATTAATAAAGGCAGATGTATGGATTAAGCACAATCTTCACATGCTACCCTGACTTAACAATTTCCTGCAAGCTGATAGGAAAGTTGCATGAACAGAAAATCAAGATTAGACAACCCTTATTATATATAGATATAACCTAGAACACTTCAATGAGTTTGCTGATTACGATTAAATAACTGTATTTAGTGTGATGTACAAAAATATCACTCAGGCTCTGAATATTTAAACAACTGTGATTGGCAGGTGTAAATTCCAATTCCACATCCTTTGCCAACATCTGATCAATATTAATAAAGGCAGATGTATGGACTGAGCACAATCTTCACATGCTACCCTGACTTAACAATTTCCTGCAAACTGATAGGAAAGTTGCATGAACAGAAAATCAAGATTAGACAACCCTTATTATATATAGATATAACCTGGAACACTTCAATGAGTTTGCTGATTTCGATTAAATAACTGTATTTAGTGTGATGTACAGCAATATCACTCAGGCTCTGAATATTTAAACAACTGTGATTGGCAGGTGTAAATTCCAATTCCACATCCTTTGCCAGCATCTGATCAATATTAATAAAGGCAGATGTATGGACTGAGCACAATCTTCACATGCTACCCTGACTTAACAATTTCCTGCAAGCTGATAGGAAAGTTGCATGAACAGAAAATGAAGATTGTGCTGAAGATGCCAAACTCGCAAGAACCACCTACGCTGCCCCATTATAAAGCAACCTTAATATTCATTAAAAGATACAAACTAGAGGACTATGTCTATTCTGCAGCTGTTCTAGAAAGCGAAAGTAAATTCAATTCAGAGTGGGCAATCAGACAACTTAGATGCAGGTGAAAGGATTTTCTAGCTTATTATGGAGTTCAGCGCTAAATATTTTGTTAAGCAAATATATTTAGCACCTCCTTATTGCCCATGATTAAATTAACTAGCTGACCCATAATTCTTTACAAAAGTATAAAGAGTTATTACCCATTACATAACAATAACATTCAAGAAGGTTATTTGTTAGGTCACAACTAAGCCAGAGGACAATTTACTATATGGGACCCTTTGTTGAATCCAACAAGGGAATTCCTTCCCATTTTTCTCTTGTATTATTAAAATTTCGTACCCCTTGGTTTTGCCCTTGTCGCAAGCTCCAAAGCAAAATAGGACCTAGAGACTATCTCACAACATAAATAACGAAGAACATGACCTAACATCATGAAGTTTGCTAATTATGAGACAAATACAAGTCAAGAGGACAACTGATAACCCAGTCAAAGCCTAAGGTATAAAAGCTATTTATAAGGTACTTGTCTTTTAAGAAAAGAAATGCAAGATAGATATTTCCATGAATAATGTTGAAATAATTTACTTATATGCAAGATTCTTCAATTACTAAGCAATGGCATGCAACAACATCAATTGAAATATAAAAATCTTAATACTATTATGGTTTATAAAGAGGTCAACTGGATGTTTACGCCACAGCAGTTAACAACATATTCACTGCCTAAAATAAATAAAAAGCATTTACCAGGGAAAAGCTGAAACTGAGACCAATTCTTCACTGAATCTAACCCCTAATTCCCCCACAAATCCTAAACCAGAAAATATATATATATATACAGCCATAGTAAAACCAGTTCAAGGTATCATGCGGTGGGGGTAACAATAAAAACATACCTTTCTCCTTTAACTCATCTGGGTCACCGTGGCTTAAAAACAAATTGAGAGCTTAAGTTCACCCACCTGATGCATCTGGCGACTGTAAAGCCAGACGCCACAACCTTAGCTAGCATCCTTGCTGCTTGAGCCAATATGGGAGCGATGGAACAAGATACGGATATCCAATTAGGCATAATGGAGAGAAGATTTTTGTCAGATATTATAGTTGGAAATGCTCTGGTGGACATCTATGCAAAATGTGGAAGCAAAAAGACCAGAATTCCAGCCATGACCTCCAAGAATTCATAAATTATTGACAGTAGAGCAAAGCGGACATGATTAGAGATGACGTCTATAGAAGCAGGGTAATTGCATCATGTAGATACAACTTTTAAAGAAAGCCCAACCAACGCCATAGGGATTTAAATCACTCTTTTCCCCTCCTTTCTATTCTTTCTAAAGTGTCTCAAGATGGCTACTCACCATCATATAAAACCACCAGCAGTTATCTTCCAGAAGAGTGAAACCACGAAAAAGAAGAGGATTCAGTTGTGCTGACTTCTTTATCACATTTAGTATCTGTCCATGTTCATACAATACGGGCCATATGAAATGCACTCCCCATCTCTTCGATCGCATCCCCCTGCTAAACTTCCCCCCAAATTTCCTCTCCCCAAAAAGGCTGTTCATGCATGCATTTTGTGGTAGCAGAGATGGGGCACGTGGCCTATTTGGCAGAGAGCCTCCAAGAGGTGTCATCTCATCGAATGCACATAATAAGGCTAAGGAATTGACATAAAATAATTTGGTTGTTATATACAGCTAGAGATTTAACACACAACCCAGTTAAATAATACTACTCACCTTATAATATATATACTCACTTTTCACTTCATTATTTTACTCATAGAACATATCATTTACTTTCTATTCGCTTCACTCTTGCCTCAATGCATTGATTCCTTTTATTAATTATTTTCTCTACGCACATACTTTTTATCGCTCCTATAAAAGCTGTCTCCTGCATATACTCTTATCTTTATCTTTTTATTCCTTTATATCACTATATTTGATTTCCTATCATCTTTATTCTTCTTCTTATTATTATTATTATCATCATCGTCATCATCATCATTCTTATTATTATTATTATTATTTTATATATATTTTTTCTTATTTGTTCAATTATATCTAAAGAAGGTATGAAATCCCTCTCTTCCCCTAACTTGCGCATCACTAAGGATGTGCTTAAACCATGCCCTCAATTTAAACATGATGTCCTCCACTTTATTACGTGATTGGATTATCCATACAAATAGGTAAGTTATCTTGATGTTGATCAAATATAATTACTAAGTACACTACATATTGTAAACCAAATGGTCACTATTTGCCATGACCCAACACTAGCACAACACCACAAGGGACTGACTCAACACCCTATCCACACAGTACAGACTCACCAAGGATGGAATAATCAACATCAGTAAGGATGGAATAATCGGACGGTGTTCGAGGGGACTAACACCCCATTGGAAACTCATTCCCAATGGAGATGGTAGTGAAACTAAGGTGTACGGCCAATGTGTTATCTCCAACTCGCCACCATTGGGGCATCAGGCATGCTCAGACCTGTGAAGCCAGGTGGAGTCAGTGCCCGGTACCTGCACTACTCAAGACACATTATAACACCTGCATATACATATCATATAATAGCCGAAGCAAGAATAGTCCACAACGGAGGATTTCAACATCCGTGATCATTCGCATAGTATGCCAATGTCAAGGTGTCATCCTCTCCACATGTACACCCAATCTAATTATGGAATCTAACCTAACAAAATGTTAGCAACACAATATCATGTAAAGCTTGAATTTCATACCTTGGTGTCACCTCGGTTAGGCCAGGATTAGGGAGGCATTACACCTCCATATTTTCAGCCCTCGAGCTAGATTCACACTTGTAGTGACTGAGGCAAATAGGGAATGCCACACCCTTGTTCTTCCTATCTCGACATTTCTTTTGAACTAATACCAGTTGTTTGCAAAGCTCGACCAAAACAAGCTTGTCATCCACATACTTTGGCAATTTAGAAGGGTAACCATCAAATCCTCCTACTTGAAGGTAGGTGAACCTTGGAAACTGAATGAAGTAGCTACCATACTTCTTTATCAACAATGACGCTTCCTTTGAAATTTTGAGAGCTGTATTTCCTTGAAGTAACCTTACTGCAAGCATTGTGAAAGCATCATTCACTCGTTTGAAACATACAAAACTTTGTTCTAATTGCAACTGCCTGTAGTAGTCATAAACTTGTGTTTCCTGATTTAGAACACCTGTGGTACTCAAACCAGACCATGATCTCAAATTGGCAATTGCATATACCAAGTAGGATGACATGTGGAATCGTTGACTGGTCTTGAAGTGAATTAGCTGGTCATGTATGCAGTCACTGATAAGGCGGCCCCAATCAATAAATTGTTTTCCTGCCGATATGACAATGATGAAGAGATACATCCACATTTCAAACTCGGTTGAGTCGGGGCTGCCTGTCAACCTGTGAAGAAGGGCAATCAGATAGAAGATCTCTTTGATAAAAAGAGAACGGTGTAGTGTTTTAGGAAGTTGGGACTGTCTGCCTCTCGGTTTTACCATCCATTCCTTAGCCAAATTGTTCAAACATTTGCTCCTGTTTTCACTAAAGTACTTGTAGGCCTTCTGTTTATCAACACAGATGAACTTTTCTTTGTATGGCAATCGAAGAACGATGGCGATAGAAATCCCATGGAGTTTGGCCATCAGGTGCCCATCAATGGATCTGATCTCTTTGGCTTCGGGATGTACCTTTTTGCACATTCAATTACTAGCTCCGGACATTGGACAGCGGTGGGAAAACAAGCTGCATTGACTAGGCCACTCTCTGCAATCCTTCCGGACAATTTTGATCGTTCTCCTTCTGTCAATGACTTCTTGATTTCCTGTAGATCAATATGGCCCATTTTAGTATCAAATACCTCCCGAAGCGTGGTGTCGATCATAGGAGCATACTCGTAATTTTGAGGCTTATACTTCATGATGGTGTTTTGACAAGTTTGATAATATAAACTGTTTAACCAGCTTTGCACCTGCAACTGCTTTGAAAATTCTTGGGAACTTTGTGAGTAACATGTTTGCTTTGAGGCTGTAGGTATCCTTCACAGAATATATTCTACAATGATTAAAGTGCTGAAAAATGAAGACTTCATCCTGTATCTCTTATAAGGAACCCCTTCCCACTGACATTCCATCTATTTCATGATAGATTACAGGCCTTCAAAAACATGTTTTACTGTGCAGGACAGTAACCACGTGCAATAAATTTATAGAGGAAAAAGATTCTCTTTAAATGGGTCTCACTGGTTATTTGGAAGAAGTAAATATCTTCAGAACATCCTTGTCTGTGGTGTCTTCGCCATGTGGAGTAATATGTTCATGCGAGAATCTTTTATCATTTATAATACTTGCAGATACCTTATTCAGAGGCTCACACTTGTTTACAGGTTCCTAAAATGTTTTCAACGAATGCATTTTGTGCATTCGCTGCAATAATTGCATTCTGTTACACCACATTTCTGCATTGTAGAGGCTATTCGGAGTTCCAGCTTATGCTTCTTCTTTAGACATGAGTCACGAATGTGCTGGCGAAAGATGGCAGGAAAAATGGCCTTATACAACCAATGACCTTTTCTTGAAAATCTTGAAAGATCTTTTCAACATAAACCATTTTATATATCAATTTTTATGATCATTGGATAGCATGACATTTCATCAAGTGCGACCTTTGTTTATCAGCATATTTACAACTATAAAATCTGACAAAGATTACCCGCTCCAATGTTATCATGCGCAGAGATGATGACGGCGAAGTTTGCATCTTGTCCATTGCTGGGTGCCTTTAATCAACTCCATGCTACAGCAGTTTGTCTTTCCAGTGTTTGATGGTGCAACTGATGCTATAACAAAGTGGGGAAGACTAACTACCTACCAGCACTCGTGCTCATGGAAGGTTTGGTTAATAATGCTATCTGTGATAAATTCGATAAAAATGAAGCTGTAGGAGTTCTTAGTATATTTGGCTTCTTATCTCGAAACAGTTATTGTGTTTCTCTGCCACCTTTGCGACATGCCGACTTTTGGGCATCGTGCAGTTTGAAACAATGTTCAAGTTTATCCCTTGAAACTTTGCGGGAATTGCTAATGGTTCTGAAATGAATAATGATGCCCGATGATTAAGAAAAAGGCTTGTTTGATCGGTGGTGAACGTTAGTTTGATAACGGATTAGACATGCTGATTGATAGATAAGTATAGCCGTGGCAATACGTGGCAATCAGTGTGGCCATCATACCATTTACTTCTCCGCGGAAAACTTCTCCAACTCAGTGAGTTTATGGTTCACGACCGAGGATGACTCCCAAGACAGTTATTTATGCCTCCCACCGCTTGCATACATATCGTTATTCGAAATCATTTTACGACCGGATCTAACACCTTCGACATTCTTGGTATATTCCACAAAGGATTGGAATTTGGAACCTTTACTTGGATTAGTGAAAGAAATATGCATAACGCATGATAGCACATGATAATTTATCGGAAAAAGTTCAAATTTTGGGTAATCACGAAATGGGACAACATGTTCCTTAGTAGTTAAACTGAAAATTATATTTCAAATTAGACAAGATTTCTTGCAACCGTTTAGTTTCCTCAAATGTAATTGGACAAATACACAAATTTGCAATGAAACTCCTCTTCCAATATATTATTTATTTGATTCAAATGATGCCAATACAAATCAAATGCTCACTGTCCACTTTGACAGTCATATACTGAAATGAAATCAGACATTCAACCTATTACAAATGACTTCAAGTATGGGATATATTGATAACCCAATAATGGAATATGGTTGCCAAGTAATTCCAACGCTCAATGAGCCTTGTAACACCTTCAAATGATGTTGTATACCGGCTGTTATGACTGATGCAAGTGACTGGACACACTGTATACAAGCAGCAATAAGCCTGACACAAGATTTATCACCAAATCTTGTCCAAAAGTCCAGCGATAAGCTTCTAGACTTGAGCGAATGGGCTAAAATGATCTTCAAAAGTGCTTATTCAATGATTGATGTCAAACTCCTGATTGCAGCCCTTTGATTGACTGTAACAACTTCTTCAATGACTGTAGTAAAGGTGTAATGGCTGGGAAATGTTCAAATATCCGAGATCCTTGATACAAAACCTTCAACAATGATCTCCAATACTCTCGATCTCTCCTAATACCTGCAAGTTTGAATTCAATGGTGAAATTAGAAGCAATATGACCTCGTAATTCATAGGGGGTCATCACCCTATGTGCAAGGGTTGCAAGGAAGTAAGAAGATTGGAACCTTCAAACTTGAAAAGAATAGGAAAACATACCAAAATTCAGACATGTGTTCAACGGTCATGGATTTCCTTATTTATTCCTTCTCCTCGTGGCCGATGACTTGCATTGGATCTTGGGCGAATCCCTCTAGGCGAATGTGTTGGCATTTGAGCATTGTTTAAATGCTTTTCTTCTATCAATGTTATTGTTCTTCAAACGATATGAGAACAGATGCAGATATGTGCAGAACGCTGAGTGGCCATATTACTTGGCATTCATACTCAACAAACAATGCTCCAGTGTCCTATTGATAAATGCAGTTTAGTGTTCCGTTTGCAAGGTTTCTTGAGTATAGTGTAGTGAGTTCTTCCAGCGACTCGTGTGAACCTGCCATACATCAATAAGGTGGGACATGAGCCTTTCCATGCATAACGATGCACACAAATATGATGAAAGTTGCTATGAATCAAGGCGTCTAGGGTTAGAAAGTAGTTGCTTAGAGTTTGAGGAGAGTTCACTTCGATGGGTAGAAGAAATGAGCATAAATGGACGTTTTTGGGCATTCACAGCAGTGCTGGGCTGTGATAAAACTTATTCCCTTAGCTTCAAGAAGGAGACTGTATTGTTCAAAGTTCTCTTTCTTCATTTTGCCGGTCTTATGATTTGGATTTCTAAGTGCTTTTCTATGAAGAATAATTAGTTGGGAGTTGTCATATACAAATTTGAAACGTTTTCTTGCCATATTCTCTAGTTTACAGCTCCCTGTTTAGCTCTAGACTTGCAACCTAAACTCCAAATAGTGTGGGGGATTCCATTGTCTTCTCATTACAACGGGATTAGTTGTAAATATTTTCATAACTGTATGCTATGTTTGGGACTTGAAACTGTTTCCAAGCAACCTGTTCAACCCTATTTCATGCCATAATCTGTTGCAGTTATCTATGATACTCCATGAGTCTCCTTGCAAAAAGCCTCTTCACGAGAGAGGGGTAATGAAAAGGAAGTTAAAATCATTAAGTAACTGTGTTCAGAACTTTTGGAAACTGTCGTACAAAATCTTTATGTACAGTAACAGCCTACTTTCTTTGGATTTAAATTGTCATATACAAATTTGAAACGTTTTCTTGCCATATTCTCTAGTTTACAGCTCCCTGTTTAGCTCTAGACTTGCAACCTAAACTCCAAATAGTGTAGGGGATTCCATTGTCTTCTCATTACAACAGGATTAGTTGTAAATATTTTCATAACTGTATGCTATGTTTGGGACTTGAAACTGTTTCCAAGCAACCTGTTCAACCCAATTTCATGCCATAATCTGTTGCAGTTATCTATGATACTCCATGAGTCTCCTTGCAAAAAGCCTCTTCACGAGAGAGGGGTAATGAAAAGGAAGTTAAAATCATAAAGTAACTGTGTTCAGAACTTTTGGAAACTGTCGTACAAAATCTTTATGTACAGTAACAGCCTACTTTCTTTGGATTTAAATTGTCATATACAAATTTGAAACGTTTTCTTGCCATATTCTCTAGTTTACAGCTCCCTGTTTAGCTCTAGACTTGCAACCTAAACTCCAAATAGTGTAGGGGATTCCATTGTCTTCTCATTACAACGGGATTAGTTGTAAATATTTTCATAACTGTATGCTATGTTTGGGACTTGAAACTGTTTCCAAGCAACCTGTTCAACCCTATTTCATGCCATAATCTGTTGCAGTTATCTATGATACTCCATGAGTCTCCTTGCAAAAAGCCTCTTCACGAGAGAGGGGTAATGAAAAGGAAGTTAAAATCATCAAGTAACTGTGTTCAGAACTTTTGGAAACTGTTGTACAAAATCTTTATGTACAGTGACAGCCTACTTTCTTTGGATTTAAATTGTCAAATTCTAGAATTTATCATAAAAGAATAAGGTTTTGTTGGCATAATGAGAGAATAAAGTTTTTTCCATAACGAAAAAGAAAGTCGTTTAGCATCCACAGTTTTTAATCCAATTGATATTAGTGGCATGTCCAACATGGCAGAAATGGTAGAGAAATATATTGAAATTATCTTTACAATCCTCTTCTTATTCTTTTGAATATTATGTCCAACCATGTAGGCAGAAATGGCATCATTTAACTGAGGAGTTTGTTGTTGGTCTACTTCAATTTGGATTGATTTCTCTTCATTTGTTTTCTCTTGATCTTTCTTTTGTTTTTCTTCTTGTAGCTCTTGTTCCATGTCATTGATTATCTTTTGTTCCTCCCTCATCAAAGCATTATCCTTTTCTAGATTATCTTGTTCTTAGATTGTGTCTTTTCTCCCACTTGGCCTTGTTCTTAGATGGGAGAGGAGGAGGAGGAGGAGGAGGCCGATGTGGAGGAGGAGGAGGAGGAGGAGGCCGATGTGGAGGAGGAGGAGGAGGGAGAGCACGGAGCAGAGATACAGTCGGTGCAATTATGCATAGCAGAGGAGGCTGGTGTGGAGGAGGCTGATGTGGAGGAGGCGGCTGGTGCTGCGGAGGAGGGAGAGCAGGGAGCAAAGACGAAATCAATGCAATTACGCATTTTTGAGTTAGAGGGTCAGTTGGCACAGCTGACAAGGGAGCTAGACTCAGCAGTTAGTAGAGCTGAGAGGGCTGAGAAACAGATGCCTACAGCCAGTGGGCCTACTGCTGAGTCAAAACATAGGGGTTTGACACGGTCGAAACCCATTTGGAGGCCATGAGCCCGCAAGCTCCATTTGTGTATGACACTTTTTTGATGATGTATATATATATATATGAGACAAATTGCTCTGATGATGATCTCTCTTATTTTCTATATGCATATGATGTGATGGATGTATGCGATACACTATGTTATGGTTCCATGTTTATGCTTTATGCTTTATGATTTATGATTCATGATGAGACGATGCAGTCCTATTTATCATGTATTTTATGTGATGATGTTTATGATTTGATTTATGATGTGATGCGACTCATGGACCAACATGTGTATGCATCCACTTTTTTTTAATGGTAGTCATTTATTTCCTTGTAATAGACCCAGTTGTAATGAGGATCATACAGAGCAGCGTGGAAAGAGTAGGAAGCCTAAAGATTCTTATCCGCTGGAAGTTAACAAAAGTATATATATATAAAGTAAACTTAATTTTTGTTGTCTACACTAGTTTATAATCTAAGGTTATTAAATGCATTAAAGTTGAGATGTAATCTGATACCTTTCTTATACAAAGTTTAAAATAATGGGTGCATTTTATTCTTTCTCAATGTGAGAGCATACAATTGAGGAGATGATGTGCACAGTATGTGATATCTACATTTAAAAGAAAAAAAACTAGGGTTTATAAATGTATATGCATCTAAGGAGATGAAAATCAAAATAAATGTTGAACTTGATTTTAATCTAAATTTTTTAAAGCCAAAACTTTTATAAAGAATTAGAATATAGAATAAATATTGATCTAAATGTTGGAAAGACATGTATGATTTAGGACTGCCAAATTTAGAAATATTAAAATCTACATAAAACCATCATTTCATTTAATTTATATTTATTTCAGTCCAAAGGGATGACTAGTACTAGTTTTTAAATGTTTAATATTGGATTCCATTTTTTATATTTTTGGATTCCATATTTTCTATTATTGGATTTCAAGAATGTAATAATTACTAGATTCTATTAGCAAAATTATTGGATTTCCTAATTGGTGTTTTAAAAATTAACATTATAAATTTTTAATTTCAATAGTAAATAAACATTTTAATTAATTAGATTGAAACTTCTAATAATTTATTCTCCCATTTAGATTATTTATAATTTATCAAAAGAATTGTTAAATTATATGCGGGTTCTATAGGGACCCACTCCCCTAGAAAAAAATAAATGACAAATCTGACATTAAAATAAAATAGGAAAAACAAAGGTTTTCTAAGAACAAAACATGACAAACACCAAAAATCTCACATAACCCCTTACTAGATCAAGCAATATGAATAACCATAGATGTCCAAAACCAAACCATATCAAAATTGAGTGATTGACCTTCACAAAACTAGTTGATTGTTGGGATCTCATCCCCAATTGATGGGGGAGATTTAATTCATTATATACCTTATTTTATATGTATCCTCGAGTTTTGCGTCTAGAAGATCCATTTTTGGGTTTGTGGTTTATGATGGACTCTCAAAAATTATTTGAAATTTAAATCAAGGAATGTCAGCCTCATCCCCACCTCTCATTGCTCTGTTAACCACCCCATCTTTCTTTAATCAACACAAAACATGTCACAAATAATATGGGTTGTGTTCCCCCATCCCCACCTCTCAAGGCTATGTTAACCACCCCATCTTTCTTTAATCAACACAAAACATGTCACAAATAATATGGGTTGTTTTGGAACACGTAAACTTGATAAGACGTATAGAGAAGATCACACTAAATAGAGAGGATTAGTCTTGATCCTAGAAGAAAATAAAAACAAATAAAGGGTGCTAGATTTATTTATTTCAAAGTGTATGTTAAAACATATCAAATTAAGACTTATTTAGAATAACTAAATGAGCCTAATCTATAACTAATTAACCTACACACAAGAGCTAGGACCAACAACAAGCCAGGGGACTAGCACTCGGAAATACAAAGTGGAAACAAACACATGCAAACTAGGAAAAGGAAACTTGCAGTAGGAAAATATGGTATTTTGCACTTGATAGAATTAAGACACATGAAGAAGAAATACTAAGAATGTTGTAAAGGATTTACCAAATAAATTTGGAGATGGTCAAAGTTGTCTTACGGAAAATGAGTGAGTTGGTGATTAAGGATGGGGAATTGGTTCTTTTGTGTCTAATGATTGCATAGTTAGAATTGAAGATTCTAAAACTCACCGAGAATCTAGATTTACAAATCTCTTATAAAGAATTTTTACATATAAAAAGTAACTGAAAAAATACGAGGGTAAAAATAAGATAAATGCACTATAATTGGAAACCATAATCTAATTGTAACCCATAATAGACTATAGTAAAAATAGAAAGTGGAGAATAATAAATAATCAAAATAACATGGAGGAGTTTCTTAGAAAGTTTTCGAATCTTGAGAGTGATACTTTTACATTTTCTAGTGGGTCTAAATTTTTAATGGAAGCTTCACCATGAACTACAATCATATTTTAGTTAAGCACCTAAAAAATAAGAAAACTTGCAAAAGAAAATTTTAAGGAGGAGCCTACCTTAGTCAACCCCCTTGTGGGTTTTCAACAAAAATCCATAAACACAAACTGATGCAAAATAAATGTAATCAAACTACGGCGATAGATATTAGAGGATACAACATGGTTAATAAAGAGTGAAACACACAAAACCTAATGGTAATAGGAAAAATCCTAAGAAGTGGAAATAAGGGAAACAACGGTAGGAAAAGGAAAAATAGATGAATAAGAAGGCTTGTGATAAAAATTATTGAAAGGGATGATGGGAGGATGGGAGTATGCAAAAATTGATGAGGGAACGGGGATCCAAAGGCTAGGGGAGATGGAAATTAGATAGAATAATGGTATGCAAAGAGAGGGAAATGGCTATAAAGGCTACTTCATGAACCAAAAATGACTCCAAAAAGAATCCATTCATAGTGTTTTTAGGCAAGTGATCAACGAAAAATATTATAGGTGAATAATCAATAATCGACCACCAAAATGTAGTGAAGATGTGCATCAAAAACCCAGGGTACTTCCCATGGGTTGCTAGTGGCATTTAATGCCCAATAGCCACCAAATTTGTAGGAAACAAGGATAAGGAAGGGGTAATATAAATATAAGAGGTTTTTTGTTAAAAGGAGCCCTAAAATGTAAGAAATAAAGAAAATAGGGGGAAATGAGGGTTAAAACATGAGGGGAGAGACAAAAATTAAATGATATGCGTTAGAATAACAATTAAAAGGATAGGATAAATACAAGTCTTCCATAAAGGTCAAAAATGCATGAAAAGGGGATACTCAAGCACATAGGGATACACAAAGGCTCAACAACACTAAGCTAGGTGTGAACAAGGCTAAAACAAGGCTAAGAATATACACAAATGGTAACACCTAAAATGAGTTCAAAACATGATAAAAGATTTTACAAGGTAAGCAATTTATATTATTATATATCCTTAGGAAATAGTAACATGTTTGTTATATGCCTTAATGTGTATAATTTATTAAGCATCACTAAGCTTATTGTGGATGTCTTTAACTCTTAGAAAAGTTTTATCTTTGGAAAGAAAAAATTATTAAGCATCACTAATCTTATCATGGATGCATACTCTTGGAAAAGGGTTATCCTTGGAAAATAATTGAAAACTCTACAAGTTATGTAATTTGCTCTTGCACTAATATCTAAGTGTGGGTGCCAAGTTGTATTGAATTTTCCTATGAGAATAAAATTGTGTTGTTGAAATTATTCCATTCTATCTCTATTCTTTGTATCCTATGTGTATATTGAACCATGTTGCTTTGTTTGACAACTAGTCCTTCATTAGACACTTGGTCCTTTTCCTTACATCAATTTTTATAGCGCCTATTATAGTTCTGTCTAGGACCCCAATTTTGTATTAGATGGAAATTTTGATATGGTTTGGTTTGGACATCTATGGTTATGAAAATAGGGACCCCCTTCAAAGGCTTTGTTGCAATCCGCTGTGCAATTGAAGGTAACCATAAAATAATTATTTTCCAAAAGCATAATCTCCGTCTCTTCCTCCAGCATCCAAGTCTGTTGGGCCCATGAATCAAGAAATTGTAACGAAACCTGCATCCCCATAAACTTGCACAATAATGAATGCTTTGAATAATATTCAATATCTTCCGCAATCATCTCCAGCGGAATAACTAGCTTCCGTCTCTCCTTACAAAGCTCTAGACATCCATTGATTTTTAAAATTTGGGAACCACTAGACGAGCCTAATTCGACAAACCCTAGATCTGATGAAAATAAATTGTTATCAAATACTTTTGCAGCATGAGACGACGACTTAGCACCCATTGCCGTATGAAAATCCATCGAAGAAGGGGCCCCAGACAATTCACCTCGGGCCATGACAATGCGCTCGCCCCGAAATGGGCATGCAAGCCCATAATCCACCAAAAAGAACAAATCCCACGCAACAATCACACCCCTCAGAGAACACAAGCCACTACCAGGACCCCACACACCCCACGATACATTGTCAGAACATGTGATGAGATGACCTTGAGGTATGGTAGTCCTTATGCAAGGAAGCATTTATTCTTTCCAATGCATAGGATGTCTTTGATTCACAACCAATCGAATCCCAATCACACGCAAGGAACCTAGTTGCCCTAGTCATTTTGCCAAGACAAACCGCAAAAATAAATCAAAGAAAAAGGTCCCGCTCTATCCTTGCTTCTCTTCATCACTTAGGGATTGCCTTGAGAAGCATTGGAACGAGACTGTAAAACAAATAAGACATACGAGACCCAGAGTCAACAACCATGTAGATCATTCGTTGAGTGTGTATGTGTTTGTCTGATTGATTATGATAAGGTTGAATAATGCTTAGTTTCAGGATAGGAAGCATGTCATATAAGATGTTAAGTTTGGTTTCGGCAATGCAACCACCTATATAAGGCAAGTGATAAGATTGGTACATCTCATATAAGACATGTGGTTTGGTTTCGAGAATGCCACAAGTTGTGAGATGATTGGCATGTGATGATTGATGATGTCTGAAAGATGAAACACGTCTAAGGTGTAAAGCCTGGTTTCGACTATGCCCCATTCTGTTGTAAGACATGTAGTAGTTGATAAAGATTGTTAATAGTGATGTTCATTTATCACTATTAGAATGATTATGATGATTTCTTGGCTGATTTGATAAGCTGTCTTGCTGATGTTTGGGGTTGTTTTTCTTGTGAAAGACTGACTGTTTTGGTTTGATCAAAGTGTCCATCTCACCAAAGGATGACTTATTATGATAGATGACTCAATGGGCCATAAGTAACTTAATGTCTTAGGGGCTTATCAGAGATGGCCTTGCCTATGTGGAAGAGCAGAGACAACATAGTTTGACCAGGTGGACTCTTGTGTGACCTAAGACCTAAGGGGGGGGGGATGCCTTGGGGGCTCATCAGAGATGACCTTGCATACATGAAAGCTCAGAGGTCATGTAGTTCGATAAGGTGGTTTTGACACAGTTTATTGCTTGGGGTTTTTGGTTGGTTATTTGATTTTTTTGTGATTTTTGATGTTTTCGATGTTTTTGGACTTTTGGGAATAAATGATGTTTTTGGGTTTTTGAGAATATTTGATGTTTTTGGATTTTTGAGAATATTTGATGTTTTTGGATTTTGAGAATATTTGATTTTTTTTTAAATTTAAAAATATTTGATTTTTTTTTAAAATTTTGGGTAATATTTGATTTTTTTGGATTTTGAGAATATTTGAAAGGTGTCCTACAATACCGATTTTTAGGATCAGGAACTGCCCCCAGTCAGGTATAGGACAAAGTCATGACCAAAACGGGACAATCATTTACTAAAGATCGGGGTGATATGGTCAACCTTTAACCATGAAGCTAGATCCGGTCATTAAATTAAGATAAGGGGTACTTCAAAATATGACCCCCCCTCTTAGGGATAGATCATGATGACATCATCATGTCATTGACGCTCTTCAATTATCGGGCTGTCATGACGTCATCGTTATTGAAGAATATGACAGATATTTGGGTATATGACCCTCCGTAGTTTGGGTAGGATGATTATGCCATCATCAGGGTGATTTCTTTCTGTTGTTGGAACTGAATGACGTCACCGTCATATTGGCGTAGGGTGATATTGGCACAGGGGTGATATTTTGTAAGATGACTGATATTATGAAATATGCCCCCCCCCCCCGCGAATATATGATGTTCTCGACGGGTAGATACCAGGTTCTATCTAATTTTGACATTCATGCACCGGGTATCTAATGATCGTCAGGTGATTTTTCTAAGTCTGGGTCATGTTAGCGAATATGACTGATGTTATGTAATATGACCCCCCCAAGGGAAATATCAGGGTTGACCGAACTTTGACTCAACAGAACTTTCCACCCTTAAACAATATTGGGGTGATCCAAAAGGCAAACTTGCTTGGAATTTTGTGCTCTTTTCAACCATGAGGTTTATGATAGCAACTGTTGAACTTGCCAACCAACCCATCCTTGTGGTGTACATACCTTCTCAAATGTGACATACACGAATGATTTTACCAAACCGCCCAAGGCAGAAAACAAGCAAGCAAAAGCAAAAAGTTGGGTCCCTGTTTTGCTAAGGCAAAATGGGGCGTGTTGTGTAATCACACAACAACTTGCCACCAAATAAAATAACCAAATTCAAATGATTCAAGTGATGGAATCACATTCTAATAGTGTTGGGGAACAGATTTGTCGCTTCTAATTTATACTCTTCGCCCACAAGAATGACAAATGAACCAATAGTTGAGACACTTGCAATGGATAATTCCAAGTGCTCTCTGCTTATTTTACAAGCTGCAACTACCTTCAAATAATTTGCAGTGAATGAAAACTGGATGTGCTTTTGACCAAAAAGCAAAAAAAACGTATTAACATCTATCCATAACCATGAAATAGATGTGCGCAATTGATGACATGAAAGAGATGAATGTAGATAAACGATACACAACCCACTTATTGGACATTCATAGACGTGAATAAATTAAATGAGAGATACAGTCATATTCTGCCTTAACACATGTTAACATAAAGAAGCAATATTGAAGATGGATTACTAATTGACATAACAGCAATCGCAATCACAAAAGACACTTGGAAACACACAGTTCTGCAAGTAGTTTTTCGTTTCATCAATATAACCAAAACTCAAAGTTTCTTTAATGCTTCTATACATAAACAGAGTTAAAAAAAATATAATTGGGAATTAACAAAATAACTTGTTCTTCTTCCCTCGCTGTTCACAAACAGTCACCGAGAAAAAGATGCCCCATTGGAGATCCATTCCCCCTTTTATAACTTTCCCAAGAATTACATCTGGTCAAAAATGACCCTTTCCGAGTAACCATAATCAAGAAAGGGACTTCTTAAAATAAAAACGGTTACATCATTATCAAAAATACAGTAATCATCGCTAAATACAAAAAGATTCCAAACATGCAAGACAAGTGGCATTAATCTCCCCCCAATTCTAGGTGTATCTCCATAAAAAACTGGCGTAGTTCAGCACGTTCTTCTTCTTCTAGGACGTCAATTGTCCTGCGGTATTCGACATAACTGGTTTTCTCCTTCCATGCAACTGAAAGCAGCTGAGAGATGATGTCGATCTGCTCCTCCTTATGCCATTGTAAATTAGGTTGTAGAACAGGCATAGGCTCGTCGTCCTAGATTTCATCATTTGTTAGAAGTCCCATCTTGAAGAATAGCTTGGTTGGCAAGAAAGCTGAACGCAAAGAGCACCATCACCTTCACTTAATTACGCTAGTGAGTAATGATATCTTTCAAACTTAATAACGTCGTGCCACTATCTTGATGAGATTCATTACACTTGGCAATCGGGACAAATACATAACTTTGAACTTAGAGAAGGATTCCACGAAGCCTAAAGCTCCCGACAATGAATGAGATCCTTTAAATCATTAGAATAATGCTCAAAAATTTTGAATTTCCTAACACAAAGGAGGAGTCGGGAAGTCGGTCATTTCTCAAACTTAAAGGACATGAGTCGGGGAAACAAAAGATTCATGAATTTGAAAACTGCCCGACAACAAAGACTTAGAGAAAAATTTTGAGATTTCAAAATTTCAAGGATAAGAAAATGACTAGACTGGGAAAAAGCGATGATTCTCCCCCCCACCCCCCTTATGCGCTAAAATTTGAAAATTTTGGGGTTTAAAATTTGGGGCAACACATAGCATTTTAACTCTTTCTAAGCATAAGTATTATGACCTTTCTGAATGATATAATGTTCAACATTGCAACAATGCTAGTACGGGATCAAGTGTGTGCAAATGATTAAGGAAATTTGAAAAGGAAGAGGAAAGGATAAATTTTGGGCTTGTTGGTGATGATGTTTGATTGATTGTAGTCTCAAGAGGATAATAGTTCAAAAAATCCAAGTTTATTCTACATGTGGAGAGATGTGGAGTGAAGAGAGAATAGTAGGAATGCATTTACTATGCAGGCCATACCTAAGTGTGAGTGGGAGAAATGAGAGGAGAGAAGAATCTTTTATCATTTTCTAGAGGCTCGAAAGCACAAGGCAGAGGAGGAGAGGATAGGAGCGCAGGTATTTTGGGAGGAAGTAAAGCTTTGGTGAACCTACTGCCTGTTACATTTTACAAGTAAGCCTATCGTATCTTATGGAATAAGTTAAATACATTGCTTCTTGTTTATTGATAACTATAAGTAAGATGTGTATGGAGTTTAAAGATAAACTATCGATTGGCATGCAGGATATCAAGAATCTTAGTGATAGTTAAACTTGTTGTTGTTTAACCTTGACAGAGGATTATCTCGGTATCCTTATACCGAATGCTAGTAATCGAAAGAGTTATGATAACTCTGTAGGATATATTTATCCCTGTCGTATAGCGATTACTTTTGGAAACAACTATACATTTTGATATCTCTTGTTAAGTGTATGATGTTTATATATTATAAACACAAGACGTCGTCTATTGATAATGATACTCAAGAGTATCAGTGGTACAATAGTGGAATGATTGTGTGCCAAAGTTGATGTCTTATGATATTTAACATCCATACAATGTTATGTATGAAATACAACCTCAGTGTAACAATAGGTCGACTATGTAACAATAGGCTGTGTAACAATAGGCTAACTATGTAAGATAGGCCGACTGTGTAATACAAGCCAACTATTAATAGAAACCATGCTTTAGTTTGAATGACTTAATAAAGGCCGAAGGCAGGTATATTGAGAGACCTGAGAGAAGGTCAATCATAATCATAGTATTTTACTCAAAGCAGTAGCTAACTAAAAAGGTAGAGAGTATGTTTTTAATCTATAAAACTAGTAAATGAGTTGATGTCATTCAGTAGAAGCACTCACATTAGACTACTTTCTTTTTGTGCATATATGAAGAAGTATAAGTTGTTTTGGATGCTATTCTTAAACTACCATTATTCTAGTTTTGTAGTGGAATATTATTTTTACCCAAACCTAGGCTAAGAATAGCGTGACTCAATATAAAACTACATATGGGAAATTTTTATTTTAGCACTATACTGATTATTGTTAGCTTGGGAAACATCTCCAAGGTTGTCTGCTCCGTTTCAGGGTTCCTTATCTCCATTCCAGGAAAGAGAGTTTAAGGGCATTTAGCGGGGAAACATCTACAGGGTTGTCTGGTCCATTTTAGGTTTCCTTAGCTCCGTTCCAGGAAAGAGAGTTTAAGGGCATTTAGCCAGGAAACGTATCCAGGGTTGTTTGCTTCGTTTCAGGTTTCCTTAGCTTCGTTCTAGGAAAGAGAGTTTAAGGGCATTTGGCGGGGAAACATCTCCAGGGTTGTCTGCTTCGTTTTAGGTTTCCTTAGCTCCGTTCTAGGAAAGAGAGTTTAACGGCATTTAGCGCATTGGGGCTTTTGGGGATAGAGAGTAGACAGAGAGATTTTGAAATACAGTAACATCATGTGGGTGTGAGCTACTTAGCTTTGAAATAAAAAGATGATTGTGAAAACTAATACCCAAGGAGGTATTGTATATAACACGTTTAGTCTGTAATTATCATTATATTCTGGAACGCCAAAAAAAGTGGGAGAGGAAGGAATTAGAATTAGGGTAGATCCGTCATCATGGGACGTCGTCGAATAGAGATGAAACGAATCCAGAAAAAGACTAAATGTCAAGTCACATTTTCAAAGCGGCATACTGGACTGAGGAAAAAAGCAGTTCAACTGGTAGTGCTGTATGATGCCGAAGTGACGCTCATCATTTTTTTGAGCAATGGAAATATTTTTGAATACGCCAGTAACGAGTATTTTTCTAACCATCTTTCTTTCTTTCTTTCTTTACTGAAAAGGTTACTAGTTCATGTATACTTAATCATTTAGAATTGGGCCAAATACCAGGTTTAAAAAACATATCTTTTATTATTCAAAGCGAAGGTACAGGCTTTTCACTCTTACAAACCTCCTAACTTTTGCTAATAATTAATGATAAGTTCGTACCAATCTATCATTTTAGTGACATTCCTGAGACATATTTTTAGTGATAAAATTAATGACATTCCTGAGACACATTTTTAGTGATAAGTTCATACCAATCTATCATAGTACCCACTAGCTTGAAGTCATTCATCTTAAACTTGTTGAGGATGTTCCAAATGTACCTTTCTCGATAAAGCTGAATTTGTTTCTTATGTCCATCTCTTACAATTTGAATGCCTAAGCAATAGTGGATCTCACCCTAGCTAATCATCTCAAGTTCAACAAATAATTTAGATTTAAACAAATCTCACAATTTCATATCATTATTCATAGAAATAGCATCATCAAAATATAATGCTAAACTAAAATTGACTCACTAATATGCTTAATGTTGAAATTTGAATTGGCATAGAAATGAAGATACCTTTCATCCTATAGAAAACCATCAAACCTTTCATACCATGCTCTTGAGGATTGCTTCAACCCATATGAACTCTTCTTTAATCTGCATACTAATTTCTCATTCCCTTGTTGCATGTATCCTTTTGGTTGTTGCATATAAACCTCCTCTTTTAACAAACCATTTTAAAAAAAACATTTTTGACATTTATTGGTGCACATGAAAGTTTAATGCTAATGTGATAGCTAAGAAAACTCTTGTGGAATTTATTTCACTACAAGTGAGAAAGTGTCATGATAATGTAATCATGTAATTTGGGTATCCCTTTGCCACTAATCACACTTTGTATCATTCAATTAATCTAATGGACTTATACTCCCACTTAAATATCCACTTGTAGGAGACAACTTTATTTTCTAATTAAAGACTTATGAGTTCCCATGTCTAATTTTCCATTAGTGATTTATATTCCACATTGATTGCAAGCTTCAAAATTGTCACATCATGGCTTTAAAGTGCATTTTGAACACTGTGTGGCTCATCAACTTCAATAAAGATTGATACGATTCTAACACCTTTTGTGTGGATTTTCATTCTCTTATTGTCCTTCAAATTTGTGGTTTCCCTTGTGTAGATTCACCTTGTTATATTGTTGTTTCTTCTCAAATAGAATCATCTTTCTTAAACTATTCTTTAAATTCATCATCAAGAACATCCATTTGTGTTTCCTTTACATTCATCACTTCCTTTGGCTACTGTACAAATGAGATTTCATCAAAGATGGCATCTTTTCTTATTTGACCTCATGTACTATAGATATACGCATTTGAATCCAAGTTATATATGATCAATATGCACTTCTTGCTTTTGTCATACAATTTATTTCATTTTTGATGTGGTATGTGTGACAAAGTAACAAATCTCAAGTTTCCAACACTTAGCTTGGTCCCATGACAAGATTCATAAGGATTCTTCTTATGTAATGTAACAATAGGTAAACCTTTTCGAACATGTGTAGATGCAAAAATTTCTTCAACTAAAAAATAATTAGACAACCCACTACTCTTAAGTATGCACCTTGCACTTTCAATTAGAGTTATGTTCCTTCTTTGTCCAACACCATTCTATTGTGATGAATAAGGAGTCGTATATTCTTACTTGATTCCTTCCTTTGCATAGAATACTTTGAATGAATTAGGGGTATATTAACCCCCATTAATACATCTTAACTATTTCATAGGATTTCCCAACTATTTCTCACTAAAGGTTTGAATATCTTAAACATTTCCAATGCATCTGATTTATTCTTTAGAAAATAAACAAAGGTCATTCTAGAGAAATCATGAATAAAGGTAATGAAATGTCTCTCACCTTTATGTGGTATTGTCTACATTGGTCCATAAATGTTTAAATGTATCAACTCCATTTTCTCCTTATCTCTTGATGTCCCATTATTTGAGAATGAAAATCTACGTTCCCAAATTTATAGCCTTCACACATTCATAGCTTAACTAGTCAATGTAGATTCAAATCCTCTACAAGCTATTTATTTTTAAATCCTTTAAGTGAATTTGCATTCACATGTCCAAATCTATGATGCTAAAGAACTAAATTGGATTTTTCATCATCTATTGGTACCAACACCTCTTCTAGAATTTTGGCACACAAATTGTACATTTTTCCCTCTCTAACACCTTTAACAATTTAGTCCTTTTCACATCTTGTAGATGACATGCATTGTCGTCAAATTATACCAATATGCCTATATCAATAATTTTACTAATTGATAAAAGGTTTTTAGCTAAAGTAGGGACATACCATGTATTGATGGGTGACTTGACACACTTAACAACTCTGATAAAGATCAAAGTGTACCTCACCTCTCTTGAAAGGAAATCCACTATCCCCAAGGTCTATATTACTAGGTCATGGTCGTGCAGGATAAATCAGTGGTTGTTTTAATTCTATTTCGAGGCCTATGGTGTTGATGAAATTAATGATAAAAACACATGTTCAATTGCATAGAATGATTACCATTTTTCAGATCTAGCATGCATGCTCAAACTGATCCAAAATATTCATTGCATTTAGATATCATTTTAAGTTTATAAATGAACAATGAATACACACTTGCAAACACAAGATTCAACTTTATAACAATAATTTACAAGTTCCAACCTAAAGCTAATCCTATTCTCTTCATATGTATAAAAAACAAGTAAGGGTATGATGAAATAAAATGATCCTATTTTGTGGAGATAGAAGATCTATCCTAGTTGAAGAGATCAATTCCTTGTTTGGTTAGTTTACACACAACCATGCAGATAAGAAAGGTGAAGGAGTTTGAGGACAATCAACAATGAAAGATGATGTAGATGATTACCATATACATGGACAAGTCAGGTGCATACAACCCTCATAGCCTCTGATTCTCGAGATATTTCATGAAGTATTGGTTGGAATTCATCAACATTCAAGTGGAGTATAGAGATTCATCAAAACATCATAGCCCGTGTTTAGAAAACTCAAAAAAATAAAGGAAAAACAAGTAAGGAGTTTAAAATTTTATTAAATCAAAAAGTTTCCAACCTAAATGGTTAAACAAACTCTGTGGATTTGTCACAACTCTCATAAATACTACTGGTTTCAAACACCTTATCTTGAATGAGTGCATCAACAAGAGGTTGTCCAAGCTTGCTCTTTTCTTGACCAAACTTATCCATAACAAGAATTCTAGGAAATCATACTCCCCATGCTCAGTTGTCTCATGTAGCCTACACTCACTTAGTAATGCAATATATATGGAGTTTATTGACATTCTTAAAGTTACCATGCAGTCCATCAAAATTAGTCTCAATTTTTGTAGTTCATCTTCCATGTTTACAACAAGGTTATCATGCACACCTTCTAATTTTTTTGGATTGGGACCCTCTTTGTATCATTCTTACCAATGAAGTCAGGTGAAATGGCTTGATCATTGTCATCATATGTTCAATTAGATTGCTCTTAAAGATCCTCTAGAATGAGTACCTCAATGAGATGGATCGGACCTTTCAAGAAAAATCCACTCTTGTGATGAAGGTAGATTAATCAATCTCATCATGTCCAGTTGTACTATGTATCCTACATCCTTTTGGTGAAGCTAAATTTAATAAGGTGCTTATAAATCCCATCTCTAACATATCCTTGTTCAAACTTTCTTTCATGAATTCAATGCCTATCTCATATGACTGATATGTACACCCAATCTCATCATTTGCATCATGTGTAAGTGTCAAAGGACTACTAGGTGCATCCAATGAAGGTGTAGAAGCCCCTATTTTTTTGAATTTATAGGACTCCATGCTTTGAACAGTGTTGTAGGTCTTTGTATATTTCTAACATCGTCATTATTTTCATCATTTGTAAATCCTTCATTATTTATTTTTGTAACCAGCCAGGTAGGAGTACTCATGTTTTGACCTTCACCTATAATCTTGTCTTTCTTATTTTCATTCTTAGTTGAACATCCAACTTTTTGTGAGTGACTTGTAAACTCTCCATCCAAAGAATCACCATCCTCTAATATATATGTCATATTTTGATTGAAAAATGATTGTATAGATGTGTATGCACCATTAGAAGTGATGTTATTTGCATAAAGGATTGAATTTTGACCATTTTGACTAAAAAAGTGACTTTGTAATGGATTGAGCTGGTTTATTGCACATGTTGATTGAAAATTTAGTGGTTATTAACTACCATGGTTGATTGAATTAGGTATATGTAGCCATAGGTTGTTGATGTATGATGGTGGTTGTTGACAACTTGAAAGCAAGTGCATATTATAACATGCATGATGGCATATTATAAGCATTAACTATTTGATACATTATGCATAACCTTTGATTAAGCTATGAAATGGACTCTTGGGGTTGCCTTTTAACTATTGCAAACTGCAATAAAGCTTCTTGTGGATCCAAAATTTGACCAAACTATCTTAAGAAAGTATTCTCCATGTCAGCCCAAGAATGAACTGAATTTAGGATGGAGACTCAAAAGGTAAACTTAGACCTATCAGAACATTATCACATCCCTAATTCCTATGTTATAGGTGATAAATTAATTGGAGTAACTCATGAAGATAGGTGTGAAACTCATTTCAAACTAGCACTCTCTTCTATATGGTCAAACACGAAGTCATGGTATAGAAGAGCAATTTGAACCACAAAGCCATGAAGGTATGGAGGCTACAAAATTAGAATTGGGGTCACTAATAATTGTAAAAGATTCACTTTAGTCAAGTAACCAAGAAGTTAAGTATCCCATTGATGAAGATGGCATATCCAAGGCACCTTGTAGCACTACTAACAATAAGTGTAAAAGAAATTCTCATGATGAGGATACTCTAGCTTATATGAGTGATGTTAATACTCAAAGTGCTAGATATGTTCTAATTTTTTATTTGAATGGCAATGCTAAAACCATTGTAGGAGCTGAAAGTGTTGATTTGTCACAATTAATGACCGCCAATCAATCAATGGGTAGCGAAGAAGACACCGTGTATTATGGTACACCTAGTATTGATGATGAGCATGAGTTATGTGGTTCCTATGTCACTATTGATAGTGGAAATGAAAGAGCTTTTGTGATCAAGTTTGTCACATAAATGACTCCAATCTTGGTGATTTGGGCATGATCCCTAGAAGTGAAGGATGTAATGCCAATCTATGCCTAGATCTTATTGATGGCATAGATGAAGAGGACATGTTGAATGCTAATCTCTTATTCTACCATGATCAAATGCAAAAGGTTTAAGGTGTTATGTGGAATCCTAACCATGATGAAACCTTAGAACATTAGGAGAATGCCCTTGGTTTTACTAGCAATGATGTGACAATTGGTCTGAGTGCTGGGACAACTAATCAAGACTCCTTTCCCTCGATGAATATGTTTGAAATGTGAATAGACAAAGTACCACCTAATATTTGAAGCGAACATGATGGTGAAAGAATTGAGGAAAACCATGATGAACATAAAGAGAAACAATTTAATATTGAATTAGACATTCCAAATAGCCTAGAAAGAGGTGATTAAGGACTAATTGTGATGATAGATATGTTGGTAATTCCTTGACTAAGTTTCATGATAAAAAGGACTAAAACAGAGGGTTTAATGCAGCAAAGAGAATCCATTTTCTTAAAGAAACAAAGAGATGATAGTTGTAAAATTTTAGAAGACATTGAAACATTTGAACACTTATCCAATGATGGCCAAGTGAATGCGATTCAAAATTGTTTTTAGTGGTAAATGGCCAAAAGGGAGATAATGACAACACATGCTTTAAAGAGGATCCATTGTATTAGATTTGTAGCATACATGGGACTAAGTTTTATGCTGGTACAATTGGTTGTATTAGAGAGGACAATGAGAATACTTTGCTACAAGGAGAGATAAGTGAAAATTTAGCTGAGAGAGTACAAGAGAGTCTTGAATGTCCTGATGTTGTTTCCCAAAACCATGGGTCACTTCCACATTGACAAGAAGACAAATCAAGGTTGTATACTTATGATTTTGACATTGTTAATCAAGTTTAATGGATCGATCTAAAGCATATTCTTGTGTATCATGTTTTGATGATTCTAATCCTATTGATGCACATAATGATGACTTTTTTAGTTTGGATAGTTTTGATTTCGATGATTGTGAGTGTTCTTTTGAGATTTTTATAGATGAACAATGGTGGGATGCTTTACTAATGAATGATTTCTCTTGAAAATGAGGCCACATTAGATGATATACCAATATGTGACAAACTTGTAATTTTAGCCAATGACATGTGAAAAACTAGGTTGTATCTATGACTTTTTTAATAGGTTGTGATGATTATCTTTTTGATTATGAAGATTGGGGTGAAAAGACATGTGTATGGATTAATCATGATCATCATGAGTTGCCTCAATTGCTAATTTTGTGTCCTAAATATGAGCTCATATTGGTTAGATTCCACTTTTCTGAGTATAAAGATGAGTTTGCTAAGCTTCAGAACTTGACGAGTGAGTTATTGTTCTTACACACACTGAGAAAACCATCAAGGGGTAGTTTTGAAACCCATTGTCCTAAGTCTATGAGTTGAGTTATTTGAGCAATTTAGGATTGGTTGTACATAGTGTTAGTTGATCCTAATAGTTATATCATATTCTTTTTCATACCTTTCAAAGGCATAGATGTCCATCTTAGTTTCCAAGTATAATATCTCATTTGGCTTATTGCATTTGTGATTAAATGCTTCATCTATGTCTCTTTGTCAATTTTGATATGATTTAGGTGACCTCTCCAAGGAAGTCATGCATATATGAAAATTGGTTACAAATTAACCATTCAAATATTTAGACCAATCCCAACTAAGCAACATACCATTTGCTTTAAGAATATCTACAAACTGTATATCAATGTATTGTTGAACACATGAATTAGAAGCTAATTACATATGAACATGATTTGATTCTCCTACTACATTAACTTATATTTAATTGAATTGAGTAACTTTTTGGTTTAACTTGGTCAAGGTTAAACCCAACCTCTAAAATATTGAAAAGGCATTACATTACCCAAAGCACCCAAGGCTAACAAATAATTGTGAAGGTTTTTACTAAAAATATAGACTATTAAGAGGAATGGTGTGACTCTACCTTTTCTTTACAAATGACCATATGTGCATTGGAAATCTTAACTTGTTCTTCTCTTTTCCTTTTGAATCAACTAAGGTTGCCATTTTTCCTTTCATGTTGGAAGTACCACAAGTTTTCTTTCTATATGGGCATTTGCAATAGTTCCTAAATGTTGTTATTAGCCTTTTATTTCTTAAGGTCCTCTACTATTTCATAGTTGGGGTTGAATGATTCTACCACCTCATCTATTGATGAAGTAGCTGCATTCTACTTAGGCTATGAAGATGGACCTAGAGCCTTTTGGTGGAATTTGATTGTTGCTTGCATTTGGATCAGGTGGGGTATGTTGGTAGGAGTGGAAGTAATGAGTGGGTTCTTGACCTTTGTTCCTCAGCATGTAATTGTTACCTTGTTGATATTATTGTTATGCTTGGATTTCATCCAAGTTCATTTCTAGTTCATTATCTTCTTTGAAAGGAAACTCATATGTCTCTAGCACCATTGTTGTCCCAAAGTTGTTTGTTCCCTTTTCATCCTTTGTAGGCACAATATCTAGATAATCGATCTCTTCTTGAAAAATGTTGGACATTGACTTAAAATTAGGACAATTTACCTTCGAATGTGTAGTTGTTTTATGGAGCCTACACCAAGAAGTCAATTATAGATCAATGAGATTAACTATTGGCCATGTGCCATTTGTGTTTTGATTTGTATTTTCTAACGGGTTGAGAATTTTCCATTATTTGGCCTTGTGTTTCATTTTCTATTAGGCCTCTATAAATTGTATCCCCTCTTTTGAGGATTTTGTTATACTTTCCTTTGCAATTGCATGAAATCATTAGACAACTTATTCACCGTACTCTTACAATGCTCCATTTTTGAATTTGAGTTAGTAGATTGTTTATGAGATGTCAGTCAACCTATGGATGTATTAGGTGAAGGTGTGACCATCTAATTGTTGGAGATTACCTACTGAATAGGCGTTGGACTCCTAGCTCCCTATGGATTAAAGAATGAAGGACCAATTTGCTAGTTTATGGAGAAAATAGTAGTATTGTAGGTATTAACACTTTACTGATTTGACCAAGTGGGTATAGGTGGTGTTATCACTTAGTTTAATGCTACTTGATTATAGATCGGATTTTATAATGGAGTGTCATGATTTAAAGCATACCAAATCTGACTAATTGGGTACCCCAGGCTATTCCAATGAAGGCAAAGATCCAACAACCTCTAGACCTAGTGGGAATAACACCTATTGCACTTTAATGTCTTCAACATATACTAGTACTAAAGAATCTAGGGCCTCAAGTTTTCTTTTCATAAATGTTGAGGTCAATCTATCCAAAGCCCTAAGATATGTTTACATTATAACTTCTTCATCTTGGCAATAGGGAGCCTTGAGATTAGTGTAAAGTTTATGGAACCAAATATTAAACACACTCATAGGTTCATTGTCCCCTCTTCTTGCAATAGAAAATTGGTGATATATATTTTGTTCATGGTCAAAAAAACAAATGTCGATTAAGACCACACCCTGTAGCATTGATGGAGACCTTTCAAGGAAACAACGACTATCAAGCTTTGATGGAAGATATTTGCAACAGGCGACTTGACCTTGACTTTGGAAACCATTGGCAATATAAACCTCTATGGAGATATTGAGACCAGATTTGGGTGGATGAAATGCCTGCAAGCAATAAAATGATCCTAAAATGGGTGTTGGAGACTAGAAGAGGCCACTTGTAGGTCGACTTGGACCAGTGAAGCCAGAGGAGACAGATGCAGGGCATGCAAACCAAACTTTGGATGAAAATGTTGAGTTTTCTAAAATTAATGGCCTGCAGCTGCCAAGGGAAATTGGCGATCGTGATTCCTCCTTCGCTTTCCACAATATGTCTAACGCCTGCCTTCCAACGAGCCTTGTGAGCACAAACAGGGACAAATCACAAAGGTAAGTCCTACCTTTTTTTGTCGCCCTCCATTCGTGCTTGGGCATGGCCCAAAGGATGACCAAGAGTTTTCCCAAAGCACAACAAACTTGTCACTAATGGTAGATTTGCATAGGTTGAGAGGCCAAAAAAGATCAAATCATAAATTTTGCCCAAAACTGCAAACAAAGAATCAATCCAAAAACAACACAGAAGCCGTGAGGCCAAACATCGAGCACAAGATTGAAGAAAATTTCCCAAAAAATTACTTCAGAGCCTCCAAAATGTTGATTTTGCAATTTTTTTTGCATTTTCAACAAAAAAATTTATCAACGAAAACTTGCAAAATGTCAAATTTCTAAAAGAAAATTGTATTTTTTGCAAAAATTCCGTTAAATAGGAGATCTTTTCCTCTAATTGAACCAGCAAATAATTAGCGTAGCTCTGATACCATGTTAGAAACAAGATTGACTAACGCATTGCTGATTACAATTTGGAGTAATTTGATTATGAACAAGGTAGTTGTACATATAGGGTAGAGAGGTTGAGTCGACTTCAACACTCAACTAGAGGTGGAAGAAAGAGTGTCAACAAGTGGCTTGGAGAGTTGTGTTGGACTCTCCAAGTCAACACCTAACTACCTAAGGTGGCTTGAACCATGTGAGGAGTATACACATAATTACTTAGATGTCATCATATTATTCATCACCAACAATCTAGTTAGTTGCATACCCTAGATCTAACTTTCTAAATGGTAGATTTGCAAGTTTTCTAAGCAATTCCTAAACTAATTAGATCTAAAAGAAAGGACAAAAGGTGTTAGGTTTTAAAGAAAAAATGAATTTGTTTTACAAAAAATCCAATTCCTTAATTCTGTTAAGATGATGAAATCATAGTTAACCAAATTTGTTTGATCAATATTACACACAATCAATTACACAAAATGGTGCAAATGTCTAAGGAAAATAATAATGAAAGGAACATATAAAATAATTGTATTCCACATGAAAAATTTATACATCACCTCCCACTACTTATCAATTCAAGAGATTTTTAGTCCAACATGCCGTGGATTCCATCTTTCTTAATTGAATTTTAGTAATTGGTTCATTATAGCATGACCTAGCTTGAATAATTGGATCTACAAAGAAAAACTAACTACTAAAATTGACTAATTTAATTCTTGACTTCTATAGCAAGTGTCGAATACCCTAACAATGTCCTTAAATTCTCTATAAATATACAACCTCTTGGGTAGCAAATTCAATAATCCTTTTACATCAACGACTAGGATTCAAATATCCTCAAGCCCAAAATTAAAATTTAAATAGTTCCACCTAAAAAAAAATGAATGGTACATTTGGAATAAGAGAAATTTAAATGTGTGGCATAAAGTGCAAGGGTCCTCATTCTTTTTGGTTCCCTCCTGATCACTAGCATTCTCAATAATAATTTTAATGTCTGTGCTAATTTCTCTTCTCCTGTAAGTTATAAATGTAGTCAAATAATCATTCATCACCTCCATATCTAGTCCATTGATAAAATTAGATCTGAAGTGATATGTGGCATAAACATTTGAAATATAATATTGTTTTACACGCCTCTTTGGTATCTACTGTAAAGTCCCCCTTTTTCTCAGTGATAAAAAAAATTGGAATATGTTAGCCTTTTTGTTATTTCTCGAAAGGCTAATGTTTGGGTGAGGGAAAAATGACTTTTAAAAAGATTATTCTAAGTTATTTGTTGCCTCAACTTAATCAACTTTACTAAACATACACCTTTTAAGAGTTGCTTGTTGCATCCTTTAGTGGGCACTAATCTTGGTGGGCCCGCTTTTGCTGTTGTCACCTATTTTAGGCATTATTCTTTGTGGAGTGGGGGGCACTTTTTGTCAGGAATTTAATATTTATTTCCTTGCATGAGCGTTGGGAGTTAATGGGGGGATGATATATTGAAGGAATCGCTCAATTTGGGGATTCATTCATGCATTTGAGATTTTATTTTCATCTGAGGACTCTTGCTGTTTAGCAAAGGACTCTGAGAGGTTGTTTAACCTCAGAACACCTCAAGTTTTGATTGTGCAATATCAATCCTAGCTGGACAGTTGATGATTTCACCTAGAAATCATACTGGGAACACAATGGAGGTCGGTGTGGTTTCTCCTATTGAGGACTACCGGTTGCTTACATGGGGTTTTAGGATTTTGATGTCTCTTAAGTTGATTGGAATATCAGATATTTAAAGTTGATGATAGCAGTTTTGTTTGTGCAAGGTACAATTGACCAGCGATAACATTCATCCATGGCCATACATCTGAGTGCCATTTCTATGAAGCCACTTCAGGGAAATAGCATTGTTTCCCGATGATATTATGTGCAGCGATAACTATTATGTGATAGGATAAAAAGCATAAATGATATGAGAACAACTGCATATATGTGTAGAACGCTGAGTGGCCATATTACTTGTCTTTCATACTCAACAAATAATGCTCCAGTGTCTTATTGATAAATGCAATTTAGTATTCTGTTTGCAAGGTTTCTTGAGTATAGTGTATTGAGTTCTTCCAGCCACTAGTGTGAACCTGCCATACATAAATAAGTTGGGACCTGAGCGTTTCCATGCATAACGATGCACACAAATATGATGAAAGTTGCTATGAATCAAGGCGTCTAGGGTTAGAATGTAGTTGTTGAGAGTTTGAGGAGAGTTCACTTCTATGGCTAGAAGAAATGAGCATAAATGGACGTTTCTGGGCATTCACAATAGTGTTGGGCTGTGATACAAACTATTCCCTTAGCTTCAAGAAGGAGACTGTATTGTTCAAAGTTCTCTTTGTTCATCTACCATAACACTACTTCAGGATTCTTGAGTTATGAAGGTATTTGCATGCCTTTTCTTTTTTCATGCTTATTGTTATGGATTCCAGCAGTGATTGCTTGTTCAAACCAGACTTACTGAACTAGTACTGCTGTAGTCTTTTATGTTAAATTGGTGTTACTGAGTGTGCATGTACTAACAAACTCAGTTAGTTGATTTATAAAAAAACCCTAAGGTGTGTTGATGTGTTTTTTCTTGCAGATGTAAACTCACAATAAAATACTAAGTAT
This sequence comes from Cunninghamia lanceolata, assembly GCA_027924645.1. Classification (NCBI taxonomy): domain Eukaryota; kingdom Viridiplantae; phylum Streptophyta; class Pinopsida; order Cupressales; family Cupressaceae; genus Cunninghamia; species Cunninghamia lanceolata. The sequence continues at coordinate 101,067 of BSBN01001760.1, forward strand.
TCTATCCTCTCTTGAATAAAGTCTCCCAAAGGCTAATCTATGTGATTCAGTGAGACAACTTCAAGGTTCCTTATTCGTGATATGCAATGGATAGACTCAGTAGTTGATGTGATCATGCTGGTAATCACAAAGGGACTTACGCTGAATATGCTCCTTACTCCACTCAAATGTGTTACTTCTTCCTTATGAAATGGAACTTCTTCCGATTGGCTATGAAAAGAAAATGCAAAAGACAAGGTTAAGAATGCTAATCTAAGAATGATGATATGATGGACAACGCTTCGATAGACAAATTCCTTTCAACCGAGCTTCCCTTCGCCATGAGAACAACTACACAAAGCTAGTGCAATCTTCAAAGGAAATACGAAGGATTTTCAGACGTCGAACATGCATCCAAATACCCACAGCTGGCGCAACTTGAATGAACATTCACAATCAAACTATTGCAACATGAGGTTCAGGCTAACTTTGCATTGCAAATCACCATCGGCAATCCACAAAAAGTATGAATCGAGGAATTCATCAAATATCTTTACATTTATTCATCAAATCAGTGAAATATATCTAAAATCTATCTAACTTGCTTTGAATCATCTTCAAGGGATTGGAAACCATGCTAACATCCCAAAACAACACAAGTTTCACCAAGCTTCAATGAGATTGTATTTATTTTGGTAGTACCTTTACAACAATTTGCCAAAGTCTTGTCGATGCTTCAAGACTAACATTCTACCTCCTAAGAACTAATGATCTGTCTAATGTCTCCCCCTTACAAATGAAGAGAGTGAGCTTTATATAGAGCTCAATATTACAATGAATGGCCCAGATTGATTTTGAAATCAATGGCCCAGATGAAGACAACAAGACAGTTTGTTACAAAAGTTGCTGTTTTTAGAATACAAGAGAGGCAATGAAGGCACGTTTCCCAATGTGATAAGCATGAAAATGGAATATTTGGAGTATCTCCACATGGGCATCCTTTCTATATTCCTCTTGTAGTAGGTACATTGAATGTGAACAAATGATGAGGCAAGATGTGATAGGCTCGATGACATGTAGAGGCCACCTTGGCATTAAGCAAATGAGTTTGATCTTCTCTATGTTCACATTGCTTGAAAAATTTCCCAAATTGTTGGATTTTCAACTATGGAACTTTGCATCTTTCGAACTTACAAATTTGGGAATTCGTCATTTTTATTGATGTCTTCCATGCCTTAGTGAAATTTATGAGCTTCTTGATGTATTTGCTCATTTCTCTTCTCATGTGATATTGTTCTATGCAGGAGATTTTCATTCCGGCTTTGGATGACACATAAAGTAGAAGATGTTTCATACATGAACTCTTTGGAGTGGATTTATGCATGATGGATGTTCTTTTTGATCTTTCTTTATCTTTGCCTGGCGCATGAAATGGGTGACTCCTTTGGAGCTTGGACGTGCAATGTCTTCCTCCTATGCATGGTGAAGTAATGCTCCTCCAAAGTGAAGTCTTCATCATTAGTAGTATGATAATCTTGATGACTTCCTTACGATGTGTAGTGCTTGGGACTTGATCATCTTGGACTACCTCTCCTCCATGTGGCGTTGATGTCTTCCTCCTTGAATGGTCTTGAGCGATACTCCTCTTGTCACGAACTTCTCCTATGCAAATTCTCGCCATCTTTTGTCCATTACCTACACAGGAAAAGCAACTATTAATGTGAAAACACTTGATCATCAATAACATTTCATTATTAATCCTTAACATACTTGCTTTAAGCAATGAAGAAAGCCTTATTTTCATGCTTTAACTTTGCTTTTAATCCTTTCATGTCCAACTTTACCAATATGGAATGTGAATTTGATATTTTGGTGAAACATTTTCAAGGTCAAAAATTCCTTGTTAATGGGAATTTTGCGCCCTATACTTAGGTATTTCCTTGTTAAGTTTCCTAGGTAGATCGACCTGCTATTGGGCAATGATAAAAAAAAACTTTAACTCTCTTCCTTTTGGCCGACTTGTCTCAGATTTGAGCAAATTTTGATTAAGTGTGAGAGGCTTGGAGGGCGGATTTTCCTTGTTTATGAGGTTTTTCCTCCATTTCTGACTTGAACTTCTTGTTTTCACTTGTTGAACTTTGAATTGTTCCTTCATCAAATATGTTGAGTAACCTCTCTTAGCCATTTGTTGGAATCATTTTAAAGATCATTTGATTGAGCAAGGATCTTGCGCTTGGGCATCTTCATTTTTCTTTCTGACTTCATCTCCTCTCACTCCCTTGAGCGAATGAAATTGAAACATTTGGTGAATTTGCTTATGATGATTGAGCAAGCTCTGATTTTGGGAGATGCTTCATACTAAGTGAATTTTGACAACTTGGGGGCATTATGCGATGTATAGAGCATTTTGCACTCTTCCTTGAAAAAGTTTTTAAGTTTTTGAAATCTTTCACTTAGCATTCTCAAAACAATTATTGGATCTTGAAGTGTAACTTAAGCTTTTATCCTTTGGGCAGAAATTCCTTAGCCCAGAGCATTTTTCTTCATTTTGACACTTTACTTCAAACTTTCAACTCACAGTGGAACAAAACAAATTTCATCATCATTATCTTGGGTGCAAAATGCATGAGGCAGAGCATTTTGTGCTTTGGAAGGCTCCATTTTATACTTAGGCATTTAAAGATTCATCTTTTTTCTCCAATGACTTAGTCAAATTTTCAGTTCAAACAATCCTTCCATTTGCAATGTCGTTTGTTGGACAAATTCTTCCTAGGGCAGAAAATCCTAGGCCCAGAGCATTATGCGCCTAGCCTTGGACATGACTTTCTTTTCATTGCTCTTCCCTTTGGCATTTTCATTATCATGTTGCAATTCCTTTCACTACAAACTCTTTTATTGAATATTAACTTATCATCAATCATATTGCACTTCAAACTTTCTCATGGCGATCTTGGGTAGTCTTGGGCGGAAATTCCATGCTCTAGAGCATTTTGCGCTCTCATCTTGATTAATACTTCATACACCTTGAACATGACTTCAAACACTCACTTCAAACTCTTCAAGGTTAACTTAGATTTGTGACATTTCACATTTGACAAGCTTAAACTTATGCACACCTTGGGCACATTTTACATAGGGCAGAACAATTCCTTCATTCCCAACTCACCCTCTAGCTACGACACAAAATGCTTGGGGCAGAGCATTTTCCCCACTTTGCATTCATCATACTTAATCAATTTTTAAAACCTTGTCCAATTCAATTTCTCTTCTCTTGGTGAATGATGTTGGAAATCCTCTTTCAAACTTGTGAAATTGAATCCTTTAGCATACCTTGAAGACCTTCTCCTTAGGGTACATAATGCATGAGGCGGAGCATTTTGCGCTCCAAGTTGCACTTGAAGTCTTTCATCAATCTTTAACTCTCCTCCAACTCCATAAAGAAATTCATCATGTTTCTTTATAAGTATTTCCAAGAATTTGTCTAAAGGAAATCATGCATCCAAAATGGAGACCTTTAACCTAGGGCAGAAATTCCTTGAGGCAGAGCATTTTCCTTCGTTTTGACACTCATCTCCCAAGGCACAAAATGCAAGGTCTAGAACATTTTCCTTCATTTTGGGATCCACTGTACTTAGCCAAATTTTCACAAGTTCTTCTTGAGCGCAAATTGCAAGAGGCAGAATAGTTTCCATATTGGGAGGGCGGATATTGCCAGGGGTAGAAATTTTTTTGCCCAATGTCCAAGACTCAAACTTTTTCGCTCAATTTTGAAGGTGAAGATCCTTGGGTGGAAGTTTATTGAAAAATATATTTAAGTACAAGTCAGATAACTTTAAATATTTTTTAATATACTTCCAAGATGTTTGAGATAGGTCCTGGATCCATAGGGTTTAACATGCAGATTCTAGATTTTTGAGGATCCACTAGATTTTAGACTTAGTTAATTTCAGTGTCTCAGAACATCAGGATTCCAGACTTAGTCAATTTTAAGGGCTTCAAGAATTTAGTCAATTTTAAGGGCTTCAAGACATGCAACAGGATGAGAAGATACAAATTCCTTAGCTGGAAAATCCCAAGGCTTGGGCAAAACAACACTACCAAACCCTACATGCTCAGAGAAAAAACTAAACCCTAAAGCAAAACAACGAGAGAAAGGAGAAAAAAAGGGGGTCCCTATTTGCAATGGGGCGATATGTGATTACATCACAACATCTAGCACCAATCCGAATAAATGTTCTTGAACATTTCAAAGAAAAAGACTCAATCCAAACTCAGAAACTTCAGTTAATTAGCCCTAATTCCATCACTTAGCTGGGACATATACTCGAAAGGGAAAAGAATGATGAATTGTGTTAAGACACTTCATCCTTCGATTACCACTGTGTGTGCAGTGTTTGTCAAACATTGATTCTTCCAAGTATTCCAATGATAAACAAGAATCAAGGAATCGAAACCTTCTGTGTACATCCACATGTTAGGTTAAACAAATATGAATACATGATCAAGAAATCAGAATCAAAAGCTTAGTACAACCATTCATAATTTAAAGACCCAAGTGTGTGCAATTGTATTCATTTCCGTCCCTTAGAAGCTAAGTTCATCTGAGTTCACTTGTCTTAAGCTAGGTAAGTTCATGGAGGACGGAAGAATGAAGGATATATATATACATATGAAAGAAATGGATAATGATGGTATGGATTGGAATGGAAATGAAAATGACAATGGAAATGACAGGATGGATAGGTGGGATGAGACAATGTGTCTCTACACATGACACCTGTTTGCTAGGTTTTCATCACGGTACTTATCCAAGGCGCCACCAGAGGTGGTTTTCACCTGTGGACGAAAGGATTTCTCTTTACTATTTTTTCTTTTCTTTTTCTCTCTCTATTTTTTTTAATATAGATAGGATGACAATTACACATAGCGCCTGTTTGCCAGGTTTTCACTATGGCAATGGATAGGAGGAACTCAAGTGTCTAATTTCATGAAAAAGATAGTCCATACAAAAAACATGTCAAGTCAGTATGTTCACCGATGTTGGTAAGGCATGACAGATAGGATACAAATGATAACAACTGGATGGAAAAGTGGACAGAGACAATAGACAATGATGTGGACTATTTTATAGTAACAATGGATGAAAGGTGCATCCAAAAGCATAGACCAAGGGAGTGGCTGAATATGCAGGATAATGGGAAATGGATTGGAACGGAGGGTATGTAGTGGAAAGGAATCACAATCAATGCTTGTACGTACCAAACTAAACTTTGAAGCTTGCAAGGGAAAGGGAGATGTATGAAGGAACGAGAGTTATGGTTAGTGAATATATGAAGCAGTAACTTCATGACCCACACGAACTTAGAATTTTCATTTTGATTTTATTTCATGGGATGAAGTAATTTGGAACTTTGGGATGGAATGGAAATGGAATGGGATGAGGTAAAAATGGATTCTTTGGACGTGAAAGCCTCTTTGGATTTGGCTTCTTTGACTTAAGTACCTCAACTTTTTGCTTTTTGTTTGGAAAAATGGAATGAAATAGCCTTTGAATATGCTTTGTCTTGATTTCTGGCATTTGTGCTAAGGCATAAAGATCTTAAGATTTTTAGGAATTTCTTTGTTTCATGGGTAAAGGCATCCAAATATTTATCTGATGGAAATATGGGATGGGCGGATGGATTGCGAGCTTCTCGCTTAGACGACACCTACATTCATTGATCATGATTAGGGAATGGGTGAATGGATAAAGGAATATGGGTATATGAGCTAGGAAAATTGAAGTAAGACAGATGGCAGAAGGTGCGTGTGTGGCCAAATGCTTTTGGAATTTACATAGTAAGGGAGGTGGAATGGATACACATGTAATGGGTAGATGATGGAAAATGGTGAATTTATGTGTATGTAGATGAAAAATACTAGCATCATGACCTTACTTACCTTGCAGTGGCCAAGGCGATATGAATGGATATTGACATGGATGGACCTCAAATACCTTGTTCATCAAAGAATTAGACTTTTATCCTGATGACTCATCACTGGGAGTTTTGAGGTGAAAAACAAGACTATATGGATGGTTCAGACATCAGACTTGAGTGCATTATTTGATGGAAATGGTAAGGTGGATGGAGGCTTGTATTATGCATATGAGGTGATGAATTGAAATGGAATATGGAGCATACAGATAGATACAATATAATAGAATGAAGTGGAATCATGAACTATCTCACTTAATTCAAGCTCACCAAGAATCACTTAGAACTTTGGGACTATTAAGATGTGTAAATTTATAAGGCCCTTAAATACTTCAAGTCATGCTAAACAATAGATTCTTCTTCCAGTGAACAAGCAGTCACACTGTTAGATGGAGTCCACAATAAACTTCCAATTCATGACTCAAGTTTCTCAAAAGAACACTGAAAGATATCAATAATAGAAAAATATGTGTAATCGCAAGATATCAGTGTCAAGACACAATTCATAATTTCTTTCTGAGTCAAGTATGGATCTTAACCTTGCAAAAGAGTTAGAGAAAACCATCCTTAGCTTCTAAAGACATTCATGAATATTTATCCAGGAAATGAACTTAAACATTTATCAGATTATGCTTCTTGAAACTTCACCTTTCACAACGTAGGAACCCCAGAAAGTAAACTAAAACTAAAGCAACAATAGAACTTAAGACAAAAGGCATCAAGGATGGCAAATCTAACCACGACAGAACAAAAAAGAAAACCTACTCTAACTATGTACAAAGAGCAGACAAGACTCAAAAGACCTAAGTATATACATGACCTGGCATGATTTCTTAGAATGAAAAGAAGCAATAAGGCCCATGTGATAGTTCAGATTTTGGCAAACTTATCCGTAATCTCAGAATTATATTCTCTCACAATACAATCATCGAATTCAGAAAAAAATTTGCACAAAATCAGCAGTTGTGGCAACTCATTTGGACCGTGATTAATCCAAATACAGGTTGTCTTTCCCAAATTTCCATAGTCAAATTCATATTCATCATTAGGAAATTCATAATCATCAAATTCAAAATATTTCCAATTAATAGCAGGGAAAGTTACAACCTGGGGTCTTTGTCTTCGAATGGATATTGCTCATCTTTCATGCACGCGTCGGGAGGTCGAAGCTGGTGATGGATCATCCCACTTGCATCTGCAACATGCAAATTAACATTATGATCAATAGTGAGCATATCAAGATGTGAAGGTGAAAACAATTGAATTTTGAAAGCATGGAACATTTCACCTGTAAGTTCGTCATGGATTGTTAGCAATGGATCTAACACCACCTCGAATTGCTTTTCGCATTCGATCTTCATTTCATCAACTTGTTCTTCTTGGGATGACTTTGGTAGGAACTCCTTTTGTGTTTCTTGGATGGAAACGTCTAGCGCCCCTCTGAATTGCTATTTATTTGATGGTTCTTCGATGATGGCTTGAAGTGCTGCTTGTAATGCATCCAACTGATTATCTTCCAACAACTCCTTTTGTACTTGCCGCAACTCGTTCTCTAGGATCTCCTTATGTAGCATGAATGAGTATCTCCCAAGGAATTCTTCTTCTTGCAACGAACTCAAGTCATTTTCTTCTTTGATAGAGGAATCAACATCTTGTTTATCAATTGCCTTTGTTTGAATGTCCTCTAGTTCCTTTTCAGCTTCTTCCTCAACAGAAGGTTCGTTCTTACTTGGAAGAAGGTATGCAAATTGGTTCTCTGCTTCATCATCAATCTTACTCGTGCTATCTTCACTTTCGAATAACATGGGTACATCTTCTCGTTTGGGTGGTGAATTGATTTCTCGAAGACATTTGCTCCACAAGTCATCTAGTCTTAGTTGTCCCTGAGATTCTTCTTCCAACCTTATTTCTTCCTTCACTTGACGAATAGCTTCCTGACAAGATGAACACATGAGTTCCGAATGAGTGGTGTTATGAATCATGCACCAACCACATGGAATCAAGATGTCTTCGGCATACAAGTCCTTCTCAATGCTCAGTGTCTGCTTGACCATTTACTTGAAACTCATGAAGAACTCTCTTTCATCAAACAAGGTGTTGGGAACCACCTTTGTAGAAACAATCGACTCATGTACCTGTGAAAAAGAAATTTTGCATTGTAATGCTAATTCCATTCTTGACAAAAATGTTAGACAATATAGCTCCTCGTGTCAATTGGTGTCGTGAATTCTACATCCTTTCCTTGATGCAAAGTTGTCCAAACTCTTAGAATGAAGTTGTGCATTCAAAGTCCACCAAAGCTAAAGAACATCATCTTGAGGATGATCCATCTTGAATTGCCTTGAAGATCCTGAGAAATCCATGTCTATTTTTGAATTTTTTAGTTTTTACTTTTTTTTTTGTACGTTTGATTTTCTACTTTTTTTGGATTTTTGACATAAGAGAGATCTTGAAATCTCTAATTCTTCCTTGAAAGATCACTTGGTTCCACTTTCACAATTTAGAGTTCATCCACATGCTTGAAGCAATGTAATTCCTTGTGCATGCCCTCCTTCTATAAATTCTGCTAAGCATTAGGAGGAGAAGGGGGTGCGATGAATGGAGTAATTTCTTTGATCAAGCCCTCCTTCTAGTGCCAATTCTGTTGATGTGTTTTTCTTGCACATCCAAACTCAGAATAAAATACTAAGTATTCTATCCTCTCTTGAATAAAGTCTCTCAAAGGCTAAGCTATGTGATCCAGTGAGACAACTTTAAGGTTCCTTATTCGTGAGATGCAATGGATAGACTCAGTAGTTGATGTGATCATGCTGGTAATCACAAAGGGACTTATGCAGAATATGCTCCTTACTCCACTCAAATGTGTTACTTCTTCCTTATGAAATGGAACTTCTTCTGACTGGCTATGAAAAGAAAATGCAAAAGACAAAGGTTAAGAAAGCTAATCGAAGAACGATGATATGATGGAAAATACTTCGATAGACAAATTCCTTTCAACCGAGCTTCGCTTCGCCATGAGAACAACAACTACACGAAGCTAGTGCAATCTTCAAAGGAAATACGAAGGATTTTCAAATAGAGAACATGCATCCAAATACCCACAGCTGGTGCAACTTGAATGAACATTCGCAATCGAACTATTGCAACGTGAGGTTCATGCTCACTTTGCATTTCAAATCACCATCGGCAATCCACAAAAAGTATGAACTAAGGAATTCATCAAATATCTTTACATTTATTCATCAAATCAATGAAATGTATCTAAAATCTATCTAACTTGCTTTGAATCATCTTAAAGAGAGTGGAAACCATGCTAACATCCCAAAACAACACAAGTTTCACCAAGCTTCAATGAGATTGTATTGATTTTGCTAGTACCTTTACAATAATTTGCAAAGTCTTGTCGATGCTTTAAGACTAACATTCTACCTCCTAAAAACTAATGTTCTATCTAATGTCCCCCCTTACAAATGAAGAGAGTGAGCTTTATATAGATCTCATGATTACAATGAATGGCCTAGATTGATTTTGAAATCAATGGCCCAGATGAAGACAACAAGATAGTTTGTTAAAAAAGTTGCTATTTTTAGAATACAAGAGAGGTAATGAAGGCATGTTTCCCAATGTGATAAGCATGAAAATGGAATCTTTGGAGTATCTCCACATGGGCGTCCTTTCTAGCTTCCTCTTGTAGTAGATACATTGAATGTGAACAAATGATGTGGCAAGATGTGGTAGGCTCGATGACATGTAGATGCCACCTTGGCATTAAGCAAACCGGTTTGATCTTCTCTGTGTTCACATTGCTTGAAATATTTCCCAAATTGTTGGATTTTCAACTATGGAACTTTGCATCTTTTGAACTTGCAAATTTGGGAATTTGTCATTTTTCTTGATGTCTTCCATGCCTTAGTGAAATTTATGAGCTTCTTGATGTATTTGCTCATTTCTCTTCTCATGTGATGTTGTTCTATGCAAGATATTTTTATTCCGGCTCTAGATGACGCATAAAGTAGAAGATGTTTTATACATGAACTCTTTGGATTGGATTTATGCATGATGGACGTTCTTTTTGATCTTTCTTTATCTCTGCCTGGCGCATGAAATGGGTGACTCCTTTGGAGCTTGGACATGCAATGTCTTCCTCCTATGCATGATGAAGTAATGCTCCTCCAAAAGTGAAATCTTCGTCATTAGTAGTATGATAATCTTGATGAATTCCTGACGATGTCCAGTGCTTCAGACTTGATCATCTTGGACTAGCTCTCCTCCATGTGGCATTGATGTCTTCCTCCTTGAATGGTCTTGAGCGATACTCCTGTTGTCACGAACTTCTCCTATGCAAATTCTCGCCATCTTTTGTCCATTACCTACACAGGGAAAGCAACTATTAATGTGAAAACACTTGATCATCAATAACATTTCATTATTAATCCTTAACATGATTGCTTTATGCAATGAAGAAAGCCTTATTTTCATGCTTTAACTTTGCTTTTTATCCTTTCATGGCCAACTTTACCAATATGCAATGTGAATTTGATATTTTGGTGAAACATTTTCAAGGTCAAAAATTCCTCGTTAGTGGGAATTTTGCGCCCTATACGTAGGCATTTCCTTGTTAAGTTTCAACTTCTTTTAATTGATTTCAACACATTTTGATAGGTTTCAAGCAAATTTGACAATTTTAGCATCTCTATAGGAGCGCATAATCCTTATTCATAGGGATTTTCCACCTTTTGCAACTTTTACTTAGGCAAATTTTTGTGAACTTCCATCTAGAGTGCATAATGCTTGTATACAAGGATTTTCCTCTATTTTGACTTGTAAACTTTACATTACTTACAAGATTCTTCCTCTTCTTAAGATGAGATCTGCCCTTCTTTAACAATTTATGCTTTTCTTCTTCCAACTTGGGTCTTGCTCTATTTTTTTCTTTTTTCTGTTTATTTGTTTTGAATTGTAGGTTGAAAAATGAAGTTCTAATCCTCCTTAAATACCCATTCGCCCTTGTCCTCTAGGCAAGTCGGCCTGCTTGCAAGGCAATTTCCTTTGTTTAAAACTTGTAATTCACCCTTGGCCGACCTATGTTGGAGCTCTTGCTGTAGCTCACGGTTGGGCTGTACATCAGATGGATGTGAAGAGTGCATTTCTTCACGGGGATCTTCATGAGGAGATTTGCATGGAGCAACCACAGGGGTTCGTTCATGATTCTTCACTGGTTTGCAGACTGAGGAAGTCTCTCTATGGCCTCAAACAAGCCCCACGGGCTTGGTATGCCAAGATGGACTCCTTTCTTCTCTTAGTTGGGTTCTCTCGATGCCACTCAAATCTAAATGTCTACATCCTGAGATAGGAAGATGCTCTTCTTTTTTTGGCTCTCTATGTTGATGACTTGATTGTCACTGGGAGCACTTCATCCATCATTGCGAGTGTCAAGACTTCTCTGCATGACAGGTTTGCCATGACTGACTTGGGTCTCTTGCACTATTTTCTCAGGATCGAGATCACTCAGACCTCTTCTGGGATCTCTCTTGCACAGCCCAAGTATGCTCTTGATCTTTTGGCTCATTTTCACATGGCTGATTGTAAGCCTGCATCGACTCCTTTCCTGTCTGGAGTCAAACTTGAGGCAAAGTGTTCCACACCACTTGCTGATGCCACTTTGTATCGTCAGCTTGTTGGTAGCCTCATCTATCTGACTCATACTCACCCTAACATTTCATTTGAAGTTGGCATTGTTTCATGCTTCATGACGGAGCCACATGAGCTTGATTGGAAGGCTGCCAAACGCATCTTACACTACATACAGGGCACTCACAGGTATGGGATTCACTATGCAATAGGCACATGTTTAGACTTGGTTGGATACACTGATTCTGATTGGGCTGGTGATCTTGATGATCGCAAGTCCACATCTGGCTACAACTTCCACCTTGGTTCTGGTCCCATTTGCTGGCAGAGCAAGAAGCAATATGCTATTTCTCTTTCTTCGACTGAGGCTGAGTATCGGGGGGCTGTCAATGTCGCCACTGAGGCTATCTGGCTTCAGAATAGCCTCACTGAACTTGGCATCACTTTTCAAAAGCCATCAGTCATTTACTGTGACAACCAGAGCGCAATCTAGATCTCGAAGAACCCGGTTCATCATCAGCGGACCAAACAAATCGAGATCCACATGCATTTTCTCAAGGAACTGATTCAGGAGCAGGTCATTGATTTATAGTATTGTCCTACAGCAGACTAGATTGCGGATATCTTCACCAAACCCTTCACTGAAAGCAAGTATGTTCATCTTCGGTCTCTCTTGGGGGTACGGGACATCTCTTCTGGGGGGGTCTATTAGCCCTTCCTGCTTTATCCTCTCATGGGGGAGTTTTTTCCCACTGGGTTTTCTCCTTCCTTTTTCTATTTAAGGGGATTCTTTGTACATGGGTGCCTCATCAGGCCTTGTTGCCGAGACCCATCTTTGCATTTTGTCAACATTTCCCCCTAAGTTGCACTTAAGGGGGGGTGTTAGTGTGAATAGGGTTACTTTGATATCTAGCTCTTTCTTAGCTTGTTCTCTGCTTTAGCTCTTTTCACACTAGGTTAAGTTTACTTAGGGACTTTTTCACTTAATCCCACATTGGTTGTGTATTGATCCTCTTGGGTGAAATATCCTATATATACCCACCTCTTGCTCTCATATGGGCATCTCATTCTGTTGTATTGCTTTGCATTCTCTTGAGTTGAATACAGTTTATTTGGCTCATATCTGATTTCTATTTTGCTTTCTCTCAATCACTTGCATTCTTGGGTAGAAATCTAACAAGAATAGATGCAGATATGTGCAGAATGCTAAGTGGCTATAATGCTTGGCTTTCATATTCAACAAACAATGCTCCAGTGTCCTATTGATAAATGTAGTTTAGTGTTCCGTTTGCAAGGTTTCCTGAGTATAGTTTATTGAGTTCTTCCAGCCACTTGTGTGAACCTGCCATACATCAATAAGGTGGGACGTGAGCCTTTCCATGCATAATGATGCACACAAATATGATGAAAGTTGCTATGAATCAAGGCGTCTAGGGTTAGAAAGTAGTTGTTGAGAGTTTGAGGAGAGTTCACTTCGATGGGTAGAAGAAATGAGCATAAATGGATGTTTCTGGGCATTCACAGCAGTGCTAGGCTGTGATAAAAACTATTCCCTTAGCTTCAAGAAGGAGACTATATTGTTCAAAGTTCTCTTTCTTCATCTACCATAACACTACTTCAAGATTCTTGAGTTATGAAGGTATTTGCATGCCTTTCCTTTTTTCATGCTTAGAGTTATGGATTCTAGCAGTGATTGCTTGTTTAAACCAGATTTACTGAACTAGTATTATTGCAGTCTTTTATGTTAAATTGGTGTTACTGAGTGTGCATGTGCTAACAATCTCAGATAATTAATTTATAAAAAAAACCTAGGGTGGCCATTGTATCCACTTCTCAGATTCTCTAAACAAAAACTGCAAGGATATCAACTTGTCAAAAGAGGGTGGATTAAAGGATATTGGTTGGCCAAGTTCTTGATATTACACCTCCTTCAGTTGATGCTTTAAATGTACTGAATCATTAACTTCCTAGAAGTCTTTATAGAAATGCCCTTAAGTTTTATCAATCAATTCTTACACACCTATTATTATAATATTGTTTTGCATGCCTCTTTGGTATCTACTTCTCAGATTCTCTAAACAAAAACTGTAAGGACATCAACTTGTCAAAAGAGGGTGGATTAAAGGATATTGGTTGGACAAGTTCTTGATATTACACCTCCTTCAGATGATGCTTTAAATGTACTAAATCATTAACTTCCTAGCAATCTTTATAGAAATGCCCTTAAGTTTTATCAATCAGTTCTTACACACCTATTATTATAATATTGTTTTGCATGCCTCTTTGGTATCTACTTCTCAGATTCTCTAAACAAAAATTGCAAGGACATAAACTTATCAAAAGAGGGTGAATTAAAGGATATTGGTTGGCCAAGTTCTTGATATTACACCTCCTTCAGATGATGCTTTAAATGTACTTTATCATTAACTTCCTAGAAATCTTTGTAGAAATGCCCTTAAGTTTTATCAATTAGTGTGAATAGGGTTACTTTGATATCTAGCTCTTTCTTAGCTTGTTCTCTGCTTTAGCTCTTTTCACACTAGGTTAAGTTTACTTAGGGACTTTTTCACTTAATCCCACATTGGTTGTGTATTGAGCCTCTTGGGTGAAATATCCTATATATACCCACCTCTTGCTCTCATATGGGCATCTCATTCTGTTGTATTGCTTTGCATTCTCTTGAGTTGAATACAGTTTATTTGGCTCATATCTGATTTCTATTTTGCTTTCTCTCAATCACTTGCATTCTTGGGTAGAAATCTAACAAGAATAGATGCAGATATGTGCAGAATGCTAAGTGGCTATAATGCTTGGCTTTCATACTCAACAAACAATGCTCCAGTGTCCTATTGATAAATGTAGTTTAGTGTTCCGTTTGCAAGGTTTCCTGAGTATAGTTTATTGAGTTCTTCCAGCCACTTGTGTGAACCTGCCATACATCAATAAGGTGGGACGTGAGCCTTTCCATGCATAATGATGCACACAAATATGATGAAAGTTGCTATGAATCAAGGCATCTAGGGTTAGAAAGTAGTTGTTGAGAGTTTGAGGAGAGTTCACTTCGATGGGTAGAAGAAATGAGCATAAATGGATGTTTCTGGGCATTCACAGCAGTGCTAGGCTGTGATAAAAACTATTCCCTTAGCTTCAAGAAGGAGACTATATTGTTCAAAGTTCTCTTTCTTCATCTACCATAACACTGCTTCAAGATTCTTGAGTTATGAAGGTATTTGCATGCCTTTCCTTTTTTCATGCTTAGAGTTATGGATTCTAGCAGTGATTGCTTGTTTAAACCAGATTTACTGAACTAGTATTATTGCAGTCTTTTATGTTAAATTGGTGTTACTGAGTGTGCATGTGCTAACAATCTCAGATAATTAATTTATAAAAAAAACCTAGGGTGGCCATTGTATCCACTTCTCAGATTCTCTAAACAAAAACTGCAAGGATATCAACTTGTCAAAAGAGGGTGGATTAAAGGATATTGGTTGGCCAAGTTCTTGATATTACACCTCCTTCAGTTGATGCTTTAAATGTACTGAATCATTAACTTCCTAGAAGTCTTTATAGAAATGCCCTTAAGTTTTATCAATCAATTCTTACACACCTATTATTATAATATTGTTTTGCATGCCTCTTTGGTATCTACTTCTCAGATTCTCTAAACAAAAACTGTAAGGACATCAACTTGTCAAAAGAGGGTGGATTAAAGGATATTGGTTGGACAAGTTCTTGATATTACACCTCCTTCAGATGATGCTTTAAATGTACTAAATCATTAACTTCCTAGCAATCTTTATAGAAATGCCCTTAAGTTTTATCAATCAGTTCTTACACACCTATTATTATAATATTGTTTTGCATGCCTCTTTGGTATCTACTTCTCAGATTCTCTAAACAAAAATTGCAAGGACATAAACTTATCAAAAGAGGGTGAATTAAAGGATATTGGTTGGCCAAGTTCTTACACGGTCAAAACCCATTTGGAGGCCATGATGTACTTTTTTGATCAAGCCTGCGAGCTCTATTTTTTGATTGAGCTCGTGAGCTCCATTTGTACTATGACACTTTTTTGATGATGTATATACATATATATATATATACATATATATATACATATATATATATATACATATATACATACATACATATATATACATATATATACATATATATATATGTATATACGTATATATGTATATATATATACGTATATATGTATACGTATATACGTACGTATATATATATACGTATATATACATATATACGTGTGTGTATATATATACATATGTATATATACACACGTATATATACGTATATATACGTATATATATATATACACGTATATATACGTATATATATATATACACGTATATATACGTATATATATATATATACGTATATATATATATATATATATATATATATATATATATATATATATATATATATATATATATATATATATATATATATATATATATATATATGAGACAAATTGCTCTAATGATGATCTCTTATTTTCTATATGCATATGATGTGATGGATGTATGCGATACACTTTGTTATGTTATGGTTCCATGTTTATGTTTTATGATTTATGATTCATGATGAGATGATGCAGTCCTATTTATCATGCATTTTATGTGATGATGTGATTTATGATGTGACTCATGGATGCACATGTTGAGATGGTACTATATGTTTATGTGATGGTACTTTATTTCTATGTGATGTTTATATGTGTACTACATGGATGTAGATATGTATGTGTTAGATGTTTTACATGATAGATGTGGATTGTATGCGGATGATGATTCTGTATGTTATGATGCAATATGGATGATCTAACTTTATGATGTAATTTTTGATAGTTATGGTGTTATGCTTATGATGGAATTTATATGATGGACCAACATGTGTATGCATCCATTTTTTTTAATGGTGTCATTTATTTCCTTGTTAGAACCTCAATCGTAGCTGCTGAGGAAGGGCAAGAACCCAGAGATGTAGAGGCCTTTTTTAGAGATGAGGAAGACCATTTTTATGTGATAATAGGTTAAGACGTGAATCAAGACCAATGGTGCTTTTCTATTTTCATTCCCACCTCAGTAGGCTATCCATATTGCCTCATTGAATGGGAGGGTAAGCTATTAGTTTTGGCATCAAATTTCATAAGTTCCACCCATCACCGCGATTGGAAAATTAGATGTGCCTATGGTGAGGGTGATGGGTATTTTGTGTTCTGGATATTGGATATAGAACAAAAAGTTTAGACACGAGAATGGGAATTGGATTTATCGCGAGTTTCACCGTTCTTGGGAGGGATTTACAAGGGGGTGGTGTGGTACGATTGGAAAATGGTTACAATTCTATCATAGTTTACCAAATGAAGAATAGACACTACTCAACTCATAAAATTTCTTCTTACCAAATGAAGTTCTTACCTCTCCAAAAAAGACTAAAACTTGTATTCAAAATTTCCATATATTGCTGATAAAGTTTAATTCATAAAATTCTATTGAGCCATGAGTAGTGTGCTGGTATTTTAGTCATGGTATCAATGGATTGGTCTCAAACAATTAGTCCTGTGAGATATAAGATCAACACTGAATGAGAAATCGAACACAATAATTTTTATGTGGTATGCCGACAAAGCTTTAGTAGTTTGGATTACAGATATCATACCCAAATGTAATAGACCCAGTTGTAATGAGGATCATACAGGGCAGTGTGCAAAGAGTAGGAAGCCTAAAGATTCTTATCTGACTAGAAGTTAACAAAGGTATATATATATAAAGTAAACTTAATTTTTATTGTCTACACTAGTTTATAATCTAAGGTTATTAAATGCATTAAAGTTGAGATGCAATATGATACCTTTCTTATACAAGGTTTAAAATAATGGGTACATTTTAGTCTTTCTCAATGTGAGAGCATACAATTGAGGCGGTGATGTGCACAGTATGTGAGATCTACATTTAAAAAAAAAAAACTAGGGTTTATAAATGTATATGCATCTAAGGTGAGGATTATTGAGATGAATATGGAGAATTGAGATGAAAATCAAAATAAATGTTGAACTTAATTTTAATCTAAATTTCAAAAAGCCAAAATTTTGATAAAGAATTAGAAAATAGAATAAATATTGATCTAAATGTTGGAAAGACATATGCATGATTTAGGACTGCCAAATTTAGAAATATTAAAATCTACATAAAACCATCATTTCATTTAATTTATATTTATTTCAGTCCAAAGGGATGACTAGTACTAGTTTTAAAATGCTTAGTATTGGATTCCATATTTTCTATTATTGTATTTCAAGAATGTAATTACTAGATTCTATTAGCAAAATTATTGGATTTCCTAATTGGTGTTTTAAAAATTAACATTATAAATTTCTAATTTCAATAGTAAATAAGCATTTTAATTATTTAGATTGTAACTTCTAATAATTTATTCTCCCATTCAAATTATTTATAATTTATCAAAAGAATTGTTAAATTATATGCGGCTTCTATAGGGACCCACTCCCTTAGAAAAAAATAAATTACAAATTTGACATTAAAATAAAATAGGAAAAACAAAGGTTTTCTACTAACAAAACATGAAACACCAAAAATCTCACATAACCCCTTACTAGATCAAGCAATATGAATAACCATAGATGTCCAAACCAAACCATATCAAAATTGAGTGATTGACCTTCCAAAAACTAGTTGATAGTTGGTATCTCATCCCCAATTGATGGGGGAGATTTAATTCATTATATACCTTATTTTGTATGTGTCCTCAAGTTTTGAGTCTAGAAGATCCATTTTTGGGTTTGTGGTTTGTGATGGACTCTCAAAAATTATTTGAAATTTAAATCAAGGAATGTCAACCTCATTCCCACCTCTCAAGGCTATGTTAACCACCCCATCTTTCTTTAATCAACACAAAACATGTCACAAATAATATGGGTTGTTTTGGAACACTTAAACTTGATAAGACGTATAGAGAAGATCACACTAAATCGAGAGGATTAGTCTTGATCCTAGAAGAAAATAAAAATAAATAAAAGGTGCTAGATTTATTTATTTCAAAGCGTATGTTAAAACAAATCAAATTAACACTTATTTAGACTAACTAAATGAGCCTAATCTATAACTAATTAACCTACACACAAGAGCTAGGACGAACAACAAGCCAGGAGACTAGCACTTGGAAATACAAAGTGGAAACAAACACATGCAAACTAGGAAAAGGAAACTTGCAGTAGGAAAATATGGTATTTTACACTTGATAGAATTAAGACCCATGAAGAAGAAATACTAAGAATGTTGTAAAGGATTTACCAAATAAATTTGGAGATGGTCAAAGTTGTCTTATGGAAAATGAGTGAGTTGGTGATTAAGGATGGGGAATTGGTTCTTTTGTCTCTAATGATTGCATAGTTAGAATTGAAGATTCTAAAACTCACCTAGAATCTAGATTTACAAATCTCTTATAAAGAATTTTTACATATAAAAAGTAACTGAGAAAATACGAGGGTAAAAATAAGATAAATGCACTATAATTACAAACCATAATCTAATTGTAACCCATAATAGACTATAGTAAAAATAGAAACTGGAGAATAATAAATGATCAAAATAACATGGAGGAGTTTCTTAGAAAGTTTTTGAATCTTGAGAGTGATACTTTTACAATTTCTAGTGGGTTTAAATTTTTAATGGAAGCTTCACCATGAATTACAATCATATTTTAGTTAAGCACCTAAAAAATAAGAAAACTTGCAAAAGAAAGTTTTAAGGAGGAGCCTACCTTAGTCAACCCCCTTGTGGGTTTTCAACAAAAATCCATAAACACAAACTGATTCAAAATAAATGTAATCAAACTATGGCGATAGAAATTAGAGGATATAACATGGTTAATAAAGAGTGAAACACACAAAAGCTAATGGTAATAGGAAAAATCCTAGGAAGTGAAAATAAGGGAAACAACGGCAAGAAAAGGAAAAATAGATGAATAAGAAGGCTTGTGAGAAAAATGATTGCAAGGGATGATGGGAGGATGGGAGTATGCAAAAATGGATGAGGGAATGGGGATCCAAAGGCTAGGTGAGATGGAAATTAGATAGTCTAATGGTATGCAAAGAGAGGTAAATGGCCATAAAGGCTACTTCATGAACCAAAAATGACTCCAAAAAGAATCTATTCATAGATCCAAAACAAAAGAAAGGCTCCAAGACACTCCAAGCTCCAAGCTATAGTAGAAATATCCAAGAAGGGGATGCAATATAATAACATGTAAGGATAACAAGATTGTGGATAGGTGAAATGAGAGGAAGAGGGGTCTATTAAGAGATTTTCATAGTGTTTTTAGGCAAGTGATCAATGAAAAATATTATAGGTGAATAGTCAATAATCGACCACCAAAATGTAGTGAAGATGTGCACAAAAAACCCAGGGTACTCCCCACGGGTTATTGGTGGCATTTAATGCCCAATGGCCACCAAATTTGTAGTAAACAAGGATAAGGAAGGGGTAATAAAAATATAAGATATTTTTTGTCAAAAGGACCCCTATAATGTAAGAAATAAATAAAATAGGGGGAAATGAGGGTTAAAAAACATGAGGGGAGGGACAAAAATTAAATGATATGCATTAGAATAACGATTAAAAGGATAGGATAAACACAAGGCTTCCATAAAGGTCAAAAATGCATGAAAAGGGGATACTCAAGCACATAGGGATACACAAAGGCTCAACAACACTAAGCTAGGTGTGAACACGGCTAAAACAAGGCTAAGAATATACACAAATGGTAACACCTAAAATGAGTTCAAAACATGATAAAAGATTTTACAAGGTATGCAATTTATATTATTATATATCCTTAGGAAATAGTAACATGTTTATTATATGCCTTAATGTAGTGCCCCTCATCTCGTCGTCCATCAGATTGATGTTTGCTTAGACCTTATGATAGTGTCTTAGACCGTAGATGATGGATCTCTTGTTATCTTGTTACTTCATTATGGACCTAATTGTTATGATAACAATTGTTGATGTTGGATTCTATTATCTTATGCTTTAGAATTTGATAAATAAACTAGATGTTACAGATGTTTTGATGTTAATTGCGATATTGGATTGAATATTTTATGTTGTTGATTAATATCGGATACTTTGTTCAACATAGTTGATCGTTTATTCATAAACGTGAATGGAACAGTGTTGTATTACTCGCTCTCGAGTACCCTACACCACTGCGATTTCCATTCACTATAGGACTGTATGTGGATATATATTTTGAATGTTTAACCGTGCGTTGTTGCAAGAATGCAGGTACTAGGCATCGACTCCACCTGATTACAGGTCTGAGCGTGCCTTCGCCAATGGATTAGTTGTTTGGAGTTAACGTGAGGTCCCATGTCAGTGTGGTCTGGTTATCAGTTTATCCCTTGTGGTCATTGTCTGTCATTCATGATTTGCGGACAAGTAATATTGCACCTTGGAGTCTAACTAGGTTAGCAAGTGTCTAAGTGTGTAAGGTGTCGTTGTGCTTTTATTAGAATCATATTACGAAAATTATAATGTTGATAATTAAATATATTTATAAAAGATAATATTGAGTCGATAGTTGTTAATTATTGTTGTAAATAAATTATTATTTTATTAGAAGTGTTGTTGTTAAATAAAGTTGTAAGAAAATTTGTATTGTTCAATATAATATTATTTATAATAAATATTTAAATAAATAAAATAGTTGTAAGTTATGTTGTAATTTGTGATTTACAACTTAATTAATAAAATAAATTAAAATATATAGTTGTACTATTATAGATAGTTGTAATATTATAACTTTATTAAATAAAATATGCTTGGTCGGCTATAAAGTCATTAAATGTTGTCGGGAATTATGTGTTTTCATTAAATAAAAATATTAGTAGAGGAGGGAGATGCACGGGATCACGTGCCGAGTCCCTTGGAAGAAGGAAGGGGTTGTGTTATAAAAGAAAAGCTTGTTGAGGCAAAGAGGACAGCATTGCAGGTAGAAGAAAAGTGAAGAAGATCAGGAAAAAGGCTTGGACTGCAGTAGTTGAAATGAAATTGTCGAATCGGCATCGCAGCCAGACCAGCCACTCGCAGTATGATCGAATTTTTGGAGTTTGAGTAATCGGAGACTCGGAAGGGTGGGTTGTTATTTCACTTAAAGTAGTAGCTTGGTTATTTTGGTGAAGGTGCCTGTATAAACTCAAATGGCGACACCAAGAGAGCACATTGAGCAGATACGGAGAAGCAAGTTTTCGATTGGTAGACAAGACAATCCGCTTACAGAAGACCTTTATCACGCAGTTAAGCATTTATCTGCAGAGCTCTACACCAAGGATATTCATTTTCTAATGGAACTCATCCAGAATGCCCAAGATAACGAGTATCCGTCTAATGTAGATCCCTCGTTAGAATTTGTGGTGACGAGTATAGATATCACTGGTGTGGGTGCCTCTACTACTCTACTTGTCTTTAACAACGAAAAGGGCTTCACCCTCGAGAACGTTGAATCGCTCTGCAGTGTAGGAAGGTCTACAAAAAGGGTAAAAGAGAGGATGGTTACATAGGAGAGAAAGGCATTGGGTTCAAGAGCGTTTTCTTGGTAACGAGCCACCCCCATATCTTCAGCAACGGATACAAGATTAGATTCGACGAGAGCCCTGCAAAAGAGGCGAAAATAGGGTATATTGTTCCAGAGTGGATTGATGATAAGCCAACCGTTGAAGATCTCCTTAACGTCTACTGTGGGCACCCCCAAGGTGAGCTTCCCACTACTGTAATAATCCTCCCTCTGCGTGAGGAGACACATTTCCTGTGCTGGCGGAGAAGAAAGTGGAGGGAAGGGAAAAGGTCGAGAAATGGGTATTGACGCTGGTGTTTCCTATCCAACAAAGGGTCAGTGTGGGAGTCGGCGTTGGCATTTACTCTTTCCTTCCCACAGAAATGGTGACAGGATTCCCATTTATTATACAGGCTGACTTCTTGTTGACTTCTTCGAGGGAGAGTATAAGGTGGGACAGCAAGTGGAATCAGGGTATTCTCGACTGCGTTCCCTCAGCTTTCTGTGCAGCCTTTCTATCTCTTGTAAAAAGCCAGGACTCGGCTCCTCCCTCCTCCAGATCGTATTGTTTTGACAAATACCCGCCTCTCAATGATCCTTCTTACCCGGAGCTGACTAGTGTTCGGGACGCCATTCAAGCTAAACTCAAGGCAGAAGAAATCATATTCTGTGAAGGGCACAAGACATACTGTACCCCCTCTCAAGCTCGCACAATACTCCCTGCATTTAGAGATATAGTACAAGAAGGAATGAAACAAGGCCTAGAGAAGCCCTGTGCTCTATGGGCTACTAGAATATTTATAGTTCATCCCTGTATGGACCATTTGCACTCATTAGAATTCTTAGGGGTGCAACAGGTGAGTTATGACTGGTACTCTCAATGTATCAATTTGTGTGGCCATTGTTGGGTTGCCAAGCTCTCGGAGGATTTGTATGTTCAAGTCCTTTGTTTTGTTGCCCGCTACTGGAATCCAAGAATTTGGTCAGGGCTTTACCAATTCCCTCTGTTTAAGTATCTCACTAGCGATTATCGTCAAAGTGTGGGCTGGGCAATTTTCCCAGAAATATCTTCTGCTCAAGGCCTCAAAATATATTACTCCTCTGGAGAGAGAGACATCTCATGGTTGACAAGATGGGGTGCGGCACTTGGAGATGCATGTTTTTATAGCATTTGGTTGCAAGCAATGAAAGTAGAAATGGAATCCATTGAAGGGAAGAAATATTATCTTACAGGGCATTTGTCCACAAGTGTATGGCCTGTTTACGGTAAAGCTTGCAGGTAGCACTAGTGCAGGGCTCACTGTAACTGCAGTCAAGGATGGAGGTGAATGGATGCTAGAGGCAGGAGCACTTGTTTTGGCTGATGGTGGCCTTTGTTGCATTGATGAATTTGATAGGAAGAGGTGGAAATAATGCGGGAAGTGGGAGTGGAGATGTACAGGTTCTCCATTACTTGGTCTCGTATTTTTCCCAAGGGTAGTGGAAAGATCAATACTCTTGGAGTCAAATACTACAATAATCTGATCAATGAGCTTCTCAGCAAAGGCATTCATCTTTCCATTTCCTCTTCCTTTCAAGCTGATAAAGAATTCCTTAAATCAGTGGTGGATCTCACAGCAATGCCTGATTTAGATACAAAAGAGAAGCATGCATAATAACTGCGCAGAATCTGATGCACTTCACTGAGGAGAAGTCACATTTTGGAGGAAGAAACAGAGTTTTCTTATTTACTTTCCGTGCATTAAGGTTTATCGTTTCAACTCTAGTCTACAGAAACCCGTCATTGTTAATCCAGGTTAGTTGTGCTTTCTTGTATGCATTTCGTCTGATTGGCTTAGATTAACCCTAAGGAATGTTTATTTACTTTACAATGTGTTTGAATGCATATTAATAGAAGTACTATTAATATCAATGTTGTTATTAGTATCATTATTATAATTATAATTATTATTATTATCATTATTGTTATTATTACAATAACAATGATAATAATTATTGTTACTATTATTATTATTTCAAAAGTATAGTTGATTGTTTTAAAAGCCAAATATGGGAATTTAGAATAATGTTGTCATTATGTATTTGATTAAAAGAAAATCACTGTGATTATATATTATGGTTAATGAAATTCAATTTAGATTGACATCGGTTTTAATATGGTTTCTTCATTTTGTAAAGATAATGGATTAAGGATTAGGTATATGATTATTGTATTGGAAATTTGATTTAAAGGTATTAGATAATTAGTTAGTGTGAATTGAAATTGTATGAAATGGTCAAAGGGTAAGTTGTCAAGGGTTCAGTTCCAGAGGCCAAGGTTGTTGTGTTTCGACTTCATGTAATGTGTTGATAAGTGTCCTAAGTTATTGAAGTCATGTCGCCTTTTGTCATGTATAAGGAATTTGGTTATGGTGTGGTGGAAGAATGTAAATATTCTGAATGCATCGTGATGAGTAGAAAGGCTCTTCATGAATGTTGTGATTTATTTATTTATTTGTTTGGGATGTTGTGTTGGATTAGATAATGGGGAGACGTCGGTATTCATGAAAAAGTATTTTTTTTCTTATGAGTTACTTCATTGGAAGCCATGGAAAATGTAGTAAGAGTATGTCTTTGTAATTGAGATGATATGCAAGAAGGTGAATGCCTTGCATTATTACATGTATATGTTCATATCAGAATAATGGTTATGCAAGATGGATTATGCCTTGCATGTTTTATGTATCATCGTCGTCATGATGATGTTTGCTATGTTGTTGAGTAGGGTCTTCTAGATGCAGGTAGGGGAGTGGCTTTCAACGTGGGGCCGGCGCCCAAAGTGGCAGTCAGGTTAACCCGTTGGAAGTAGATTAATCAAGTGATAACCTAAATAATGAATTAGGGGGTTGGGTAGTTAAGCACACTAAACAAGATAAGTGGATGCCTCACTCATGGCTCAAGTGCTTGTTTAGGCTTGAGATGAGATGAGAAGGCCTGGAATGGCAAGATCAACTACCTTGTCCTCATGAAAGGTGTGTTGATTTCCGCATGAGCGTTGTATGGGGGCCGGGAGTCGGGAGAGGCTACCAGGACAACCCAAGATGGGGGCCGGGGCCTAGGAAGGCTTGCCAGGACAACCCATGACAAGCCATGTGATGACACTTCTCCCTACTGCAGCCTAGCATTCCCTAGTTATACTCTCCCCATTCGTTATGTGTTGCCTCTGGGAGTTCAGTTAAGTTGTGTTGTGTTGTTACTGCCATATGTTGTATTGGTGTTTGATCGTCCTTTGTTCATGTTAGTCTTGTCTATCTGATTGTCATTGTTTGGGACCTCATGTTAACTCCTAGCTCGGGGGGTGGACCTTAGGGTTCCACATGGTTGGGTGGAAGAGCTATTTTATCCATTGGTTATTCTTGTCAAGTTCATGTGCAGAAAAGATTTGTTCCAATTGTACTTGTACCAATGATGAAGATGTATGTGTAATTTTGTACCAGATTTGTGTAATAGATCAATCATAATGTATGTGATTTTGATGTAGTCTGAAAATGGTAATGTAAAGATGTACTTATGAGTAAGGAAAGCATTTCAGTTGTGTATTTGATCATGTAGATTACATTATTTGATGACATGCAATGAATATGAATAAGTTATTTAATGATGCATTGGATTCGAATCAGTTACTGATGAATGTTAAATTATGTTGTTGGTTTGTAAAGTAATGCAGCCTTGTATTCTTAGAGAATATGTCGTAATTAGTTGTGTTAACATTACTTTGTTATCTTAATCTTTAAAAAAAAAAAAATGTTCCTGTTTCATGTAGCATAAATGTGTTTATCTCTAAGGTGTTCAAGGCAGGGCGTTACACTTAATGTGTATAATTTATTAAGCATCACTAAGCTTATTGTGGATGTCTTTAACTCTTAGAAAAGCTTTATCTTTGGAATTTTTTTTTATTAAGTATCACTAATCTTATCATGGATGCCTTTCACTCCTGGAAAAAGGGTTATCTTTGGAAAATAATTGAAAACTCTACAAGTTCTGTAATTTGATCTTGCACTAATATCTAAGTGTGGGTGCCAAGTTGTATTGAATTTTCCTATGAGAATAAAATTGTGTTGTTGAAATTATTCCATTCTATCTCTATTCTTTGTATCCTATGTGTATATTGAACCATGTTGCTTTGTTTGACAACTAATCCTTCATTAGACACTTGGTCCTTTTCCTTACATCAATTTTTATAGCACCTATTATAGTTCTGTCTAGGACCCCAATTTTGTATTAGATGGAAATTTTGATATGGTTTGGTTTGAACATCTATGGTTATGAAAATAGGGACCAGCTTCAGTCTCTCCTTACAAAGCTCCAGACATCCATTGATTTTTCAAAATTTGGGAACCACTAGACGAGCCTAATTCGACAAACCCTGGATCTGACGAAAATAAATTGTTATCAAATACTTTTGTAGCCTAAGACGACGACTTAGCACCCACTGCCGTATGAAAATCCATCGAAGAAGGGTCCCTAGGTAATTCACCAATTTTTAGGATCAGGAATTGCCCCCAGTCAGGTATAGGACAAAGTCATGACCAAGACGGGATAGGGATGGGATGATAACAAAGTGTTCAGGAGAGTTAGGAAGATGCTAAATGTCAACTTATTTCGAGGCCATGAAAAGGACAATGTGGTTTATGATGGGATATGACATGGATTATGGTGTGGATTATGTATAATTTATTGTGGAAAGTGAAAAGACAAGATAGAGTTATGGTAGACAATGGAGCCAAGACCAATTACACATGGCATTTGTTTGCTAGGTTTTCAACATGGTACTTATCCAAAATGCCACCGAAGTGGTTTTCAGTTTTGGACGAATTATTTCTCTTTACTATTTTTTGGCTTTTTGTTTTTCTGATTTTTTGTATTTTTTTGCGCTTTTTTAAATTTTTTAATTTTTTGACTTCGGTATAATATCTCTGAAGGTGCATGCTATTGATTGGCTCTAGTAGCAGTTCACCTTCAAGGGTACTAAGTTGATATGCTCTCGATCCATACGTAGCCGTGATGATATAGGGATGTAACCAATTTGGTTCAAACTTTCTTAACTTCTGTTCCATTTGATTCTTGGGGTTCTCTTTTAAGACCAAGTCTCCAATATTGAACCGTCGAACTCTAACCCTTTTGTGATAACTGCATCGAAAATGGTTCTTATTCACTTGCAAGTGTACTAGGGCATTCTATCTTCTTTCATCTAATAGCTCGAGCTCATGTAGTCTGGGTACCCTGTAGTCTTTGTCATCCACAAATTGCTTTAGTGATACTCCTAGGGAAGGTAAATCAACCTCGATGGGTAGGACAGATTTGGAAACATAGACAAGGGAGTATGTCATGGCTCCGATGGGAGTGCAAATACTAGCGCGGTAGGCCCACAAGACGAGATTGAGTTGAATATACCAGTGATGGCTAGCATCATTGACATTCTTCTTGTGGATTTTTATAATGATTTTATTTGACGCCTCAGTTTGACCATTGCCTTGGGGATAATATGGAGTGACAAAATGGTATTGGATGTGGAATCTTTCATAGTTCATGGACATCTTGACTTTTGAAAGGGCGACCGTTGTTCGTGACAATAGATTGAAGCACACCATAGTGGAACATGATGTAATTGAGGATGAATTTAGCAATCTGTTTGTTGGTGATGTATGTCATGGGGATTGCCTCAATCGACTTTGTGAAATACTTAGTGGCAGTGATGATGAACTTGTGGCTGTTGGCAGAGTTGGGATGGATTTTACCCACGATGTCAAATCCCCAATGAAAGAATGGCCATGGAGATGTAAGTTGCTGCAAGTCTTGAGCAGGTGCATGCACAAGATCTCCGTGTATCTGACACTGTCTGCACTTTTTGGCGAAGTGGTATGTATCTTTTTCCTTGGTAGGCCAATGGTATCCAGCTCTTATGATCTTTTTGGCTAGTGTAGGACCACTAGAGTGAGCTTTGTATATACCTTCATTTACTTTTTGTAGGGCTATTTCTGCTTCCTCTGCATCGAGATATTATAGGAGGGTATTGTCATATCTGCGATGGTAAAGGGCGTCACCAATGATGACATATTTGGCAGATTGGTGTACAAAGGATTTACAATGATTTGAGGATAGGTCGGGTGGGAGGATTTGGTCGTGTAGGTATGTGTAAATGTCATGATACCAGGGAGACGTGGGAACGATGATTTCACATACTAGCTTTGATTTAGGGACATCAAAGGTGGGGACCAACAATTGTTCCATCAAGAATTCAAATTGAGGAGCATTTTTTGGGATATCCAAGAGAGATCCTATTGTACCCA
Source organism: Cunninghamia lanceolata (assembly GCA_027924645.1). Lineage (NCBI taxonomy): Eukaryota > Viridiplantae > Streptophyta > Pinopsida > Cupressales > Cupressaceae > Cunninghamia > Cunninghamia lanceolata. Next base: position 129,583 of record BSBN01001760.1, read on the forward strand.
TTGCATGAGCTGTTTTGTTCTAAACCCTGGGAATTTGATCTAAGACCACTATGTCAAAACAGAGTCTGAAGCTGTCAACCATTCTCTTATATGGCATGAGTTTTTCATCTTTTGTTCATACTCATTGTTGACCTGCTTGATGATGAGCTGTGAATCACCAAAGACTTGTAATTTCTTGATCTTCCAATTGATGGCCATATGTAATCTAGTGAGCAATGCCTCATATTCAACAATATTATTTGTACAAGGAAAAGCTATCCGAAATACTTTAGGGATGGCATCTCCTTGAGGAGTGATGAAAAGAATTCCTGCACTTGAGCCATGATTTGTGCAGGAACCATCAAAGAATAATGTTCATGTTCTGGGAACTTCCAAGGCAAAGATTGATTCATCTGGAAAATTTACAACCAAAGGATGATCTGCTGTTGTGGGTGCCTCTTCTAATTGGTCTATGATCACTTGTTGTTTTATTGCTTTGTGATAAATATACTATATATCAAATTTGCTCAATATCATAATCCATTTGGCCAATCATTTTGTTAAGGTCACCTTGTTGAGTAAGTACTTCAGGGGGTCAATCTTTGCAATTAGTTTTATCTGATGACTCAACATATAATATCACAACTTTTGGGTGGCAAAACCTATGGCTAGGCATGAACGCTCTATGGAACTGTAATTTAGCTCGTACCCAACTAATGTCCTGCTGATGTAATAGATTGTCCATTATTTTCCTTCCTCATAATTTTGTGCTAAAAGTGCCCCTAGTGCTAGAGACATTGTTAATATGTACAATAAAAGGGGCTTTCCTAGTATTGGAGGCATGAGAACTGGTGGTGATAACAAATAATCTTTAAGCTTATGAAAGGCTTTTTGGCAATGTTCAATCCATACAAAGGGTACCCCTTTGCAAAGTAAGTGTTGAAATGGGTGGCATTTATCAGGGAGTTGCGCAATGAACCTCCTAATTGATTATAATTTGCCTTGTAGATTGTGTAGTTGTTTGAGACTTGTTGGTGGATGCATATCCATGATGGCTTTCACTTTAGCAGGATCAACTTCTATGCCTCGGTGAGAAATAATATAGCCCAATAGTTTGCCTGATGTAACCCCGAACATGTATTTCTTAGGGTTTAGTCTGACCTTATATTCTTCCAGCCATGTGAAGACTTTGTCCAAAACATCCAAGTGGGTTCTTCTTGTAACTGATTTGGCCAGTAATTCGTTGACATAGTCTTCCATAAATATGTGCATATAATCATGAAAGATTGTTGTCATTGCCCTTTGGTACATAGCTCTAGTATTTTTGAGGCCAAAGGGTATGACATTCCAGCAGTATGTGCCTGACGGAAATGTAAAAGTAGTTTTATGTTGACCTTCTGGAGCTATCCTTATCTGATTATACCCTAAGAAACCATCCATGAGTGAGCATTTCAAATCCAATGGTAAGGTCGGCTATAATGTCTATGTTTGGCAACAGAAAATCATCTTTTAGACATGCCTTTTTCAGGTTTGAGAAGTCTTCACAAATTGTGATCTGGCCGTTAGGTTTTGTAATTGGTACAGGGTTAGATACCCACTCTGGATAGTCTATTGGTCAGATGAAACCCACATCGAGTAGCTTTTTCAATTCTGCCTTTACCAAGAGTGCGATCTATGGATGCATTTTTCTTAATTTCTACTTCACTGGTTTGGCATTTGGCAACAATGGTAGGTGATGCAAGATGAATTGCGGATCTAGTCCTGGCATGTTGGCATATGACCAGGCAAAATTGACTTGCCTTGTCGAGAAGAAAGCTTTGAATTCAAGCTTCTTTTGTTCTGTTAATGACTCCGCAAAATGAACAATACTGTGATTATCCTCTATACCGAGGTTGGTCTCAACAATTTTTTCCACTAGTAGTGGTGATCACTCTTGTGCAATGGGAAGCACATCCAACCCTCCATCCTTGGGCACCTCAGATACAGGCTTGGGTTTGGGAGGGTCCCCTGATGTCGCGACGTCCTTGGAAGTACTTGCATCCCTACTCAAGAGTAACTTAGTACTAGGAGTTCTTTCTCTTCGTGATGTATACCCTAGCCCCTTGTTGCGAGGTCACATGGTTGGTTGAATGGGTTTTGTTCTCCCATTTTTGTTAGGCCCAAGTCTGCTATACCCATCGTATCCTTGTTGTTTTACAAACTCATAGTCTTTTCCATATCAGTCCATGGGCAATTGTACATGCTTGACCTCTTCTTCCTCCTTGTAGATCCATTTGGAGACATCATCATCTACATCCTCTTATTTAAGCTCTCCCCATTTTGTGAAAGTGGTGGGGGCGACAAAACTAGTCTCCTTAGGTTTGATTGGGCCAGGTTTGCCGTGAGACCTTGGTGATGTTGGGAGCTTGTCGATGCAGTATGAGCCTTCTATCTTATATACTCCACATCCTTTATCTTGGATTTGAACTTTAGGGTTAAGTGGCGAAATGAAAGTGGTGGTGGATTTTGATAATGTGGATGGGTTGACATAATGTGATGAGGTGGAAGATGAAGATTGGGGTGAAAAGACATGTGTATGGATTAATCATGATCATCATGAGTTGCCTCAATTGCTAATTTTGTGTCCTAAATATGAGCTCATATTGGTTAGATTCCACTTTTCTGAGTATAAAGATGAGTTTGCTAAGCTTCAGAACTTGACGAGTGAGTTATTGTTCTTGCACACATTGAGAAAACCATCAAGGGGTAGTTTTGAAACCCACTGTCCTAAGTCTATGAGTTTAGTTATTTGGGCAATTTAGGATTGGTTGTACATAGTGTTAGTTGATCCTAATAGTTATATCATATTCTTTTCCATACCTTTCAAAGGCATAGATGTCCATCTCAGTTTCCAAGTATAATATCTCATTTGGCTTATTGCATTTGTGATTAAATGCTTCATCTATATCTCTTTGTAAATTTTGATATGATTTAGGTGACCTCTCCAAAGAAGTCATGCATATATGAAAATTGGTTACAAATTAACCATTCAAATATCTAGACCAATCCCTACTAAGCAACATACCATATGCTTTAAGAATATCTACAAACTGTATATCAATGTATTGTTGAACACATGAATTAGAAGCTAATTACATATTAACATGATTTGATTCTCCTACTACATTAACTTCTATTTAATTCAATTGAGTAACTTTTTGGTTTAACTTGGTCAAGGTTAAACCCAACCTCTAAAAGATTGAAAATGCATTACATTACCCGAAGCACCCAAGGGTAACAAATAATTGTGAAGGTTTTTACTAGAAATATAGACTATTAAGAGGAATGGTGTGACCCTACCTTTTCTTTGCAAATGACCATATGTGCATTGGAAATCTTAACTTGTTCTTCTCTTTTCCTTTTGAATCAACTAATGTTGGCATTTTTCATTTCATGTTGGAAGTATCACGAGTTTTCTTTCTATGTGGGCTTTTGCAATAGTTCCCAAATGGTGTTATTAGCCTTTTGTTTCTTAAGGTCCTCTACTATGTCATAGTTGGGTTTGAATGATTCTACCACCTTGTCTATTGATGAAGTAGTTGCATTCTACTTAGGCTATGAAGATGGACCTAGAGCCTTTTGGTGGAATTTGATTGTTACTTGCATTTGGATCAGGTGGGGTATGTTAGTTGGTAGGAGTGGAAGTAATGAGTGGGTTCTTGACCTTGTTCCTCAGCATGTAATTGTTACCTTGTTGATATTGTTGTTATGCTTCGATTTCATCCAAGTTCATTTCTAGTTCATTGTCTTCTTTGAAAGGAATCTCATATGTCTCTAGCACCATTGTTGTCCCAAATTTGTTTGTTCCCTTTTCATCCTTTGTAGGCACAATATCTAGATATAACTACACCTCAACATATAACTACGGACCCCACCACTGAGTTTGCCAAATTTAATTTCCCAGTCGGGTCCGCATTGTATATCACCGTTGTATCTAACTTTTGTATATGCAATTGTATATAGGATTGTATATGGGATGATACAATTGCATATACATATAGTAGGTGGACCCCAACTTGAAATATGCCACATTTGATTTTTCATTCACGTCCAGATTGTATGTATTCCCTTCTACATCACCTTTTGTATCTGCAAATGTACAATGCGAATATACATGCAAAGATGCATACAATCGCCTGTACCTTTCTTAACCAAATTGTAGCCTCTTTCGGGTCCTGGATTGTATCACAGGATGATATATGCCATTGTATATAAGATTGTATGTACAAAGATACAATCGCATATACATACAAAAAATAGACACATCTTTTGTATCTCCCCCTTGTATATTGCCTTGTATATGCAATTGCATATACAAAGATAACCTAATGCACATTCACTTTTGTATCACACCTTTTGTATCTGAATTTGCATCATCCTTTGTATATACAGTTGTATATGCGATACAATAGATATACATACAATGATACATACAAAAATAATTAAGTATAAAACTAAGAATTATCTGCAATGGAAGGCACTTGAAGACAAAGGGTTTCTGGGTTTTTCTGGGTTTTCTGCAAGGATTCTCAAGGTAAGATTTTGGGAAATTTTACAAGGCACAGCATGTGGAAATGTAGGATTTAAGACTTTCCTCTTTCTATTTAGGCTTTCTTTGATCGGATTTCTTTGATAGAAAGAAGGGGACAAGAATATTTTGGGGCTAGGCAAAATATGACAACAATAATAACTTCTTCATCTTGGCAATAGGGAGCCTTGAGATTAGCGTAAAGTTTATGGAACCAAATATTAAACACACTCATACGTTCATTATCCCCTCTTCTTGCAATCAAAAATTGGTGGCGTATATTTTGTTCATGGTCAAAAAAATAAATGTCGATTAAGACCGCAACCTGTAGCATTGATGGAGACCTTTTAGGGAAACAATGACTATGAAGCTTTGATGAAAGATACCTACAAAAGGTGACTTGACCTTGACTTTGGAAACCATTGGCGATATAAACCTCTATGGAGATATTGAGACTAGATTTGGGTGGATGAAATGCCTGCAAGCAATAAAATGATCCCGAAATGGGTGTTGGAGACTGGAAGAGGTTGCTTGTAGGTCGACTTTGACCAGAGGCCAAAAAAGATCAAATCACAAATTTCACCCAAAACTGTAAATAGAGAATCAATCCAAAAATGACACAGAAGTCGTAAGGCCAAAAATCGAGCACTAGATTGAAGAAATCTGCCCAAAGAATTACTTTAGAGCTTGCAAAATGTTGATTTTGTAATTTTTTTTTACATTTTTAACAAAAAAATCTATCAACGAGAACTTGCAAAATGTCAAATTTCTAAAAAAATTTGTAATTTTTGCAAAAATTTCGTTAAATAGGAGATCTTTGCCTTCGATTGAACTAGCAAGCAATTAGCGTAGCTCTGATACCATGTTGGAAACAAGATCAACTAACGCATTGCTGATTACAATTTGGAGTAATTTAATTATGAACAAGGTAGTTGTACATATAGGGTAGAGAGGTTGAGTCGACTTCAACACTCAACTAGAGGTGGAAGAAAGAGTGTCAACAAGTGGCTTGGAGAGTTGTGTTGGACTCTCCAAGTCAACACGTAACCACCTAAGATGGCTTGAAGCCATGTGAGGAATATGCACATAATTGCTTATTTAAATAATAAGTAATAGTGTTAATATTCCTACACTAACAACTTTTAGATGTCATCATATTATTCATTACCAACAATCTAGTTACTTGCATACCCTAGATCTAACTTTCTAAATGGTAGATTTGTAAGTTTCCTAAACTATTCCTAATCTAATTATATCTAAAAGAAAGGACAAAAGGTGTTAGGTTTTAGAGAAAAAATGAATTTGTTTTACAAAAAATCCAATTCCTTAATTCTGTTAAGATGATGAAATCATAGTAAACCAACTTTGCTTGATCAATATTACACACAATCAATTACACAAAATGATGCAAATGTCTAAGGAAAAAAATAATGAAAGGAACATATAAAATAATTGTATTCCACATGAAAAATTTATACATCACCTCCCACTACTTATCAATTTAAGATATTTTTAGTCCAACATGCCTTGGATTCCATCCTTCTTAATTGATTTTTAGTAATTGGTTCATTATAGCATGACCTAGCTTGAAAACTTGGATCTACAAAGAAAAACTAACTACTAAAATTGACTAATTTAATTCTTGACTTCTATAGCAAGTGTTCAATCCCTTAACAATGTCCTTAAATTGTCTATAAATATACAACCTCTTGGGCAGCAAATTCAATAATCCTTTTACATCAACGACTAGGATTCAAATATCCTCAAGCCCCAAATTAAAATTTAAATAGTTCCACCTTAAAAAAATTGAATGTTACATTTGGAATAAGAGAAATTTAAATGTGTGGCATAAAGTACAAGGGTCCTCATCCTTTTTGGTTCCCTCCTGATCACTAGCATCTTCAATAATAATTTTAATGTCTGTGCCAATTTCTCTTCTCCTGTAATCTATAAATGTAGTCAAATAATCATTCATCACCTCCATATCTAGTCCATTTATAAAATTTGATCTAAAGTGATATGTGGCATAAACATTTGAAATATAATATTGTTTTGTATGCCTCTTTGGTATCTACTGTAATGTCCCATTTTTCTCAGTGATAAAAAAAATTGGAATAAGTTAGCCTTTTTGTTATTTCCCGAAAGCTTAATGTTTGGGTGAGGCAAAAATGACTTTTAAAAATGTTATTCTAAGTTATTTGTTGCCTCAACTTAATCAACTTTACTAAACATATACCTTTTAAAAGTTGCTTGTTGCATCCTTTAGTGGGCGCTGATCTTGGTGGGCCCCCTTTTGCTGTTGTTGCCTATTTTAAGCATTATTATTTATGGAGTGGGGGGTGCTTTTTGTCAGGAATTTATTATTTGTTTCCTTGCATGAGCATTGGGAGTTAGTGGGGGGATGATATATTGAAGGAATCACTCAATTTGGGGATTCATTCATGCATTTGAGATTTTATTTTCATATGCACGCTCTGGCTATTTAGGAAAAGACTCTGAGAGGTTGTTTAACCTCAGAACACCTCCAGTTTTGATTGTTCAACATCAATCCTAGCTGGGCAGTTGATGACTTCACCCAGAATTCATACTGGGAATACAATGGAGTTTGGTGTGGTTTCTCATACAGAGGACTACCAAGTGCTTACATGGGGTTTCAGGATTTTGATGTCTCCTAAGTTGATTGGAATATCAGATATTTAGAGTTGATGACAGCAGTTCTCTTTGTGCAAGGTACAGTTGACCAGCGATAACGTTTGTCCATTGCCATACATCTGAGTGCCATTTCTGTGAAGCCACTTCAGGGAAATAGCATTGTTTCCCAATGATATTGTGTGCAACGATAACTGTTATGTGATAGGATAAAAAGTATAAATGATATGAGAATAGATGCAGATATGTGCAAAATGTTGAGTGGCCATATTACTTGGCTTTCATACTCAACAAACAATGCTCCAGTGTTCTATTGATAAATGCAGTTTAGTGTTCCGTTTGCAAGGTTTCCTGAGTATAGTGTACTGAGTTCTTCCAGCAACTCATGTGAACCTCCCATACATCAATAAGGTGGGACGTGAAACTTTCCATGTATAACAATGCACACAAATATGATGAAAGTTGATATGAATCAAGGTGCCTAGGGTTAGAATGTAGTTGCTGACAGTTTGAGGAGAGTTCACTTCGATGGGTAGAAGAAATGAGCATAAATGGACGCTTCTGGGCATTCACAATAGTGTTGGGCTGTGATACAAACTATTCCCTTAGCTTCAAGAAGGAGACTGTATTGTTCAAAGTTCTCTTTCTTCATCTACCATAACACTGCTTCAGGATTCTTGAGTTATGAAGGTATTTGTATGTCTTTCCTTTTTTAATGCATAGAGTTATGGATTCCAGCAGTGATTGCTTGTTTAAACCAGACTTACTGAACTAGTACTATTGCAGTCTTTTACATTAAATTGGTGTTACTGAGTGTGCATGTGCTAACAATCTCAGTTAGTTAATTTATAAAAAAACCTAGGGTGGCCATTGCATCTACTTCTTAGATTTTCTAAACAAAAACTGCAAGAACATCAACTTGTCAAAAGAGGGTGGATTAAAGGATATTGGTTGGCCAAGTTCTTGATATTACACCTCCTTCAGTTGATGCTTTAAATGTGTTAAATCATTAACTTCCTAGCAATCTTTATAGAAATGCCCTTAAGTTTTATCAATCAGTTCTTATACACCTATTATTATAATATTGTTTTGCATGCCTCTTTGGTATTTACTTCTCAGATTCTCTAAAGAAAAACTGTAAGGACATCAACTTGTCAAAAGAGGGTGGATTAAAGGATATTGGTTGGACAAGTTCTTGATATTACACCTCCTTCAGATGATACTTTAAATGTACTAAATCATTAACTTCCTAGCAATCTTTATAGAAATGCCCTTAAGTTTTATCAATCAGTTCTTACACACCTATTATTATAATATTGTTTTGCATGCCTCTTTGGCATGTACTTCTCAGATTCTCTAAACAAAAACTGCAAGGACATCAACTTGTCAAAAGAGGGTGGATTAAAGGATATTGGTTGGCCAAGTTCTTGATATTACACCTCCTTTAGATGATGCTTCAAATGTACTAAATCATTAACTTCCTATCAATATTTATAGAAATACCCTTAAGTTTTATCAATCAGTTCTTACACACCTATTATTATAATATTGTTTTGCATGCCTCTTGGTATCTACTTCTCAGATTCTCTAAACAAAAACTGCAAGGACATCAACTTGTCAAAAGTGGGTGGATTAAAGGATATTGGTTGGCCAAGTTCTTGATATTACACCTCCTTCAGATGATGCTTAAATTGTACTAAATCATTAACTTCCTAGCAATCTTTATAGAAATGCCCTTAAGTTTTATGAATCGATTCTTACACACCTATTATGATATCGACTGCATTGTTGTGAATAGTCTTGAGCTTATTCATTCCTTTTTCCAAAAAATCTACCCTTAGGTTAATGATTTCCATCCAATCATCCAATAATGAGGCCTTTGCCTGTCCAATATGCCTTCTTTACCTAATAGATCAAACTCTATTTTTGACATCATGTCTAGGCAAGTAATTCTAAATAGTAGATCTACAAGTTTCCTCAAATTATTCCTAATTTAATTATATCTATAAGAAAGGACAATAGGTGTTAGGGTTTAGAGAAAAACAAAAATAAAATGAATCTATTTTGTAAAAATCTAATTCCTGAATTCTGTTAAGATGATGAAATCATAATAAACTAACTTTACTCAATTAGTATTACACACTCGATCAGTTACACAAAGTGGTGCAAATATATGAGGAACAAGAACAATGAAAGGAACATATAAAATTATTGTATTCCATGTATGCAAAATTTATACATCACCTCCCACAACTAATCAATTTTCAAAAGATTTTTTATTGAACATGCCTTGGATTCCATCCTTCTCAATTGAATTTTAGTAATTGATTCATTACAACATGACCCAATTTGAAAACTTGGATATAAAGAAAAACTAACTGCCAAAATTGACTAACTGAATGCTCTACTTCTATGGGTACCCAATTCATCTTGAAATTCCTCCAAATCTTTTACCATGTGTCCATCTACTTTCACCTTGTCATGCATTGTCTTGACCCCATTAATGACTTTGGAGCCATATCTAAACATGTCATCCATCCATTGCTTCGTAGAAGATGTCATACACTTCACTTCATCTAGGGTCAAGGCTTCCTACTATGAGATCATCATTCAAGTAGTAAGAGTTCCATCTAATGTAAAGGACTTACCAGTTGCTTGTTGCATCCTTTAGTGGGCGTTGATCTTGGTGGGCCCCCTTTTGTTGTTGTCGCCTATTTTAGGCATTATTCTCTGTGGAGTGGGGGGTGCTTTTTGTCAGGAATTTAATATTTTTTTCCTTGCATGAGCATTGGTAGTTAGTGGGGGGATGATATATTGAAGGAATCGCTCAGTTTGGGGATTCATTCATGCATTTGAGATTTTATTTTCATATGAGCGCTCTTGCTATTTAGCAAAGGACTCTGAGAGGTTGTTTAACCTCAGAACACCTCCAATTTTGATTGTGAAATATCAATCCTATTTGGGCAGTTGATGATTTCACCCAAAAATCGTACTAGGAACACAATGGAGTTTGGTGTGGTTTCTCATATAGAGGGCTACCAGGTGCTTATATGGGGTTTCAAGATTTTGATGTCTCCTAAGTTGATTGGAATATCAGATATTTAGAGTTGATGACAACAGTTTTGTTTGTGCAAGGTACATTTGACCAGCGATAACATTCATCCATGGCCATACATCTAAGTACCATTTCTGTGAAGCCACTTCAGGGAAATAGCATTGTTTCCCGATGATATTGTGTGCAACGATAACTATTATGTGATAGGATAAAAAGCATAAATGATATAAGAATAGATGCAGATATGTGCAGAATGTTGAGTGGCCATATTACTTGGCTGTCATACTCAACAAACAATGCTCTAGTGTCCTATTGATAAATGCAGTTTAGTGTTCCGTTTGTAAGGTTTCCTAAGTATAGTGTACTAAGTTCTTCTAGCCACTCGTGTGAACCTACCATACATCAATAAGGTGGGACGTGAGCCTTTCCATGCATAACGATCCACACAAATATGATGAAAGTTGCTATGAATCAAGGCATCTAGGGTTAGAAAGTAGTTGCTTAGAGTTTGAGGAGAGTTCAATTTGATGGGTAGAAGAAATGAGCATAAATGGACATTTTTGGGCATTCACAACAGTGCTGGACTATGATACAAACTATTCCCTTAGCTCCAAGGAGGAGACTGTATTGTTCAAAGTTCTCTTTCTTCATCTGCCATAACACTACTTCAGGATTCTTGAGTTATGAATGTATTTGCATATCTTTCTTGAATAAAATCTACTTTTTCTTGATGAAATTCTACTCCTAACTCTATTTTTATTCACTGCCCTGCTCTGCTTATTCTTGGCCTTTTCATTTTTGAAATTGGGTGTGATAAATGAAGTTTTAAAACCTATATTTATAGCAGTCCTACCTGCCTTTCAAAACAAGTCGTCCTAGTGCAGGTCAACCTAGTGCAGGTCGGCCTGCATATGGTAATGATTTTTTTTGGGTCTAAAACTGATTTTCCTCTGCTAAGGCCGATCTCTTCTCTTGACCTGAGTGGGATTTCACTGTGTAAGGAGAGATAAAGGGCACATTTTCCCTTACTAGCTGGAATCTGCGCCCATTTTGGGCAAATTTTCCCTCTCTATAAGGAATTTCCTTGTGGAGAGGCGCATATCTAAGGTCTATGAGGAGGAATTGAATGAGAGTTATAAATATTTTTATACAAATGTGATGTCTTGCTTCCTTAAATTCTGCTCAAACACAACTGGGTCTGCTCTTAAATCTAAGTTATTTTGAATTTTGAAATTTATGATTGAAGAGTGAATTTTGATTTCTTCTTTATACAAACTCAATCCACTCTCTTCCTCCTTTCTGCAGGTCTACATATTACCTTTGATTTTTTTTTTTGATTTGAATGTGAAAAATGGGAGTTCAATCTCTTTTATATAGCATTTCAATCCCCTTTTCCTAGGTAGGTCGACCTGCTATTGGGCAATGATAAAAAAACTTTAACTCTCTTCCTTTTGGCTGATTTGTCTCAGATTTGAGCAAATTTTGATTAAGTGTGAGAGGCTTGGAGAGTGGATTTTCCTTGTTTATGAGGTTTTTCCTCCATTTCTGACTTCTTGTTTTCACTTGTTGAACTTTGAACTGTTCCTTCATCAAATATCTCGAGTAACCTCTCTTAGCCATTTGTTGGAACATTTTCAAGATCATTTGATTGAGCAAGGATCTTGCGCTTGGGCATCTTCATTTTTCATTCTGACTTCATCTCCTCTCACTCCCTTGAGCAAATGAAATTGAACTTTTGGCGAATTTGCTTATGATGATTGAGCAAGCTTTGATTTTGGGAGATGCTTCATACTAAGTGAATTTTCCTCATGACAACTTGGGCGCATTATGCAAGGTATAGAGCATTTTGCGCTCTTCCTTGAAAAAGTTTTCAAGTTTTTGAAATCTTTCACTTAGTATTCTCAAAACAATTGTTGGATCTTGAAGTGTAACTTAACCTTTTATCCTTTGGGATTTTCCTTCATTTTGACACTTTACTTCAAACATTCAACTCATAGTGGAACAAAAGAAATTTCATCATCATTATGTTGGGCATAAAATGCATGAGGCAGAGCATTTTGCACTTTGGAAGGCTCCATTTTATACTTAGGCATTTCAAGGTTCATCCTTTTTCTCCAATGACTTAGTGAAATTTTCACTTTAAACAATCCTTCCATTTGCAATGTCCTTTGTTTGACAAATTCTTCCTAGGGCAAAAAATCCTTGGCCCAGAGCATTAGGCGCCTAGCCTTAGACATGGCTTTCTTTTCATTGCTCTTCCCTTTGGCGTTTTCATTGTCATGTTGCAATTCCTTTCACTACAAACTCCTTTGTTGAATCTTAACTTATCATAAATCATATTGCACTTCAAACTTTCTCATGGCGATCTTGGGTAGTCTTGGGTGGAAATTCCATGCTCTAGAGCATTTTGCGCTCTCATCTTGATTAACACTTCATACACCTCTAACATGACTTCAAACCCTCACTTCAAACTCTTCAACGTTAACTTAGATTTGTGACATTTCACATTTGACAAGCTTAAACTTATGCACACCTTGGGCACATTTTACATAGGGTAGAACAATTCCTTCATTCCCAACTCACCCTCTAGTTAGGGCACAAAATGCTTGGGGCAGAGCATTTTCCCGACTTTGCATTCATCATACTTAATCAATTTTTAAAACCTTGTCCAATTCAATTTCTCTTCTCTTGGTGAATGATGTTGAAAATCCTCTTTCAAACTTGTGAAATTGAATCCTTTGACATACATTGAACACCTTCTCCTTAGGGTGCATAATGCATGAGGCAGAGCATTTTGCACTCCATGTTGCACTTGAAGTCTTTCATCAATCTTTAACTCTCCTTCAACTCCATAAAGCAATTCATCATGTTTCTTTATAAGTATTTCCAAGAATTTGTCTAAAGGCAATCATGCATCCAAAATGGAGACCTTCAATCTAGGGCAGAAATTCTTTGAGGCAGAGCATTTTCCTTCATTTTGATACTCATCTCCCAAGGCACAAAATGCAAGGTCTAGAACATTTTCCTTTGTTTTGGGATCCACTGTACTTAGCAAAATTTTCACAAGTTCTTCTTGAGCGCAAATTGCAAGAGGCAGAACAGTTTCCATCTTGGGAGGGTGGATATTGCAAGGTGTAATGTTCCTTAGTAGTTAAACTGAAAATTATATTTCAAATTAGATAAGATTTATTGCAACCGTTTAGTTTCCTCAAATGTAATTGGACAAATACACAAATTTGCAATGAAACTCCTCTTCCAATATATTATTTATTTGATTCAAATGATGCCAATACAAATCAAATGCTCACTGTCCACTGTGACAGTCATATACTAAAATGAAATTAGACCTCAACCTATTACAAATGACTTCAAGTATGGGACCTATTGATAACCCAATAATGGAATATGGTTGCCAAATGGATGCCAAGTAATTCCAACGCTCAATGAGCCTTGTAACACCTTCAAATGATGTTGTATACTAGCTTTTATGACTGATGCAAGTGACTGGAAACACTATATACAACCAACAATAAGCGTGACACAAGATTTATCACCAAATCTTCTCCAAAAGTCCAGCGATAGGCTTCTAGACTTGAGTGAATGGGCTGAAATGATCTTCAAAAGTTCTTATTCAATGAGTGATGTCAAACTCCTGATTGCAGCCCTTTGATTGACTGTAGCAGCTTCTTCAATGACTGTAGTAAAGGTGTAATGGCTGGGAAATGTTCAAATATCCGAGATCCTTGATACAAAACCTTCAACAATGATCTCCAATACTCTCTATCTCTCCTAATACCTGCAAGTTTGAATTCAATGGTGAAATTAGAAGCAATATCACCTCATAATTCATAGGGGGTCATCACCCTATGTGCAAGGGCACATCACCTTGCAAGGAAGTAAGAAGATCGAAACCTTCAAACTTGAAAAGAATATGAAAACATACCAAAATTCAGACATGTGTTCAATGGTCAGGGCTTCCTCTATTTATTCCTTCTCCTCGTGGCCGATGACTTGCATTGGGTTTTTATTGCATTGGATCTTGGGCGAATCCTTCTAGGCGAATGTGTTGGCATTTGAGCATTGTTCAAATGCTTTTCTTCTATCAATGTTATGATTCTTCATGCTTCTCACACCATTTTCTTTGGCAGCTCTAACCGAATGATGTTATTGACTTATGCAAACCCTTATTATGGGCTAATGGTGTCATGGATGAATGTATCAACCCTTCTTGTTTTTGGTGATAACTTCTATGCTTGACCGATCCCCTATGCATGACATAAGCGAATGTATTTTAGTCTTTTTTGTCTTGGGCGAATGCCTTGGTGAATGTGATTTGGAACCCTCATTACAATGCTTTGGTTGAATCCTTCTTTGTGTTGGAGAATGTGGCATGATATGTGCGAATGGCTTCCTCTTTGTATTCCTTGCATGGTGTTTTGCATAGGCGAATTGAACCCTTTCACATGGTCGAATGTGTCTTGGAGATCCCCTTTTGATCTTTGATGAATGCAACCTTCAAACATGGCCGAATTCCTCATGAGTATTGGCGGATGGCATTTGATATATTTTTCCATAGGTAAATGCTCTATATTGGTGGATGCTCCATCATGGATGAATAACTTCAGCTATCTTTATATGGGTGAATGTACTGCCTTCTTTCAACAGTTGGCTCTCCTTCATAGGTGAATGCATTAGGATTGGCCGAATCCATCACATGATGGTGCAGGTGCACCCTAGCACGAATATGCCTCCATGAGGTAGACTTAGGATTTTGATTTTGTATAGGTATTCTTATGTTGTAATAAGGCCTAAATGGCTACATTTAACTTGTAAAAGGCCCTAGTTAGTCATTTTGATGTCATTTGATACCTAATGTAAAAGTTGCACAAATTGACAAAAGTTGTCATAAGCAACAAATTGCAAAAAATGCAACAAATTGTAAGAAGGTGGAAGGTGAAGGGACAAAGTAGTTAGAAAGTTAGTTTTAGGTGGTGGTTTTGGTTATTTAAGGCATATTGAAGCCTCACAAACTTCGAGGCAGGTTGAGGGATGATGTATAAGTGAAGAAATCAATAGAATACTCTATTTTTCTGTAATTTCCTGTATTTTTATTGTTTTCAGGCCATTGTATGACCAAGTACTATCCTTTAACCTCTCCTCCTCTTTTGAAGGTGTTATCCATGTGAATATTATTTAATACTCTTTTTGTCTCATGAAAAATGATTTATTTTTGTGAAAGATATGAGTTTTTTATGGATTGCAATTTTCTGATTTTCCCTGCAACAGTCCCGTTGCAGCATTTGGTACGGTTATGTACGAACATATACAAGGGAAATTCATATATGGTTGGAAATAGGATTGAGTTACCTTTCAAATTCATCTGGTGTGAGGTCTTAACTCGATTCCTAGAGGAAGATATCACGTTTTTTCTAAAATTGCTCTGTTAACTAGGTTAACTAGGGTTTTGGTAGGAAAAAAAGTCATAAAACCTCATTCCACCGTGGGAATCCTCTAAAACTCAATGGAATGGAAGTAGAGGGAGTGATTGACATGTTGACCAAGGCTTAGGACTGAAAAAGTTGTTTTGGTGTGTTTAAATTGATGCCCTAGGTGACTATAGCAGCATTTTCCTTGTTATTTTTGCATTTGAAGTGGGAAAACAAGCATAGAATGAAATTGTCTTGAATCCTGACCACAAAACCCTTGAAATAAATTGTTTGGCCATTCATGTGAAGTGTCCAAGGGGTCCAAACAGTTTGGTGGTTCCATCCAAGGGTACTTGCTTCACAAACTAGGCCTATTTAGGGCTAAAAACCATTAGGGGGGTTATTGGTTAAGGCATACTTTCCAAAACAACCCAAACCCATTCTGGGGTATGTTGTGGGGAGGCATAATGGGTATCTATTTCATGTCTGAGAGTTGTATTTGGATGTTTATACAAAAAGTTATTGGGGCTGTTCTCTGTTTGTAGGGCTACTAGCCTTTCTTGAGATTTTGTGAAGGAACTAATAGTTCAAAGTTTTATCCACCTTTTCCAATGGATGGGATGGGTTCTAATACATGTCCAAACACCATTTCCATGAAGAATTCAAAGCCCTTAACTGCTGTTCCCACTTTTGTGTAAAGATCTTCGTTTTTGGGCTTGTAGGTGTAAGAGAACCTTGTCTTGTTTGTCTATCCTTTCCCATCCAATTTGCCTCTACATCATAGTGGTATCAGAGCTAGTGAAAGATCTGGGTAGAGGTGTTGTGTATTTTTTTCACTGAGAAGGCAGGTGAAGAGTTGAAGAAAAAACTGAAGAGTTGAAGCAAAATGTTTGGTTGGTGACCATTTTGAAGACGGAGATTATAGAAGGTATTTTGCAGGCTGACAGTAGTTGTTAGACTGTTGCAGATGCTTGTGCCGTCTAGTTACGAGAAGGAATAGGATTCCTGTAGTGTGGGCAGATGATGTTGAGGTCTGTCAAGACCATTCACCAATAGAGATTTGGCTGGAAGAGGGTGCAGAGTGAGGCCACTAAGAGAGAGAGTGGTAGTGCATCTCCAGGATCTGCTGTTGGACGAGAGGAATGGGTCTGTGAAGCAACGTGTAGGATGGACATTTGATTGAGCATTATGTGGTAGTCGTTGAAGTTTTGATCAGTCTGAGAGTACTCCATTGCTAGGAGTAGAAGGAGCCTGAAGATACTCTGAAATGTTGATGGTAGTTTGCCATTGTTGGTTGGTTGGTCACTATTCCATTGATGTGAAAATTTGAAGCCTG
Organism: Cunninghamia lanceolata; assembly: GCA_027924645.1. Lineage (NCBI taxonomy): Eukaryota > Viridiplantae > Streptophyta > Pinopsida > Cupressales > Cupressaceae > Cunninghamia > Cunninghamia lanceolata. Next base: position 146,595 of record BSBN01001760.1, read on the forward strand.
AAGCTGAAGAGACAGAGTGAAAGATGAAGCCAGACAGAGATGCAGGAAAAGGTAGATTTGTTTTGCAGGTACATTTCCAAGGGACTTGGAAATCTTTGTTGGTTGGTTGTATGGTGCAGGTGCACCCTAGCATGAATATGCCTCCATGAGGTAGACTTAGGATTTTGATTTTGTATAGGTATTCTTATGTTGTAATAAGGCCTAAATGGCTACATTTAACTTGTGAAAGGTCCTAGTTAGTCATTTTGATGTCATTTGATACCTAATGTAAAAGTTGCACAAATTGACAAAAGTTGTCATAAGCAACAAATTGCAAAAAATGCAACAAATTGTAAGAAGGTGGAAGGTGAAGGGACAAAGTAGTTAGAAAGTTATTTTTAGGTGGTGGTTTTGGTTATTTAAGGCATATTGAAGCCTCACAAACTTCGAGGCAGGTTGAGGGATGATGTATAAGTGAAGAAATCAATAGAATACTCTGTTTTTCTGTAATTTCCTATATTTTTATTATTTTTAGGGCATTGTACGGCCAAGTATTGTCCTTTAACCTCTCCTCCTTTGTTGAAGGTGTTATCCCTGTGAATATTCTTTAATACTCTTTTTGTCTTATGAAAAATGATTTAGTTTTGTGAAAGATATGAGTTTTTTATGGACTGTAATTTTCTGATTTTCCCTACAACAGTCTCGTTGCAACGTTTGGTACGGTTCTGTACGGACATATACAAGGGAAATCCATATATGGTTTCAAATTCATCTGGTGTGAGGTCTTAACTCAATTCCTAGAGGAAGATATCATGTTTTTTCTAAAATCACTCTGTTAACTAGGTTAACTAGGGTTTTGGTAGGAAAAAAAGTCATAAAACCTCATTCCACCATGGGAATCCTCTAAAACTTAGTGGAATGGAAGTAGAGGGAGTGATTGACATGTTGACCAAGGCTTAGGACTGGAAAATTTGTTTTGGTGTGTTTAAATTGATGCCCTAGGTGACTATAGCAGCATTTTCCTTGTTATTTTTGCATTTGAAGTGGAAAACAAGCATAGAATGAAATTGTCTTGAATCCTAACCACAAAACCCTTGAAATAAATTGTTTGGCCATCCATGTGAAGTGTCCAAGGGGTCTAGAGAGTTTGGTGGTTCCATCCAAGGGTACTTGCTTCACAAACTAGGCCTATTTAGGGCTAAAAACCATTAGGGGGGTTATTGGTTAAGGCATACTTTCCAAAACAACCCAAACCCATTCTAGAGTATGTTGTGGGGAGGCATAATGAGTATCTATTTAATGTCTGAGAGTTGCATTTGGATGTCTATACAAAAAGTTATTGGGACTGTTATCTGTTTGTAGGGCTACTAGCCTTTCTTGAGATTTTGTGAAGGAACTAATTAGTTCAAAGTTTTATCCACCTTTGCCAATGAATGGGATGGGTTCTAATACATGTCCAAACACCATTTCTATGAAGAATTCAAAGCCCTTAACTACTGTTCCCACTTTTGTGTAAAGATCTTCATTTTTGGGCTTGTAGGTGTAAGAGAACCTTGTCTTGTTTGTCTATCCTTTCCCATCCAATTTGCCTCTACATCACATGATCCCATGCTAGGCACAAGTTCCCATAATTTACCCCTTCTAGCCATAAGTGAATGTATTTTGAGGTCTTTTTCTCATGGGCAAATGCAACCTCATTCATCCAACCGTTTGCATTTGAATTTGAAATAGGTAAATGTATCTTTCCTTGGTTTGGCCGAGTTTCCCTCCAACACATGCTATTTGATTTTGAATATCTTTTCTTTATGTTCATTGGGTGATGCCTTTTCCATATCTAGACCCTATTCCATCGATTGCCTCTAATTGTATTTGAATCTTGAATCATTAGCTTGGATCTATAGACAATTGCTTTGAATTTAATTTCCCTCCAAATCAGAAATGCCATGATGCTTAGCCTGGACCTATCTTAACCCCCTAGGAATCGATTTGGAAAATGTAATTAAAGATTTCATTTTCCTCTAATTGAATTAGTTCTTGGCTTGAAATTTGGGGACATGACACAAGGGGCAGAACAATTTCCGCCCAAGGTCCAAGACTCAAACTTTTTCGCTCAATTTTGAAGGTACAGATAACTGGGTAGAAGTATATAGAAAAATATATTTAAGCATAAGTTAGATAACTTTAAATATTTTTCAATATACTTCTAGGATGTTTGAGATAGGTCCCAGATCCACAGGGTTTAACATGCATATTCTAGATTTTTGAGGATCCACCAAATTTCAGACTTAGTTAATTTCAGGATCTTAGAACATTAGGATTCCAGACTTAGTCAATTTTTAGGGCTTCAGGACATGCAATAGGATGGGAAGATACAAATTCCTTAGCTAAAAAATGCTGAGGCTTGGGCAAAACAACACTACCAAACCCTACAGGCTCAGAGAAAAAACTAAACCCTAAAGCAAAACAAAGAGAGAAAGGAGAAAAAAGAGGGGGTTTTCATTTGCAATGGGGCGATGTGTGATTACATCACAACATCTAGCACCAATATGAATAAATGTTCCTAAACATTTCAAAGAAAAAGACTCAATCCAAACTCAGAAACTTCAGATAATCAGCCCTAATTCCATCACTTAGCTAGGACATATACTCGAAAGGGAAAAGAACGATGAATTGGGTTAAGACACTTCATCCTTCAATTACCACTGTGTGCAGTGTTCATCAAACATTGATTCTCCCAAGTATTCCAATGCTAAATAGGAATCAATGAATCGAAACCTTCTGTGTACACCCACATGTTAGGTTAAACAAATATGAATACATGATCAAGAAATCAAAATCAAAAGCTTAGTACAACCATTCATAAATGAAAGACCCAAGTTTGTGCAATTGAATTCATTTCCGTCCCTTAGAAGCTAAGATCATCTGAGTTCACTTGTCTTAAGCTAGGTAAGTTCATGGATGACGGACAAATGAAGGATATATATATATACATACAGACGAAATGGATAATGATGGTCTGGATTGGAATGGAAATGAAAATGACAATGGAAACGATAGGATGGATAGGTGGGATGAGACAATGTGTCTCTACACATGATGCCTGTTTGCCAAGTTTTCATCATGGTACTTATCCAAGTTGCCACCAGAGGTGGTTTTCACCTGTGGACGAAAGGATTTCTCTTTCCTATTTTTTTTCTTTGTTTTTCTCTCCTTTTTTCTTTTAATATAGATAGGATGACAACTACACATAGCTCCTGTTTGTCAAGTTTTCACTATGGTAATGGATAGGAGGAACTCAGGTGTCTAATTTCATGAAAAAGATAGTCCATACAAAAAACATGTCAAGTCAGTATGTTCACCGATGTTGGTAAGGCATGACAGATAGGATATAAATGATAACAAATGGATGGAAAAGTGGACGGAGATAATAGACAATGATGTGGACTATGTTATAGTAACAATGGATGAAAGGTGCATCCAAAAGCATAGACCAAGGGAGTGGCAGAATATGCAGGATAATGGGAAATGGATTGGAATGGAGGATATGTAGTGGAAAGGAATCACAATCAACACTTGTACGTGCCAAACTAAACTTCGAAGCTTGCAAGGGAAAGGGAGATGTATGAAGGAACGAGAGTGATGGTTAGTGAATATATGAAGCAGTAACTTCATGACCCACACGAACTTAGAATTTTCTTTTTGATTTTATTTCATGGGATGAAGTAATTTGGAACTTTAAGATGGAATGAGATGAGGTAAAAGTGGATTCTTTGGATGCAGAAGCCTCTTTGGATTCGGCTTCTTTGACTTAAGTACCTGAACTTTTGGCTTTTCCTTTGGAAAAATGGAATGAAATAGCCTTTGAATATGCTTTGTCTTGATTTTTGGCATTTGTGCTAAGGCATAAAGATCTTAAGATTTTCAAGAATTTCTTTGTTTTATGAGATGTTAGTCAACCTATGGATGTATTAGGTGAAGGTGTGACCATCTAATTGTTGGAGATTACCTACTGAATAGGCATTGGACTCCTAGCTCCCTATGGATTAAAGAATGAAGAACCAATTTACTAGTTTATGGAGAAAATAGTAGTATTGTAGGTATTAACACTTTACTGATTTGACCAAGTGGGTATAGGTGGTGGTATCACTTAGTTTAATACTACTTGATTATAGATCTTATTCTATAATGGAGTGTCATGATTTAAAGCATACCAAATCTGACTAATTGGGCATCCCAGGCTATTCCAATGAAGGCAAAGATCCAACAACCCCTAGACCTAGTGGGAATAACACCTATTGCACTTTAATGTCTTCAACATATACTAGTGCTAAAGAATCTAGGGCCTCAAGTTTTATTTTCATAAATGTTGAGGTCAATCTATCCAAAGCCCTAAGATATGTTTAAATAGTAACTTCTTCATTTCGGCAATAGGGAGCCTTCAGATTAGCGTAAAGTTTATGGAACCAAATATCAAACACACTTATAGGTTCATTATCCCCTCTTCTTGCAATAGAAAATTGGTGGTATATATTTTGTTCATGGTCAAAAAAACAAATGTCGATTAAGACCACAGCCTGTAGTGTTGATGGAGACCTTTCAGGGAAACAACGACTATGAAGCTTTGATGGAAGATATCTGCAACAGGTGACTTGACCTTGACTTTGGAAACCACTGGCGATATAAACCTCTATGGAGATATTGAGACCAGATTTGGGTGGATGAAATGCCTGCAAGCACTAAAATGATCCCGAAATGGGCGTTGGAGACTGGAAGAGGCCACTTGTAGGTCGACTTGGACCAGTGAAGCCAAAGGAGACTGATCACAAAGGCAAGTCCTACCTTTTTTTGTCACCCTCCTTTTGTGCTTGGGCATGGCCCAAAGGATGACCAGAGTTTTCCCAAAGCACAACAAACTTGTCACCAATGGCAAATTTGCATAGGCCAAGAGGCCAAAAAAGATCAAATCACAAATTTTTAGCAAAACTGTAAACAGAGAATCAATCCAAAAATGACACAAAAGATGTGAGGCCAAAAATCAAGCACTAGATTGAAGAAGTTTGCCTAAAAATTACCTCAGAGTTATGCAGTATATAAGATAGAAGGTTTATGCAGTATGAGGAATTTCCTTGTGGAGAGGCGTATATCTAAGGTCTATGAGGAAATAACATTGTTTCTGAATGATATTGTGTGCAGTGATAACTGTTATGTGATAGGATAAAAAACATAAATGATATGAGAATAGATGCAGATATGTGCAGAACGCTAAGTGGCCATATTACTTGGCTTTCATACTCAATAAACAATGCTCCAGTGTCCTATTGATAAATGCAGTTTAGTGTTCCGTTTGCAAGGTTTCCTGAGTATAGTGTACTGAGTTCTTCCAGCCACTCGTGTGAACCTGCCATACATTAATAAGGTGGGACGTGAGCCTTTCCATGCATAATGATGCACACAAATATGATGAAAGTTTCTATGAATCAAGGTGCCTATGGTTAGAAAGTAGTTGCTAAGAGTTTGAGGAGAGTTCACTTCGATGGGTAGAAGAAATGAGCATAAATGGATGTTTCTTGGCATTCACAACAATGCTGGGCTGTGATACAAACTATTCTCTTAGCTTCAAGAAGGAGACTGTATTGTTCAAAGTTCTCTTTCTTCATCTGCCATAAAACTGCTTTAGGATTCTTGAGTTACGAAGGTATCTATAAGAAAAGACAAAAGGTGTTAGGGTTTAGAGAAAAACAAAAATAAAATGAGTCTATTTCATAAAAATCTAATTCCTGAATTCTGTTAAGATGATGAAATCATAATAAACTAACTTTACTCAATTAGTATTACACACTCGATCAGTTACACAAAGTGGTGCAAATATATGAGGAACAAGAACAATGAAAGGAACATATAAAATTATTGTATTCCATGTATGCAAAATTTATACATCACCTCCCACAACTCATCAATTTTCAAAAGATTTTTTATTGAACATGCCTTGGATTCCATACACTTCATCTAGGGTCAAGGCTTCCTACTATGAGATCATCATTCATGTAGTAAGAGTTCCATATAATGTAAAGGACTTACCAGTTGCTTGTTGCATCCTTTAGTGGGTGCTGATCTTGGTGGGCCCCCTTTTGCTGTTGTCGTCTATTTTAGTCATTATTCTCTGTGGAGTGGCAAACACTTTTTGTCAGGATATTTAGAGTTGATGACAACAGTTCTATTTGTGCAAGGTACAGTTGACCAGCCATAACATTCATCCATGGCCATACATCTGAGTGCCATTTCTGTGAAGCCACTTCAGGGAAATAACATTGTTTCCTGATGATATTGTGTGCAGCGATAACTGTTATGTGATAGGATAAAAAACATAAATGATATGAGAATAGATTCAAATATGTACAGAATGCTGAGTGGCCATATTGCTTGGCTTTCATACTCAACAAATAATGCTCCAGTGTCCTATTAATAAATGCAGTTTAGTGTTCCATTTGCAAGGTTTCCTGAGTATAGTGTATTGAGTTCTTCCAGCCACTTGTGTGAACCTGCCATACATTAATAAGGTGGGATGTGAGCCTTTCCATGCATAACGATGCACACAAATATGATGAAAGTTACTATCAATCAAGGCGTCTAGGGTTAGAAAGTAGTTGCTGAGAGTTTGAGGAGAGTTCACTTCGATGGGTAGAAGAAATGAGCATAAATGGATGTTTCTAGGCATTCAGAGCAGTGCTGTGCTATGATGCAAACTATTCCCTTAGCTTCAAGAAGGAGACTGTATTGTTCAAAGTTCTCTTTCTTCATCTGCCATAACACTGCTTCAGGATTCTTGAGTTATGAAGGTATTTGCATGCCTTTCCTTTTTTCATGCTTAGAGTTATGGATTCCAGCAGTGATTGCTTGTTCAAACCAGACTTACTGAACCAGTACTGCTATAGTCTTGTATGTTGGTGTTACTGAGTGTGCATCTGCTAACAATCTCAGTTAGTTAATTTATAAAAAAAACCTAGGGTGGCCATTGCATCCACTTCTCAGATTCTCTAAACAAAAACTGCAAGGACATCAACTTGTCAAAAGACGATGGATTAAAGGATATTGGTTGACCAAGTTCTTGATAGTACACCTCCTTCAGTTGATGCTTTAAATGTACTAGATCATTAACTTCCTACTAGTCTTTATAGAAATGCCCTTAAGTTTTATCAATCAGTTCTCACACACCTATTATTATAATATTGTTTTTCACGCCTCTTTGGTATCTACTTCTCAGATTCTTTATACAAAAATTGTAAGGACATCAACTTGTCAAAAGAGTGTGGATTAAAGGATATTGGTTGGCCAAGTTCTTGATATTACACCTCCTTCAGATGATGCTTTAAATGTACTAAATCATTAACTTCCTAGCAATCTTTATAGAAATGCCCTTAAGTTTTATCAATCAATTCTTACACACCTATTATTATAATATTGTTTTGCATGCCTCTTTGGTATCTATTTCTTAGATTCTCTAAACAAAAACTGCAAGGACATCAACTTGTCAAAAGAGGGTGGATTAAAGGATATTGGTTGGCCAAGTTCTTGATATTACACCTTGTTCAGATGATGCTTTAAATGTACTAAATCATTAACTTCCTAGCAATCTTTATAGAAATTCCCTTAAGTTTTATCAATTAGTTCTTACACACCTATTATTATAATACTATTTTGCATGCCTCTTTGGTATCTACTTCTCAGATTCTCTAAACAAAAACTTCAAGGACATCAACTTGTCAAAAGAGGGTGGATTAAAGGATATTGGTTGGCCAAGTTCTTGATATTACACCTCCTTTAGATGATCCTTTAAATGTACTAAATCATTAACTTCCGAGCAATCTTTATAGAAATGCCCTTAAGTTTTATCAGCTGGTTCTTACACACCTATTATGATATCCACTACATTGTTGTGAATAGTCTTGAGCTTATTCATTCCTTCTTCCAACAAATCTACCCTTGGGTTAATGATTTCCATCCGGTCATCCAATAATGAGGCATTTGCCTGTCCAATACGCCTTCTTTACCTAATATATCAAACTCTATTTTTGACATCATGTCTAGGCAAGGAATTCTAAATAGTAGACCTACAAGTTTCCTCAAATTATTCCTAATTTAATTATATCTATAAGAAAGGACAAAAGGTGTTAGGGTCTAGAGAAAAACAAAATTGAAATGAGTCTATTTTGTAAAAATCTAATTCCTGAATTCTGTTAAGATGATGAAATCATAATTAACTAACTTTACTCAATTAGTATTACACACTCGATCAGTTACACAAAGTGGTGCAAATATATGATGAACAAGAACAATGAAAGGAACATATAAAATTATTGTATTCCATGTATTCAAAATTTATACATTACCTCCCACAACTCATCAATTTTCAAAAGATTTTTTATTGAACATGCCTTGGATTCCATCCTACTCAATTGAATTTTAGTAATTGATTCATTACAACATGAACCAATTTGAAAACTTGGATATATAAAGAAAAACTAACTGCCAGAATTGACTAACTTAATGCTCTACTTCTATGGGTACCCAATTCATCTTGAAATTCCTCCAAATCTTTTACCGTGTGTCCATCTACTTTCACCTTGTCATGCATTGTCTTGACCCCCTTAATGACTTTAGAGCCATATTGTGACGTCCCAATATTAAGGCATTGTTTAAATTAAAGATTTAAATATCATAATAAAAGATGGAAGTCACTTCTGAAAAATACGGATAATTACATATTTAATACATATATAATTTTATTCATATATATATAATAATTAATAAACAATATTAAATAATATTATATTTATAAAGGACAAATATAAATATATTTATATTATTATATTTGATAATTATAAATTAACAAATTCAAATATTATTAATAGTATATATATAATATTTAATTAAATAAATAATCAACGCAGTGCTCAAGTTGGAAGGCTACGATCTTATAATATGCAGCAATATGTTACCTTTAAATAAGACAAACAAATGCAATGATTAAAATATAATGAAAAGGCTATTATGAGACAAAAGGTGCAGTCAAATTTTATGAAGAGAAACATTTAAAAGTTGACCGTTCAAACAATAATATGCAGTAGTTAATAGTTATATATTGGCAATGATTGTAGTTTAAAGGGCTGCATATGTTATGGCAACAATCATATTAAATAAAGCCGAGAATTATTAAAAGAACAAAGGGCCACGATTAGGGTAAGGACATCATATTTGGGAAAAGATATGTCCCTTCATAAATATAGGATATATAAGAGACATATAGTTCCGAGTTTTAGGGGGAGAAGGAAAAAAAGATAAAATCATTCTGAGCATAGTTTTAAAGCAGACCTTGTATGACATATATATATAGAATTTGAAAAGAGATAATGTAGAGAATAATGGAGTAGTGATAGTGTACAAAGGAGAATGTATATGAGAAAGAGGAGGCATGCAATAACATAGATATATTCAGATGCGAAGAACTTTATACAAATACACGAATATTATATATATATATATATATATATATATAATTCTAAGAAGATGTGAGTGTGAGTGGGTAAGAAGGAAATGAATCAATCTATCTCATCTGACATGCACAACAGTGGATATAATAAGAAAGTTACATTTAATAATTGATAAGGGGAATCAACTCAGCAATCTCATTATGGAGGAGTATTTCAACGTATCATCAATTCATAAACAATCAAACCATTCAAATATAAATTCTAGCATATTGTTATTCAATTATTCAATTATTCTCTTGTTCTATTCTTCTATCATTATGTCATCCTATTCTATCATTCTATTATTCCACCATTCTATTATATCATTCTTTCATTCTACTCTTCTATCACTCTATACCTCTATCATTCTATCTTTCGATCATTCTCTTCTTCTATTATTCTATCATTCGATTATTCTTCTATTATTCTATTGCTCTATTATTACATCAATCAAGTCAACTTAATTACACTCAGCAGACACTAATTATTAGTGATGGGTTTTCATTAACAAGACTATATCTTAGGAATTTGATACATGAATTATTGTTTACCATTAAATGTGAATGTGAAATAATATAAGATCTTTCATGTTTTTGTATGAATGTCATGATGAGGGAATTAAGGTGCCTACGAGGAGGGGAAACGGTGTTGGGATCATCTTCTAAGTACCCCACCCCATGGTGGATGGCTGAGGCCTGCCACATGTGGGCCAAGGGGGCATAAGAGGCTGCTCTTGGGTTTAGAAGGAGTGATTTCTGGGACACCCTGCTGTAGTTGCACTCCAACCTCCCATCATGGTGATTAATTGAGTCATAAGGAGAAGCATAATGGTTTTGATAAGGGGGACAGTGATAAGACACCTCACTAGGCACCCCACCCCATATGGATGGCAAGAGGCCACATGGGGCCAAGAGGGGTGAAGCACCTGCTCTTGGGCCTAGTGTAGAGGGTTTCTTGGGCACCCTATCAAACCATTTTGTTCTAGGAAGAGTGAATTAGAAACCTAAAAGATTATAATATATATTTATAACATTATAATTCTAAAACCCTAACCCTAAACTTGTGGGATTTGAATTTTTAAGGTAAAATTAGTATTGTAACAATTTGGGGACATTACAAGTGGTATCAGAGCATCTTTCCTGCCATCCTGTGTATGCTTTATGTGTATTCAAGTGTATACCTTGTGATTTATGTGTATTCAAATGTGTACTTTGTGGCTTATGTCTATTCGAGTGTATTCAAAGGTATACTTTGTGACTTATGTTCATATGAATACTTTGTGTATTGCGTGTGTTCACATGTATACTTCATACTCATGTGTATGCTTGATGACCTTGGGATGGTGATGGGTCCACGGTGTAGTATGGGATGCACCGAGTCCCATTCCCAATTGTCCGATGGTATACTTCATGACTATGTATTTGAGTGTACTTGTATTGAAGTATATACTCTATGACTTTGTATTTGAGTGCATATTCTATGACATGTATTTGCATGAGTTTGTAATTATATTTGAGTGTATACTTTATGACTTTGTAATTGTATTCGAATATGTACTCTATGACATGACTATGTATTTGATTGTATACTCTATGACTTTGTAATTGTATTCAAGTGTGTACTTTGACTTGACTATGTATTCGAGTGTATACTCTACGACTTTGTATTTGAATACATACTCTATGACTTGTATTTGCATGACTTTGTAATTGTATTTGGGTGTATACTCTATGACTTTGTATTCAAGTGTATGCCCTGTGTATTCAAGTGTATACTTTGTGAATTATATGTATTCATATACCTTGTGGCTTATATTCATGTGTATACCTTGCGAAATATATATTCATTATGACTCATGTGTACACTTGGTGACTTCATGTATTCATATCTTGTGGCTTACATGTATTCATATTTTGTGACTTTGTGTATTCACTGGTGTGCTTCATGACTTATGTGCATGTCTCCTAAATGGTTCATGTTTCGTATGTATACTTTATGTATTATTTATATTCAAGAGAATATTTGGTGACTTATGTGTACATTTATAACTTGTATGTATACCTTACGACTTGTGTATACTTTGTGATGTATGTGGGTATACTTTGTGACTGACATATATTTCATGACTTACGTATATTCAAGTGCGTACTCCATGACTTTGTGTGTTCATTTGTATACTCTATAACTTTGTGTGTTTTATGACTTCGTGTATACATGTATTCAATGACTTTGTGTATTCAATTGTATGACTTCAGGTATACGTGTATTCAAGTGTATACTTTATGACTTCATGTATTCAAGTGTATACTCCATGACTTCTATGTTCAAGTGTATACTAATTGACTTATGTATGTTCAAATGCATACTCCATGAATTATGAATGTTCAAGTGCACACTTATGTGTATACTTCATATTTGTGTATTGTGTGCATATACCTTGCATGTTAAATGTATGCTTCATGCTTGTGTATTACATGTATATACTTTGTGTATTGAGTGTATTACATACCATCTTCATGCTTCATATACTATTTGTATTAAGCGTATAAGATTTGTATATGCTTCATGTATTATGTGTACTTATGCTTTGAGTTTTACGTGTATACTTCATATATCACATGTATGATTCATGCTTCATATATATTTGTGTGTGTATACTTCATATATCACATGTACAATTCATACTTCATATATATTTGTGTGTATACTTCACATATTCTATGTATCTACATGCTTCATATGTGTATACTTAGTGTATCACATGTACTTAAGTGAATGATTCATGCCTCACATGTACTTAGGGGTATACTTCACATAGGCATCATGCATTACATATAACTATGAGTGTGCTTTTGACAAGTAAACAAGAGAAACTTGTCTCGAACATCACTAATTCTTGTTGTTGAGAGATATTGGGGAATAAAAAATACACGAACAAAATGGAATGACAAATTACCTCATACTTGGGAACACTGACATTGATAGTTGGATTGAGACAAGCCTAACAACAATTCTTCCAAGAGATTGATGGTTTTAGAGGCGTCATAGCTTTAATTGCTTGAGGACAAGCAATTTTGGGTGGGGTGGATTGTGATGTCCCAATATTAAGGCATTGTTTAAATTAAAGATTTAAATATCATAATAAAAGATGGAAGTCACTTCTGAAAAATACGGATAATTACATATTTAATACATATATAATATTATTCATATATATATAATAATTAATAAACAATATTAAATAATATTATATTTATAAAGGACAAATATAAATATATTTATATTATTATATTTGATAATTATAAATTAACAAATTCAAATATTATTAATAGTATATATATAATATTTAATTAAATAAATAATCAACGCAGTGCTCAAGTTGGAAGGCTACGATCTTATAATATGCAGCAATATGTTACCTTTAAATAAGACAAACAAATGCAATGATTAAAATATAACTAAAAGGCTATTATGAGACAAAAAGGTGCAGTCAAATTTTATGAAGAGAAACATTTAAAAGTTGACTGTTCAAACAATAATATGCAGTAGTTAATAGTTATATATTGGCAATGATTGTAGTTTAAAGGGCTGCATATCTTATGGCAACAATCATATTAAATAAAGCCGAGAATTATTAAAAGACCAAAGGGCCATGATTAGGGTAAGGACATCATATTTGGGAAAAGATATGTCCCTTCATAAATATAGGATATATAAGAGACATATAGTTCCGAGTTTTAGGGGGAGAAGGAAAAAAAGATAAAATCATTCTGAGCATAGTTTTAAAGCAGACCTTGTATGACATATATATATAGAATTTGAAAAGAGATAATGTAGAGAATAATGGAGTAGTGATAGTGTACAAAGGAGAATGTATATGAGAAAGAGGAGGCATGCAATAACATAGATATATTCAGATGTGAAGAACTTTATACAAATACACGAATATTATATATATATATATAATTCTAAGAAGATGTGAGTGTGAGTGGGTAAGAAGGAAATGAATCAATCTATCTCATCTGACATGCACAACAATGGATATAATAAGAAAGTTACATTTAATAATTGATAAGGGGAATCAACTCAGCAATCTCATTATGGAGGAGTATTTCAACGTATCATCAATTCATAAACAATCAAACCATTCAAATATAAATTCTAGCATATTGTTATTCAATTATTATATTATTCTCTCGTTCTATTCTTCTATCATTATGTCATCCTATTCTATCATTCTATTATTCCACCATTCTATTGTATCATTCTTTCATTCTACTCTTCTATCACTCTATAACTCTATCATTCTATCTTTTGATCATTCTCTTCTTCTATTATTCTATCATTCGATTATTCTTCTATTATTCTATTGCTCTATTATTACATCAATCAAGTCAACTTAATTACACTCAGCAAACACTAATTATTAGTGATGAGTTTTCATTAACAAGAATATATCTTAGGAATTTGATACATGAATTATTGTTTACCATTAAATGTGAATGTGAAATAATATAAGATCTTTCATGTTTTTGTATGAATGTCATGATGAAGGAATTAAGGTGCCTACGAGGAGGGGAAACGGTGTTGGGATCATCTTCTAAGTACCCCACCCCATGGTGGATGGCTGAGGCCTGCCACATGTGGGCCAAGGGGGCATAAGAGGCCGCTCTTGGGTTTAGAAGGAGTGATTTCTGGGACACCCTGCTGTAGTTGCACTCCAACCTCCCATCAAGGTGATTAATTGAGTCATAAGGAGAAGCATAATGGTTTTGATAAGGGGGACAGTGATAAGACACCTCACTAGGCACCCCACCCCACATGGATGGCAAGAGGCCACATGGGGCCAAGAGGGGTGACGCACCCGCTCTTGGACCTAGTGTAGAGGGTTTCTTGGGCACCCTATCAAACCATTTTGTTCTAGGAAGAGTGAATTAGAAACCTAAAAGATTATAATATATATTTATAACATTATAATTCTGAAACCCTAACCCTAAACTTGTGGGATTTGAATTTTTAAGGTAAAATTAGTATTGTAACAATTTGGGGACATTACACATAGGTAAACATGTCATCCATCCATTGCTTCGTAGAAGATGTCATACACTTCACTTCATCTAGGGTCAAGGATTCCTACCATGAGATCATCATTCAAGTAGTAAGAGTTCCATCTAATGTAAAGGACTTACCAGTTGTTTGATAAATGTATTCAATTGGTCAATTTTTCCTTTAGTTCTTGTTTGGTCTTCTGATCTTTGTCCATTTATGACACCATAGCATAAATAATAGCTTGCATATGCTAGATGTCTACCTCCCTAGTTTACTTACCTAAGTTAATTTTGGAGATCTAGTAGTTTGGTGGAAATAACTCTCTATCATCCTTATCTACCAAGGGTGTGGCAATTTCTACAATCCTATATCTCGAGGCATCTGTGATTATGGAAGATAGTGTTATGGGTTTTATTATTTGTTAGTGGCATGTACAACATGGTAGAAATGGTAGAGAAATATATTGAAATTATCTTTACAATCCTCTTCTTATTCTTTTGAATATTAATGTCCAACCATGTAGGCACAAATGACATTATTTAACTGAGGAGTTTGTAGTTGGTCTACTTCAATTTGGATTGATTTCTCTTCATTTGTTTTCTCTTAATCTTTATTTTGTTTTTCTTCTTGTAGCTCTTGTTCCATGTCATTGATTATCTTTTGTTCCTCCCTCATCAAAGAATTATCCTTTTTCTAGATTATCTTGTTCTTAGATTGTGTCTTTTCTCCCACTTGGCTTTGTTCTTAGATGGCAGAGGAGGAGGAGGAGGAAGCTAATCCAGAGGAGGCTAATGTGGAGGAGGAGGCTGATCCAAAGGAGGCTGATGTGGAGGAGGAGGAGGCTGATCCAGAGGAGTCTGATGCGGAGGAGGAAGAGGGAGATCAGGTAGCAGAGATGTAGTGGATGCGATTACGAATTCAAGAGTTAGAGGGTCAGTTGGCACAACTGACAGGTGAGCGGGACAGAGCAATTATTAGAACTCAGAGGATTGAGAAATGGACTATAGAGTTCATGCCTATAGCTAGTGGGCCTACTGCTGAGTCAAAGCATAAGGGTCCTACATGGTTGAAACCCATTTGGAGGCCATGATGTACTTTTCTGATCGAGCCTGTGAGCTCTAGTTTTTGATTGAGCCCACAAGCTCCATTTTTACTATGACACTTTTTTGATAATGATCTCTTATTTTCTATATGCACGTGATGTGATGGATGTATGCGATACACTTTTTTATGTTATGGTTCCATGTTTATGCTTTATGATTTATGATTCATGATGAGATGATGCAACCCTATTTATCATGAATTTTATGTGATGATGTTTATGATGTGATTTATGATGTGACTCATGGATGCACATATTGAGATGGTACTATATGTTTATGTGGTGGTACTTTATTTCTGTGTGATACTTATATGTGTACTACATGGATGTAGATATGTATGTGTTAGATGTTTTACATGATAGATGTGGATTGCATACGGATGATGATTCCATATGTTATGATGCAATATGAATGATCTAACATTATGATAATATTTACGATAGTTATGGTGTTATGCTTATGATGGAATTTATATGATGGACCAACATGTGTATGCATCCACTTTTTTTTAATGGTGTCATTTATTTCCTTATTAGAACCTCAATCATAGCTGCTGAGGAAGGGCAAGAACCCAGAGATGTAGAGGCCTTGTTTAGAGATTAAGAAAACCATTTTTATGTGATAATAGGTTATGACGTGAATCAAGACCAATGGTGCTTTTCTTTTTTTATTTGCACCTCAGTAGGCTATCCATATTGCCTCATTGAATGGGAGGGTAAGCTATTAGTTTTGGCATCAAATTCCATAAGTTCCACCCATCACCGCGATCAAAAAATTACATGTGCCTATGGTGAGGGTGATGCGCATTTTGTGTTCTGGATATTGGATACAGAACAAAAACTTTAGACATGAGAATGAGAATTGGATTTATCACGAGCTTCACCATTCCTGGTAGGTATCTACAAGCGGTGGTGTGGTATGGTTGGAAAATGGTTACAATTCTGTCATAGTTTACCAAATGAAGAACAGGCACTACTCAACTCATAAAATTTCTTCTTACCAAATGAAGTTCTTACCTCTGCAGAAAAGACTAAAACTTGTTTTCAAAATTTCCATATATTGCTGATAAAGTTTGACTCATAAAATTCTATTGGGCCATCAGTAGTTGTAGTGCCCCTCACCTCGTCGTCCATCAAATTGGTGTTTGCTTAGATTTTGTGATAGTGTCTTAGATCGTAGATGATGGATCTCTTGTTATCTTGTTACTTCATTATGAACCTGATTGTTATGATAACAATTGTTGATGTTGGATTCTGTGGTTTTATGCTTTACAATTTGATAAATAAATTAGATGTTACAGATGTTTTGATGTTAATTGCGATATTGGATTGTAGGAGGATTGAATGTTTTATGTTGTTGATTAATATCGGATACCTTGTTCAACGTAGTTAATTGTTTATTCATAAACGTGAATGGAACAGTGTTGTATTACTCGCTCTCGAGTACCCTACCCCACTGCGATTTCCATTCACTATAGGACTGTATGTGGATTTATATCTTGAATGTTTAACCGTGCGTTGTTGCAGGAATGCAGGTACTAGGCATCGACTCCACCTGATTACAAGTCTGAGCGTGCCTTCGCCAATGGATTAGTTGTTGGAGTTAACGTGAGGTCCCATGTCAGTGTGGTCTGGTTGTCAGTTTATCCTTTTGGTCATTATTTGTCATTTGATCATGATTTGTGGACAAGTAATATTGCACCTTGGAGTCTAATTAGGTCCGAAGGGGTCTAAGTGTGTAAGGTGTCGTTGTGCATTAAATAGAATCATATTACGGAAAGTATAATGTTGATAATATTGAGTCGATAGTTGTTAATTATTGTTGTAAATAAATTATTATTTTAATAGAAGTATTATTGTTAAATAAAGATTGTAAGAGGTTTTGTATTATTTAATATAATAATATTTACAATAAATATTTAAATAAATGAAATAGTTGTAAGTCATGTTGTAATTAGTGATTTACAACTAAATTAATAAAATAAATTAATATATAGTTGTACAATTATAGATTGTTGTTATAACTTTATTAAATGCTATATGCTTGGTCGGCTATAAAGCCATTAAATGTTGTCGGGAATTATGTGTTTTCATTTAAAAAAATGAAATACAATAAAATAAATAAAGAACTTCTTTGGGATTATTAAATTAAATAAACAAAGGAGGGAGATGCACGGGATCGCGTGCCCAGTTCCTTGGACGATAGAAGGGATTGTGTTATAAAAGAAAAGCTTGTAGAGGCAAAGGGAGGGCATTGCAGGTAGAAGCAGAAAGAAGAAGACTGGAGAGAAGCTTGGTCTGTGACAGTGGGAACGGCTTCCTCGATTTGACGCCGCAGCCAGGTTCCTTTAAATGCATAGTTCCTTTCCTCTAAATTTTGAATCTGCAGGTGTTGATTGTTTCCTTGATTCTAAATAGGTTGTCTTGGTCGATCTTTGCGTGATCTTGGTTTTTGATTTGAATGGTACGGGCGTTTGGGATGCGGATTAGCCTCTGGGCTGGGATTCGGCATTTGTAGCATAGATGGGGTTCTTTAGTGATTGATAAAGAAGAAATGCTGCAGATTTACTCCTTACCGATTTACTGTAAATTTCTTCCAAATATTGTGAATACTTAAATGATAGGAAATCTCTTCTTTAATATGGCTTGGAGGGAATGCGGATGGTCATTTTGATGAGTGGTTTCAAAAGATCGTATTTCTGATGGTTTGATTAGAACGCATTTGGGTTTTCCTGTGAAGGATAGTGTTTTAAAGCGTCCAACTACAATTGTGTGTTTTTTTTACACTTCTATACCTAGTTATCTTTATATGTATAGATGATGATGGCGACGACAACTTATAATCTTCATACTGTAGAGCTCATCAAAATGTATCATTGAGTTATACAAATTCACTGTTCTCCGACTTAGTTGTACAACGTATCATAGGGGAGTTGCTCTTGTTGTGTTTGCCATTCTTTCAATCCATGTTACCCAACTCTCCATAGGCGAAACTGTTATTCTCAGGATTGTTTCCCCACACTCTATCTAAGGTAGTTATCATTCCCACCAACCGTAGAAAAACTCTCCATGGTTAGGCGTTAGATCTTCTCAAGATCTCAGCAGCTAACAATCTTCAGTAGCAGATCTTGGAGGTTTCTAAACAATACACAGTCCTTTCACTAGCAACACCAATCCAACCTTTCGTCGACAGAGAAACATTCAATCCATAGCATTGCTTATTGGCGGTACTTGTTCATTAGAGGCAAACTTTGACTGGCAATTTCTAATCGCCAGATCTCCAAATCCATTTTGCGGAGACCACTGAAACCCTTATTCAGTGATCTGAGCAGTCTAATCAATTGACGGCTTAGCAGTTCTAGCGGTCTGCAGCAAATCAAGTGGCTTAAACATTTTCAGTGGCCACCATATAACCGCCACCAATAGTTTATTCACTGGGCGGCGATTCAAATAACCCGGCATCTCTAAATCTGTGGACCGGCAATCTTAATATACTCCAAGATTTGACGGTCCCGACGGCAGTGTCTCATTTGGAGGCGATCTATAGGAAAAGGCTTACGGCTTATATCCAATAAAAGAAATATCTTTCAATAAAACAAATCTCTCATTTAGTATGTTTAACTGGTCATCAATACTGCGTGCCACCACATTCCGGGTGCAAGTTCTGCTCTATCATCATACAATGGAATGACTCTTTCCATAGCTTGATTATAAAAAATGCCACCAGATCAACCGACATCTCTGGATATTAAAAATGTATTTTTGCATTTACAAGGTTTGATGAATAGATCCTCGTCAGCTATTGCTGTTGGGAACTGTACAAATCTGAAAGTGGAAGTAAAAACAAAATTATTTGTTAGCAGAATAGATGAATAACAATGATATTTCCAGTTGAATGAACCATACATTACGTCAGATTCAAGAACAAAGCAGCAGCCTAATCTTACTTCATATTTGAAATCACTGCATGAACTCTAATTGCCATTGCAGTACTATCACCAGTAGCAACCTGTTTAAGCTCCGCATAAAGCCGTTTCATTGAAAAGTTTCTAGGAAGCTGTTAAGGTATACAAATGACTGTTTTTAAAACTTGACCCCATTTTCCTTCATCAGCATACAATCTATCTCCGAATAATACAACATAAACAATATTGTTTTCAGATATTATAATTGAAAATGTTCTGGTAGCATGTAGGCATTTGATGCTGTGGAATTAACACGTTAGATGAAATAAGTAGATTAAAAGAATACCTGTGAAGCGCAGGAGTTATTTGCTGAGGATTGTTTGGCATAGAAGACATGTCCACAAGCGTGAGTAATGTAGATTCCAGTGTGATTGACCTGAGCAGTGACGACGAGGATTCACTTCAGGAGAAAACTCCAACAGAAATACCTTTGCAATCGTCTATGGGAAATTTAAAATAAGTGCTCTGAAAATTTGTGTGATATACAAATAGAACAGCCAATTTGTGCCCAGACAGTTCAACATGCTGCATTTTCAAGATCAGCTGGTCATGAATTCGACTGGTATTACAAAGATACCAAACCTAACCTTGACAATAGGATTCAAAGAACCCTGCCATCTGTATCTTTAGCTAAGGAACAACATGAAAGTGGAGTATAATGGGATTCCTTGTGATGCTGTGGTGTCAACCTGCGGTTCAACATGTGAGAAGATGCTGCGATGTTCTGTTCATAGATGTCCAGATCGATGCCACTCAGGTCCTTGTGTTGATACTTGCCTAATTTCTACTATAAGTTCTGTCGATGTGGCAGCTCTAGGGAAGAGTCCCTTCACATTCAACTCTCCATCCACTTCATTACGGTCAATTCTCCATGCAGGTCATTCCAGTAAATGGTTTGGTTTTGAGATCTGTCTATGCTCCAAATTTTGAATATTTCTTGCTCAATTGATTTCTTAATAGTTATATGTCAAATGGTGTACCCTATATTTTATTCTATTAAGCCAGCCATTTATGTATTGATGGAGATGCTTGAAACTCGTCATTGTATTCTAGGGTAGTTGTGCTTTCTTGTATGCATTTCTTTGATTGGCTTAGATTAACCCTAAGGAATGTTATTATTATTACCATTATATATTATTATTATTATTATTATCATTGTTGTTAGTATTATGATAATAATGAAGATTATTATTACTATTACTATTATTATCATTATTAATACTAATTTTATTATTTCAAAAGTATAGTTGATTGTTAAAAGTCAAATAAAATTGGGAATTTAAAATAATGTTGTCATTATGTATTTGATTAGAAGGAAATCGTTCTGATTATATATTATGGTTGATGTAATTTAATTTAGATTGACATTGGTTTTAATATGGTTTCTTCATTTTGTTAAGATAATGGATTAGGTATATGATTATTGTATTGGAAATTTGATTTAAAGGTATTAGATAATTAGTTAGTGTGAATAGAAATTGTATGAAATAGTCAAGGTGTAAGTTGTTAAGGGTTCATTCCCAGAGGCCAAGGTTGTTGTGTTTCGACTTCATGTAATGTGTTGATAAGTGTTCTGAGTTATTGAAGTCATGTCGCCTTTTGTCATGTATAAGGAATTTGGTTATGGTGTAGTGGAAGAATGTAAATATTCTGAATGCATCGTGATGAGTAGAAAGGCTCTTCATGAATGTTATGATTTATTTGTTTGGGATGTTGTGTTGGATTAGACAATGGGGAGACGTCGGTATTCATGAAAAAGTATTTTTCTTATGAGTTACTTCATTGGAAGCCATGGAAAATGTATTAAGAGTATGTCCTTGTAATTGAGATGATATGCAAGAAGGTGAATGCCTTGCATTAATTACATGTATATGTTCATATCAGAATAATGGTTATGTAAGATGGTTAATGCCTTGCATGGTTTATGTATCATCGTCGTTATGATGATGTTTGCTATGTTTGTTGAGTAGGGTCTTCTAGATGCAGGTAGGGGAGTGGCTTTCAACGTGGGGCTGGCGCCCAAAGTGGCAGTTAGGATAACCCGTTGGAAGTAGATTAATCAAGTGATAACCTAAATAATGAATTAGGGGGTTGGGTAGTTAAGCACACTAAACAAGATAAGTGGATGCCTCACTCATGGCTCAAGTGCTTGTTTAGGCTTGAGATGAGATGAGAAGGCCTGGAATGGCAAGATCAACTACCTTGTCCTCACGAAAGGTATGTTGATTCCGCATGAGCGTTGTATGGGGGTCGGGAGTCGGGAGAGGCTACCAGGACAACCCAAGATGGGGGCCGGGGCCTAGGAAGGCTCACCAGGACAACCCATGACAAGCCATGTGATGACACTTCTCCCTACTGCAGTCTAGCATTCCCTAGTTGTACTCTCCCCATTCGTTATGTGTTGCCTCTGGAAGTTCAGTTCATTTAAGTTCTATTGTGTTGTTTATGTTATTGCCATGTGTTGTATTGGCGTTTGGTCGTCCTTTGTTTATGTTAGTCATGTCTACCTGACTGTTATTGTTTGGGACCTCATGTTAACTCCTAGCTCGGGGGGTGGACCTTAGGGTTCCACATGGTCGGGTGGAAGAGCTATTTTATCCATTGGTTATCCTTTGTCAAGTTCATATGCAGAAAAGATTTATTCCAGATGGTTGTACTTGTCCCAGTTGATGAAGATGTATGTGTATAACCTTGTACCAGATTTGTGTAACAGATCATTCATAATGTATGTGATTCTAATGTAGTCTGAAAATGGCAATGTAATGATGTACTTATGAGTAAGGAAAGCATTTCAGTTATTCAATTATGCATTGGATTCGAATCAGTTACTGATGTTTGTTAAGTTATGTTAGTTGGTTTGTAAAGTAATGCAGCCTTGTATCCTTAGAGAATATGTTGTAATTAGTTATGTTAACATTACTTGTTATCTTAATCATTTAAAAAAAAAAAATTTCCCTGTTTCATATAGCATAAGTGTGTATTCTTTAAGGTGTTCAAGGCGGGCGTTACAGTAGTGTGCTGGTATTTTAGTCATGGTATCAATGGATTGGTCTCAGATGATTAGTCTTGTGATAGATAAGATCAACGTTGAATGAGAACTTGAACACAATAATTTTTATGTGGTATGTCGACAAAGCTTTAGTAGTTTGGATTATAGATATCAAACCCAAATGTAATAGACCTAGTTGCAACGAGGATCATACAGAGCAGCGTGGAAAGAGTAAGAAGCCTAAAGATTCTTATCCGATTGGAAGTTAACAAAAGTGTATATATATATAAAGTAAACTTAATTTTTGTTGTCTACACTAGTTTATGATCTAAGGTCATTAAATGCATTAAAGTTGAGATGTAATCTAATACCTTTCTTATACAAGGTTTAATATAATGGGTACATTTTATTCTTTCTCAATGTGAGAGCATACAATTGAGGAGGTGATGTGCACAGTATCTGAGATCTACATTTAAAAAAAAAAACTAGGGCTTATAAATGTATATGCATCTAAGGTGAGGATTATTGAGACAAATATGGAGAATTGAGATGAAAATCAAAATAAATGTTGAACTTGATTTTAATCTAAATTTTAAAAAGCCAAAACTTTCATAAAGAATTAGAAAATAGAATAAATATTGATCTAAATGTTGGAAAGACATATGCATGATTTAGGAATGCCAAATTTATAAATATTAAAATCTACATAAAACCATCATTTCATTTAATTTATATTTATTTCAGTCCAAAGGGATGACTAGTACTAGTTTTAAAATGCTTAGTAATGGATTCCATTTTTTATATTTTTGGATTCCATTTTTTCTATTATTGGATTTCAAGAATGTAATTACTAGACTCTATTAGCTAAATTATTGGATTTCCTAATTGGTGTTTTAAAAATTAACATTATAAATTTCTAATTTCAATAGTAAATAAACATTTTAATTATTTAGATTGTAACTTCTAATAATTTATTCTCCCATTTAGATTATTTATAATTTATCAAAAGAATTGTTAAATTATATGCGGGTTCTATAGGGACCCACTCCCTTAGAAAAAAATAAATTACAAATATGACATTATAATAAAATAGGAAAAACAAAGGTTTTCTAAGAACAAAACATGACAAACACTAAAAATCTCACATAACCCCTTACTAGATCAAGAAATATGAATAACCATAGATGTCCAAACCAAACCATATCAAAATGGAGTGATTGACCTTCACAAAACTAGTTCATTGTTGGGATCTCATCCCCAATTGATGGGGGAGATTTAATTCATTATATACCTTATTTTGTGTGTCCTCGAGTTTTGAGTCTAGAAGATCCATTTTTGGGTTTGTGGTTTGTGATGGACTCTCAAAAATTATTTCAAATTTAAATCAAGGAATGTCAACCTCATCCCCACCTCTCAAGGCTATGTTAACCACCCCATCTTTCTTTGATCAACACAAAACATGTCACAAATAATATGGGTTGTTTTGGAACACTTAAACTTGATAAGACATATAGAGAAGATCACACTAAATTGAGAGGATTAGTCTTGATCCTAGAAGAAAATAAAAACAAATAAAAGGTGCTAGATTTATTTATTTCAAAGTGTATGTTAAAATAGATCAAATTAAGACTTATTTAGAATAACTAAATGAGCCTAATCTATAACTAATTAACCTACACACAAGAGCTAGGACCAACAACAAGCCAGGAGACTAGCACTTGGAAATAGAAAGTGGAAACAAACACATGCAAACTAGGAAAAGGAAACTTGTAGTAGGAAAATATGGTATTTTGCACTTGATAGAATTAAGAACCATGAAGAAGAAATACTAAGAATGTTGTAAAGGATTTACTAAATAAATTTGGAGATGGTCAAAGTTGTCTTATGGAAAATGAGTGAGTTGGTGATTAAGTATGGGGAATTGGTTCTTTTGTGTCTAATGATTGCATAGTTAGAATTGAAGATTCTAAAACTCATCGAGAATCTAGATTTACAAATCTCTTATAAAGAATTTTTACATATAAAAAGTAACTGAGAAAATACGAGGGTAAAAATAAGATAAATGCACTATAATTGCAAACCATAATCTAATTGTAACCCATAATAGAATTTAGTAAAAATAGAAAGTGGAGAATAATAAATGATCAAAATAACATGGAGGAGTTTCTTAGAAAGTTTTCAAATCTTGAGAGTGATACTTTTACAATTTCTAGTGGGTCTAAATTTTTAATTGAAGCTTCACCATGAACTACAATCATATTTTAGTTAAGCACCTAAAAAATAAGAAACTTGCAAAAGAAAGTTTTAAGGAGGAGCCTACCTTAGTCAACCCCCTTGTGGGTTTTCAACAAAAATCCATAAACACAAACTGATTCAAAATAAATGTAATCAAACTATGGCGATAGAAATTAGAGGATATAACATGGTTAATAAAGAGTGAAACACACAAAACCGAATGGTAATAGGAAAAATCCTAGGAAGTGGAAATAAGGGAAACAACGGTAGGAAAAGGAAAAATAGATGAATAAGAAGGCTTGTGAGAAAAATGGTTGCAAGGGATGATGGGAGGATGGGAGTATGCAAAAATGGATGAGGGAATGGGGATCCAAAGGCTAGGGGAGATGGAAATTAGATAGTATAATGGTATGCAAAGAGAGGTAAATGGTGTTAAAGGCTACTTCATGAACCAAAAATGACTCCAAAAAGAATCCATTCATAGATCCAAAACAGAAGAAAGGCTCCAAGACACTCCAAGCTCCAAGCTATAGTAGAAATATCCAAGAAGATGATGCAATATAATAACATGTAAGGATAACAAGATTGTGGATAGGTGAAATGAGAGGAAGAGGGGTCTATACAGATATTTTCATAGTGTTTTTAGGCAAGTGATCAACGAAAAATATTATACGTGAATAATCAATAATCGACCACCAAAATGAAGTGAAGATGTGCACAAAAAACCTAGGGGAGAGACAAAAATTAAATGATATGCGTTAGAATAACGATTAAAAGGATAGGATAAACACAGGGCTTCCATAAAGGTCAAAAATGCATGAAAAGGGGATACTCAAGCACATAGGGATACACAAATGCTCAACAACACTAAGCTAGGTGTGAACAAGGGTAAAACAAGGCTAAGAATATACACAAATGGTAACACCTAAAATGAGTTCAAAACATGATAAAAGATTTTACAAGGTATGCAATTTATATTATTATATATCCTTAGGAAATAGTAACATGTTTGTTATATGCCTTAATGTGTATAATTTATTAAGCATCACTAAGCTTATTGTGGATGTCTTTAACTCTTAGAAAAGTTTTATCTTTGGAAAAAAAATTATTAAGCATCACTAATCTTATCATGGATGCCTTTCACTCCTGGAAAAGGGTTATCTTTGGAAAATAATTGAAAAATCTACAAGTTCTGTAATTTGATCTTGCACTAATATCTAAGTGTGGGTGCCAAGTTGTATTGAATTTTCTTATGTGAATAAAATTGTGTTGTTGAAATTATTCCATTCTATCTCTATTCTTTGTATCCTATGTGTATATTGAACCATGTTTCTTTGTTTGACAACTAGTCCTTCATTAGACACTTGGTCCTTTTCCTTACATCAATTTTTATAGCACCTATTATAGTTTTGTCTAGGACCCCAATTTTGTATTAGATGGAAATTTTGATATGGTTTGGTTTGGACATCTATGGTTATGAA
The DNA here is from genome assembly GCA_027924645.1 of Cunninghamia lanceolata. Classification (NCBI taxonomy): domain Eukaryota; kingdom Viridiplantae; phylum Streptophyta; class Pinopsida; order Cupressales; family Cupressaceae; genus Cunninghamia; species Cunninghamia lanceolata. The sequence goes on from BSBN01001760.1 coordinate 172,922, forward strand.
ATAGAGACCCCCTTCAAAGGCTTTGTTGCGATCCGTTGTGCAATTGAAGGTAACCATAAAATAATTATTTTCCAAAAGCATAATCTCCATCTCTCCCTCCAGCATCGAAGTCCATTGGGCCCATGAATCAAGAAATTGTAACGAAACCCGCATCCCCATAAACTTGCACAATAATGAATGCTTCGAATAATATTCAATATCTTCTGCAATCATCTCGAGTGGAATAACTAGCTTCGGTCTCTCCTTACAAAGCTCTAGACATCCATTGATTTTCAAATTTTGGGAACCACTAGACGAGCCTAATTCGACAAACCATGGATCTGACAAAAATAAATTGTTATCAAATACTTTTGCAGCCTGAGACGATGACTTAGCACCCACTATCGTATGAAAATCCATTGAAGAAGGGGCCCCAGACAGTTCACCTCAGGCCATGACAATGCGCTCGCCCCAAAACAGGCATGCAAGCCCATAATCCACCAAAAAGAACAAATCCCATGCAACAATCACACCCCTCAGAGAACACAAGCCATTGCCAGGACCCCACACACCCCATGATACAATGTCAAAACATGTGATGAGATGACCTTGAGGTATGGTAGTCCTTATGCAAGGAAGCATTTATTCTTTCCAATGCATAGGATGTCTTTGATTCACACCCAATCAAATCCCAATCACACACAAGGAACCTAGTTGCCCCAGTCATTTTGCCAAGACAAACCACAAACGTAAATCAAAGAAAAAGGTCCCGCTCTGTCCTTTCTTCTCTTCATCACTTAGGGACTGCCTTGAGAAGCATTAGAACGAGACTGCAAAACAAATAAGACATACGAGACCCAGAGTCAACAACCACGTAGATCATTCGTTGACTGTGTATGTGTTTGTTTTATTGATTATGATAAGGTTGAATAATGCCTGGTTTCAGGATAGGAAGCATGTCATATAAGATGTTAAGTTTGGTTTCGGCAATGCGACCACCTGTATAAGGCAAGTGATAAGATTGTGACATCTCATATAAGACATGTGGTTTGGTTTTGAGAATGCCACAAGTTGTGAGATGATTGGCATGTGATGAATGATGATGTCTGAAAGATGAAACACGTCGTCTAAGGTGTAAAGCTTGGTTTCAACTATGCCCCATTCTATTGTAAGACATGTAGTAGTTGATAAAGATTGTTAATAGTGATGTTCATTTATCACTATTAGAATGATTCATGATGATTTCTTGGTTGATTTGATAAGCTATCTTGCTGATGTTTGGGGTTGTTTTTCTTGTGAAAGACTGACTATTTTGGTCTGATCAAGGTGTCCATCTCACCAAAGGATGAATTATTATGATAGATGACTCAATGGGCCATAAGTAACCGACCTAATGTCTCATGGGCTTATCAGAGATGGCCTTGCTTATATGGAAGTGCAGAGACAACATAGTTTGACCAAGTGGACTCTTGTGTGACCTAAAACCTAAGGGGGGGGATGCCTCGGGGGCTCATTAGAGATGACCTTGCATACATGAAAGCTCAGAGGTGATGTAGTTTGACAAGGTGGTTTTGACATAGTTTATTACTTGGGGTTTTTGGTTGGTTATTTGATTTTTTGTGATTTTTGATGTTTTCGATGTTTTTGGACTTTTGGGAATAATTGATGTTTTTGAGTTTTTGGGATTATTTGATGTTTTTGGATTTTTGAGAATATTTGATGTTTTTGGGTTTTTGGATATTTTTGGATTTTGAGAATATTTGATTTTTTTTAAATTTAAAAATATTTGATTTTTTTTTAAATTTTGGGGAATATTTGATTTTTTTGGATTTTGAGAATATTTGAAAGGTGTCCTACAATACCGTTTTTTAAGATCAGGAATTGCCCCCAGTCAGGTATAGGACAAATTCATGACCGAGACAGGATGGGGATGGGATGATAACAAAGTGTTCAGGAAAGTCAGGAAGATGCTAAATGTCAACTTATTTCTAGGCCATGAAAAGGACAATGTGGTTTATGATGGGATATGACATGAATTATGGTGTGAATTATGTAGGATTTATTGTGGAAAGTGAAAAGACAAGATAGAGTTATGGTAGACAATGGAGCCAAGACCAATTACACATGGCACCTGCTTGCTAGGTTTTCACCATGGTACTTATCCAAAGTGCTACCGAAGTGGTTTTCACTTTTGGACATATTATTTCTCTTTACTATTTTTTTGCTTTTTTGCTTTTTTAATTTTTGGCATTTTTTTTGGCACTTTTTAATTTTTTTTATATTTTCTGACTTAGGTATAATATCTTTGAAGGTGCATGTTGTTGATTGGCTCTGGTAGCAGTTCACCTTCAAGGGTAACAAATTGATATGCTCTCGATCCATACGTAGCCGTGATGATATAGGGACCTAACCAGTTTGGTTCAAACTTTCTCAACTTCTATTCCATTTGTTTCTTGGGGTTCTCTTTTAGGATCAAGTCTCCAATATTGAACAGTCTAACTCTAACCCTCTTGTTATAACTGCATCAAAAATGGTTATGATACACTTGCAAGTGTACCAGGGCATTCTACCTTCTTTAATCTAGTAGCTCGAGCTCATGTAGTCTAGATACCCTATAGTCTTTGTCATCCACAAATTGCTTTAGTGATACTCTCAGGGAAGGTAAATCAACCTCTATGGGCAGGATGGATTTGGAAACATAGATAAGGGAGTATGACATGGCTCTGGTGGGAGTGAGGATTCTGGTGCGGTAGGCCCACAAGGTGAGATTGAGTTGAATATACCAGTCATGGCTAGCATCATTAAGAGTCTTCTTGAGGATTTTTATAATGATTTTATTTGACGCCTTGGTTTGACCGTTGCCTTGGGGATAATATGGAGTGACAAAATGGTGTTGGATGTGGAATCTTTCACATAGTTCATGGATGTCTTGATTTTTGAAAGGGTGACCATTATTCGTGACAATATGATGTAATTGAGGATGACTTTAGCAATCTGTTTGCCGGTGATGTATGTCATGGGGATTGCCTCAATTGACTTTGTGAAATACTCAGTGGCAGTGATGATGAACTTGTAGCCATTGACAGAGTTGGGATGGATTTTGCCCATGATGTCAAGTCCCCATTGAGAGAATGGCCATGGAGATGTAAGTGGTTGCAAGTCTTGAGCAGGTGCATGCACAAGATCTCCATGTATCTGACACTGTCTGCACTTTTTGAGTGGTATGCATATTTTTCCATGGTGGTCCAATGGTATCCAACTCTTATGATCTTTTTGGCTAGTGTAGGACCACTAGAGTGAGCTCTGTATATACCTTCATTTACTTTGTGTAGGGCCATTTGTGCTTCCTCGGTGTCAAGACATCATAGGAGGGTATTGTCAAATCTGCGGCGGTAAAGGGTGTCATTGATGATGACATATTAGGCAGATTGGTGTACAAAGGATTTACGATGATTCGAGGATAGGTCAGGTGGGAGGATTTGGTCATGTAGGTATGTGTAAATGTCATGATACTAGGGAGATGTGGTACCGACGATTTCACATACTAGCTCTGATTTAGGGACGTCAAAGGTGGGGACCAACAATTGTTCCACCAAGAATTCAAATTGAGGCACATTTTTTAGGATATCCAAGAGAGATCCTATTGTACCCATTGCATGAGCTGCTCTGTTCTGAACCCTAGGAATTTGATCTAAGACCACTATGTCAAAATAGAGTCTGAAGCTATCAACCATTCTCTTATATGGCATGAGTTTTTCATCTTTTGTGTCATACTCATTGTTGACTTGCTTGATGATGAGCTGTGAATCTCCAAAGACTTGTAATTTCTTGATCTTCCAATTGATGGCCATACGTAATGTAGTGAGCAATGCCTCATATTCAACAATATTATTTGTACAAGGAAAAGCTATCCGAAATGCTTTAGGGATGGCATCTCCTTGAGGAGTGATGAATAGAATTCCTGTGCCTGAGCCATGATTTGTGCAGGAACCATCAAAGAATAATGTTCATGTTCTGGGAACTTTCAAGGCAAAGATTGATTCATCTGGAAAATTTGCAACCAAAGGATGATTCGTTGTTGTGGGTGCCTTTGCTAATTGGTCTGCGATCACTTGTTGCTTTATTGCTTTGCGATTAATATACTATATATCAAATTTGCTCAATATTATAATCCATTTGGCCAATTGTTTTATTAAGGTCACCTTGTTGAGTAAGTACTTCAGGGGGTCAATCTTTGCAATTAGTTTTATCTGATGACTCAACATATAATGTCACAATTTTTGGGTGGCAAAAACTATGGCTAGGCATGTACGCTTTATGGAATTGTAATTTAGCTTGTACCCCACTAATATCCTATTGATGTAATAGATTGTCCTTTCTTTTCCTTCCTCGTAATTTTTTGCTAAAATTGCTCCTAGTGCTGAAGACATTGTTAATATGTACAATAAAAGGGGCTTTCCTAGTATTGGAGGCATGAGAACTGGTGGTGACAACAAATAATCTTTGATCTTCTGAAAGGCTTTCTGGTAATGTTTAATCCATACAAAGGGTACCCCTTTGCAAAGTAAGTGTTGAAATGGGTGGCATTTGTTAGGGAGTTGCGGAATGAACCTCCTAATTGATTATAATTTGCCTTGTAGATTGTGTAGTTGTTTGAGACTTGTTGGTGGATGCATATCCATGATGGCTTTCACTTTAGTGGGATCAACTTCTATGCCTCGGTGAGAAACAATATAGCCCAGTAGTTTGCCTGATGTAACCCTGAACATGTATTTCTTAGGGTTTAGTCTGACCTTATATTCTTCTAGCCATGTGAAGACTTTGTCCAATACATCCAATTGGGTTCTTCTTGTAACTGATTTGGCCAGTAAGTTGTTGACATAGTCTTCCATAAATGTGTGCATATAATCGTGAAAGATTGTTGTCATTGCCCTTTGGTACATAGCTCTAGTATTTTTTAGGCCAAAGGGTATGACATTCCAGCAGTATGTGCCCAACAGAAATGTAAAAGTAGTTTTATGTTGATCTTCTGGAGCTATCCTTATCTGATTATACCCTACGAAACCATCCATGAGTGAGCATTTCAAATCCAGTGGTAAGGTCGACTATAATGTCAATGTTTGGCAAGAGAAAATCATCTTTCAAACATGCCTTGTTCAGGTCTCAGAAGTCTTCACAGATTTTGATCTGGTTGTTAGGTTTTGTAACTGGTACGAGGTTAGATACCCACTCTGGATAGTCTATTGGTTGGATGAAACCCACATCGAGTAGCTTTTTCAATTTTGCCTTTACCAAGAGCGCGATCTATGGATGGATTTTTCTTAATTTCTGCTTCACCGATTTGGCATTTGGCAACAATGGTAGGTGATGTAAGATAAATTGTGGATCTAGTCTTGGCATGTTGGCATATGACCAAGAAAAATTAACTTGCCTTGCTGAGAAGAAAGCTTTGAATTCAGGCTTCTCTTGTTTTGTTAATGACTCCGCAAAATGAACGATATTGGGATTATCTTCTGTACTGAGGTTGGTCTCAACAAATTTTTCCACTAGCAGTGTTGATCACTCTTGTGCAACGGGAAGCACATCCAACCCTCCATCCTTGGGCACCTCAGAGAGGTTTTCACCCTCAGATACATCGTTTATTTTACTTTTTCATGGTCAAGAGGTGCCTTTCGGTTCTCACATAGAGACCCTTTTTCTTTTTCTTTTTCACTTTTATGACTAGAGGGTGGAGTGGATTCTCTGAAGTAACCAACATCATCGAGATCCATGATGTATCCAACTTTATGATCCACTTGAGGTATACCTTCACGAAGTCCCATGAACTCAGCAATAGCTTCATCATTCTCAAACAAATCCAAGCTAGGTGGTGTATGTTGATCCTAGTCTATGAGTTCAAGATGGACTAAGGGGAAGCCATCATCGATGTTCATGTAGCTTATGATTATGGGAATTAGGGTGCAAATGGAAGTATTGTTAGGATCCCAGAAGATGCTGATCCATGCTTCACCGTCAGGTAGGTGAGGTTGGGAAGATATAGGCTTGGATTCGGGAGGGTCGCTTGATGTCTCAACATCCTTGGAAGTACTTGCATCCCTACTCAAGAGTAACTTAGTACTAGGAGTGCTTTCTCTTCGTGATGTATACCCTAGCCCCTTGTTGCAAGGTCACATGGTTGGTTGAATGGGTTTTGTTCTCCCATTTTTGTTAGGCCCAAGTCTACTATACCCATTGTATCCTTGTTGTCTTACAAAATCATAGCCTTTTCCATATTGTTCCATGGGTAATTGTACATGCTTGATCTCTTCTTCCTCCTTGTAGAGGCACTTAGAGACATCATCATCTACATCCTCTTTGTTAAGCTCTCCCCATTTTGTGAAAGTGGTGGGGGCGACAAAACTAGTCTCCTTAGGCTTGATTGGGCTAGGTTTGCCGTGAGACCTTGGTGATGTTGGGAGCTTGCTGATGCAGTATGAGCCTTCTATCTTATATACTCCACATCCTTTATCTTGGATTTGAACTTTAGGGTTAAGTGGCGAAATGAAAGTGGTGGTGGATTTTGATAATGTGGATGGGTTGACATAATGTGATGAGGTGGAAGATGAGATACCCCTATTTATGGGTACATGATGCTGAGGAACTTCTCACAGGTGACTGCAGTATTGGAAGGCATTGGGATCGCCAGGTATAGTGATTTTCATGCCATTGTAAGGGAATTTAATGCATTGGTGGTAGGTAGATGGCACAACCTTCATGGCATGGATCCATGGTCAGCCAAGGATAAGATTGTAGGGAAGTTCAACATCCAAGACATGAAATGCAGTATTGAGAGTGGCAGGCCCAACTGTTACGAGAAGTGAGATCACTCTCTTGGAGGAACATTCAACATCGTTGTAAGCTTTGATGACAATTCTTTTGGTGGGGTCCACACATGCTTGCAAGTATCCCAATATCATCACCAACTTTAAAGGACATATATTTAATCTGGCTCCACCATCCACCAAGACTCGACTAATCTTGTGCTTGTTAATGAAGAGCTCAAGGTGTAATGGGTCGATGTGATTAGGTCAATGTGAGGGTACATCGCGTTCAATGAAAGTAACATGGTTGGAGGTAGATAAATGTCCCATCATGGCATAGAATTGATTGACATTTAGGTTCGTGGGGACAAAAGATTCCAACAAGGCTTTGTCCAGAATGGCCTTATGCTCCAGGGATAGGCAAAGCAATTCAAAAATGGATATTTGCACCGGAGTCTTTTTCAAATGGTCCAAGAGATTATATTGTGTCTTTGGTTATGAATTAGATGGAGCACCTCGCAGTGTTATCTTGGCCCTACGAGTGGTGATGACACACTCAGCAAGGGACTTGATGGTGATCATGGAGACATTATCATCAAACGCGCGGATACTGTTGATGGTGTATTCATAAGCGAAATTGCTGTAATTGACATGGTCATGTGGCTTGGTTCCTGAGGTGGAGGCTTTTCCCGATCCATGATTCTGTTAAGGGTCTTGAAAGATGGTGTGATCGATATTAGAAAAACCTTGTGGATTATCTACAATGACATCTCCTTAGTTAATAAAGTCTTGTATGATGTTCTTCAGGTTGTAACAATTGGATGTTTTGTGACCTTTTATTCTATGATATTCACAAAAGTTGTCATTCCATGAGGGAGGCTTAAAAGCTAGGTCGTATGGTTTGACCTTTGATAGTTGGATGAGGTTGGACTGTAACAACTTCTTTAATATTGTTTCAATAGGCTCTGTTAGGGGTGTATAGTTTCACTGAGGGGTATTATTCTTTGGAGGTAGTCTTCTTTGGTTGTTTTGAATTGCATTAGCCGTTTGTTGTTGCAGTTGTGGTTGTTAAATGGATGACTGATTATTTTGCACCAAGGATGCTTTGAGTGTGTGGATAAAGGATTGATATCCGCCTCTGATTCATGATTTGTGGTGTGCCTATTAGTCACAATGATAGAATTGTAGTTAGATGTACGAAAGTTATTAAATGGTATTAGTAGATGGATGAAATGTTTTAATAATTTGTGAAATGCAAATCAAAATGACATGCATGAAAAATGACATGTTTGGGGTATTGTGTTTTGTCACATTCATGTCTTGTTTATGGCAAGTACATGCTAAGAATCTATAAAAGAATTTCAATGTGTTGAAAACCCTAAATTTGTTATAGCATCAGTTAGAATGCACCATGATATGAGGAACCATGATGATGTTGTGCCATGTACATTAAGGATTGACTAAAAAAAGATGAACAAAAATATGCCCCAATGAACACATCATCAAAACACATCATGATATAATGGATCATGACTATATTGTTGGAATACGTTGTGGGACACAAGAAAACAATACACTCATTATGGGTTAAGCAAGTTCGAGTGATTCATCCATAGTGGGGATGGTGTCTCTCTCACTTCTATTGATGGGTTTGGATATGGGAGTAAGGAATCGATTGAATAGGAGGTGAAACCATTCGAGATTGAGAAAAACCTGACACAACTGCTGGGGGCGAGGTGAAGTGGGAAGCATCGAGACCTATGAAGGAAGGAGGGAAAGACAACTTCATTCATAGGAAGGGGCATTTTTTCCTCATGTGGGAAATGAAGGGTTGGAATCAGGGAGAGAGAAACATCGCAAGTAGCTACTTTCCTCTAGAAGGATAGGGCCTCTACTTCTCTCGCCTCAGAAATTGGCTATTGAGTTGCCGCCAACTATGCCCCTATTCCTCTTGCCTTAGGTGTGCACTTTTCATAGATGGATAAAAAAGATACATAAATATTTTACTCTCGTTCAGTTGAAAACCAAGTTATTGAATTGTGTGACAGTGATAACGATGTCGGCTATGCCCTAATGATTGATTAACTCCAAACGAGGACTATGTGAAGACTAAAGGAAAAACCTATTTGAATATATTAATTGTGCTTTGTGATATGCAATTGTTCTTCGAATTTTGATCTAGGGGTTTACGTTAACGATATTGCATTTTTCTTGTTTACATGTCATGTTTGTTCAATATGTGTGTTCTTTTGAGTGTAAGGGTTATGTTGTGGAAGGGTACACATCGTAATGCCTCAAAAGTGTAGATGGGAGAAACTCAATGGTTTCTTCCAAAGCACGAATTAATACTTTGCCCTCATTCCATAACAAAGTCAAAAATGGTGGAGGAATGATCTCAACGAGATTAGATGGTGTGGAGAGTACATTATCAGCAAGTTTCCATCATTGTACTTTCCCAAGCCGCCATAAGATGATTCTCACCAAAGGGCGATATTTCTTTTTACTATTTTTTATTTTTTTATTTTTTTTGTATTTTTGTATTTTTTGTATTTTTTTATATTTGAATTGTTGTTGTGTTAGGCATGGAAAGGTTTGAGATGCACAGTGTTCATTGGCTCTTCTATCTCTTAACCATCTGGTGCTGGTGTAGCCAACTTGTATGCTCTTGATCCATATTTAGTGATGACGATGTAGGGGACCAACCGATTTGATTCAGAGTCCCCTTTCTTTTCTCAATCTTGATTTGTGTTTCTTTGATTTTCCTTTAGCACAAGATCGCCAATCTCAAACTCTCTAGATTTTATGCATTTATTGCAGCTCTAATGTAAGCGACTCTTATACACCTTCAAGTGATTCAATGCATTAAGCTCACATTCATTAAGAAGTTCTAATTCATGCAAACGTGTAACTCAATACTCATCATCAATTAAGTTTTGCAAATAAATTTGCAAGGACGGTAACTCAATCTCAATTGGTAAGATGGCTTTGGCTTCGAAGAACAAGGAATAGGGATTAGCTCTCGTGGTTGTATGGATGCTTGTGTGATAAGCCCATAGGGTGGGATGTATTTGAAGGTGTCAATCATGGCTAGCATCATTGATGATATTTTTTTAGGATTTTGATAAGGGTTTTGGAAGATGCCTCAGCTTGACCATTACCTTGAGGGTAGTATGGCGTGGACCATTTATGCTTGATATGGAATTAGTTGCAAAGGCCTTGGACTTCATGGTTCTTAAAGGACATACCATTATCTGTGATGATCACGACACGGATACCAAACATAAAATAATTATAGTTAAGGATGAATTTGGATATTTGCTTGCTAGTCACAGGTGAGAATAATTACTTTCACCCGCTTTGTGAAGTATTATGTTGCAATAATGATGTGCTTATGGCAATTGGAAGAACATGGATTAATCTTACTGGTGAGGTTGGGGCCTCATGTAGAAAAGGTCCATGGAGTAGTGATCGGTTGTAGAGATTAAGATGGCGCATGAATTAAGTCTTTGTGCTTTTGACAAGATACACATTTTATGACATACTAATAAGTGTCATGCTCCATGATGGGACAATAATATCCTATTCTTAGGAGCTTATTGGCTAGGAGTGTGTCATTTGTGTGCACTTCGTAAATACTATTTTGAACTTCATTGATTGCTAAGTCAATTTCATCCAAATTGAGACATCTTAACAAAGTGCCATCATAACTCCTACAATAGAGTGTGCCACCAAGGAGGGTGAAATGGGATGTGCATTGGATGAAAGATTTGTGTTGATTGGAGGAGAGGTCAAGTGAGAGCATTTGATTATTGAGATAGGTGTAGATATCATGATACCAAGGGCAATTGGGGCCAACAATTTCAGATATCATTTATGTTTCTGAGACATCATATGCAGGGATCAGTAGTTCTTAAACCAAGAATTAGCACTCCTATGTATCATTGTCCTTGTAACAAGGGATCTGATTGTGGCTATGGCATCAACAACCTTATTGTTTATTCAAGGAATCTCGAAAAACTGAATGTCGGTGAAATATTTCTTAGAACTATCAACCATTCTTCTATATGGAATACATTTTTCATCCTTCATATAGTATTCATCATTAACTTGTTTGACAACCAACTGGGAGTTAAAAAAAATAATAGGTGTTGGATGTTCCACTAAACTACAAATTTTAAACTTGAAATTAGGGCTTCATATTCTACAATATTGTTTGTACATGGAAACACGATTTTAAATTCCTTAGGTATGAGATCCCCTTGCGGTGTAAGGAACAAGATGTCTACCCCCTAGCCACAAGTAGTTAAAGACCCATCAAAATAGAGCTTCCATTCATGTGATTCTTCAAGGTTTAAAATGGATGCATTAGGAGATTCTAGGGATAATGATTGGGTATCTTCTAATGGTGCTTCCACTAACTAAACAGCTAGCACCTTCCCTTTGATTACTTTTTAATCTACATATTTACTATCGAATTCGCTAAGCAATATGACCCACTAGGCCATTCTTCTAGTTAAGGACATTTTCGATAAAAGACATTTGAGTGAATCAATTTTTTCTATCAGCTTTATTTTATAATTGAGCATATAGTGCCTAAGTTTTTACAATGCAAACACTACAGCCAAGCATGCCTTCTCCATCGAAGTGTAATTGACTTCATAACCTACTAAAGTTCTGCTTAAGTGGTAAATGGCTTGTTCTCACCCTTGGACAAGAGGGCTCCCAAAGCATGTTGTGTTGCCAAAATGTATAGTAACAAGGGTTTGTTTGGTACATGTCACGAGAACTGGTGGATTAGAAAAATATTACTTAAGTTTGTCAAAAGCTTGTTGGCATGACTTATCCCAATGAAAGTCCACATTTTTCTGTAAGAGATGTATGGTTTGACACTTGTTTACAAGTTGAGCAATGAATCTCCCTATAGCCTAAAGCTTCTTCTGGAGACTATGAAGTTGTTTAATATCTTGTGGTGGAGCCATTTTTGTAATGGCTTTAACTTTTGCAGGATCCATCTTTATTCCCCTATGAGAGACAATGAAACCCAAGAACTTGCCTAAGGTTAACTAAATATGCACTTCATCGGATTCAAGCAAACCTTATACTCTCTCAATCTTTGAAACATGTGCAAGACTGTAGGATGCTTTGCTCTAGTTTTAGATTTACTTAATATGTCTTCCACATAGTCTTCAACAATATGATGAAGCATATCATAGAATATCATAGTCATTGCTTGTTGATGGGTTGCCACAACATTTTTCAAACCCAGAGGCATGATTTTATAATAGAACATTCCCCGAATAGTTCTGAAGGTTGTTTTGTGTTGATCCTCATGGGTTATTTGGATTTGGTTGTAACCAAAAAAACCATCCATAAGTGATAGCATCTCATGCCATGTAGTGAGGTTAACTATCATGTCAATATTAGGTAAAGGAAAATCATCCTTTGAATATGCCTTCTTGATATCTTGAAAGTTGGTGCATATGCAGATATCTTTGGTTTTCTTTCCCATAGGAACAATATTGGAGATTCATTAGGGATAGTCAATAGGCTGAATAAACCCCACTTTTAGTAGCTTCTACAACTCTTTTTTAACAAGGAGAGAAATCTTGGGATATATTTTTCTTAACTTTTACTTCATTGGTTTAGCATTGGGACACAAGACAAGATGGTATACCATGAGTGAAGGATCTAACGTTGGCATATTGACATAAGACCATACAAATAGTTTTGAGAATTCTTTGATTGTTGTAACAAGAGTTTCCTTCTCATCGAATCCAATGTTTCTATGATTTGAGTAATCTGACAATTTTCTTTTGTCCCAAGATTGGCATCTAAGGCCTCTTCAACCAATAATGGTGACCCATCTTGTAACTAAGCAAGTGTTAGGGGAAGGTTGAGTTCCTCGCTCATGGATATTTCTTCTTGAGTTTCATTGGATAGTGCCTCAGAAAGGTTCTCATTAATGGGCATCAAGCTTTTACTACTTTGTCCTTTTGACTTTTTTTATTTCTTTGATTTTTCTTGACTAGGGAACTCTTCCTACTCCCTAAAATATGCAAACATGTTAAGTTCAATCTCAAAGCCCTTCTTATGATCTCCTTGTGGGGTGTGATCCTGAAGTCTCATAAGTTTAGTAAATGCTTCATCATTTTGGAACGTATCTATTGGTACATTATCTTGTTGGCCCCAATCAATAAGCTCAAGATATTTGAGGTCAAGGTTGATGGCAAAGATGGTGGTTCCATAGAAGGTGATAGAAGAGGTTAGTGGCGGCAAGGTCTTTGTAGGAGCCATGAGTGGGCATTGTCTTAATGTGCTCAATTTCGAAGGAAGTATTCCCAATAATCTCACAGGAGTCACTGCCATTGTTGGGTTGCACATCAAAGGGCACGTATCCCAACCCCTAGGTTGTGTTCTCATACAAATATATGGGTTCAAGGATCCCTTGTTCATGAAGTTCGAGACCCCTTCGTTTGATTTTCATATTCTCACATTTGAATAGCTATAGGATATTCATTGTTTTTGAAGCAAGATGTGAATTCCTCATCATTTTATAGTCATGAGATATTTGAACTTTCCATATTCTCATCAATAAGGAAACCATGTTGCATGAAAGTAGTTGACCCGTACTACAACATAGTTTGTGTTTTCCTCTACCTCATGTTAGGTTGGCCATGAGATTGTGGATAGGGAGCTTGCCGATATAAAGGTGCCTTGTATCTCATATTCCCCACAACCTTTTTCAATGGTCTCAATGCAAGTTTTGGAAAGTGGAGTAGTGGATGCGGATGAAAGATCACTAGGATCTAGGTAGGATGACAACTATTAGTTTTAGGATTTAAATTAGGCAATGGTTAGCTTTTTGATACTGACCTTTCAACATCTTACAGTTTTGGAAGGGATGGGGATTAGTGGGAATGGTCACTTCTATGCCTTCATGAGGGAATTTGAGGAATTGGTGGAAAGTGGAGAGAATGGCTTACATTGCATGAATCCAGGGATGACCCAAGAGGATATTGTATGGCAAATCAAGATTAATGACATGACATAAGGTTTGCAACATCACTGGTCCAACTTCAATTGGTAGACGTATGGTCCCTTCTGTCACACACTCTACATTGCCATATGCCTTAATGGAAACAACCTACAGATCCAAGGCCTTTTTTAAATATCCAAGATGTTGCACTAATCTTTAAGTACAAATATTCAAACTGCATCCATTACATATAAGTACTCTCTTGATTTTATGTTCAGAAATAAAGGCTTCAATGTGTAGGGGTGATTATGGGATGGCTCTATGGAAGGCATGTCATTTTGGCTGAATGTAAGATGATAGTTTGATGATAAATGTCCCATGAGCTCTTGGAATTGTGATGGATCAATGTCATTTGGGACTCTTGACCCTATAAGACTTTATTCAATACGTCCATGTGAACATTGGATGTTTAAGAAGCTCTATGATTGATATTTGTGATGGGGTCTTCTCAAGTTGTTCGATGAGGTTGTAATGGCCTTTAGGAGTGGGTAGAGGAGGCCCTTGGATAGTGATCCTACCATGCCTCATTGTAACAACACAATTGGAAAATGTATTAATTTGCTCACTGGTATGTTCAATATGGCCAACAATAGAATCATGTGTGTGGGGCTTTGTGGTAATGAATGTTATTGGCATGGTTATCTTGATTTTGACTTTGCTTAGATGATGGGCACAATTGGTCATGCTTTAGGAATGAGTCTTGATAGATCCCCATTTTCCTGTTTGGTGATGACAATGTGTCCCCTTCTATCTCAATGTCCCCATGATCAAGGGTCATCCCACAATAATGGGTTACACTTTTTGGCCAAACTTGACATTGAAATCAACATTTTGAACTAAAGCTTCACTTTTTGACACCTATAGCCACTAAACCATTAACAATTTGAAGATGATGTGAACTAGTGATTTGCAAGATTTTGTTTGTAGATTCTAAATATTTTTTTTAAAAAAATTTTGGAGTTAAATTGTAAAAAAATTTGTGTCTCCTTTGATAACTAGTTTTTAATAGTAAACAACATTTTTTTAAAATGATGTGTATTTTGTAGCACATAACTTTTTTTCTACAATGGATAAAATTCTGATTCTTTTGAATTTAGATTGGTAACACCGATATTTAGGGCATACATTTGGTTTCATAATGTTTTGTTGAATATTTTTTTTAATTAAGTTTTGAAGTCAAACTAATTATAATTTAGACATAGGCGTATTCCGTAAAACATAACTTTTTCTGTATGTATCGAAATTCAATTTTTTTTTTTTTTGAAACAAGGACATCAATACCTAGGGCATAGATAATTTTTAGAATGTTTTTTCACTAATTCACTAATTTTCCATGTGTGTAGAATAGAGAACTTGATGTTCGGTGAAAAACCTACATTCACAAGAAATAAAAAATAAATATAATAATCAAATTAAATATATTTAAAATTATACTTTTTGGGAAGGTTATAATAAGGACTACATACTTACAAAACATAAATTTTAAATGAATTCATTTGATCCCCCAAAAGGTAAATCAAAAGTGGTTTTCTATTGGCATCTTGATAGGTGTAGAGGAGACTCCATTATAGGTATGGTTTAAAACTAGCAGGGTTCTATCTAAGGGGTTTTGAATCTAAGGGGGTTTAATCAAACCCTCTTCAATTAAAATCCTTTAAATGGAACCTTTCAAGGCTTAAATCATTATGTTTTCTAAAAATATGTGATTTCAGTAAAAATCAGGATCTCCTAGAAAGTGTAACCCATTATTATGGCAGCACCCTCAATCAAGTATTGGATATATTTTTTTAACTTCATGGACTTATTAGTCGCATGGCCTTTGATCTAGTGATAATCACAATATTCATGTTCTTTATACCATGCTAGGTTAGGCTTGTTCTCATCAAAGGGCTTAGTGAGTGGAAATATTATCATGTTTTCTTTAACTAACTTGTGGAACATTGCCTCTAATAGCTCTCCCAAGGATGTGTATTGTCTCCTTTCCATTTCCTATTTTGGTTGTCTGAGTGTAATAGTCACATCAGGAGGGTTTTGCATGGCTTGCACATATTCCAAGTTGTAACTCTATCACCAACTTTGTTTTTGTTCTTACTAAAAAACTTAGGCTTATTGGATTGATTTTGGTCTTTTGAAAAGATTTTGACAAGTCCTTTAGCTAGTAAGGCCCTTTCAATTTGTACCCCCTTCTCAATAATCTCAACGAAGATAGTAACACAATGAATTTGTAAATGGAAAGTCATCTCTTGATTTAAGTTGGTGATGAAGATATGGCCTAATTACTTCAGGGATATGCCATGGGAGCCTACTTACTAGGCTTCTCCAACATTGCAGAAAGGAAAAGAAGCTCTTTGTATTCCTTTGTTTAGCATTGTGTCAATCCATCATAGTTAGCTCATGTTCCACATTATATGAGAAATTTTTCACAAACCTTTCCACTAGGTCTACGAATATGTCATGATAGAGCCCTTAGGCAAGTGTAAGAACTATTTGAGAGCTTACCCCCCCAAGATCCTACGAAAGAGTGATTAGGTAATCATTGTTAAGCAACTTCATGGCATGTCATATATAATTCTTTTACATGGTCTCGTGGATCTCCTTTTTCCTTATATTTATTGAATTTAAGTATTTCAAAATATAGGGGGAAAGGTATTTGTGACATGGACCTACCAAAAGGATAAGGACATAATTCCTCATATGTGTACCCTTTATTTTGTCTTTGGGTTCTGTAACATACACCCTCGGATATATGTTTGTTATGTGCCAATTTTTTTATTTTTCTGCTTGTTTTGTTGTTTAGGGTTTTATGGGGTTTTCTTGCATGTGTGTTTTTGCATGAAAAACATATAAAACGAACTATATATTGAAAACCCAGAAAAACTAGAATAGATATCAACAAATTGATGAAGACCTAGATTATATTATATCAAAATATGAATTACAGTGACATACCCAGATGGAGTCTTACAACTCTGTAATAGTGCTGACGGAGAGCCAACACTACAAGTCACAAGAAATGTGCTCTGACTCCAAGAAATGAAAGGGATATTCAATAACAATTATCAGCAGCTCAATAGCCAACCCTTGACGCCAAGATTGCAAGAAGAATAAGACCACAAATAAGAGTCTCCGTTCTGAAAATCCAATGAATTGTACTAGCAAGGTACGACCCCTAGCAAGGATGTAGCAGCAGAAAATAACACCAAGTCTACTCCAAATAGCTCTATATTGATCTGAATGTACTTGCATCCCTCAATCGACCTCAGTAAAGTAGAAATGGCTACTCAAAACTCCACAAATAATGCTCAGCACTCCAAAATATGGTACAGCCTGAAGGTACAGCAGTACGGCCTGCATAGGAATGTTTATGGCAGCCACAAACTCCTCCAAAAATGTATAAGTCTGTCCCCTAAAAATTTGCTATCGGCTACAAACAAGATAACTCCATGAAATGTATTCATTCAAGCTCCAAACTCCATCAAAATGACTCCGGTGAAAGCACTACTGCGATTACTGGATGCATCCGCCAATACAATATTTGCTAATGGAGGTTTTTGTCCCCAGAAGCCAAGAACAACACAATCCTGCAGAGGTTTTCATCTCAGCAAGACAATACCAAACTAGGAAGCCAAGCATATCACATGAAGAGCCTTTTCCTCCTTTTATACTTTTTCATCTGGGAGTCTCTAAAATCCTCTTGCATATAGGATAAAACATGAGAGAAAATACATTTTAAAATATTATAATTCTCTTTAGTTCTTTTCTCAACATCACCCTTAAAGTCCCTTTTTTAAAACAACATTAAGTTGTCGAGCCTAGGCACCAAAGTCCAAAATAATAATGTTTAATTTACGGACTTTAAAACGGAGGCCAAGATGATGTCGAAAACCAATGATCTATAGCTTGTTGGAAAGGTCTTGACAAGACGAATCCAACCCCACTCTCAAAATTCTGTTTCGGTGCCAATCTTGAACTTACTAAAAATAGTAAGTAATAGCCATAAGCAAACTGAGCCAACTCGGAGGGTGCCAATTGGATCCACAAACCATCTAATAACCCTGAGTTCAATGCAACAACTGGGAGAGCCAACAGATGACTGCCAAGTCACCAAAATAGCGCCAAACTGACACTTACTAAAAATAATAGTGTTCCCCAAGGACCAAAGAGAACAAACTCAGAAAAACCCAGAAAGATTGCCAACATGCAAGCACTTACTACAAATAGTAAGTACGGACAAGTTGTTTGAAATCTCTCAGAAAAGTGTCAACCAGCTCCACTGGATCACCAGAACACCTTGGTGACATCAAAATACTCCTCTGATTATGTTGTCACCAACCCAGAAAGTCAACTCTGACTGAACTGCAAGAGAACTCAAAAATGGGGACATTACAGTCTGCCCTTCCCAAAGATTACTTATCCTCAAGCAATGCCAATACAGCCTCCAAACAACAGCCTGAACCAAACTGAAACCATAAATGAACCTAGGGTCCCAAGTTATTCTCAGCAAAGAACCACCACGCTGACGGTGCATTACTCTGATAAATCCTTCACCATGCAGAGAGTGGTGAAGCAACACATCGGAATCCAACTGAACTGTCATTCCAAACCTGTCACCACCTAGATCCCAACACATTAGAACCTCACATCCAACTATCATGAAGAGGTAAGTAAGTCTCGAAGTGTCTGAAGCACAACATCCCCTTCCATCCTCTGCAAAACTCCTATGGATGTACTGACTATCCAACATAGGTATTGGAAGATATGAAACTGCTCCTCTCAAATCAAGGGAATGAAAAAACTTTCCTCCATCACCGCTGTAAAAACTAAATCTGCAACATGCCTACTGACACCGCAACCTCTTTGAAGCCATGTCTCCAATGGAAATTTTTGAGACAAAGAAGTTGCAAACTCTGTCTGATGCATATCACCATGATGGTAATCTGATCTCTGACCCTGCAAATAATCCTCTATATGTATCTAGATAGGCTCCCACGTATTTCTTCTCCTGCTCCCGGGTTATAAACGGATTTGGTCCACCGGGAGCCTATCTACTGGAAGCAAAATTATCTGGCAAAGGAGAAAAAAGAACAAAGACAAAAGCCACAAGGGCTTATACCAGTCAAAGGGATGAAGAGGAGACTGAATTTGATGAAGAAATCAGGAAAGTGAAGAAATAGAAGAAATCATCCGGTGAACACTCTACCGGTCAAGGAGAAGAAGAGAAGGAAGAGGAATTTGTTGAAAAACCCACTCTATCCTTAGATGTTGTAGTGAAAGCAGTCATTGTGGATGGGAACCTGCAACCCTTAACAGAGTTCTATGATGCATATAATGAAGTAGATAAAAAGATTCTGGAGGAAGCCACAGTTAAGTTTTTGAACATTTACAATAAAGCTTTTATTGAAATTATCTCTCTAATTCCCAAAAGCTTAGCGAAAAGGCTTGAAATGAGGACGAACAATGCTCGAGCAAAAGATCTAGAAATCTGGGAACAGATAGCAATTCAGCTATATCCTTCAATCGATCCCAAGACAATGAATATGGTATTCAAAGATTGCAAGGATGAGTTCTGGAGCAAATCCAGGATGAATTAGCTCATGCTTGGTGAAACCAACAAAGTGGCAAGAGAGACTGAAGAGATCCTCCAGAATGCTTTTAAAAAATTCAACATTCCAATTATAGAGGACTTGGGTACTGACCCCTTGACCACAAGTGTTGAAAAAGAATCCACTGAGCAAGTCATGGACACCGGTGCAGAAAAGAATAAGGACTTGGAATCTTCTACTCCGGAAGAGGTGGCTCATGAACAAACAAATATCTCTCCTCCGGTTTCCCCTACAGTCTCCGGATCTAAAGGAGAAGAAAGAATACAAGAGAAAGAAGCAGAGGTGAAGGAAAAAGAAGATGACAGTACCAAGGTTGCAGAAGGAGAGAAGACTTCAACAGAGAAGACCACAACTGCTAGTGGTAAGAATGTGGAAGGAGAGAAAGCTCCAAAAGACAGTTCTGTGACCGCAGAAGAAAAGAAAAATCTGTCTCCAGCAAGAGACACTGCAAAAACTATCCAAGATTTCCTGAACAGAGAAACAATGGAGATTGATGAACCAGAGCTTCTACAAGGACCATTTAATTTTGATTCTCTTTCTCTGGTACAGACAATGAAGATAGCTTCATTTGCTAATGCAAATGCTAAAGAAAAACTCCTAAAGTCTCACATGGAAGACTCTGATTGATAGAAGCTGCTTCCGGAGTGCTAGAAAAGATTATGCCATCGCTTCAGAAGGATCACATAGCCTCCTCATCCAGTAATCTCAAAACTCTAGTCAATAGTGTTAGCACACATTTTGATTCCCTAGAGAAGTCAGCAGAAGATAAGGTCCGGAAGGAATTTCTTGCAAAAAGATTATCAGAGGTACAAGGGTTGATAATTAATGATAGGAGAAATATGAATATTGGGATAAAGAGCTTAGAAAATGCTCTTTAAAATGGTGGAGAAATATACAAATTTTGTTTATCATGGTCCAAAACAACAGTGGAGATTGAGAAGAAAATGAAAGAACAGGAGGATAAACTGATAAAACTTTCTCAAAATTTTGATCCACTTACTACATCCATAATAAATCAAGAATATCAAATGGTTGTAGTTTTGAATGAAATTAAGAATCTTGAAAAAGAGAAGAAAAATAGAATCAGTAGGTTGAGTGAGCTCAGAGGGATAATTGTCCCTAAGTTAGAGGCCATGCATGAGGCCATAAAAGAACCTCAAATCACAGCCCAAACAAATGATCCAACAGATCTAAAAAGGGTAGATGCATTTGCATTTCTATTAAGCGGTCATATATCAATTTTGGACAGAATGAAGCAAAGTTGGGCTACAGAATTCATTCAATTGAAAACAACTTTTGCAGACATACTTCAGTATATGTAAGTATTCCATATGTATATACTTATGCAGACAAGATTTTGAAAATTTTGGTATGCAGACCCTACCCTTTGCCATTGATGTCAAAGGGGGAGTGAGGAACAGTGAAAAATGAGGAATCCAACTAAGGGGGAGCTCCAGAAAATGTATATAAAAATAGAGCATCAGCCAAGGGGGAGCATAGTGTAAACACTTAGTCATTTTTCACTAAGTGTTGCCATCAATGCCAAAGGGGGAGATTGTTGGCAACAGACACTATATGGATTCATGATTGTTGTCATTGATGGCAACAAAGTTCATCCCACACATCCGCAGGACATGGTATGTCTATACTGGAAGTCAGAGTGAAGAATGTTGTGGTCCGGTAAACAAGAACAGAGCATGTGGTGAGGTCCGACAGTCAGGTCCGGATCTCTTAGAGGAAGTATCCTGGTGAAGTACAAATTTGGGAAAGTCAAGAGGACTACCTTGAGTGATATATTCCAAGGATTTAGCCTCCGGTGATAGATGAAGAAAAAGATATGAATACTTGAGTATCGGGTTCCTGATTGGCAGTGTGACAGAGGAAGAACTAACTGACAGAACATCAGACATTATTCCGGATGTGTTACTGATGTTGGTAAAGGTTATGAAGGCATAAATTATGTTTGGATGACCTGATTAATGATTTCCACAAGTATATCCTTGATCCGCATTACTTGGTAAGCAAGGATTCAGCCGACAGATCAAAGCTTATGGAAAATATTGACTATTCCAGGTGCCGACTAGAAAGGTGATGAAATCACTTGTGCGGATATATATACAAGATGGATTTAGTTATGAGAGGTGTTGTGGTTGTAAGTGATGTGCGAAGGAAAGTAGTAGAGCCGAATAAAAGCAGAAAGGAAGATCTAGTATGTGAAAGAAGAGCAGCATAAAAGAAGAGTTAAGATGAAGTGCAACAGATCAGTATACAGAGCATAACTGGAACTAAACTCCAGCATATGTTGATGCTCCTTATCAGTTCAAGTATTATATTACACTTTTTATAAATTGTAGACAGTGTGTCTCTTGTAGGCAGTGTGCCTCTTGTGAGCAATGTGCTCGGGCAGTGAGCCCTAATTGGCAAGTGCCATTTTGTACTTCCATTCTTCTAACAGAGAATACAATCTTGGGTTAGTCACCCCGTGGTTTTCTCCCTTAATAGGGTTTCCACATCAAAAATATTGTGTCATGTGTATTTCTATTTTCATGGTTATGATTGCTTGTTTGAATTGATGTTGCACTGATTATTAAGAAAGTTCAGAAAGGTGAAATAATTAAGATAACTGATTCACCCCCCACTCTCAGTTACCAACAAAAACCCCTGCTATTAAGAAGGCATTTGTGAAATCCTTAGATGACCTTACATAGAAAGAAGATAAATATTCCCCTAATCCAAGCTAGATTTTGAATAAAGATCATGCAGCTAGGGACAATAATGTTAAACACAAAGCTCCAACTACTATTCAAGTTGTAGAAACCTCCCATATGACCCTTTATAGAGACAAGACTGAGTCACCTCCATTTCTCCTCTCTGTAAGGATGTTTGGCAAGAACTAGCATAACTATTTGGTAGATCCAGGCGCTTCTACAAATGTAATGCCTTAAGGTTATATCCTGCCAAGTCACTGAAGAAGGTAACTCAGCTAGATAAAACTGAGGTGAGTGTTGTAGGAGAATTAACCCATATTCACATGCAATTAGCTTCAGATCCAAGAATCCAATACTACATTGATATATAGGTAGTGGACATCCCTGACACTTACGGAATGCTACTTAGCAGGGATTGGTCAAAAACACTTAATGGATACATGTCCACTAACTTTAGTCACATGTGGCTACCTTGGAAAGGGATTCCTAATCAGGTTAGGATAGATGCTGAACCCCAGATGAAACACATGATTACTGAATACAATAAAACCAATGAGATCATGTATGTGGATGTTGAACCAGGAGTTTACACCATCAGACCTCAAACAGTCAAGATATAGGAAATTCTCATGTATGATGTTCACATTCATAAGGATGACCTTCAAAACAATAGTGTGATCATGGAGTTTGACCATAATTCAGATGAAAGTGAAAAGTTAGATCATTTTAAAAACTTTGACTTATATCTATCCAAGGAAATACAATGTTGTCGAAAGTTAAGCATATCTAATGAGAATGTTTTGATTGAGGGATGGTGCAGGTTACATGAGGAGGCACATTCTGAAAAGGCTTGTGATGCTTGTTTAGACATGATAGAGCTAGAACAGACATGTAGTGATGAAGAATTATCATCGCTGGAGGTAAGTCATACAGATAGTCATAATGATACTGACTCTTGTTCATCTTTTGCAGGTACAGAAGAAGTCATAGATTAGGATGAAAGTTACATCTATTCTACAGAAGAAATCCTGATGAATATTGGGAGCATTCCTAAGGATAAAAGGAATGTCATCCCAGGGACTGATTGTTTAGTTGAATCAAAGTACGAGTTATCTAATGAAGATAGAGGGAGCAATCTAACTAAGTTTGAAATTTTTTTGTCAAGACAAATTCAAATGATGTTGTTGGAGCATACTTCTCTAGAGAATGTTTTAATTGAAGGTTGGTGTAGATTACATGAGGCACCACACTCAGAGACTACTTATTATGCTTACGCATTTTGAATAAGCATATGAATCTGTACTCAGAAGATCACTCTCCTGAAAGTAGAGGAGGAAAGTAAGTATCAACTTCACATGATTAAGAGGAAATGAAAGTAGAAAGGGAAGAATCACCAAAATTGAAATGGATATCAGGTGGTGCAACTGCCAGAGCCAAGAGGAAAAGAGAAGGTCTTGACAAGCCTTTAACTAAGGATAAACCATGTATCCTT
Organism: Cunninghamia lanceolata; assembly: GCA_027924645.1. Lineage (NCBI taxonomy): Eukaryota > Viridiplantae > Streptophyta > Pinopsida > Cupressales > Cupressaceae > Cunninghamia > Cunninghamia lanceolata. The sequence goes on from BSBN01001760.1 coordinate 196,540, forward strand.
AGTTTTGATGGATCTAAATCAAAACAAGGAGCTGGAGTGGTTATAGACCTTATTGATCCAACAGGAAAATCATATTTAGCAGCATATATATTATAATACCCATGCACAAATAATGTGATAGAAAATGAAGCCTTAATTCATGGGTTATTGTTTGCTATCAAGAAGAAGGTAAAGATACTACATGTTTATGGAGATTTAGAGCTGGTAGTAAGGCAAGTAAGAGGTATATACTCTTGCAATTACAAGAAGTTGTCAAATTACATACACAGGGTATGGGATTTGATAGAAGACTTTGATGCATTTGTTTAGTGGAAAATTGGATTTTGTCAATGTTTTAATGTTTAAGTGTTTAAATCTGCCTCTCCACTATACATTGAAGAATATAGAGTTGAATGGCAAGCACTATCATACCCTAGAGTCACTTTCAAATGTAGGGAAACTTGGATTAGGGAATTAATTATCAATTTTTCCTTCTCCTATGCTCAATTGACCATTAAAACCCTAATTATGTAAATACGACAACAAATTAATGAATTATGGAAAAAGTTCTTGTAGACAGGAGTAAAATACCAAATTATAGAATACTTGTTTTTGAGGTTTCGAAGTAGAATAGTCGGGGACACTGGAGCGGGCGTCCAAGTCCAAGGTACCTACTTTTTTAGGGAATCTGGACCTCCTTCGGACACTGATCAACCCTATAACTTCTATTTTCTAGAATCAGTCTACAGAGGACACTAGAGTGAGTACCCTAGTCCTAGAAGTGCTTCTTTGTCCGTCTTTCCTTCAGATCCTAAATCCCTGATGTCTTCCCATCCTTCTTGCAACTCAACTTTTCTCGAATGCGACACCTATAACCTACAATCACAAGACTTGGTTTGGGGGTTGTGGTGTTTAGAGGTTTGCCTCAGTCAAACCCTAGAGGACACTTAAGTATCCAAACACCGTTGTTAGATAAAGAGGGCGTGCCCTTGTGAGGCAAAGTCCAAAAACCAAAGAAAACAATAATAAAAACACAATATTATGTCACCTTGTAGTCAAGCTTTCATGGAGGAAGATGCTCGTCATGCTATGAAGGAATTGATGCACAAATATGCAAATATCAATACACAAAACAAACAAGCTTGCTCTTGCAACACAATAGAAAGCCTTGAATCACCTTGAGAACACAATAGCTTGCTAGTAATCATCTAGTTTACAAATGAATGCCTACACAGGTTTATATATGCATCTATAAGAACTCTCGCCAAGATATTTGAAATTCAAACTTACCGTGTCGGAAAAGGGACCTAATAATGGTCACTAACCAACACCCAAAAATTGGGGCTGTCTCAAAATAATGGTCACTAACCACTTGATAACAGAGAATGGAATCATCATCGACCCTGCAGGGGTGGATTCTATCATGAAGATACAACTTCCTAGAAGCAAGAAAGAATTGAAATCCTATTTTGGTAAGATAAACTTTGTTAGAAAATTCATTACTAGTTTTGCAGAGATTATCAGAACATTGAATGCAATGCTCAAGAAGGATGCCAAAATTGAGTGGACTCCTGAAGCTAGAGCTGAGGACATCAAGAAAACCATATCTGATGCCCCTATTTTGATTAGCCCAGATTATACAAGAGATTTTTATATATATTCATTTGCATCAGAACATACATTTGCAGTAGTGTTAACACAAAGAAATGAAGATAAAGAAGAGAAGCCTATAGCTTTCATGAGCTGTCCATTCAAGGACGCAGAGCTTAGATACATGGATGTTGAAAGACAAGCTCTTGCTTTAGTTCGAGCAATCAAGAAGTTTAGACACTACATCCTGAGAAGTAAAGTAATTGCTGTCTAGTACCAGATGCAGCAGTAAAGATGCTCTTAATGCAAAGTGAACCTGGTGAGAAGAGAGCTAAATGGATAACAGTTCTCCAAGAATATGATATGGATATCACACCTATGAAGTTGGTAAGAGGTCAAGCTTTAAGCCAAATGATATCAAAAATTGATCCTAACATCATGAGCCAACAATATATGGCAAACACCAGTGATAGAGAATGGTATTTAGACATCAGGCATGTTTTGATTATTGGAATATGCCCATCAAAATTACATGCCTCACAAAGAAGAGCATTGAAGATAAGATCACAAAAATATATGATAAAAGGGGGAGTCCTTTTCAAAAGGAACTATGAAGGAATATATCTCAGGTGCCTAGAAAGGCAAGAAGCAAATAAAGTGATGGCAGAGTTACATGATAAGTTTGGAACTGCACATGGATCCCATCTAACTACTGCTCATACTATCCTAAGAGTAGGGTATTATTGGCCCACTATCTTTAAGGACACTACCAAACATATTAAATGTTGTCACACATGTCAGGTTGTAACCAACAGAGAAAGATATGCCGCTCAACCCTTGCAACCAGTGATGGAGATGCGCCCATTTGCTCAATGGGGCATGGATTTCATAGGACCCATCAATCCTCCATCATCTTCAAGCCACAAGTATATACTGACGATCACTGATTATTGTACCAGGTGGACCGAAGCCGTCAGTAGTAAGACATGCAATGCTGAGGATGTGATCAAGTTTTTAGAAAGCAACATAGTGATGAGGTATGGGGTTCCTTATGCCTTAGTATGTGACAATGGATCTACCTTTGCATCATTAAAGCTATCTAGTTGGGCTTTTGACCATGGAATTATCTTAAAATTCTCCTCAAATTATTATCCTCAAGGGAATGGACTAGCAGAGTCAACAAATAAAAACTTATCGAATATCATAAAGAAATTGATAGAGAAAAACCTTAGGGAATGGAATACCTTATTGAAGTATGCCTTGTGGGTGGACATAATTAGAATGAAAGTTGCACTAGGAAATTCTCCTTATCAACTAATGTATGGGCTAGATTCTATTCTCCCTATTAACCTAAAGATCCCCACATTGCAGTTTGCACAAGAATATCTAGGCATAGATAGAAAACAAGAAGTCAGGTTACTTTAGCTGATGCACCTAGAAGAAAAAAGAAGAGCAATTGATCAGTTTCCTAAACATCATGTTGTTGTCAAATGCTGGTTTGATAAAAGAGCCAAAGTTAAGGCTTTTAGGATTTCAGATCTAGTCCTGGCATGGGATAAAGCACATGAAAAGAAAGGTGATCATGGTAAGTTTGACAAACTTTGGATAGGTCCCTTTCAAATTTTAGAGATCCTAGGAGATAGTATCTACAGACTTAAGACTCGAATAGGTGAGGATGTCCCATTACCATTTAATGGTCAGTTCCTCAAACATTATTTCCAAGCTTGAAACAGGGTCATATAAGTCAAATGTATCATAACGTATATATTGTATAGTTGTTTGTGCAATTTTATTTTGTTGGTGTGTTTGTTTGTTTGTTTTATTGAGTCTTTGTTTTGGTTAGTCAAGATGATGCAACTTATCACCCCTAGAAACCAACCAAATTGTTAGGATTCAAGTGATGAGAACAAGTTCATACATAGGTTATGACTCATTTTGAGGAGTATCTTTGATCAAGTCTGTGATATCCTCTTCATCATGGTGCCTTTTCTTTACTAAGGAGATTCTCACGATGACTCACCAACATACTTGGGTTTGTGGAACACATAAGTATAGGTGTTAAGTGAAAAATCTAAAGGGAATCCCTTGCTACCAATATAATCTCCAACCTAAATTAGCAAGTGACCACACCTTGCCTATTGAGATTACATGATAATATCCTATGAACAAAGAGAGATACTAAAAAGCCAAAAGGAATAAAATTAGGCCATCTAAGTAACTCTACCAGGGCTATAGATGCCTGCTGGCAGTGGGGCTCTACTTAGGGGGATTGTATAGATAACCTTGTCGAGGCTATGAATGCCTGCTGGCAGTAAGGCTCTATTCTAGTTGGCTATGTGGGATGATCCCAAAATATTTAGCTTAACACTAGTTACTCATGTTTTCAACTCACTTTCAAGATGAGGATAATTAATCATTTGCACACACTTGATCCCTTACTAGCAATGTTGCAATATTGAACATTATATCATTCAGAAAGGTCATAATACTTATGCTTAGAAAGAGTTAAAATGCTATGTTAGAATGCGATCCCATCACTTGAATCATTTGAATTTGTTTATTTACTTTGGTGGCAAGTTGTTGTGTGGTTACACAACACACCCCATTTTGCCTTAGCAAAATAGGGACCCAACTTTTTGCTTTCGCTTGCTTGTTTTCTGCCTTGGGTGGTTTGGTAAATTCAGTCATGTATGTCACCTTTGAGAAGGTATGCACACCACAAGGACGGGTTGGTTGTCAAGTTCAACAGTTGCTATCATAAACCTCATGGTTGAAAAGAGCACATAATTCCAAGTAGGTTTGCCTTTTGGATCACCCCAATATTGTTTAAGGGTAGAAAGTTATGTTGAGTCAAAGTTCAGTCAACCCTAATATTTCCCTTGGGGGGAGTCATATTACTTAACATCAGTCATATTCACTAACATGACCCACACTTAGAAAAATCACCCAATGATCATTAGATACCCAATGCGTGAATGTCAAAATTAGATAGAACCTGGTATCTACTCGTCGAGAACATCATATATTTGTGGGGGGTCATATTTCATAATATCAGTCATCTTACAAAATATCACCCTTGCATGAATATCACCCTGCGCCACTATGACGGTGACATCATTTAGTTCCAATGAAAGAAAGAAATCACCCTAGTGATGACGTAATCATCCTACCTAAACCATGGAGGGTCATATACCCAAATATTTGTCATATTCTTCAATATGACGATAATGTCATCACAGCCTGATAACTGAAGAGCATCGATGACATGATGATGTCATTACAATCTATCCCTAAGAGGGGGGGTCATATTTTGAAGTATCCCTGATCTTAATTTGATGACCTGATCCAGCTTCATGGTCAAAGGTTGACCATGTATCACCTCGATCTTTAGTAAATGATTATCCCGCACGTAAGAGGGGGGGTCATATTTTTGAATATCCATGATATTTCAAAGATCACCCCCTGACATTAAATGCAATCAAAGTTGTAAATGAAGCCCCGCCAATTTCAAATACAAATTCAACACTTGGCATCACCTTGAGATTAATGCAAATAATCGACAGATTCGACCAGAACAACACATCTACCCTAATTTGTCATATGGATCCGTTTAAAAGTAAAAAATTGAAGTTTATTTTCATTTACCCTCTGATTAATTGAGAATTATAGAGCTCCATAAGTTAAACCCTTATCAGTCACCTGCTAGCAGATCAGGACGTTCAGCGTAACGGAACAGAACGAGTGATCTTGCATGTTTACAGTATTTCTCATTATCAGTCATATAATCCAAAGGAAAGAGATATCAAGTAATTTCAAAACCCTCTCCGTTGTCATTTTCTGCAAATATCTAGGTAAATCATTTATTTACTAGGTTAATCCACATGATGATGCATAGAAAAAGGTAAAATGATGAGTAGCAGATAGATGATGCATGATATTGTTGAATGTTCATATAAGCACCATAGGGTAAGACATGCATATGTCTATTGCAGGAGTCAATGACAGAAGTCAGAAAGGCCAGGGTCTAGGATGGAGGTGAGATAGATCGAATTGTGCAACTATATGAGTCCATCAGGACAACAATAAAGGTACATATACGAGATGATCTACATCAAGGTGATGGTGATAATGATAGTGAAGATGATGTAGAAAATGAAGAAGAAGAAGGAGATAAAGAGTAAGTCAAGATGCATCACAGTATAAACACATGCATAGGCTACTTAAAAGCAGATGAATTCTGATAGATAGTTGCTAGCTGGCAACTTGTGCCCCAGATGAAGAGATTGACTAAGTCAATGAGAAATGTTGACCGTATATATGAATAGATGAATCTTGACCGTTGGTCATGTGTAACCATCTCCTCTCCTTATTCTATAGAAGGGGATGGAGTGCACTCTTTTTGATATTGGAAACTTAATTAAAACTTGATTGCTGAAGAATTCATGACTAATTTCAAGGCCATTGTGAATGTACATGTTTTGCATACTTAATGACATAGAAGGTGTTTGATTACAAATCATTGTAAATCTCGAGTAATCAGTGGATGAGATCTTGATATATGCATTGATTAGCAGCGTCCCTTGGAGTGCTTATCATTCTGCATATATTGTTTTCATTCTTTGTTCCTTTGAAGTTAGCATCAACCATACCTAGTTGTGGAACAACCTAGTGAATTATGGTTTGATTTCTTCTCTTCATGACTGTATCTTGAATGTATATGACTCAATAGCTAAAGGTTCACTAAATTTAGAAGCATTTCTTTGATTTTATTAATTTCATCACAAATCACACTCACAATTGCAAACAATGTACAATCTCAAGCAAATGAACATGAAATATGCCGATATCTCATAAATAATTGAAAATACAGAGCATATTTTGAATGAAAGCATGTCAAATTGATAAATATCATGTAAATACAGATAGATATCCATGATAAACATATGAATATCTACTTGCAGACACATTATTTGAATAAATACATAGTGTAGAAGTATATGTAAGTTCATGATGATAAATGTTCAGAAGAATTGATCAAACTTATAAAATCATAGTGATCTGTGGAAAAGAGTAGAAATAACCTTGTTTGTGAAGTTAATTTACATAATACAGTTGCATTATTGATCATCCAGACAAATGTAAGACCCCTTGAAATGGAAAACAACATGTCACATCAACCTCTGAGTAACGTCAGAAGATCATGACCTGATCCACGGAGACTTGGAGTCATCAGTTTATTCCAAACTGATCATACTTTACAAGATGATAAAGGTTTGCTATGCAGATTTTTATGCATGTTGTCATGACTAACAATCATCATCAATAGATACAAGACGAGAAGTGGTTAAATATTTTAAGAAATTATCTAAAAAGTAAAAATAAATGAATGTGTCTCCAATAGTAACTACTAGTGCTACTACAGAGAAAGCCACTACCAATTCTAGTAGGCATGAGTTTTCCACAGTCCTTAGAATACAGATAGAAATGCTTTCGGATTAAACTATGTGTATTTCTTTGCTTCAACATTTTGGATCACACTTAGTGAACCATCATCAGGAAGAGGATGCTTGTGATTTGGATAGAAATTTTCTCTTTAAAAAGGAAGAGGAAGAGGGGGTTATGGTTGGTGAGGTGGATTAAAAGACAATTAATTAATAAAGAATAATGAACTAAAACATGCGAAAAAAGATATATCAAAGTATACGTAACAAGAAATCTAAAGATAATTAAATTGAAGAAAATAAAGAGTAATAATTGTATTAATTTTAACATGATATGCATGAATAATGTGATATATAATAAGTATAAAATGTAAAAAATATCTAATGCTAAATAAAATATGTATATAAACTAAAGAATAATATGACAATTATAGTATGTATGACTAAAATGCAATGAGTAAGTAAGATGCACAAAGAAAAGATTAAATATAAAACTAATAAAAAGATGCAATAATAAGGAGGGAGAAGATGGCGACAATGTGTGTGGGAGAGCAGGCTAGGGCACCCAAATCCTAGCTTGCAGGATCGAGCTTTCTCTGTGCATAGGGGATTTGCATGTCAGCAGGGGGTCAAGGGGACTGAGTTTACTTCACCATTTCTTCTTTTTTCTGGTTTTAGCTGGTTGTGAGGCATCCTTTGTTGCAGGTGGTGGTGTGCAGGGTTCAAGGGTTTCTAACTCTAGGTTTTATTTTATTGTGTGCCCTCTGGTTCATGTTTACTGCACGTTGGGAGGGTTTTTCTTCCTTTGAGGTGTTGTTTCTAACTCTAGGTGGAGACTAGTTTGATTAACGGCTAGAGTTTTGGAAATAATATTCTCCCTCAGTCACATTTGCAGTTTGTCGATGACACGGCTCTGATGGGCAGAGCTAAGGTTGAGGAGGCTTCCGGTTGGCACAGGATTGTGGATTGTTATTTGGCTGCATCAGGTTAGAAAATTAATGAGGGGAAATCTTTAATCTACTTATTTCATACTCTGTGGGCTATTAAGAGGAGAATTCCTAGTATCCTTCATTTCTAGATTGGCACTCTCCCTTTTGTGTATCTTGGTATTCTGCTTGCTATTCGTTTTCTTGCTAAATTATTCTGGCAGGAGATTATGGATAAGTTTAGAAATCTGGTTAGTCATTGGACTAATAAGTGGCTCTCTTCTGCGGGTAGGGTGACTCTTCCAAAGTTGGTGGTGCAGGCTCTTCCTCTGTATAGATGTTTTGTTCTCTCTGCACCTTCCAGCTTTATCAAAGACTTTGAGAGTTTATCTCGACAGTTCCTTTGGTCTGGCAACCTCCTTCACACGAAGTGGAGTTTGGTTAAGTGGGAAGCTATTTGTAGGCTGAAGCAGGCTAGTGGACAAGCTTTAGCAGCTAAGTTGTATTGGTGGTGGTGTTCGCAGCAACATCAATCATGGGAAAAAATTCTTACCTCAAAGTATTTGGGTGCAATTGAGAGTGTGGATGTTGCCCGCTTCAATTTGGAGGGGAAGGGTTCTATGATTTGGAGTACCCTCAAAAGGGGTGCTAAGTTGGTCAAATAGGGGTTATTTTGGATTTGCAATGGTGGGCAGGATGCTCTCTTCTAGCATGATTCTTGGAATGGTTATCCTCCCATTTTGTCTACTCACCCCCACCTTCATAATTTAAGTAGGCATTTTATTGATGCTAGGTGGTGCCATGTTGCTGATTTTAAAACTCTTCAGAATTTGGGACAAGTTAGTGTGTATAGATGGAAGGTTCTATAGGAGTGGCCTCCTAGTGAGACAACTGGGGATTATTAGGAGCTTGCTGGGATTCTTTCAGGGCGTGTCTGCACTTCTCTTCCTGGGAGAGATGTGTTGGCTTGGGGTCCTGATCCAAAAGGTAAGTTTTATGTTGCCTCAGGTTATCAAGTTCTTGATAAGCAAATGTTTGGGAGCTCAGAGATCTTGTGGTGGAAACAGGTTTGGAATAAGTTTGCTTGGCGTAAGTGTAACTTCTTCTCGTGGTTAGTTGTTCAAGGGAGGTACCTTACCTGGGAGAACCTCTGGAAATGTGGGTTTCAAGGGCCCTCTATGTGTGTTCTATGTGGTGGGCATGAGGAGTGCATCCCCCATCTCTTCTTTCAGTGTTCCTTTGCAAAAGTTATTTGGCATTTCTGGAGGTATCTGTTGATGCTTAAAATTGCGCTGATTCTAACACCAACATGGGAACTTTCAGGAATATGGGACTTGCAACTTGAAACAACCTCCAGATTTTAAAGAAACTGGCTCCTCTCTAACTTAAAAGTGATTTGGGGAAAAGGGTAGAAATTAACACAAGTAAAGATATAGTTAAAGCAAATCTATCTATGGTGATGCACCTGAGTAGTAAGTATCTCTCTAAATTCAAGCACAGTGAAACTATCTTTAAGATTCAGTCACATTAAAAAGTAGATACTGCATGACCAATATGAACAGATAAAATGAATAGCATCAAAGGCTCATAACTAGACAATTTTGCAATGACATAGAAAATATCAACGAGGCACAGAACTCAGTCTTCTCATTAATTTTTCAGCAACATAAAAGGCACAGATACATGCACAGTTACATTAACCTTCTGAATCAAGAATAACAGAACAAAGGCAAATGATATTACTGGCCACAGCAAAAAGGTCTCCAAACTTCCCATAAATCTCTGATAACAATCTATATGAAGAAATCTCTATATGAATGAATCTGCGATCTTGATCCTCCCTAAAATGAATTACTGTCACATATTTATAGCATAGGATCGGCTCAAGATTACCCGCACGATCAAATCCCAATGGTATAACCGAACTGGAACTCAACTGGAAGTGTCTGACAAAAAATATCCTTCGGATCCGCAAACAGTTACAATAACTATAAATTCATTGGCTGTCACAATACATGCGGCACTCCTCTTCTAATTAGGAAAAGACACTTGGCGGCATCCGTAACATTTAGAAACAAAAACCCTTGAAACAAATGGCAGTGTCCGCGGCATTTACAAATACATACGTGGCGCCTTCCGCAACTTTCATACTTTAATGTGTCTTTGTATTGGGAGGGTTCCGCCTGTGACATCTGTCACAATCCACAGCAACTACAACTTGAAACTTATAAAAATGGGACCTGCCTTACTCTTACCACTCAGTAGCTTTAAATAGGGACAGATGGCACCTTCCGCATCAACTTAGCTTCTGTACGTGGCGCTTTCCGCGCTCTTGAAATTCTTTTAGAAACTTACGTGGAGATTAACACTTGTCACATTCTGCTTCAATTAAGAAACACTTAGAAACTTAGTAGCAACAGCTTATCTTTGGGCCAACCTTAAATACGTGGCACTTTCTGAACCAACCTAGCTTCACACCAGGGCCCACCACTATTAATTGCTATGCATCAAAGGATACTAAAACAGATATGCGAAAAGCAACACATGGCAAGCTCTGCGGCACTTAGAAATACACATGGCGAACTCTGAGAGCACTATGAAACTTTGTAACTGTATCTCCACAGACGACACGTGGTGACGTCCGCTTCATTTGAAACAATAAAAATGTGGCCCACCTCCATTCTCTGTAAACTGTGAAACATAAGAAGCAACCTGCTGGGGCTAACACATGGCAGCTTCCGCGGGTATCACAAGGGACACATGGCACTTTTCGTGGGCACACAGAAACTCTTAAAAGAAACCTGAAACTTAAGCGGAAACAGACACTTAGCACGTTCCATGGCTAGTTTCTTTAGACACTATTTGAAAAACCTTTTGCCACGTGGTGCAATCCGCTTCAAAGCTATAACATAAGAACAGAAGTGTTGTTTGAAACTAAGGCACGACACTTGTCACATTTCGCACTACTCTGAGGAACTGGCAAAAGAAACCCTTGCGGTTGCAGAAACTTACAGGGACACTCACAGAGGCAAAACTAAAACTCGTTGGGACACATGCTGATGCGTTGCAACAGGAAACAAAATGTATAGTTTTTAACTCTACAGTATCTCTGGCGTATACTGTGTAGACATGCTTCTTCTTTAGAGGACTTTCGGAGGAGTCTAGGGCCTCCCCCTGTAAAGACCTCTTTTCTCCTCATTGCTTGGATCATTGGCCCCAGTTTGATAATTTGGCATATTTGGTTGGAGCGCAACCATAGAATTTTTCTGGACAAGAATCTACTTGTTGGTCAGCTCTGGTTGAGGATTTTGGGGGGTCTGTAGGAAAATTTGGCTGCTAAGTGTGATCTATCTATCCCTGTTATTTCTGGTGACTGTGATGTTGTTGAAGCCCTGGGTCTCTTTGGGGGTGGACAGAAAAAATTGAGGATGGTTCAACATGGGCGTGGGAGAGTGAGGGTATGTCGTATTGGTCGCTGGAGTCCTCTTACTGTGGGGGAGATGAAAATCAATACTGATGGATCTTCCAGAGGTAATCCTAGCCATGTTGGAGTTGGTGGCATTGGCAGGGATAGTTCGAGGGTGGTAATTTTTTTCTTCTCTATATATAGAGGTCAGCATATAAATAATCTCATGGAGGCTCTTGCTATTCTTCTGGCATTAGAGCATGCTTGTGCCCTTGGCTGGAAGCAGATTATTTGTGAATCAAATTCTCAGGTGGTCATTGATATGTTGAATAAGAGACATTTTGAGGAGGTGAACTGGCAACTTGCAGTGGTGGCCAAACAAATTGTTTCTCTGAGTAATGCTTTAGATTCTATTGCTTTTTGTCATGTGCCACGAGAGTGGAATAAGGTGACGGATGGTTTGGCAAGGTGGGCATCTGAGCATATGGACGCTTGGAATGTGGATGATTGGGGCAACCTTCCTGGTGATTTGGCCCATGTTCTTGAAGATTGGGTTATGAAGGATATGAGGAGCTTCTTGGGTGTTACTTAATTCTTGATTTTAGTTGTGCCCCTTATGGGAGTTTCTTTCTACTTTGTAATGATTTTCTGATTCAATAAAGTTTTTACCCCTTTTTATTAAAAAAAAGATGCAATAATAAATTAAATATTTATAATATTAAATATGATATTATATTTAAAATATCAAGTATGCATGACAATAGTCCCATAACTAAGAAAAGGAAAGACTATGATAGTGACAATAGATATAACAAGAAGGACCCAAAATGTATAAGAAGAAAAAATAATAATATAATAAAAAGACAAAAGAACAAACAAATAAAATTAAATAATATAAAAAATAAGAGATGAGAATTAAAAGAAAGAGAGTTGAATTAAGGAAATAAGAAGAAAACAAAATACCCACATAGTCAATGTCACGTCTCAGACTTTGATGCATTTGGAACTTACTATATGTGGAATTGTTTTATGGATAACTGTGTGTGGTTGAATGAATATTATTTTATTTTGAAAGATGAAATAAGTGGATATTATTATTTCGTTTGAAAAGATGAAATGTAATGAATATTATTTTATTCTGAAATGATGCAATATAGATAATGTTATTTTGGAATGATAAATTATAGTGCTTCGGTTATTTGGACACTAACCTATTAATGAGAAATCTGAGTTTTCATGAGTTGCAGGTTGTTGAAGACAAGGGTGTGGTTGAGGTAGAGGAGGTTAGCCACCTGGCAGAGCTAGGATGGAGTGGTCTCTCTCTCACACACCGACACTTAGATGCATATAGTTGCATTAGAATCACATTAATTAATCATATTATATTGCTTCTTAGTTTATTATGTTATAGTTGGTTATTTAATTAATTGGTAGTTAATATTAAATGCTCATAGAAACATAAAAAGTAGTTTAAAATTATGTATTGATTTTTTTAATTCAAAGTTAGAATTATTATTTTATTTTTTTAGAAAAAGTGGTAAAACCACTGAAATTATATTAATTAAAAAGAGAGAAATACAAAATGCCAGATTCAAGGAGGCATACCGGTAGGAAAGAATCGGCAAAGAAAACCTCTGGTTATAGCCCATTTTAGACAATTACATAACAAAATCAACTCATAAAGATGAGTCAATCCAAAAATAACAGTCTATGTCTCAAGCCTTACATGACAGCTGACAGAATTGACCAAAATCAAAAACTAAAACTTACTGCTAACACAAAAAAATAGGGGATTCCCTATTATTCTTCAACATCAATACCCTACGGAACACGGGCCTCATCTTCCACTAGCTGAGGAGGAGGAGCCGGAGGAGGAGGAACATAATTCAACAAGAAATGAAGAGCATTAAAGATTTCTGTTGCAGAATCTACCAATTGGTTCCCCAGTTCTCGCCTGTGGCAGTGAATGGCATTTTGGAAGGATATTACACAATTATTTTGGAGGCCATGCATAAACACATTGAAAAGGTAGTGGAGCTCAGGAGTATGAAATAGAAACCTGCAATCAAACAAACCTCCCACAAGAGCAGTAGCCGAATCCAAATCATAGTCTTCTAAAGTATTATTGAAAGAGTCTACAGAAAAATGAACACTCTGAACAAACATAACACCCAAATTCCTTAATTCAAAGTTAGAATTATTATTATTTATTATTTTAGAAATAATTGTGTTGCAAAATTTAGTTAATAAAATTAAATTAGTTATTAAATATGAGTTTTCAAAAATAGAAATATGTGTTTTATTGATAGATTAGAAATAAAACCTAGAAAAAGAAAACAAACTTAAAAAACAAAACAAAGGGTAGAAACAATTAAATAATAGAAAAAGACTTAAATATAGGAAAAAACACAAAAACAAAGAAAAAATAAAACACAAAAAAAAAAAAAAAGAAAGAAAGAAGAGAAGAAAAGAAAATAATAAAAAGAGAAAAACCCTCATTCTCACAACACACAAGATTCATTCAAAAGATTCATTCTAAAGAGTTAAGAACAGAGACGAGGAATTGAAGATTTATAAAAGGAAGCAAAGAGGAACAGTGGAAAAGTGAGGAGAACACAACAGCTCACAAAATACCAACAACAAAAAGAAAAATGAGAAGCAATCATCTGCAAAAAAAAGGGAACCAACAACTGCAAGGAGGAGACCAACGGCTGGAAGAAGCAAAAGAGTAGTCTAGATTAATGTGACGATCCATTGAGTACCTTATTTACTGGTTTATATCTCTGATTAAATTTGTATATAGGCTTGCATGCTAATTTGATCTGCATGATCTGTCTTAATGTTTTCATCTGGAATGTGTTATTTCATCTCTGATAAAATAGTCTGTTGCATCACCCATAACTTTCCTTTTATGAACTAGGTTTCTCTAAAATTTTTATATAAGGTGCGACCCTTAGTTGTTTAAAACATATCCAAAAATCAGCCTTACCCAGTTTGTCCTTCTTGAGATATGTAAAAATTAGTGACTGTATATATCTTACACATTTCGTCTCTCTCAAAACCGTTTATTGCGTCACCAATAACTTCAGATTTAGGAACTTGGTTTCCTTGCAATTTTGATATAAGGTGCACTACTTAGTTTTGTAAATCATATCCTAAATGTAGCCATACATAGTTTGTCAATTTGGAGATATATAATAATTAGTGACTGTTAGGGCTAGCTGGTAGAAGATATCAATTAAATGCAAATAAAGATTAAACAGAGGAATGAAAATACATAGAAATAATAACGATGAGAGACAATTTTTAACATGGTTCACCCAAACTCGGGCTACATCCACCAACAGAGAGTCCAATATTATTATCCAGTAAATCAGACCGATTACAATATTATTATCCTTGCAACTCAATACCACTACAAAATGCTACAATACATCAACAAAAACCCTAACCCTTAGCCACTTTTATCAAGCCTTATGTCAGTTACAAAATAGGGTTTTTTTTATATCGGCCAATAGAAAAATAACTCATGACACCTTAATAAAATAATACAAAATCATTGGAGGTTTCAGGGGCGTTGCCCCTGGACCCCGCAAGGGGCAATGCCCCTTAACCTCGTCTTGGGGGCGCTGCCCCCAAACCTCCGCAAGGGGCACCGTCCCTTGACCCCATTAAATATTTTGGGGGGAAACCGCACTGATAAAAGTGGGGTAAATTTAACCTCCGAGTCTAATTAGGCTCCATGTAACAACAGTGGTTGTTATTTCTATTGCAATTTAGTCATTTTCTATCACAACAAACATTATTCTTATAGATGTATATCACTTTTCCTGTAGCAGAGTGTTATCTTAAAACAATAGAGTGTATTCATATAACTTGTTATTTCTACCTCTACGATATTTGATTGGCTTTATTAGATGTTCTTGTCTCAACTTTCTTTATTTCTGTAGTTGCATTCTTTCTTTTGTTTCTGATTTATGTAGCCTACTGTATCTCCTATAGCAGATAGTTGGGCTTCATAGTAACTAATGAGTCACCTATAAGCTGAATGTAACTGGCTTATCTACTTGTGATACATTAAGGAGTGTTTTCTATTAAAAATTATGAACATGAAATTAACTAAATATGTGAATCCCTAATTCTTCTCATTCATAAATTTGATCATTATAGCATTATAAACCAACCTTGCTTGCTAATATAAATGTATAGATCCAGTTATTTTTTTGTTATAATTATGACTACAATATAAACCTAGTTATACATACAATATATATGTTTATCTACATGAAGACTTTCATGATCAATTATGACATTAGTTCATTATTTAAATAGGGGAACTCTTAATTGATCTATAGTATGCTTATACCATCATAATTTTCATTCTAGTATCTGGGCAAATTATGCAAACCAGAATAATAAACTTTTGAGTAAATTCTAATTTTCTGAAAGAAAACAATGTTAGCAAATGTTTGAAACTTGAAAAAAATTATTCTTTTGAGCTATGAGAAATGTTATATTTATTCTTTCTGTGTAATTACTTCTGGGATAGGATGCTGAATGTGGGCTCCTAGAGATGGTAATTTACTTTTTTTAAATTACCACTTGTTTATTATTGCTTTAGCCAAAGCTATTGTATCATTGAAATAGATGGGTTAGAAAAGCCTAGAAAATATGTTATATGTCTCTGCCACATCTTGTATGCCAAGAAGTATGTCATTCTAGTTTAGGAATGCATATAGGCATTAGGCACGCATCGAGAGATTCCCTCTTGCCTTTACCGTTCCAAGTTTCTAGGCTCCTCGTGCAGGGTCGGTGCTTTCTTTGAGTTAGGAAGAAACCTGGGGAAGTCCAGTACTTCGTGGTTGGGTGGAAAAAGCACCTTAACCACACTCTTGGCCTCAGCTTGTGAAAGACCATTGGAGTCATGGCAGTTGAGGATAGAGCATTTTATATTATATGATTCATGATGTATATATGTTCCTTTGTATTATTTTTGGTATGGCTTGCATAGCCAATCTGAAGATTGTATGAATACTTTCATTGAAGTAACTGAAGTAATTGATGTAACATTTTGTACTTGTAGCATTCAAACAGATGTAATGTAACACCCTATGTGGTGTATATAAATGTAACACTCTTTTAGTGTATGAAATTGTATTTCTTTATTGGAAACTTGCCATTATTGTGCAACTATAAATATTTTGATTAATAAATGAATTACTTTCCTTATTTGGAAAGAGCATTACTTTTTGGAATACTATTTTTAGTATGTGAGATTTCTGCACTTTACAGTCAATCATAATGGTAAAAATGAAAGAAAAGAAGAATGGATTAGTCAATAATACAAAACATATAACCCAAGGGACAAACATACAAACATCCAAACAACCCAAAAATGCAAACAAACATAGAAAAAAAAAGAGAGGAACGAATGAGGAGAGAAACAAACTATCAAACCTACAAGCTTGATACATTAATAAACACAAACGCACAAACACATAAGACATAAAGAGATGGGATTATGGATGGTGAGGTGGATGAAAAGACAATTAATTAATAAAGAATAATGAACTAAAACATTAAACAAGTCAATCATAGTCAATCACAATGGTAGAAAGGAAAGAAAAGAAGAATGGATTAGTCAATAATCCAAAACATATAACCCAAGGGACAAACAAACATCCAAACAACCCATAAATGAAAACAAACATAGAAAAGAAAGAAGAACATCGAATGAGTAGAGAAACAAACTATCAAACCTACAAGCTAGATACATAAATACACACACACGCACAAACACAAAAGACATAAAGAGAGGCCTAAAAAATTTGTCGAGCCTAAATTTTTTTATTTGTTTTATATTTAATCTTCTCTTTTCTTTTTGCATCTTACTTACTCATTGCATTTTAGTCATACATACTATAATTGTCATATTGTTCTTTAGTTTTTATACATATTTTATTAACATTAGATATTTTTTACATTTTATACTTATTATATATCACATTACTCATGCATATCATGTTAAAATTAATATAATTATTACTCTCTTTTTTCTTCAATTTAATTTTCTACAGATTTCTTATTACGTATAATTTGATATATCTTTTTTCACATGTTTTAGTTTATTATTCTTTATTAATTAATTGTATTTTTATCCACCTCACCAACCATAACCCCCTCTTCCTCAATCTTTTTAAAGAGCAAATCTGCTATCCAAATCACAAGCATCCTCTTCCTGATGACGGTTCATTGAGTGTGATCCGAAACGTTGAAGCAAAGAAATACACATAGTTTAATCCAAAAGCATTTCTATCTATATTCTATGGACTATGGAAAACTCATGCCTACTATTGCTTCCCTTCATGGGAGGGAAATCATTTTCAAAGCTAAGCTTCTGGAGAAGCTGAGGATCAAACTTACAAAGTGGATCGTAGATTTGGCCTTTTTAAAGCAATGCAGAGATGGCCACATATTTCCCTCATTCATTCATGTCCTTCATCATCTTCGAAACCAATGAACTAGTCACATTTTTGAATGAGCAAGTCTCTCTCTACTAAGATCTGTCATCCAAAGTAGTAGAGCAATTATCAACCAGATCTCCACCCATCTTTTCTACTTGCATCTTGAGTTAGCTTGTTCCATGCATTATGGTATCTGGAATTTGCTTGACACTCTTTCCCACGCTAGAGTAGAAGGATTAAAAACTTCCTGGGAAGCAAGGTAGAAAAGGAAATTCTCTAGGCTTCCAAAAACTCCAAGGCTTTCTCCTTGCTCCTTTCTAACTTCTCTAAGCCTAATAGCAACTTTGACTCTTCCCCTTGTGACACTTCAAAGGTTTCCTCTCCCTACATTATGGGTAGAGCTTCCTCTACTCTTTCGGCAGTGGCCTCTACCATTTCACTCCCTCACCCTTAGATTGCAAAGATATCTTTCACTACAGATGCTATTATCATGAGTAGATCTTCTGCCACCCATTTAGTTCCTCCTCTACCCAGCAATATGCATTCCAAATGAGGAGTTGTTTCTATAGACACTCCTCTTTGAGGGCTATCAGATATGAAACAAGCGAGAACTCCTAGAGATGGTGTTACAAATTCTCATCTACCCAGCAACATGAATCTCTCTTCCAGGCGAGGCGATGTTGCAGTGAAGACTCCTCATGAAATGTTATTTGATGCAGAATGGATGAACACTCATCTTGAAATGTTATCTGATGTAGAATGAGTTGAAATTCTTATGGATGGCATTGCAGGTGAGTCTCTCATGACCATTTCTTCTAACATTCACATTGTTCTTTCTGGTTTGACTTCTAACATTATTCTTCCTTCTCCCTCCTCCTGCATGTTTCCACACATCCCTCCTGTGTTGGCTGCCCCCTTGAGACTTGGGCTTTCACCTCTTCCACAATCCTCCAATCATCTTCCCTCGCCACCTCATTCCTCTGACTGCACAAGTCATTCACCGACATTTAAAGATTCATGTAATCTCTCCTCTGTCATGACTACTCCACCCCTCTTTAATGCATGTTACAACTCCTCCTTGAGCCCCGCTTCTCCTCATCTCTCCCGTTCTTCCCTCGAAATTCAGCTTGATCACGCATTGGGCACATCCCCTCTTCCCTCCTATCACATTTCTCCTCTCATATCTAATAAACCTTCCCAGTTTCCACCTCCTCCTCATTCGTGCTTTCTTGAGCTCGTAAAAAAATGTTCCCAAGTTTATAACATCGAAGGTTATAGAAGATTGGGAAAATAAATTGGTCGTTAACCTATCCTCTCTTTCTATCAATCCTTTAGCCTTTAATTTTTTAAAATGAGGTTTGTGCTTCGCTATCTCTCCTTCGTCCATCCCCAAAGTTGACTTCTTGGTTGATATTGAGCATACCATTCATTCTCTTTCTAGTACCATAGCCAATGAGATTTAGCAAGATTGTGTGGTGGATCTGAGACATGCTAAACCCCCTAAGCGAAATGTTCCCAGAGTAGAGGATGTTGCTTTCAAGAAACTGCTGAGAAACAATAACATTGTCATTGTTAAAGTAGACAAAGGGAATGCCACCGTCATCCTCGGCAAAAAAGATTATCTTTCCAAAATGCTTGACCACCTTGCCAACAATGGTTGTTATAAAGTCCTCCCCCTTAACCCCATCTCAAAGATCATGAGGAAAGTCAAGTATGCTATTGCTCATTCTTCATTTGATGACCTTATTAAGAAGTGTCTTATCCCTACTAGGGAAGTCACCCCATGCATTTATGGCACACCTAAAATCCACAAACCTAGCATTCTTCTTAGACCCATAGTTGAAACCACTCATTCTCCTACCTACAATCTAGTTGCCTTTCTTGCTAAGTTGATCTCTCCCTTACTAGGAAGACTGATTCCTTCATCAAAGACTCTACCCATTTTATTGATTTCATACACGACAAAAAAGTGGAAGATGGTGAAATTCTTATTAGCTTTGATGTGGTGTCCTTATTCACCAAGGTACCCATAAGTGACTCCTTGGAATTAATTAGGTGCAAAACCAATGATGAAATCACTTCTCTTGTTGAGTTGTGCCTTTGTTCAACATTCTTCACATTCCAAGATGTGGTTTATGAGCAATCCGATGGAGTTGCAATGGGTTCCCCTTTATCCCATGTCATAGTAAACCTTTGCATGGAACATTTTGAAGACCTAGACCTAAACTCCTTTCCCCTCAAACCAAGATGGTGGAAGCACTATGTGAATGACACCAACATATGCTGGTTGCATGGCCGTGAACAATTGGAACTCTTCCACTCTCATCTAAATAATTTGGTCCAATGCATTCAATTCACCAAAGAGCTTGAGTCCGATAACCAACTTCCTTTCCTAGATGTCCTTATCATTAGGAAAAGTGATGGTTCCCTAGGTCACCAAGTCTATAGGAAATCCACCCACACTGATCTTTACCTCAATGCTTCCTCACATCACCATCCTGCCCAAAAAACTAGTGTCCTTAAAACACTAGCTACTCAAGCTTATCACATCTGTGATAAGGAGAACATTGACCAAGAGCTTTCCCACCTTTGAAAAGTTTTCAAACTTAATGGGTTTAGCAATAAGTCCATCTCTAGAGATTTCATTTTTAGTAAAAATCTTATTAACTCCAAACCTAAGTCTGAAGCCACCAACTCTTCTTTTGTTACCACTCTCCCCTACATAGAAGGTCTATCTAATAAGATTACTAAAATTTTACGTAAGAAAGGCCTTGTGTGCACCTTCAAACCCCTCTCCACTATCAAGAATACCATCCCTTCGGTTAAAGATCCCAGACATAATATGTTCAATTTAGGAGCATATAAAATTGTGTGCTCTTGTGGAACCCCATACATAGGAGAAATTGGGCATTCCATTAGAACGAGGATCCATGCACATAGTGCTGACATTAGGAATGATAGGATAACAAAATTTGCCCTTGTGGAACACTCTCACCTAACTAAACACCATATATGCCTTGAGAACACCCAAGTTCTCATCAAAGAAGATAATTTTTTCAGGAGAAAGCTCCTTAAATCCATCTTTATTAGAAATCACCCTTCTAACCTTAATTGCAATGAAGGATGGCATTTAATCCTAGATTGGCAACCCTTGTTAAAATCCCTACATACCCACATAGTGCTGACCTTAGGCATGATAGGATAACAAAATTTGCCCTTGTGGAACACTCTCACCTAACTAAACACCATATATGCCTTGAGGACACCCAAGTTCTCATCAAAGAAGATAATTTTTCAGGAGAAAACTCCTTAAAGCCATCTTTATTAGAAATCACCCTTCTAACCTTAATTGCAATGAAGGATGGCATTTAATCCTAGCTTGGCAACCCTTGTTAAAATCCCTACATACCCACCCTCATCCTGCTTAATTCCTCTTCTCCTTACCCTCCTCCCACCTCTTGCTACTCCTTTGACCTCTTCCCCCTCTCTTGCCTTATTCTCTTCCCTTGCGACTCGACAAAATTTTAAGGCCTCTCTTTATGTCTTCTATGTTTGTGTGTGTGTATTTATGTATCTAGCTTGTAGGTTTGATAGTTTGTTTCTCTACTCATTTAATGTTCTCCTTTATTTTCTATGTTTGTTTTCATTTTTGGGTTGTTTGGATGTTTGTTTGTCCCTTGGGTTATATGTTTTGGATTATTGACTAATCCATTCTTCTTTTCTTTCCTTTTTACCATTGTGATTGACTATAATTGACTTGTTTAATGTTTTAGTTCATTGTTCTATATTAATTAATTATCTTTTCATCCACCTCACCATCCATAACCCCGTCTCTTTATGTCTTTTGTGTTTGTGCGTGCGTGTTTATTTATGTATAAAGCTTGTAGGTTTGATAGTTTGTTTCTCTCCTCATTCTTTGCTCTCTTTTATTTTCTATGTTTGTTTGCATTTTTGGGTTGTTTGGATGTTTGGATGTTTGTATGTTTGTCCCTTGGGTTATATGTTTCTGATTATTGACTAATCCATTCTTCTTTTCTTTCCTTTTTACCATTGTGATTGACTATGTGGGTCTTTGGTTTTCTTCTTATTTCCTTAATTCTACTCTCTTGCTTTTAATTATCATCTCTTATTTTTTATATTATTTAATGTTATTTGTTTGTTCTTTTCTCTTTTTATTATATTATTATTTTTTTATTATACATTTTGGGTCCTTCTTGTTATATCTATTGTCACTATCATAGTCTTTCTTTTTCTTAGTTATGCGACTATTGTCATGCATACTTAATATTTTAAATATAATATCATATTTAATATTATAAATATTTAAGTTATTATTGCATCTTTTTATTCATTTTGTTTTTAATATTCTCTTTTCTTTGTGCATCTTACTTATTCATTGCATTTTAGTCATACATACTATAATTGTCATATTGTTCTTTAGTTTTTATACATATTTTATTTAACATTAGATATTTTTTACATTTTATACTTATTATATATCACATTACTCATGCATATCATGTTAAAATTAATATAATTATTACTCTCTTTTTTCTTCAATTTAATTATCTATGGATTTCTTATTACGTATAATTTGATATATCTTTTTTCACATGTTTTAGTTCATTGTTCTTTATTAATTAATTGTCTTTTCATCCACCTCACCAACCATAAGCCCCTCTTCCTCATCCTTTTTAAAGAGAAAATCTTCTATCCAAATCACAGGCATCCTCTTCCTGATGATGGTTCATTGAGTGTGATCCAAAACATTGAAGTAAAGAAATACACACAGTTTAATCCAAAAACATTTCTATCTATACACTACCAATTCTGCTAAGCAAACAACATCAACCATTGTTGTGGAGAAACCAACTCTAGAACAAAAAAAACATCAACCACCAAAGAAGACCTTGGTGATATCACCCAACCATCTCCTAAGGATATATGGATAGACTAGCCTAAAGAAATGGATCCATTAAATTCCATAAGAGAAAGTACAAATTATTACTTAGAGGAGGGCGAGTGGAAACCCAAGAAGAAAAGAGTGAAAAGATGTTTGCATAAACCTCCTCCACCTTGAAGGAGTAACCACCACAGGGATCAAACTCCTTAGTTTTCTATCTCTATACTAGCCACCTCTCTTGAAGAAAAGGCAACCACTAAAGTAATTTAGAAGCTAGCCTAATGATATTTCTATTCCTCTGGAGGATTCTGTGCCTCTATAAATGAGTCAAGAAGGAAGGGTGAGATACCTACCACCTCAAGAGGAACTATACTCAACATCTAATATACTTGTGTTACAAATTTCTTCCACCTAGGGTGGTGGGATAAACTATTTTTCTTCTTATTTAATTATCTTTTTAGACACTTTACTCTTCTTTCTTCCTTGTTGATGCAGTCACAAATGGAGATTCGAATGAAGGATGATCTAACCATGCAATCTCACAATCTCAATAGAAACATAATGGAAACACACATATAATAGTTGCAAAACATAAGATGTACAACCATATGACACAAGATTTACCTTAGGAAAACCCTAAAAGGAAAAAACCTAGCCTCTAAAAGATTACTCGTTATATATTATTAGATCTTCAAACACTTTACAACTACCTATAGGGATTTCTTACATGCTTGGCCATAGCCCAATGTTTACAATACGAATATACAGATAGATAACTTGCACATCATTGCATCAAAATCTTACTTATTTTGTCCTTTAAGACGATTCACTATCCTTGCTATTTCACTACTACTCTTGTCCTCTGTCTCCTCCCTTCCTCCACTCCTCACTGATTTGAAACAATCTCAAATTATGTTTATATATCATTTGCAAGTCTTCCAAATCATCTACATCTGCTACAAGGTGGCACATAACCCTATGCCGCGTGAAATGTGTAGTCAGCCTTTTCTACACACGTCGACCCCAAATAATATGTGGTAATGTAGGAATGAGATATCATCATGTGGTTCTCACCATATGTTCTCCTGAATTGTTATGCCCTTACTTCCATATCATATATGGTTATGAATAGTCAGCTTGTGGCTATCTTAACTCTTAATTAAGTCATATTATCATTAGTATATTGTTATTTAGTTGTTTAGGTCAGCCTAAGGCTTATATAGGTCTATCTAAGTGGGCCTTGGTGATATCCTAGGCATAAATAGGTATATATAGGAGGTAATGAGTCTTACTGGATCATCATATTGAGTATTGTGTTCTTATTGAAGACTATTGGAGGTATCCCCCTCGAAGTGGATTAGGAGGTTTCCGCCTTGAAATAGTATATTATTATCAATTATTTGTAGCATATTTATTATTATATTTAAATATTGTGCAAGTTGTTTCAATACAAGTGGTATCAAAGCATGATCTTGGCACCATAGAGGTAAGGTTTTTTTTCTCAATATTGGAGGTGATTTTGGGAAGATCATATCTTTTAGATTTTGGCAAATTTTTTCTAATTTTTAAAGGCTTTTTGGAGACCATATTAAAGAAGCTACAATCCATATTTCAAAGGAATTGGAGCAGAATTGAGTGAGTTATTGCAGAATTAGGGTTTCTACACAATTTATTTGGAATCTGCATATCTCTCACATCCTACTGAATTGGAGCTTGATTTTTCTTAGGTTTTTGAATACATACTAGAGGAGCCTACAGTCCAAAATTTGGAGAAATTGGAGCAAAAATAAGTGAGTTATTAAAAAATTAGTGTTTCCACAAAATTTTCTCTCAAGGCTACAAACCTGCTTATTTCTTGAAGATTTTTCTAGGTGAGGTATTTTGGGCCTAGTAAGTTACAGTAAAAATTTTAGAGAATTTTAGTTTCATTTTTATACGCCTAAAAATGACACGACTCTCTAAATAAATATTTTAAATATTTATTTCATCTTAATATTCCTCTATCAATAAATAAATAAATCAATATATTTATTTGGTTTGTATTCCTCCCAAAAATTAAATAAAATCACTTATTTAATTAATTTCATCAGATCCTTCCAAATCCTCTTATCTACAATTAAATAATTCTACATTATTTAATTAAATCAAATTGTTCCTCCAAATTTAAATAAATCATGCAAATTTATTTAAATTATCTCAATCTCTAAAAATAAAATATAATCAAATATTTTATTTATTCCTCCAAAACATGCACAAACAATTAAATGAATTTACTTATTTAATTTGCTTTTTTATCTTCTAATTCCTCAAAAATCTTCCAAATCTTCTAAAAATAAATCTTATTCATCATGCACACAAAATTAAATAACTTATTATTTAATTTTACTCAAATCATGCAAAAAGTAAATTACAAGTTGAGTTAATTGACTTAATCAATCTTGTTTTTATCAACTCTTAAATTAGAAAAAAAATTCTAATTTATGAAATCAAATCTTATCTTTATCAAGAAAGCAATTAACTCAAACAAAACAACTTTTTGTGTGACACATGTCGTGTGCACATTCATCATGAGTTCTAGATTTATCTCCTCCGTTGATCTTCTTATTCATTCTACACTGTTGATCTTCTTTCTCATAATCTATAAATACAACCCTTATTCCTCCATTTCAAAAATCCAAGCTTTTAGTAAACTTACTCTGCAAGAATCATAGCGCACCTTTGGCACCAAACCATATCCATAGCTTGAAATCACCATTGTCATTGTATTGAAGATCCTCTTTATTGCAAGAACTATCATAGCCATTCTCTATTGTCATCTTGAAGAAAAATGCAAGGAAGTGCATCTTTTGAGGGCTACATTCATACAACAAGATCAATTGAGATAAGTGACCAATGGGAGCTGCGAAATAAGAAGGTTTGTAAGGTATTGTTCTTTGTGTTTTGAATCTTGATTATTTCCATTTCATTGAGTTATTGGGATATTATTGATATATTGATATTGCTCCACATTTTCCCATAACATTTTTGGCACCCATCATGGGGCCTTGCCCCCAATTTAACCTCAAAATTGAGTTTTTGTGTGTTAGGTTCTGTACATAGGAAGTTTTGTGCATATACTCACTAAATTAGTGCATCTATTCTCTAAATCAATGCATATATCTGACCTGCGCTTTTATTTCATGTTTCAGTGCTTTTATTCTATGTAACTGCGCATATATCTCTGCGCATCTGTGCTCTGTATCTATGCATATATCCTCTATAACTGTGCATTTGTTCTGACAGGGTTCTTCAGATATTTCTTGTGATTTTTCTAATGCTAACATCTCTCACAGGAATATTCTCAGATATGATTTGTAGGTTAGGGGTTGGTTAGGCATCTAGTTGCATTGTTAACTCACATCATAGATCTAATTAGCAAGGAAAGTAATTGGATTGTTTATGCAAATCTTATCTAGATCTAAATAGGAAGGCTATAATTTGAACTTGTTGCACCAACAACTCAAACATAGTCCCAACTAGGAGGATCTAAAATTGAACCATTTCTTTCTATTTGCTTCTTTCAAAGTTAACAAATCTTGTGTGTGCCCAAGTAGAGTAACTCATTTAGTCTTTTTCTTTTTAACTAGGGGAAAAGAACCATTGTTTATCATGATTTTGGAATGATAATAGGACTATGCTCTCCCCTTAATTGGTGAACAAAATGCCAGAATTATCATTTCACATGTTTTTCCTTTAGAGAGGCCTACCCTAGGATATCCTTTCGTCCAAGTGGGAATGACCTTAAGTGGTAACGAGCTAATGCCAAGCTCTTCCGATCCACTATAAACAAAATTGTGTTTGAGGTGAAAGCTTCAAGCAACGAGTGCTGATTAGTTATACCGACAACCAACCTCCCCCAAAACCCTCCAAGGTGCAACCCTTGAAGGCTAGGAGACTCCATAATGGAGAGTAGCACTGCTGCACGTATAACCACTCAAACGGTTGCCTTTACTACATATCCATTATTTTTAGAGGCAAAAATCCCCTATTTGGTGACACAGGACGAAAACATTCTCTAGAGCCATCTAACATCATACACTCATTTAGTGTAGAGACAGAAAAGTTCAACTCTTCAGAGGAACTATAACTTGGTATGCGTGAGAAGTGTGTGCCATGGAGGGGAGCTAATGCTACCAAGTTATTAGTTCTCTGCCTTTATACAAGTGGCTGGTGTCAAAACCAAGTTGGAATTCATTGAATATTGCCCTTACCATCCTAGGATTTGTACTTGTTTTTAGTCAAAAAAGTCAAAAATCTAAAACAAAAAAAAAATCAAAGTCATGAAAAATTCTTTGTGTGTGATGTGTCTTTCTTGCCATAATTGAGAAACAAATCAGACAGACCAACATTCAAGAAAAGAAAACCAAAAAACATTGAAAAACATGCTTTCCCAAGTCAAAAATCAGTCAAAACCAGGAAAAAAATACTAGAGTTGCGCATTTGTTTCATTCTGTTGCACATTTATTCCTTTTTGTGACACATTTGCTCTTTACTGCACATATACTCAATCTTGCTGCGCATTTGTCCTGTCCTACTACGCATATGTTTTTCACCAGTACTGCGCATTTGTCTTGTCCTATTGCGCATCTATTTTTCACCAGTACTGCGCATTTGCACCCTATTACTGCACTTTTATCCTTTATTCTGGTGCTTCTACTTTTCACCAGACCAGCACATTCGCTTTCTATAGTTGCACATTTGCACGTTGTTCCTGCGCATCTGTCATAGTGGGCACTTCCGTATGGTTCGTCAAAAAAACACCTACCTTTTTGAGCACCCATTTCATTCTTGTATTAGTTTATGAGGATACGACAAATCAATTAGAAGCCCTTACTCAACAAATCCAAGCCATACAACAAGTGGTGATCTTACAAGTTGGATCTTCCACAAAATGATATTTGCTAGAGGGTACATCTCCTTATCCATTTGATAAAAGCTTGGCTAAGCTACCTTCCCCTTCTAGTTTTGATTTTCCCAAGTTTGACAAATATAGGGAAAGAAATTATCCATGTGAACCAAATACCTCCCAACATGAGCATGCTAGTACTAGCTACACCTCGCACCAAGATCATACATCCTTAACTCATATTAATGATACTATTGACAAGGGAAACACCACCTTAAGTTTGGAATCATATACCACTCCATCTACTAGTCCTCCATCACCATCCCCTAGGATACATATCCCAAAGCATACTAGTTCTACACCAACACCACCATCAAGTTCCCCAAGGTGAACAATCCGAAGATGTTGGTACTTCCTCCACTCCTCCTAAGTCCACCACTTTCCATCGCAAGTCTTATCATATTCCCAAAACATATGTCACCATTCCACCTCCATCATCCTACAAATTTCAAAATCATGTGACCATACACCTTCCACCATCTACTTTACCTCCACTCCTTCCAACTCCTACTATCCCTCCATCCACTTTGCTTCCACTTCTCCCAATGCCAAATTCATCCATCTACAGATTCCCTCACATTTCAAATCATGACCGACAGATGCATATATTGTCTAAACATGAAGCTTCCACTCATTCCACCAAGCCTATGGGATTCAAAAATAAACATTGGGATGCATCCTTTCATAAAGCCAAAAATCCTAAGGGTCCTAATACCTTAGGAAATCAATCCAAAGAATCCAAGAAAAACCCATCTCAAAAATGACATACACCCATGTACCTCAAAGCAAAACTGACAAAGATGTGGGTCCCCAAGCAACAAGTAATTACCTCAGAAGCTACACAAAAGCTACATGTACCCAAGCCCATACCTTCACAAGTAAAAGTCTAAAAACAAAATGGTTTGGGTACCTAAGCAAAAGGCCATCAAGGTAAAGGAGGCATCCAATGCTCAAGAATCCCAACCATCCACTTTCTCCTCTTCCATCCATCCCACATGACAAGCAAAAATTAGAAAAATACTAAGTCTATGTGGATCCCTAAATGCCTAAATCGCCCATCCACTAAGCAAAAATCTCCATTGCTTCCTACACCACCTTTCCATCATAAGCTTTAATGTTTATCACAGTATGTGCAACTGTTGGTCATGGTTCCCTTCCATCCCACGACACTTCCACATACCTCCATCTCCCCTTCCTTCCACTATTATCCTACATATCTTCCCCATACTATTCCTATGGTCCATGCTTTTGCATAAGCCTTCCCTCCATCCTTGCAAAAGTCTTCCATAATCCGCATCATAATCCGCCATCAGACCTTCCATAATCCTCTATCTACCTTCTCCATCTCACTTTCATGCAACCCCCTACCAACATCTATGAGAACACTTGACATAGTCCATGTGAAAGCATCCATCTAGCGGGATACTATCACCTTCCTTGGAACTAGATGCTTGAGTCCCTCTTGTCCATATTCCACCTATCCTATCCAAATATTAAAAAAAAAACAAGGGAAAAGAAAAATCAAAAGAAAAGTAAAGAAAAATCCCTTCGTCCAATGGTGAAAACCTAGTAAACAAGCGCCTTGGATAAGTACCATGATGAAAACCTGGCAAACATGCATCATGTGTAGGTTGGTCTTCCATGTCATTTAACCTTGGGAGTGCATTGTCTCATCGACCCTATCATTTTCCATCCTATCTTACCATATCATCCTATCATCCTTCTCCTACATATACCTATCATATTGAGTCCATTCATCCTCCATTCCTCTTTTGATCTTGATGGAGATATGGGGGCACAATGTCAAAACATGCTTTGGAAAAACTCTCGATATACCTTATCTTTTTCAAACGCAATCCAATCCTCTCATCCTTCTTCATCATAAGCTTTGTCATGTCAAATCCTGAGTTATTCCTATGCGACATAGTCCTTGGAGATCACATCCTTGTTTCCTTCTACCTACCCATCCATTATCCATTATCACCCATCCGTTTGCCTATCCACGGTGTTCCCTTGTCATTAGTATCTAGCATTTAGGCTATCCAAATTGCCATCCACAAATCCCAAAAAAGCATCAAAACATTAGCAAAAATCTAGAAAATCCCAAAAACAACAACTCATCTGCAACCCCATCATTAGTACCATTTCCTGAACTACGTCATCTTTGCATCTTCACGTAGGCAAGGCCATCTTGTATCAATGGGCCCCTAAGGCTCCTTTCCCATCCATTCCATATTTTGTCATCCATCATCTGGGTCCATCTGTATCTGCACCATTTCCCATTGCCTAGGTCTTAGGTCCACACAGTTCACCCCAAACTATGTTGCCTCTGCGTTGTAATGTAGGCAAGGCCATTTATCAATGAGCCCTCGAGGCACTAGGTTAGTCCCTTAGGGTCCATTTCTTCATATCCATTGTCAATTCATCCACAATAAATCAAACCTTCACCCGACTGGGGGTAAGTCCTTGACCTAGTTGTAGAGTTGGATTCTGCAATGCCACATGTTCTAAGAGGACACCAATAAGGATTTGTGATACCTTTCACTAAACAAACACAAGCGCAACAAAGCACACTTCCAAATAGGAATTTTGATGCAAGGCATCAACCTATCCAAAGCAAAACAAACAAGTACCTAAACACTCAAAATGATTTTATCTAAATTATGGTAAGAAGGCACATCTAATGCAAGAATGTTTTGTGTTTGTGAGTAGGTTAAGTTACAGTCTTAACTTTTGTTATCATGTTTCCTACGCTACTCAAGGATGCCTAAAAACTAGAGATGCTATGATGGGGGCATGATTGTTTTTTCTTTGTTTGCTGCTTGTGGGTTTATCTTTAGTAATGTGAAGCCTTATCTAAAGACATGATCAAACATAATGATCATCGAGGACATCAAAGGTCTAACATGAAACATGTGTAATCCTTGTCTATTTACACACAAGAAATATTTAGGTCATCTAGATTTAATTTTGATTAGATGCTTGTATCAACTTGCTATATTAAAATCTATGTGAGGGATACTCAGGTCATCTTGGTTCAATTATACTTAGATGCTTGTATTAACTTACTATATCAAAATCCATGTAAGTGATACTCAGGTCATCCTGGTTCAATTATACCTAGATGCTTGTATTTTCTTACAACATTTTAAAACACAAAAAATAAAAAAATGCCCAATGATGTAATGAAGAACTTCAAAACACTTGTTGTATCAAGATGACAAATATTCGCATCCATCCGTATCAAATTACTTTCCATATACCATCCATCAATAAAGATTTTTGATCGTAGTGTTAGGGTTTATAAAAGCTTGTGATTCCTTCATTTTTGTTTCTTCTATCAATCAAATTTCTATCTATCATTGTGTCTTTCATCCTTGTGCAGTCAATCCAAGCAATGATCCAAATGCAAGTCCATCCTTAAATCCATACCAATCGAGTAAACCAATCTTGTCAAAACATCCAAGTGTAATCAGTGGTCTTGATCCTAATCTTGTCATAAACCACCTCAATCAATCATAATTATAGGTGGGATATATCTTTCCCACGTCTATCGTGTTGATCTAGGGATCTATCATTCCTCGCAATGACAACACTTTTTTTCAATAATTATCAATTAATCATTGGTTTACCACTTGATAGGGGAAATACCTTGTTTGTTCTTGTATCCTTTGTGCATACTTTCTTACTTGTTTGTGTGTGTTATCATTTTATCTTGCATCATGTGTCATTGAGCTCTTTCTTCAACCAATTTCTTCACCCCAACCTATTCTTCCACCTTCTTCATCGTGAGATTGTCCGTCTCACGCCCTCAAACTTTTCTTCCCGTCCAATCTCTCGAGGGGGCATCCTACCATCGATAAACCTATATCAGGGGCAAACTACGACATATATCATTATCAGGAAATCTATTCTTTAAAACAACGTGATAAAACACATTGCATCAAAGAGGGGCAAAATGTATACACCTAAAAATGACACGACTCTATCTAAATAAATATTTTAAATATTTATTTCATCTTAATATTCATCTATCAATAAATAAATAAATAAATTTATTTATTTGGTTTGTATTCCTCCCAAAAATTAAATAAAATCATTTATTTAATTAATTTCATCAGATCCTTCCAAATCCTCTTATCTACAATTAAATAATTCTAGATTATTTAATTAAATCAAATTGTTCCTCCAAATTTTAATAAATTATGGAAATTTATTTAAATTATCTCAATCTCTAAAAATAAAATATAATCAAATATTTTATTTATTCCTCCAAAACATGCACAGACAATTAAATAAATTTACTCATTTAATTTGCTTGTTTTAATCTTCTAATTCCTCAAAAATCTTACCAATCTTTTAAAAATAAATCTTGTTCATCATGCACACAAAATTAAATAAGTTATTATTTAATTTTACTCAAATCATGCAAAAAACAAATTACAAGTTGAGTTAATTGACTTAATCAATCTTGTTTTTATCAACAACTCTTAAATTAGAAAAAAACATTCTAATTTATGAAATCAAATCTTATCTTTATCAAGAAAGCAATTAACTCAAACAAAATAGCTTTTTGTGTGACACATGTCATGTGCACGTTCATCATGAGTTCTAGATTTATCTCCTCCATTGATCTTTTTATTAATTCTACATCGTTGATCTTCTTTCTCACAATCTATAAATACAACCCCTATTCCTACATTTCAAAAATCCAAGCTTTTAGTAAACTTACTCTACATGAATCATAGTGTGCCTTTGGCACCAAACCATATCCATAGATTGAGATCACCATTATCATTGTATTGAAGATCCTCTTCATTGCAAGAACTATCATAGCCATTCTCTATTGTCATCTTGAAGAAAAATGCAAGGAAGTGCATCTTCTAAGGGCTACATTCATACAACGAGATCAATTGAGATAGGCGACTAATGGGTTATGAAATAAGAAGGTTTCTAAGGTATTGTTCTTTGCATTTTGAATCTTGATTATTTCCATGTCATTGAGTTATTGGGATATTATTGATATATTGATATTGCTCCACATTTTCCCATAACATGATTTATTTCAAAATTACTAGTTCTGATCATGACGAGGCTTGCAACAAGGGGCAAAAGAAATGTTGTCACACTAAGGAAGACTCCTAATAAGGATGGTGTTAGGAATTGCATCCATACGATATTAATTAAATGCAAATAAAGATTAAACATATGAATGAAAAATACATAGAAATAATAACAAGGGGAGACAATTTTTAATGCGGTTCACCCAAACTTGGGCTACATCCACCAATAGAGAGTCCAATATTATTATCCAGTAAATCAAACCGATTACAACCAGCAATCCCTGTAACTTAATACTATTGCAAATGCTACAATAAAATATCAAAATCCCACCCACAACATACATCCCAGCCACTTATAACAAGCTTTTTGGAAGCTTTTAGAATTAGGGTTTTACAATGTCATTTTTCTTTTGTCGACTAACAAAAAATTAACAATCGACTCCGAACAGGCAAAAAAGAGGGAATTTTTTTTTTGGGGGGCTGCATAATGGTGTACAATACTTGAATGATCAGTTGCCACATACCAACAATCTATCACTTAGAGACTGATCAAGCTCCACACCAAACAATCTCCCACTTGGAGACTGATCCTAGGCGACGTTGTTGTGCATGCAACTCCCACTAGAAATAAGCACCCTAGACTCTGTTGTTATGATTTTATTGTTTTTAATCTTGAAGGCCAATTGAAGCTAAAGAGGAGCTTAGCTTCTCCCTTGTCACTACCTTTGTAAACATATCTACTGGATTTTCATCTGTATGTACCTTTTCCAGCCTTAATCGTCTATCCTCCAACACCAACCAAATGAAGTGATACCTCAGCTATATGTGTTTGGTATTTGAATGAAAGGTAGAATTATTTGCAAGATGTATGGCACTCTGGCTATCCATAAACAAATAATTATTAACCTAATGTTTGCCCAATTCTTCTATGAAAAATTGCAGCCATAGCATCTCCTTGCTTTCCTCTCTTGCAGCTACATATTCTGCCTCTGTAGTGGATAAAGCAACCACCTTTTGCAGCCTGGAGATCCAACTCACTGTTGTCCAACCTACAACAAAGACATAACCTATAGTACTCCACCTGGTATCAATATCTCCTGCCAAATCTGAGTCCACATAGCCTGCTAAATTAGTATTAGAGCCCCTAAAACTTAAGTGTTTATTAGATGTACCTCTCAAATACCTGAGAATCCATTTTACTACATTCCAATGCTCAAATCTAGGATTACTCATATATCTGCTTACAACTCCTACAACATGTGCAATATCTTGTCTCGTGCATACCATGGTGTACATTAAACTTCCTACAGCCAAAGTATATGGTGCCTTAGACATTTTGTCTTCCTCCTTTTATGTCTTAGGACACATCTCCTTACTCAATTTCAAATGACTAGGTAAAGGTGTGCTGGCAACTTTTGCATTCTCCATATGGAATCTCTGCAACACCTTTTCAACATAATCAGCCTGAGATAGAGTCAAGTTTATGTTCTTCCTATCTCTACAAATTTTCATACCAAGGATTTGTTTTGCTGTCCCCAAATCCTTCATAGCAAATGATTGTGCTACCTGTTATTTTAAATCTCTTATGTGATCCATGTTAGACCCTACTACAAGCATGTCATCAACATATAAACATAAAATAATGTAGCTGTCATTATCCAACCTCTTAAAATAAACACAATGGTTAGAATTACACCGGTTATAGCCTTGCTCAGCCATAAAACTATCAAATTTCATATACCATTGCCGAGGTGCTTGTTTCAAGCCATATAAGCTCTTCTTCAAATTGCACACCAATGTCTCCTTACCTTTGACCTCAAATCCCTGTAGTTGTTCCATATATATCTCCTCCTCCAAATCACCATGGAGAAAGGTAGTTTTCACATCTAGTTGTTCCAAATGCAAATCTTCAGCAACCACAATATTTAAAACAATACGAATAGAAGTCATCTTAACAACTGGAGAAAAAACTCATCAAAATCAATACCTTTTTCTGTGCAAATTCTTTTATAACTAACCTAGCTTTAAATCTTTTTTTACCTCCATCTTCATCTTTTAGCCTATAAACCCATTTGTTTGGTAAACCCTTTTTACTTGCAGGCAACTTAAATAATTCCCAAGTCTGATTTTTCAGCAAGGAGTCCATTTCTTCTTTCATTGCAAGCTCCCACTAAACCTTTGTATCTACCTACATAGCTTCATCATACCCTTCTGATTCACCAGCATCCATTAACAAAATAGAATACAAAGAGGGAGAAAACCTTTCAGGAGGTCTACTTAGCCTTGTTGACCGTCTAACATTCATTGGAGTTTGTGGTATTTCTTGTTGCTATTGCGGAGCATGAGGAACTACTGGAACATCACTATCTGGAGTATCATCCAGCACCACATAATCCTTTTCTTTCTTCTCATGCTGCTACAACTAATCTTTGTACAACACCTTCTCATTGAATACAACATCCCTACTTCTCACAATTTTTAGATTTTCAACATCCCAAAGCCTATAACCAAATTCATCAATGTCATATCCAATGAAGATATATTTTTTTGATTTTGCATTTAGCTTGGTTCTATTTTTAGAATCTACATGTGCAAATGCTTCACATCCGAAGGTTTTGAGAAAAGAATAACTCACCTTCTTACCTATCCATGCTTCCTCTAGAATACCATAACCCAAAGGAACTCAAGGACCTCTATTAATTAAATATACAGTGGTATTGATAGCCTCTACCCACATGTTTAAAGGCAGCCCAACATGTAATATCATGCTCCTTGCACACTCCATTATTGTCCTATTCATGTGCTCAGCCACTCCATTTTCTTGTGGAGTCCTTGGAACTATTTTTTGCCTATGAATTCCATTAAAGGAACAATAATCTTCAAATTTTTTACTACAATACTCACCACCATTATTAGATCTGAGACATTTTAATCTTTTACCCATCTCATTCTCAACCAAGCTTCTTCATTTCTGAAATGTTTCAAATACATCAGATTTCTACCTAAGAAAATAAATCCAAACCTTCCAAGTTGCATCATCTATGATTGTAACATAATACCGAGAGCCACCGAGAGAAGATACTTGAGCTAGTCCCCATACATCTATATGCACAAGCTCCAACTTTTCATCTTTCTTTTGCTTCCCATCCTTGAGAAAACCAACTCTCTTTTGCTTGCCATACACACAACTTTCATAGAAATCCATATTAATACATTTAAGACTTGGTAAAACTTTCTTAGAATGAAGTACCTATTGGTAATCATTTATGTTTGGGGTTTTAAGCCAGGCCCCTTCCCAAAAATCCAAAAAACTCTAACACTTTCGGCCTTTGTAGTTGAAAAAATGCAAAAAATTAGTTAAGGTGCAGGTGTCTTTGTATATACAAGGGTGTTTGTATATACATGCAGGTCAAAATGTGCATTGGTGGGTGCAAAATCTCCATCGGCCTTTGAAAAAATGAATTATATGCATTTTATATGCATATCGGGCTTTGAAATGTGCATATACAAAGGGGGAATCTTTTACAGATTCTTAAAATATTCCCAGTTTGTATATCGAGTTGCATGTAGAGATACAAAGGAAAAATATACAAGGATGGAAGATACAATGCAGGCATATTCTAGGAAAGATTCCTTGTTTGTATGTAAAAGGGGTTTTTATATTCGATATACAAGAGAAATGTACATTGCAGATATACAAGTGATGGGGCCCGTCGGCATGCAAAGGTTTTTGTATCTCCAACATAAAAGTCGCAATGTATATGCAATGTGCAGGTGGCAAGCAAAAGGGGGGAGATGCATTTGGTGGGGCCCGCGGATATACAAAGGAGATTGTATGTTTGACATATAATGAAACATGCATTCCTGAGATGCAAGAGTCAGACCTAAAAAGGCATGTGATATTGTTAATTCATATTTGAGGTCTGTTGTTTGTATGTTTGGCTTGTATGTTTGTATTGTATATGCGACATACAAGCGAATATACAAAGAAGGAATGTACATGGCCCGGACGCAAAAAGATAATATGTTGCAATGGATAGATGTTGAAGTCCACGGGTTGTATATTGAGTTTGTTTATTCGGCATGTAGAGGAAATGTACAAGGTAAAACATGCAAATAGGTCAGCGGCGGTCAACGTCAAAAATGGGGCCTACCAGTTGCATATGTGTTCGCTTATATGTTTGCACATACAAGCCAATATACAATGAAGAAATATACATTCCAGACTCGAAGGAGATATCAAATGCAGTTAATAATATTTCGGATCCGCAACATGTATGTTGGGCGCTTGTATGTGCCAATGTACATTCAAAAGATACAAGGGTTAAGATGCAAGCCAGATTTCAAAGCAACTTCAGCATGCCTCATTAAAATTTGAAATCCGCCTTGTATGTATGAGGCAAATGTACATGCACATATACAAGGAAATATGCAGGAAAAGAGGATACAAGCCGGACCTGAATTGAATTTCAATTTGTTCTAAACAGGTTTGGGGTCTGCCTTGTATATCAAACAGTTGTATATGCATTTTGCATATACAAGGAATTTTTGAAGGGTGAACAATGGCGATTGTATATGCATCCGTTCTTGCATATACAAGGGCAAAAATGCAAAATTCAGAGAGTGAAAGGTCAACGATAGGAACAGGAAGTGCCTACGTGGCGCATTTTGACTGGCCGACGACTAGTTAGTGCGATTTTGAGCCGTGGATCTCAGCAATAGGAGTGGATCGACGGCCTTGTTTTGAACCTACAGCGATGGTTTTTTCTGAGCGTGTGTAGCCATTTTTGGGTGGGAAGAACTCCAATGACACGCCACTGAGGATCTACGGGTAGCTGAGCAATAATGGTGACATTTGCAGGATTTGGGTCGATGATTGACAGGTCAACCACCTGATTGATGAAGAAAATCCCTGGGTGGTGGTGCGGATCCTGAGTTCACCTGCTCATTCCTCTTTGTCTCTCTGTTGCATTTACTATTTCTAAGCGCCATTTCAAATGCATTGTATCTGGCAAATTTTTAATTTTCCTTGTAATTAATTTTGCTGAGTACACAGTCTTGGTATAAAGGCCAAACTATGTTACTCATTGTGTTAGTTGAAGACTTGGGCATTTTTGTGTGAATAATGAAATACAGAGCATTTCATGTCTGTTTTATCTCTGTGGAGTTTATGTGTTGCATCTGAGTTGTATCTTGCACATATGTTCAGTTTCTTGTCATTGTATATGAGAAATACATTGTTGCATGTATTTATCTGTTTGTCTCCATTTGTTGCATGCAATTTCTTCTTTTGAATCTGGTTGCTAAGGGTTTCTCAGATTCTAGGGTATAGTCTTGCTGTATCACGTGCTTAATCTCTAACTTCCATTCAAGGAGTGGATTAAATTGTTTTAGGTTAAGGTATGGAGAAGATTGTATGTCAACTGGGATATTTGTAAGTAGAGACAGTTGAATACTTATCCTTGGGTGGTATTTGTAAGGCAAACACTAGTCCTAACCCCTTGAAACTCGAATGACAGTTGCAAGCCATTCTTATGTATACGTCTAGTTGATTCCTTGCTCTGAGATAGGCACCGGTCTGCCCTTGTGAATTACTTATGATCCAAAACCCCTGTCTTGCATCCACACCATCAAATTCAAATCCATTCACATTTCCAACCTATTAGTCATAGGATTAGGATTAGGAAACCCCTGCATACTCTCATACCTAACCAGACAAACATGTCCAAGAATGTTGCCAACCTTGTGATGTACCATGCACATCTTGGTCCACACATGAGAGTATTCTACCTATTATCACAAAGCTAAATCTTCCTGTCATAGGGCAGGTCAATGTTACATCTTTAGCAAATAGGGACACCCCCTTGGTGCGGTAGATCCAGAAGTGAAGGGGAGGCTGCTCACGCAACCTCCCATATTCATTGGTTGAATCTGCCTGTGCATTGGAACTGGCAAACCCACTGCTGATTCGGGAAAAATTACCAACAGTACCTTCATACCTTTTTCACTCATATGCCCAAGTCTGCTACACCACAGTGTTGTCTCAAAACCTGCAACAACTGTTTCAGTCTCTTCCTGTGAACCTGCAGCAACTGTTCCTGAACCTATTTGTTTTTTCTCTAGAACAACTATAGTAGAAGGAATAGTATGACCTGTACAAAGATATAAGGTGCCTACTTTCACACCTTTTTCTACTATTAAGGTACCTCTTGAAACCTTCCAATTTTTATCATTAAAAGTAACTGTACAACCTTCATCACCTAGTTGCCCCGCTGAAATTAAATTCCTACTTAGCCTTGGAACATGTCTTACCTCTTGAAGTAGCCAATGATTCTCATTTTACAACTTAGTCTTAATTCTTCCATTTCCAACAATCTGACAGGGTTCGTTATCTCCCAAATAAACTAGATCAAAATTCCCTTAGACATAATCAAGAAAATAACTTCTATGGAGCATAACATGAAATGAGGCCCCTGAATCTAAAACCGATGAATCATTAGCATTATCTAGGTAAATAATTAAAGAATCATCTTTAGATTTATTACTTACCACATTTGCTTCCTTATTGCCTTCTTGTTTGTCTCCTTTATTTTTTCGAGACCAGCAATCTTTCTTTAGATGACCTAGTTTCCCACATAACCAGCAATCCTTCTGTCATTTGGATTGGGACCTCTTGTCATTTGATTTTCCTCATGACTTCCCATGACCTTCAGAACCTTTTCCTCTCTCCTTTGATTTGCCCCTGCTTTCTGCATTCAAAACACTACCTGATGTGGACCATCCTAAGCTTTTCTATTGCATTTCCTCGCTAAGGATAACTGTTGTCAATTAGGATTGCACCCTAGCTGAGTTTGAATCAACTATCCTATTTGAAACGTGGAAACATTCTCAAGTTGTGGGTGACTTATGATGAAAATGAATCTCCAGAGAGGGCAGGTTCCCTTGGCAAATCACCTAAGCTAGATTGATTTATCTAAGGAAAAGAATAGAAAGATAACATGAAATGAAATCCTAAAACCTAATGGGTGATGCACCTAAACTTAAGATTTATTCACTAACTCCACTCTCAATCAACTCTCAAAAAATAATAACTTTCACAATCCCACATGAAACATACAACATGAAAGTGATTTGTATGAAGGTTCGAAATCAAACACAACATGCAACCTATATTATATGAAATTTATACACGCACACTTGCAATAATGAGACATAAAAAGGACTCAAAACATAGAATCACTACTACAAAATGAGAAAAAAATTATGAGATAGGAACACTCTACTGCTTTTATTGATCTGAAAGGAGTATGAAAACATAAAAATTTGAGTACAAATTAGGGCTTACAAAACTCTCTACAAGTAGTCAAGAGAGAAAGAAGCAAATCTAAACTCCAATGACCCCCTAATCTCATGTCCAAAACTAAAATTTTCCCCCATATATATAGCCAAAAGACATTCTAAAAGTGAAAAGGGAAAGAAACTCAGCTAGCTGTCCACCCAAAAAAAGAAACCAAAGTCTCATTTTCGAGGAAGGGAAAAAACCACAAAAAGAGGGCATAGAACTGACCCAAACTGAGTGAAAATAGGTGGCAAGTTTCCATACCAAGTGGACCTACCTAAATGGACACTAAAAATCAGTCAGAACTAACTAAAAATTAGAAATAGAAGTTTCAGTTCACTCCTTTCCATTTTGCATAATGGGAACTTAAGCAAAAAGGAAGGCAAGTGAACTGGACTTGCCTTATTGAGTGTTCTACACTTGCTATTTATTTTCTATATTTACTTGACATTTATGAAATTAATTTATAAAACATTACTTTAATAGTGCCTTACATTTGTCTGTAATTTCAAATTTGTAAAATAGAAAGAGGGGCCCACCTTGTCTTTTACAACTTGCAAAATTCTAAATATATGCAAAGTTTACCAATTTATGCAAAGTTTATAAAACATATGCAAAGGTATTTAGAAATACTTTATACATATCAATGAGCGTCTAAAAATAAACCAAGGTATTGATTTATGCAAAAATCAAAGGCAAAAAAAATGCCTTATAGCAAAAGCCACGACCTTTTTGCATTTTGTTCCTTATTTGGCACTTAACATTTTTTACTCCAGTTTGGGTGTCGTCATTGTGAAAATTCCTCAAAAAATACAAACTAGGTTGGTGATAAATTTACAAGGTTTTTTTCATTTTATTGTCTTCTAATTTTTATCTAAAAATCTCAAAAACCCAGATCGTATTTTTGAGATATGACTGAAACACATGACTGCTATCTTTATTTTGCTATGCATTGTGCCTCTGACTGTTCCTTATGAGTTTGCATCTACATCTTTCATTTGGTTTGGATGCATTTCATGATATACTTTTGTTGTTCCTCATCATGCCTTTTGATGGCTCTACACATGGTTTATGAAGGGCTCTTCTTGCTTCTAATGGCATCTAACTATCTTCTTTCTGTCAGTTTGGGTACCACCATTGTTAGGGTTTGTTCAAGCTTCAGACTAGTAAAAATTTCTCAAAAATTACAAACCGGCTTGGTGAGAAATTAAAAGGGTTTTTTATTGTCTTCTAATTTCTATCCAAAAATATCAAAAACCCAAATCATATTTTTTGAGATATGACTGAAACATGTGACTTCTATCTTTATTTTACATGATGGTTGATGCTACAACTAGTACATGATTGTCCACCTCTTACATGACTACTATTCATTGTCCTCTTATGCATCTTTGACTTGGCTCATACCCCTCTTAAGACTTAGGGGCAACATGCTGGGCTCAATCCTTATGGGAGCCCATTTTTTCTCCACATGCTATGACGAAAACAATCCAGTAATGAAAATTTCATCTATACCTGCACAGTGAACAAACATGTTAGATAAAAAAATAGTGAAGCTCGACACTCTTATGATGTTTGATACTTGCTCAACTAATTCAATGCAGCATAGGCATATGCTATATTTCTGTTGATAGAACATATGATGAGATTTATATCTAGAGCTCTAACCAATCTTTTCAATCATTTGCAGGTTCATGTGAAGTTTAGGAGCAAGGAGGAGCTGGGAATAACGAAGGCCAATACAAGACTGCAACAAGCAATGATGGATATACTTCTTTTCATGTGTTTTTCTACTGCTTTTATCTTCAAATGTATAGTATACCCTTATGTTGCATTAGTTCAGCTATTCCCATGACTTGTGTGGGACATTTAAGCATTCTTTCTCTCCAATGTATAAAATAGCAATGTCTATGCAAACTTGTATATATTCTTCTCTTGTAAAACATTGCATAACAACTGAACTACATTTGAAATCATTCACATGCAAATGGTTAAGATTACCAGAAATTTGTTAGAGTACCTTTCACCTTAAATGTAATGAACTGCTTCAGCTCTACCCAATTGAGCTGTAAGTGAAAAAGAGGTAACAATAACACCAACAACATCATTAAATTCAATGTATTTAAACCAGAAACAGAGTTACAACCATTACCAAGCTATTCTAGCCTTATGGCAAAGAACATAAATCCAAGAGAGCCCTCACCTCTTCATCAAATTTCACTTTTACAGAAGTTAACTGACTGGTAATCATATTAAACTCATTTAAATGATCTGTCATAGATCCACCTTCAATCATTTTTATATTAAACAAATGCTTCATGAGAAATACCTTATTTGAGGCTAAGGGTTTTTCATACAATTTAGGTAAATCTTTCATCAGTTCATTTGTTGTCTTCGCTTCTGTTATATTGAATGCACAACAGAATGGTTCCAGGCACAACCAAATGGTTCCTAGTGCCTTTCTATCTAGAAGTTCCCAATCCTCATTAGTCATTGCTACCAATTTCTTGGTTGTTCCTTCTAATAGCCTCCATAAATCCTTCTAATAGAGATAATCCTCCATCTTCATCTTCTATAACTGATAGTTCTACCCATTGAATTTATCTACCTTAAATTTACCCTCATTCGTCATTGCTCCCACTTAACCATGAGACTCCCACTCAACCGTGAGACCTTCCTATAGATGATAATCGAACACAACCCACTCTAATACCACTTGTTAGGAATTGCATGTAGAAGATATCAATTAAATGTAATTAAAGATTAAACAGATAAATGAAAAATACACAGAAATAATAACAGCGGGAGACAATTTTTAACGTGGTTCACCCAAACTCGGGCTACATCCACCAACAAAGAGTCCAAAATTATTATCCAATAAATCAAACTAATTACAACTAGTAATCCCTGCAACTCAATACCACTACAAATGCTACAATACAATATCAAAATCCCACCTGCAACATACATCCCAGTCACTTATAACAAGCTTTTTGGAAGCTTCTAGAATTAGGGTTTTACAATGTCATTTTTCTTTTGTCGGTTAACAAAAAATTAACAACTGACTCTGGACAGGAAAAAAAGAGGGAAATAATTTTTTTCGGGGGCTGCCACCCCTAAACCCCCACTCGGGGCCCAGCTTAGCCCCGAACCCTGGCGAGGATACATTAGAGTGTACAATACTTGCATGATCAGTCGCCACATACCAACAGATGGGGTAACAATAGAGGATATTAATCTTAATGAGGAAATTATCAAGTCAAGGAAGACATTTCCCCAATGAAGATGGATATGTGTGACCTAAGAGGAGATATATTAGATATACGAAGCATGTTAAGCGCTTTTA
The DNA here is from genome assembly GCA_027924645.1 of Cunninghamia lanceolata. Lineage (NCBI taxonomy): Eukaryota > Viridiplantae > Streptophyta > Pinopsida > Cupressales > Cupressaceae > Cunninghamia > Cunninghamia lanceolata. The sequence continues at coordinate 239,942 of BSBN01001760.1, forward strand.
TGAATGAACCAAGAAAGGAGGCCTCAAGCAACCAAGAACTAGAAGAAGAAGAAGAAGAAGTTCCTAATCAAGCTATTCAACCAATGAAAGGGTACCATGTACTATTCCTCACCTCTTCCTCTATGGCACATCAAAAGGTTCAAGTAAAAGAAGAACACATTCATCACCATCAAGAGCTTGATGCAAAGGGAAGACACATCTTGGAGCAAAAAAAGCATATCTCATTTCTCTTATAACATCGAGACAGATGTGAAAGTTTCCACCTTGTGCCATACAAGACAAGAAAATGGGGAAACATTCATCCCCTTCTTCCAAAGGTGGAGAAGCCTAGCTAGTGAATGTCCATGTCATATCCCCGAGAATCAATTGGTCCCAATTTTTGTGGAGAACCTTAACAAAGAACTCATGCACCAACTACAAATCCATTGTTGCACCTCCTTTGGAGAAGTTATGGAAATGGGAATAGCCATTGAGAAAGCCCTCATAGCTAAGGGCACAATCAAAATATTCAACAAGAACCAAAACACTCAAAACTTGCCCTATGAAAAAAATAAGTTTTGGTCTCAAAATAAGAATGTCACCGATGATGGGGTCCTAGATGCAAAGGAGATCAATAGGGTCGGCCCCATTTTCACACTCAAAGTACCCTTGGTGCAAAATAATTAGTCGTCCATTCAACAACAACCATAACTGCAACAACAAATGACTAATGCAATTCAAAACAACCAAAGAAGACTGCCTCCAAAGAATAATACCCCTTGGTGAAACTATACACCCCTAACAGAACCTGTTGAAACAATCTTAAAGAAGTCGTTATAGTCCAACCTCATCCAACTATCGAAGGTCAAACCATATGACATAGATTTTAAGCCTCCCTCATGGAATGCCAACTTTTGTGAATATCATAGAATAAAGGGTCACAAAACATCCAATTGTTACAAACTAAAGAACATCATACAAGACTTTATTAACCAAGGAGATGTCATTGTAGATAATCCACAAGGTTCTTCTAATATCGATCACACCATCTTTCAAGACCCTTAATAGAATCATGGATCAGGAAAAGCCTCCACCTCAGGAACCAAGCCACATGACCATGTCAATTACGGCAATGTCACTTATGAATACACCATCAACAATATCCACACATTTGATGATAATGTCTCCATGATCACCATCAAGTCCCTTCCTAAGTGTGTCATCACCACTCGTAGGGCCAAGATAACACTACAAGGTGCTCCATCTAATTCATCCAATCCATCTAACTCACAACCAATGACACAATATAATCTCTTGGACCATTTGAAAAAGACTTCGGTGCAAATATGGAAAAGTCTATCAGTTTGTAAAACAACAAGGATACAATGGGTATAGCAGACTTGGGAATAACAAAAATGGGAGAACAAAATCCATTCAACCAACCATGTGACCTCGCAACAAGGGGCTAGGGTATACATCACGAAGAGAAATCACTCCTAGTACTAAGTTACTCTTGAGTAGGGATGCAAGTACTTCCAAGGACATCGAGACATCAAGGGACCCTCTCAAACCCAAGCCTGTATCTTCCCAACCTCACCTACCTGATGGTGAAGCATGGATCAACATCTTCTGGGATCCTGACAATACTTCCATTTGCGCCCTGATTTCCATGACCATAAGCTACATGAACACCGATGATGGCTTGCCCTTAGTCCATCCAAAACTCATAGACTAGGATCAACAGACACCACCTAGCTTGGATTTGTTTGAGAATGATGAAGCTATTGCCAAGTTCATGGGACTTCGTGAAGGTATACCTCAAGTGGATAATAAAGTTGGATACATCATGGATCTCGATGACATTACTTACTTCAGAGAATCCACTCCACCCTCTAGTCATAAAAGTGAAAAAGAAAAATAAAAAGGGTCTCTATGTGAGAACCAAAAGGCACCTCTTGACCATGAAAAAGTAAAAATAAATGATGTATTTGAGGGTGAAAACCTCTCTGAGGTGCCCAAGGATGGAGGGTTGGATGTGCTTCCCATCGCACAAGAGTGATCACCACTACTAGTGGAAAAATTTGTTGAGACTAACCTCAGTACAAAAGATAATCCCAGTATCGTTCATTTTGCAGAGTCATTAACATAACAAGAGAAGGTTAAATTCAAATCTTTCTTCTCAGCAAGGCAAGTAAATTTTGCCTAGTCATATGCTAGCATGCCAAGACTAGATCCGCAATTTGTCTTACATCACCTACCATTGTTGCCAAATGCCAAACTGGTGAAGCAAAAATTAAGAAAAATCCATCCATAGATCGCACTCTTGGTAAAGGTAGAATTGAAAAAGCTACTTGATGTGGGTTTCATCTAACCAATAGACTATCCAGAGTGGGTATCTAACCCCGTACCAATTACAAAAGCTAACGGCCAGATCAGAATCTGTGAAGACTCTTGAGACCTGAACAAGGCATGTCTGAAAGATGATTTTCTGTTGCCAAACATAGACATTATAGTCAACCTTACAGCTGAATTTGAAATGCTTACTCATGGATGGTTTCTTAGGGTATAATCAGATAAGGATAGCTCCAGAAGATCAACATAAAACTACTTTTACATTTCTGTTGGGCACATACTACTAGAATGCCATACCCTTTGGCCTCAAAAATGCTGGAGCTATGTACCAAAGGGCAATGACAACAATCTTTCACGATTATATCCACACATTTATGGAAGACTATGTCAAGGACTTACTGGCCAAATTAGTTACAAGAAGAACCCACTTGGATGTATTGGACAAAGTCTTCACATGGCTAGAAGAATATAAGGTCAGACTAAACCCTAAGAAATACATGTTCGAGGTTACATCAGGCAAACTATTGGGCTATATTTTTTCTCATCGAGGCATAGAAGTTGATCCCACTAAAGTGAAATCCATCATGGATATGCATCCACCAACAAGTCTCAAACAACTATGCAATCTACAAGGCACATTATAATCAATTAAGAGTTTCATTGTGCAACTCGCTGACAAATGCCACCCATTTCAACACTTACTTTGCAAAGGGGTACCCTTTGTATGGATTGAACATTGCCAGAAAACCTTTCAGAAGATCAAAGATTATTTGTTGTCACCACCAGTTCTCATGCCTCCAATACCAGGAAAGCCCTTTTATTGTACATATTAACATTGTCTTCAGCACTGGGGGCACTTTTAGCACAAAATTATGAGGAAGGAAAAGAATGGACAATCTATTACATCAATAGGACATTAGTGGGGTACAAGCTAAATTACAGTTCCATAGAGTGTGCATTCCTAGCCATAGTTTTTGCCACCCAAAAGTTGCGACATTATATGTTGAGTCATTAGATAAAACTATTGCAAAGATTGACCCCCTAAAGTACTTACTCAACAAGGCGACCTTAATAAAATGATTGGCCAAATGGATTATGATATTGAGCAAATTTGATATATAGTATATTGATTGCAAAGCAATAAAGAAACAAGTGATCGCAAACCAATTAGTAGAGGCACACACAACAGTGGATCATCCTTTGGTTGCAAATTTTCTAGATGAATCAATCTTTGCCTTGGAAGTTACCAGAACATGAAAAATATTCTTTGATGGTTCCTGCATAAATCATGGCTCAGGAGCAGGAATTTTGTTCATCACTCCTCAAGGGGATGCCATCCCTAAAGCATTTCGGATAGCTTTTCCTTGTACAAATAATATTGCTAAATATGAGGCATTGCTCACTGGATTATGTATGGCAATCAATTGGAAGATCAAGAAATTACAAGTCTTTGGTGATTCACAGCTCATCATCAAGCAGGTCAACAATGAGTATGACACAAAAGATGAAAAACTCATGCCATATAAGAGAATGGTCGATAGCTTCAGAACATAGCAGCTCATGCAATGGCTACAATAGGATCTCTCTTGGATATCCTGAAAAATGTGCCTCAATTTGAATTCTTGGTGGAACAATTGCTGGTCCCTGCCTTTGATGTCCCTAAATCAAAGCTAGTATGTGAAATCATCGGTCCCACGTCTCCATGGTATCATTACATTTACACATACCTACATGACCAAATCCTCCAACCTGTCCTATCCTCTAATCATCGTAAATCCTTTGTATGCCAATCTGCCAAATATATCATCATCGGTGACACCCTTTACCGCCATAGATTTGACAATACCCTCCTACAATGTCTCGACGTTGAGGAAGCACAAATGGCCTTGCACAAAGTAAATGAAGGTATATACGGAGCTCACTCTATTGGTCCTACACTAGCCAAAAAGATCATAAGAGCTCGATACCATTAGCCCACCATGGAAAAAGATGCATACCACTTCACCAAAAAGTGCAGACAGTGTCAGATACACAAAGATCTTGTGCATGCACCTACTCAAGACTTGCAGCCACTTACATCTCCATGGCCATTCTCTCAATGGGGACTTGACATTGTAGACAAAATCCATCCCAACTATGCCAACGGCCACAAGTTCATCATCACTGCCACTAAGTATTTCACAAAGTTGATTGAGGCAATCCCCATGTCATACATCACCGGCAAACAAATTGCTAATTTCATCCTCAATTACATCATATGCCAGTATGGTCTGCCTCAATCTATTGTCACGAACAATGGTCACCCTTTCAAAAATCAAGACGTCCATGAACTATGTGAAAGATTCCACATCCAACACCATTTTGATGCTCAAACTGAGGCATCAAATAAAATCATTATAAAAATCCTCAAGAAGACTGTCAATGATGCTAGCCATGACTGGTATATTCAACTCAATCTCGCCTTGTGGGCCTACCATATTAGGATCCACACTCCCACCGAAGCCATGCCATACTCCCTTGTCTATGTTTCCAAATCCATCCTACCCATCAAGGTTGATTTACCTTCCCTAAGAGTATCACTAAAGCAATTTGTGGATGACAAAGACTACAGGGTATCCAGACTACATGAGCTTGAGCTACTAGATGAAATAAGGTAGAATGCCTTGGTACACTTGCAAGTGTATCAGAACCATTTTTGATGCGGTTATAACAAGAGGGTTAGAGTTCGACGGTTCAATATTGGAGACTGGGTCCTAAAAGAGAACCCCAAGAATCAAATGGAACAGAAGTCGGGAAAGTTTGAACCAAACTGGTTATGTCCCTAATCATCATGGCTACATATAGATAGAGAGCATATCAACTTGCTACCCTTGAAGGTGAACTGCTACCAGAGCCAATCAATAGCATGCACCTTTAGAGATATTATACCTAAGTCAGAAAATAAAAAATAAAAAGTGCAAAAAAAAAACAAAAAAGCAAAAAAGCAAAAAAGCAAAAAAATGGTAAAGAGAAATAATTCATCCAAAAGTGAAAACCACTTCGGTGGCACTTTGGATAAGTACCATGGTGAAAACCTAGCAAACAGGTGCCATGTGTAATTGGTCTTGGCTCCATTATCTATCATAACTCTATCTTGTCTTTTCACTTTCCACAATAAATCCTACATAATCCACACCATAATCCATGCCATATCCCATCATAAACCACATTGTCCTTTTCATGGCCTAGAAATAAGTTGACATTTAGCATCTTCCCGACTTTCCTAAACACTTTGTTATCATCCCATCCCCATCCCGTCTTGTTCATGACTTTGTCCTATACCTGACTGGGGGTAATTCCTAATCCTAAAAATTGGTATTGTAGGACACCTTTCAAATATTCTCAAAATCCAAAAACATCAAAAAACCCAAAAACATCAAATATTCTTAAAAATCCAAAAACATCAAATATTCCCAAAAACCCAAAAACATCAATTATTCCCAAAAGTCCAAAAACATCGAAAACATCAAAAATCACAAAAAAATCAAATAACCAACCAAAAACCCCGAGAAATAAACAGTGTCAAAACCACCTTGTCGAACTACATCACCTCTGAGCTTTCATGTATGCAAGGTCATATCTGATGAGCCCCCGAGGTATCCCCCACCCTTAGGTCTTAGGTCACACAAGAGTCCACCTGGTCAAACTATGTTGTCTCTGCGCTTCCACATAGGCAAGGCCATCTCTGATAAGCCCCCGAGACATTAGGTTAGTTACTTATGGCCCATTGAGTCATCTATCATAATAAGTCATCCTTTGGTGAGATGGACACTTTGATCAGACCAAAATAGTCAGTCTTTCACAAGAAAAACAACCCCAAACATCAGCAAGATAGCTTATCAAATCAGCCAAGAAATCATCATGAATCATTCTAATAGTGATAAATGAACATCACTATTAACAATCTTTATCAACTACTACATGTCTTACAACAGAATGGGGCATAGTCAAAACCAAGATTTACACCTTAGAGGATGTGTTTCATCTTTCAAACATTATCAATCATCACATGCCAATCATCTCACAACTTGTGGCATTCTTGAAACCAAACCATATGTCTTATATGAGATGTCACAATCTTATCACTTGCCTTATACAGGTGGTCGCATTGCCGAAACCAAACTTAACATCTTATATGACATGCTTCCTATCATAAAACCAGGCATTATTCAACCTTATCATAATCAATCAAACAAACACATACACACTCAACGAATGATCTACATGGTTGTTGACTCTGGGTCTTGTATGTCTTATTTATTTTGCAGTCTCGTTCTAATGCTTCTCAAGGCAATCCCTAAGTGATGAAGAGAAGCAAGGATAGAGCGGGACCTTTTTCTTTGATTTCTGTTTGCGGTTTGTCTTGGTAAAATGACTGGGACAACTAGATTCCTTGCGTGTGATTGGGATTCTATTGGGTGTGAATCAAAGACATCCTATGCATTGGAAAGAATAAATGCTTCCTTGCATAAGGACTAGCATACCTCAAGGTCATCTCATCACATGTTCTGACAATGTATCATGGTGTGTGTGGGGTCCCGACAGTGGCTTGTGTTCTCTAAGGGGTGTGATTGTTGCGTGGTATTTGTTCTTTTTGGTGGATTATGGGCTTGCATGCCCGTTTTAGGGCGAGCGCATTGTCATGGCCCAAGGTGAATTGTCTGGGGCCCCTTCTTTGATGGATTTTCGTACGACAATGGGTGCTAAGTCGTCGTCTCAGGCTACAAAAGTATTTGATAACAATTTATTTTCATCGAATCTAGGGTTTGTTGAATTAGGCTCGTCTAGTGGTTCCCAAAATTTGAAAATCAATGGATGTCTAGAGCTTTGTAAGGAGAGACCAAAGCTGGTTATTCTGCTGGTGATGATTGCTGAAGATATTAAATATTATTCGAAGCATTCATTATTGTGCAAGTTTATGGGGATGCGGGTTTCCTTACAATTTCTTGATTCATGGGCCCAACAGACTTGGATGCTGGAGGGATAGAAGGAGATTATGCTTTTAGAAAATAATTATTTTATGGTTACCTTCAATTACACTGCGGATCGCAACAAAGCCTTTGAAGGGGGTCCCTATTTTCATAACCATAGATGGCCAAACCAAACCATATCAAAATTTCCATCTAATACAAAATTGGGGTCCTAGACAGAACTATAATAGGTGCTATAAAAATTGATGTAAGGAAAAGGACCAAGTGTCTAATGAAGGACTAGTTGTCAAACAAAGCAACATGATTCAATATACACAATTTTTAGATTTCATAAAAATAGAAATGCTTTTTCTAATTTATGAGTTGGTGATAAAAACAATATTGATTAAGTCAATTAACTCAACTTATAATTTACTTTTTTCATGATTTGAGATAAATTAAATAATAAATTATTTAATTTTGAGTGCATGATGAACAAGATTTATTTTTAGAGGCTTTGGAAGATATTTGAGCAAATTAAATAAATAAATTTATTTAATTGTTTGTGCAAGATTAGAGGAATAAATAAAATATTTGATTATATTTTATTTTTAGAGATTGAGATAATTTTAAATATATTTGAATGATTTATTTAAATATAGAAGAACAATTGATTTAATTAAATATTTTAGAGAATTATTTAATTATAGATAAGAGGATTTTGAAAGATAAATTAATTAAATAATTAACTTATTCAATTGATGTGGATTTGAATTTTAGAAGAAGATAATGATTTAATTAAATAATTAAAATTATTTAATTTTGAAAGAATAAAGTTGATTTTGATTAAATTAATTAAATAAATAGAATGTATTCAATTAATGTTGATTTTTAGGAGAATTGGAAGAATTTGATGAAATTAATTAAATAATTAGATTATTCAATTAATGTTGAAATGTAGGTGATTCGATGAAATGCAAGTGATTTGAAGACATGGTCATTTTAGGGTGTCTACGACCCTCATGAAATTCCTAAGTGGAAATGGCAAATTATAAGCATGGATTTTGTGCAAGGGCTTCATATGTCAAGGAACAAGCACAATGTTATTTTAGTTATGGTGGATAGACTCACCAAAGCTGCTCATTTTTATATCTGGGAACTTGACAAATGGCAAGCACCTGTCATAGCCCGTAAATTTGTTTAAGAAATTTTTAGATTGCATGGCATTCCTTAGAAGATTATCTCATATAGGGATGCACAAATGACATCAAGGTTTTGGCAAACCTTATTTTATTCACTTGGAACCTAGTTGAATATAAGCTTTGCTTATCATCCAGAGACAGATGATCAAATTAAAAGGGTAAACCAAGTGTTGGATGATTTATTGAGGATGTATTGCATGGGCCAACAATATAAATGGAAAGAGCATTCCTTAGAAGATTATCTCAAATAGGGATGCACAAATGACATCAAAGTTTTGGAAAACCTTATTTTCTTCACTTGGAACCTAGTTGAATATAAGCTCTTCTTATCATCCAGAGACAGATGGTTAAATTAAAAGGGTAAACCAAGTGTTGGATGATTTATTGAAGATGTATTGCATGGGCCAACAATATAAATGGAAAGATTATCTTCCTCTAGTGGAATTTGCCTATAACAATTCCTATCATTTTGCTATTAAGATGGCTCCATTTGAAGCATTATATGGAAGAAGGTGCCAAACCCCTATAAGATAGGATAAGCTAGAAGATAGGGTTAGCCTTGGTCCAGAAATGCTGTTAGAATGGAAGAGCAAGTATATCTAATTAAGAAAAGGTTAGCGGAATCCAATGATAGGTAGAAAAGCTATGCAGATGCAAAACGCATCGAAAGGCATTTCTCAGTGGGAGAAAAAGGTCCTTCTAAGGGTAAAGCCTCAAAAGAGCTCCATTAAATTTGGAAAGACTTTCAAACTAGCTCCTAGATATGTGGGTCCCTTCGAAGTTCTTGAAGAGGCACAACACTTTTCTTATTATATTAGTTGATTTTGAAGACAATTAATCATCAGGGATGATGATTCTTATGGGGGGAGATACGTTACATCCCCAACTTACGATTTGACTTAATCTTAACTTTGTGTGGTAATCAAGAGGATTAACCATAGTTTAATGATTAGATGTTGTGGAAATATCTAATTTAATCATTGATTATGAGAATACTGACTAATGATAGTTATGAAATTACATGTTCATATGAATATCTGATTATTATGAATTGTGAATTAGATTATGATGCATTGATCATGGTTTTATGATGGTGAGTGTGAACAGGAAATGAATCTTCCTTCAAAGATGGAAGGAGAGTATCATCTAGGAGGAAGAGATAGATGTCAGAAAATGGGTCTAACTGCCATATGAGTATCAGATTTTATGTCCTTATGAACTCTTGTAAGTTGGTGTAAGTTACGTCTTTTCTTTGCTAGTCAATTATCTTTATGTGTCATCTTGTCGATTAAGTCATTTCGATAATGTTTGCATCGAATTGACCAAATGACGTTCTTAGAATGTCAAGACAAATCAAGAGATAGTCTTGCCAAGTGGCAAAGTACCTTCTTGTTTCTTTATTTATTCTCAAACTAGGATTTTGAACTTATTATTCTTGGTATAATATGCTTTGGGTTTATAGCGAAGAAGGGAGAAAAGTGCCCAACCCCTAAATCACATGTTGACTGTGCCACCATATCGGTGATGATGTCATATGATGACATCTTGATTGTTAAGAGTATCTTCATACATCAAGAAGATGTATGGAAATAATATTATGCTATGACTATTTAAACCTAATATTGAATCCCATGTTAATATTAATATGGTTATTTGCTTTGTATTTTGGCTGACATCACCCATGATAGTGGAGTGATGAAATGTTATTTTGGACCAATGGGAGATTTATGCTCATCACCCACTTGCATATAGCAAGTATCAGATTGAGAGTCTCCTTAGAAATTGTAGGTGGTGAAGTGGAGAAACCACCCACCAATTCATGGGTGCAGGTGGTAGTTACCTTGCATACTCGACATGCTAAGAAGACTGAAACCCAATTGTGGTAAGTCTTGTCACTATAGATTATTTACATTATTAATTCATATCATCATTGATGATCATTTTGTTGTTCTCTGTGCTTGGGAGATAGAGCAAGAATAATGAAATTTTCAGTTGGCTGAAACCTTTGGGAGACCACATGAAGTGGCACGTTAACACTCGACTGTGAGTCTTGATAGACTATGTTGACAACACGAAAATGAATTCATCCAAGTTAGAATAAAATTTTGGAAAGACTTATTTAATGTTGATTGTTATCAGTAATGATTCCCTATAGTACAGTGTCGACTTTCATATCATATAATTGTTGTGTTAATTGTTTGAATCTTTCAGACCACAGTCCATCGATAAGCCAAACTTTATATCTCAGACCTTCGTGTCTAAGTTACTGTGTTTAAACTTGTTAATGTATTCATTTGGAGGTATACTCTAGGCCAAGGGGTCGATAATGATATATATATATAACACAAGTTAATATTGATTGTAATTCCTATAGTCATTGCTCGAGGCCATTAAGGTCGAGCTCAAAACTACTATAGCAAACTCATGTCGAGTGTTGACATGACATAATAGATAATAAGTTTAATGATAACACTAAGGATCTTATGATGAGCTTGAGCTGATAGTGCTCATGGCATATCATGTGTAAAACCATTGTGTAAGATATACGTTTGAAGGCTCAGCCTGCATGTGGCCGAGGCACCAACCTTGAACTGTTATGATGATCTTTTGAAACTTTAATCTTAGACCATGCCAAGAGCACTTAACTACAATATTGAAACCAGCATACATTGAACTCGACTGCTTTTGAAGGGATATTAAGATAACTAAAGGCAATATTTTTTGACCCCTTGATTAAGGAGGAGGATTGCAATATAAAAGATTATTGTTTAACTCTATGGCAGCTTTGCATGTATGTCAGGTTAATAGAGAGGATTCTCCTCTTGATGCTTATAAAATTATGAGATGGAAAGCTTAATCAATCTAAGTCTTATATATTGTAATGTAAATAAAAGCCATTTTCTTTCTTATGGCCAAACTCCATGAAGGGACTATATAATGCTATGAACTCATGTAGAGTCCTTGATATAGAATCTACCTTTTAGACCTTTAAAAATACCCTTCTAGATGTTTTGAACTGAAAGTAAACCTTGGGATAAGGCTACAATGTGTTCATTAATCGGGTAAGGTCACAAGTCAAAAACATGATTAAACTTATCTCATTTTGAAAAGATGGAACAGAGTGACGTGGAGTCACAGGTTCCCTTTTGTGAAAGTAATGTAACATAATTGAATGTACTCCCAAGATAGGAGTCGTTTGTTGGGAAAACTTGGTTTGACTATGTCATGTTGAAAAATGGAATAGAGTGACGAGGAGTTGCAGGTTCCTTGTTGTGAAAGTAACCTATTATGTTTGATATACTCCTCAGATGGGAGTCAATCATCCTGGTATAGGACTATGAATCAAATTGAACCCACTTATACTAGACCTAAAGAGAGGTCAAATTAAACATACTGTAGGATGAGACAACTTCTAAGTCGAGTCAGGGTGGTGGACATATGACAACATTCTTTGTGTAACGTACATGTATGTAAATATTTAGCCATAGTAATGCATCCATCTCTACATGCATTATCATTCCACAATGCTCCAGATGGCATAATGTCTCCAGTAGTGTCATGCATAGTTAGAGTGGATCTATAGCTGCATGAATGAGAGCTATTATGAAGGACACGACACTAGATACTCAGATGGAAAACCTAATGGTTTCTTATATCTATACCTTATGTGAAGGGTAGGGCCACTTCCAGGTAGGAAGTTGTGTGGGGGACCGCAGGTCTGTGGTTGAAGGAAAAGCACTCGGATGATGCTCTTCTTCCCAAGCATGAGACAAGCCGAGGCTCATGAAGACAGATGTCAAGAGTTCTAGATGTAGTGTTTTTTTATTATATGACTTGATAGCTAGTTATTATTCATAATTTGATATTTGATGCCTTGAGAATAGCTTTGTACATGCATAGTGAAGGTTATTGACTAATGAGATGTAATTGGACATTGTAATTGTAAGTTTTGTTATATTTTGGTTCAGAATAACATGCTTAATTATTGAAATGATAATGATTCATTATTGTTTAACTCTGATTTGGGTAATCATGATGTATTCTAATTCTTGATTAAGATGAATACTTATGTTAATTATTGAGTATTTAGAATGTGATGTTACAAGGAGCCAATGTGTTTTCAAAGATCGATCTTTGATTAGGATACCATCACTTAAGGCTGAAAGATGAAGATATTCATAAGACAACCTTTAGAATGAGGTATGGGCATTATGAGTTCACTGTCCTACCCTTTGGATTAACGAGTGCACCTGCAACATTCATGAACTTAATGAACATTGTGTTCATAGGTTGTTTGGACAAGTTTGTCCAAGTGGGAAGGTTATTTTCCCAAGTTTAATATTTTGCTAACATTTCATTTTTGTTTTAATGCAGGTTTGAAATAGTTTTCTAAAAGTTTCCCAAGTTTATAATTTTGTAACATATTTTGTTTTTGTTTCTTCTCCATACTCTCTATTTGCATGCACATGTTTACAATAATCTCCATGCTTGCAACTAGGTTTAAATAATAGTTTAAAAGGCATCTCCATATATTATTATTTATTATTATTTGTCCTTTTAATAGAATAATATTTTTTTCTTTTTATAACAAGGTAAATAGGTTCTCTGGTTATTTCTATTTTACCACAGAGGCATAGAATACACATATTTTAATGCAGCAAATAAACTTACATAAACAAAGTGACATATATATATATATATATATATATATATATATATATATATATCACAGTGAAAATAAATATAAGGAGAAAATATTTTAGGGTTGTACTAAATTGGGCCGAGAGAAATAAGGGACTGTGTTATAAATCATAACATAGAGGGTAAGAATAATATACAGAGCAAAAGTTTAGATGTAAGTTTTTTTTTTTAAATAATAAACAAAAAAAGTGTTGGTTTTATTGTTGCTAAGCCCAGCGGCCGGGCCGTGGGGCAGGGCTCCCACCCCACCCACACAGCAAGGCCTTCAGCCCTGCGCAGGCTGAAGCCTGCTTTAATTAATTTTTTAATTTACTTCTTCGATGAAACAAAAGAAAACCCTAAATTGACTCATTACTCTTTTACTTCAGGGTTTAAATCTATTTCAAATGAACATCAATATAAAATAATTTTGTCGACAGGCAAACTACAGTCGCAGCGGGGGTGGAGATGAGAGCACTCATTTTTATTGTAATTTTAAAAAAAAATGAAAAATTAAATTTCAAGAAAGAAAAACTAAATAAAAATTCAAAAAATTTAGTATGTGGAGTGGAAACTCTTATCTCTTAGCGGTTACATTTCTATTCATGGGTGTTATTCTGACGTTTCATTTATTTTATTTTTTTGGTGTGGGTTGGTTGTGGAGGCAACAGTCTTGTCAGGTATTTATTTCCACTCCTCTTAATGGCGCTGAACCTAATCAATACATGCAATTGAAATCTGTGAAGTCTAAGGCATCAATAGTTAGTGGAGTCTATTGTTGGACTGGCGGTGTGGGGCATCAATATTTATTTCACGAGATAGATGAGAGGATGTGGGAACCCTTTGTGATGCACTTTTTAGGGTGCTTACAGTCTGCCATGGAAGGTTGTGGGATGCTTGAGGAGCTCGAAGGTGATTACATGTAGCACATGAGAAATCTCACAAGGAAGCTTGTGTGGTGCATCGGACCAGTGCTTCCAAGAAATTTTTGCTCGCGAGAAGGAGCAAGGAGCAAGAAATGGCAGAAAATTTCATGTGCTTGGCTTCATATTGCAATGGATTTGGGGCGTCTTGAAGAAATGGTGAAAGATGTCACTCATCTTGACCATTTAATCTCCATCATTGACCAACATCTTCAAGCTCAAAATGACAGGGTAACAACGACTTGTGTCTCTCTACTGTTAAATTTTTGGTTGGTGATAAATTCAAATGGAACATAAATATAAACAGAAAGTGGTTATTGAGGTTTTGAAAGGTTTGTCCCAGATTTAGTTGTTGGCTATGTGTTCAGTTGCTCATATGGTTATGTGCTCTGGATGGATGTAGTGAGTTTACTTTTTTGCCGGCCAACTTGGGCAATCTATCCAATTTGCAATTGTTTTATTTAAATAATTGTGAGAAAATGGTTGCATTACCTAAAAGCTTTGGTGCTCTATCTGCTTTGAAGCTTCTAGATTTCAGTGGCTGCTCCAAGTTAGAGAGCCTTCCAGAGTCATTTAGCCAGCTCAAATCTTTGAAACTTCTTGACATTAGTCATTGCCACAATTTGAAGACATTCAATGGTGGTTTTAGATCCTTAACTTCACTTATGGTACCGATTGTATCATTTTGTGAATCATTGGACAGAGGTAGTGGACATCTTAGTAGAGATAAGAAGTTTACTGTCACTCATCTTTCACCATTCTGGCTCGATTGATCGATTGATTTTCAAGGATTTCCATGTTTTAGACTCCAAATCCATTTCTTCAAGATGCCCCAAATCCATGTCACTCATCTTTCACCATTTCTTCTTAAAATAAAATGTACATGATAGCTTTTAATAATTTTAACATTGTTTTTTCTCTTTCCATTTTAATAAAAGGTTGAATGAATATAATGAAAAAAAAATTAGTTAATTTAATTAAAAGTTATTACAAGTTTATATGTGTAAAGGAAAATTACACATAAATCCTAACCCTAACACTCATTTATATATAATGATTCTAGAAGAAATTATATTCAATATTATTGTATGTTTTTAAGTGAATCTTCTTGCCCCACATTATTGTCTAGCCCAATTAAACAAATATAATTGATTAGCAAACAATTAAAGAGAAAATAAATTGGAATTGATAATAAAAATTAAATGTCTAAATAAATTAAAAATGTAATATTTAGTTTTAAATTTAATGATGGAAAGTACTCACACAATTTTTTTATTAAAATTGTTTGGGGGTACTGTAGTTGAATAATCTTTTAAAGCTATTTGGATGAGTTCTTTGTTTTTCTAGTAAAAAACTAAAATTTGTTTGCTCCAATTCATTAGGCGTAGAAAAAATAAATTATTTTATACTATACCCACCTCCATTAAAAATCATATCATTTTATTCAACATTAGGAAATAAGATGTTAATATGGTGTTGCCATTGAGATGACGATGATTTTACCAACCATGCACAAATTTTCCTTTTAAATTTAACCCTCCTTTTTAATTTTATTGGCTCATATTTTCAGCCATCTATTAGTTTCATTTTTTCAAGTAATTCAAACAATTTAACTCTAAAATGGAATGGTTTCTATTACATTGAAAGTTATGTTAATAAATTAAATTTCAAATGTAAAATAGAATGGTTTCTATTACTTATTTTATATGTTTGCTTTCAATAAGCACATCCATTCAAATGAACCAAAGTTCAACAATCTAAATTGGAGGAGGCAAAATTTAATTTTACATTAATTTTATATTAATTTTAGGGCTTAGCATGTGGTATAACGGAATAATTTTTGAAGTGAACACAACTTTACGAGTGAAAATTTCTTAACTTATATTGTTTTTCTTATGTTTTGGACTCATTTGATAATGATTTTGTAATATATTTTTTCAAATATTTACGTTAGAAGAAGAAACATTAAATAGAGATACTTTAGATTGTATAGAATAATGGTTATATTATAAATGTAGGGCTGAATTAGCAATTGAACAATTGGAAGTATAGAATTGACAACAATATAATATGGCAAGAACTATTCCATACCAATGGTTTTATCTATTAATATTGCACCAATGAAAGCATTTGAAATGACCCAACTCTAAGCCTAAGGGTTGTCTCCAATTTTAGAATTAGGGTTACAATTAGAATTAGTGGTATATTACATATGAAAATGGAAACCTAATGGGATTAGCTAGGGTGGCTAGGGTGGGTTAAGGATAGATCTCAACAAAATAAAAAAACAATAAAAGAAAAGATATAATTATGGAATAAAGATAAGTAAACATTTGAAATGACCCAACTCTAACCCTAACCATAAGAGTCTAATTAAGGTTAGAATTAGGGTTAGGGGGGTTACGTTTAGTGTTAGTATTAGAATTTTATAATTAGTTTTAGGATTAAGGTTGTAGTTAGGTATACAATTAGGGTTTGAAGTATGGTTCGAATTAAAATTAAGGTTAGAATTAGGGTTAGAATTAAGGTGGCTTACTATTAGATTGGGGTATGAATTAGAGTTACATTTGGGGTTAGGGTTCAAATTAGAGTTATGGTTAGAGTTACAATTAGGGTTGAGGTTAGTATTAAGGTTAGGGTTAGATTTCAAATTATAGTCAATCTTAAGGTTAGAGTTAGGGTTAGGGTTAAAATTAAAGCTATGTTTAGGGTTGGAATAAGGGTTATGGTTAGGGTTATCTTTAAAATTAGGATTATGTTTAGGGTTTAGGGTAAGCATTAGAGTTACAGTAAGGATTAGGGCTAGAGTTAGGATTAGGGTTCATATTAGAATTAGGATTAAGATAAGGGTTATTGTTAGATTTAAAATTAGGGTTAGAGTAGGATAGATCATGGTTATGATTAGAATTAGGGATAGGGTTCCTATTAGAATTAGGGTTAGAATTAAGGTGGCTTACTATTATATTTAAGGTAAGAATCAGAGTTACAATTAGGATTAGGGTCAAATTAGAGTTAGGGTTAAAGTTTAATTAGGGTTAAGGTTAGGGTTAGGTTTTGAATTATAGTCAAGCTTAGGGTTAGAGTTAGGATTAGGGTTAGGGTTAAAATTAGAGCTATGTTTAGGGTTAGAATAAGGGTTATGGTTAGGGTTAGCTTTAAAATTAGGATTAGGTTTAGGGTTTAGGGTTTGGGTTTGGGTTCAGGTTAGGGTTAGGGTTAGAATTAGGGTTACAACTATAATTAGGGTTAATGTTAGAATTAAACTTAGGGTTAGGGTTACAATTAGGGTTAAGTTCAGTATTAAGCTTAGGGATATGGTTGCAATTAGGATCAGCCTTAGGGTTAAAATTAGAGCTATGCTTAGGGTTTGAATAAAGGTTAGGGTTAGGGTTAGGGTTAGGGTTAGGGTTAGGGTTAGGGTTAGGGTTAGATTTAGGGTTAGAGTTAGATTTAAAATTAGGGTTATAGTTAGGGTAGAATCAGGGTTATGATTAGAATTAGGGTTAGGGTTAGGGTTAGGGATAGGGTTAGGGTTAGGGTTCTTATTAGAATTAGGGTTAGAATTAAGGTTGGTTACTATTAGAGTTAGGGTTAGAGTTCAATTAGGGTTAAGGTTAGTATTAAGGTTAGGGTTAAGTTTTGAATTATAATCAAGCTTAGGGTTAGAGTTAAGGTTAGGGTTAGGGTTAAAATTAGAGCTATGTTTAGGGTTAGAATAAGGGTTATGGTTAGGGTTAGCTTTAAAATTAGGATTAAGTTTAGGGTTTAGGGTAAGCATTAGAGTTACAATAAGGGTTAGGGCTAGAGTTAGGGTTAGAATTTAGGTTAGGGTTAGGGTTAAAATCATAGTTAGAATTAGGATTAAGTTAAGGGTTAGAATTAGGGTTATTGTTAGATTTAAAAGTAGGGTTATAGTTAGGGTAAAATTACGGTTATGATTAGAATTAGGGTTAGGGTTAGAGTTAGGATTAGGGTTCCTATTAGAATTAGGGTTAGAATTAAGGTGGGTTGTTATTATAATTAGGGTAAGAAATAGAGTTACAATTAGGGTTAGGGTCCAAATTAGAGTTAAGGTTATAGTTCAATTAGGGTTAAGTTTAGTATTAAGGTTAGGGTTTGAATTATAGTAAGGGTTAGGGTTAGAGTTATGGTTATGGTTAGGGTTAAAATTAGAGTTATGTTTAGGGTTAGAACAAGGGATAGGGTTAGGGTTAGGTATAAAATTAGGATTAGGGTTAGGTCTATAATTATAGATAGGATTAGGGTTATGATTAGAATTAAGGTTACTGTTAGGGTTAGAGTTATGATTAGGGTTAAAATTAGGGTTAGGGTTGAAATTACATTTAGAATTAGGGTAAGAATTACATTTATAATTAGGGTTACAATTTGAAAAAGGGTGACAATTACAATGAGAATTACAGTCAAAACTAGGTTTAGGGTTATAATAAGGGTTAGGGTTAGGGTGAGATTTAGGGTTACAATGAAAATTAGGGTTAGGCTTAGGGTTTAAATGAGTGTTAGAATTAAAATTATAGTTACAATCAATTTTTTGGTTAGGGTTAGAATTAGGATTAGTGTTAGGGTCAGTGTTAGGTTTAGAATTAGAAATACAATTATGGTTATAATTAGGGTTAGGGTTATTGTTAAAATTAAGGTTAGGGTTAGTATTAGGGTTAGGGTTATTGTTAGAATTAGAGTTAGGGTTAGTATTAGGGTTAAGGTTGTTGTTAGAATTAGGGTTAGGGTTCAACATTGATATTAAAATATTCTTTAAAAATAGGTACTCTTTTTCTAAATCTAACATAGGTAATTCTAATATAACCTTGGTTCTGACCCTAACCCAAACCCTAATTCTAAATCTAACCCTAATTATATTTCTAACCATAATTCTAACCCTAACCCTAACCCTCACCACAATACTAACTCTAACCCTAACCCTAATCCTAATTCTAACCTAAACACTAACCCTAACCCTTATTTTAACCCCTAACTCTAATTTTAAATATAATATATAATTTTAATTATTATATGTTATAATAATAGTTATTATAAACATAATATATTATTATATAATATATTATTATAGTATATAATTATTATAATAATATATTAGATATATTATAAAAGATATATCTAATATAATATGATTTAATATATTATAATAAGTGTTAGAATTAGGCTTGTGGCTCTGGTTGCTACTAGCATATTTATATTAAATATGATATATCTATATTATGCCGAGAGATATCCTTCTCGAGGTGCCTAATGTTAGGATTAGTGATTAAAAAAATAAGAGCCTTGAGAGGGATATCTCTTGGCGTACTTTAGATATATTATATTTAATATACATATGCTAGTATAAATATATATAAGTTATTGTTAGAGGAAATATGAACAACATTAACAACTATTAATCCAATAACTCAATGAAATTGATGCAAATACAATAAACAAAGATTATACCTTCGCAAATCGATTTACCTCATAGCTTCCATTGTTGCCTATCTCTTCTTGATCTTATATGATAATGGAGCTCTCAGAAGTGTGTACTTCCTTGTTGTTAAAGATGAAAATAGGAGAATGGTTGAGGATGGACAATGCAATGAAGACTAAACTACAAATGCAACTCTATGAAGATGGATAATAGAGATATGATGCCATGGTTGGATGATTGCGATGATAATGAGACTATGCAAGTGCAATGAGAATACTTTGCCTAAGGCACACTAGTAGGATTTCTATAGAGTAAGTTTACAAAGCTCTTGGAGCATAGGATCTCTCTAAGTTAGTTCTAGTTTTTCTTAGATAGTTGTTCACCAGATTGTGTTTTCAACAAGAGGAAAACTCCTTATTTTCAGACATGTACTTTCATCCATCATTTGGACTATGATTGAATGCAAATGAAGGGGGGATTCTTTTAAAAGATTTAGTTGAGTAAAGAGAATCATCTCCAGCTAGGAAAGTAGGGTCTGCTTCCCCATTTTGGAGGAGATCTCTCAGTATTTTTATGTTTATTTAGTTTTTTTGTGTCTTCTGTTTAGTTAGCTTTGTACTTGTGTTCATGTGATGTGAATTTCACTTCTTGTGTGATTGTCATATAAGTTGTTCCCTGCAGGATTGTTTTATAAGTTTTAAAATAGATTTGTTACTCAACAACACTGTCATATTCAGAGTGTTTCATTGATGTAGCTTAACAAGTAAAAATAGTTTCTCCTTATTTACTTTTGAAGCAAATGTGGTTATTTTCCAACAAGTTAGAATAGTTTCTTTCATTGCAAGTGTGTTTATTTTTCAGCAAACTAGATTAGTTTCCTTCACTACAAGTGTGTTTATTTCTTACAAGTGTGTTTACTTTCCCACAAATAGATAGATTTTCATTTCTGTATGATCTTCCATTTCCATTAGACCAATGAACCAAGTTCCATCCATAAACCATTCACCAAAGCCCCCCATATCAAAGCCTTGTCATAAATTGCTCCAAACACCTCCAGATTGATAAAATTAAATGATGATGCATTAACAAACACTACTCTGACCCTCATCATTTTTGGTGCCATTGCCAAGGAAATCTACAAATCATTATAGGTTTAAGGTGTTGATAAGACTTTTGATCCATTAGTTTATGACAAGACCTAGGGACGCCTTAGGTCGATTCATCAAACAAACCATAGCAAATACATCTGTAGAATATAATTTAGAAGAACCTCCAGATCACCTGATCAATCAAGGATCACCTATACAATTAGAGTATCCCAATTCATCTGCTACATCTTCAACAATGGGTGACAATGGTGGTAACCATGAGGAACCAGTTAATAATAGAACATTTTCTTATCCGATCTCCATCATTCCTGAGAGAAATGAACCTCCTATAAAAAAATATATCTCCTGCATTTCTACCCACGTTTAGGGGAAAAACTTTAGAAGATCTAGACCAATTTCTATTTGAATTCAAGGTCCTCTGCCAAACATATGACTACACCACAGATAATTAACAATTAAAATTGTTTCCTTCCACTCTTAACGAATCAACATTACGATGGTTCATGGGTTTGACTACAGACTCTATCACTACCTGGGAAGAAATGGAAACCACTTTTCTTGATAAATATCAGGATTACTGTAGAGTCAGGGATCAAAGAGATGAACTCTTCTGCATGAAACAAATAGAAGATGAAAATTTGGAGGATTATGTGGATAGATTTTTATTTGTCCATAGGAGGTCTGGAAACAATCTAGACGAGGAATTAAGTAAAACTATCTTTCTAAGAGGAATTGATGATGAGATCAGGGAAACTTTAAATTTAATGGGTAAGGGAGATATTATTAAACAAACTTTTGAAGAAATTGTAGAAGTCTGTAGAAACTATTCTCACACCAGAGCATGTAAAAGGACACTGAAAAGGGGTAATACCAATGATGTTATGCAAGTAATGGAAGAACTAGAAAATATCAAAAGTGACATCCTACTTCATTTGAATACCACTTTGGATGGCATGCAAACTAGTAAGAAGAACACTGAACCCTTATCTATTTACTACTCTCGTTGTAGAGAAAAACATCCACTTAGGGAATGACCCTTGAATAGAACTAAGTTGTGTAAGATTTGTGAGAAAAATCACACTACAAATGAGTGTGGCCCACTTCCTAAAATTAAAAACAAATTGAAAAAGGTTTCGACAGATGAGGAAGAGCTAAACTTTATTGGCTAGAAATAACCTAATTATGGAGTGAATCAATTTCAAAACCAATATGCTCCAAGAGGATCATCGAGTTGGAGTATAAAATCTTATAATGGACCTTGGGCAATGCAAATGCCAATGCAATGGGGTCTAGCATGGCCTTAGCCAGATTGGACAAATCAATCTTGGACCAACCCTCAATGGTCAAATCAGCAATAATATCAATAATAGTGGGCACCTCAATAAAACTAGAGGAGATTTGGAAACCAACCCCAAGCTTTACTCCCTAGACCCTTACAACCTACAAATTCAAACTCCAATGAATAGGTGAATCAACCATCAATGCCAGCTCAACTAGTTCTGAATCCTAAAAATAATAGGCCATAACAATAGGTGTATAATGCTGACCCAAATACAACCACCCTGAATGTAGTTAAAATTAATGACATCCAAATTCGATCAAAAAACATTCTTATAACCATTCCTATTGAGGAAGTTACTGAAGAAGAAGAAGTAATCTCCAAAGTTGACACACCACAACAAAATGAGAAAGATGAAGCAAGGGGTTTAGAAGAGATTTTGAAGGAGACCTCTGTTCCATTCCCAGAAAGATTAAAACATGTCCCTCCAAAATCTAAAGAAGGCCAGCTTTCATTGGATGACTCCCAATTAATTAAGGAACTCAGAAAGATACACATCAAAGTTCCTTTGTTACATGCAATAAAAGATATTCTCAAGATATACTAGACCATTAAGAGTTTGTGTCTAAAACTTCCAAGTAGAAAACAAAAATTACCCAATGCCATTCAAGTAGATGGGAAACTTGTTGATGTCCTATCAGGCAAGCTAATCCATCAAAAATATGGGGATCCTAAAAGTCGTGTCATTACAGTGGACATAAAAGGGGTTTCAATTTTTAAATTTTCTGATCAATCTGGGGGTTGCCATTAATGTAATGATATCAGATACTGTAGAGGCATTGGCACTGACACATTCCAACCAACATCAATAGTGTTACAATTGGTCGACCTGTCAATCACAAAACCAGAAGGAATTCTAGAGGATATCATAGTTACTATCGATACCTGGGATTACTTAGTTGATTTGCTCATCCTTCAGACTAGAAAGAAACACATAAGGTGATGAGTGCCAAGTAGCACCCAAAATAATATATCATTTTTATTTCCTTTTTCCATACTTCTTATCTTGTTGCCCTAGTAATTGCACCATAGTAGACTGATAAGGTTGTTCTAATTACATTAAGGAGAGATGAATTACCAAAAGTCATATTTTTGATTGAAGGACTAATGTGCAACAATTTAATGGAAATATGCAGAAAATTCTCTCTTTTAGACATCCAAAATAATATACCCTTTTTACTTCCTTTTTCCATCCTTCTTATCCTGTTGCCCTAGTAATTGCACCATAATAGACTGATAAGGTTGTTCTAATTACATTAAGTAGAGATGAATTACCAAAAATCATGATTTTTTATTGGACTAATGTGCAGCAATTTAATGGAAATATGCACAAAATTCTCTCTTTTTGATTCTACAGGTGTAGATGTATGGGCAAAGGCAATTTTGAGCATCTCTAGAGATGGTCCTAACAGTCTCTATATGAGGAATCCTATACTTGACTCCAATGTTTTTCTAAGTACGATAGGAGATATTTTGAAATAGGACCAAGGGTGGATCATCTCCAGAGCTAGATAGAAGTCATAAGCTCATCTCTGGAGCTCAAGACAGAAACACATGTCTTCAGAGCCCTTTTTAAGACAGTGCAGATTTTCTGGCACCACTATCAGTCAACACTTCTGAGGACAATTGGAGTGCTCCGAAGATTACTCAGCCAACACCTGAGTGTTCGGGTGAAGACTGTAGTTGACCGCTATAGGTCTAAATCCTCTTTTATTGATTTTGAATGAGTTATCAACATACTTATTAGATATCTATATTTCAGGGCCTCGCTGTCGAGTTGTTATTTAAAACTAAGACTCCAGATTTAGTGGGACTACTGTACCACTAAAATCTATTTTAGTTGCATGATTTTTCTTTGCAGTTAAACAATTGATAGAATAAGAGATTGATGTTATCTCATAGATAAATTGATAGTTAGAGTACAGTGATAGCTTATCGCTTGATTTGATATATAAATATATAAGGTAGAAGCACAAAGAAGGATAATATGATATGGTTGTAATCTCAATTTTCAAGATTAGATATATCTTCAAAATACAAAGCATACTGATGAAATTGGACTAAAGAAAGATTGTGATACTATATTCATGTACTGATTTATTGTCTTAGTCTTCAGTCCTGAAGGTGAGGAGTAAGGGCCCACTCCCACCATCAAGACAGAAGGCTAGTATTTGTTTGTTCATTATCTTGTTTCATATTCTGCTTAGGAAAATAGTTATTACTTTCACATATATAAATGTATGTTTCTGTTGTGTGGATTAGAATAGATTGGTATTAGCAATTTGTTGTTTTAGCTTTGTTTCTAGTACTTTCAGAATTTACTTTCATAGAAAATTAATTAGCAACATTAATTTTTTGGAACAAATAAGATTAACAAAATTTGTTAAATAGACTAGTAACTATGGGATCCCTAATTGTAGACAGCCTAGGACACATCCCTAGACTTGACACATGAAAACATGATTAAATGCCAAGGACCAACGACTGTTGTCATAGGGCACCCAATAATATTGGGTAGACCATGGCTAGCTACGATAGTAGCTCTTATTAATTGTCGATCGGAGAACATGACCATTTCAAATGGGAAAAAGCTGAAGGAACTTTCCATCTATCCCCCTGCCAAACCATTCCTACAATACAAAAATAAGCCATGGATAGATGACCTAATAGATTTTGATGATGAGGATGCCTCCTCATTGGCAATGGTAACAATCATAGAACATTTCAAAGAATGTAATGAGGAATACAAAGAGTTAGAATCTAATAGTGAAACCTCTTTATATAGTGTCACTCAGAAAGAGGTCTTCAGATGGCTCCAGAGAGATCTAAGAGGATCTTTCAAGGCATTTCATTGTCCCTACTTTGAACAAATTGCCTCCCACTTAAGTTATCAACAAGAAAAAATGTTACACCAAATTGTGCCTCACCTTTGTCTACTAAACATTCTACTAAGTCCTTACAAAGATATCCTTTCTGTTCATAATGGCACAAAGCAAATCATTATCCAAACCAACAAACAACTCTCTATCAGTAGTTGGTTAATAGAGGTAGAAGAAATTCAGTTGACAAAATTTTTGCAAAATCATACCCAGGCTTTTGCCTAGGAATACAAGGACATGAAAGGGATCCACCCTAGTGTATGTACACATCATATTTACATAGAATATGTCCATCCTGTTAGACAACCACAACAGAGAATCAATCTGGCCTTGAGAGATATAGTGAAGGAAGAAATAGAGAAACTATTGCAAGTAGGATTCATCTACGCCATTTCTGATAGCCAATGGGTATCACCATTGGTTATCGCACCAAAGAAAAATGGCAAGTGGTGAGTTTGTATTAATTATAGAGAATTGAACAAAGCAACTAAGAAAGACTATTTCCCACTTCTCCTCCTTGACCAAGTGCTGGATAACATGGTTGGTAGTCACTCTTTTTCCTTCCTAGATGGATTCAATGGCTACAATTAGATTCAGGTGGCTCCAGAAGATTAGGATAAGACTACCTTCATGTGTCCATGGGGAACATTTGATTATAGAGTTTTGCCCTTCAGATTATGCAATGCACCAGCCACATTTCAATGTGTTGTGCTAGCAATTTTCTTAGATCTAGCAAATACATGTGTTGAAGTTTATATGGATGATTTTATAGTACACCAGAAAACCTTTGATGAAGCCTTGAATAGTATGAACAAGGTACTTGAAAGATGTAAAGAACATCAACTATCCCTAAACCACAAGAAATTCTTTCTTATGGTGACTGAAGGAATTGTACTTGGTCACCATATCTCATAGGAGGGAATGAAAGTAGATCCAAAAAAGGTTGAAATTATTATTCAAATTCCCCCTCAAACTCAAACAAAAGTAAGAAGATTTCTGGGACATGCTCGATATTATCGAAGGTTCATTGAAAATTTCAATCGAAAAGTTCACCCTTTGTCCACTTTGCTTAAAAAAGATTCTGAATTCAAATGGACACCACAATGTTAATAGTCATTCGAAACCATCAAAAGTGCCCTCATGATAGCCCCAGTGATTAAAGGACCAAATTGGAATGAGCCATTCCACATTCACGTGGATGCCTTCAATTAGGCTATTGGAGTTGTGCTAGGACAACTAAATGAATCTGGAGGAATGCATGCAATATATTACATCAGAAAAAACTTAAACCCTGCAGAAAAAATTATACCACAACTGAAAAAGAATTTATGATAGTAGTTTATGCTATCAATAAATTCTGCCACTACATCATAGGCTATAAAATTTTCATACATACTGATCATGCAGCTATAAGATATCTGATGAATAAAGTAGTGGTAGGAGGTAGAATTATTAGATGGTTGTTGTTATTGCAAGAATTTGATATAACCATTGTTGATAAACTAGGAAAAGATAATGTTGTTGCTGACTTTCTATCCAGATTGACTGTGCAGGAAAATAGCGAACCAGTGGATGATGCATTCTCAGATGAACATCTGTTTGCCATATCCATACAATCTCCATGGTTAGTAGATATAGAAAACTATTTGGTTTCAGGAAAATGTCCACAACATTTCAATTCAAAAGAAACTAAGCAATTGGTTCAAGAGAGCTCCAAATACAAATGGGTAAGTGGTCTCTTATTTAAAAATTATCTTGACCATGTATTACGTCACTGTGTGCAGCAAACAAAAGTGTATGATATAATCTGAGCATGCTATGATGAAACTTCTGGTGTACACTTTTCAACCCTTTGGATGGGGCATAAAATTTTGGGAGAAGGATATTTTTGGCCAATAATGACCAAGGATTTTCTACATTATGTCAAGAAATGTGAGCAATGTCAGCTAATGGGATGTCCAACTTCTACCATAGAGATGCCGCTTCATCCTCAAGTCATTCTTGAACCATTTGAAAAGTTGGGAATAGATTTTGTGGGGCTAATAGATCCACCCTCTAGAGGAAATCACTACATTTTGGTTTGCACTGACTATGCCATAAATGGGTCGAAGCAAAAGCACTACCAGTAGCAAAGGAGAAGGTTGTCAATTTTTTGTATAAGCACATTTTGCAAAGATTTGGAGCACCTCAAGTCCTTGTTTCACCACAGTTCATGTCTTCTATGATCAAAGCATTCCTAGAAAGATATCAAATCAGTCATAGGAAGTCCTCTCCATATCATCCTTAAAGTAATGGTCAAGTAGAGATGACAAATAGAGAATTAGAGAACATCCTTACAAAAACCATTTCAGGAAAAAGAACAGATTGGGCTAAAAGAATGACAAAAGATGTTTGGGCTTACAAGTAAAACCACCACTAATTTCACACCATATGAATTAGTCTATGGAAAAAACCCAGTGTTGCCCATAGAATATAAGGTGGAAACATTAGAAACAACACTTGAAGTGGGTATCGACTTAACTGAAGCACAACAAAATTGAATGATGTAGCTCAACAGATTGGAAGAGATGTGGATGGAAGCACTTCAACACATAGAGTTAATCCAACAATAGAGGAAAGAATGGCATGAAAAGCACATTACTAGTAGATAGTTTAAGCAAGGAGATTGGGCCCTATTATACGATTCCAAATATCAAGATTTAAAAGGGAAACTGCACACTAGATGATTAGGGCCCTATGAAATCAAAGAAACCTTCAACAATGGAGTTGTTTATTTAGTTCCTATTGATGGAGATCATATAATTCTTCAAGTAAATGGACATAGATTGAAGCTGTACCACAAACTAGCTTCCAAAGAGGAGTTTTCTATAGAAATCCAGTCTTGGACAGAGCATTTTACCATGGAAGATCTCTCTTCCATGGGGCTCATGTTCTAAGTGATGACTCTAGATAAATAAAGTAGTAAATGTTGAAAACCAGAAATGGCGGCCTTTCCTACCAAAAAAAAAATTGGGAAAAAGTTGAAAACTAGCAAGGGCGGCTTTGCCTAGAGGAAAGATTGAGGACGAGCAATGGTGATCTTTCCTTCGAATCCTCATTTCCTTCAATAAAATTCCTTATTGTAGTTCTACAGGTTTATTGTGTTCAAATTTCTGAAGAGCTCCGAATAACTACTGATAGCTCCAGATGGTTACAGATAGATCCAGATAGATATAGATTGCTTCAAATGAGTATTAGCAGATGTTTTCTTTCTCAAGCATCACTGGGCGCTAGGTGACATTGCATTGCAAAAAGGTGATTTGGTAAAAATGTTAAGACAAAATAATCGAGGGCATGGGTACTTTAAAAGGTATATTTCTTCCCTAAAACTTATATAGTTATTTTAATATGTTCATATATGCCACATGTTCCCTAAAGTTAGTTGCATGCAACCCTCCTTCGCACACCACAACAAGTGCATAAATGATTACAGTCTGACAGGTGGAAGCCATAGATCTTGCATAATTCACAGGTACTTGGTCATCATGGCACAGAATTTCAAATAAATACCATAAATATAAATAAAAGCTGGATTAAGAAACAATGATGATCATCATATATGTCTATTTCAAGAAAGTACATTTGAAAGGACATGAACACAAGGATTGTTGGCATCAGCTCCCAAGGGGAATGGAAGAGTAGTAAAGGTGGTGACTGAGAAGTTACACTTCACACACGCCCACTCTGAATTGAAAACTCTAAAGCTCATTCCATTATTGATGAAAAGACGGGAAGAGTAACTTCCATTCTGTCCGCCTCACATGCAATCATTCCTTTACACAAATTTGTAATTGACACTACAGAAGTTCAAAGTTCCTTCTTGTTTGAACTAGAGAAAGAAGGTAGAGAAAACACAAAGCTCCATTATCACATTTTCTTGTAAATTCATTCGACTGATCAAAATGGGCAATAAAAGGAAGGCCAAGCCTAAAAATGCCATTTTTGATGATGTCAGTGCGCAAATCTTCCAACATGCTGGTTGGTTGGAATTTTTGTAGAAATTTGAAGGCTTTGAAGTTGACTTGGTCAAGGAGTTTGTTTCAAACTTCCATAGGACCTTCACTACTATGAAAGGGGTAAGGATACCAATCAACCCTATAGTAATTAGTCAAATTTCTGGTATTCCTAAATGGCGTTGATTTGTTTGCAACAAAACCATCGTATGAAGAATTAGTTCAGAATTTTCATGTTGCTCTGCAACCCCTACCCTATTATATTGTCAGTAAGGGGGCAACTAAAGGTATTGACAGGACCAACCTTCCAGAACCATGGAAGACTGTGGTCTTGTGGGTCATGAAATTCTTCACTTGTGATGGCTAATTTGGTATAGTTTTGGGCCCTGAGATGAGGTTAATCACCCACCTAAGGCATGGAGCCAACAATCCCTAATATTTGATAAATGTTCCTACATTTTTGCATGCAAGTCTTGTTGCAATGCTGACCAAATGGAAGGATAAAGAAGGACAAATTAGTCATCTAGGTTTGATTCATTTGATTATCAAGCACCACTTCCTACAATAAGAGGAGGGCCAATAGAAATGGGAGGACTTCCTCACCTTATAGCCCTAGAAGAAAAAGGTAAAATGTAAGACTTCTACTATCTCTATGTCAGAAGAACCTGTCGCAGTTTCCTCCGCTTCCCTTGAAGTCTAATTCTGACGACTCCAGAGAAGAACAAAGCAAAGCAGTTAGCAAGGTGAAGCTATAGCATCCATCTCTACCAAAATATGCCACCACTGGTTAGTCATCTCTTCAGATGAAGAAGAAAGAGGAGAAGCATAACAAAACCCTACCACTCTCTCAGGTGGCCACTCATCCCTTGTTACACACCCTATAGAAGAGTCACATATGGAGAAGGGAGCTAAAGAAGTCGGTGGTGGTCAGATTCTCAAGGAAGTTGGTAGTGAGGGCATTTTAGAAGAAACGGAAAAGGAAGCAGTGCAACAAAGTCACTAAAAAGGAAAAGAAACCCTTGAGGAAAGCTCTAATGATACCACAACATAGGAAACTCAGCATGCCTTAGCTCTATCCAGAGCTGAATTTGAATTAAAATAGTGCAGAGCACAATTGGAGATCTTAGCACAACAATTGAAGGCTAAAGATGAGGAAATGGAGAAGCAAAGGTAGAGGCTGAAAAGGAGAAGAAAGAAAAGGAAAAAGAAATTTCTATTTTTAAATCAGAGGTGGGTAACCATAAGGCCATGGTGGCCCAAAAAGATGTTCAAATAACCCAACTCAGGCAACAGGCTGCTCAGCAAGCCCCTACACCCACCTCATTGAATGTCTATGCTCAAAACCTATAACTCACAGTGGATAACAGGCAACTCTAAGGAGAAATCATATGGCTCTGGAGAGACATAGAGACACTGAAACAAGAAAAGGTGGTGGTAGAAAACAATTTGGCTTTAGCCTGTGAGATAGGAGAAACCCTGTTAGCACAACAGTTGCTATCATGTGTGTATGCCCTATTCCTTTGGGAATAATTTTTAAGATAGAAATTACTAAGGATAAGCTGCAATCTTCCATTTGATTTTGACAATGATAAAGATTTTGTTGAATGTTACATGTAAAATCCTAAAGATCAACAAAACTTTTTGTGTGAACTCTTCCAACATGGCCACATTATGGGGCATGTTAATACATCAATGCTAAATCTATATGTTGGAGAACTTCAAATCTAGAGCTATCTATCTCTGCTCTGAAATAATAGGTTATGGGAAGAGAGGATGGAGGAATATGATGCTGCAGCAAGATCTATAGGGCTACTAATAAGACATGAGTGCCCTAAAACTACATGGTTTTCCAACACTTTCAAAGCAGATACTTATAGGCATGGTATAATAGACCAGTATGTGAGAAATTTGAATTCATGTATTTCTAATTTCTTTGCAGTTGTAGACTATCTCCCCAACGTAGTAGTTTCAAGTTGCATATCAAGATTTGAGGAACTGCCCCATATTTTCAAAAGGAGAGAGCCAGTGTCTCCCGCAAACATAAGTTGGATGACAAACAAGGTCAAGAAAATCATACCCCTAATCTAGCGGAGGAAGCAAAACTAGATTGGGATGAGATTTAGACCACCACTAATCCTTATGCCAACTCCTCAACTGAGTCACCCGCAAGGACAAACAATGAGAGTAGGTAAATTCAATAAATGGTTTAGTAGGGTGCAAGAGAACGATGGGTTCCAGCCAAAGGGGAGAAAGTTGTTCCAATACCAGGATGAGGATTACAACTGCAGCACAATCATTGAGGGAAAAAACATACTGGATGAGACAGATGGGGCACAACCATGAGGACATGGCATAGTTTGAGTTGGGGAGGATGATGAGTCAAATATATGACTCATTTATTTCATGCTATTTCCTATTCTAAAATACTTTAACAAAACATTATGGCATATATTTACATATTATTATAGTTATGTTTGTCTTTTGGATGGATTATGCATATGTTTGGTTCTCATTTCCTTTGATGAAATCTCTTAGCTTATTTACTTGAATTACACTTTCAAAATGCATATCTTATGAATTGTGGTACACGTGGTTTTGTGTTTGCATGAGGATTACAATAGAAAGATTTCTAGTGGTCTCCAAATCCCTCTGGAGCCCCCTTTCTATGAAGAAACTAAACTCCAGATGGCTCTAGATGTCGTTACCCTCTAATAGAGTCACCTTCCCTCGAGTCAATGACTGTCACTAACTAATCCTAGGGCTACCCAAAAGGTCTAGCAATGCAAACATGACCCATGCCCCAATTAAAGTAGTTGTATAATCTAAATCTTGATGTCACTCCATTTTAGTGACTAATCGAAGTAGCTGCTACATTGGCACCAGCTCTAATTGAATTCACTGCCACCGAATGCCACACCATTTCAAGAAATTGCTCAAGTTCACCAACAACCAAGTCGATGCAAATCCTTGATCTTTAGTAAACCATAGAGGAATCATTAATGTAATAATTTAGCAACTGGTTTCAAGTCCAGTTCGCTGTAGTTAGAATCGACGTTAGTTAATTCCTTTCAATAAAGCTTGAATGTATAAATAAAAGCATAGGATCCCTCTAAGTTAGTTCTAGTTTTTCTTAGATAGTTGTTCGCTAGATTGTGTTTTCAATAGGAGGAAAACTCCTTGTTTTCAGACATGTACTTTCATCCATCCTTTGGACTATGATTGAATGCAAATGAAGGGGGGGTTCTTCTAAAATATTTAGTTGAGCAAAGAGGATCATCTCCAGCTAGGAAAGTAGGGCCCGCTTCCCCATTTTGGAGGAGATCTCTCTATATTTTATGTTTATTTAGTTTTGTTGTATCTTCTATTCAGTTAACTTTGTATTTGTGTTCATGTGATGTGAGTTTCACTTTTTGTGTGATTGTCAGTTAAGTTGTTCCCTGCATGATTGTTTTATAAGTTTTAAAATAGATTTGTTACTCACTAGCACTGTCATATTCAGAGTGTTTCATTGCTATATCTTAACAAGTAAAAATAGTTTCTCCTTATTTACTTTTCCAGAAAGTGTGGTTATTTTCCAACAAGTTAGAATAGTTTCTTTCATTGCAAGTGTGTTTATTTCTAGCAAATTGTGTTTATTTTCTAGCAAGATAGAATAGTTTCCTTCAGTGCAAGTGTGTTTACTTTCCCACAAATAGATAGATTTTCATTTCTGTATGATCTTCCATTTCCATTAGACCAACAAACCGAGTTCCATCCACAAACCATTCACCAAATGCCCCCATATCAAAGCCTTATTGCAGATCGCTCCAAATACCTCTGGATTGATAAAATTAAATGATGATGCATTAACAAACACTACACTGACCCTCATCACCTAGTTCTTTCCCATTTATCCTTTACCCTAGGTCTATATTGCTTACCATCTATGATCTAAGTCTAGCGAACATCAATAAAATTTGTTACTTGTCTAAGTTGAAAGCTTATCAGATTGTATCATCTAGATAAGGATCAATGTTTAGCCTTTAGCACAACCCAAATTTAGAAACACTCCAATTTATTCCCATTCCCCACTTGAATTCTAAATCCCTATCTCACACCCTTGAATAGGTCCCTTATATCAGGACAACTTGCAATCCCATGGATTGAAAATCATATTAAAGAGCAGTCATATTGTTTATTTTGCATTGCATTCATATCAAAATTAGAAAAAGAGTCCCAAAGAAATAAATTCAATGTCATAACTCATGACATTCCATAGAGGTAAAGGTTTCATTTCAAGCATCCCTTGTGTTCTTGCATCTGCATATCGTAAACTGCATTTCACATATATGCCAAAAAAATTACAAAAACATGTCATCATTATCATACTTGCATTGTTAGAGTTGAAGGTCAAAAACATAATCAAAGAGTTCTTAAACTTAAAAAATGCACAAGAGATGAGTACCCATACGATAGCCAAAACCATAAAAAAGACAAACTTTCATTGATACATTTGAAGTTACATGTATATGAGTACCAAGAGCTAAGACAAAATGCTCTCAAGGAAAGTAAAGGCTCCCCATGCAAGGGGGCATGGTTTCAAAGAAAAACAAGGTGAACTCAAGTGTAGTTTCCTCTAATTAAACCCTTAGGACTCCTACTCCTCTACCTATGTGTGCCACTAGTCGCTCCATGAGACCTATGAGAACAAGGTACCCTTTTATGGATGCATGATTGTGAAGGCCCTACAGCATTAACATCTCGCTGCCCAAACCCAAGGTGAACAATCTCATGAAGCACCTGATTCTCATCCTTAAGGATGAGATTCTTGGCCTTCAAATCAACACTTGCCTAACATCCATGATAAGCAGGAGCAAAAATGTCAGTGTATCATCTAGCAGTAGGGGGCACACTAGGATCAGTTAAAAGTGTCTCCCGAGTCATCCTAATGAAGGGGGCAACCAAGCTAATATTGACCTCATGAACAAAATCCCTCCACTCCTCAATATTGCCTCTAAAGTGAACCAAAGGACAAAAAATGTGTTAGTTCTTGACGAAAAGGAAAGAGAAAAGAAAGGACAAAATGCAAAAATAGTAAAGCAAATGTAGACTTATGTGGGTCACTAGGATGCTAGGTAGGGTCAAGTTGCTACATCACCTCATCATAGTGAGGAGGTCTAGGAATTGTGAATGGAGCCTCAAGAGCATCATCAACATGATCAACACCATCTAAACCATTATCATGTGTATCCTTTGTCAGCCTGTCATCTAACAAATCATCCCCATCAGGAATATAGTCCTCATCAGTTCTAGTCTGAATCCTTGACCACAATTAATGCTCAAGAAGGAGTCCCTCTCCCTCCTCTTTGTCCTCCTCTCAAAGTCCTAGAGGCTCCAATAATGAAAACTACAGGAGTCAAGGGGGTTGAAGTAACATATCTCTAGCTAATCTCACCCATCTCTTGGATAGATCTATAGCAAGTAGGCACTAATGGTAACTCCTCAAGGAAGTCCTCTACAAACTACTATGAGACACACTCAACACAATGAGCCTCAACTAGACGATTATGGTCTGAAATCTTTGATACACCACGACAATGCTCCTTGATCTCATCATCATGTGACCATGCTCCTTCCATATCCAAATAAGGATCAAAAATTATATCTGCATCGATAAGAGTAGCCACAGAATGCAAAGAAGTATCAAAATGGTCCACCTAAACCCATCTAGCTACTCTCGGTAGCCGTCTATCAGGAATTAGAACAAGTTTCTGATAAGGCTTGATGTGCTAAAAAATCCAAGTCATAATCATGGAGGAATGGTTGAAGGCAAGAGCCCCTTGTCGTGCAATATGGTAGAAATCCCTATATACCATGGCCAAAATGTCTGGCCCCCAAGTGTAGACTCTACCCTACTCAAGACCCTAAATAATTGGTGCCCAACACCATCTCAAGCAAGCTGAGGCCTTGTATCTAGATAGTCTCGATGCAATCAAACCAATCAAAAACTTCCTCAAGTGAGGAATGCGAAGTCCTGGCACAGAGGTAAGTTGAACACCTATCTGATCCTTAGGATGACTTGCTCCCATGAACTGTGCCTAGGAAGCTTTGTCCTTGAAAGACTCACTAGGTGGTAGAACAAAGGGTGCCCTCTCACAGGAACCCCTAGAATGCAGTAAACATCAAATAAAGTGATGATCCACTCTCTTGAAACCTGTAGGAACCTAAAGGTGTTCCTATCTGCATCCCAATATGTTAGGATATCACAACAAATATGTGCCATAGGATGAACAACTAGCACGTGGCAATGTCTAGCTAAGCCTACTCTCCTTAGAATGGCTAGATAATCATCACTCAGTGTAGAAAACATCTCTAAGAGCCACAACTGCAAGCATTCCATCGAATGCCTGTATCCTACAAATCAAAAAAGAACTTTAGATTAGATCTCATCAACTCGCAAAAATCGTAAAAATCATAAGCTTATAGAAAGTCATACAAAAAAAGTGTATAAACCATCAAAGTTGTAATAAATAGGTGAATGCATTAGTCAGATTAGATTGAAACAGAGTGAAGTAAACATAAAAAGCATCAAATTTTAATAAAAAATGATCAGTCAAGGTCACCCCTTTCATTAGTCTAGATCTCCCCCCAAGAGACCTAGATATCAGTAGGATCTCCCCCTGGGTGAACCTATTGTCAGCTAGACCTCCCCCAAGTGACCCTGTTGCTCAGCAGATCTCCCTTGGGCGACTTGCCTGGCAAAAGGGGTGACCCTATGTGGAGATCCCCCAAAGTAAAAATGCTATAAAAACCTTATTTCTTAGCCGATTTTAGAAAATGAAAGACCAATCCTACTCTAAATGATGAAACAAAGACAATGCAATAGAAAATCATCAAAAACAAAAAAATTTAAGAGATTTTTCACAAAATTTAACCTAGGGTTTAAAGAAGAGTTTTTCACTTTTTACGTACCTAATTCTTAGCGGTAGAAGAAGCGATGGCCATCTTTGTGATCTCCTTGGCGATATCTATCCAACAACTGTTTACATGATCAATTTCGTCACTAAATCACTCAAATTTCACTAATTTGCTTGCTCTTTCCTCTTCCTTAGCTTAGTTTATTTTATGCATTCTTAGATTAGTTTTTGCTTTTCGCATCTCTCGTGCATCATTTTACGTTCATTCATTCCTGCAAGTCTCACCAACAAAGGCAGACAACTAGTCGAACTCTCACAATCTATGGTAAGTTCATTGTTTTAGTTTTCATTAATCATTTTGATATATCTAAATGCCGGACTAATACTAGTTATTGCAGGTACAATTGTGATAAAATTGACAATAAGTAAGGCTTAGTTCAGGAATGGTACCTACCTCTCATGTAGACTACTGTCCCTGAGGGGGCAACTATGTAAGCACAAAAATCACGCATAGCCTCCATGAGGACCCCTATGATGATTTATAATCCTTGTCACATACATGTAAGCATGAAATAACATCCTCTCAGCAACAATTCTCTTGGTGATATGTCATCTCTCTCTCTCTCTCTCTCTCTCTCTCTCTCTCTCTCTCTCTCTCTCTCTCTCTCTCTCTCTCTCTCTCTCTCTCTCTCTCTCTCTCTCGCGTCAATGCTTTTGACACTTGTCAATTTATGTTTTCTATGCTTGCGACCCTATTCCTAAGCCTTGTATGCATCTTGTAGGTGAGTTTTCACATCTCCCCTATGTTTTTCATCTTCTCCACCCCCAAGAAGCCTTCTAGAGGTCCCCCCTAGCCATCTCCCACTTTCAATTTTCAATTTCACTCAACCAATCTAAATCTCCCCCTATTATTTCTAGATCTCCTATTGAAATATCCTACTTTGCAAGTGGAAATTTAGATTTTCACACATGACTGACCTATTTCTGGAGATAGATCCCCTTCTTTTCTCCTCCTCTTCCATCTCCCAATGTGCAAGCCAACCCAAGTGCTATCCTTAGTGGGTCGCCCATGGGTTGTCCCTAGACGACCCAAGGTTGACCCTCGGGTGACCAAACTAGTGAAAGGGGTGACCCCTGGTTGACGCTGTCATGTTTCCAGCTGTGTCAAGTTTCTAAATCTAAAAAGCTCCATTTTCACCCATTTTTCTTCTTGTTTGCATGGATTTTGTACCAAATATCGAGTTAACTATTTCATGAACCTACACATGCATAATTAGCTCTATTTTATCTTAAATTAATATCTCATACATTCCCATGCACTCCTTCTTCACTTCTTCTTGAGTGATAATCTTTTACTAGGTAGATCACTCCAACTTTAGCATAGATCACTCTTGAATCCTCTATGTTAACTCTCCAATCAAATTGAGTTAACTCTCCTTCTTCACCCCTTAGATCCCTTCTTCTAACCTATAAATATCCCCCTCCCTCAAGCATAAAGGGAGGTAATTTCATTTGTGCACACAACTCTTGCAAGTTATTGCTCTCCACATTCAACATTCTCATGCTCATACAAGACATAGGAGCCTTTTGTTTTCATTCGTTGCTTCATCTAGCTTTCACATAAATCTCATCATGCATCCATACGCTACTTATATCAAGCCATAGTGCTCAACAAAGCTCTCATTGAGCTCTTTTTGGAAAGCTTCAAAAGCTTCTTTTTACTTCCATTGTCGTCTTATCACCAAGAGGATTCCACACTGCTACAAGAGGATATAAGGTTGCCATCACGAGGATTTTTGAGGGTAGTGGAGGCTCACGTGTCTCCAGGTTCCTTTATGCTTTCTTTCAATTTGTCATAATTAGATAGCGGAAATTGCTCTTGGGATCAGTAAACTTGTTGCTTTTTCCATGATAGGATAGATCGATCTTGGATTCTTAGAGTAATTTACTTTCAAAGTTCATAGATTAATTATTTAAAAGCAATTTCCCTTTTCTTATATTAATGTGTTCCAAATATTTAGAAAACCCCAAACACATAGTTCACATTGCATTAGGAAAATTCATTATAGCTTTCATTCATCTTTTAATTCCTAGATTAGAAAAAAACATCTTCAATTCCAAAAATATTAAAAAAATCACAAAAAGAACTTTTGCATTTCATTTAGGCTTGCATTCATAAAAACCCAAAAAAGAATAAAAACATTAGACACTTAGAAAACATGTAAACCCTTGATTCCATGACAAGGTCAACCATAGTCAAACATTGGTCAAAACCCTTGATTCCATCACAAAGTCAAATGAGGTCAACACAGAATCAAACCTTAGGTCAAATAAAACCCTAAGTGAAACCCTAGATCAAGTTAAGGCTATCTCACAAACACCTATCTCTTGTCTTGACTCACAAATGTGCCTAGGATTAAGAGGTGAGTGGGTAGAGGAAATCCATTCGAGACCACAATAGGACCTACTAGTCATCCAACAACAAGAAGAACATAGGCAATTCTTAGTACAACAAGAATTTATCCAACAGTTTGAATGACACCAAACAATCAACAAAAACAATAGCTTACCCACACAAAGGTGGAATATCAGAAACCCCAACAGGAGAAGAGTGACTATTAACCCTTTGGGTCATATGATTATCTTTACAACCATGATCATTGAACAACACATCTACACAAGCACACAACAACATAGGCCCCAAGACATGCCAACCCCTCTCTGTGAAGTCCAGCTCTCCAACGAGCTAGACCACCCCTGTGTCTCACTTCCTCTCGACTGGCTACTTCCATGAGAGTTAGAGTGATGTGGTGGTTTTCCCCATGGCAAGGAGGGAAGGGTCAGTATGCACACCAAAATTTGACTCGACATCCCTAGGGCACTGACATTGCAATTTTGAGCGTACAGGTTTTGCTAGTGTTGTGGTCCCCATTGAGGAGGGTTTGGAGGTCCATTCCATGAAGGGTTCCACTGGTTATTTCCCCATTTTGAAGGGCCTCTATAAGAAGCTTGATTTGGATATTAGTTGTAGGAAATATTACCAGTTTGTTTTTGTCCAACATAATTTAACTCTACCTCTATCTGGACATTTTTCTTTGTTATCCTCTTCAGGGCTGGAAGTTGGTCATATTGGCTGGTAGGATGGATTTTGTCATAGATCTGATAGATTTTAGTTTTATCTAGGGGACATTATCTTAAAATATGTTTATTTCTACATCTTGGATAATAAACAGAAAAAGTCTTAGTTGTTTTGTTTTTCTCCTTAATCCCATCTAATGTGGTGTTCAATTGAACTAGAATGTCTGTTTTAAAATTGGCAAATTCCTCTATCAACTATCCTATATCATTCTTTCCCTTTAGATACTTTGAAGTTCTAACTCCATCTTGAGCCCTTGAATAGTTCCTACAAACCTCTTCAATCAATGGCATGTCAAGTTTATTTATGTTTCCTTCTCCCATTAAATCTAGTGCTTATTTTGATTCCTTCTCCAATCCTCTCAAAAATAAGGCTTTATCTAGTCCATGTTCCAAGGGATTACCATATCTCTAAAGGGCAAAATCAAATCTATCCATATAGTCTTCCAAACTCTCTTCTTCTTTCTACTTGGTCCTAAAAAGTTCCTCTTTTCTATCACTAATTCAACAATTGTCCTAATATTTTTCAAGAAATTATGTTTCCATCTGATCCCATGAATGGATGGGATCAGGGATCAATCCCATAAACCATCTCATGGTTGAGACTTTGAGTGTGGAGGGAAACAACTTTAACTTCTAATTATCAGAGTTATAATCATATGTTTGGCATAGAACTTTAAACTCAAACAAAAATTGGTTAGGATAATCTGAAGGAATTCTCCTAAAGGTAGGACGTATAGATGGGGAAATATTTTTCATGGAGGCATTATCCTCAGGGTCCAAGGCTATAGGATAATAGAAAGTTCTCCTTGGACTCCTAAGAGGATATTGTCTCTCATTATCATTATGATTATCTCCCATGGTAACTAGATTAATTGAATTCTCTCGAAGATTAAAGAGATCTAAAATATTAGTTTGAACTCCCTTATTCTTTTCTTGCAACCATTGGATGTATTGTGAGATAATGTGATGCCTAGGGACTGAAGGAACAATTGGGTTTGATGGTACTTCCAAAGTGTTAGGTGAGGGCTTTTATTCCTCAAAGATATCCAAATCTACTCTATTGTTTTCTCTTGTAGCATGAGGTTGGGGTTTTTGCTATTTTATAAATATACCTACTAGGTATAACTATACAAAATTAACCTAATTCTATTCTAAGGACTGCTAATTAGGGTTTCTACCAACACTAGTTCCTTGGAAATGGTGCCAAAAATGATAAGGGTCATTGTACCATGCATTTAGTTATATTAATTTTTCAAATCTAGGGTAGTGTATCCATGGCTATCTATGGTAGGAACTAATAACAAATAGTTCAAAGATATCTCTAAAACCAAACCTATCTATCCATTCAAAATCATGCATTTAACTATATGCTGAAAGGGAAGATCTAATCTAAGAAACTGAAGTACAACTTATCTAAAATGAACCAATTATCATAAAAACTAGAAATACAATAAATGAAATAAAACAACAATGTGATCTAATGATTAATAAATCAATGAAACTAAACTAGCATTTTCAAGGATATAAGAAAGCATTAAATCAAAGAAATAAATACTAGCCTTCTCTCCTTTTAGTGGGAGTGGGCCCTTTCTCCACACCTATGGAAGAGAGACTAACTCAACACCTCAAAACACACAGATATAGAACCCATTGCTTCTTATTCCCAATTCTTCATAACAAAGTAAAAAAATGGAGTATACTTTTTCTTTCCAAAAACTATTCTATATTTATTCTACGTTTTCCATTCCATACATATCAAGTATTTTTCTGTTGATATAATAACTTTGGAGTTTATTATCACTCCTAGTTCTCTAGTAGATACAGAGATCTTTATTCCTTAATCTAAGCATGCAATTGTTCATTCAAAAGATCATCATGCAAAAACTTTAAAAGACTTAAAGTGACACTCAAGGTGTCCCTTAAATCAAGAGTTTTAACTTAAGTCTAATTAGGCCATGAAGGCTACTGAAAAAGGATATAACTAAAAATAGTTGTTATGACAAAAGTCCTTGATCCATGCAAAAACAATCAACAGGTGCCCTTCTTCTTCAACCTAGCAACTACTGCAATCTTCTCCCCAAAACTCTAGCACCTTCATGCATAACTCTAGAGATACTCCTAGACCCACTCCAAAGACTTTGCAATCTATTTTAATAGTAGCTCCAAAGACTCTACACAGTCTATTTGGACAATAGCTCCAAAGATGTTTGCAACAAAGTTTAACTACAACAACACCATGGAACATAGCTCCAGAGATGATGCAACTTGTATGTTTGTATATCTCCATGGGTCTTAGCTTTAGAGATTCCTCCATCCCCTACAAAATTCTTGAAACTTCACCATATCCATTCTGCATAACTCTGGAGATGGAAAAAGCTACTCTGGAGTCTTCAAAAACCTTTCTAGATTTGGAATAAATAGTTCTTGTCATTAAAAAAGAGACACTTCTGCACATTTTTTCAGCTTAAGAACAAAACATGAAACCTTTTAACTACAACTTCTATTACAACATCACATCTCAATTTAATATAACTAAACAAGGTTTTAACAGTCTTAAGTACAAATCAATAGTTTGGAATGGTATTTGGGAGAGTGTAGTGCCCCTCCATTCTCACCATGGATATGCAGGTAGTTGGCTTTGGAACTTGGAGTTGAAGGTAAAATAATAGGGATATTTAAAGGTATGTACTAATGATGTTAAGCAGTTGATGTTTGAAATTGACAAATGCAATATTGTTGTGCAACATGGATGGATGATATTTTGAGTAGACAGTTAAAATGTAAGTTGCCTAGGATTTTAGAATGCCTTGGAAGATAAAATTTGCTATTCTCATACTTTGGAATTTTTGCATAAAATATTATTGACAAGTGTTTGTGTTTACCTTCATTTCTAGGGACTTCTAGGAGGAAGCCTAATCCTAGGGGGGAGAGTGTAAGACCCCGTCCCTTGTGGCCTTATTGATCCTACTAGTCATTGATGGTTTATGTCCTATATTTTATGATCTTTTATGTTGAACAATATACATTAGTGATTATTGTTCCTATACATCAAGTTGCTTATACTTTAATTGTTAACTGACTAACTAGCGGTTGTTGTGATTTCGTGTGATAGCCAGATGAGTTATATTCTTTATCTATGTAAGTATGCAATGATCAAGATGTTTCATTGTTGGTAATATTATTATGTATATCAAATAGATTGCATCATGTTAGGTGATTTTATATTATGAGTGTGAGTAAATATGAATACAAAGGTCATGATTGATATTAAATATTTTCTTGTAGTAGTATTTTTTACATGTTAATTAGATTATTGATAAGTGGTAATATTTTGATATTAAATAGTATGATCAATCATTGGTTGACTCTAAAAGATATTATGCAAGTAGGGAGAGTTAAATTATACTTGTGTAGATTTAATCCTCTATTTGATTATCATTCTTAGAAGGTTATTTTTTCATATTCCATTTGTTTCAATTACTATTAATTATGAGAAGTACAGACACTTTTGGTTGAATATACAGGTAAAACAAAATGGCTAATGTTGATGAAGGGTTTATGTAGCTACTTCCCTTATGTTATCCTTTTGAATGTGTTTTAACCTTGTTTATATGGGTTTTGAATGTGTAGGAAGTTGTTTTATTAGACCCTTGAGTCACTTTTTTAAATGTGATTACTTATTTTATGTTTTATGAAGTCTTTATATGGTTTTAATTGTATAAAAAGTTTCCTAGGTGGTAGGTCTATGGGTTAGGGGTCCTTTTATTCCATAAAACCCCTTAAATAAAGTCTAAAACCCACTCTAATTACCCACTTATGAAAAGTGGCGAAAATTGGAGTTGGTTGGGTGGTTGGGAAGTTATGAGGAGTTGGTTGCCTTTTTCCTTCTATATATATTCCTTCTCTTTGAAAGGAGAGGGGGATTTTTTCTCTTTTTGCCTTGGCTTCTCTAACTTGCTCTTGGTTGTTCTTGTTTTTCCTCATTTGGAAGGAGATTTCTTGATGGAAATAAAAGGAAAGGATGGGTGAGGAAGAATAGAGGAAAGGGCTTGGAGAAAGTGAGGGTTTCTAGCATATTTAGGTTGTCAATTCTCTTGGTAAGATCTACCCTTTTCAATTTGAGTTTTGTTGATATGAAAATGAATTATTGGAGTTTTCGTTGGTCTATGTATATCTTTGTTGACCCTTGTTTAAATGGGTATTTTTTATTGAAATCTATATGAAGAGTTAATGTTGGTTTCCTTATGATGATGTTGTATGTGTTGGGGTTTGTGTGGGTAGGAGTTCCATCTTGTTGAGTTGAACATGAATAGCCAATTTTGTGTGTTAAAGTTAAGCTTGAGTTACGTGAAACCTTAAGAGAACTAATGAAAATGATATAAGGTAGATAGTTCTTATTTTCTATCTCATTTTAATATGAGTATACTGATTTGTTGAAGGCTCTAGAGTGAGATGTAATCTTTTATGAGTATATTACATCTTAGTTAATCATAAAGTTGCAAGTTCATGTCCTGAACTATGAAGTCTTTGCACTACGTGTACATAGGCAAGGCCATCATGGATGAGCCCCTAAGACATTAGGTCATCCCCTTAGG
Source organism: Cunninghamia lanceolata (assembly GCA_027924645.1). NCBI lineage: Eukaryota > Viridiplantae > Streptophyta > Pinopsida > Cupressales > Cupressaceae > Cunninghamia > Cunninghamia lanceolata. The sequence continues at coordinate 283,409 of BSBN01001760.1, forward strand.
GCCTTAGGCTAGCATATAGTTCTCTTTTATGTTTATTGATAATCTTTGTGGAACTAATTTTCACTTTTAGATGCATAGATACAAGTCTGTTAACTAAGCAGATTACTGAAGCAAAGAATATATTTTTCCACTATGCTAAGGACGAACTTATGGTTATTACTATAATTATTTGTAAATGCATGAGAGATGTCTTTTTCTTGTTTGAAAAGATCTCTTATCATGTATTTGTAAACTGGGATGTATCTTCGTTTCTATCTCTTTATGTAACCTTTGTTTCTTGTAATCTTGATTTGTGAGTAGCACAGTCGAGGAACCTTAGAGGACCTAGGTTTACATTATTATGTTATGTTATGCATCCTATTCATATTTGTATTTTTTTTAAAATCCATTAATTTGACCTAGTTTAGTGTTGTCCTCTGGGATTTCTTGGCGGGGCATTACAGAGAGGAAAAAAGGAGATATAAAAGCACATTTTGATGAGTACTACCTACCACTCATTAGTCCACTATACTCCTAACTTTAGCATCAAATCTTAGGTCCAAAGTCAACCTTCACTCCTATGGTAGAGGTAAAGAAAGCAAGGTCAAAGTTTGTGATCCTTACATCATTCACCCACCAAATTAATACATGGAGAATGAGGTCCAAGTTTAGGATCCCTACATTTAAAGGTTTGAAAATACAAAATAAATGTCAACCTTAGCCCAAAGGTCAAGGCATAGAAAATGAGGTCAAAGTTCAAGATCCCCATATCCAATAAGGTTGAGAAACTCATAAGATGTATGAGACTCTTTGTCCCACGGTATAAAATATACAAACAAGGTTTAAATTCAAGATTTTAGTTTTCATAAAAATGTTCACATCCATAAAACCCCCAAATCCACCATTGATAACATCACCCAAGAACTCTAAAATTTCTCTCACAAAATACATAAAATTTTCAAATATAACCTTTGGTGCCCAAAATGCACAACAACAAGAATTCCCACTCACAAAGGATTCTAAGAAAGTTTTGTCATAACCTTGGCTATATTTTACACTTTTCAAAATAATTTGAAAGAAATAAAATTGAATCAAATCTACTTCTGATTGATTACAATCTATGCCATCCACTCCTATAGATGAAGAGGTCATATGCATCCAAATATAGTGGTCATGACAAAAGTAGGATTTGCATTTTAAAAATGTCAACGAACAAGAAGATTACCTCTTCCAAGCAAGCTACCAAATGAAGAATCTTTCCTTGAGAGGAAAGGATGCTAATAAAACTCAAATAAATCTCAAAGAAATCTCAATCCCAAGCTAATAAAACTCCAAGAAAATCCAAACACACTTTCTTTCAACAAATAGATAATTATTTTCAAAGGAGGGAGAGAAAGGTTTTTGCAAGCACCAAAATGAAAAGTTTTTCCAAAATTCTCTTTATTTTTCCTTTTTATCCTTGCCTTTCCTTTTTCTCTAATTTTACATATATCAATATTTTGAAAAATACTTTCTCTTTAAAAAATAGAACTACTCACTAAAATAAATAAAAAATACATTTCCCTAATGAGACCAACTCATTTTAAATTTCCTTTTCACATACAATAAAACAATGCATTGGACCTTTTAACTAATGCACAATTATTATCTTTCATATTAACAATTCACAAATATGATAGACACGTATTTCAAAATGGATTAAAAGAACTACAACAAGATAAAAATAACCACACTCAAAGGATCCAATCACTTTACAAGTTTAAACACAACACATGAATACTAGAATTAACATTGATTCATATCAAAGTTTTCATACGGATTCACATGATACATTCTACTACTTAATAAAGTGGGATGAGGGATGAGAACAACATATTTTCCCAATCCAACCCATCTCCAAATAACCAACATTGAGGCAAAACCTATATTGCAAACTGAATGAAACTAGTGATATAATATAGCCAAAACACAATAAAACCCCTGAGTGATATAATACAACTGAAGTAACATCAAAACTACATCAAATGAAAATCATTCTAAAGTCACATAATTTATACATAGATGTAGACTTTGATAATCAATATTAAACATGATGTTGAACTAGAAAACATGATAAACCACATATAACAGACAGTGAAAATAGAAAAGCTAAAACACTAAATAATCCAAACCCATATAGTCACAACATATGCATCCCATAATACATAGATCCTAATAAATAAAATAGCATTGATAAAGTACATCAATGACAATACAAAAAACTCATCAAGAAGCATAGTATCAAAATAAATATATACATGTAGTCAAACAAGGCACATATACATGAGGCCTTACAATAAATCATCATATCTTCATTATATTAACATGTGGTACATAATCATCAATCCATCTGTAAAGGGTAAAATTTTGGATGTTAGTTTTTTGGTAGTTTTGGTGTATATCCTCCTTTCACCCTTACATTCAAGGACCTAGGGTTGAGTTGCAATGTACTATCATACCCTAGGTCACTATTGAGATGTAGGGAAACTTGGATTTTTATGATTTGATTGTCAATTATCTTATCTTATGCTTAATTGTACCTTAAAACCCTAATTCTGCAAATACGACAACAAACAAACAAATAATGGAAAATGTTGCAATAGAAAGATGTAAAATGACAAATAACTATGTACTTGTTTTCAGGGTTCAGAGTGGAAAAGTTAGGGACTAAAGAGCAGGCGCCCAAGTCCAAGGTACCAGTTTCTTTGCGGAATCCTGACCTCCTTCCGACATTGATCTGCACTGTAATTTCTGTTTCTAGAAATTCAACTGTGAAGGACACAAGGACTAGCACCCAAGTCTTGAAAAGGCTCCAAAGTCCTGCTTCTCTTCAAATCCTGAATCCTTGATGTCTCTTGATCTTTCCTGCAACTCTACTTTTTCCAGATGCGACACCTGTAACCTGCAATCACAAGACTTTGGGAGGGGGTTGTGGTGTTTAGAAGCTTGCCTCAGTCAAGCCCCAGAGAGACATTTAAGTCTTCAGAACACCGTTGTCAAATAGAGAGTGCCTGCTTAAGGAGGCAGAGGCAAAAACCAAATGATAAATACTCAATAATCACAATAGATATCACCTTGTAGTGATCTCATGGGAGGAAGAAGCTCTTCATTTCATGAGGAGATGGATGCTCAAATCTGCAAACACAAACACATATACAACACAAATCTACTCTTGCAACACAATGAAAGCCTTGAATCACCTTTAGAACACAATAGCTTGCTATTAATCATCTAGTTGAAATCTAGTTTACAAATGAATGCCTAAACATATTTATATATGCGACTACAGACAAGCCCGCCAAGATTTTATAAATTCAAACTTACCCTGTCGGCCTAGGGACCAAATAACGGTCATAAACTGACACTAGAAATTTGGGCCTGACCCAAAATAGGGTAGGACTAGGGCGTGGGGGTTCAAGTCCTCCCCCCCTATTTTGGGCAAGGTTAGGTTCAAGGGGTCCCCCTAGGCCCCATTTTCCATGATACGTAGGGTTCATTCCATCGAGATGTTTAATTATGATGCATGATGTCCTAAATGCACACTAAGGACCCAAGAGCTAAACTTTTTGAGGGAAAAGCCCCCAACGGGACATCTTTTGACATTACATTTAGCCCCCACTTTAATGTATGTATAAACGCGAGGCCAATACATGCATTAAAGTACGGTCGCAAAGACAACAAACACGCCAAGCACGAAGAAGACATGCCAGACACATTGAAGACAATGATAGGCATGCAAAACATGGAGAAGATAGTTACAGTCACGCAGAACACAGAGAAGATAGTAAATGCATAGAAGACACATTAATGCAAGGAAGACGAGAATGATTTCTTTTCTTTTCTTTTTCTCATATATATGAAATGCAAATGCAAGTATAGGAAAGTAAACAAACCTCCCATAATATAGAATGCACTCGTCGCGCAAGTCTTTAAACTATATATATGGGACAACACACACACAAGACATGCAAAACCTCCCAAAATGTAGGATAAACTCATCACGCAGGTCTTTAAACTGCATATGGGGCATCAGACATGCCAAACAAAGCAAGCACGCCAAAACACACTTTGAAGACATGAAGAAAACATGATAGACAAGCAATGGAGTGTTCCTATTTCGAGGTTCATCACCATCTCAGGCACATTACAGGCACACACCGATGATTGCGCTTCGCCACAATAATCATTGAAAACACACTTAAGGGTTGAGTTAGTCACAGAACCGCTCCCCGCCTCCGCATAGGACTTTTGAAAATGATAGGATGATGCAATCTACTCTGAGAAATACATCATCCCCGCCTCTGCAAAGGGCTTAAGAAAAAGGATATGCTCAATATCCCACCTCCACAGAGGACTTACATGATTGATTGATTGTAAAAAAACTCAGGATGTAGGATTCACTCATCGCACAAGTCTTTAAACTGCACCTGAGGACAAACACATTTCTAACATCTATAACATACAACTTATTTCATATATGCCCCCACCTTAAGGTGGTTGATATCATGCATCGATATCAAGCACGTTAAGGTAGGAAGAAAACACACAAGGGAACACAGAATTTCACAAAGCCCATGCCCCCCAAAGGTGACATGTACTTTATGATCACCAAATGTTCCCACAAACACATCCCTGCAAGAAACATGTTAGTGTCTACAAAATCATGATAATCAACAACATCGATGCATCTGAAATATGAGGCATGCAAGATTCAAGATAGATAGAGTGCATGGAGCAATAATATTGTTATGATTTGTAAATGAGATAGAACACCATGAAAATCACTACATGGAAAGCATGAGTGCTTCCACTAGCCAAGTCTCGGATAAGATATACAACCCCATTGTCATATTAGGAACTATGTCCAATTTTTTATTTCTCGCGAAAGGGATGCTAGGTCCGCATCAGTATAAATGTTTTGCATCATCCACCCACTAGATAGAAACACTAGAGGAAGGGAAACAATAAATAAGAGAGGAGATACAAGTGTCTTAGGGATAGTCATGTAGGAGGGTGCCCCCACGTCACCAACCACAATGCTATGTTGGTTAGACACAACACACAACAATGAAATTAGAGAGAGAGGCAATATAGAAGAATGATGATACAAATAGAAGAAGGTCACAATAGAGGCGGTCTCTTGGTATCCCAGACCTTACAAGAGAATCAGGGGTCATCCCAGGAGGCCTAAACAACACATAACACATCACGAGGGAAGCACATCATGAGAGAGATAAAGGGTTAGAAATACTCACCTGTAGGATCTTTGTATCAGATTTTTGAATTTGTGAACCTCTTGGAGAGGTACTCGATCATGTTGAGTGCAAAGTTTGAGTGGTTCTTATAAAATTCTTGTTTATTATCATATGATGCTGGTTTTGTGATTCCATGTTGAAGTGAGACTTTTTGTTGCTTATGAGGGGGAGAACCACTGTTATTTCCAACTGTTGACAATCATCTTACTCTTTTGTAATTTTTAGCGAGTTTTCACTATTGAATCTTTCTAACATAGTAACAGGACTTATCCTATACCTTCTCACTCATTTGTATTAGTTGTTCTACTTGTTTTTCTGGTGCATTTTGGTTATCTCCCAATCCATATAAGGATAACAGAGGAGGAACCTCAGCATAAATTCTTTGTCTTCATGGATGAGGTGGATTATCCACTTGCTTCTTATCCACTTCGATCATACCCACGATATTATCATAGTCTAAATAATCATCATCATCTATTTCCACTAAACCTTGTTCCATCATATTGGTATCAGTATATTTAGGGAATGGATTAGTAAAGATTTGTAAATTCTAATTCGGTGGAGCAACCAATTTATTTCCCTTATCATTCACTCCCAATACCTTGATGATATTTGAATCAATAAGGTCTTGTATCTCATGTTTAAGAAGCATACATCATGTCCTTGTGTCTGATGAAAATGACAAAAGGCATTAGCATCGAAGTAAGGTCCTTGTGCTCTACTGGGATCGACAGGCTTAATCAGGGGAAGCTTCAGAATATTATTACTCACAGCTTGATTCATGATAGAATGATAAGACTCAGATATCGAAGGAAACTTTCGTGGTTGATATGATGTCTTCTTCAGATTTGTGATAACAGACACATTAGAAAAGTTGTTTGTATTCAGTCCATAAATCTTGATGAAACTTCTATTATTGTTATTCCTCTTAAAATTATTTTGTGATGATCCACCCATGGATTGACTGACTTGAGACGATGAGTTTTGGTTTTCATACGGACTAGACAAAAGTTGGTAATCATGAAGGGTAGTGCACAAATGTTGAAAAGAGTTATACTTCATCAAGAGGATCTTATCACAAATATTAGGTTGTAGATTAGTGATAAACACCTTCTGAAAATCCTCATCTTTCATATGATATTGAATTTGTGTATACAAAGCTTGATATCGACTAATGAATTCAATTAATTTCACTTTCAGACCTTGCTTACAGTGAACCAATTCAATTAAAGAGACTTGGGGTTTGATATTTGCTTGAAAATGTTGTAAAAATTGATCAATGAACTACAAAAAGGAGTCTATTGAATTCAGAGGCAAAGAGTAAAACCATTCTAAAGTAGTATCTTTGAGAGATCATGGGAAAAGTTTTGCTAACAAATCCTCTTCAAAATACAAATCACTACACATAGCTGTGAATGCTGCCACATGAGTATTAGGATCACCTTTTCCACCATAATTTTCAAAGCAAGGAGTCTCGAACCTCTCGGGCATGGGAGTTCTCAAGATTGCATAGGAAAGGGGATTACATGCATGATATGTTGGTATATTGGGTTGCGAAGAATTTGTCAAATTTGTTACCTTTTGTTGTAAAGCATTCATGCCCTGTAAAAGTTGGTTTAGTATGGCATTGTTGGGAGATGTGGTTTACTGTGAGGAATTGGAACCAAAGTGAGGAGGTGAATGAGCTTGAGATATGATAGGTGGAGGCTGAGAATATGTCAACGGTGGTTGGACATAATGGTAGGTGGAAGATGGTTGCGAGTAGGTAATAGGTGGCTGGAAATGAGTGGAATAGATAGGTGGTTGAGAACAATTATGTATAGAGGAGGTCCCCTTAGAAACCAAATTCTGATAATCAAATCCCATGGCTTTGTAACTAGTGCCATTAGATACTCCAATACCAATGGTAGCATTACTACAAGCATTCACATTAGTTGTTAAGATTGTGGATGTAAAAGTGGATATTCTCGTAGTCGGTATAGGTGCTAATACTTGTGTATGAGATGGTGACAAAGTGTTATTTATCACTTTTACACATTCAATCACTAGCATGATATTAGTTTGTACAATATGTGCTAAACCACAGACTGCATTAATACCATCTTGTCCCTCTTTGTCCACTTTATTTATTTGCTCATCAAATACATATCCTGTCGTCTCAATAGTATCATCAACATCATGAAAAGTTTGCTCTTCCATTGTACTTGTAATAGGTGTAATGTCTTGTAACATTTGTGTCTTTCCTTTTGTAACAAAGGTGTTTAATGTTCCAACTTCTTCAAGAGCACTAGATCCCATGTGTCTTATGCTTCTCCTTAAAGGAAAGTTTCTCTTAGGGCATCGAGTTATTAGACTCATGCAAATCTAGGATGACGACAAGCCGAAATATAGTGAAAATACATTAAAATATGCAAATTTTTCACCAATTCTCAATGCAAAAGAGCATGACAAAGGGTGTTGTGAGGAAAGTGATGATGGACAGCAAATTATATCAGTAATAACAGCCTCTTAATGCCAAAATATCTGTCACAACATGCTTTTAGTGCCACTCAAGGTCAACCCTTAGTGAAAATGTAGCAAAAATAGGTAATTTTTCACAGTTTTTCAATTCCAAGGCCTAGCAAAAGGGTGTTGTAAAGAATTTTAGGAGGTACAGTAAATAACACTAATGATATCAATCACCTCAATCCATAAAATTTGTTACAACACACTTTTAGGGTTAGCCGGCAGAAGATGTTAATTAAATGCAAATAAAGATTAAATAGAGGAATGAAAAATACACAAAAATATTAACAGTGAGAGACAATTTTAACATGATTCACCCAAACTCGGGCTACATTCACCAACAGAGAATCCAATATTATTATCCAGTAAATCAAAATTGATTACAACCAACAATCCCTACAACTCAATACTGTTGCAAATGCTACAATACATCAATGAAAACCCTAACCCTTAGCCACTTTTATCAAGCCTTGTGTCAGTTACAAAAATAGGGTTTTTTATGTTGGCCAATAGAAAAATAACTCCCGACGCCTTAATAAAATAATAAAATAAATAACTAGGACCCCACAAGGGGCGCTGCCCCTTGACCCCGTCTTGGGGGTGCTGTACCCAAACCCCTGCAAGGGGCTCTACCCCTTGACCCCATTAAACGATTTGGGGGGAAACCACACTGATAAAAGTGGGGAAAATTTAACCTCCAAGTCTGATTAGGCTCCATATAACAACACACACTTGGAGTGCAAAAATGTGTAGTTTTTCACCAAATTTTCAATACAAGAGCCTGTTAAAAAGGTGTTGTGAAGATTTTTAGGAGGGGAAGCAAATGATTACACTAAAATATAAACCAATTAATGCAAAAATATCCTTCACAACATGCCTATGGTGCAAATTTGGAGTGTCGATAAGGCCAAATCTAGTGAAAATCAATGTTTTTGAAGCCCTAGGTTTAAGATCTTGACACAAAATGCTATATGAATGTTTGGAAGCTGATATATGATGAAAATTACATGCTCTTAGATCTAAAAATGATTTTCATGCTCTAACATGTAAAATGCAAGTGTAAATCTAATCAAAAATCAATGAAAATGCAAGTTTTTTGTTGACTTTTTCTATGCAAAAATGCAAATTTGTTCTAAAAATGCAAGACTACAGCCAAATGCAAATTTGAATGAGTCTCTAAAATCAGTATAAAAATCTGAAACAAGATTTTACCTACAAACTCTAGATTTTGGAATTACTAAGTTATATGCAAAATTAACAATTTTCAACAAAACCCTAGCAATTTTATGATGAAAATACAATGCAAGATATTAAATTTTTGTAATTTTCTGTAATTTAAATTAGATATAATGCAAAAATAAAAAAATTGATGAAATTTAAATTAATTCATGCAACATGCAAACCCTAAAATGTCATTTTTTTCCAGTTTTTCTAATTTTTCAATTTTTTTTTATAAATTTTCCAATGCAATAAGATGAATGACTATATGAATGAATGAAATCAATGAAAATATGAAGCACAACACTCAGCAAGGTGCAAACAAATCCAATAACATAGGTTCACCAAAATGTAAAGGGTAAAATTTTGGATGTTAGGTTTTTGGTAGTTTTGGTGTATATCCTCCTTTCACCCTTACATTCAAGGACCTAGGGTCAAGTTACAATGTACTATCATACCCTAGGTCACTATTGAGATGTAGGGAAACTTGGATTTTTATGATTTGATTGTCAATTATCTTCTCTTATGCTTAATTGTACCTTAAAACCCTAATTATGCAAATACGATAACAAACAGACAAATAACAAAAAATGTTGTTACAGAAAGATGTAAAATGACAAATAACTGTGTACCTATTTTCAGGGTTCGTAGGTGGAAAAGTCAGGGACTAAAGAGCGGGTACCCAAGTCCAAGGTACCAGGTTCTTTGTGGAATCCTAACCTCCTTCCGAAACTGATTTGCACTGTAACTTCTGTTTCCAGAAATTTAATTGCAGAGGACATAGGGACTAGCGCCCAAGTCTCAGAAAAGGCTCCAAAGTCCTGCTTCTCTTCAGATCCTGAATCTTTGATGTCTCTTGATCTTTCCTGCAACTCTACTTTTTCTAGATGTGACACTTGTAACCTGTAATCACAAGACTTTGGGAGGGGATTGTGGTGTTTAGAGGCTTGCCTCAGTCAAGCCCTAGAGAGACATTCAAGTCTTCCAAACACCGTTGTCAGATAGAAAGTGTGTGCCTAGGGAGGCAGAGGCAAAAACTAAATGATAAATGCTCAATAATCATAATAGATATCACCTTGTAGTGAAGATCTCATGGGAGGAAAAGCTCTTCATTCCATGAGGAGATGGATGCTCAAATATGAAAACACAAACACATATACAACACAAATATGCTCTTGCAACACAATGAAGGCCTTGAATCACCTTTAGAACACAATAGCTTGCTAGTAATCATCTAGTTGAAATCTAGTTTACAAATGAATGCCTAAACATGTTTATATATGCGACTACAAATACTCCCACCAAGATTTTGTAAATTCAAACTTACCGTGTCGGCCTAGGGACCAAATAACGGTCATAAACCAACACTAGAAATTTGGGTGCCCAAGTCCTCCCCCCTATTTTGGGCAGGGTTAAGTTCAAGGGGTCCCCCTAGGCCCTATTTGCCATGATACCTAGGGTTCATTCCATTGGGATGTTGAATTATGATGCAAGATGTCCTAAATGCACACTAAGGACTTGAGAGCTAAACCTTTTGAGGGAAAAGCCCCCAAGGGGACATTTTCTGACATTACACCATCAATACATATTCCTCTCACATTCAACATCCTCTTATATATTTCTCTCTTTTCTCTATACATCACTCATAAACATTCTCTTATCTCTCTCTTTTCCATTGTTACATCTCTCTCACATATATTATATCTTCTATCTTGTATATGATACATATATGTCCATGGCTAGGTATAGAGATGTGTTCCTCTTTATGCTCTTTCATTGGTATGCATTTATGTAAGTGTCATAGGTCAATTTAGGTGTTGCATTAGTATGTATATTTGTCTTGAGGTGACTTCAGCTTGCTCCATTCTACTTGGGGATGTGTCCTCATGTTACCAACCTTTGGTTCCCTTTGGGTTTTCACCATTGGACTCTATTACACTACTCTTTTAGGTTTTCAAATTAATGGGAGTGGAACAACTCTATCCTACCATCAAACCTAAACTCTTCACCTATTTTTTATTTTTTGTAGAAAAATGGGTCTTGGTGACTTTGTATTGACTTTTGCGAGTTTAACAAATTCACCATCAATGACAAATTTCCCATTCCAATGATTGATGAGATTCATGCTGCCTAGTTTTTCTCCAAATTAGATTTGTTCTCTATCTATTATCAAAGTTATTGTGTTGTTACATAGTGTGTTTTATCTTCTTTGTTTCAAGATTTTGTTTCTAAACTGTTGTTGTTGCAGTGTATAGTTTAACTATGTGAGAGCCATAGATAGTCTTTGATTATAAGATGAATGATCTTTTGCAATGGTTGTTGGTGTTGTAAGGAGCTCTTGTATTTTTTCCCTTAGGTTGTAGTGAGAGTTCATTGACATCTTTAGTTCTATCGATAGAGGATGCTTAATCTTCATGTTATTTGAAGAGGTGCTAACATCTTGTTTCATGGAGGACTCTTAGAGTCTTTGGTAAAAGTGTTATTGTTCTTCCTTCGGAGAGGATGTAGTTCTCTTTGGTTTTGAGTATTAATCATTTTCTTAGAGCGTCATGATTTTGCATGTTGCATTTGAAGTTGGCATAGATTGATTGGTGGATGCTTCCTTGGTATATTTGATTCGCTAGATCTGCAATATAAATGTATGTTTGTTCTTAATTCAATGCTTGCTGATATAATTGTTGTTTGATCTAGAATTTGTTGTGACTGCTGCCAATGACTAAATATGATGATGAGATGAGTCTTGATCTTTGTGGAATGGTTGTTGATGAGAGACCCTTTATATCAGATATATTGAATTTTAGTTGTGATTCGATGATATGTATATCTGCTAGGCTGGAATATTTTAAATGCTTGCTTGATTGTTGCTATGCATAAATATGTGAGGTGACTGAGTTATATCTCTGTCTTACTGTTCAATATATATATGTATATTAGAATTATCCGTGCCAAACTCAGAATTATATATTTGCTTCTTATCTTTCCACATTTTGCTCTATATGTATGGATAACATCATAGTAAATGGTGTTTTTGTTCCCTCTTATACTGACTGTTGTTCTACCTTCCTATCTATGTATCTGTGGATCTATATATCAGTTTCCTCTTGATTGAATATTATATCTATTCTTCAATGTCCATATATATATATAATCTGAAAATGCATATCCTTTTCTATAAATGGTATTCAGATATGTCTTAGATCCTAATATCTACCATCAGTAATATCTATGCAGGAATATATATATATCTTTATTCTTAGAATTATTATTCTTATTTTCTCTAAACTCCCATTGTCCTAATTGATCTCTAATTACTGCTGAAGATCGATGAATTGGATGAAGATCGTAGATGAATGATGTTGATATGTACTGCTGAATTGGTGCTTGTAAGTTTTCATTTTGACTATAATTTCTTTAAGATTCTGGTATGATTTTAGAATGCTCTCCTGATCCGATCCCTCAATTCTTTTTATATTTCCCAACTAGCATGATCGTTGGTCAAAGGTCATGTCTTTTTCTTAAGGAAGTCGCTTACTTCATATCGCCACATCTTGTCTTAAGGCAACGCTTTAGTTATGTTGTTGTTTAAAGGCTTTTCTTCTTTTATAAGGTATCCTTTATCCATCGTGGGTCATAATATAATGGCTAGAGTTTTCTTTATATTAATCGCTCCCTTTTGAGAATTATGTTTATCTTTAGTTAAGATAAAAGACTTATGAATATATTCGCTGCCTTTAGATAAAAAAATTTACTTTATAATTATATTTATTTATATATATTGATAATTATAATAATAATTAAACTGATTAATCTATATTTATTTTATAATATTTATATGTATTACTTATATTTATTTTATAATATAATAATATTATTTCCTTTAGTATTTATATTTATGTTTATAATATATTTATTATCATATTATATATTATATATTTTTTATATTTATATTTATATAATATATATTTAATAATATATTATATTATAATATAAATTGATAATATTTTATTTGTATTTATATTTATTATTTATAAATATAATAAATACATTATATTATTTAGCATTATTATATATTGATAATATTATATATGTTTATTGAATATTATTATATGCATGATTATCATCAAAGCAACTTCTACATCTTATCATGATGTTTAAATCTTTAATTTAAACAATGCCTTAATATCAGGACATGGTAGCCCTCCCCACTCAAAATTGCTTGTCCTCAAGAAATCGCACGAGTTCTTTCATTACCTTGCACCTTTTAACGTCTACCTTCTGATGTGTTGAGATGAAATCGTGGTTTTGATATAAAATGAATATTGCTTTAGTGAAGAGAAAAAGATTTGTGACAAAAAAAAACATTTTTTTGATGTTTTGAATAACAACGATGTGATGCAAGTATCATGCATGAAGATGTGGTTTTAGACAATGAAAAATATTTTCAATGCTGAATAAATTTTTGGAGAGTATTGAGATTCCAAAATTCCAATGAATGATGAAGATATCTTGATCTTTGATTATGAGATTTGGTCGTATACTTGTCATATGTTATTAACCTCAAAATTGAGAAGAGTCATATTCTTGAGGAGTAATTGATTATATGATGTCATGGAGAGAAATTTTATGATCAAAGAAGATGTGGTAAGCTTTTATTTGAATATAAGTGTTATAGATTATTATGAAGAATGATCCTGGGAATTTGTGGGTTATGGGCCCATACTATAACTTAGTATTGGTTTTATGTTACTTAAATCAAGAGAAGAATTCAAAAGAGATTCTTGGAAGAAATGAATTTGGTTCATGGGTCTTGTGATTAATGAAATTACTTTTTATTTTTTATACTTCCCTAATGTCCCCTTGTAGGATATACTGATTTCTTCACCTACACATGAAAAATAACTCTTGAAAGGGACATTGGTAATATTAAAGATCCATAAATTAGCAATGAAATCAATACATCATAACATAATTAATTAACATAATTAATGATATAACATAAATAACATTTAATTTCAACATATAGTTATCCATACCTCAAGTCAATCCTTTGATAGAATCCATAGAAATACTTGCAAGTTAGAGCATGATGGAGGGCACACTTCCTACCTATCACATCTTATGTCCACCTTCAAGGTTCAAGAGTGTGATGGAGAGCACACTTCCTACCTATCACACCTTGACAAGAGAATGATGGAGGGCATTCTTCCTACCTATCATCTCTTTAATATAACTTGATGAGAGCATGATGGAGGGCATTCTTCCTACCTATCATCTCTTTAACATTAAGGCTCAAGAGTGTGATGGAGGGCACACTTCCTACCTATCACATCTTGACAAGAGCATGATGGAGGGCACACTTCCTACCTATTATGTCTTGATGAGGGTATGATGGAGGGCATTCTTCCTACCTATCATCCCTTTAACATAATTAGATAAGAGCATGATGGAGGGCATTCTTCCTACCTATCATGTCTTTAACATAATTTGATGAGAGCATGATGGAGGGCATACTTCCTACCTATCATGTCTTTTGATTAATAAATATAGTTCAGTTCGGGGATGGCAATATATCCTCTTGCTGGTCACAATCGTTTATATGACTTGATCCATTGATGATTCCAATTTGTTGCTATGTAAATGTGAGGGATACCTCCTTGAGTAATCTTGTATTAAATTTTCTCACAGGACGACAGGATATTAGCTTTGATACCACTTGTAATGTCCCCTTGTAAGAAGATCAAAATTTCTTAACCTTGCACACAATTTTGACTTGTAAAAGAGAACATTAGTAACCAATAAATCCTTGGTATATTTGATTCACTGTGTATGTTTGTTCTTAATTCAATACTTGCTGATATAATTGTTGTTTGATCTAGAATTTGCTATGACTGCTGCCAATGACTGAATATGATGATGAGATGAGTCTTGCTCTTTGTGGAATGGTTGCTAATGAGAGATCCTTTATATTAGATATATTGCATTCCAATTGTGATTCGATGATCTATATATCTGCTAGGATGGAATATTTTAAATGCTTTCTTGATTGTTGCTATGCATAAATATGTGAGGTGACTGATTTATATCTCTATCTTACTCTATATATATATATATATTAGAATTATCCGTGCCAAACTCATAATTATATATTTGCTTCTTATCTTTCCACATTCTTCTCTATATGTATGGATAACATCATAGTAAATGGTATTTTTGTTCGCTCTTATACTGACTGCTATTCTATCTTCCTATCTATGTATCTACTGATCTATATATTT
Source organism: Cunninghamia lanceolata (assembly GCA_027924645.1). Taxonomy (NCBI): domain Eukaryota; kingdom Viridiplantae; phylum Streptophyta; class Pinopsida; order Cupressales; family Cupressaceae; genus Cunninghamia; species Cunninghamia lanceolata. Next base: position 298,680 of record BSBN01001760.1, read on the forward strand.
GTTTCCTCTTGATTGAATATTATATCTATTCGTCAATGTCCATATATATATATATATATATATATATATATATATATATATATATATATATATATATATATATATATATATATATATATATATATATATATATATATATTGTTGGCAAGAGGCACTGCTAGGATTCATGAGTGTTGTCATTGATGGCAACAAAGTATATCCCACACATTCGCAGTACATGAATTACTTATACTGGAAGTCAGATTGAAGATAGGTTGGTCCGGTAGTCAAGAACATAGCATATGATAGGGTCTGATAGTTGGGTTTGGAACTCTTTGATGGTGAAACCCATCATGTTGCAGATTTGGATGAGTAATAAGGAGTATCTAAACTATTGTATTCTAGAGATTTAGCCTCCGGTGACAAAACATGTGAAAGATATGAGCATTTGAGTATCAGACTCTAATTAGATAGTGCAAACAGAGGAAGAACTGGCCAATAGGGTATCAGACCTCAATTTGGATGTGCAGAAGGTGTTGATCAAGTAACTTGAGGTGTTATATGATTTTGGCCAACATAGGTAATGATTTCTATGCCTAATTTTTTGGTGTGCATCATCAATCAAGTATGGATTCAGCCTACAGAACAGTAACTTACAAATATCCTAAGTGTTCTTGTTGCTGACTAGAAAGTTGTTAGAAATCCTTGATGCGGACATATATACCCGAAGTATTCAAGCTTGTGAAGGTGTGGAAGTGATAGTGTGATGAATTAAGTGCAAAGAAAAGCAGAGAGAAGTGTGAAGGTAGTAATCCAAGCTCAGAATGTGATAGAAGAGTGATACTGAGTAGAGGAAGGATGAAATGTGCTAGATCGGTATATTGTGCCTAATCGGAACTGAATTCTTGCATATACGGATGTTATTCATCAGTTCAAACACTTTGTTATCATCTATAAGCTTTTGTAGATAGTGAGTCTCTTGTAGGCAGTGAGCCTCTTGTGAGCAATGTGCTTGGGAAGTGAGCCCTAACTGGCAAGTGCCATTTTGTACTTCTTTATTCTTTTAGCAGAGAATATAATCTTGGATTAATCACCCTGTAGTTTTTTCCTTAACAGGGTTTCCACGTAAAAAAAATCCTTGTGTTATGTGTGTTGATTTCATTTCAGTTCTTGTGGTTTCTTATGCTTTCATATTTTGATATATCACTGAATGTTAAGATAAGAAAAGGAAGTAAAAGTAAGAAAGTTTTGAGATAATTGATTCACCCTGCCCCTCTCAGTTATCTGCCTTGTTTCCAACAATTGGTATCAGAGCTAAGTTCCTTAGAAAAATCCTAACAGCTTGAGGAGCATATGGGAATATCAATGGATGCATATGGCATGAAAGAACAACTATAGTCTATCTTAGATGATCTTGATCAATCCCAGTTTGAAGTCAATAATTTGAGAGAGCAACTTAAGGAGGCTGATGATTTCATCAATGAGCTGAAAGAAAAACTCAGTAATTCCATGAAAAAGAGAAAGGAACTACTTCAAAAGTTAGCTGATCAGAATGAAGCCAATAATACTGATGAGGACTTGAATGAGAAAACAAAGCTATGTGAAAAGATGTCAAAAGAAGTTGTTACGCTAAGACATGAAATGGAATCAGGGGTTATAAAACTTACCCAAGAAATTGAAGAGAAGAGAAAGACTAAAGAAAACTTAAATCAATCCCTCAAGGAGAAAATAGAAGATTGCTACAAAATGGATAGAATAATTAGAAATCTTGAGTTTGATCTTAGAGAAGCCAGATACAATGAAGAACAACTTGAGAGATAGATTGACACTTTTAAACAAGATCTTGAAACTGTAAATGAATACAAAGAAAAATTCAAGATAAGCTCAGCCAAACTTGAAGTACTACTTGAAAGTCAAAAGAGGGTAGATGATAACCATGGCTTGGGATATGAGAAAGGTGTGTTAGGTCTCAAAAATGTAGGTTGCAAGCCCTAAGAGGATGCCAGGCTCTATGATAAGACTTGCAACATTTTTGAACCAACTAACAGAGTTAACCTAAATGGTTGATGACTCCCTGCACTTCAGGCTCTGCTAAACCTAGGCGGGTGAACCTTGAAAGATGAAGTAGATAAAATAAATGTATGACTCAAATGAATTTAGGGATCTACTCACAATGGAATAAAGTGTGGAATAGATGAAAGCTTGCAAACTACTTCTACTCCTAATACTAAGATCTGAGATGTAATTGTTTGAATAAGATTTTATGGAATCCTAGAGTGGAATTGGTATGACCAGTCCCTATTTCTATTGGGCTAAGGGAGTCAAGGTGTATATGATATATGATTTACTTACAAGTTACAATTTTAATTGTTTGGAACTTGTGTTTGTTTATACCTTGTATAAACGTGCAAGAATGTGACTGACGGACTCTACTTATTGATCCACTCGATCCTACCAGGTTATTGTGACTTACTGAAAGGATTTTAATCCTTCCTTGAAGGAACTAATCAACAGAATCACACAATGACAGCAAGTGTGTATTGACAAATGGAGTAGATCCTTAATTTGAATAACAAGACAATATCAAGTTGGAGATAGTATGGCAATCTTGTCAATTATATGGCTCTTCTTACTGATCTAAATGTTACTTCCAAGTTACTGTAATCAATCAAAAGGATTTTAATTCTTTAATAGAAACCAATTAATTTGATTACACAAAAATAGCAAGTGTGTCTCGATGAAACTAAAATATCAACTTGGAAACTTAGGTTCAAATAATAGAGAAATAACAATGTGGAGATAGCCAAATAATTGTTCAGCTCAACAAACAATAGACACCAATATTAAATCACCAATTTATGCATTCTTCTGCATTATACAATTTTGAAATATTTTACAATACACAACATAATGTTTTATTTCGACAACTAATCAGTCCATCCAGTTATCTAACTCCTACTTTTGATCATGATGTTTTTTCTAATCTACTGATGATGATCTTGATCTTGATTCTTTGCCTCTTCTTTATACCTTGTAATTTTAGTGTTTTGACCCTTCGAACATCCTTTGGGTGTAGTTTCTCATTTTATTTTAATTAATTGCCTTCCGTAAAATCAAAATATTAGTCTTAACTTCCTTTATTTTGCATTCCCTTGGAAAATAAATATTTCAACATATTTTGGTCTTTAGTTCCTTTTCATTTTTCTTTGGAGCAAGATATTTATTTGGGTGAAAAATATTACCTCCACTAACTTCTTATGTGAAAATACCTCGCTGCAAAATATTTTTAGGTTTGCAGATATTTGTTTGATGTTTTCATATGTATTTCAATATTCGTTACGGTGAAAGTGATCTCCCTTTCTTTATCTTCTTGCTGAAAGATTTTTCACTGTATTTCCACATGAAATGTTCTCAGGGTAAAATAATTTTCTAACTTGATTAACTCCTTGAAATATTTTGACTCTTTCCTTGGGTAATTATTTTTATTATATCATCTTTTATAAAATACATCATTCTTTAGTGAAAGTATTTCACAAATTCAAAAATCCTTATGTTCCATAGAGCAACATATGATTTACACCATTAGTAAATTCAATGACTTCTTCCCGACAATATTTATCATGATATCTTCCCCATTCTCACCTCATGTTTTAAATAAATCTTTTTAACTTGGCATTTTACATGGAATTCCAATAATTCATTCACGGGAAAATAATATTATTCATGCTTAGTTTATTCCTTCATCGGGCTATCAGAAATTAGGAAATTGTTCACTCTGATAGCTATTGTCTTGCCAATATTTAGGGTTCCGCATGTGTTTGTCTCAGTAATCACAACTTATCATACGTTACTCCACTATGTTGGTATTGCCACAAAGAGCCTTCACAATCTTCGCATGATACTCATCAATTTTATTCATAGTTTGCCTGGACTTTATTTGTTCTCCTGAGAGTGAAGATTCTGCAATTATTGCAGTTCCTGAAGCCATTTTTGAAGTAGTTTGTCAAATAGTTCAGATGCCTCATTTATGTTCCTATAATCGTATTCTATGAGATGTTGTCTCATTTATTCATGTGGTCAAACACCTTATGGGCATCTACCAAATTTTCACACATGACATATATGCAAATAAGCTTGTTGCAAAAAGTTATGCGTGTAGTAGAGGCAAATCGTTGTGAGCAATGAAAGAATGGACATTCTTCCCATTTGAAAGTGCATTCTTTGAGAATACGGGTCTGCAATAATTGAAGATATGTAAAGGAGCCTCCAGGGGGTCTTTGCATAGAATGTCCAATGCCTCTTTCAATTGGTCCTTCTCTACATAATGATGTGAGATTGATATGAATAATTGATGGCAATGACATTTTATGCTGGTAATTGGGGCGTGGGAAATGTGCAGTGTTATTCCATTAAGTGCCTCATATCTTAAGACCTCCTTGGGCATACAATTGCTCACTGAAGTACAAGGGTAATGCCTATGATGCCAATGAACAAACAATTTTTGTGAAGTCCTCCAAATATGCTCTTATATCTTCCACTAGCATGATAAGTACAGGAACAACACCTTTGTAAAGCATTTATCAAGACTGTTGCATCATTCTCTTCCTTCCCAATAGAAATACCTCCAAAGACTTCTCCATTGTAAGCTAGAATATTTGTCAATTAATCTACCAAAGGCTGATATAGTGGATGAACCCTTCAGAGCTGAAAGTAGCACCCACAAACAACATCCCTGCATATGTATTTTCTTGACAAGCATATGTTGTTTGTCCATTGATTCCTTTCCTTCATTGTTGCTCACAATTTGGTTCATTTTGATCCTGATCATCGTGAATTCCATCTTCTCACCAGTAGCAACAATCTTGCTTTAAATGACTTTCATTTGTTCCAAGGCCTTTTCCTTGTCACCAATGCACATGTAATACAAAGATTTTTCAAGGCGTGCCTCTTATACTTCACTTTCATCTAGATTTTCCTCTACATCGGTAACCCAGTGGAAAGATATTAATTGATCCATATTTGAAAGCAACTCCATAGCCCCTGGGTCAAATACTTGAATGCCAAGTTGAGTAGGTTATGACTTCACAATTGTGTGATGCATGTCAGGTCTCCTTGTGGGCCGGCTAAAACATTTTCGTTTTCAAACATTTTTTTCTCCTAAATTGTCCTGGAATTATTTCAGTATTGCTACTGAGATGAAAAATGAATTGGGTTGTCGTCAAAATTCACTTTTTGGCATTTTGTATTATGAGCAAAACTGATTAAATAGCCTCCAAAATTGCCCCAGAAAACTTATCAAAACTTCTCCCGGAGCCACGAAAATGCACCAACATGTTGAGTTATGATAGGGGAGTATGGTTGTCAGATGGATTGGCATGAAATTATTAGGATTATAAGCTGCTCGCAATCAAATTAGCTTATTCAGCATGTTTTGCACCTATTTAAACTCAATTGAAACCTGTCATCTTGCCTCTTTGGAAAAATATCAAATTTGATTTTGAGGAGCTACCATCCTAGAGATTAGTTCATTTAGCTTAAATGAACATGTGTGAAAAAGTATTTTTCATCATTCCTCTTCCATCGCAAAATATCAGGTGCCAAAGTTGACCTTTCTGAAGGTGAAAACTATGAAATCGGGGCTAAGTGCATTTGCTTTTGGTTTTGAAAAAATAGCAACCGACGTGTTGGGACCTTGAAACCAGACATAGAGGTAGATTTTGATAAGGTGAATCAGGAACACCAATTGGTTCATTATTAACATTATCCATCTGAAATATATTAACCTCCCAAGTTGGCCTCCCAGACTGATTTTACACTGTGCAAACAACAAAAAATTTCCAAAACCCTTCAACTTGACTCCTCAAAACTCAGTCAAATCTCTTTATGAGAAGCTGAAATTAGACATGTGCACTCATATATGATAGATGAACATGTTTGCAAAGTGATTTTACATAAAACTAAGCAGGTTTTAAAATATGGCACTCCAAAGTAGGCTCCATAGACATGTTCTTTAGGTGTATTTTTGAGTGCTGAAATGATTCACATGGAAACCTAAATTTTTTGCAAAAATTTGGTATGAAATTTTTGGTCCCAACAGTGGCTCTGTCTGGGGATGTATGCCCCTTGTGGGCATAGCAAGATCCCAGATCTCTGGGGAGCAGACCAGTGCCTACTCCATTGGGTAATAGAGTCCAAAATGTCACTTTTGCCCTAAAATGATATGGTTTGAAAAAACCACACCACGACTGATGGCACAAGGCCATCAAAAAAATAAAAGACCATATTTTCCTCTGTAATACACCCTATTTTGATATGATTTCATCAAACCCCATTTGAAGGAATTAATGCAATATATCCTGCTATATCCACTGGCATTGGAAACTTTCAAAACCATATTATATTCATCTTCGTCCTCATCTCTTTTCAGTTGTTCATAATCAGGGATTGTCTGAAACTTTCCATTATCACATGATACATTCTTATCACATAAAAGGCAACATTTTTCATTATTCTTCTCGCTGCCATACACTGTAAATTGACCCCCTGGCTGATTTGAAAAATGAGAATACTCATTGTTCTCTTCATCATGAGTCTGTATAGAAAGTCTGGTACTATCATATGGCCAATCATGCAAAGTGAAAGGAGGAATTTCAGGTGTATGGGAAGAAAAATGTTCAGGCTCATCCATGCTACTCACTTCATTGCCTAAATGGTTTTTACATGGATTCAAGAAATGTATCTCCTCTTGAACTGGGATAGGCACACAATCTTGATCAGCTTCAAGAGTTTCATCATTGTCACATGAAGTGCTTTCACTGTCAAAGAAAATATATGCTGGACATGAGACTTTCAAATCATTCCTATATGCATATCTCTAATATTCCATTGTTAGTAGTTCTAAAATTTGTTCATTGCTGAGTGAACATGTTTCCTCATTCATCTCCTTGTTGACATTTTCCTTATCCTTTTGATCATCACCACAATACACAAGTTCATTACAATTAGATATAATTGTTTCATCAGCATAATCATTTCTTTCACAAGCTAACATATCACCCTAATTATTTGAAAATGCTTCATCCTCATGATAGCATGGATTTGAGAACACATGAAATTCTTGTTCTGGTATACCCTAAAAAAGTATCATTTCATCTTCTTCTGTCATGTCATTATACAATGGATTTGAACAGATCTAAAAATCATTTTCAGATGTGCACACCTCTTCTTCACTGAGAGTTTGTCCTCTTTGTTGAAAATAGTCATCCTCTTCCTCCCCAAACTGCCAATTCATATAGTGCAGTGGGTGGGTTGGGGCAACAAAAGGATTTTTATTTTGAAGATTGCTCTCATCTCTTGATATAGCATATGCTATTTCATTAGCTGTTGGAATATGTTGTGGCTCCAAGTGTGGTGTAAAATTTTTTTGCTGCATATAATATCCATATGGGGGCTGATGGTAAGCATTTTGTTGAGTGGGTTGATGAGAGTGTACACTCTGGTGTGACATATGCTAGTGGTGATATTGTGGGGCATAGTGTTGTCTCGGTGGTGGATAGTATTGGGGAATGTTACTTGTACTTATAGCCTGGGGCCTTTGCGGTGGCATATTATACTGGATAGGGTTACAGTATGCATTATGAGATACTTTTGAAGTTCCTGGAGCATATGTATTCTGAGAGGGCTCATGTGAATTGATATTACCACCTTGTGGAGGGACATAATTTTGTGGTTTTAATGCTTGGATGTCCAATTGTGCCAATTGTCTATCTTGGCTTTCTTGTATCATTTGTTGTATCCTCTTGAGTTGTTGTTCTTTCCATTCTAAATACACTTCTAATTCCTAGTAAGTCATGCTATCAAGATCAACGACAGCTTGATCAGCAAACCTCTCCTATTTTTCTTCCACCTGTCCCTTGAATTCGTTCACCTTTTGAGGTTCTTTTTCATAAGGAGATCCATGCTTGTCTATCCACCTTTTCTCTTGGATAGGAGATCTTTCATTCATTATCGGATAATATTAAAATATTTTTAGAGTTGCCACCTACTTTTCATTAGTAGGAAAATGATTGTCTTTCTGGGTCCTTATTTCCAGCAGAGTTTACCAATTTGTTTTTAAATTTGAAATTTCAATGACTCTGTAATGAGACGATCTTCAACTGGATATAACTCGATTACTGTCTAGCGGAGTCACCAATTCTATTAGGTCTCAAAAATGCAGGTTGCAATCCCTAAGAGGATGCCAAGCTCTATGATCAGACTTGCAATGTTTTTGAACCAACTAACGGAGTTAACCTAAATGATTGATGACTCCCTGCACTTCAGGCTCTGCTAAACCTAGGCGGGTGAACCTTGAAAGCTAAAGTAGATAAAAGGAATGTATGACTCAAATGAATTTAGGGATCTACCCACAATGGCATAAAGTGTGGAATAGATGAAAGCTTGCAAACTACTTCTACTCCTAATACTGAGATCTGAGATGTAATTGTTTGAATAAGATTTTATGGAATCTTAGAGTGGAATTGGTATGACCGGTGCCTATTTCTATTGGGCTAATGGAGTCAAGGTGTATATGATATATGATTTACTTACTGATTACAATTCTAATTGTTTGGCACTTGTGTTTGTTTATACCTTGTATAAACATGCAAGAATGTGACTGATAGACTCTACTTATTGATCCACTCAATCCTACCAAGTTACTATGACTTATTGAAAGGATTTTAATCCTTCCTTAAAGCAACCAATCAATAGAATCACACAATGACAGCAAGTGTGTATTGACAAATGGAGTAGATCCTCAATTTGAATAACAAGACAATATCGAGTTGGAGACAGTATGGCAATCTTGCAATTATATGGCTCTTCTTACTGATCCAAATGTTACTCCCAACTTACTGTAATCAATCAAAAGGATTTTAATTCTTTAATAGAAACCAATTAATTTAATTACACAAAAACAACAAGTGTGTCTCGATGAAACTGAAATATCAACTTGAAAGCTCAGGTTCAAATAATAGAGAAATAACAATGTGGAGACAGCCAAATAATTATTCATCTCACCAAACAATAGACACCAATATTAAATCACCAATTTATGCATTCTTCTCCATTATACAATTTCAAAATATTTTACAATATACAACATAATGTTTTATTTTGACAACTGATCAATCCATCTAGTTATCTAACTCCTACTTCTGATCATGATGTTTTTCTAATCTACTGATGATGATCTTGATCTTGATTCTTTGCCTCTTCTTTATACCTTATAATTTTAGGGTTGTGACCCTTTGAACATCCTTTGGGTGTAGCTTCTCATTTTATTTTAATTAATTGCCTTCTGTAAAATCAAAATATTAGTCTTAACTTCCTTTATTTTGCATTCCCTTGGAAAATAAATATTTCAACATATTTTGGTCTTTAGTTCCTTTTCATTTTTCTTTGGAGCAAGATATTTATTTGGGTGAAAAATATTACATCCACTAACTTCTTCCATGAAAATACCTCACTGCAAAATATTTTTAGGTTTGCAGATATTTGTTTGATGTTTTCATATGTATTTTCAATATTCATTAGGGTGAAAGTGATCTCCCTTTCTTTATCTTCTTGCTAAAAGATTTTTTACTGTATTTCCACATGAAATGTTCTCCGAGTAAAATAATTTTCTGACTTGATTAACTCCTTGAAATATTTTGACTCTTTCCTTGGGTAATTATTTTTCTTATATCATCTTTGATAAAATACTTCATTCTTTAGTGAAAGTATTTCACAAATTCAAAAATCCTTATGTTCCACAGAGCAACATATGATTTACACCATTAGTAAATTCAATGACTTCTTCCCAACAATATTTATCATGATATCTTCCCCATTCTCACCTCACGTTTTAAATAAATCTTTTTCACTTGGCATTTTACATGGAATTCCAATAATTCATTCACGGGAAAATAATATTATTCATGCTTAGTTTATTCCTTCAGCGGGCTATCAGAAATCAAGAAATTGTTCACTCCAATAGCTATTGTCTTGCCAATATTTAGGGTTTCGTATGTGTTTGTCTCAGTAATCGTAGCTTATCATACGTTACTCCACTATGTTGGTATTGCCACAAAGAGCCTTCATAATTTTCACACGATACTCATCAATTTTATTCATAGTTTGCTTGGACTTCATTTGTTCTCCTAAAAGTGAACATTCTGTAATTATTGCAGTTCCTGAAGCCATTTTTGAAGTAGTTTGTCAAACAATTCAGACGCCTTGTTTATGTTCCTATAATTGTATTCTATGAGATGTTGTCTCATTTATTCATGTGGTCAAACACCTTATGGGCATCTACCAGAATTTTGCACTTGACATATATGCAAATAAGCTTATTGCAAAACGTTATGCATGTAGCAGAGGCAAATCGCTGTGAGCAATGAAAGAATGGACATTCTTCCCATTTGAAAGTACATTCTTTGAGAATACGGGTCTGCAATAATTGAAGATATGTAAAGGAGCCTCCAAGGGTTATGTGCGTAGAATGTACAGTGCCTCTTTTAATTGGTCCTCTACATAATGCTTTGAGATTGATATGAATAATCAATGGTAGTGACATTTTATCCTGGTAATTGGGGCGTGGAAAATGTGCAGTGTTATTCCATTAAGTGCCTCATATCTTAAGACCTCCTTGGGCATACAATCGCTCACTAAAGTACAAGGGTAATGCCTATGATGCCAATGAACAAACAATTTTTGTGTAGTCCTCCAAATATGTTCTCTCTAGTAACAATAGTGGCAATATCTTCCACTAGCATGATAAGTACAGGAACAACACCTTTGTAAAGCATTTATCAAGACTATTGCATCATTCTCTTCCTTCCCAACAGAAATACCTCCAAACACTTCTCCATTGTAAGCTAGAATATTTGTCAATTAATCTACCAAAGGCTGATATAGTGGATGAATCCTTCAGAGCTGCAAAGTAGCACCCACAAACAACATCCCTGCATATGTATTTTCTTGACAAGCATATGTTGTTTGTCCATTGATTCCTTTCCTTCATTGTTGCTCATAATTTGGTTCATTTTGCTCCTGATCATCATGAATTCCATCTTCTCACCAATAGCAATAATCTTGATTTAAGTGACTTTCATTTGTTCCAAGGCCTTTTCCTTGTCACCAATGCACATGGAATACAAAGATTTTTCAAGGCGTGACTCTTATACTTCACTTTCATCTAGATTTTCATCTACATCGGTAACCCAGTGGAAAGATATTAATTGATCCATCTTTGAAAGCAACTCCATATCCCCTGGGTCAAATACTTGAATTCCAAGTTTAGTAGCTTATGACTTCACAATTGTGTGATGCATGTCGGGTCTCCTTGTAGGCCTGACTAAAAAAAATTTGTTTTCATACAATTTTTTCTCCTGAATTGTCCTAACATTATTTCAGTATTGCTACTGAGATAAAAAATGAAATGGGTTGTCATCGAAATTCACTTTTTGGCATTTTGTATTGTGAGTAAAATAGGTTAAATAGCCTCTAAAATTGCCCTGGAAAACTGATCAAAACTTCTCCCGGAGCCACGATAATGCACCAACATGCTGAGTTATGATAGGGGAGTATGGTTGTCAGACGGATTGGCATGAAATTATTAGGATTAAAAGCTGCTCACAATCAAATTAGCTTATTCAGCATGTTTTGCACATGTTTAAACTCAACTAAAACCTATCATCTTGCCTCTTTGGAAAAATATCAAATCTGATTTTGAGGAGCTACCATGTTGGAGATTAGTTCATTTAGCTTAAATGAACATGTGTGCAATAGGATTTTTCATCATTCCTCTTCCTTCACAAAATATTAGGTGCCAAAGTTGACCTTTTTAAAGGTGAAAACTGTGAAATCAGGGCTAAGTGCATTTGCTTTTGGTTTTGAAAAAATAGCAAATGATATATTGGGACCTTGAAACCAGACATAGAAGTAGATTTTGATAAGGTGAATTAGGAACACCAATTGGTTCATTATGAATATTATCCATCTAAACGATATTAACCTCCCAAGTTGGCCTCCCGGACTGACTTTACACTATGCAAACAGCAAAAAATTTCCAAAACCCTTCAACTTGACTCCTCAAAACTCAGTCAAATCTCTTTATGAGAAGCTGAAATCAGACATGTGCACTCATATATGATAGATGAACATGTTTACAAAGTGATTTTACATAAAACTGAGCAAGTTTCAAAATATGGCGCTCCAAAATAGGCTCCTTAGACATGTTCTTCATGTGTATTTTTGAGTGCTGAAATGATTCACACATGGAAACCTAATTTTTTTGCAAAAAATTGGTATGAAATTTTAGGTCCCAACAAGGTGAAAGCTCTGGATCTGGTCAAAAGAACATTGGGTCAAGAAGACAAAGAAATAGGCCTAGAAGACCTCCGGTAAGACAACCTAATGCTTAAAGATATCCATCTTTCAATGGAAGCTGCTTCAACTACAACAAATTTGGTCATAAAGCAACTCAATGCGGGAGCATAATGAATCAGAATAATCCATCCTTCTCTAGTCAATATTTTAATTGCAAAAGGTATGGTCACAAATCTCATGAATGCAGAAATATGCAAATGAACAATTCTTTCAATGGTAGATGCTTTACATGCAATAGAATGGGGCATATGGCTAGTCAATGTAGATCAAGAGGATATCAATCAAATAAGCAAGAAAATGTTGTGTGTTACAATTGCAATAAATCCGGTCATATAGCTAGATTCTACAGGAGCAGAAATCATGATGGAAAAGGTCCAGTGAAACATGATCAGAAATAAGACAAAGGCAAAGGTAAAGTGAACATGGATGAGATTCAGAAGGAGATGAGCAAGACTTGGGTAAAGAAGAGTGTGATGAACATTGGTGATGGGTCCGCACCAGAATTTGGTGCTTATAATCCTTCCAGAAATTAAAAGGTGAGCTCTGGCTTAGGGGGAGCTACAAAGAAGATCAAATTCCCCCAGCCATCTAGTAAGTGCCTGAATTTGGCACATTGAGTAAGAATCAGAGGTTACGGATTAAAGGGATTTTGGAGGTTCATCTAAAAATCATTCAGTTAAAAGTTGAGAAATTCGCATATAGATTTGAAGAAGCTATGAGTAGATCTGGTTCCCACAGCTATTTGGTAAAAATAGAATTACACAAATAGATCCAGTATGATTTGAAAATGCAATTTTATGGTCTGTAAATTTAGAGGCATGTTTTGAAAGGCTAAAGTTATGTTGTCAACTCACTTGGATAATGATTTGGAGATCTGCACAGTGATTCATGAGAAATTCACTCAAAACAGAGTAACCGGATGACTTAAAGTGTACATTTATTGCAATGGGGAATTAAGTTTTTGTGCAAGGATAAAAGGTTCTTCATTCATCATTTACAACGCTTTGCATTCATGAAGAAGAGAGAAGAGATCCTGCAGAATATTCAAGTTAAAGTTGAACATCGAAATCAAGCAGAAATTCACTCCGACAGTTGCAACAAACCCTAAGGCATAAAAAGGTATTTCTTTTCTACAAAATCTCTCCAAATTTTGTTGCTAGAATGGCTACTCCCATGGTTGTGAATGTCACTGAGAGGCCGAGACTGAAATTCAAGAAACATCCTCACAAATCTATAGAGGTTGATTCCTTGGGTTCGTTTTCTCGTATCCCGTACAGTGTTTTGCATGTAGAAGATATTAGGGTTTACATTCATGCAAACATTGAAGATTTTGGTGACTTAGAATTGATGGAAATATATCATAAATAGTTAAGAAGTGAGAATTTTGATCTCAAACCAGAATTCAAGGCCCTAAAAGACAAGCACTTTGCACATTGCATACATTTCCCATCTTTTGCAGAGGACGAATGGGTCTGGTATGTCTTGAGTAGGATGCATGATAACTTTATGTGGTTAATGAGTCCATTTAAGATAACCAAAGATGCCATCAGGGCTATAACCAGATTGCACTCAACTAGTGGGTTGCCTGCACTCAAATCTGTGAAAAATCAAATGGTAACAGAAGCCATCGGATCAAAATATGACAACAGGGAAATAACTATAGATGATATTATTGATCCAGATGTCAAGTTTGCATCAATTGTAATTGGTTACAAGATTTACCACTCAAGTAGGGAAAATTTTGTATCCGGTATAGCAATCTATACTGCATATCAGATGCTGAAAGAAAATGCAGATTATGATTTGTGTGAGCTTCTATTGAATCAACTAATGGAGAATCTATAGAAGATTAAGAAAGATAAGAAAAATTCCTTCAAGTATGGCAATCTGGTGTTGTGTCTATTCTTCTATTACATAAATGAGTTACCGGGATCAAAAGGTCTGATCTGGGCAAATGATAGACCTATTGCAATTCAAATCAGAGATTATTTGTATGGACTTGGTGATGCACAAGCCTAAAAGACAGCTCTCTGGGGTTACTTCAAGAATTTCTAGAGCATGATGCATGCGAGAGAAAGAATACCAAAATCAATAGTTGAGAAATACAAAGACACAGTTTGCTTCATGGTTGACACAGATCAATGCCTAATGGAGGCAGTTGAGCCAAGAACTATATGGGTAATGCCCACGGGTTATGAAGTTGATGAAAACATATTGGAAGTACATGTTCAACACTTGCTAAGCCAACCCAAGGACACTCAAGCAAAGAGGTTTGGCACCTTTGATGAGCTAAACATAAAAATACATGTTGAATTAAGGAAGCCCGGGTCAAAAAGAAAAGTGAGGAGGGAGGTTGAAGAACTTGCTATGAAGTTTGGCATAACAAGGGAGGCAGTAGATTCAAATAGATAAAGAATAGAGAAAATTAAAAAGGAAAGGGAAGGAGAAAAGAAAGAAAGCATTCTGGTGGAAGCCTCTACCCGGACAAGATCTACCAGGAGTTCTACCCCTGTCGCTCCTGAAATCTCAAAAACTGCTAAACTGGAAGCCAAACCATCTGTTAAAGGAGAAAAGAGAAAGAAGTCTAAGGCCATAAGAACATATGTGAGCCTTAAGGATGATTAAGAGATAGAATCAGATGTGGAGGTCAGAGAATTGAAGAAAGCTAAGAACAAACCTTCCAAGAATGAAAGAAATGATGAGGAGCAGAAGACAGAAGAGTTTGTTGAGAGACTCACTCTCTCCATTGAAGACATCATTAAAGTAGTCGCTGTGGATGGAAACATGCGGCCGGTAATAGAATTCTATGATGAGTACAATGATGCAGACAAGAGAATTCTTGAGGAAGCAACAGTAAGATATCTAAACATCTATAACAAAGATTTTATTGAAATAATTTCCTTAATTCCTAAGAGTTTAGAAGAAGTTTTGGAGTTAAGAAAAGAAAGTACAAAAGCAAAAGACTTGGAGATCCGGGAACAAATAGTGATACAGTTATGTCCTACTATCACTCAAAAACCAATGGACATGGTTTTCAAGGATGCCAAAGAACAATTCTAGAGAAAGTCTAGAATGAATAAGCTCATGCTTGGAGAAACTGACCAAACAGCTGATGAGACAAAAGAAATTCTCTAGAGTGCCTTGAAAAGGTTCAATCTTCCCATTGTTGAGGAAGCAAATGAAGAGCCTTCTGACATGGATGTTGAAGGATTAAAGAAAATTGATGAAGAGTAATCTGAGGCCTTAGACTCCTCTGTTCTGAAAGAGGAAGTGCAGAAAGAAGAGACAAATATTGTTGATGAATTAATTAATTTCACTAAAAACATTCAACAATTTCACCAAGACTAGCAAGCTAGTCATGCATAGAACAACACCAAACTAACACCTTTTGCCCAAAACTTATGGAATTGATTTATTTGAATATTAATCTAATTTTATCATCTACTGGACTGTAATAATAGTCACAAAATCTACAGCAACTATATTTTCAAGTCTGGAGCAAATACAACAAAACCCACAAAAACCCACAAAACTATCAAATGTCGAATGAAGCCAAAATCACTTGGAAACACCACAAAATGTTTTTATTGATTTTTCTGATGTAAATAACATATAATCAGGTCTGAAACACTGATTACAATAGAAAAAAACATCTGCAACACAAATATCCTAAAATTCACTACAAACTACACAAACTGTGCAAAACTACACTGCTGAAAATTGCTGAAAACAATGCCAAATCAAACCCCAACTGAAAAGAATCACTCTTGGATGCTTGGAATGGATTCCAAATGACCATGGAAAAGAAAAACACTCCACAACACTACAGAAACATTGCACAACACATTGGAAATCACCAAAACTGCAACAAAACAACCTGCAAACACAATACTGCAAAACTACCGAAACTGCACAATCCTTTGAAGCCCAATGCAATCCCTGTATGGAATTACTCTCTATAACCAAAGGGTTTTCATCCTCTGATCACTTGAGACTGATGGTTTTTTCATCCACAAGCCTCCAACTCCAATGGGTTTTTGTCCACCGAAGAAAATCCAAGCACAAGTGCTAAAACAAGAAAATTAGGTTGTAAAAATCAAGAAGTTCCCGTGAAAGAAGATACTTGCATATTTATAATGGATCCAAATCCAAACGTCCCTCTCTTGGAAATTAAATTAAAATAACTTAATTTTGAACAAATTCCCTCCAAAGATGCTCACCAAAATAGCCCATGCAAGATTCTTCTCTAAAAATAGAAAATAACTCCCACTATGACAACTTGTCATAGATGCTGTCATAAAATCTTGTCATAACTATCATAAAATCTTCTAAATTCTATCTTGGGAGTTATAATTACACCTCATTAAACCCCATTCCCCCACTTGTACAATTAAATAAAAATATTTAATATTTAATTACTCCCAAAAATAATAAATCTTTAATTTGCGGGATTACAACTAAAATATTAAATAAAATATTTTCCCTTCGGATTTACATTAGCCCATGGGAAAATAGGAATGGACTAATAATTTCACCAATTTATTTTTACTATAAAGGGGACATGACATTATATTTATTTTATAATATAATAATATTATTTCCTTTAGTATTTATATTTATGTTTATAATATATTTATTATCATATTATATATTATATATTTTTTATATTTATATTTATATAATTTTATTTTTTATTCGTAAAGATAAAAATTTGTATTGATAAGGAGGAGAAATTTACAAGAAGATGCCTATAAGTTGTTTTCCTGCAACCATCTAAAAAATTGACTTTCAAAGCTAATACCGCTGAGACCTTACAGAGTCATATATGCAAAATTGCCATTAAGGCTTACTAGACCATTAGAAACTAAGCCAAATACAAATACCTACTGAGACTTATCATAGAAAACTGGGGGACCAGAGACCAAGCTATTAAAGAAGGCCAAGCCCCCTTGCCATGGATTGGAGCTTGCCAACCCATTCCACCTCCCCAATGTCCCCGTCCTCATTCAGCATGTTTTGAAGAAAACTATAAACTTGAAGCACACGATCCTAGTGTTTGAGCAGAGCCATACCTTTCAAGTCAAGAATGAGGGGGAAAACTTTCACCACCTCCAGAGGATCCTTCAGGGATGTGATGTCTTTTGGACGGGGGATACCCACCCCAGGGATGACTACACCGAGTGTGATATTGAGGCCACCGAGAATTTCTAGTTTGAACAATTTTAACATCGGACTTTTCGCTGCTCCTGTTGCCACCCCTACATCCAGGATAGAGGCTAGAAACTGGGAGGAGACGTGTGTGTCTACCCTATAGAATTCATCTGCTAACAGGAAATCTTTTCCCAAAATGAGCTTTACCGCCGGGAGTAGAAGACCTTCATGCCTCCGCAGGATTCGCTTGAGTCTTTGGTTCGTGATGGCTCCTTTGAAAGCCATCTGACAGACTGAGCTCTCCAACTAGAGAGGTGTCATCATTCCCAAGTTTAACATGCCATTAACAGAGATCTTCACTCTGAAACTAGAACCCTCTGCCATTTTGCCCACTCTACCAATGCCACAGGATTCAACAACCATTCGAACAGGCTGGTTGTTTGAAGATAAAGTCGAAGACAAGCATCTAGATGCTTCTCTGTTAGTGTCCATATGCTGTCTTCTTTCATTTAACTGTGGGGATATGAGAGAAAGGAGGATGTGGAGCATGTGACTAGTCCTTTTAGGCAGATTCGAAGATGCTGCAGACCCAAAAATGATTAACTGAGATCGTTGACCGGGAGTGACTTGCCATAATGCTAACTTATGGCAGCGACCCATCCAAGATATCATGGATTGGGTGCCCACCCTACCACCCAGCCACCCAGCCTTTTACTTAAAGGAGATTAAAAATTTAACACATACTCCGTCCGCCCCCTGATTAGAAAGAGAGTCTGCTTCTGAATTGGCCTCTCTAAAGATGTGATTGATTGTTGTCATCTCGCACCGATCCATCAAACTCAGAGCTAACTCCAATTTTGCGGCAAGTTTCCAATTATGCATTCTCCTTGATCGCATCCCATTGATTACCAAAAGGGAATCTCCCTCAATGGTGACTTTCCTAAGCTTAAGTTTGTGGCAAAGACTTAAGCCTAGGATTAAAGCCTCCAACTCCGCTTCATTATTTGTGTCGTCTGGTAATGTCTCTGCAAGGCTTCCAATTGTTTTACCGTCCCAGTTTCTAATGATGCACCCAGGCCTTGATTTACCAGGGTTCCCTCGTGAAGCCCCATCAAAATTTAGTTTGAACCAGTCATGGTCCGGGGGGGGACCATTTGGCAAGTTTCCTTTTTTGTGTTGTAAGTTGACTACCTTCCATACTGACAGGCGGCAATTTAAGACCCGGCCATCCTTGTCTTATCAATGCATCCCAAACTGAAAAAAATTGTTGCGAGGGTTTTGAGTCACTCAACTTTGAATTGAAGACTTCGACTACATTACTTTCAACTTTATTGAGGAATGTCGTAAGAGGCATTTCTTTATCCTGAAAGAGTCTCCTATTTCTCTCTTTCCAGAGCTCCCAGATCAGCAATGAGGGAGAAATAGACCACAGTTTGTGGTAGACTGCTTTTTTATTCAAACTCGGCCAACACATAAGCCATTCTAATAGATTATTTGGCAAAGCAGATTTCAAGTGAAGTTTGTTCATTAGCCAATTCCAAAAATGATTGGAGAAAGGACAATTTAGGAAAAGATGATCACCATATTCTGAGGCTTCTTTGCACAAATAGCATCTCAAAGGGCCCTGAATGCCAAGGTTGGCTAGCCTATCAATAGTTAGGGATCTGCCTTGTGAAGCTATCCATAAGAACACCCCTGCCTTTGGAAGACAATTTGGGTTCCAGCACAATTCCCTTGGGATTGCAGAGGCTTCCTCAAGGCTTTCCGACAGTTTTTTATAACCTTCTTTGACACTATAGACTCCGTTAGGAGATCCCATCCATTGGAGTATATCCTGGCCCTACCTGTAGCTGATCTGCCTATTCACTAGAACTCTGTCAAATATTTCCACTTCCGCCTGACTTAAACCAAGATTTATAGGGCTCTTCCACTTGGTTGTGAGCAAACCATTGTGGAAAGACGGAGTTAAATAATCTCTTACCTTATCCCCCCATGCCTATTTTGTAATACTTTTCACATTTGACAAATCATCTCTATCAGCCAGTTTGGGTAAACCTTGCCAAGAGTCATTCCAAAAATTTGCTAAGTTTCCACTCCTGATATCCCACGAAAGATGATCAGAGATGAGGTTTCTGCAGCTTCGTATGAAGTTCCATATTCTGGAGCCAGAGGGGAGCTCCCTAGAAGTGAAAATGTTGTCTGCTCCTTCATCTAAATATTTAGCCCTTACGATTCTCACCCATTTAAGTTCTTGGTTGGAGAAAATTGTCCACACCAATTTGGCTCCAAGGGCTTTATTTTGAAGCAAAAGATTTTTTAATCCCATTCCATCACTTTGTTTGGATTCACAAATTTGCTTCCATTTGATTAAAGGATACTTGAATTGTTCTGACGACCCCTGCCAGAAAAAAAATTTCATCTTCTTATTCAAAGCTTTGCTTGCTTTACTTGACAGAGGGAGGCAGGACATTAGATAGGTCGGTAGGGCGGATATGACTGACTTGAGTTTAGTGAGCCTACCTGCCCATGAGAGCCAATTATTTTTCCAAGAAGTTGTCCTCATACTAACTTTCTCCAACAAACTATTCCAAGTGTTGCCCGGGCAAAGACCTTTAACCAGCGGAATCCCCAGATATTTGCAGGGAAGAGATCCTTTCTTAAAGCCAAGGATCCTCAAAATCTGAGCTTCCAATCTCTCTGCTGTGTTGAAGAAAAAAACCTCTAATTTTTCTTGACTGACCTCTTGTCCTGATGTTGTTGTACATTTTTGGAGAATTGACTTGAAGCTTCGAGCCTCTTTGATTTGGGCTTTCCCGAACAGCATAGTGTCATCAGCAAATTGTTGATGGGTGAGATTCAGAACACCACTTGTAACTTGAACGCCAACAATCTCCCTTAAGTTCCAGGCTCTAGAAATTGATTTCTCAAGAGCTTCAGCCATTAGTATAAAAAGAAAAGGGGATATTGGGTCTCCCTGTCTTAGCCCCCAGGAGATGTTGAAGAAACCTTCTGGAGTGCCATTCACTAGGACTGAGAATCTTGGACTTGCAATCCAGGAGAAGATCCAGTCTAGCCAAAGCTTATTGAAGCCAAACCCAAACAAGAAACGCCAGTTGACTTTATCATATGCCTTTTTTATGTCAAGTTTTATTAGAAATGCTTGCTTTCTCAGGTTTTGAATTGAGTGAATGGCCTTCTGGGCAATTATTACCCCATCTAGAATGGATCTATTCATGACGAACCCTGTCTGTTCTTTAGAAATCAAATCTAGAAGAAGTATTTTTATCCTGTTAGCCATTGTTTTGGCTAAAATTTTGTAAAGGGTATTACAGAGAGAAATGGACCTAAAGTCATCCAGAAGTTCAGGCTTCTCTTTTTTTGGGACCAAAGCTAAAAAAGTATTATTGATTTCCTTTAACAACTGTCCAGAAGTCCTGGATTCCTCTAGAGCCTCCATAATGTCTTTGTTGATTATGTCCCAACATCTTTGGAAAAAACCTGCTAGGAAACCGTCTGGACCTGGTGCCTTATCTGGGTGGAGTTGGAAAAGTGCAGTCTTAACTTCTTCCGAAAATTTGTTATTTAACATCTCATTCTGGGCCTCTGTTACCAACTTGGGAATGTAGCCCACAAGCTCTTTTTGGATTGTGAGGTTGGGACCTTCCCCCTCGTTTAACAGATTCTGGAAATGGTCCACCACCATTTGTTTCACCTCTTCCACTTGCTCCAGAAGTCTTCCATCTTTATCTCTTACCCTTGTTATTTTGTTTGCCTCTCTTCTTGCTTTTGTTGCATTATGGAAGTATTTTGTATTTATGTCGCCAGCAGACATCCAAACCTCGCAGGACTTTTGTCTCCAAAACATTTCTTCCTTGGAAAGAATATCATTTAGTTTTGCCATCAAATCTTTTTCTTCTAAGTAACTTTGATTGTCCATTCCTTCTCGGATAATCTTCTCTGAGAGGGCTTTCAAATCTGATTCATACTACTTCTTCTCCTCAAAAATGTTTTTGAAGTTGTTTTTATTCCATAATTTTAGATTCTGCTTTATTACTTTCAACTTGACTACAATGCAAAACATTTTGGATCCGACTAGCTGTGTAGCATTCCACCATTGTTTGATCAAATCCAAAAAATCTTTATGCTTGAACCACATATTTTCAAACTTAAAAGGGCTTCTAGCTGGGCCACTTTCTCCCAAAATTTCCAAACAAACTGGATAATGGTCTGACCCTGGTAGAGGTAGCAGCTGACTATCAAGAGTGAAGGGGAATCTACTAAGATTTCCTTTAAATACAAACCTATCCAAATTCTCAGCTATATTACAAAAACCCATCCTTCTGTTTGTCCAAGTGTACTGCCCACCCCCCATCTGAATGTCGCAGAGCTCATTCCTATCCACAAAGTTTTCAAAATCCAGCTGAGACTGGAGTTTCCTTCCAACTCCCCCTTTCTTATCTGCTCCTGTTAAGATAGCATTGAAATCCCCTCCTAGAATACATACCTCAATATCCGGAAGCTTGCAAACTTTGTCCAATTCATTCCATAAAATTCTTTTTTGAATATAATTATTAGGCCCATAAACATTGATCGAAAAAAAGCTTAAATTGGAGACTAAACTCCTTACCTTACAAGCTTGCCAGTGGTTGCTTGAAGCCACTACTACTAGAACTGTTTAAGGTTTCCATAGAGTTAACAACCCTCCTGAGGCTCCTTCCGAATTGACTCCATAGATTTTCTAGTTCTTCATTTTCAAACCTAGATTTACTCTTTCTTGTTCGCCTAGTTTAGATTCCTGAATCAAGCAGATGTCCGGATGCTGAGTATTCAGATGCTGCCACAGCAGGCATCTTTTGTTAGGGGCGTTTAAGCCCCTAACATTCCAAGTCATGATTTTCATTGTTGTTCAGCAAGGGGATCTCCCTTCCCTACTTTCAAAAATGTTTCAATTTTTAATTGGCCTGACGCTTCCCCGTCCCATTTTAGCTTTTCCTTGTTTGGAATTCTTCCTTTTCCTCTGTGTTCTCCACAATCTGGAGATGTTTTAATTGGATCCTTAGTTCTCAGACCGAGCCCCCCTTGTTCTAGGGGTTTTGGAGTGGGAGTATTCAAGACTTTGCTTGGAATTTCCTCTTCATCCAGAAAGGCTACATTTCCCCCAATTTCCAGCTCATGTTCTGCAAACCAGTCTTCACCTTCATAGTTATCAATGTCGATCTCACCTCTTTTAGCCGCATTAGCAATGTCAACCAGTTCATTACCCACATTAATAAGGGAATCCAAATCTTCCTTACTCACTTTGTTGCCAATCATTTCAATAACTTGAGACAGTTTTTGATCTATGGACTTAATACTCTGGTTATCTTCACATCTCTACCCTAATTTGGATCTGACTTGTAGTTTCACTTCAGGAAGGGGAGGAAGGGCTTCTTCAACAAAATTTTGATCTTCATCAACTGTAGGTATGGGTTACTTGTTTGAGAATTGCTCCAATTTCTCTCCTAGGTGATTATCACTTTTCCACCCCAGAATTTTGACCAATGTGTCTGTGGAAAGGGGGTTGTGGATCAAGTTTTGTGTCCAAATACCCAATCCTGATGAAATCTTGATCTCTCTGCGAGTTCTTCGATTTGGATTGTTCTCAATGCCTAACCTAACAAACGTGCCTGACCTTTCTAAGTTAGTTCTTTCTTCAGCGCACAAAAAGTTCCCATACCGTTTCCAATTTCATCCAGAATCCTAGGATCCTAATATTCAAGGGGGAGATTGGGCATGATATATCAGTCTTGGACTTTTTCGATTCGGTGTGATGTTGGATCAAATCCCACCTTCCACCGGCAGATGTAAAATCTGTAACCGTCTAGAATCCAAACACCTTCTTCTATTTGAGCCCTAATGGCAATAGTAGGGCAAATGACTACAAAAAAATCATTCTCCAACCTTTTAAATTACAGATCCTTTCCCCATTTGTCGCACCACCAGGTTTTCAAACTTTGCCAATTTAAATCTTTTCCATGCCATTTGATTATTAATGTTGTGTTTTCCAGTTTCAAGACTTGGTCCTGAATCCAATTTACGCTTAGGGTTATTGTCATTTCTTCTTCTCTATCTTCTTCCCTCCTTCTAGGTATTTGATTTCTGGGTTACAGATTGTGTCTCTGAAAGTCCCTACACTGGCCTCCACCTCTAGGGTTTCTCCCTCCCCTCCAATGCATATTTGGGTTTCTTTGTAGAGGAATGTCATGCTGCCTTTGATTCCACTGCCTTGGATGGCGTAAACCTTCATTTTTTGGTCGCCTCCTTTCCTGGGGAAACCGATCATCTTGCCTTCTCCATTGCTCTTCTTCCTGGAGGGGCAAGTTTTGGTCAGCGTCGGCGGCCCTTCTATCCCAGTTCTCTTGATACCTAACCTGCTCGAGTTCCCTTCGAGGAAATC
Source organism: Cunninghamia lanceolata (assembly GCA_027924645.1). Classification (NCBI taxonomy): domain Eukaryota; kingdom Viridiplantae; phylum Streptophyta; class Pinopsida; order Cupressales; family Cupressaceae; genus Cunninghamia; species Cunninghamia lanceolata. The sequence goes on from BSBN01001760.1 coordinate 322,657, forward strand.
TTCGCCCATCTCTTCGCTCCTCAAAGCTTCCCTCCATCTCTGTATTTCACCATTCTGGAATGTATCAACCTACAAATTGTCGCGCCATTTGATTCTAACAGATAATGATATATTATTTATATAATATATTTAATAATATAATATATTATAATATAAATTGATAATATTATATTTGTATTTATATTTATTATTTATAAATACAATAAATATATTATATTATTATCAATATATTATATTGATAATATTATATATGTTTATTAAATATTATTATATTCATGATTATCATCAAAGTGACTTCTATGTCTTATCATGATGTTTAAATCTTTAATTTAAACAATGCCTTAATATGAGGACATGGAATAAAACATTCAAACAAGTGAGAGTATTTCTTGGAAGGGACTCAAGGGAGATGTGTTGAAGAACATTAGGGAGTGTATGGCATGCCAACAGAACAAAACATAACAAGTATTTCTTGTTGGATTATTGCAACCCTTTCTCATTCCAAATCAGAAATGGGAGAGTATCTCCATGGATTCTATCTCTGGTGTTCTACAAGTGTAGGGTAAGGATTGTATTTTTGTTGTAGTTGATAGACCCACTAAGTATGATTATTTTTTATGCTATATCTTCAGAATATGAGGCACCATAGTTGGCTGATTTATTTTTTAGAGAGATGTTTAGACTACATGGGCTGCCTAGAAACATTGTGATTGTTAGGGACAACAGGTGTAAAGCCCCGTCATGCAACCCTAGAGTGCTAGACTAAAAGTGCAAAAGTTACAGAAATAATTTTTTTTTTGAAAGCAAGATAGTGCAAAGTAGTAACCAAACATATCATGTTACACCGTATAAACAAAATTACTCTTCTAACAATTCTAGGGCAACATAACTGCATTAATGATAGAAAATAAAACTACTGAAGCAATAACCATTACACTGCTAAAATAGATACAAATAACTTTTACTGTAACAGGATAGATTAATTATAGAGTCTCAGTACAGGATTACATGATTACAAGATTATAAGACCGATCATGTCGGTTTACAAAAGAATACATAAGAAAGCATACAACTCTGAAGGAGGAAAGCGAACTGGATCTAGAACACCTCTGCGCAGAACTCGAACCGTATCTCCAAAAAGGACCAATGGATAGCTCTTACCACCCAACCATGTGGAACCCTAAGGCCCACCCCTCCGAGCTAGGAGATAACAACAAGGATTCCACTAAGCCAAGGAGACAACAATAACAGAATGACAACAAACATGAAACAACCGACCATACAAACACTACTGCACAAGACATGACATCACTCCAGAGGCACCACCAAGAAACAATAGAACTGCATAAGCCAAGACCTCACTCCAGAGGTACCACCAAGAAACAATAGAACTGCATAAGCCAAGACATCACCCCAGAGGTACCACCAAGAAACAATAGAACTGCATAAGCCAAGACATCACTCCAGAGGTACCACCAAGAAACAATAGAACTGCATAAGCCAAGACATCACTCCAGAGGTACCACCAAGAAACAATAGAACTGCATAAGCTAAGACATCACTCCAGAGGTACCACCAAGAAATAATAGAACTGCATAAGCCAAGACATCACTCCAGAGGTACCACCAAGAAATAATAGAACTACATAAGGAGAGTGTCATCGCATGGTCCTACATGGGTTACCCAGGCTATCTATCCCCAGAAGTTGGCCCCCATCTATGGTTACCCTGGCAGCCTCTCTCTAGGCACCGGCCCCATAGGGTGACACATGTGGAGCCGACAGGTCCTCTCATGGAGACAAGGAGGTCGGCCTTGCCAACCAAGGCTTCTCATCCCATCCTTAGCCTATGAGAGCACTCAAGGCATGGGTGAGGTATCTTATTTATCTTGTTAAGTGTTTTAATACCCCAACCCTCTTGATTAAATTATTAAGTTTTCACATACTTACAACTTCCATGGGGTTACCCAGGCGTCCTCTCACTAGGCACCGGCCCCACCATGAAAGCCACTCCCTTAGCATTCTCGGGTCAAACATACATACCACAACATATAGGTATAAAAGTCACAAATCAGATCTGGGCCATAACATATGCCTTTCACTAGGCCACAACAAGAAATCCATAATCTCTTCAAATGAAGCAAAACCATCAAGAACCAAGCACTATATCCAAGAGGCCATTTCCCATTCATTGCAAGACACGGGTATCCAGTGAAGCCAATACATTGACATGCCATAATTTGAACCAAAACCAAGGACTACACCTCTGGAGTAAGGTACAAAACAATAAAAGGGTAACCACTATCTGAAAAGAACAATGCTTCCATATTGACACAAGTGGTCAGGACATCTCACAAGGTTCCTACTTCACAACATTCCAACATATAGACATAATCTCCACCCATGATGAACACAAGATTCATTACGAGCAAATAACTCAAATCAGAAGGATAACTAAACATAAGATATTTGATGCACTCCCGGATTCAATCATGAACACAACTTGAGAATTAACCACAATTTAAAGGAACATTCAAGTCTACAACATTAACAATTATGACACAGCATAAGTTACTATCGAATTAGATTCCTTACCACAAACTACTAATTTAAAACTTTAATATATACCTTTACAAGCTTAAGCTACAAGCTCTACAACATCATTCATAAATAGATCTTCTTAAAATTACATCCCTATTTCACAAGAACGATCACATGCCAAAACCATTTTATGCATTACAACTTCCAAACCAACATTATAACCCAACCATTATAAACCTGTATAATTTCCTAGAGGTATAGATGCCCAACTAACCTTTTTCATCACAAATCAAAAACACTATAAAAGAGTTAAGTATTTTACCCTATCAAAATATATCGGATTCGCTAAAAACTGACATTCAATTTTGTAATTTTAACACTATAATTTCTAGATGACGATTTACCGAGAAGTATATTTTGCTTAAGCATAAACTGCTATCTAACATTAACTAGATCACTAGGGCCCACAATCTGTATTGTTAGAAAACATTCTTGCATCTAACACATCCCTATGCAACTAGAATGGCAACATAAAAATTGGGTAAGATAATGCCATAATCACCCAAGTCATTTCATATGAAAGTTCAAGACTCTGGATTTGCCTTGTAGTTAGCTGTGTTGTTCTGCAGTCTAAGTATATCTTCTATTTCATCTGCAGGTTGATCAAAACGTTTCCAGGCAAATATGATGAGGTGAACATAACCTTTTCCCTTTCCCAACAGTCGTGACATATGAAAAATGTTCATGTTGGCGACATTTTATGCACAACCAGTGCTGAGACATTAGGTAAAATGAAACCATTATCACTGGGCAAGTCTTGTAGCAAATCAATGCACACAATGGTCAATTTACTGAAGATGGGGCTTAGCTCCTAATAGAAGTCGTATGTGATAAGAAGTAATCCTCGTGCAACTAATTTCTAAGAGACAAAAATCCAAAGAATCATTTGCTTATGAGAAATAGTATATATTGAGGTATCACATGCTAGTTTGAAACTTTTGTTTTTGCTTCATCATAATTTGCACATTTGTCCTATGTACAGACTTGGCTCATACTCAAAGTTGGCAATTTTTTCCATGTCAACCTACCCTATTGAAAACTACACGTAACCTTTCCAAAATGTACATAACATGGGTTTCAATTTGATACCTTATTCTTTCGAGCTTATTAACTGGATACAGTTGCTTTCACTAAGGGCATTGTCGCCACAATGCTTTCACCAATGAAATGCCACATTATCATTTTCTGAAGTTCGTCTCCAATAGTCTTTGCATTCAGAAGTTTTATTGTTCAAAACATTAAAAAAAACTATTTACCTGACTATGTCATATCAAATTGACAATACAAGAAAGCATTCAAGAAAATGCATTGAATTTTAAAAAATAACAACAAAAAACATTGTCAAAGAAAAATGGATAATGGAAGCTGTAGAAGAGAATACTGAATAGAATTTAAACCAGAAGTAGCGAAGCTAGTGGAAAGGATTTGATGATAAGAATTTTAGCACATCTAATAGTTGTTCAGGTCTTGTCACATAAAAACATAGAATGAAAACTGCGGATAAGAGAACACTGAACAGAGGTTGAACCAAAAGCTAATTGAAAAGACTTGCTACTAAGGATCTATGCATATCTAAAAACCATTCAGGTCTTGTCAACATTGATTATAGTGAGAAAAACACAAATGACAGTTTCCCAGGATAACTATTTTCTGGCTTTTTTCCTTGGGATAGTTTTTGCTAATGCAATGTTGTAGCCATATCAATGCTTGTCTGCAAATCAGATTTATGATTCACTCTTCAAAATTTCAATTATGCTAAATCTCAGTGTCTTCAATGATTAGAATGTCAGTAGATTCTTATCCCAAAAGTTATATAACAGCAAAGAACCTGTAGCTATTGACTCAAAACAAGAAGACAATATGAAAGCTAACTGGCAAAAATGTTGAATAGGAATTGTCGGCAGAATAAACAATTAATTAATTGCAAACAGATGGCAATGTGGTTCAATTGAGCAGAATGTAGATGTGTAATTATAACAATTACACAACTATAGAATGGTGGAAATGAAGAGTGCATTCACTTAGAGTGGACAGTTTGTACTTCATACCGATATCGAGATGTGCACAATGGTATTCAGAAGTGCATATTAAAAACAATTTGTTTAAAAATCATGGAAGCTTGCTAAGAATTTTACAATACTAGGCAATCAGAAAAAAAAAAAAAAAAAAAAAAAAAAAAAAAGTAATTAAAATCACACTAAAGTTTCCCAACATGTGAGGAAAAACATAACCCTAAAGTGAAAAACAATTATGGATGGAAACCGTGAGAAGCAGTGAGTCCAAAGCATCAGAGCAAAGTCCTATGGAGAGTTTTGATCCCCTACTAAAGATGTTGTGGCTAAACATTCCTTCAATTCATGCTCTTCTAGCAGACTTGCATATTAAAAACAATTTGTTTAAAGTTTCCCAACATGTGAGGACAAACAGAACCCTAAAGTGAAAAATAATTATGGATGGAAACAGTGAGAAGCAGTGAGTCCAAAGCATCAGAGCATGGTCATATGGAGAGTTTTGAACCCCTACTATAAAAAGTTGTGCAAGAACATGAAAGATTTCCTTGCCGCCATAGACATAAGTTAACAAATTTAACATTTCAACTAAGAATCGATGCCTCAGAAGAGATCTAAAGCAGATTGTCATTATCTAAGTTTATGTTTATAAGATAACAAAGGGGGTATGGCTTTGTCTTAAGATAAACAATAAGCAGATTCTAAACCTACACTATCAACCTCCCTACCAATGCTATGATAAGAGCTTGAATAGAAGTATAAAGAATATAGAAGTTTTGTCAAATGTTGCATCGACCCAGATAGACATGCAAGCAAGATGAGACAGTAGGTAAATATGCCAAAGGGATGCTTTCTCAGTATTACAATGATTGCAGGATATGCACAAACAAATTATAGAATCCAGAACATTTATGCAATATCAAAACAAATATTCATACCCGAATTTCCTTTTCAAATCTCCTCTTTCTTTTCTACTCCCCTCGATTTTCATCTCCATCTCCTCTGATAAACATTTTGGTCTGTCCTCCTGCGGATCCACCCGAGGCACTTCTCTTTCCTTTTTTTCCCTATATGTGCCCCCGACAGATAGTCAAGAAGCAGTCATTAGAGGATCCCCAACGTGATCTCTCTGGCCCCCTTCAACCCATCGTAGATTCAGCTAAGATCCCCCCCAAAAAAAAACCTCGATAAGACCATATAATCTATCCCCATGACACATAGACCAACATGCAAATAGTGGAAGCACCAAAAAGGCACGTGGCTCGTTTGGCAGAGAGCCTCTAGGTGACCAGACATCAATACCAAGACACACTAAACGTAACAATGGTCCCTAGCTGTCTGGCAATTCCCAATAAATTCTCAATAAGACCATTACACCTATGCCAATGCCACGTTAGGCCAACATGCAATTCAAATGCCACGATACCTAGGAAAAACATGCAATACGAATGCCACGATAGGAAAACGTGCAGTTCATGGAAGAAATAATTAAAATAATGTTGGCTAGAGACGTTAAAAGCACAAAAGATAAAGATTGCCATGCTACAACAGAAGCATATCAATATTAAACAAGTCATAACAGTATTGCTAATCCATGATAGGCAATGATAGAGGAGTTGGTATAACCTTATTTGAGCACTACAAAATAACACAAAGCCAACAGCTAGGGATCCAAAATAGCAAGCAATGGTAATTATTTAACCAGAAAAGCTCCAAGAAAAGTGGATGTATAGACAAGGCATGACATCAAACATGAGATTATGGAAGCCTTATCATTCATGCACGAGATCCTATGAATTTCTGCCTATGAAACTAAGTCACACAGATAAGAGAATGTGAAAGACACAGATGCGACACATGATCTTTTAGACAGAACACAACAAGGGGATACCATCTCATTGAACCCAATACTACAACTTCAAGATGTATTAGACCAAGACAAGGAAAATATTGCTACAAGAAGACCATTAATTCTTCATTCGCGCAGGAGACAAAGGTAGAGACCCCTTTTGCAAGACCTCACCAACATATCTCATTCTAATATAAATTCGATCAACTTCCGTATCTCCAGTAAAGAGAAATGAGTGCAGAGGGGATAGAGGGAAGGGCTATCAGTGGAAATGAGAAGAGGAAAGCAATGGTGGGTGATGAGTTCTTGAGCCAGAGTGGTAGCTTAAGATCAGGGTATCAACATTAAGGAAAGTTATTATTTATCAGACATTAAAACTATAATGAATTAATAGATATAGAGAATTGGAGAGTTTGAATTGAAATTGAAGTGCAGAACACGTGTTGAGGGATTGAGATGAAGATTTAGATATTAATTAGTGCTCCAAGTGTGGGCTCGTGCATCAAGCGCATGTGAAATTAGGAAATCAAGGTATTCCTCGTTGTTCCCCCAATTTAATTAAAGTAGCCAAAGACGGCCAAGGCTTATAAAATCCTCTCGAGAAAACCATACAGAAAAAAGGCACGAGCTCAATTTTCTAACACCATGCCAAATAAAATTACAAATAACAAAACATCTGACAGCAACCCACAAGGACTAACTCAACACAAAATTCATACGGAACTGACTCACAGAATGATAGAATAATCAAGCAATAACCAGATGATGTATGAGGTAATACATGACATCGGAAACTCCTCTCAACATAGAGACGATGACAAGGCTAAGCTGGTAAATGGCCAATGTGTCATCCAAAGCTTTTAAGGTAATTCAATAATTATCTAATAAACAAAATAGGAGAATTATTAATAACCACTAGTTCATTAAAGAATCTTCTAACCACACATGAGCATAATTTAAACATTATAAAACACGACTTGACTAAACACCACAACACAAGATAACCAATCATAACAAGGCAAAGACCAAGTGTCCCAACACGACTCGAGACCACAACAGAAGACAAGGACTGACCTAGTGGATTAGACCTCGTGTTATCTCCCATCACTAATCTCCACTGATGAAAGAACCCGCTCAAACCTACTATATCAGGTGGAGTCGAGGTTCGGTACCTACAGCCTGCATCCAAACAACTGATTAAATACGATCAAGTACGTATATGTCAACACACAAAGAGTCAAAGAATCGCGGCGTAGTAGGGTACTCGAAACGAGTAATGCTACACCGCCCCTACTCTTGGATAAGGTTCTAATCATAACATTCGAAAATAGATATCTACGAATCTAATAAAACATGTAAATAATAATCCATTACTAAACTTATTCAACACATCATAACTGAAGTACTCATAATGTCATCTAACTCATAACAGATGTCTAAATATAGCAGTCAAATATCGTTCATCAGATAAACATAAATCATAACCTACTAATCAACTATCTCAAAACTGAATCAATGAAATGAACGATTAACAACTATCTCTGACTGACAGAGAGCAATGCAAAACTACCACCATCACAAGCTAACAATGAGGGGCACTACAACAGGTTCCTTAGTTTGTTTTGGTAAAAACTCTTTTGATTTACAGGGATAGAGTTGACTCCAAGCACAAGTTGTCACCCTCAAATAGATGGACAAATGGAGATTGTGAACAAATGGATTGAAGGATATTTGAGAAATTATGTTATAGGGCAGCAAACATGGATTAAGTGGCTTTATCTTGGAGAGTATTGCTACAACTCTACATATCATATGTCCATAGGTATTACTCCTTTCAAAGAATTGTATAGATATGATGCATTATCTTTTGTGGATTTGATCATTTTAGATAGTAGAGTACTAGGAGCTAGGGATTTGGATCAACAAAGTCTAGATATTTTGAATGTACTTAAGGAGAACTTGCAACAAGCCCATAATCAACAAATGATGTATGTTGATCGTAATTGTCTGGAGGGGACTTTTGAGGTGGGAGATATTGTATTTTTGAGATTATAGCCCTCTAGGCAATCTTCTTTCAAGGGGAGTGGAGCGAAGAAGCTTAAACCATGATTTTTTGGACCCTACAAGATCTTGCGAAGGATTAGAGAGGTTGCATATGAGTTAGAATTATTAGAGAACATCAAAATTCACAATGTATTTCATGTATTGTGTCTCAAAAGGGCACATGTATAGCATGTCACTCCTTTTCAAAGTTGCCACCACTTGATGTTGAGGGCAAATTGATCTTGGTGTTTGAAGCTACCCGAAGCTATCATTGACATGAGGGAGAGAAGGTTAAGGAACAAAGTCATAATGGAGTGCTTGGTAAGTTGGAAAAATCTTCTACTTGAGGATGCTACATGGGAAGGAATGGAGATTTTTTATCATCCAAATCTACAATTGCTTGAGGACAAGAGATTTGGGGAAGGGAGGACTGCCATGTCCCTTTCGCCAAATTAAAAAAATATTAATAATAGTAAAATAAAAAATATTTTTAAACATTAGCCAAAAACTAAAAAAAGTGTCGATAAGGACATGGTTCGGTGGTCAAGTCGCCAGGTTGTTATGGTGGCTACCAAGGTTCAAACCTTCATTGGACCAAAGAGCTGGTAGGCATTGTGCCTTCGTTGGGCTGATGTGCTCGCAGGATATGTGCCTTCGCTGGGTTGTTGTGCTTGCAGACTGTGGGCTTTTGTTGGGCCAACGAGCTTGCGGGTTTGAACTTGGCGATAATGCCTTAGAGACTGAGACCCCCAATAGTGGTCTCGACGATAGAGCCATGGGAAGAGATCCCCCATAAGGGTCTCTCTGGGCCCGAACCAGGCTAAAAACTTGAGTGACTAAACAAAAAATAAAAATAAAATTCAAATTCAAATAAAAGTATTTTTAAATACTTGGTAGGAAATTAGTGCCCTAAGGCCCAAAATGGAGGAGGTATATCAATAAGCTCCAATCATTCATTTCAATCATCCAGTTTCATGTTTGCATCGTTCATTCTGAGTTTGAGTTGATCCTACATTCAAGGGGAAAACCATTTGACCTTAAATTTGAATGACAGAAGCCCTACCTCTTACTTTGCAATTCTATCGAGGAATTGAAGTGGTGTCGATTTGTGATCTTGTTCAAATTTTTAGGGTTTTTTGGGTGTTGGAGGATAAGCAAGTGAATCACATTTATTAGATCTTTGAAGGCTGCACTATTGTATGCGTCACCTGTGAGGAATCTCTACATCAACCAGTACTTGGGGGTGTAGCGCCATGAACTAAGAATTTCATTCATTGGGAGAAGATCCAGTATAGTTGTTGAGGGAAATTCACTAGTCACTGGAGAATATAGTCCATCCAGAGCAGACAACAAGGCTACAACAGGTATACTACAAATTTGGATGGATTTACCCTCATAGCGAGCTCTTAATCATTGCCACCTTGCACTCACTAAGGCTATTTGGAATAGAGATACATTTGGGTGCTAATTAGGAGTTATCGCTAGTATTCAAATCTAAGTCATTTATTTCCCATCGCTCACGATTTGGTCAATGATGTGGCAGCTACTGTGCATTTTGGAGTTAGACGTTGATGATAACACTTCTTCATAGTCTGAATTCACATCTTATGGAAATTGATTCAATTATGCTATGTGTTGGGTTGCCATACACTCATTTGCAAAGCATATCTACCATCGCCTTATTCACACCTGCCAGTCTATATTTGTAGATCACAGTGACTTGATCCCTATCACATCCAGTGAGATGAATATGCTAATTAGAATCTTTCATTTGTAGCAGCAGTGACAAGTTCTTTAAAGTTGTGAAATACATTATACTGTTCTAGTTGAATTGATTCTATTCTAAACGACTGTAAGATTTGAGCAAGAGTTATTGATTTCTTAGTTACTTTTGCCAGTATTATATGATGGTATTTGTTGGGAAGTAGTTGTTTGAATATTTTTATTGCCAGTCTGAATAACACATGATTAATGAGGTTTGTGTATGTACCTATTAAATTGATTTTACTAACCATTTAATGGCTGCACTACCCTTTAGTAACTCGACACAACTAGTTACTTATGCATTAGATCTGAATATGGTGTAGGGTAGATAATGGTTTATAGTAGTAGGTTGCAAATTGTTTGACAATGCTCATAAACTAAAATTAGATAATACGCAAACTCATAAATAGGGACATCACACATACATGTCATAATGTCATTAGATTATGTATAGGCTCAAGACATGGAGTTTCTTTTTGTTTTCTTAGTTCAAGTTGCACGAAGTGTAGAAGTAGAGGATACACAAAAGACAAATTACTAATTTGACTTGTAAATAAAAAATGTAATAGAATTTTGCATATATATATATATATATATATAATTTAATAAATAAAATTAAACACCTAAATATTGTTGTTATAAATAAAAAATTTAAAATTTCATTTGTAAAACTAAACTTTAAATGATTAAATCCTAAATTTCAAAATTTGTAACAATGTCAAGTTAAAATAAACACTAAACCCCCAAATTTAAAATTACTAAATTGAAAACATTAAAAATTAAAAAAAAAATTCATGAAGGGCTGTAAAGCTTACCTTGAGGCTTGAAGGGGACATTCCCCAAACATGCAAAACAAAAGGGGATGTCTTGGAAATGTCCTTGAAGTGTGGGCGACCGTGGAGGGACGATGAGGGGACGTTTCTCGCATGTCGTTGTGTCCCCGTTCCTAAAACATGTGGAATTTTGCTGAGGTGGGGACATATCCCTGTAGTTCACTAAAAATAACTTGTTACTTGATTAATACGGCTCCTATTAAACTAGAAAAATGTCTCCAAGGTTCTAATAGGTGGATATTAACTTGATTAATGGAGTCATTCATCATACCAACTTAATTTGTAGCCATTTTGAATTCATCTTAGGTTTTTGAGCTTGTTGATTGGATATTTAAGCTCTCTATACTTATAGAAATATATGGATGGTGATTTTTAAGACCACACACAAAGCCACTAATGTGTCAAGGTTTTGACAGTCCATTGTGTGCCCAAAAATCTTCCATGATAAAACATTTGACACCATTGACCCACAAATCTTCCTCAGGTATTGCTTATTGGTATTGAAGCATTTTATTACTCTTCACTAAGCATTCCCTTAGTGAGGAGTACTTGATGAAATATATAAGTCAATGGTGTAGATTAAAAGGACTACCATGAAATAGATCTTGGTTGTTGATTTTTCTAAACAATATCATAAATGTTAGAAAACAAAAAAAATCAACTTACATTTATTACTAGTTTATTTTATTTCTCGTCTTATTCTTAGCATTCCAAAATAAATTGGTTAGCTGAGACAAACATGACTAGCATGTCCATGTCAATGTCCATATCCACTCTCCACGCTCTTTATATCCTTTTTATGATGCACCATTTATTGGTTCTTCCCCTTGCCTGCTCATTGTTGGGCTTGCATTTGACCTTCTTTCACGGTGCTATCTGTGCTTTAGTTGTACACGCATGAAACATTAATTCTCTTTTGCTTATGTGCACCACAATTTCAAATAAGTCTCCCATGGGCATTGGTCCTATGTGGCACCATTCTTGCAAGTAGATAGAGAAAAAAAATTATGTTCTAAATATAGTAAAGCAAGTTTACTCTGTGGCAAAGCTAACGGTGAGTGCTTAGTAATTTTATTATTGCTAGATGGTTTTCCTTTGTTCTTTTTAAAAATTGAGCAGATATACATAGAAACTAGGTGATGAGCCAAATAATTGACTCATTTAATTATCAATATTTTCATGTTCTGATAAACATTTGAAAAACATATTGGCATATAAATACATATTATTATAATTATATTTGCCTTGAGAATTGATTATGATTATGTTTTGTTTTCATTACGCTTTGATGAAATCTCTTTAATTTTGACACTTGAATGACATTCTCTATGTGCATATCTCATAATTTGTGGTATAAGTTGTGGATGTTAAATAAGGATTGCAGAAGTTGAACTTCAACTAAACTCCAGATGGCTCCAGAGGCCAATACTTCCTAAGTGTCATCCTCCCCTGAGTCGATGACTTCTAGCAAATGCTCCTGGAGACCTTCTAAAACCTACGACACGTTAAATGTGCACCTCAATCCTTGCCGCAGCTCTTGATTACACCTCCATGTCACTAAACTTAGTGACCTAGATATCCAATGGCTAATGATAGCTCCAGCTATCATTGTCACCAGGCACCCTACTATTTTAGGGAACTCATGGAGTTCACCCTGCTAAATCACTTTATTCAGATCGTGGATCTGGAGTTCCTTGCAACTGATTATGTAGTTAAGAAAATAATACAGTTGGTTGTCCCAATTCCAGTTCATAGGAATTAGTTAGTAACTAGATTTCTTTTCAATAAACATGCAGCTAGCTATTCCAGTTCGCTACAGTTAGACTCACATTTAGCATCTCTTTTCAATAAGGCTCAATTGTATAAGTAGAAGAGCCATTGCACCTTTTTGTTAGTTCATGTTTTTCATCAATTAGTTGTTCATCGTAGTTAGTTTCCAGTAGAAGAAAAACTTCTGATTTTAGGCATGTACATTCTTTGAATGAGAATAAAATGCAAATGAATGGAGATTTCTTTTAAAAGAAGTTGTTGAGCAAAGAGGATCGTCTCCAGCTGGGATAGTAGGGCCCACGTCCCCATCTTGGAGGAGACCTCTCGATATTATGTTTGTGTTATTTCTATTCCTATTAATTTCTTTGTAGCAAATTGTTGTGTGTTATTTCCTGTTAACTATTCTCACCTGCAAGTTTATTCTTCAAAAATAGAAAATCATAAAAATTAGATTTGTTATCTCTTTAAGCACTATGATGTTCAGAGTGTTGCATGCCTAAGAAGTAACAATAGATTTCCTTTCTTTTAATCTATTATTTCCACAAGTGTGTTCATTTCCAGCAACTAGATTAAACTTTCATTTCAGCACGTGTTTTTGTTTCAAAGCAATTAGATTAGCGTTTATTTCAGCAAGTGTGTTTATTCCAGCAAATGTTAAGAATAGTTTCTTTTCAAGCAAGAGTGTGTCTTTTTCAAACAAATTAAGGTAGTTTATTTCATGAGCAAGAAGATCAGAACTCCAACTATGCAAGGGTCCTTAAACCGATCATTGGTTCTCAACCGTTCCATTCAAAAACCCCCCCAACAAACAATCTTATCGCAGATCGCTCTAGACACCTCTGGATTGATAAAGAGTAAATGATGATGTATTAGCAAAGCCTACTTCAACCTCATCACTAGGGATGAGAAATTTTAAGTTGGGATTATTAATGGGTTACAGTTTTAAAGATCAACTTGAAATAAAAATTCTCCCTACCTAATTTGATTCTAAAAAATATCTTTTATCAAACTTTACTAAAAGCTCATCCAGATTGACAATTGGAGAGGTGCTAGTCGCTGCCTACTCTATGAAGATGGTGATCTTTTCTAGTGGAGCCTCCTTGTTTTATGAGGGCATCAAAACTAATACAGGAATGTGTGCGTAGAAACAACCCAAAATTCAAGTTGACAGTGCCAGTGCTAGTGCCAATGGAGTAGAGAATTCCACAAAGTCAAAATTATGTCCTCACTGGTGTTAGAGTGGGGGCAGTGGCTGTGATTGTAGCACATGCTATATAGTGGAAGGTAAGTGTTACTTTGTTGCATGTGGTCCAACACTTTTGAAACGTAATATGCATTGTCGGATGGAGTTTTATGCTAATGTTTTTTCCGTCTCAATGTGATTCTAACTATTGTTCTAGTTTAGATTTTATCTATGTGTTTGCATGTATGGTTTTTGCATTGAGACCACAAAATATAAAGCATATAACAATAAATTAGAAAAACTATGATAGATACAAGTAAAATAACAAAGACCTAGTTCATATTATGCATAAATATGAATTACAAGAACATACCCATTTTCTAGTTTACAACTTCATACGTTTGTTGTACCCAGACCAACAATATGGACACTAATGAACATCTCCTAAACTCCACCAATGAAAGGATTCTTCCACGCCATGTATGGCAATGGCAACTAGGACCCTAGATATCTAAAATGAGCATGATAAGAGCCACAAAAGGTGGTAAAACCATCACCAGCAATACCCATGTCTTCCCTAGGCTGTATAGCCCAGATGGTACCACAAAACAACAAAGAACAATCCCAAAAGATACACAAAATCTTCTATTCTGAACTGGATGTTATTGAAGATGTAAGGTGACCCTGAATGTGGAAGAAAACATAGAGAAACCCACACAAAACCTCAATGAGCAAGTACGACCTGATATGCACAGGTATGACCAACAAAGGATAGGTACATCTGCATCAAAACTTCCTCATAAACACACAAATCTGCTCTTCACTTCTTTGTTATTAGTTGCACACCAAAACTTCATAAGATATATCCATTTCAAGCTTAAAACTCTGCCAAAATGAATCAAACTGAAGCCCAAATGAAGCCCATGGATGAGACTTCCCAAGACTCTCTTGATGCTAGCTTCCAAGCATGAAGAGAGTGATCCTGAAGAGGTTTTGTCTCAGTAGAATCGAGTTCAAACCCTCAAATCCAAAGCTTCAAAGTGTTGCACGGCAATATCAATTTTTTGTAAAGTGAGTGGATAATACAAATGAGCTCACTTTTCCTTTTTACACCTTCTCCTCCAACGCCCAAGAGGGAATATTCTATTAATTTATTTTATTTCATTAAGTCCCCATTCCTCCATGAGGGGCGCCCAACTCCTAACAACATTACTTTAAGTTATAGCTTGCATTTCACAAGTTAAGTCACTTTAATAAAATAAAGTCACTTTAGCCATATAAAGATTATAAGTTAAACATTTAATTTAACTTATTCATCGACAAATAACTCCTTGGCCATCTCAATACCACAAACCAAGTGCTAGGTGCTCTAATCTGGCAATGCTATAAATAGAAAGTCAGTCCACACTGCTCGTGAACCCACTTGCCTGACTTACTATAAATATTAAGTCCTAGTGAAATGATCCAATTAGGCTCCATAACCAAAGCCATTAGCCTACGGGAATCTGGTAATAGGCTAATCTCCTCATCTAACTGTCTAGGCTAAGTAGGGGACATTACAGTCTGCTCTCCCCAAAATTGCATGTCCTTAAGCATTCTCAACTCAGGGTGTTGAAGTATATGCTCACTCTCCCACGTTGCATCCTCAACTAACAAGTTCTTCCACTTCACCAAGTACTCCTTGATGATTCCTCTCTCGTGTATGAATGATGGCCTCTGGAACCAAGATTAGCTTTCCCTCCTCATCCAATGGTGGAAGCTACGCTAAAGGAACCACATTATGGCCAAGTGCTTTCTTAAGCTTGGAAACATGAAACACATTGTGCACTCGACTGTCTACTAGTAGCTCAAGCTCATAAGCTACTTCCCCCACTCTCCTGGCTACTCTAAACGAACCATAAAACAACCTGGGTTTGAGTTTCTTTGGCTAACTCCTTTTTAGAGTGGACTGCCTGTAGAGTTGGAGCCTCAATTAAACCATATCTCCAACCTAAAAAATCCTCTCTACTTTGTGTTGATTAGCATAGAGCTTCTTCTAATTCTATGTTTTTTGCATATTCTCCTTGAGCTCTTTCATTCAATGTCTTGGCTCTCTTGCAACTAGTCTTTTGCCTTTGCTACTCTACTATCACCAAGTAGAAAATCTGTGAAGGGGCATCATACCCATATAAGGCCCTGAATGGAGTCATCCTAATAGACATGTGATATGTCATGTTGCAATAGTACTCCTGTAGGTGCAACCATCTAATCCATGTCTTTTGCTACCCTGACAAAGAATTTCTGAGATACCCTTCCATCCATTTGTTTACTATCTTTGTCTGGCCGTTAGTTTGCGGGTGGTAACCGATACTGGGAGTTAGTTCAGTGCCACACAATCTGAACAACTCCTGCCAAAACAAGCTTAGGAACTTACTGTCCCTATCACTCACAATACCCTTAGGTATCCCGTGTAATCTGAATATCTCCCTAAAAAAGAGATTAGCTACCTGTACTGTTGTATGTGTCACTGATATGGTGAAGAAGTGTGCAAACTTGGTCATTCTGTCAACCACAAAGATGTAATCCTTCCCCTGAACCTTTGGTAGCCTTGTGATAAAGTCCATGGAAATATATTCCCACTTCTAATTGGGAATCGGTGCCAGTTGTAGTAATTCCTACTGAGTAAGTATGTTCATTCTTATTTTGCTGATAGATTGGGCATTCATGAACATACTTAAGGACTTCATTCTTAAGTCCTTTCCATGTAAATCTCTCCCATACCTACCTGTAAGTTTTGAAGAACCTGGGATGGCCAGCCATAGGTGTATCATGGAAAATCCTTAGAATTTTATTTTTGAAATGAGAGTTAGGCACGAGAAATATCCTATCTTTATAGATTATCAAATCATTCACCACAAAATACCTATCATCATGAATGGTGCCCTCAATGACTCCTATTGCCCAAGGGTCCTTAGCATACTCTGCTAAAATTGACTCTCCAATCAGCAAATATCTCTCCAAGCGAACACAAGTGGGGTCTCCTAGATAACGCATCTGCAACTAAATTCTTCTTTCCTTTGACATACTTGATATCAAAGTCGTATGCCTGGAGCCTACTGACCCACTTTTGTTGTCGATCATTTAGATCCTTCTAGTTCATAAAATATTTTATGTTGTTATGATCTCTTTTGATGATAAACTTCCCACCAACCAGATAAGGTCTGAATTTGGCCAATGCATGCATTATGGCCAACATCTCCTGGTTATATACTGAGTAGCTCTTCTCTACACCCCTAAGCTTCCTACTGTCAAATGTCATTGGGTGTTTCTCTTGCATCAAAATTGCCCCTATCCCCTCTCCTGAGGCATCACACTCCAACTCAAAAGGTTTGGAGAAATTGGGGATCTCCAAGACTGGGCAGTTAGACATCAAATGTTTGAAGTGTTAAAAACACTTATGTGCTGCATCTCTCAACACAAAGGCTCCTTTCCTGGTCAAATTTGTTAGTGGTGTTGCTATCTATGAGAATCCTTTCACAAACCTCCTATAAAATCCACACAATCTAAAGAACCCTTAAGTTGAGTAAGGTTCATCGGTGGAGGCCATTCCATGATTGCCTTGATTTTCTCTGGATCAACCCTCACACCATCTGCACTAATTATATGACATAGATATAACAACTCTATCATGCTGAAGTCACACTTGGACTCCTTGGCATATAAAGACTCACTCACAAGGATACTCAAAATCTCCTCCAGATGTCTCATATGCTCTTCCCATGTCCTGTTGAAAATCAAAATATCATCGAAGAAGATTAATACAAATTTCCTCAATTGTTTTCTGAAGATTTGGTTCATACAGCTCTAGAAGGTCACTGGAGCATTGGTCAACCCAAACGGCATCACCAAACACTTGAAATGGCTATAATTGTTACACCCACTTTAATTTAACCAAATAGAAAATTAACTATTAACAGAATTTCAGCAGAAAGATTAACTAGATTAACTAACTATTTATGCAAATAAATTTCACGTTAACAACTTACTTTCAATTTTAGCTAAAATAATCTTTTCTAACTAATTACATGTAACCAATATTAATTTAACTAACTTTCTTCAATGAAATTCAAATAATAAGAGAGATTAAGAGAAGTACAACTTGAATAGCTTCTTGTTGATTTTGTTTGTAGATCCTCCTCTGGATTTTGGAAAAAGAAATATCAACAAGGGTTTTAACCACCCAACCAAGACCATATGGTCTCCCGTGCTTCTTCAACTAAAGAAACCTGACCCTTCATAAGGGTGATGACAGTAATCAATCAACAACAATGTGCCTTTGAGACCAGTGTCAAGACCTATAACTCCTGATCGATCTTTTCCCTATAGGTACCTCGTAACTGGAAAGATCATTCTAACCAGTGGTATATCTGGTACTTGATCACTGACAGATGCCTAATCTGCATCATAACCTTGGACAAGGATTTCTAGTGTATATATATATATATATATATATATATATATATATATATATATATATATATATATATATATATATATATTTGACACTACTATGTCATCAGCCTTCACCCTTGCTCAACATTGTTATTAATTTAGTATTTTCTTCTTTTGTTTATGACTACAGGTTTTTGCATGATATCATACATGTCTTACTTGACAAACTTCTAATTCGTAGTAAATATAGAACAGAAATATATAGATAGAAATTAATCTTTCATAAAGGTACAGCAGTTTCGTTATTTTCAATGTAATTATAATACACATGTTGTAGTAATAAAAATGATTATACATATATATATATAACATATATATACACACACACACACAAGTCAAGTATCAAAAGAATCTAGGCTTCAACAGACTCAGAAAGTTTGAATAATGAAATGCATTTACAGATTTCAGAAAACTGATCCAGAAACTCAGAATCAAGAAAAGAGAAAGATAGTATGATACAAGTTATTTCAAGCATCAAATACTATGATAAAACAAACCATTAATGAAGATTCATGATCTTGCCTAACAAGACTTTTGGTGTCGGGTTAAGCTAGTCGTGATTGCTCTAACAACTAAAATAGGTGATAGCGGCCGTTTGACAATTGCACAAAATAGAGTTGACAAAAGTTCTCACAAGAATGCACCAACAATCCATAAAACTTGCACGCTAAAAGGTAATGCTCAATCAGAGATACTTCAGATCGATATCCTCCGTTAGCCTATCTTCCCCCCACCTTCCTCTGAAAGAAAAATGCTTAAAAAAATGGAACGTGCATAAGTTTTCTCTACTCCAATATAATGAAGTGCAAGCATGCCAAGAAAGAATGGACGCCCCAAAAAGAAACTTGTCCTCCACTACATTTGAGTGCAAGGAGGAGCAGTTCCCTCTTGCACTCCAATGGAGTCGAGAAGAAAGGGGAGTTACAAACAAGATTCTAGCTCAAACACTTCAAGCGCTCCACAAGGTAAGACTCAAAATAATTTGTT
This sequence comes from Cunninghamia lanceolata, assembly GCA_027924645.1. NCBI lineage: Eukaryota > Viridiplantae > Streptophyta > Pinopsida > Cupressales > Cupressaceae > Cunninghamia > Cunninghamia lanceolata. Next base: position 342,185 of record BSBN01001760.1, read on the forward strand.
TAATAAACATAAGAGATAAATCTTTTTTTCACCACTTAGAATATATATATTTATATTCATGTGCCTTGGCCAAGGCTACGGTAACTTAGGATTTGGCTTAATTATTGTTTTTCAATTCCTGTAATCACCCTCTCCCTGTTGATATCCATTTTTATTTGCCACATATTTTGTCCTGCAACCACTTAGACAAGTAAAGAAGGTTAAATCATTTCCTTGATACCGACAATAATTAATATCATTTTCATCAATCCATTTTCACATAGAAGTAAGAAAATATTCACAATTAAAGAAAAGTCGTCATATACATTTTTCCAATGAATAATTTCACATTCATATGAAAGCAGTTGTACTCAACTAACAACATAATTAATATTTCATTGTTCAAACAAAAGGGGATGTAACATATTCTGCCCCTCCAGAATTATTGTCCTTAATGATTATTTATCAATAAGCAATAAAAAAAAGTTTAACCACATAGTTTTCAAATCAGTCTCAATTGTTTGGAAATAAATAAGGAAATTTTTTATGGATCTCATCATAATCTTCCCAAGTGGCATTCTCTTCTGAATACAGGTCCCACTGGACCTTACATTGCACCAACTCACAATTATGTAAGTGCAGCTTACGTGTCTCGGGTACTCGGAGTGGCTCTATTGTGATCACCCCAGGGTCCCGTACCTACAATGATTTCCAATCAATCATACACTCAAAGTCTGCATAATATTTCTTAAGATAAGAAACATGAAATACATTATGAATTATGACGAGAGTCGAGGGTAGAGCAATTCTGTAAGCCACAGGATTGATGATTTCAAGAACTTCAAAAGGTCCCACATATCTCGGGGCTAACTTAGAGGCTTTCCCAAATTTTATAGAGTTTTTCTATGGTTTCACTCATAAAAGAACTTTTACTCCTAGTACAAATTGTCTGAGAACACGTTTTGCATTAGCATAACTCTTTTGCATGTCATTGGCTTCTTTCAATCTCTATCTAATTATTCTTACTTGTTCCTCCATTTCTTGAAGCATCTCAGGTCCTAGAATGATCCTGTCTTCCCACCTATTCCAACTTATAGGGGTTCTACATTTCTTGCCATATAGTGCCTCGAAAGATGCCATTTTTATTGCTGACTGATATGAATTGTTATCGGCAAATTCTACTAAGGGTAAATATTCTTCCCATCTGTATTGTTGATCCATATAGTACATTCTAACTAAATCTTCTAAAGTTTGATTTACCCTCTTCGTCTGACCATCTGTCTCGGGATGGTATGTTGTATTAATATTTAACTGAGTCCCCAAGGCTAAAATAAGGTTTGCCAAAATCTGGATGTCATTCAAGCATCCCTATTAGATATGATCTTTTCTAGTATTCCATGGAGACAAAAAATCTCCTGTACAACTTTTCAAGTGATCACTGGTGCTCCATCCGTTAAATTCCCTAGTATGAAATGTGCCACTTTTGTGAGTTTATCCATTACCACCAATATGGCATTATGTTTGTTCCTGGTCAAAGGTAAACCTTGTAAAAAATCCATGCTAATAATCTACCATTTCCAATCAGGTACGCTATGGGGCTGAAGTAAGCCTGCTGGATGTTGATGCTCTACTTTTACCTTCTGACATTTGAAACATTCTTCCACAAATTTTGCTACGTCCTTTTTCATTCCCCTCCAAAAATATAACGGTTTGACATCATCCAACATAAATATGGTGCGGTGTGAACTTCTTTCCATATCTTTTTCCTTAACTCAGAAGACTTTGGAATATACATTTTATCTTTAAATCTCAAAAGTCCATCTGCTTCAATGTGAAAACCTTCATATTTAGGCTTCTGTGGATTTGACTGTAGAGCTTCCCGAACTTGCAAATAATATTCATCTTCTTCCAATTTCTGAATCACCTAGTTTCTAAAATCAGTGTTGATGGATACCATTACCGTTATATGTTTCCATCGACTCAAGGCCTCAGCTACTCTATTTTCCTTGCCCTTAATGTAATTGATCTCAAAATCATAATTGGTGATTAACTCCATCCATCTCCTCTGTTGAGCATTTAGATTGGGTTGTGTGTATATATATTTCAACCCTTGGTGATTTGTCTTGAGTTCAAAATTTTTTCCTAACAAATAATTTCGCGACATTTGCAGAGCATGAACAATAGCTACCAACTCTAAATCATGGGGTGCATAATTTTGCTCATATTGTTTCAGTTTTTAGGATTCGTAAGCCACTACCTTTCCTTCTTGCATTAATACTCCACCTAATCCTTCTCCCAATGCATCTATTATAACCACAAAATGACCATTAGGATCTGACACTATCAATATTGGAGTGGTTGTTAGTTTTTCCTTTAATAGATCAAATGCTTCTTGACACTTTTTAGTCCATTCAAATCTTTTCCCTTTTCTTTGAAGAGAGGTAATGGGATGAGCAATTCTAGAAAAATCTCTGACAAATCTCCTATAGTACCCAGCTAATCCCATGAAACTCCTAACCTCTAGAACATTCTTCGGTACTGGCCAATCCACTATGGTTTTGATCTTAACAGGGTCCACTACAATTTCTTTAGCCAATATAACATGCCCCAAATATAGTATTTATTTCTGAAAGAATGTACATTTTGACAATTTTCCATACAGTTTGTGTTCCCTTAACTGTTGAAGAACTATTTGAAGGTGTTGCAGATGCTCTTCCTCATTTTTGGAGTAAATAAGAATGTCATCTAAAAATGCCAAAACAAACTTATCCAGGCTATCTCTAAATACGTTGTTCATCAAATTCATGAATGCGGCTGGGGCATTAGTAAGCCCAAATGGTAGAACTGTGAACTCATTTTGCCCATATCTAGTTCTAAAAGTCATCTTATGAATGTCTTCTTCTTTTAACCTAAGTTGATGATATCCCAATCTCAAATCTATTTTTGAAAATATTGCAGCCCCTTTCATCTGATCAAACAAATCATCTATTCGAGGTAAGGGATATTTATTCTTCATGGTAAGCTTATTTAACATTCAATAGTCTATACATAGATGAAGAGTCCTATCCTTCTTCTTAAGAAAAATGATTGGGGCACCCCATGGTGAAACACTTGGCCGAATCAAACCTTTATCCATTAATTCCTGTAATTGTGCTTTTAACTCCAACAGCTCTAGTGTGGTCATACAGTAAGGTATTTTTGAAATAGGTTTGGCCCCTGGTACAAGGTCAATAGCAAAATCAAAAATTCTTCTAGGTGGTAACCCAGGTAGTTCCTCGAGAAATACATCTTGATATTCCTGAATATAAGGGTATTTTTTAGCGAAGATTTCTTCCCCATCTTTGATTCCCAATTTTCTTTTCCTATTCTGGGAATGCTTTGTCCCTTCACTGACTGTTTCCATCTTGACCACAAACAATTTGCATCCCTTCCTTCTATTTCTTTTCAGCTACATAGCCAAAATTTGTTGCACCTTAACTTCTCGTTATTTCCCTTGAGTCCACACTGGATTCCCTAAATCATCTATGCATTCTACTGTCTTAGCATAACATCGACCTTAGCCCTATGGGTAAGTGCAAAAAGATGGGGGGCCAAAAAGTGACCAAATTATTTTCAAAAATAAAAAATAAAAAATGCGAGCGCGTTTTGACTTGCTATAAATAAATAAAAAAGGTTTCTATCTCATTACATTTCTTTCTTCTCCTCTATGCCCGCGGCCTGCAAACCCTAGGAAGCGCACTCGCATTTTGCAAAACTCAATTCAACACAAAAACCTTATCGATTCATCACCAAAATGCCACCACGACGTCGAGCACGCCAAAGGAGTGAGTTATATTTTTTTTTTTTTTGAATTTGTTTCTAAATAGGTAGGTTTGAGTTGATTTTTGATGTATATTTTGTTAATTGTCAGGAAATGTTAATGCACCTCCTCCTCCTCCTCAAAATCCACAAAATCTTGAGGAGGAAATACCTGCAGAACAACAACCTCCTCCATCCATTCCTCGACATGCCCCTGGAACACAAGAAAATATAATGGGGCAAATTGAAAACAACAAAAAAGAAATTGAAGATATAATTACAAGGTTGAAAGATCCTTCCACTTCAACCTTGCATACGTCCACGCTTGTTGAATCTCCTGAATCTATGTTATCAAATGTAGATTCAATTAGCAAACAAATAACTAGTTGGATGGATAACAGGAGAGAGTTTAGAGACTATTATGCAGACAAGCTGTCATACCAAGATGTGAAAAAATTACAAATTACAAAATTAGACTTGTGTTTGATTTTCACAAACCCACAAACAAATCAACCTCCACCCATTACATGCAAGAGGTTCCCTATCCATTGGTACAACAACCAAGCGATAAGGGACAATTTTGGGCAGAGGTGGTGGATGGTTTTTGACCATCCTCCATGCAATAATAATGAGGTCCCACAATACTTTTTGAGGAAACTCTACTGCGAGTTTGTCCTCAATAAAGTGCCAAACTATTTTGATATGTGGGACTTCTAGGGTAGAGGTGGGGGGTCAGCACAAGATAGACCAGGGACGCGTGTTGACCCACAGCAGGCAGTGAGACGAGTAATCAGCAGACCAGCCCACGAGCATGTTTTTATCCCTTCCATTGTGAAGGAGAGTGTTGAGGTTGATACAATTCAATCCATTAGTGCCTTGACCCAGAGCATCATAGCGCATGCCAGTCCTGCAGTACATAGTGGGTTGGGAGATAGTGCGAGGAGTAGGGTCCCACCCCATACTTGTTAGACTTGCGGGTCAGCCTGTGGTTATGACCCCATGGATAGTTAGGACGTAGGTGCACAGGCTACATCTGCAGCTGAGTAGATGGTGATGACAGATACCCTCCTGAGTGAGACTTTCGGCCATGATACTCAGGTAAATATTAGCAAGTTTATTGAATTTAATTTATTAAATTTCATTTTTGAAATGCAAGATTAACTAATTTAAATCAATGATTTTAATGAAATTTCAGGGTCATAGCGTCGATGCAGTTTTCAGTGGTTCTCCACCTGCATTTTATACTAGATCATCTACTGTTAGGGTATGTAACTAGTAAACAATTATAAATATTACATGTGAATAGCATCGTTATATAAATGGTATTCTAATATCTGATTTTGGATGTTGAGTAGGTTAATATTGTAGATTTCACGGCAACACCTGCCAGCGGTGGTGGACTTCAAAGCTTTACGGAGGTAATAAAATAAATAGTTTAATGAATGAATTGTACTTACTAGATTTTTGTATGTGACTTGTGTGCTTTATTGTGTGTACTTTGATGTTTAGATGAACGTGTGTGTATGTTAGGAGCCATGATTTGCATCACTATTATAGTTTTCGTAATTGAATAATGTTGTTTTATTTCCAGATGATGCAAGTTGCGGAGACACCTCCCCATGTTCAGAGGGCAATGGAGCATGGTGTGGCCTCTGCGATTCATAGCTCCATGACATTGACAGGGGTATGAGGCAGATTAGTAGATTTCAATTTACATTCATTGTTATAGTTGTCTATTTTTGAAAAATCAAAAGATTATTGATTTGAAGTTTAATTTCTATCTGGATGGTTTCTATAGGACATGACATCACCAAGGCCTATTCCTGCTACTAAGGCAAGTGAGGAGATAGATTATATGTTAGTGATAAGTGATTATTTTGTTAAATGTTTCATTTTTTATAACATGTAATTTCTATATATTAATGTCTATACTTTTTATTGTAACAGCTAAAGATGCAGGAAGAACTAAATAGGAGGAGTAGCCCTTGGGTTCGTAGTAGACCACCCACATGTGCGTCTCCATCCCCTAGAAGATCAAAGGCTGCCTGTGATCTATTCTCTTCACCAGCCAGAGGGGAATGACTTTTTATTGTGTTCCTTTGTTGTATGCATATATGGCATTTGTGGACATATATTTTGTATTGTATATAGTTGACATTGTATGCCTATATGGCATTCTTGTAAGCCTATATGGCTATTTTGTATATATGTTATACTTATATTGATAGATATTGATGTATGCCTATATGGATATTTGGTTAATAAAAATCTTTTTTATTGATGGCGTCCATACTTGCATTATAAATCCATGTTTGAATGGATATTTGTAGATGACTACTTCAAATATTTAAAGTCCAGTTGTATTACATAGGATGTTTGTTGATCCAATAAGCTAGCTATTGTTATTCAAGTATCACCTAAACCTCATTTTGGAACTAAAAGATAAAAGTTGTATTTTTAAAAAAAAAATGAATCATCATGTTGAACAGAAAATATTAATATTCTTTATGAGTAGCATAGAATGTCAACTATATGTAATACAAAAAAATGAATCATCATGTTATTCTTTATGTTTGAGACCCTGAAAATGACTAAGTCTGGTAGCTTGATATTCTAAAACACTAGGATGAATATCCAAGTCATTAGGATGATTGTGCCTTGAGAAAAAGTCATTAAGATGAGCGCCTAAAGGAGACTTTCTTAAACATTCAAACATTGAGCAACAAGCATGAAGGGTTAATGCACAATTTGCAACTCATAAAGCCTCAAAAGGGTGCCCAACTTAGAGAGAGCATTCATTTAAGACAAGGCACCCATTGACACCTGTTCCACCATAAAAGTGTGCCTAAGGTGGAAGGAGAACAAGCCTCTAGTAAGTGAAGCACACCTATTGTCTAAACCACTTCATTATGGCGCCCTAGCATGAGGAGGAGTATATAATGCAATAGGAAATGGCGCTTAGAATTCAAATGAAGGACTAAGTGGCATTTTCAATAAGCATCAATTCACCTTGAGCTTTCAATAAATACATCAAATTGAACCCCATAAGCCTAGGCACCCTTTGCCTTCAAAAGAACCTTGTATTGGCGCCTTTGAGGAAATCAACTTATAATGACAAGTCTTGGAGGTTTCTCATTTTGGATGATGTCTTTTGAGATTAACTACAATGATTGAAAGTTAAGATGAGTGGAAAGAAGCTATCTTGAACCTTAGGCACCCTTTATGTAATTTCCCACCATCATGAGCGCCTAGATCTAAGAAGGGGTGAATGAAGGATCTTAACATCAAGAAGCATGTTATCAATCAACTTGGAGAAGTCTTTGACAATAATTATGATGAATTGAGTACATGGAAGTAAAGGAAGTACATATCAACTCCAAAGTGTGCCTAATGATCAATAAGAAATTCTTCCAAAGCAAAGGCGCTCATTGTGAATTTTCCTACTAGTTTTGGCACCTTGAAGTCTAAGTGCATGAAAATCATGAGGATGAGTGCTTAGGGATGAGATAGTCTTCATAAGAGTTTAAATAAGAACATCATCAAAATGCGCCTTGGTAGAGAGACTTGAGACCATCATCAAATAAGCCAAAATATCTATCTCCAATCTAGGCGCAAATTCTAGCTCCTCCCAACTCAAATGAGTGCCCAAGTTGAAGTCAACTTTCATCTATACAACCCTCAGATTGTGCCTTGATTGAGGAAGGGATTTGAACCTCAAAATTTAATCATCTCAAGACAAAAGCTTCCTTAGACACTTGGTAGTTGATTGAAATCATTGAGAATTGGAAAGAACCACCTAAGGATGTAAGGCGCACTTTTCACCCATACAAGCCTAAAATTGCTTCTAAGGGAAATAACTTGATTTCATATCAATAGGTGAGTGCCTTGAGAGAAAGGATCACTCTAGGTCATTTTCAATTGTTGAAAGCACAAAAATGATAAAGATAAAGGCAATTGAGTTAGGCGCACTTTGGCCTCTAAGGACACCTCAATGAGCACCTTGGGTCAAATTGCATGAGATGACCTTTTGGAGTGACCGCTTGAAAGATAGAATTCATTCTAAGACATGTCTCATCATTTAGAATTGCAAAATTGCAAGTATAAAGACATTTAAATCTAGGCGCACTCTCCATCAGTACAAACCCATTCTAGCTTCTAAGGGAGAAACTGCATTGAAAGACACCTTTTGAATGAATCTCTTAAGGGACATTGACCTCTTTAAGCCATTACAATTGTTTGAAATCATTTAAAGTGATAAATATGGACCAACTTGTGTTAGGCGCCCTTTGCTCTTCTTTTTACCTATATATGCGCCTAGATTTGTAGTAAGATTATTCCATGTTTAAAGAGGATTCCTTTGTGTTATAAAATGTTTATCATGAGGATTGATGTGTTTCTTGGTTTGTATTGTAGGAAGATTGAAGGAAAAGGTAGGAGCAAGAGCTTGGAGTCGCCTAGAGTCTTCTTCATCAACGACATCACCAGTTGCATCATGTTTGAAGACTTCCATCTATCACTTCAAGTTCCATTCATCTTCAAGTATCAACTAGATTCTTCATCAATCAAGAGTGAAAAGAGGGCCAAGGAAATGAAATTAAAGAGATGAAGTTGGTGGAGATTGAAATCTGCATTGTGCAAATATGATGTCTCAATGAATGGTATACAAGCTTTTCAAAGGTTTAGATTCTACTGTGAAGTCGGGCATCTCCCATGGCCATTGCCTCCGATGGAAGAAGGGAATGAAGACTATTAATTTCCAAATGTCAAATGGATGATGAAAGATAGTCTCTCTTTACCCCGACTATTTAAATTATAGACTTTTAGGGCGGGGGCATCGCAGGGAATTATAGAAGGATTAAATAATATTTTAAGTGAAATTATAACTCAAGTTTATTTTACTCAAGGGGCATTCGAAGAGGTGCAACTATTGAATGGATAAGATATATATACCAAACAAGGAAAAGCGAGGATCATAAGATATTGTGAAGAAATATTATGTAATATTCCATGTGAATTATTCAGCTAAAGAGGACGAAGCCCCTCAAAGGTTCATTTAGAAATTTAAGGATGAAAACCCTTAACTTCTCCTATTAAGTTAGTGGACGAAAACCCCTAACTTGGGCAGAAATTAGAGACATTCATATAAAGAAAATTGTTGCAAATTGGAGGAAGGATCACAACAAAAATTAATGATAAGTTATATTTTCATAAATATATCACAAGCTTTAAATCTGAATATTAAAAAAAAATTACAATATTAGATAAAGTAACATTTATAAATATTATGCAATTGTCACTATGAGTTAGGATTATTGTTTTAAAGGCAAAGATAATAAATTCTAGAACATGACATTACAGTTCTAGCGTGTGTTGGTACTCTGTAAAATTTTAGTGTAATTTTGAATGTCGTTGTGAAGGCACACCAGAACTTTAGCGCATGCCAATTTATACTAGCAAAATAATTTTTTTAATCTTTGTTAAGGTGCATTGACAGCCTTTGGCATGAACCATTGCTCTGTAGGTAAGAAAGAACATTGGTGACCTTTTCTTTCGTAGGTGTGCTCTTGCTCCCTGATGCAACTAATATTCACAAGAAAAACAAAACAAAATTTAACTTCTTTGTTGGAGCGCATGTTGTCTTTTGCAAATGCATTAGTACAGTAAGAAGCATTTTCATCTCTTAAAATTAATTCTTTTGAGGTGTGTAGCTTCACTTCTAGATGAACCAGTACTTTGAATTTGTCCCCCTTTGCTTTGGTATGCACCAATACATCAGCTTTTAAAAATCTTGTAAACATTTATCTCTTGTTAAGGCACACGTTGGAAGATATCAACACACCATGTAATGGCTTATTATTGATGCGTCCCTGAACTCCATTAACACACATGATCATTCTTTGAGTGTTTCATCTTTCGTTCTTTTTTTGCAATGACGCATTGATTTCTCCAAGTGCTTGAATTTATGATCTTGTAGTGTTATCAAAGAGAACCAACAAGATGATGCATAGAAGATAAGATTTTGAAACATATCAAGGGTAGATAAATGAGGATTTTTAGTTGATAAACTTGACTCAAGAGTCAATACGAAATTTTTGTATGGGTACGACATTAACACCCATGTAATATCCCTGTTTGATGTTTGTAGTCTAATAACAAGATCTCCTGTCTACATTGCTTATTTAACCATCCTCAATTTCCATGTCCACATATAAATTTCAGACCATTCAATTACATATAAAAAATAATCAACACAGGTAACCATGCTTTAGAAATAAGTTTATATGCAAAACTCTTTGGGCAGATTACATAGTTTAGATGATAATTCTATTACATGCCTTAATATGGTGGCCTGCAGCCTTAGGCATTATAGACTTATCACACTGTTGATTAGTATGATGCCCTAGGGTGTTGATCTACGCTCCTTCCGTTAACATGCTCTCCCCTGGGTTTATAGTGTCTTAGATCTTCTCTTGTTGTTTGCTCTAACTTTTCGCTGAATGCTTCAAACCCTGGCATTGGTATTATATCCTTCCTAGGTGAAGCAACCCATGGATACTCTGCTTGTTGTATGAAATCGTCTCTAGGCCCGACGACTTTGAGTGGTCTTAGTTTCCTATCGGCAAAGAGTAACTATGTGATTCGCCTAGCTGAAGAAGGTGTCGAAGACACCCTAAACACCTTCTTGCTTTTAGGGATTTAGGATGTCGTATCCGACAGACTCCCAAGTTATATTTCCTATGTAGTTCGCTGACTTGCCAATTTGTCAATGATATAAATTTCCTCAACTTACAAATCACCCATTTCAATCCTGGCATTGAGGATTTCGCCTCAAATGCTAGAAGGGTGATATGCAAAATACCAAAAACACATAATCCGATCACCCTCCTATTAAAAATTTGATTCTTTCTTATACCTGTTTGAATTTGAAGATGAAAGGAAAGTAAGCCAGGAAAGCAAGACCCGGTCGGCACCAAAACCAACTTTGAATTTGTTTTAATTATATGAATAATATTAATATTATTATTATAATATAGCTATATTATTATTATAATATAGCTATATTATTATTTTAGTATTTAGACACTTTTATTATATAAAAATAATAGATTTACTCTATTTGAGTGGAGGGGACATGACATGCCATCCTGCCCCAAATATTGCTTGTCCTTAAGCAATGACAACCTTGGAAACACTATCCACTTCATGCCAATGTAGCTCATCAATCCTGGGCACTGTTCCTATAGATTCAACAATAAAAATGAGCTATCATCTTTAGCAGTAATACTCATTAATCTTAGCTTCCCTTTGGCCTTTGCTTTATCAATGTCCTCATCATCATATGTGTAAGCTTCACCATTATGTGCAGTCACTCCTTTCAGATTGGTGTCATGAGGTTTACCTTGGACTTCAAAATCTCTTATCATGATGCTCCAAGCCTTACCACTGTATACATGGTTCAGATCAGACTGTTGGTGAGCTGGAGGTGGCTGTAACTATCATATTTTGCTTGTGACTTCCATTCCAAGAGCAATATATCCATAGGAACTTTGGTACCAAGTATCCCAAAATGATGAGTCTGCTTACACACAACATCAAGCAAATAAATCTTACTCATACCTGCAGTTCTGTAGTTGTCCCAAAAAGATAGCCTAGTTTATCAAAATGATCAATAGGAACATAGTATCCTAGCTGCAAACTGAGTTCCCTTATTCAAATTCAAGAAAATGAAGGCTAGAAACTGCCCTGTACTAGTTGAGAACACTTCAGCAATAGTAATGGGCTGAACACGTCTCCACCATGTGATTGGAAATTCCTCTTTGGCTACAAGGGAAGTGTGGAATGTGTTGGAAATTTTGAGGACAACAGATTTAAAATTGGAAACGATATTCAAAGTGACCCTTGGCTCATGTCTAATGCAACCAATACTCATCCCAGCCATGTCAAATCGGTGCCCCTCAACCAACAAGTTCCATTTAACATTTATTTCCTTTGGTGGCCACCTTTGAAGTGTAATATTGAGCATAGCCAAAATAGACCAAATATCACTATGGTCAAGCACCTCACCTTTGAAAGGAGTTGAAATTATCACCAAAAGGTCTTCCATCATGGCAACTATTTGATCTCCTCCTTCAACGCCTTGAAGTTGTACCTTCTCTCCCTTTGATTTCAACTCCATGGTGAACTCTCCCATAAGATGTATCCTTGGCATGCCCAATATTATGTTGAACTCTCCTATTACATAGAAGTTGTTGCATTCCATGTATCCATCTATTATGTTGACAAGCTATTGTACCCAGTTGTTTTTCTTATGTGAGAAATGATCCCAACCACCTATTTGAGCTTCATGACTGTATCCTTGAGCCCCAATTAGACCCATAATTCTATTGTGGACTGATCCTTCCAAAGCATGTTGAAAATCAGTTGGAAATAAAGCATAACACCCATGAATCATTTGGGATCTCATCCAATTCATTACTAGGATGGTTGGAGCCTTTCCACTGACATTTCCATGCAAGGAAAAAAATGCATCAATGTACTGCTATCTGTGACTGGAAACATCAATACCAGCACCATAAAAATAATGTAATAGACAGAATTATGACAAACCCAGTCAATCATCCACCGTGTGATCAATATAGAAGTGGTGGACAATCATACACAAGCTAAGAACTTTCCATTAGAAGTTACCAACTAAAAATTAGTTTTCTCATGGTTGGAAATCCATGTAAAAGCACTTGTGTGAATCGGTGATAACTTTAAGAACCCCCCCTTTAAAAAGATAAAAAAAATCTTGGCGAATCACCCATTTTTTTGGAAAAAAATATTAATTTCTATTGGCCAATCTTTCCTTTTTTTGGAAAAAAAGATCTTAATGGCAAATTTTTTAAAATCACTTGAAATTTGTCAAAAATCTTGATGAATCTTGATGAAAATTAGGCAAATGCATTAATTACCATGGCAAATCCTTTCTTTTATAAAACATTAAATTACTATGGAAAATTATGGGCCTGAGGGTGGTAGTGAATGACTAGTTAAGGTCTAGTGTTCTTGTCTATAATTCCTTAATATTTTAAATCAAACATCGAATATTTTAAATTGGCTCTAGATTGTTTTTCACCATGGTTGATTTTATTAATAATCTAACAGTTTGGGTTCTATTTTGCATGCCAAAATGTAGCTAGGGTCCCCGTGGGTATTATAACTCTGCGGGTACATTTTGGGCCACGAAATTTAACCCTAGCCATTAGATTATAAATTGAGATCAATGACCCAAATACAATTTCTAGCTCGATGGGCGTTGGAGCTCCATGGGTACATTTTAAACCCATGGAATACAACCCCAACCGTTAGATTATAAATAAAATCAATGGTGGCTATTAAAAATTGGTGATATGGCCTTAAAGTAACCAATAATTATATAGTATAATTGGCGAATTAATTTCATTTTCTACTATAACTTATAAAATTAGGCGAATATGATCTAATTAGGTATTGAATATTATGGCAATTTTTTAGTTTAAAAGTTTAATAAAATAAATGTTCTAGTTATTTAACTAGGACTAAAATAATTTTTTGTTAAAATATGGCAAGTTAGGTCACCTCACAGCTTGTACTATTATTCAAATTTTGAATCCCCAATTTTAAGTATTAGCCAATTGGTGAATATTCGCTACTAAGACAATCACTGGTGTCAATGCCTATGAAGTAATGTGGTGGTTGATAACAATGATAACAACATTGTTAGGGCTGGAAATTGGTTCCATAGTTGTCTTGGGAATGCTTCTGTTGTCATATGAGGACAACACCGATTACAAGCTCCATGTTTTACTTATCCCTTCAAAACCCAAGATATAGAAGTATTTGCATATCACTTGTTCACCCTCCAAAGTGTTGACCAATCGCTCTGTTTCCATGATGCTAGGAATTTGTAGTGTCTGATTCTTCATGAGCCCTCCAACTTGCTTGTAGCTTGATATCCAAAACACCATACCAAACTGTAATAATCAAACCCAAAAAAATTTCCAAAATATTGAACAATAATAATCAATGTTAGCACAACTAAAATACCTCTGCACTTCTCATCACCAAGATCCCGAGATGGGCGAGATGAGAGCATATAGTGCTTTTCTTACAAAGCTAATCAATTTGTACAACAAAGTAAATACATTCATCCACAACAAAGCAGGCATCTGCTTTCCAGCAGGCATCCACTTATGCAGTGGGAATACTCCACTTATTCAGTGGGTAGATACAAAGGAGAGACAATGTTCTTTTCCCACACTGGCAATAAACCATCCAGGGGTTACAATGTGTTTGACTAGAAAGATAAATTATGTATTTCGTCCACACTGGTGGTTGAACCATCCAGGGTTTATTAGGTGTTTGCAACAATAAATATAATGAATACAATAAAGTATAAGAGCTACAATACACTCATAAATTATCGTAATTCCACATCTCAGCATTCAAGAATGGATTGTCATATTGGAGACACCTACATAGTCCATGAGCAAACCAAGGGGAACTTATCAATTTGTCCAACAGAAAGTATGCAAGGAAGAAAAACATTGTTGTAGCTGATATCAAGATTGCACTTCTATAACAGCACTGAATAGTACTTCTTATCAGTCATAAAACATGGCTAGAATGACCATCAAATCAACAAGGAATATTCCCAAGGATAAACAAGTCAATGATACTCCCAAACTGATAAATGAATGTGTTGTTGTAGCTATTAGCAGACCTACAACACACTATGGATGCCATGCAACACACTTCATAACAAATCAAACCCTTAGATATTTCCTTTAGAAACAAACCCAAAGATATTTACTATCAAAGGTTCCCTTTTCATATATCATAACTCTATTCCAAACATAGGCGGATTCAAGCATTAAACTCACACGCCTGCTGTGACATGTACGGCTCAGGCAAGAGTAGTATGGCCTGCCAGAGGTCTCATAACCTGCAGCAATGAATTCTGAACCAATGCAAACTGACTGCCACATGAATTAGTGAACCATAAGATGATATTTGTCAAAATGTAGATAAACTATTACACAAGAAAGAGTGCCTTTTCTAATGGTACAGACATCCGGTTATGTACGGCAGGCTCTAGATGAGACTAACACAGCATTAAATTCTATGAAATCTTCCCAGGAATGGTCTCTAGTTTTAAACAACTAATATCCAAACATCAGCAAGAGACGTGCTTTAAAACCATATACAATATTTCACTGACTCCCACGTCTATGCCTGAAAATGTACGAACAATACAGAAACACCAAAATCTACAAGATTAGATCGAGCAGAAAACATTCAATTAGTGTTGCCAAGTCTGATTATTAGACTCTATATCAGAGCAATAGAAAGATCATTCAAACTCCACAAAAATTCATGCAAACTATGAAGAGCATCCCTGACAAGTATGGCCCCAACAAGAGATTTTCAATCATCAATATGCAAAATACATATCCAACGATCTAAGATATATTCAATATCCAAAATGATAAACATCAAATCAAAAGATAGCACACTCTATGATAGCACAATAGCAAACTCTGTATGAGCTTGCTCCAATCTCCAACTTCAGCACAAATGGTGATTTCTGTATGAAACCACACCAACTTTAGCTAGGGTGGATCTCTCACCACCGAAACTGATTTACTTCAAGAGGGTTTTCGTCCCCAAGAAGAATTTTTACAAGAGGGTTTTCATCCT
The DNA here is from genome assembly GCA_027924645.1 of Cunninghamia lanceolata. Taxonomy (NCBI): domain Eukaryota; kingdom Viridiplantae; phylum Streptophyta; class Pinopsida; order Cupressales; family Cupressaceae; genus Cunninghamia; species Cunninghamia lanceolata. Next base: position 357,683 of record BSBN01001760.1, read on the forward strand.
CAAGAGAAATGGAAGAACTCGTAGGTTCATTCCGGCAACATAACAATACAAATTATAAGCATGTTCAAACAATGAGCCCATCTCCTCCTTTTATAACTTTTTGAGGGAAATAAAATATTATTTCCTTTATCCCTTCATATTTCTCCTCAAAAAATATAAAAATAACTCATTATGTATGCACAACTTAAAGTCACATTTTTAATTAAAAGCTCCTTTTAGCTCCAAAGACCCCTTTTATCAAAATAAAAGAAATATTTGATTTGCAAGGTCCCAATATGATGCATCGATGATTTAAATCTTTTCATTCCCTTTCCAACAAGCTATAACACTTAAGTGTTAATTAATTATTTTCACCCCTAAGAGCTTAAGTGAAAATAATAATTAAATAGCTCATTAAATCAACTAACTTTGCAGAAAATCCCAAATATCATCAAACTGCAAAATTAAGCATACCAACATACTCCATGATGTTTGGGAAGATGAATGATGCCTTTCGAGTGACTTTCCAAAAATAGATGGCTTCTCCAAGAATCTTGGAGAGCAAACCAGGAACCCGATCAAACATCAGAAAGCATCATTGTGAACCCGAACATCTATTGAGCTCATTGCCATAGAAATCTAGGCCATTTCTAGAAGGAAACCCAATTTTATAATTAATATTACACTAAGTTGCAATAATTAGATATAAACTTAAGCAACCTTAGTGATATATTAATTAATTATCAAAATAATAATCCCAAGCCAAAATAAGCACTAGAAATGCACTGATAAATAACTTTGACCAATCCCTGATGAAATGATGACTTGAGACACACACAACTGCTTTGTAGATAGAACCACAACCACTCCAAGAACTTTGGAGTTCTTCCAACATGCCGAATAGCCTTCACAAGACTATGAACAAGCATAATGCACACAATAATCAATGCACCAAAAATGGAACATTACAGTCCTCCCTGCTCAAGACCTCAAGCAATTCATGCTATCCAACAAAGATACCAACATGATTAGCAATAATATACTTGGATCCCAAATCAATCTCAAGAATGCTTCACACCACTTCTGCTACGCCACTCTAATATAATTTTGAACTGCACAGTTGGAATTCTGCTTATAACTATGAAACATTCTTCATATCATAAATCTTTTTGGATCCCAGACATCAATAAACTGAAAGATGAAAGAGTTAGCAATCATCAATACAATTATCCAACATGAAACTACTGCTGGGAACCAAAATCTAAAATGCTCCTCTGAAGAACATAAATCAGCTTGATCACAAGCTGAAAACAACTCCGAACAGCCATGAATCACATGATTTTCACCATCCAAAAGAGCAAAATTAGCTGAAACACTTTTCCTTTTCAACTAAACTCTTCTATCACCTTCCCACAATGAGCTAAAAACAACAAATAGTTCAATCTTATGGCTGCAAAAATCTGAAATTTTCTCATGAAAATCAGATTTTAGTAGTCTGAAAATAGGACAGCCACAATAAAACTAAAATGTTCTTAGAACAACAAGAAATTTAGGCCATCTACAACAAAAATACACCCTATTCATGACCAAAATTTATCTCCAATCCATCATTATGAATGCAAATGACAACTTATGATGGTTGATAGGAGTAAGGACAGTAGCGTCATGACAGAAATTTGACTCCAAAATCATCCATAAAACAATCTTACCAATACCACTATCCTCCATAGATCCCTGAATATAAACTCCATTATTAAAGTAAGCCATCATTGAACTTAATTCATTGTATACCTGAACCTTATGCCCACCTTCAACAACTGATGAATACTTCCAGTTGAAGAAGTTTTTATGCAAAGTAACATTCCATGAGTGCTCCTCACCAGGATCCCATATCCTGTTACTATCCTCCTCCTTGTTATTCACATTAGATTGGTCCTCATCATTCAACACGAGAAGAAGATTATAATGAGTTAACTCAACTTCCATCATAAAAAGAGTATTACCAAATGATTGGAAGTTGTTTTCACATTCATGTTCCAATAGATTACCATTTTGCTCCATCTCCGCATCATCATTCTTAGGAGACTGTCCTAATTCAAAATCTTCTTGGAACAAATCAAGCTCTTCAGTCATCAACTTGTTATCATCATCTTTTGCAACTTTATTTTGCTCCTTGAATTGATGTTCATCAACAAGTTGACTTTCAACTTCTAAGAGAGCCATTTGGGTACTCTCTAAAGAATCCATAGTTGTTTTAAGCTTAAATGTAAGCTTATCAATTTCAGCATCTCGTCCCTTCAATGCATCACATATTTGACCAGCAAACTCAAGGACATGATCTCTATCAGAAAGAAGGTTCAAAAAATATGATTTCACCGTTTGTAAAGCCTCTTTAATAACACACCAATCGTCAAGTGAAGATCCTCTTTCCATGCCCATTTGTCTCCTTTCAACTTGTGCCCTCCAAATGTAATCTGCAACAAACTTATGTATGATGTCCAAGTGTGTTAAAGATCGAAAAACCTTATCTTCAATGACCAACAACTGATTCTTGAAATCAAAAGTTGCATCAACAATGGAGGCTGATCCAAAGTTTTCAACAAGCTTCCCATCAACTTGCTCTTCATCTGTCTCTTCTAAAAGGACACTTGGTTCTTCAATTTGCAAAGAAAAAGAATATTCTTCGTCAGTTTGATCAAATATTATGGCAGCATCAAATTCATCACCAATGGCTGATTTAAAGTCTTCATCATCATACTCTTCATCCTGGATCTTTGAGGAATCAATCAGTTCTTCATTTGACATGGGAATTTGCCACTCATAATCTGAATTACCTTCACAAGCATAGTGAAGATACTCCTCATTAGGGGTTGTCCTGAGAGTTTCAGCAGCACTAACTTCTTGGGCTACCAAAGGTACACCTTTCCTTGTGCACTCATCAAGGCTTTATGCTTCAATGCTCTCAGGTTCGCTTGTAAATTCACCTTCTAGCAATTTATCAATCATCTTTAACTCCTCAAATATAGTGGCATCGTCAAGGTCTTCATCAAATGAAGGACTTGCAAAGTCCAACACTCCAGGCTCCTTAACTTCATCAAAACAAAACTCAGCTTCATTAATTTATGCTGTAGACTTTTCCAAATCAGCAAGTTCCTGTGTGTATGCCTCGTGATTGGTGTCCTCTTCATCATACAGAGGCTCAGTCTTATGTATTTCTGATATCAGGACTTCATCTTCTCATTTTTTGGTTTCCACATCATCCTGAAAGAAAGAACATGTGGTGAAAGTTATTGGTTCAGCCTTGTTCTTGCAATGATGGTTAGGCTCCCAAGAATCTTTGCATAGGAAACAAAGATTTCTTCTTCTAATTTCATTCTTGCTGAACTCTTTCTTCCTCGAAATAGGAGGCTTCTTGTTCGGTGGGCTAGCAAGTGATGACTTAGAATGGATCTTGGTCCTTGCCAAAGGAAAAAGTAATTCGGGCTTGCATAAAGACATTGTCAATATCTCCTCTTCCTTACCTTCTGAATGTATTCTATTAAGCCCTCTTTGCAAGGATTCCCCTCTTTGATGATTTCCAAGAAAGCATCCCAAGGGAGTTGTTACTTATAGTCATCTGATAGTCCTTCATACTCATCAATAATCTTAGTGGCCTCATGATGATACTTCATTTGATCCAATTTCTCTGGAACAACTCTTTCTAATTCATCCAGGACATCTTTATCACTTCTTTTCTGCGTAAGAGATGCCATGATTGCTCAACACTGCTCAAAAATCTTCCAACTGCCCAACTCTGAACACACATTCAAGTTCTGATCACTCACATGCAAGGATAAAACTTATGTCCCACACTAAAGATCTGCAAGGAGTGAGTATCAACCCAAACAGGCTGGCAAGATCACCAGCTCTGATACCACTGTAACAATCAACCCCAAATTTTTTTTCCAAAATATTGAACAATAATAATCAATGTGTTGGTGTTTCAATTCGCACCTCTGGAATACAAGTTGGAAACGGACAGCTATGCACATATAAACTGCTCTCCTATTGTGAGGGGGAGTTCCCATTTTGCTGATGTTCGTTGAAAGGATAAATATATTAAATTTGTGTATCTTCTTTTTGATTCTCAGTTGCAAGCACAAGGTTATAAAACTCTTTTCGGTGCAGCAGAGGTTTTTCCTTTTTAAAACTTCTAACTACAGCTAGGCCTAAACTAATGATGCTTTTGATTATCTGAGTAAACACAGAGCACATAGATCAAAAGTAGACTAGGAATGATTTGTTTTTAACACAAAAACATGAATAAGTTTCTCCCAGATTTACATCACAAGACGCATTGTACTTTAATGATGAAAGCTAAAATAAAATTTAAACAAGCCACACATCTGACGACAAAACTTGATGATTAGTGAGATAGAATATCAGAGCAAAAGGTAGGCATGAGACTTCTATTCCAATATCATAAAGTTGATACAACTCCAGGATAGCAATACTGTAGCAAAAGACAAGCATAATGTATGCAATCAAACAGTAGAAACAAATTACACAAAGTGAACAAACAGTTGGAATAACAAGTTCTGCAGGCTAGAATAGGCACAGCATATTTACTATCACAAACGCAACTTCATTACAATGAACAAGGCTACCCTTATTTATACTAAATCAAAACCTAAAAACTCCTTGATTAAACCCTAACTAATTTGCCAACTCGTAAGCTTTATTTCTATTCTAAGACAAAGATTACAATTAACAAACGCTTTAAAGCAATCTGCTTTAAAGCAAAGAAAATTCCAACTATTACAAAGTGATTTATTTCTAAATAAAGAATGGATGAGCTTATGATGAAAGCAAATGCTTTAAAACAAAAAGCATTTGAGTTAAAGCTGCTTTCTTTTGTATCACATCCTCATCAACATTCTTGCTTTTTGGTGATGTCATCCATTGATATTCTGGGAAATAATATATTCTAAAAAGTGAGTGGCCACATCTTTGCCAGGAACACTGATAATCTCTAGAATGATATTCTAGTTTTCTAACATTTCTTCACCATTGGCAACCATCTGAAGGAATTCATGAACTTCACCTAGAGCTTTGTCCAACTTCACTGTCATTGCAGCAAAATGATCTATCTTGCCGGCACTGACATCACCATTAAAATTGTTGCGGATGAGAGTCTGAAACTCTGTTTACCCTTCCCTGAGATCATACAGGGTACCATCTTCTTTTTCATAAGAACACAGGATTTGAGAGACAAAAGATCTGATGAACTTGAGAATAATTACCACTTTTTCCTTCCACTCTGTTAACTATGTGATTATATTGTCATAAGTTTTTACTGTGAAAAATATATTGTGCTTTCCAAGTAGAAACAATCTTCTTATCTTCAGCTGAATCAACAGAATTATGTTCTATCTTCAAGTCATAGATAATGATCTCAAACACTGGTCTATTTTCAGCCATAGTCTGTTGTAACCCCTGGATGCCTTGACGCAAATCATGAGCGTTGTACTTTAATTCATAAAACTGTGAAAGTACAACTCTTCCTTTAGTCACAAATTCTTCTACCCAATCCTTCATGTGCCTCCCATAGATGACAAACTAACTGAACTGCTGTTGATCTACTGTTGATCGGTTGGTGAACCCAGATTTGGAAGAAGCATTAAATTAGCCTGTGATATGCCATGGAAAAGGTTGGAAATGTACTGCTGCAACTACCTAACTTCAGCCTTGAGGGTTGCTTTATCTTCTCTATCCTTCAACACCCTCTCCTTCAAATTATCCACTACAACCTTGAAGAGATTTGCATATGTATGCTGGGTACTCCTACCAAGGTTTGCTTTGACAACCTTGAAGTCATCAACCTCAATACCATCAACATCTTTATCTTCTGGAGTTGTTGCAATTTCTACGATCATTTCTCCACCGGCGTTCTTCTCAATGTGAACCTGCCTCTTCATTTTCCTGTTTGGTGTGTCTTGGTAGATGCTATTAAGCTCTGTCAAGTTCAACTGATATGAAGTCTTTCTCCTCTTTCTTCCTAGAATGTTTTCAAGCCAGGATGAGCCATATTCTCTTGGACACTCAGTTCTAACCTCATCAACTCGTGATGGACCAATATGTGTCTCAGAGTTACGAATCGGCGAATCTGGCTCTGAATCAATGTGAATGGGAGAAGAACTAGGTGAAGAAGGTGGAGAAACATGAACAGAAGGCAATGTTTCTACATGCGGTGCTGGTTCAGTGAGAACTTCTAATGCAACTACTGGTTGTTCCTGCTGAACATGAACTAGAGACTCAACCTTTTTCATTTTCAACCTAGCCATCTTTGTTCCTTCTGAAAGGATGCTCATAGCTTTAACCCTTTGTTTTGGTTTGGAAGTGGAAGGTTCTGATGGTTGAACTACTGGCAGCTCTACAATCAGAATGGGTTCTTTCTGCTTACTTTTCAAGAATATCAAACTATTTTTGACAACTCAGCTCGTTCTTCTGACAAAATATCAACCAACTGCTGAAGAGTAAACTTGTTGTAACTGCATTCTCGCACTTCAAACTCATTAGCAAAATTAGCCTAGAAATCTTCAACTACATGCATATGCGTACAATTCTAACCAAGGTGTGATGCAAAAACACCACACCGATCATATGAAGACCTCTTGTTGAAAAATTTAAGACCATACTTGGACATTTCACTTCCAATCACTTTGGCATCCACTCCAGATCTACATCTGTAAATTCCCATCCCAATTGGAAAATTGAAAGCCACCTTGTGCCTTCTGCACAAAAATGTATGAACTTCATAGGCTTGCCTCAGAAATTCCATGAATGCTACCTCATCCGTCAGATATCTTGGCAACATGGCTGGCTCTCCTGAGAAGCCATATTCTCTGATGTAGGAAAAAGTGGGAAACTGGATAAACCAAACAGCCCATTCTGCCATTGTCATTCTAGCATCCACTGAAAACCATATATGCAACTCATTATCCAGATCTTGCACTGCATGCATCAGGAATGCATCATTTACCTACCTATAATGTCGCTCAGCCTAAGAAAATTCTAACTACGGGAAATGGTGATAAACATGTTGAATGTCCAGAGTTCCAACAATATTCAAACCTCTAAATTGACCCTGAAAGGCCATCAACTATACAAGGTATGACATCATGTGGAAATCATGAGCCCTTTGAACATCAATTATTTACCGGTGGAGACTGTCACTGATGAGTGCTAACCAATCATAGAATTTTGTTCTATCAACAATCTGGGACATGATGTAAAATAGCCAAGGCTGGAATTTGTTAGCATCTACTTGACCCGTGATCTGGCTTAGCAGAGTAATCATTATTGCATGTTCCTCCTTGAACTCTCCATGTCCAATGTTCTTTGGCATAACATTTTGCTTCTCTTTTAACCACCTCTAATTAATCTTTTTCTGGTACTTTTCTTTATCATTTTTCCACACTCTCTTTTATTCTTCAATCGAAACAACCAAGTTTTCCCTCCAGATTGGTATTGAAAAATACTTCTCAATGTCGTTCAGCCTCAGGCTACAAAGCACACGTCCATCTCTTGATTGGATTTCTCTTGTGACCGAATTGTAATGCATCATGCAAGCAATTATGAATTCAATACTCTGCACTGTGATGGGAAAGGATGTTGTTGCAAGCAACTTGGAGTGATTCAGATTCCTGATAGTGTTGTTTCCTGCACCTACCAAAGGATGTAAATTAAACACTAGAAGAACTTTATGCAAGTTTGTCTTGAAAGTTCTGAGGTAATTGCGAACCAACGTCGTTTTAGGCTTGATCTCAACTGGAGTGTACTACATACTGAAAGATTTGAAAAATGACTGTGAACACGCCTATGTTGGAAAAATATTGGACAAAAGGCTGAAAATTACTTGTTGATTTCTTCTAAAAAGCAGAATGTGAGCAAAACAGATGGCACATGGGTTTTGTAGACAATTCTGTTTCAAAGCAACCCAGATTGTCAGATTTTGAAAAAGCGGAGGATTTCCTGAAAAAGCAACAAAAAGCAGATTCCTGGGAAAATAAAATTTTCCAATCTTCAAGAGGATGAAATTCTAGATGGACCCATCTCGATGAAAATTGAAAAAGCTTCGGTCCTGTTTCTGAAAAATGATCCCCTAGAAAAAAGGACCCTAAAAAAGCATGCCTCCCTGCTTCCTCATCCTGAAACTATGAAGAACGCTGAAAAAGCACTTCATTTGAGCCTTCAAATCTTCGTTGGAAGAAAATAAAAATCTTCCTCTTGATGCAACTTGCAAAATATAATGAAATAAAAGAGGCCATAAGCTTGTCTTTATAGAACTTTAGGGCATAAAAGCAACTTTCTTTGTGAAAGAATAAAGCCTCAATCTTATCCAAGAAGAAAGCATGTTTTAAAGCGCAAATCCAAGTAAATATCTTCGAATAGGAAGAATCCCTATTTTATAGTTGCATATGGCTTCACGTGTAAGATGATGAAAAATATCTTCTTTGATGATGTCATCAAACATGCGAGGTTGCAAAAGTGTTAGCCAATTTTTCCTTCATTTCGACACTTTTGCGCTCATTTTGACTCCAGTATGGCCTGTCACTGACTTCAACAATATGGCAAACTGACACCATTGACTGAAAAAGATGATTAATCATAGCACCTTGAAGATTTATCAACCATGATTCCATCCCCAGCCTCAAACTGACCATCTGACGACATCTGACTGCAAAACTGACCTGTGAAACCTGTCGCCGAACAAAGATCAAAAAATGACTACAAGGAAACACTGTCGAACATGAAAAATTTCTAAGGCATGAAATCTTGGGCACCCCTAGCCTCCAAGGGCGCCTGGATTTTAGTGCCTTAGCCATTTTTATGAAAATTTCAACTTTTTCAAAATTTTGATTTGTGTGCGCGCTTCAGTGACTGAAGACCCTTGTTTGGCTGTCGATTTCTACCTGCCGGAGTAAAATTGAGTCTAATGATCTAGAAAATCAACGACTGTTCGTCAGTTCTGCGTTGAAGGAACAGCGTTGAAAATTTGAAACTAATCTCTGGTAGATGAACTTCCTCTGGTGATGACTCCCAAGCTCGTGCTTAGCCTTCTGAAAAAGCAGAATTGACCCAATAAAGAAAATTTGATCTTTTCCAGATTTTGTCTAGACCACGCTAATCGTGAAACGAAATTGACCAATCAAAATCAGGCACGACACTTGAATAGGAGATTCTATTTTTAGAAACTTTCTATTTTTAGGAAATTTTGCCAGCATCCATATCTCAAGAAACCAAAAAAACCTAATTTGACGTCTATTTTTAGAAACTTTCTAAAAATAGAAATTTCTATTTTTAAAAATTTTGACTTTTTGACTTTTTTGACGAAAATTTTTCTAGACTTTCTCAAAATGCCTTAATGAAGCCAAATTTTTTGATTGGACAACAATTGGCTTTGCTTGGGGACCATGTCGGATACTTACGGCAAAGGAGAACCGAGAATCTTTAGACTTTTCAAGCTTGGACCAGTGCTTTATCCATTGGGCAATAGAGTCAGGTAACTTTCCTAATCACCTAGAACAAGACTTTTCCCTACATCACCTAAGACCAAACTTCCTAAAATCACCTAAGAGTTGGAATTTCCCAGAACACAAAGAACACAATTGTCACATTACAAAAAGGGGAAAAACTTTACGACATAATGATTACATCACAGAAAGGGGAAACACATTACGAGAACAAAAAGTGTTCACAAACACTCTTTCTCCTGAGCGAGGATGAGAAGAACAAAGACTATCACATAAAATCGTCAACTGATTCAGATAAGTAAGAAACATCTCTCCTTAGCTGTGAAGATTGTCTTGACAGCACAGAACTTTTCTTTCTCTGCAACATCTCTTCAAAGAGCCATGGTTCAGGAGGATATTCACGTTCAGGCCACGAGAAATTCATGAGGAACTGGTTGATACGCCAAAGATCAGGTGGAGCATCTTCTTCTAAAGCGAGCAACCTCTGCAACAAGTGAAGGTACAGAATCTCCTTCTGAAGATATGTAGGAATGTCTTGTGGCCAAAGTATGCTTGTGGGAATGGTAGTCACCACATATATGATTTGACTTTCATTTATATCTTGAACGTATGCAACCTTGAACTCGGTCAGTGTATCATCTTCTGGAAAAGGTGTAAGCTGCTTATATACAACTCTCATTACTGATTCTTGGCTTATTGGATCCACAACTATCGTCACCCATTTTTCTATTGCTTCAAGAGTTTCTTCTTCATCATTGGTCATGTTTTCATCCACCCAACCCTTAGAGTCAGATTGATCATCCAGGTCTGGATGTTTGAACTCTTGATCATTGTCGAAGTACACTTGATGGGTAACATCTTCACCTGACAGTTCACTTTGCCATTCAATATTTTGAGTCTCGTCATCCTCTATAGTGTAATCTTCTTCACTGCAGATACCCGGCATCATCTCATCTTCAGCATTCATGTATCTCTCTTCTTCTAGTAAGTAAGCGAAATCAAAGACAGATTCATCTATGCTATGTGTTTCTTCTTCATCTTCTTGCTCGATCTCACATACGGCATATCTCACAAAACATTTGTCAAGAATTTCTAACTTTTCAACATCATCTTCTTTAGTGACCAAAACTAAATATTCCATGAACTTTTCTTCTCCATCAACCTCTTCATATGTTGTATTTAGTATTGGTTGTATAGAATCAATGAAATCTCTTTCTTGTACATGTTCATAGATAGATTCAACATCGTCTTCTTCACTATTGCGTATGAAGGATTCTTGGGACAAAGGTGAAGACGGGCTATATTGTAAAGGAAAATCTGCAGTATTTTCTGTTGAAGGATCACTTTCCCAGTGATGTAGAAAACAATTGAGATCCAATGATGAACTTTCCATATGATCTCTAGTTTTGAAAAATTCTTCTAAGAAGAAATCATCTTCAAAATGAAGATCATGTTCTTTCTCCAATTGCAACGTTTCTTTGACCTCTTCTTTGGATGTATCTGACACCAGTTCTTCAAACCAACCTTCAAAAGATGAGAAAAACAAATCTAATTCATTATTTCTTTCTGCAGTATGTTTGGTTTCTTCAGGTTCTTCCTCAAAGAAAGTTTGCAAGTTGTACATTTCCTCAGGTTCTTCCTTTGATTTGCCAATCGCGTAGACAACCTCCTAATTCTCTTCAATTATTTCTGACAGCATAACATATGTACCAAGACCCGTTTCTTGATATAGCACTTGTGCTTGAGGATACTAAGATTTCACCACCGTGAACCGTGACTTGGTTTCTGGTTCCAATTTGAAACTGCCTTTCTTTAAAGGAATGGTCGTAGATGACCAATCCAACTGTATCTCCCCTTTGAGATCTTTGCAGAAGCTTCTACTTAGCAACATCCCATAACTGGTTGGAATGTTAGCTACCAAGATAGTCATCATTATTTTTTTCTCGGGACAATCCGCCAACCGTACTTGAGCATCCTTCAATTGTCCAACCAACAGCACTGACTTATACTCAAGAGAGTAACACTTGTCATGTGTCTCGGTGCACGAGAGTCCTAATGCATTCATCACCCGCAAAGGCATGACGTTGTCTGAGGCTCTTGAATCAATGATACAATTGCTTAATTTATAGCCTCCTATATATAGTGAGATATAAAAAGGCTTGGGCTTCTCTTCTGCTAAAACGGAAGATTCAAGCAATGTAGGTTGCACGACAGTCTACTTCTTGACATACTTAACAATTCTATCCAACTGATCTAGATGGTCCTAAAGATATTCTAACTAAGAAATCCACACTTTTCTCTTCATCATGGAATCTGTTGTGACCTAATCACACATCGCCCCATTGCAAATGGGGACCCGCTTTTTTTTGAGCTCTAATGCTTTGCATTAAGTTTTTGATGATGTCCTAGGTTTATTGCATGATGAGGTTAGTGGTTGTTTGAGTTCTCAGTCTAGTTTCTAATTCAAGAGTCATTTGCTTTCGTTCTGAGATCAATCCTGATGCATGTTTGAGATCCTGAAAATGACTATGTCTGGTATCCTGAAATCTTGAAATCTTGAAATCCTGAAGTCCTGAAAAATTGACTAAGTCTGAAATCTGGTGGATCCTCCAAATTCTAGATTTTGCATGTTAAATCCGATGGATTCGAGACCTATCTCAAACATCCTGAAAGGTATATTGAAAAACATCGAGACCTATCTTCCAACTTATACTTAAATATATTTTTCAATAGACCTTGCCCTGAGAGACCCTGAAAATGGCTAAGTACTCCAGAGGATCCAAAGTCCTTGACCAGTGCGCCAAGACATGAGCAGGGTGTAAAATCTTGATGAAATGCACCACTTCCAATCAGAGAACAAAATGTGGATCCAATGCGACCCATCCAATGCGCCATTCTAGCAAAGGGTGTTGATTGATGTTTTAGCCAATTTAAAAGAAGATCCATAATCCTTAACCCATGTGGCTCAACCAATGCGCCGTTATAAAAGATGATAAGATCAAAGTTTTGAATGCATTCAATAGAGGATCTATAACCCTCAACCAGTGTGCCACATGCAATGCACCCTTATTAAGAAAGGATGATGAGTTTAGAAGGCATTTTATCTAAGCATCAAGATGTTTATCCAATGCGACCAAGGCAAAGGACTAGTTTGATGGAAGAATTGTAAGTTGTAAGATTAGGAATCAAGATACCCATCCAATGCGCCTTGACTACTCCACCCATTTCAAGAGAGGTTTAATTTCCTTAACCCAAATCAGCATCCAATGCGCCTATAGGAAGAAGAGACCAAACTTTCCAACCAATGCGCCACTACTAGGGAGGAGTCTAACTCAAGTTTCAAGTGCATCTTTCAAGTGAGGAATGAAATGGTGAACTGATGCGCCAAATCAAGAGGGCTGATTTAATTGGCAAAGGATGAAATTTTCAACGAAGACTCAAACCATTCATCTAATGCACCCTTGATGAAGTGGAGAGATAGTTTCATAAGGTTGAGCATGAAATCCTCAACTGTTGTGCCACTTTTAGGAAGAGGATTTAAAAAAACTTAACCAATGTGCCAAGGTGGAAAGGTTTGTTTTGAGTTTCAATATGTAGATTCTATGAGGATCTAAGACAAAGATGAAAACTGTGATCTGCTGTGCCATTTCCATGTAAGGTTAAATTGAAGATTTATAAAGGTTTCCGGAGGAAGATGAAATGCTGATCCATTTCAAGAAGATCCTAGATGTTGATCTGCTGCTCCAATCTCAAGAGGAGATTAAAATCTTCATCTGCTGTGCCAATACATGAGGATTCAAAATCTGGATGTAATGCACCAATACCAAGGGGAAATTGAAACATCCATCTACTGCGCCAATTTGTATGAATTCTTATTGAAGTCTCTGACAAGTTTAGAAGATCAAAATCTCTCAACATCTGTGCCTATTTGGGAGGAAGCTAAGTTTAAGTTATAAGACACCTTTCAATGAAGATTTAAAACCTTCAACCAATGCGCTAGCTTGAGGAAGATAGATTGCAAAGTTTCTTGATATTCATTCAACCGGGATTCAAAATCTTCAAGTGATGCGCCAAGATAGGGAGCTTGTCTTGATTGATGAAGATGATTTTAAACAAGGATCAAAAACCTCATCTAGTGTGCCACTAGTGGAGGGTGGTTTAACTCAAATTTTAAGACAATTTTCAAGCAGAGGATGAAATCTTTATCCAAAGCGCCACCTTGTTGTTAGGTTGAATTGAAGTTTTATGAAGGTTTTTTACCCAAAGATGAAAATCATGATCTAGTGAGCCTAGATCAAGGAGTCAGAAATAGTGATTTGAAAGTGGAATTTCAACCAGAAGATGCAATCTTCATCTAGTCTGCCACCTTAGTGAATGTTCAAGGGGAGATCAAAACCTCCATCTAGTGTGCCAATACCAAGAGGATTCAAAATTGCTATCTAGTGCGCCCTGTCTAGTATGTGGTGTAATTCAAGCTACACGAAGAAATTTTAACCAAAGCATGAAATTGCTAACCAGTGCGCCACCTTGGATTGGGATTATATTTAGATTTTATGACTTTTTTTTTAGCAAGAATTAAATTCAACATCTAATGCGCCTAGGCTTAGAAGGGATAGTAATTGATTTATAATGATTATTTTGTGTTGTAAGATCAAGAGGATTGATATTGCTTCTCTGTTTGTTTTGTAGGAACAAGGAGCTTTGATGAAGCTAAGGAGTCATTGAAGAGGTAAAAGCTTGAACCACCTTTATGCTAGGTGTGAAGTCAACAAGTTGCCATGTTGAAGAAAACATCATAAGCTTCTCCAAGTGATCACTTCAAGTTCAACATGTCGACACTCTTCATCTTCATCAACATCAAGCATTCCAAAGGCATCTATAAAGTTTCAAGTTCCTCTGGTACATTCAAGCCTCCTTGAGAAGTCATCTACTCCACACATAAGGAAGGTGTTATCACCAATAGCTACACCCCAAAAGACCTTTCAAGTTGGAGCATTTCATCTTGTTAAGATCACATCAAGTTCAAGTATACTTCATCATGTTAGCACTCATTCTGACCTGGAGGCTGATTTCTCATGTTTAGGGGGTTTCTTCATTTGAACCCTATGTCTTCTTGCCCATTTTCCTAAGTGTTGGACCTCCTCAGCATATTTTCAGCTGCATCATCATATTTTCCTGAGCAGGAGGTCATCATCATCATGTTCTCTGTCGACTGGTTTTTCATCAGGATCATCGTATTTCAATATCAGGTGATGTTTGGATAACATCCCGATCCTGCTGATGAGCTACAATGTGCCTTAATTTTCTTGCGGAGGGTGATTTTTCAAATATCCGGTGATCTTCCAATTATCACCCTGCCCTTTTATGATGATGATGTTGCCCTGATCTTCTGAAGGGGTCATTTTCTAAGTTGTTCAACCCGGCCTATGTTTTCTTAAGGGTCGTCTTCATCATCATGATCATATTTCCGGTTATCACCGTGTTGCTTGCGAGGGTCATCATATTTTCTGCCTGCATGATCTTTCGCCGGGGTGATATTTTAACATCGGGTGATCTTTGTTAAGATCATCCTGATGATGTTGCTGTAAAGATCTAAGTGTGACCCGATATTCACCAGGGTCATCATATTTTGGACGTCAGGATGATCTTAGTCAATATCATCCTGATGATGTTGTATCATTTCATGTTCGTTGTTTTATCATCCTGATGATGATGGTATCAAGAAGGTTGTTGCCTGTCGGCTTCGTGCATTATCTAGTGGGGGGTGATCTTTTCAAATATCTGGCATATTCATCTATCACCCCGATCTTACAATGTAGCTACAGTGCAGCATGATATTTGTGCATCAGGATGATATTTCCAAATATCCGGTTATCTTCCGAATATCATCTTGATGCCGACATGTGGTGGTGACGTCATCAAGGTCCGAGGGGTCATATTTCTAACATTACTCATCTTATGAAGATCCCCCAATGTTGTGAATATGATGATGACGTCATCCGGATGTGAGGAGGTGCGCAGTAGGCAGATATGCTGATGATGTCAGCAGGATATGACGATGACGTCATCAGGATGTTCATCGGCCAGACTTTTGGTATCGACTAGGCAGGAGGATCTTCCTCCGATGGATCAGGTTGTGCCGATGAAGGCGATTATCATGCAGGTGATATTGTGATGATGATGCTGACGTCAGGGTGATTTTTTAAGCGACAGGATATCATGCTGCTGGAGGATGATGATGAAGGTTTATACTAGTATCGTTGGGAGCCAAAGCACTGACATCATATATGCTCGCGACCTAGTATATAAGGTGATGAAAAGGTCACCGCGGGGTGCATGTGGGATAATTGATATCCTGCATATTTGAAATATCATGACGATGTATCTTGGCGGGAAGTGGTTGCGATCGACTGTTAGATGTTCTTCCCAAGGCCGCGGGTTGGTGCGCCATTAATGGCGATTGTTGCAGAGGTATGGGCGATGGCGTGGACGGATCTAGTACCCGATTGAAGATCTGGATCCCTAGGCGGCGGCGCAAGACTCGAGATTTCTTCTTGTCTCCTCTCCCACCTGCTGCATTGAATGTTTGAGCGCCATTTTTTCTGATACTGTGTATCTGGCGGGATTTTTGGTCAACCATGTAATTAATTGCTGTGGTACACTACCTGGCTGTTATAAGCAGGAAGTGTTACTCATTTGTGGTTGTTGAAAGTTGAAGATTTTTGGCTCTGTAATTCAAAACAAGCTGATCTGGTTGCTCTGTACAGTTAAACCTGTGAGTCTATGTATCTCTTGTTGTATGTTTTGGCATGAACCCACTGATTTCATGATTAATCTTATATGAGAAATGCTATCTTAGCATGTGTTTTGTTAATTCTGTCTCCAGTATTGCATGTATTCTTCTTCTGAATCTGGATATCTGGGTAATGTTTAGATTCTAGAGCATAGAATTCCTATGTTGAATGTCTGATCTTTTAACTTCTGCTCAAG
Source organism: Cunninghamia lanceolata (assembly GCA_027924645.1). Classification (NCBI taxonomy): domain Eukaryota; kingdom Viridiplantae; phylum Streptophyta; class Pinopsida; order Cupressales; family Cupressaceae; genus Cunninghamia; species Cunninghamia lanceolata. Next base: position 374,167 of record BSBN01001760.1, read on the forward strand.
GGGTAGATTAAACTATTTTCAGGTTGAACATTGGGAAGGGTATACTGCAGTAGGGATGCCATAAGTAGAGATAACTTAACACTCTTTATTGGGAGATATCTGTAAGGCAGGTATCACATATATCCCCCTGAAATCCAGTTTTAGTTGTTCATGCTGATCATTCACAGGTGTATGTCTACTGACTCCAGGCCCTGGATAGGCACCAATCTTGCTTTGTGTTTGTGTTACAACCATGTCCAGCTTTGCATCCAAACTTGAAATCAAAATCTAAATCTAAAGCAATCTTTAGGGCATTAGAATTAGTTTTAGGATCCTCAGTCCTCTGTCTACAACTACAAATAGGCCCAAAGCTAGCCCCTTTGCTCTTATCTTTCAGTTTTGGTCTACTTACAGGAGGACTTATCTGCTTTCTGTCAGCATCCCAGCCTTGTATGCATGTCCTCATGGATGTTGAGTAGGGAATACCCCCTAGGTCTTGCAGAGCCTGAAGAAGAAGAGGAGATAAAATATAGAGTCTATCTCCTACACTGTTGGCCCCTGGCCCAAAGATCCTGTTGATCACTGATGGCTACCTTGTAGGGAAATCTGGGAATAAGCATCCAGTCTGGGAAAAAACCAACACATCAGCTGCATCATGTCAAAGACACTTCATCCATTCAACTTCAAAGACTCTTCAATCTTCAAGTCCATGAGAGATCATCTATTCGGTATCATGAATCAAGCATCATCATCATCTACTCTATACTACACTCTTCAATAAGATGCATCCAAAGAACATCAACCTACCTACAAGAAGAAGAAAGAATCACGAAGTTAGTCAAAAGAAGCAACATCTATCATACATATCTAGTTTACAAGAAAGTGAACAAGGCAAGATCTACAAGATGCATTTTGAAATAGGCAAGTTCAAAGCAATCACATTGAAGACATCATCACAAGATGATATAATTTGGAAATATGATAAGGTGGCACCTACATGGAAGACACTCGTCATCAAGCCAATCACAGTCTGCCACATCATTTGACAAGCAAGAAGATAGAGAGGACGTCCATGTGGAAGATGCTTAAAAGATTCCATCTTATCTTATCTTCTTGGAAAGCGTGCCTCCATTGCCTCTCTCATGTACTAAAAATAGCAAGTTGTTGTAACTACCTACTGAGGTGGCATGATCTGAGCCCTTGGCTATCTGGATTGATCCTAGCCTTTCATTGTACTCTGGAGCTCTATATAAAGGCCTTGTTGCCTCATTTGTAAATTCATTAGATCAGATATTAGATATTAGTTTGTAGACAAGTAGGAGTAGAATAGAAGAGACTCTCAAAATTCTCTGAGAGGACTTGAAGTTGTTGTAAATATTTCTCAAGATTAATGCAAAAACATTAGAGTTCATTATTTGGTGTTAAGTGTTGTCTTGTGGAATCTCATGGTTTCCAGTATTTTGATGAAGTGGAGAGATGTTTCAAGTATATTAGAAATATATTAGCAGCTCTTTGATGTTATGTATGTTGTACTGAATATTTGATCAACTCCTAGCTCGTGCTTTTAACATTCATCGCCGGTGAAGTGTTGTGTAAAGCTAGTCTGAGCTTCATCATTTGCTTAAGTTCAATTGTGGATGCTTGTTTGAGCTGCACCATCCGATGGGTGCTTATATAAGCCTTGATGATTTGAAAACCATTTGTTTACCTTAGGAGATTGCACCGACTCCATGTAGTTGTAGGCATCCTTGGCGAAGTGGAGTTAGGTTAATTCAGGAGTTTGTCTATTTATGCATCATCATTACCTCATTGACCTTAGATTAGTCTCTAAACCTTACCTTTTTCCTTTTTTTTTTTATCGTTGATACATCATGTATACTCCATCCACACTGAAAAGAGAAATAAGCTAAGTGAATGAAGAAGTCTAACGTAAGTCCCTTTGTGATTATCAGCAAGATCACATGTAATCACTGAGTTCATCCACTATGAATTATAAGAAAAGGAACCTTGGAGTTGTCTCAATTGATCACTTTGTTTAGCATTCGAGAGACTTTATTCAAGAGAGAGTTGGATACTCAGTATTTTACTCTATTGTTGACTTGTCGAAAAATAATCATCAACATTTTTGGCTTTAGAAGGAGGGCCTAAACATGGATATTCTTCATTTCAAGTAGAGCACCTAGATACTCCAAAGTGGTGGATTGAAGCTTGACGTAGACTTTCAAAGAAGATTCAAGATTTCAAGATCTCTTATAGTTCAAAAAAAAAAGTAGAAAATTTCAAAAAATACAAAAAAAAATAGAAAGTTGAAAAAAAAAGCAAAAAATCAAAACATAAAAAAATCAAAAGATGGCTTTCTCAACCAGGGATTCGAGATTGGATATGTGGCAAGTTGTTTGGTATGATCCTGCAAATTCGACTCCAGTTGTTCTCCAACTATGGTGGTCATTGAATGAGCGTCTTGGTGGCAAGAGTTTGAAAGACTTCAAGTGCAAGTATGGATGTCGTATTCACAATACAAATGATCATAGAGAAGCAGATTGTATAACATTCTTATCGAGGATGGATTTAGCAGTGCAGAAGAAAATTTCATTCTTACAAGTACATGAGCCAGTGGTATTTTCAAAGATAGATCCTAATACTCCTGTCGATGGTGAAGCATTCAAGAAGCTTAAAGATAAAATCAAGAAGGAATTAAAGAGTCCTAAGGATTTAGGTATTGATGATATATTGCTTCCTAGAAATTGGTGTAGGGTGCATGATATAGATCATTTGGAATACACTTGTGAGAAATGCTTTGAAGCAATTCATCAAGCCATGCAGGGAGTAGAAGCTGGTGTATCTGTTGAGGAAGAAGTCCTTATTACAAAGAATCTTGATAAGCAATGTACCAGTGAAAAAGAGTATGAATATGAGTTTATCAATCCTGAAGAGATAGAAGCATTCAGACAAAGGTTATCCAAGGCTTTAGAGGTTTGTCAACAAGGTTTAACAGATGTTAGAGCACTTGAAGTGGCAATTGAGGAAGAAAGAAGCTTGAGCTTGTGGCAAGAACTTGAATTTGATGAAGACAAGTTTCTTGAGGAATATGCATCTACGTTACATCAAAAGATCCTTGAGAATGAGCTACAGGAAGTACAAAAGACATTGTTAGGACATCATGAATTAGAAGCTTTGCAAAGGAATTTAGAAGATATTATTCAAGAGTATGTTGATGAAGGGCCTATGAATAGACAAGAGCAATTCAGCTCGATGCTCGACGCTTCTATCATTATATAAGAAGATATCAAGCTGAAGAAGAGAATGTCAATTGAAGAACATGCTGCTTTTATGGATGCTAAAATCAAGAAGTTGTTGACACCATTGCTAGAAATCACAAAAGAGTTGGATGATGAAATCAAGCAATATGAAGAAGACGAGAAGCTCATCAACCATCAATGGTGACCTCCGAACGGATGCTTAGAGTATGATCAAATGCTTGGTAGGCCATGTCTCACTGATAACAGCAAGCATCAGGTTGTATTTTTCCCTTCTATTGATTGGAAGAATATTGAAGTTGAACATCATGAACTTCTAATTGATAGTATTGATAGTATTGATATTGATTATCTTGAACATGTTGAATATATTGAATATGAATTTGATTATGGGGAATTGGGTAGAACAACTTGCATTTGGATAAATCATGGTCCCGATGAAAATCCTAAATTGATCATAATACCTCTGGAAATTTTTCCTACATTTGAGGACTATCGCCTGAAAATTTTTCTCTGAGTTTAAAGATGAATTTGCCCGGTTGAGAACTGTCACTGCTGCATTGCTACTTTTGTACATACTGAATAATCATGTTAGGGCATGTGTATACTCAGTCTCCTAGGTTGGATCTCTCTGATGTTTGTACATAGCTAGGTTAGAGTAAGATTTTCTTTCATATTGCGTCTTAGAGTAGATTTGCTCCCTTGAGGTCATTTGACTCAAGTGTTGGTTTAGTTTTTCTTTTGTATCGCTTGTTTGTTGTTTTCTTTTCCTTAGCTTAGTTGTTGGTTTATTTTGCTTTCATATATTAGTTGTTTGCTTTCTGTGGGTGTTAGTTGTTTTTAGTTCATGTTGTGTCGGGTTTCCTATTGGTAAGAAGGTGGTGATATCCTAAACACGTACTCTAGTTTTAATTCATGATAGTATGTTGGTTCATTTCTTAGACACCCATTCAAGAAAGTCTTAGAATCTGAAGACGTTTTTCTTTCTATTTTTCATCTTGTTAGACTTTGGACTTGACTCGAAAGTTAACCATATATTGTGTCTTGACACTGCTATCTTCTAGTCATAATATTCTAAAATGCCAAATCTAATTTTATAAATTCTTATGTGTTCCTTTGAGAAATTTGGGTCATGATTGATGGATTTCCCATGGATTCAATCGCTAGTGTCAGATAGCATGACTGCTTGCTCTTGGGAGATGAGTCAGTTGTTCGGTATTGACTGAAGTATTTTGAGGTATTATACTTTACACATCATAATGATGCCGAAGTTCCTAGGAAAGTCTTTGTGAGTCTGGATCAAGTGAAATCTCAAGGTAATTCATGTTTCCACTTCTGTTCCATAATAAGCATTTTGCATAATTCCATCTCATTCATTCCGCTTACCACACCTCATATACACAATAAAAGCCTCCATCCATTTCATTTGAAAGCAATAAAGTTTCCATCCACTTTTCTACTTCCATCGAATAATGAATTTGAGTCTGATGTCTGAATCATTTATACGGTCATGTTCTCCATTGCATACTCCAGAAGGATAAGTTGAAGTCCTTATGAATCATTTGGAGTATTTCCATGTCAATATCCTTTCCAAATGACCTTCGCCATTGCATATAATTCAAGGTCAAGATGTTGGTGTTCCCATCTGCTCCGTCTAAATCCTCCTTTATCCACCCATTATATATGTTCACTTCACCTTCATTACTATGCAAAGTCTTGAAGCATGTAACTATCCATACCTTTTGTCATCCATCCTTCTTCCGCTTTTCCTAAATCACATGGCCATATTTCCTCATCCATTCACCCATTTCCTAATCATGATCAATGAATGTGAGTGTCGTCTGAACTAGAAGCTTGCAGTTCCTTTCACTCATTTCGTAGTTCCATAAAATAAATATTCGGATGCTTTTACCCATCAAATAAGAAAATTCCTGAAAATCTTAAGATCTCTATATGTCATGTCCCAATATTAAGATATTGTTTAAATTAAAGATTTAAACATTATAAAGATAATTGCAATATTAAATTAACTAATATAATTATTGACAAGAATATATTATATTCATAAAAGACAAATATAAATAATAATAATATTATTATTTTTAATATTATAGTTAAATATATATAAATAAATATAAGATAAAGTCTTATAATGAGCGATCCCCAATAAAAGTTGAAGACAACTATAATAAACAATATTTAATGACAAGATAAAGGAATCAATTAAAGATTTTGAAAGACAATGAAAATGTGTTTAGGAAGGTAGCGTCAATATGGCATAAGACAAAATCATTATGTAAACTCATAAGGCAAATCCATACAATCCCATAAGGAAAATATCAAGACAAGATTAAATATTATCACCACGACTTCATTCAGCAATGTAAGAAGACAATAAGTATAATGTAGTGATTATAAATAAAACCGATCCTACCTATGTAATCATTGTGCATTAGAAATAATATAGCTTTGTTTAATAGAATATAACTAATCTTATTTAAGATAATGAAAGAGAGGCAGCGGTAATATGAATGGTCATCACTCTTGCAAGGGGTATCTAGAAGATACAAAATAGAAAGAGAAGCATTCGATTAAGAGGAGGGAGTGATCAATAACAACATCAGCGGTCAAACCATTGAAAGATAATCCTTCGACCCATCTAGGAATCAGATCATTCAGAAATATCTCATCCTCAGCATAAAATACAGATTGATAGAAGAGTCTAATCATCATAAAGAATGGGCACATCCTCAGAATTGGTTCAGATCAGCACTCAAGCGATTGGCATATATCAATCTTGGAAGTCAACAATGCATCGAATCATTTTCTATTTCAAGCATCTAAGAAGAAAGACATATGTGAATAATAAGTACGGACATAGCAGCAATCAAAAATTTTGAGTTCTTCAAGGCATCAATCCAAACATCAAATATTATTATTAATTCATATAAGAGCATCTTTCAAGACTGCAACCCATCTTTTCTTAGCATGTAAGCATCTTTATAATATTTTATTCCTCTTTACCTGATGGGCGGTCGTACCAACACAGGTATGAAGAAAATAGTATTCCTGTTTCATTCTTAATAGCAATTATTATGTAGGCAGTCATATGCAATTGATCATGATAATGTATTTGCATCATTTATGATAACTCTTAGTTATGAACAGTCATATGATGGCTCTCATAAATGTATCAATTATGATTTATGGGCAGCAATCATATGCTTGTTCTCATCATAATAACTCTGACTTATGTACAGCCATTCTTAGTAATACATTCCATTATCCATGATGATATAATCATCATGAATAATGAAATGTAAACAGTCATATAGAATGATCATTTAAAATATATCTATGATGCAATAATTCAAGTGATTTATCTTGTAAACAATTATGTATAATGATATGTGATTTGCTAACCTCATATGAGAGATAGGGAAGAAAGGTACCAAGAGGCCACATGGGTAATATCAAGGCCTTGGTCACATGAGGTATAAGGTACCCATGATTCAAAGAATGCTTATCACATAGAGGCCTTGTCGCATGAGGTATAAGGTACCCATAGTGCAAGGATAGTGATGTAATGGCCTTGGTTACTTGATGTAAGGCATCATAAGAGTACCAAGGAGTCTCATAGAGGCATTGACTCTAAGGTATTAAGGATACCATATTGAGTCTAAGGATAGAGACATTAGAGCCCCATAGTGGATAACGGTAACTCTCCTCTAATCTCCCATAGGTTGTTAACAAATGACATATGAATAGATAGATAGATTGCAATGTATATTGATGTAAATCATAGATCATGTGAAATGTCATGATAGAGAATATGCAAGGCATATTGATGATGATCATGAAAGTAACATGTGAAATGTTAATGATATGCAAGGCATATGAATAGTGATCATAAGAGTAACATGTGAAATATAAATGATAGATAATGTGCATTGAAGCAATCATAAGATTAGCAATAGTGATATGCATTGAAAGTATTTATATATAGATACATGATAATGCTATGCATTGAAAGTAATCATAGATTGATGATAGTAATGTATTGATAGTAATCTATGATGAACTAAGTTATGAATTGGCATTTGATCATATAAATGATAGGAAATGAAAAAATGTACTAATGTTCTCTTTTTGCAAGTTGAAATTTGTGAACAAGGTAAAGGGGTTTTGATTTGTGACAAGGGGACATTACACTATACCTTAGCACAAATGCCAAAAATCAAAGCAGGCTCAAAAGATCATTTCATTCCTCTAAGAAGAGCCAAGTGAAAATTTGAGTACTTAAGTTCAAAAAGCCAAATCCAAAAAGGCTTCTGCATCCAGTAAGTCCATTTCCATCCATTCCATTCCATTCTCGTTTCATCTGAAATATCAAATTCATTCATCCCACGAAATGAAATTAAAAAGAAATTCTAAGTTCATGGAGGTCATTACTAGTTATCATCCATTCTTGTTCCCATCATTCATTTCCCTTCCACTTGCAAGCTTCGAGGTTTAGGTTGATATAAACAAACGTTGATTATGGTTTCATCGTGTCCTTTCGGTTATGTATATCATCCATTTTCACTACCTTTCCCATCATCCAATATATCACATCATTCATTTGGTTTATGACTAAATACACTTTCACTTATCTATTTTGTATAATCCACATCATAGTCCACTGTTTTCATTCACCTTATCATTTCATCGTTTCCTACCAACATCAGGGTGTACACTGACTTGACATGGTTTTGTATGGACCACTGTGTTATCTGCAGAATCAAACTCAGGAGTTCTTTCCATTTGTTACTACGGTGAAAACCTGGCAAACAGGCGTTGTATGTAATGATTTTGTCTATAAAAAAATAAAAATAGTAAAGAGAAATTTTTCGTCCACTAGTGAAAACCACCATTGGTGGTGCCTTTGATAAGTACCATGATGAAAACCTAGCAAACAGGTGTCATGGTAGAGACACTCTGTCTCGTTTCACTCCTTTCCATTTCATTTCATTTCTGATCATTTTCATATCACCCTGTCCTATCATTACTCCGTTCAATATCATTGCATACCATCATATGTATATATGTCTGTTCATCTGCTTTTCATGAATTTACCTAGCTTGAGACAGGTGAGTTTAGATGATCCTAGCTACAAAGGGATGGAAATGAATGCAAGTGTCCGCACTTGAAACCTCAAATATGGATAGTTGCGCTGGCAATTGGTTTTGATTCTTTGATCAGGAAGTCGTGTTTATTTGATCAAGTGTGTGGGTGTGCATGGAAATGTTGAAACTTGATTTTTGTTTATCCTTGGAACATTTAAGAAGTTGTTTTAATTGAAATCTATCTTTAATCACACATCAGAAGATGTAGTGTCTTGATCCAATCTATGCTTCTTTTCCTTTTTGAGTTTGTCATCTCACTAGCTGATAGGTAGAAGAGGAGTGTTTGAAGTTTTTGAGTCTGGATTGAGTATTTGTCTTTGAAATGTTCAGGAACATTTATTTACGTTGACTCTAGATGTTGTGACCTAATCACACATTTCCCATTGCAAATGGGGACCCCCCCCTTTTTTAGCTCTAGTGCTTTGCATTAAGTTTTTGATGATGTCATATGTTTATTACATGATGAGGTTAGTGGTTGTTTGAGTTCTCAGTATAGTTTCTAATTCAAGAGTCATTTTCTTTCGTTCTGAGATCAATCCTGATGCATGTTTGAGATCCTGAAAATGACTATGTCTAGTATCCTGAAATCATGAAATCCTAAAAAATTGACTAAGTCTGAAATCTGGTGGATCCTCCAAATTCTACATTTTACATGTTAAATCCGGTGGATTCGAGACCTATCTTAAACATCCTGAAAGGTATATTGAAAAACATCGAGACCAATCTTCCAACTTATAATTAAATATATTTTTCAATAGACCTTGCCCTGAGAGACCCTGAAAATGGCTAAGTACTCCAGAGGATCCAAAATCCTTGACCAGTGCGCCAAGACATGAGCAAGGCGTAAAATCTTGATGAAATGTGCCACTTCCAATCAGAGAACAAAATGTGGATCCAATGCGACCCATCCAATATGCAATTCTAGCAAAGGGTGTAGATTGATGTTTTAGCCGATTTAAAAGAAGATCCATAATCCTTAACCCATGTGACTCAACCAATGCACCCTTATAAAAGATGATAAGATCAAAGTTTTGAATGCATTCAATAGAGGATATATAACCCTCAACTAGTGTGCCACATGCAATGCGCCCTTATTAAGAAAGGATGATGAGTTTAGAAGGCATTTTATCTAAGCATCAAGATGCTTATCTAATGCGACCAAGGCAAAGGACTAGTTTGATGGAAGAATTGTAAGTTGTAAGATCAGGAATCAAGATACCCATCCAATGTGCCTTGACTACTGCGCCCATTTCAAGAGAGGTTTAAGTTCCTTAACCCAAATCAGCATCCAATGCGCCTATAGGAAGAAGAGACCAAACTTGCCAACCAATGCGCCACTACTAGGGAGGAGTCTAACTCAAGTTTCAAGTGCATCTTTCAAGCGAGGAATGAAATGGTGAATTGATGCGCCAAATCAAGAGGGATGATTTGATTGGCAAAGGATGAAATTTTCAACCAAGACTCAAAACATTCATCTAATGCGCCCTTGATGAAGTGGAGAGATAGTTTCATAAGGTTGAGCATGAAATCCTCAACTGCTGCGACACTTTTAGGAAGAGGATTTAAAAAACCTTAACCAATGTGCCAAGGTGGAAAGGTTTGTTTTGAGTTTCAATATGCAGATTCTATGAGGATCTAAGATAAAGATGAAAACTATGATCTGTTGTGCCATTTCCATGTAAGGTTAAATTAAAGATTTATAAAGGTTTCCGGAGGAAGATGAAATGCTGATCCATTTCAAGAAGATCCTAGATGTTGATCTGCTGCTCCAATCTCAAGAGGAGATTAAAATCTTCATCTGCTGCTCCAATACATGAGGATTCAAAATCTGGATGTAATGCGCCAATACCAAGGGGAAATTGAAACATCCATCTGTTGCGCCAATTTGGATAAATTCTTATTGAAGTCTTTGACAAGTTTAGAAGATCCAAATCTCTCAACTGTTGCGCCTATTTGGGAGGAAGCTAAGTTTAAGTTATAAGACACCTTTCAATGAAGATTTAAAACCTTCAACCAATGCGCTAGCTTGAGGAAGATAGATTGCAAAGTTTCTTGATATTCATTCAACTGGGATTCAAAATCTTCAAGTGACGCGCCAAGATAGGGAACTTGTCTTGATTGATGAAGATGATTTTAAACAAGGATCAAAAACCTCATCTAGTGCGCCACTAGTGGAGGGTGGTTTAACTCAAATTTTAAGGCAATTTTCAAGCAGAGGATGAAATCTTTATCCAAAGTGCCACCTTGTTGTTAGGTTGAATTGAAGTTTTATGAAGGTTTTTTAACCAAAGATGAAAATCATGATCTAGTGCGCCTAGATCAAGGAGTGGGAAATAGTGATTTGAAAGTGGAATTTCAACCAGAAGATGCAATCTCCATCTAGTCCACCACATTAGTGAATGTTCAAGGGGAGATCAAAACCTCCATCTAGTGTGCCAATACCAAGAGGATTCAAAATTGCTATCTAGTGTGCCCTGTCTAGTATGTGGTGTAATTCAAGCTACATGAAGAAATTTTAACCAAAGCATGAAATTGCTAACCAGTCTGCCACCTTGGATTGGGATTATATTTAGATTTTATGACTTTTTTTAGCAAGAATTCAATTTGGCATCTAATGTGCCTAGGCTTAGAAGGGTTAGAAATTGATTTATAATGATTATTTTGTGTTGTAAGATCAAGAGGATTGATATTGCTTCTCTGTTCTTTTTGTAGGAACAAGGAGCTTTGATGAAGCTAAGGAGTCATTGAAGAGGTAAAAGCTTGAACCACCTTTATGCTAGGAGTGAAGTCAACAAGTTTTCATGTTGAAGAAAACATCATAAGCTTCTCCAAGTGATCAGTTCAAGTTCAACATGCCGATACTCTTCATCTTCATCAACATCAAGCGTTCCAAAGGCATCTATAAAGTTTCAAGTTCCTCCAGTACATTCAAGCCTCCTTGAGAAGTCATCTACTCCACACATAAGGAAGGTGTTATCATCAATAGCTACACCCCAAAAGACCTTTCAAGTTGGAGCATTTCATCATGTTAAGATCACATCAAGTTCAAGTATACTTCATCAGCTGCATCATGTCAAAGACACTTCATCCATTCAACTTCAAAGACTCTTCAATCTTCAAGTCCATGAGAGATCATCTACTCTGTATCATGAATCAAGCATCATCATCATCTACTCTATACTACACTCTTCAAGAAGATGCATCCAAAGAACATCAACCTACCTACAAGAAGAAGAAAGAATCACGAAGTTAGTCAAAAGAAGCACATTCTATCATACATATCCAGTTTACAAGAAAATGAACAAGGCAAGATCTACAAGATGCATTCCCAAACAGACAATTTCAAAGAAATCACATCGAAGACATCATCACAAGATGATATAATTTGGGAATATGCTAAGGTGGCACCTACATGGCAGACACTCGTCATCAAGCCAATCACAATCTGCCACATCATTTGACAAACAAGAAGATAGAGAGGACGTCCATGTGGAAGATGCTTTAAAGATTCCATCTTATCTTCTTGGAAAGCATGCCTTCATTGCCTCTCTCATGTACTAAAAATAGCAAGTTGTTGTAACTACCTACTAAGGTAGCATGATCTGAGCCCTTGGCTATCTGGATTGATCCTAGCCTTTCATTGTACTCTGGAGCTCTATATAAAGGCCTTGTTGCCTCATTTGTAAAGTCATTAGATCAGATATTAGATATTAGTTTGTAGACAAGTAGTAGTAGAATAGAAGAGACTCTCAAAATTCTCTGAGAGGACTTGAACTTGTTGTAAATATTTCAAGTAGATTAGAAATAGATTAGCAACTCTTTGATGTTATGTATGTTGTACTGAATATTTGATAAACTCCTAGCTCATGCTTTTAACATTCATCACAGGTGAAGTGTTGTGTAAAGCTAGTCTGAGCTTCATCATTTGCTTAAGTTCGATTGTGGATGCTTGTTTGAGTTGCGCCATCCGATGGGTGCTTATATAAGCCTTCATGATTTGAAAACCATTCGTTTACCTTAGGAGATTGCACCGACTCCATGTAGTTGTAGGCATCCTTGGCAAAGTGGAGTTAGGTTAATTCAGGAGTTTGTCTATTTATACATCATCATTACCTCATTGACCTTAGATTAGTCTCTAAACCTTACCTTTTTCCTTTTTTTTATCGTTGATACATCATGTATACTCCATCCACACTAAAAAGAGAAATAAGCTAAGTGAATGAAGAAGAAGTCTAACATAAGTCCCTTTGTGATTATCAGCAAGATCACATGTAATCACTGAGTTCACCATTATGAATTCTAAGAAAAGGAACCTTGGAGTTGTCTGGATTGATCACTTTGTTTAGCATTCGAGAGACTTTATTCAAGAGAGAGTTGGATACTCAGTATTTTACGCTATTGTTGACTTGTCAAAAAATAATCATCAACAGAATCAACTATATCAAATTTTGCTGAAGATGGATCTTGAGCAATTTTGACTTTGTCATGTGGTGGCTTAACATTGGAAGTGGAAGCCACTTCCTTCCCCCTTTCTTTTGATCTCAGTTTATCCTCTTCTTCTTTCTGTGCCTTGAAATGTTGAGCATGTGTAAACATAGGTGTAGAAAGATTTTTATGATTCACCGCAAGATAATATTGACGAAGATCCTCTTGTTATTCCTTTATTAAAACGGGTTTATTCAGAAGTATCCCATAGTAGAGTCGTCATCGAAGTTGTCCATCTGTGGTAAGACAACATTCGCACTTGGGGAAGGGACTATGTTGGAAAGGGGCACAGTATCAGCATATCCCATGATCTGATTCATTCTTAGTTTTTCAGGACATGTGGCTTTGGTATGTGCATCGGTTTCATGAAAGGAACAAAACACTGCATTTTGAGCAGCATCAACTGCTTGTCTTGGTGGAGGTGCTGGCAACCTGGGCTTGTAGTTATTGAAAGGCTGAAAATTTTTCCTCTTAGGTTGGTATGGTTGCTGCGGTTGGTATTGTTGTTGTGACTGATACGGCTGTTGTGCAGGTTGCCCTTGAGCAGGCAACTTTCTCTTCATAATAGTCACTTCATTTGCTACCTTCTGTAGCAGTGGATCAATAGACTCTATACAAGAGGCCTGATTGAATCTGTCTTCATCTTACCAGATGTAATCATGTCATCCTCTAACTTGATGGCATTTTCTTGTACATTGGATAATTTTGTTTCATTAGCCGATCTCAAAAAGAAGGCTATCTCAAAAGGAAGAGCGTTAATGAAACTGCTCAACAGAATTTGTGGAGATGGATTGAGAGTATGAAAAAGTCGTGTAACCAGGTGATTAAACCTTGCTACGAACTCCCTCATTGGTTCATTGTTTTCCATTTTTGAATTTGAAAGTTCGGCAAACAATCTATGTCCATCTTCGGCAGGTTTGAATCTTGCCAAGAATTTCTCGCTCATAGTTGCCCAATTTGTAATGATGCTTGGCTCCAGATGATTGAACCAATCAGCAGCATTTCCTATGAGAGTCTCAACGAAGAGACGCACAGCAACATCTTCATGTGATACATGCAAAAGGGCGCAATTTGTTGTGAATGCAGAGATATGTTCATCAAGATGTTGAGTTCCATCGTTGTGGAACCAGGGAAAGTGCTTCCTTGACCCCTTTGGTAACTCATGATGTGCTTGGAGGGCCAAAGGTCCAATGTTATCACCCCAAGGCAATGGGGGTGGTCGCCTCTAATTCTGATCATTGTGATTGTTATTATTTGCATCGCTCTAGGCTGGATTTCCTCTTGAGGTTCTTCCTGCTTGACTTCAAGAACTAACTGGACTTTAGGAACTATGTTGGATGCCTCTCCAACTTCAGTAGGAACAAGATCTTGAAAGAAAGGATCCATAGCACCACCTTTTCCCATTCTTGAATAAACCCTATGAGCCAGGATTATCTATTGCCACGTAGGAGATGGTAATACAGGTCTTCCAGCCGCAAGATCTACTTTGTGTTCTTCGTCAACAATAGTAGCCGTGTTTCTCTACTGATCAAGACTTTCCTTTTGCGCAAATATGAAACTCCTTAGGCTACTAATGATGTCCATTTGCTCTCCTTCCACTCGTACAATATTTGGTTGAATAATAGGTGGTGTAAGATTTGGTTGTTGAAATGGAGCAATAGGATGCCATAGAGTCATCCCGTGTCATAAGCCTAAATTTGCTTGAAGTTTTATGCCTCGTGCCACATGGTGGGCGCCAGGAAATTGTTGGCATTTCAATTCGCACCTCTGGAATGCGAGTTGGAAATGGATAGCTATGCACAGATAAACTACTCTCCTATTGTGAGGGGGAGTTCCCTTTTCGCTGATGTTCGCTGAAAAGATAAATAAATTAAATTCGCCTATCTTCTTTTTGATTCTCAGCTGCGAGCACAAGGTTATAAAACTCTTTTCGCTGCAGTAGAGGTTTTTACTTTTTAAAACTTCTAACTATAGCTAGGCCTAAACTAATGACGCTTTTGATTATCTGAGTAAACACAGAGCACATAGATCAGAAGTGGACGAGGAATGATTTGTTTTTAACACAAAAACTTGAATAAGCTTCTCTCAGATTTACATCACAAGATGCATTGTACTTTAATGATGAAAGCTGAAAAAAAATTTAAACAAGCCACACATCTGACGACAAAACTTGATGATTAGTGAGATAGAATATCAGAGCAAAGGTAGGCATGAGACTTCTATTCCAATATCATAAAGTTGATACAACTTCAGGATAGCAATATTGTAGCAAAAGACAAGCATACAGTATGCGATCAAACACTAGAAAAAAATTACACAAAGTGAACAAACACTTGGAATAACAAGTTATGCATTCTAGAATAGGCACAACAAATTTTCTATCACAAACGCAGCTCCATTACAATGGGCAAGGCTGCCTTTATTTATACTAAATCAAAGGAGCAGGGAACCCTAAAATCTCCTTGATTAAACCCTAACTAACTTGCCAACTCGCAAGCTTTATTTTTATTCTAAGACAAATATTACAACTAACAAACACTTTAAAGCAATCTGCTTTAAAGCAAAGAAAATTCCAACTATTACAATTTCATTTCTTTCTAAATAAAGAATGGATGAGCTTAGGATGAAAGCAAATGCTTTAAAACAAAAAGCATTTGAGTTAAAGCTGCTTTCTTTTGAATCACATCCTCATCAACATTCTTGCTTTTTGATGATGTCATGAATTGATATTCTGGGAAATAATATCTTCTAAAAAGTGAGTGACCACATCTTTGCCAGGAACACTGATACTCTCTAGAATGATACTCTAGTTTTCTAACATTTCTTCACCATTGGCAACCATATGAAGGAATTCATGAACTTCACCCACAGCTTTGTCAAACTTCACTATCATTGTGGCAAAACGATCCATCTTGCTGGTACTAACATCACCATTAAAATTGTTGTGGATGAGAGTCTGGAATTCTGCTTGCACTTCCCTGAGATCATACAGGGTACCATCTTTTTCATAATAACATGAGATTTGAGAGACAAAAGATCTAATGAACTTGAGAACATTTACCACTTTTTCCTTCAACTCTGTTAACTATGTGATTATACTGTCATAAGATTTTACTATGAAAAGATATTGCGCTTTCCAAGTAGAAACAATCTTCTTATCTTCAGCTAAATCAACAGAATTATGTGCTATCTTCAAGTCGAAGATAATGATCTCAAACACCGGTCTATTTTCAGCCATAATCTGTTGTAACCCCTGGATGCCTTGACGCAAATCATGAGCGTTGTACTTTAATTCATAAAACTATGAAAGTACAACTCTTCCTTTAGTCACAAATTCTTCTGCCCAATCCTTCATGTGCCTCCCATAGATGACCAACTGACTGAATTGCTGCTGATCGGCTAGTGATCACAGATTCAGAGGAAGCATTAAATTAGCCTGTGATATGCCATGGAAAAGGTTGGAAATGTATTGCCGCAACTGCCTAACTTCAGCCTTGAGGGCTACTTTATCTTCTCCATCCTTCAACACCCTCTCCTTTAAATTATCCGTTGCAACCTCGAAGAGATTTACATCTGTATGCTGGGTACTCCTACCAAGGTTTGCTTTGACAACCTTGAAGTCATCAACCTCAATATCATAATCTTTATCTTCTGGAGGTGTTGCAGTTTCTAGGATCATTTCTCCATCGGCGTTCTTCTCAATGTGAACTTGCCTATTCATTTTCCTGTCTGGTGTGTCTTGGTAGATGCTATTAAGCTCTGTCAAGTTCAACTGATATAAAGTTTTTCTCCTCTTTCTTTCCAAAATGTTTTCAAGCCAGGGTGAGCCATCTTCTCTTGGAAACTTGGTTCTAACCTCATCAACTCGTGATGGACCAATATGTGTCTCAGAGTTATGAATCGGTGAATCTAGCTCTGAATCAATGTGAATGGGAGAAGAACTAGGTGAAGAAGGTGGAGAAACATGAATAAAAAGGCAATGTTTGTACATGCGGTGCTAGTTCAGTGAGAAATTCTGATGCAACTGTTGGTTGTTCTTGCTGAACATGAACTGGAGACTCAACCTTTTCCCTTTTCAACTTAGCCATCTTTGTTCCTTCTGGAAGGATGCTCATAGCTTTAACCCTTTATTTTGGTTTGGAAGTGGAAGGTTCTAATGGCTGAACTACTTGCGGCTCTGCAACCAAAATGGGTTCTTTCCGCTTACTTTTCAAGAATATCAAACTATTTTTGACAACTCAGCTCGTTCTTTCCTCGATCGAGGTGCTCTCTTTAGTTGACCAATTGATTGATGGCAATGGTTGTTGCTCAACTTGATCTCTGAAATATGTGGGAAGTAAAACTCCACCATCATCTGATAAGCCCTCTACATCTTCTGACAAAATATCAGCCAACTGCCAAAGAGTAAACCTGTTGTAACTGCATTCTTGCACTTTAAACTCATTAGCACAATTAGCCCAGAAATCTTCAACTGCATGCGTATGCATACAATTCTCACCAAGGTGTGATGCAAAAACACCACGCGGATAATATGAAGACCTCCTATTGAAAAATTTAAGACCATACTTGGACATTTCACTTCCAATCACTTTGGCATCTGCTCTAGATCTACATCTATAAATTCCCATCCCAATTGGAAAATTGAAAGCCACCTTGCACCTGCTGTGCAGAAATGTATGAACTTCATAGGCTTGCCTCAAAAATTCCATGAATGCTACCTCATCCGTCAGATATCTTGGCAACACGGCTGGCTCTCCTGAGAAGCCATATACTCTGATGTAGGAAAAAGTGGGAAACTGGATAAACCAATCAGTCCATTCTACCATTGCCATTCTGGTATCCACTGAAAACCATATATGCAACTCATTATCTATATCTCGCACTGCATGCATCAGCATCATTTACCCGCCTATAATGTCGCTCAGCCTGAGAAAATTCTAACTGCAGGAAATGGTGATAAACATGCTGAATGTCCAGAGTTCCAACAATATTCAAACCTCTAAATTGACCTTGAAAGGCCATCAGATATACAAGGTATGACATCATGTGGAAACCATGAGCCCTTTAAAAATTAATTATTTGCTGGTGGAGACTATCACTGATGAGTGCCGACCAATCATAGAATTCTGTTCTGTCAACAATCTGGGACATGATGTAAAACATCCAAGGCTGGAATTTGTTAGCATTTACTTGACCCGTGATCTGACTTAGTAGAGTAATCATTATTGCATGTTCCTCCTTGAACTCTCCACATCCAACGTTCTTTGGCATAACGTTCTACTTCTCTTTTAACCCCCTCTAACCAATCTTTTTCTGGTACTTTTCTTTATCATTGTTCCACACTCTCTTGCATTCTTCAATTGAAACAACCAAGTTTTCCCTCCAGATTAGTATTGAAAAACACTTCTCAATGTCGTTCGGCCTCAGGATGTAGAGCACACATCCATCTCTTGATTGGATTTCTCTTGTGACCGAATTGTAATGCGTCATGCAAGTAATTACAAATTCGATACTCTGCACTGTGATGGGAAAGGATGCTGCTGCAAGCAACCTGGAGTGATTCAAATTCCTGATAGTGTTGTTTCCTGCATCTTCCAAAGGATGTAAATTGAACACTGGAAGAATTTTATGCAAGTCTGTTTCTAAAGTTATGAGGTAATCGCAAACCAACGTCGTTTTAGGCTTGATCTCAACTAGAGTGTACTGCATACTAAAAGATTTGAAAAATGACTGTGAACATGCCTATGTTGGAAAAATCTTGGACAAAGGGCTAAAAATTACTTGTTGATTTCTTCTAAAAAGCAAAATGTGAGTGAAAAAGCTGGCACATGGGTTTTGTAGACAATTCTGTTTCAAAGTAACCCAGATTGTCAGATTTTGAAAAAGTGAAGGATTTCCTGAAAAAGCAGCAAAAAAATAGATTCTTGGGAAAATAAAACTTTCTAATCTTCAAGAGGATGAAATTTTGGATGGACCTATCTCAATGAAAATTGAAAAACTTTGGTCCTGTTTCTGAAAAATGATCCCCTAGAAAAAAGGACCCTAAAAAAGCATGCCTCCCTGCTTCCTCATCCTGAAACTATGAAAAACGCTGAAAAAACACTTCGTTTGAACCTTCAAATCTTCATTGAAAGAAAATAAAAATCTTCCTCTAGATACAACCTGCAAAAGATAATGAAATAAAAGAGGCCACAAGCTTGTCTTTATAGAACTTTAGGGCATAAAAGCAGCTTTCTTTGTGAAAGAAAAAAGCCTCAATCTTATCCATAAAGAAAGCATCTTTTAAAGCGCAAATCCAAGTAAATATCTTTGAATAGGAAGAATCCCTATTTTATAGCTACCTATGGCTTCACGTGTAAGATGACGAAAAATATCTTCTTTGATGATGTCATCAAACACACGAGGTTGCAAAAGTGTTAGCTAATTTTTCCTTCGTTTCGACACTTTTGCGCTCGTTTTGACTCCAGTATAGCCTATTGCTGACTTCAACAATATGGCAAACTGACATTGTTGACTGAAAAAGCTGACTGATCATAGCACCTTTAAGATTTATCAATCGTGATTCCATCCCCAGCCTCAAACTGACCATCTGACTGCAAAACTGACCTGTGAAACCTGTCGTTGGACAAAGATCAGAAAATGACTGCAAGGAAACACTGTCGAACATGAAAAATTTTCTAAGGCATGAAATCTTGGGCGCCCTTGGCCTCCAGGGGCACCTGAATTTTAGTTCCTTAGCCATTTTTAATGAAAATTTCAACTTTTTTAAAATTTTGATTTGCGTGCGCGCTCCAGTGATTGAAGACCCCTATTTGGCTGTCGATTTCTACCTGTTGGAGTAAAACTAAGTCTAATGATTTGGCAAACAGGCAAGCGTGATGAAAACTAAGCTGATTGTACCCTCTGTTTGCCTCGGGAAACATGCTAAATTGATTTGCAACGAATCCGATGGGGCTGGGGTAGGAGTTTTTGTCGTTTTCCAGAAAAACTAAAAAATATTCTAAGGCATGGAAAAGTGGGCACCCCAGGCCTCCTGGGGCGCTTGGATTTTTGTACCTTAGAATTTTTTTGTGATTTTCAAAATTTCATTGCATTTCTCAATTTCTGTGCCAACAGGTCATGTTTGATCTTCGTTTTTGGTTGTCCGGAGGACTGCTGAGGTAGGACGGGAGGTGATCTGAGTAGCCTGAACACATCTGTGATGAAATCCTAGATTTTACAGGCTTTTGACTAAGTTTGACTATGTTTGACCACTTAGAAATAGGTTATCAGAGACTTTTTGACATTTCTAAAAAAATGCGTAAAACATTCTAAGGCATGGAAAAGTGGGCACCCCTAGCCTCCTGGGGCACCTAGAAATTAATGCCTTAGCCAATTTTGTGATTTCCAACCTCTGTTTAAAATTTGCTCCATTTTGCGTGTCGGTAGCTACTTCCTGTCGCTGATCTCGAGGTTTCGTCAATCAATTGCCACTGGATGATGAATGAACTAGATAGCCTGAGTACATCTAATGTGGATTCCAACTTTTTAGGGCCTGTCAATCAAAATGACTACTTTTGTCGACCCAGGAACTTACCGACAGAGGTATTTCTAGCAATTTCTTGAAAAATGCAAAAAAAATCTAAGGCATGAAATACTGGGTGCCCCTAGCATCCAGGGGCGCTTGGAATTTTTTGCCTTAGTCAAATTTGAAGATTTCCAACTTTTCTTCTCTTTCCGACTCCATCCTGCTCCGTTTTGCGTTCTCCGCCAAATCAATGACTGTTCGTCAATTCTGCGTTGAAGGAACAATGTTGAAAACTTGAAACTAATCTCTAGTAGATGAACTTCCTCTGTTGATGACTCCCGAGCTCGTGCTTAGCCTTCTGAAAAAGTAGAATTGACCCAGTAAAAAAAATTGATCTTTCACAGATTCCGTCTGGACCACACTAATCGTGAAGCAAAATCGACCAATCAGAATCAGGCACGACACCTAAATCAAAGATTCTATTTTTAGGAAATTTTACTAACATCCATATCTCAAGAAACCCATAAAACCTAATTTGATGTCTATTTTTAGAAATTTTGACTTTTTGACTTTTTTGACGAAAAATTTTCTAGACTTTCTCAAAATACCTTAATGAAGCAAAAAAATTTGATTGGGTACAACACAATGTTAGCACAACTAAAATACCTCTGCACTTCTGATCACCAAGATCCCAAGATGGGTGAGGTGAGAGTATACAGTGCTTGGCTTACAAAGCTAATCAATTTGTGCAACAAAGTAAATACATTCATCTGCAACAAAGTGGGCATCTGCTTTCCAACAGGCATCCACTTATGCAGTGGGAATGCTCCACTTATTCAGTGGGTAGATACAAAGGATAGACAATGTTCTTTTCCCACACTGGTGGTAAACCATCCATGGGTTACAATGTGTTTGACTGGAAAGATAAATTATGTATTTCCTCCACACTGGTGGTTGAACCATACAAGGGTTATTAGGTGTTTGCAACAATAAATATAATGAATACAATAAAGTATAAGAGATGCAATACACTCATAAATTATACTAATTCCACATCTCAGCATTTAAGAATGGATTAGCATATTGGAGACACCTGCATAGTCCATGAGCAAACCAAGGGGAACTTATCAATTTGTCCAACTGAATGTATGCAAGGAAGAAAAATACTGTTGTAGCTAATATCAAGACTGCACTTCTATAACAGCACTGAATAGTACTTCTTATCAATCATAAAACATGGCCAAAATGATCATCAAATCAACGAGGAATATTCCCAAGGATAAACAAGTCAATGATACTCCCAAACAGATAAATGAATGTGCTGCTGTAGCTATTAACAGACCTACAACACACTATGGATGCCATGCAACACTCTTCATAACAACTCAAACCCTTAGATATTTCCCTTACAAACAAACCCAAAGATATTTACTATCAAAGGTTCCCTTTTCATATATCATAACTCTGGTCCAAACATAGGCGGATTCAAGCATTAAACCCACACGCCTACTGTGAAATGTATGGCTCAGACAAGAGTAGTATGGCCTGCCAGAGGTCTCATAACCTGCAGCGATGAATTCTGAACCAATACAAACTGACTGCCACATGAATTAGTGAACCATAAGATGATATTTGTCAAAATGTTGATAAACTATTACACAAGAAAGAGTGCCTTTTCTAATGGTATGGACATGCTGTTATGTACGGTAGGCTCTAGATGAGACTAACATAGCATTAAATTCTATGAAATCTACCCAGGAATGGTCTCTAGTTTTAAACAACTAATATCCAAACATCAGCAAGAGACATGCTTTAAAACCATATACAATATTTCACTGACTCCCACGTCTATGCCTGAAAATGTACGGACAATACAGAAACCCCAAAATCTGCAAGATTAGATCTCAGAAAACATTCAATTAGTGTTGCCAAGTCTGATTATTAGACTCTATATCAGAGCAACAGAAAGATCATTCAAACTCCACAAAAAATCATGCATAATATGAAGAGCATCCCTAACAAGTACGGCCCCAGCAAGAGATTTTCAATCATCAATATGCAAAATACATATGCAATGATCTAAGATATATTCAATATCCAAAATGATAGGCATCAAATCAAAAGATAGCACACTCCATGATAGCACAATGGCAAACTCTGTATGAGTTTGCTCCAATCTCCAACTTCAGCACAAATGGTGATTTCTGTATGAAACCACACCAACTTCAGCTAGGGTGGCTCTCTCACCACCGAAACTGATCTACTCCAAGAGGGTTTTTGACCCCAAGAAGAATTTCTACAAGATGGTTTTCGTCCTCAAGAGAAATGGAAGAACTCGCAGGTTCATTCCGGCAACATAACAATACAAATCATAAGCATGTTCAAACAATGAGTCCATCTCCTCCTTTTATAACTTTTTGAGGGAAATAAAATATTATTTCCTTTATCCCTTCATATTTCTCCTCAAAAAATATAAAAATAACTCATTATGTGTGCACAACTTAAAGTCACCTTTTTAATTAAAAGCTCCTTTTAGCTCCAAAGACCCCTTTTATCAAAATAAAGGAAATATTTGATTTGCAAGGTCCCAATATGATGCATCCATGATTTAAATCTTTTCATCCCCTTTCCAACAAGCTATAACACTTAAGTGTTAATTAATTATTTTCACCCCTAAGAGCTTAAGTGAAAATAAGAATTAAATAGCTCATTAAATCAACTAACTTTGCGGAAAATCCCAAATATCATCAAACTGCAAAATTAAGCATACCAACATATTCCATGATGTTTGGGAAGATGAATGATGCCTTCTGGGTGACTTTCCAAAAATAGATGGCTTCTCCAAGAATCTTGGAAAGCAAACCGGAACCCTGATCAAACATCAGAAAGCATCACTATGAACCTGAACATCTACTGAGCTCATTGCCATAGAAATTTAGGCCATTTCTAGAAGGCAACCCAATTTTATAATTAATATTATGCTAAGTTGCAATAATTAAATATAACCTTAAGCAACCTTAGTGAAATATTAATTAATTATCAAAATAATAATCCCAAGCCAAAATAAGCACTAGAAATGCATTGATAAATAACTTTGACCAATCTCTGATGAAATGAAGACTTGAGACACACACAACTCCTTTATAGATAGAACCACGACCACTCCGAGAACTTTGGAGTTCTTCCAACATGTCGGATAGCCTTCACAAGACTATGAAGAAGCATAATGCACACAATAATCAATGCGCCAAAAATGGAACATTACACAAACTTAGTCACAAAATCTTGAACACCAAAATGACACCTATTTTGCTTGCCTTCATCTAGAATCAAGCTTCTTGAGGAGACTATCTCCATTTGGCTATTACCTATGATCGTGTCTTCAATTGTGGTGCTTGGCTCCCACGAGTGACCTATAAATCGTGAAGATCGGTCCTTCACAATGTGGTTAAAATGCATAAGGAACCCAATGTGATTCCTCATAAACTTCCTTTCTTTTCGAGTGCAAGAAATGGAAGACTCAATAGTAGCACCAATGCCTCTATCCACTTTCACCGTTGAGATCACTAGGATCCCAAATGCAAAAACAATTTGGAACTTGAAACAAGGAGTCTGTTGATGATGTTTTTGTGACAACAACAACAATAAAATAAAACACCAAGTATCCTATCCTCTCTTGAATAAAGTCTCTCAAAGGCTAAGCTATGTGATCCAGTGAGACAATTTCAAGGTTCCTTATTCGTGATTTGCAGTGGATAGACTCAGTGATTTAATGTGATCTTGCTGGTAATCACAAAGGGACTTACACAAATTGCTCCTTCTTCATGAACATGGATTGTATTCCTTACTCCTTAAATGTGAAAGAATGTAACTTCTTCAATCAAATTTAAAAGAAAATGCAAAAGGAGAGGGTTTAGAGAAATCTAATCTAAGGACAATGAAGTGATGGATGATGTTTCAATAGACATACTCCTTGAACCAAGCCTCGCTTTGCCATGAGAGCAACAACTACATGAAGCTAGTGCAATCTTCAAAGGGAAATGAAGGATTTTCAAACTGAAAACATGCATCCAAATACCCATAGCTGGTGCAACTTGAATGAACATCCACAATCGAACTAAAGCACAAGAAGGTTCAGACTAACTTTGCATTGTGAATTGCAAGCTACAAATCACAAAAAGTATGAACATAAAGGAATTCATCAAATATCTCAACATAAATCCATTACATCAATGAACTTCTAATCTACTATCTAAAATACTTGGAAACATTTCTTAATCATCTACGAGAATTTGAAACCATGCGAACATTCCATAATCACACAAAATCACCATGAAAAACCAACAATGAGCTTGTATTGATTTTTGAAATGTATAATTACAACAATTTCCAATATCTCTTCAATGACTTTGAGGAGTCTCCTCTACTCTAATCCTATTCTGACATCTACTCCTAATGTCTCCTAATGTAATACAAATGAGAGAAGTGAGCCTTTTATAGACTCCAAGAATTACATGAATGGCCAGGATTGATTTGCAATTTGAGGGCCAAGATTTTGCCACATCAACAATTAGTTACAACTTGCTATTTTTAGCAAAAGTAAAAGTTGACACAACTTGTGTACATGAAAATTCATAGGCAATGAAGACACATTTCCCAATGTGATAAGCTTGAAGTGGAATCTTTGGAATCTTCTAGATAGGAGCCTTCTTTGACCTCTTGTTTGTTCTAAATACATTGAATGTAGACAGATAATGTGGTGAACTGTGATTAACCTGATGACGTGCATATTGCACCTTAGCATCGAGCAAACTGGTCTAATGTTGTCTGTGTTCACACTGCTTGGAATATTTTTAGAAATTTTAGATTTTTCACTTGTGGAATTTGGCTTCTAGAACTTAAAACTTGTCAAATTTCCTCTTGTTGTCTTGATGTAATTCATGGAATTGTGATGATTGACTCATTCCTCTTCTCATCTTCTTTTGCAAGATTCAACTCTGGATGGTCCAGGAAGATGTCATGTATGTGCATTCCTGGAGTAGATTTCATGATGGATGTTTTGTCCTTTTGGCGCATGAAATGGATGAATTTGGAACTTGAACATGAAAATGGATCCCTAGAAATGAACCTTTGGATGGAGGTTCCTATTGTAATGTTGGATTCTTGGACGTGCAAGATGGATTGATGTTCTTTCCAGTGATGAAACCTTGATGTAGAAAAGTGCATTTCCTCCACCCTGGTGATGAAATCTTTCTTTATGGATGAAACTTGATAACATCTCCTTCGATGAAGTCATCTCCTCTGAATGCTTTAGATGTTCCTTGAAGTAACCTCCTCTTGACAAGTGCCTATCTCGCCTCCAGATTCTTTGATATCTACAAAATAAAATATTACAAGTCATAGTATTTGATCATGAGAACATTATATCAAACTCATTAACATATATGATAAATTGAAAGTTATTCATTGCAAAATTAAACTCAATTTCTTCTCCTTGAGGCCGACTTGCTTTTGACTTAGGCAAATTTTCCTTTTGACATTAAGGGTAGATTTTCCTTGTTGATGAGCACTATGCGCCCTTCAAGAGCGCATTTTGTTCATTGATGAACAATTTCCTCCTTTTGCGACCTCCACACTTAGGCATTTTTATTGTCAAGTTTGATTCCTCTGTCTCCTTCGACTTGAACACTTAGGGATTTCAAATGATTCCAATGTACTTTGATGAGTTTCAAGTGGTTTTAGCAAATTTGATTTTGAAAGCAATCTCCAAGGGAGCGCATAATGTTCATTGATGAAAAATTTCCCCTCAAACCTCAGTGTTGATCTTCCATTCAAACTTTCCAACACCCTTAGTGAGTTTTTTTTCAACACCCTTGTATTAAATCCTCATAAAATGGCATCAATTTGCAAGAATGTTTGAGTGGACATTTTCCTTTTTGTGCAAGAATACTCCTCTAGATGGGCGCAAAATGTTCATTGATGAACAATTTGTGACCTCTATACTTAGGTGGATTTTTCACTTTTGAAACTTTTCACGACTTTGTCTAATTTTGCAAATTATTTATAGTGGAAATGATTGTTGGAAAGTTTTGATTTGAAGTTTACATGCATTCTCCACATGATTGTGAAATTTCCTCCTCTTGAGCGCATCCTTGATGATGATTCTCTGCCTTCCTAGAGCGCATAATGTTCATTGATGAACATTTTCCCTCAATCTAGGGTGCATTCTCCTCATGGGTGAGGAATTTCCGCCCAAGGTCTTAAGTATATTTAAAAGTATATTTAAGTATATGCTCAGATATTGAATTTCCTATACTTAAATATATTTTTAAATATACTTCCACTCAGGGCAATTCAAAATCGGGCAAAAAAGTTTAAGTCTTAGACCTTGGGCAGAAATTCCTCACCCATGAGGAGAATGCGCTCCAGATTGAGGGAAAATGTCCATTTCTTCATCTTGTTCATATTGAGACAACTTCGGCTAGAACTCCTTTTGTATTTCTTGTATGGAAGTGTCTAGCACCCCTCCGAATTGCTCTTCATTCAATGGCTCTTCAATGATGGTTTGAAGTGCTTCTTGTAATGCATCTAATTGACTATCTTCCAACAACTCTTTCTATACTTTGTGCAACTCATTTTCAAGGATCTCCCTATGTAGCATGGATGAGTGTTCATCAAGGATTTCTTCTTCTTGCAATGAACTTGAGTCACTTTCTTCTTTGATGGTGAAATCAACATCTTGTTCATCAATTACCTTCGTTTGAACTTCTTCTATTATCTTTTCAACTTCTTCTTCAACAGGTTCTTTCTTTCTTGGAAGAAGGTATGCAAATATGCTCTCCACTTGATTATCAATCTTACTCGTGCTATCTTCACTTTTGAATGACATGGGAACTTCTTCTCCTTTGGGTGGTGAATTAATTTCAAAATATTTAAAGTATATGCTCAGATATTGAATTTCCTATACTTTAAATATTTTGAAATATACCTCCAGGATGGTTGAGATAGGTCCCAGATCCATAAGATTTAACATGCAAATTCAAGATTTCTAAGGATCCACTAGATTTCAGACTTAGTCAGTTTTTAGGATTTCAGGACATCAGACTTAGTCAATTTTCAATATCTCAGGGACATGCTTAAGCATTCTCAATTGCACCTTGCTAAACTCACTTGATTTATTTAACTCTGCATCTGGAGAGGCTCATTCTTCATTTCATGGAAGAGACTAGGTCAGACAACACTTCCAGACATACAAACTCAAAGAAAACCTAAACCCTAAAGCAAAGCAACGACAGAAAGCGAAAAAAAGAGGGGGTCCCCATTTGCAATGGGGCGATGTGTGATTAGGTCACAACAGAGTCCACATGCCCTATATTGCAAGTTGTATCTCTTACTCTATCACTCCTTTTAGAATGTTTTCCATGATGACAAGTATTTTGTTGTGACATAGAAGGAAGCAATCATTTTGAAATATGATCATCTTTTTCATATTGTAAGTTACGAACAAGGAATTCACCTATCTTTGTTGGAATGGGAATTGTGGAGATACCCTGAACACTTCTATCTTTGTGATTCAATTTAAAAAAAAAATGCACGTTCATCTTAATGCTATTTTGAAAATCAGTCAATGGCTCACCCTCTGAAAGTTCTAAGGATGGTGTATGCTTCTTCATCTTGAACTCTTTACATTCATCAAGTGATGCCTTTTTCCTCTTGACTTCATTAGTGTTTTGTTGACTCATACAATCATAAGAAATGCAAAAATAATCTTCACCTTCAACTTGCTTGTTGAGTCCCTCTTGTTCTTGCTTCATGATGTCTTGTGACTCTAAATTTGATTGTTCCTCTTGCTTCCTGGTTACTACACTAGCCATGTCCTTTAATTTTCATTTTTCTTCCTTCTTTAGAAACATTCTCTTCATCATCGGATGCTTCATCCATGCTGTTAAATCTTTTTGATATGCAACTGAATTCTTCTAACATTCATGGAATTTATGTAACATTTCTAACATGGATTCTTGAAATGTCATCTTTTTGGCATGCAAAGGATATAATCTACAATAAGATCTTAACTCCCGATGATTCATAGGCTGGCAAGATTCATGCTTTGATACCATTGTAATATTCTTGTTTGATGTTTGTAGTCTAATAACAAGATCTCTTGTCTATAGTGTTTATTTAACCATCCACAATTTCCATGTCCATGTATAAATTTTAGACCTTCAATTACATATAAAAATATAATCAATACAGGTAAGCGTACTTCAGAAATAAGTTTATATCCACATATCTTTGGGTAGATTACATAGTTCAAATGATCATTCTATTACATGCCACAATATGGTGGCTTGCGGACTTAGGCATTACAGACTTACATCGCCGAGTAGTATGATGCCTTGGGGAATTGATCTACTCTCCTTCTATTAATATGTTGCCCCCTAGGTTTATAGTGTCTTAGATCTTCACTCATTGTCTACTCTAAATCATCTCTAGATATGACGGATTTGAGTGGTCTTAGTTTCCTGTCGGCAAAGAGTAACTATGTGATTCGCCTTGTTGAAGAAGGTGTCGAAGACACCCTAGACGCCTTCTTGCTTTTGGGGATTTAGGATGTTGCATCGAGCAGACTCCCAAGTTATATTTCCTCTGTTAGAAGGGTGATATGTAGAATACCAAAAATACATAATCTAATCATCCTCCGAATGGAAATTCAATTCTTTCTTATTCTTGTTTGAATTTGAAGATGAAAGGCATGTCGACCTAGAAAGTAGGACTTTGTTGGTGCTAAAACCAACTTAGAATTATTTTTATTTTAATAATAATAATAATATTATTATTATTATATATCTATATTATTATTTTAGTATTTAAAAACACTTTGATTATATTAAAATAATAGAGTTACTCTATTTGAGTAGAGGGGACATGACAACCGATTCCATGTATGAATTCTGTAATGTCCCCTTTCTAGCTATAGTGTAAGTTTATCATTGGGTTCCTGTAGACTAGCAGTTTGGTTGGGGAACCTTGGTGGTTTGGCCTTGGATGGACAACTTAGAGGTATAGATGTGGTTTGGATCCAGTTGGCAGTGTCAGTGACAGTTTGGGGTGCCTTGTGGAGTACTTACTATTTTTAGTACATTTCTTGAGGAGTTAGCAGCAGCGTGGTGACATAGGGTTAGCAGAAGAAATCAGTAATAATAGAGGGTTTCTTGAGGAGTTTGTAGCAACGTGGTGACATAGGGTTAGCAGAAGAAATCAGTAATAATAGAGGGTTTCTTGAGGAGTTTGCAGCAGCATGGTGACATAGCTAAGCCGTACATCTCACCAAGGGAAACGTGGGGTCTTTGGGACTCTATATTCAGTGTCAAAAACTATTGTATACCCTTGTTTGGAGGTGTCTAGGGCCTTTTTATGCTTTGTAACCTCTGCATGCCAAATACTTTCATTGTCAAGGTGGATTTGGAGTGATTCCAGCCATACCCAGTTGTTGGTCCAGTCTCAGCGTATATACCGAGTTGCAAAATAAATGATGGGTATGTGATAGTAATTGTCATTTGGCCACTTTACCATTTGGGTCTTACATATTTTCTTCATATATGTTGTATATTTTATGGGTTTGCATTATATGCTATCTATTGTATGCTCTGGCAACACACATCTGTAGGAAAACTGAAACCCCTTCTGCATCTTCTGCATCTTCTCTTCTCTTTATTCCTTTGAGTGAATTACTTTATTGGGTTCTAAGAGACACAAACATCGTCGACACTTTGATCGACACTTTGAGACTAGCTTGCTCCTTTTTATCAACGTCTCTATTGATAAACTACCTCCTTTTATGTTTTCCTTGGACACTCCTACTTGATTCCTTCCTTCAAAGGAGACCATCACCAAAGCTTGCTTTTTATGTAGAACATTCCATATAACTGGAGGATGGTATCTTAAGTCATCCTCAATATTTGCAATGTCATTGGTCACATGGATTAAGGTTTCCCCTTGGCCAATCAAGGTTGTGTTCCTACCTATTATGAGTTGAGATGTATCTATTAGGAATTAGTGTTCACATGGGTGTTAGTAATATTATTCACAGTATCATCATATTCTTTGCTAGGGCTAGGTCTGTCATCTTTGCTCCCTATTGGAGGTAGAGATTTAAAAGCACTTCGTCTTTAGATGCTCCATTCACCATGAGATTTGGGGAAGATGGTATTGCCTCTATAGGGGCTTAGGCAACATTGTCTCTACCTTTAGATATCTGAGCCAGAGGTGGTTAGCCCTTTATCTATCGACGGTTATCACCCTTGGGTGCAAATCCTTGTAGGGGGTGTCTAAGGATTCTAGTGCCCCCAAGTTGATCACCTCCTCACAGCCCATCTAGGAATTCGATGATGCTTAATGACCTTTGGATATGGCTCCTTCACACATAGATGTGGATAGACCAGTGAGAAGGTGTTTTCTAACAATTATCACTTCTCAAATTCCCTAACACATTTCCCATTGGCAACGTGGTTCTACTTCTTTCCAATGAAGCAACTTGGCTCCTTGATGACATAGATCTATTCATGTCACCCATTACCCTTGGATGTTACGAGTGATTGTAGAGGAAATGCCTTGCTTCCTCTTAGAATGCCCCAACTTGGCCCTAGACACCCCCTGATGAGCACTGTTAGATCTTGTATTGGTCCGCTTATAATGATTGACAATGAAATTGATGACTCCTACGTTTCAGGTTTGGATAGAGACATTCGATTAGACTTGTCTCCAATCTCTCTAGTAATTCTTAGCTTATGCTCTTTGGGATTGTCTCCCCCCTACCTAGTTATTTGTATTGGCTTCTTGACCACGTGTTAGTGGTTTGCATTTGTATTGTATGTTTGGTTTTTGTTCGTTCCCCTTTTTGGGCCTCTCTCAGATTTTCTCTTCATATAACTTTCTATTGTTTATTGATGTACTCTCGACTCCCATTGACATACTTTTGGTCACTTGTGGACACTAATATGATTTCTTTCTTTCTAACATTGAATTCCTTGCCCGGTTTCTTTTCCTTGAGATATTCCACATGCTCCTTAGCCCCCTGACATAAAAAATGTTATCCTATTATTACGATCCTTCCCACAACATATTAGCCACATAACATAAATATAGAGAATATGTACTACGAATGGAATAAAGAGAGCAATATTGTATTGGAATTGTAGATTCTCATTACAAAATATTGCAGCCCTTTTTGAGGGAACGTCCTTCCTTTGAGCAATGCTCAATACAAAATATTCAATGGATGATCTTTCCTCTTGCCTAGGCCCTCTATTTAAACTAATTATGTTCAAGAGAACTACCACTTCCTATACATGTGGGATAACTACAATTAGCTAAAGAGATGACTTGCAAAGTATATGTGTGCAAGATTTTTTTAATAACACCTAATACAAAAGTAAAGAGTTTGGACAAGGGGGTCCTAAAATCTACTCCCAAATAGTGTAGCCCACATTCATTTTTCTCTTTTCATAATTTGTCCTTTGCATTGTTACAATTTTCTTTTGCAAGCATGCAGAGGAAAATTAAAAGAGGGAAGAAGGTTTGTTAATGACACTTATAATTTTCAGATTTTATTTGTTATTTTTCATTTGTAACTTGTTTTTTTCTTTTTCTTTTTTCTTTTTTAATGTTTATTTTTATTTACAAATAGCAGATAATAGCTATAAATACAATGAATCACACATCTTGATGGAACTTGAATGTGTTTTAACTTATAGTTTTATCTTAAATTTATAAATTGTTTTGTTTTGTGGCTGAACACTGAATATGCTGATATATTTTTTTTATTTTGGGTCTACGAGATATTTTAAACCTAATTTGAAAAACTTATTTAAGGCTTTGATGTTCTAGATTCATTTTTTACACTTCAATGAATGTAATGGCTGTTGTTTTTTTGGAGTTACAATGCAAGGGAAATCAGCTATTTATTCATTTATTTTTCCCTAATACCTTATTAATCTATGATGCATAAAAAATTAGTTGGTTTTTACTGATATTGTGAGTTTTTGTTGTATCTTGTTTTCAAGTCAAGACGAGTTCCTTTAATAACAATGACAACTATAATTGTTTCTGTAATAGCAATGACAACTATAATTTGGGAGGTGAAATTGGGGGAAATGTGGGGGAATCAACTGAGGCTAGTGAAGTTGCAAAACCCCTTGCATAGGTAGTTTAGTTGGAAGTGCACTGCAATTAGATTTCCCTTCCAAGATATTGACACCATATACCAAAGGCCCATCTAACAAGAAAACCTATTTGTGCCAATTTGAAGTGTTGCTTGACCCTAACAAGGCAACTAGTTCAGTTGGGACTCTACATCGACACTTCTTGCATATCCCTGGTAAAGGGGTTGGCCCTTGTAGCAAACTCACACTTGAGGAGAGTGTCGAGATGATCAGATTTTCAATGGGGCATCATTGTAGCATTTGCTATTTCTTCAAAGGTTTCTACACAAGGGGCTAGATCACTCTCAATTCTGACATATGAGGTGAGTTGGGTGAAATCAAGAAGAAATAGAGGGCCACATGTTTAAAATCCTTGAACCCAATTATATATTTGTTCAATGTATAGGTTAGAGATGATGCAGATGAGTCCATTGGAAATTCTTTTTTTGCTAATGGTATTCCTTTCCATGTTGCTTGATCTCTTTATTACAAAGAGGCTATGGCCAAGGTAGGCAAATCTGGTAGTGGTTATGTGCCTCTTGGCAAGACCAGATTGAGGACCACAATTTTGGAAAAATGTTATTCCATGGCTAACTAATTTATGGAGGAGAGGAAGGGCAAATGGATGGGTGGACATGCATTATACATGTGTAACATGTGTACATGACAATGAGCAAATTAATTGAATTGAAATAGAAGCACATCTACTAGACTCCTTTCTGTGTGAATGCTATGAACAATGCACTCAACGACATTAGAAAAATAGAGTGAGTTAGAAAGGTGGTGGTGGATGAAAGGGGGTGTAGATGCTCATTTTCAACCACTACATCTCGCCGACATTGTTTCGGTCCTTTGCAAATAACAAATTTCTCAAACTAGTTGAGACTTGACTTGCTTCCTACTTTATCCTACTAGAGAAAATTCTTGAGTTATAAGAACCCTTGTAACTTATGATTATGGCACAAAATGAAATAGGTGGAGAGAGTTTAAGACATAGTAGGGGAAGAGGGTGAAGGAGATTGTGGTTAGTGATAGTTTCTGGTCTAATGTGAGATATGTCACATCTTTCCAGTATTCCTTAAGGATGTGTCCTAGGGGTTTTTGCAAGGTTTCAGGGATGCAAGATGTCTGGGGGACGGGATTAATATTCTGTTTTTGTCCACTTTTTTTGTAGAATTTGAGGATGTCCAATCACTTGGTCCCATATGGAAATAGTGAAGGAAGTCGATTGAAAGGATCTCAAACATAACGGTCTGCTTGAAGGGGCCTCTTCTTCTCTTTGAAAATTTTGGGGATGAATCTATGCATGCCAATGAAAGAATCCCATTTTTGTAGTATCAAAATCTTAGATCCAGGGTGATGCAGAGAAAATGTGTTTATATACTTTGTTTCGGCAAATACCTACTATGTAGGCTGTACATATTATAGTTAGCATCACTTCAGTTTATTAAATGGAAGGTGTAAGGCAGGCTAGAATTTTCTGTGCTCCTAGTTGTCAATGCAAAATCAAGCTAAGGAAAAACAACAATCCACATTTCTTTTTGTGCTGGACTGTCCGAAGTTGTAGTTTCCTTTATTAATGCCTTAAATGTAATGACTCTCAATTGCCCAAAACCGTTGGTGATATAAAGATATCCAGGCACGAGATCAGTACTAAGATTTATATGCCTTTCATGGGCTACTATAGAAGAGAAATATTGTCAACTATAAAACAATTGGAAGGAAGAATAACACAAATTGAATACAATATGAATGCTAGGGAGGTAAAAGGTTCAATGCATTTTGATAGTACATTGATGGGCCTGATAGCATAGCTCTGGTGATTTTACAATACAAGTCTGGAGATTGGTGCATTGGTTGGAAGGCCTCATTAAAATATTTTCCATTCTAGGCACTGCATAGTCCAATTTTCCAATCATTTAATGAGTTTGATTAGCATCTACTTCTGTGCATGATTTTCTGAGGTATAATAATAGATCTTTACATTCTTGAATTTTCTACATGGGTTTCTATTGGTCTTTCCCTTACTTGGTGTTTCTATTGGTTTATATTTGTATCATCTTGTCAGCTCTTGCTTTAATGTTTTTTATAAAGGTAAAGAGGTTTTGAAAGGGACTCCTCTCTTTTGGCTCTTACTTTGATGTTATTGGAAACAATATTGACTTATTTCCATGCTTTTGATCTTTACATTATCAAGCCTTCACAGGGCACACCACTGTATTTTCTATTTATGTTATTGTCATATACATTTTTGTATATGGAATTTGCTACTTCTTTGATGAATTCTCACTTTTGCTTGTGTCTCTGGTTTATTTGTAATATAGAAAGAAACTACATCAATGGGTTTGTTGCATTGTTTGCACTTTGCAGTAATCTTATATCTATATTTTTATTTGGCACTCTAATATATGGCACATTGATGTTCATGATTACATCAGATATTTTTGATTAGCTCTTCTTATTGGCATCGAGTATATTGGCAGTTGTGCATATCCATTGACTAGTATTGTATAGTATTTAACTTGTCCTATTTTTGAACTGTAGAAATGTCTTGAAAATCAACTTATGTTGAATGATGAATTGAAGATGGTAGTTTCTGATCTTGAAGAAATTTCACAGAAGTTGGGTGAAGGTACACTAAATTGTAAAGAAGATCAAAGAGAATTGTCATCCTATTTTCAGGTGAGCACCCATTTTGTTTTGTGTTTGTACATTTCAAGCAGATGTGATACACCATAACTTTCCACACTAGGACATCAACAGTTGTGGTATTTACCTCTATGTTTGTAAGCTAGAAGAGTTTGTTCCTGCCTAGGGGCACAATATTTTTTTTGGCTAAAAGTACCTAGGTTAGGCACTCGAGAGCTGCAAAAAAAGAGCATTAAAGCTTGGGTGCTGGTAACTCAAATTTCATCGAGTCCATTCTTAAGAAAAGACGGATTTACCTGTCAACACCATCCATAAACTGTAGCTCAACAGCAGGCCCCTAAAAGTTTTGCTTCTATATTAAAAAAACCTTACATATTTAATAGCATATGCACGACCTCCCATACAACCTACTACCAATACAAATAGGCTATAGCTACTATCTAAACCTTTGTTCCTACCACCTGTATCACAAGACACAACATGTTAAAGCTAATTCTAGGCCCACATGAGCTTGGCCTTTTCACATCACTCGATCTCTTCT
This sequence comes from Cunninghamia lanceolata, assembly GCA_027924645.1. Classification (NCBI taxonomy): domain Eukaryota; kingdom Viridiplantae; phylum Streptophyta; class Pinopsida; order Cupressales; family Cupressaceae; genus Cunninghamia; species Cunninghamia lanceolata. The sequence continues at coordinate 409,950 of BSBN01001760.1, forward strand.
ATCTTGAGCTTAGCATGAAATCAAACATGAAGGATGTTGCCCAACATCTTCTAGCAATTAAACAGCTTGACTTGGTGCTTCAATATTGTATGAAGGTGCTTCAAACTAACAAGCCAAATGCACCTCTACCCTTTCTTGAATGCCCTCCATATCCTCATGAAGTAGGAATGTGCCAATTGCCAATGAGAGCAAGGTTGTACTCGAAAGGGATTGCACAACATCGAAGACATTGTGTTGGCTGATGGACTGGCCCTGGTCCAATAGTATCTTCCTCATAGCCTCATGAATCTCCACTCCATCATCCTCGTCTACTTCCTTTGCCAACATCGAGAGCCTCAACATCTAAATCTACAGCCTAGGATTCTTGAGCTTGCACACAATATAATCGGCAAATCTCATAGCTTCCCTCTCCATGTCCAATCTTCATCCACCAATGATGTTTTTGGCCTCCTTGTCAACCACTTCCCACAACTCCTTTTACCCTTACAACCTTCTTTCCGCTTGCCTGCACCATCTCCCATCGCCATTAATTCTTCATGCTAAACTCAGCTCTTCATCGACAAATGGGTTATAGTTCAACCAATTACACAAATAGGCGATGCACACATCTCACACACTTCTACCAAATTAACACCATAATTAGCAAATATGCAACATCACATCATTTATGTTGAGCACACATCAAATTTACTAGTATTAAATGCCATGTAGATATTTCTTGTCCTTCACTAGTTCTCTCTGCCACTTTGTACATCTGTGGAATCATAATTTGAACATCAAAAAATCTCCCACACAATCCCATTATTAGGAGGCCAGGGGTAGAATATTTCTAGTTATGTAAGGTTCTTAAATTATCATCTGAGAGTATCTAATGTTCTGAAAATGAGGTACAGTTTTCATATGACACCGATGCTTTGACTTGTTATATATTATTGTATTTAAATGTGCTGGCGAAATTGTTTGTAGTGATGTCTAAGCATTCTTTGTGAGGTAAATTTGTTGTTCATTGTGGGATCTGAATTTTCTAGGTGGATTTTATTTTATTGATATTACTCTAACCTTGGAAATGTGGTAGTGTTGGCTCTTCACTATTATGCTTGATACTGCAAGGGTTGTTTCTTTCCTCAAAACCAATCATCTAGATTAATATTGGTTTCTTCATGGTCACAAACATTTATCAATGGTTATCACAACAAAAAATGCAACAAGAATCACATAAAATGGTAGGGAAACTATACATATTAAGTGTTGTGCAAGTATTTCTTTTGATACACATGGAATCTAATGTATATAAGAATTTATAATGCATAATTAACTGTTTGATTTCTAAAAATGACCTGTCCAAAGGAATATAATTATTGGAACTTCCAATTTTCTCCATTTCTTAGTTTCTCTTTATGTCGACACTTTGTCACTATCTTAGTTATTGTCTTATTATGTACTTGAGCACCTCCTCTCAATTTTTTTTCAACTTGGTACACTTGTCACCTTTGTGTTAGTGTGCACATCACCTTTGTATTGCATCCTATATAAATACTCATGCCACACAGCTTACATGTTGACTTTTCAACATTTCTCAACTTTAAATGTATCCAAGCCTATGAATGTAGAAAGTAAGTAAAAAGATAGTCTCCAGGCATAGTGATTGGGCGACAAACTCAGCCTGGATGATGCTCTAAGGAACAATCTGTTTGTAACGGATCATGTGCTACAACATGGGAGTCTAGACCCTCTTAATGCAAGCTCAATCAACAAATTCCAAGCTAGAACCCCAAAAGTCAAACCCCTATGTAAAATTGTATGTTTGATGACTATATCAAAAAGACGTACCTTTAAAGGGATATCTGGCTAGTGGATTTGGAAAAACTAATGCTCCAAGACACAAAGAGAGGCATAACCCTTGCAAAGACACTCGAGAAGCAAGATTCATGATGAAGGATGGACCAAAAAATTAGACTTCCAAGTATGTGTAAGTCAGTGGGATTTCCAAAGCTGTCCCATTGTAAAAGAACTACAATTTTGAAGTAGAATGTTTGTAGATGTTGAAAATCATGACATTAGTTTTACTAAGGTTGTCCACAAGCTGGTGAATTTCATTGAGACAAGCAAGGGCATCAAATTGCCTATGTACTATTAATGTGCATACCAAATTTGGTCTATCAACTGTACAGCCATACATACCAAGTTTTATGTGTTTTCCCTCTTTATTCAAGTCATTTCAAATTTGGTCTATCAACTGTACAGCCATACATATAGAAGCTAAGAACAGTAATTTTGATGTCTATAGTAAGCATGTGAGAAAAAAGCTCTCCATCGTTGTTCACATCCATTACAATGATTTTATTAAGTTGGATAATAAGGGTAGTAATAGGACTATCTATTACAAAGTGGTTTGAGAGGAAGGGCATCTCAAAGTCGACAATCCCAGACCTCCTCGCTAAATGTAATTCTTAAATATATGGGGGAAATTATTAAATGTCCATTGATCCATTACATAATGATAACAGAAAATTAAATAGTATACTTGAATGATAGACTTTGATAGATCCTACAAACCAATTTGGTCTAAATAATGTTAAAAAATTAAAAATCATATTATTATTATTGATTATAGATTTATGTAAAATAGCAAAGATCCATCTTAAAATGGGTTGATATGTCCTAAGAAGTATCTAATGGACTTAAGTAGCATCTCCATCCCCTTTGCCGTCTCCAAGCATCTCTGAAATCAAACATACATTTTATAATGTTTAGAGAAAATAACTCACAGCTGGCAATGAAATTTTATTGTTGTTATGCTGCTGTTAATATTTATTGTTGTTATTCAACTTATCTTATACTACTGTCCATTAGCTTGTAGAAATTTAACTCTCTCTCTCTCTCTCTCTCTCTCTCTCTCTCTCTCTCTCTCTCTCTCTCTCTCTCTCTCTCTCTCTCTCTCTCTCTCTCTCCTCTCTCTCTCTCTCTCTCTCTCTCTCTCTCTCTCTCTCTCTCTCTCTCTCTCTCTCTCTCTCTCTCTCTCTCTCTCTCTCTCTCTCTCTCTCTCTCTCTCTCTCTCTCTCTCTCTCTCTCTTCTCTCTCTCTCTCTCTATATATATATATATATTTGAAATATTCATATCTATATTGTCGACCCCCTGCCGTCCCCAAAAAATGGCCCTTGGATTGTTTGTCCCCCAAAACGTATCCCTTGCCGCCCCTGCTACCCCCTCGTCCCTGTTACCGAAACGTTGTGGAACATAGGGGTTTACCATTATACAACAAAAAAAAATCAAAAGCAATCACAGGTTGTTCAAAAACCTCTATTCCCCTAAATATCTCATAAGTATAAACAAACGTAAGTTTTCCAAGCATTTTTTCTTGATGCCCCATGCCAAAACTAACGTAGGATTTAAGCAACATTGGAACCTAACTTCTTATAGCAATAAAGAAGCAAACCTGCAATGTGAGAAAAAGTTCAAGCCAAACAACATGCACATTTCAACATTAACATGCAAATTAACCCAACATCAAAGTACTTTTTACTTTGTGTTATCAAAAATAGCAAACAGAAATTCCAAAGGACAAATGATCCTATGTCCAATAGCACAATAAATGACATCAAATGGAAGTTACAGAAGTTAATGAAATCAAATGACCCAAAGGAATACAATTACTGCTACTAATGGACCAAGAACTACATTAATAAGGGGCAAGAAGGAAAGTGACCAACAAAGAAACCTGCAATAATTTTTATTTTTAATTTTTGAAATAATTGATGTAATAATTTTATTCCTGTTCTGCAAAAGTATACACCAACAATTCTTGTTTTGCGTATACAACGTAAATGTGTAAACACTTTCAGTTTTAGGCATTTATCTTCTTGGTAATCAAATGAATAGCAACAAAACACAAAATTGGTAAATACAATCTTTGTCAAATATCCTCAACTTTGTAAGGCTGGGGGGCCCTGGCTCGATTGGGCTAAAAAGTTTTGTTACGGTAAAGAAGGTCACGAGGTCCAGTCTCCCTGTCCCCGTGGTACCGAAGGGCATGTCGTGCCAGCGTTACTGGTCACGTGAAAAAATTTTACCAGGTGCACTTGCAGTTTATTGGGGGGCCTACCCGATTCCTGTAGTCTAATATATTATATATATATATATATATATATATATATATATATATATATATATATATCCTCAACTTTGTGATTAAATATCTTCTTTGTGGAGGTGTCTTCACATATATCTCTTTCCCATATGATCTTACATAAAACTATAATATAATAAATAAACATAAACCATAATATATAGATCAAAAACTCCCAAGCCCATGGCTCAGAGCACTGGTGGGGTGGTGGTGGCGATGCTGCAGCTTCACCAGCAAACGCCTTTGGAGAGCAGCAAGGTTCGAACCTGTAACTACAGTCAGAAGAGAACTTGGGATGCAACCACTAGCGGTGTCACCTCCTTTTTTTCTCCCTGAGGGCGGAAGTGCGCTACCAGACTCTGTTGTCATGTTTCATGTAATGTCCCCTACTTAGCCCAGACAGTCAGATGAGGAGATTAGCCTATTACCAAGTTCCTGTAGGCTAATGGCTTTGGTTAGGGGGCCTAATTGGATCATTTCACTAGGACTTAATATTTATAGTAAAGTTAGGTAGGAGGGTTCATGGGTAGTGTGGATTGACTTTCTATTTATAGCATTGCCGGATTGGAGCACCTAGCACTTGGTTTGTGGTTTCAAGATGGCCAGGGAGTTATTTGTCGATGTATAAGTTAAATTAAATATTTAACTTATAATCTTTATATGGCCTAAAGTGACTTAACATGTGAAATGCAAGCTATAACTTAAAGTGATGTTGCTAGGAGTTGGGCGCCCCTTATGGATGAATGTGGGACTTAATGAAATAAAACAAATTAATAAAGTATTCCCTCTTGGGTGTTGGAGGAGAAGGGGTAAAAAGGAAAAGTGAGCTCATTTGCATTATTCACCCCACTTTGCAAAAATTTGATATTGTCGTGCAACACTTTGAAGCTTTGGTTTTTGAGGGTTTGAACTTGATTCTGTTGAGACGAAAACCACTTCAGGATCACTCTCTTTGTGCTTGGAAAATAGCATTAGGATAGTCTTGGGAAGTCTCATCCACGGGCTTCATTTGGGCTTCAGCTTGATTCATTTTGGCAAAGTTTTAAGCTTGAAATGGACATATCTTATGAAGTTTTGGTATGCAGCTGATAACAAAGAAGTGAAGAGCAGATTTATGTGTTTATGAGGAATTTTTGATGTAGTTGTACCTATCCTTTGATGGTCGTACCTGTGCATATCAAGTCCTACTTGCTCATTGAGGTTTTGTGTGGGTTTCTCTGTGTTTTCTTCCACATTTAGGGTCACCTTGTATCTGCAATAACATCTAGTTTAGAACAAAAAAATGTTGTGTATCTTTAGGCATTTTTCTTTGTTGGTTTTGCGGTACCAGTTGGGCCGCACAACCTAGGGAAGACGTGGGCATTGCTGGTGATGGTTATACCACCTTTCGTGGCTCTTATCATGCTCATTTTGGACGTCTAGGGTCCTAGTTGCCATTGCCATACGTGGTGTGCAAGAATCCTTTCATTGGTGGAGTTTAGGAGTTGTTCATTGGTGTCCATATTGTCGGTCTGGGGTACAACAGAAGTACAAAGTTGTAAACTAGAAAATGGCTACGTTCTTGTAATTCATATTTATGCATAATATGAACTGGGTCTTTGTTATTTTGCTTGTATCTATCATAGTTTTTCTAGGTTATTGTTATATGCTTTATATTTTATGGTTTCAATGCAAAAAACATACATGCAAACACACATATAAACCCTAAACCAGAACAATAGTCAGGAATCACATTGAGACAAAAAAAACATTGGCATAAAACTCTATTCGATAATGCATATTACATTTCAGAAGTGTTGGACCACCTGCAACAAAGTAACACTTACCTTCCGCTATATAGCATGTGCCACAATCATAGCCACTGCCCCCACTCTAACACCAGTGAGGACATAATTTTCGACTCTGTGGAATTCCCTACTCGATTTGGCTTTTATGTCAATGTTTGATATTGTTTTGAGACGGAAAATGTCATGCCCACATTTCCCATGCAGTCACAACACGCATCACACGTGTCATGTCCACATGCGCCATGTGGTCATGACATGAAATACCAAAATTTTTCTCACGCTTCCCTAGAAACCCCCCTCGCACGCGTAGGCATGCTCATGCGGCGTACGCTTAAGGTGAAAGCAATACAGTTGTCGGCGGTGTACCAAGTACATGTGCGCACACCCTACGCAAGGAAACGCGTGGGTTTCCTGACTTAGGTTAATTTCACGAATTACATTTGAACAACAGTTGTTTTAGGTGATAGATCATTTTTTCAACAAAGCACGATCATCTGATTCCTTCTTTCTATTTTCTAAAATTTAATATTAATTTCTCCTCCTTCAGACTTAGCATTTTCAACCAAGCCCGTTCATTTACCCCTCTCTTCCTTTTCTTGGAATTTAATTTTGATTGTATTTCTATCTCATTCTCCTTCCCGTTTATGCAAGATCTTCTTATGTTATCCTGTTTTTTTTTTTTCTTTACGTTCTTTATCGAACAGCGTTAACACTGTATCCTTTACATTATTCCTAAATTTCTTGGTAAACCGGATCACTTAAACAGGGTTGGTTAACTTCACTAGACTCAATTCCCCTAGGGTTCTGCTCTAGTTTTTAGTTCAACGTTTGAATTAATTTTAATAATTAACATGTTCCTAAACAGAATTAATGGTAGGTTAAACTTACTAGTTCTCTTAGCCCTATTCAGAAATGCCGCACATTTTCTCCTCTTTGTTTTCTAAGGTTAGCTGTTCTTTCTCTTTCTCTCTTTTTTTTTAATGGATGTTTATTTTCTAAATCTACAGTTGAGTTTTAAGAATGGCCACTCATGGAATGCCTGTGATGGCTTGTTTGCGTTTATTTTCAGTGTCCTTTGTAAATGAAAGGATCATATTTTCCTCTTCATTTTCCTGTCATTTAATTTGAGATAATTGTTGAAACTTCCGAGAAACTCTTCCTTAAAATTAAAGTATATTTACCTATGCTCTTTTAAAATTATAATTATATTTCTCCTTATAAATTTAATATATATATATATATATATATATATATATATATATATATATATATATATATATATACTGCCATTATCTCAGTTCACTTTAACTCACAATTTCATTAATAAGTTCCTTAACTATAAAGAAAGTATAGATTATATATAAAATAAATATAATAATATATATAATTTGTTAAAACAGACTACTATCTAATAATTCATTTAAAAAAAAAATAGAACAATGAGTTAATTTATTTTTGCATATATAAACAATGCATTTCTGAATTGTAACTCTGAGTTTAAGCATCTATTCAATTCGTATTATACATTATGCATAAATAAATCCCACTTTCCTTGATTAAAATTTCTATTTCAAGTCAAATGTTTTAAACTACATATAATAAGCATTTAATTTCTTGCGGTAATTTAAAAAAAAATACTGTAATCCCAAATTTTATTTCTTTCATAGTAGCAAAATTACAACTTGGCTTATAACAAAATTTAAAATTAATTTTTCCACTAAGTTTACATAGAAATAATACTTTTACAAACTTAATTAAAACATCAACTAACTCACAACTTTGCAAGTAGGAGAAGAAGGAACTAGACAAGTCTAATATCCTTTTAAAAACAATTTTTCTTTTCCTTTCCTCATTTCAAAATGCTAAAACTTAATGAACAATAGAATACAAACATCAATCTAATAACAGAGGATTTCTTCACAACTTCAAAATACCAATTTATACAATCAATAGGGAGATAACTTTCTCCTTTTGACGAATCAACCAAGATGCAGTCACTAATATGACCAGGCTCTCTTATAGAGCCTTAAGAGTAAAGGAAAATAAAATATTTTCTCAACACAAGAAACTTCTCCAAACTTCACAAATAGCTCCAAGAATACCTGCATAACACACAAGGAAAGAAACACCACACAAGCTGCTCTCCTCCCTACCGTAGACCCACAAGAGGGTCACCCCCGAGCTAGGGAAATCATCCACACACCTAGGGGATTCAACACCACTTCACAACAAGATAAAAACAACACACCAAAACACAAATACACTCATGGAACTCATCAATCCTGCGTTGTCTGTAATGCTCTGACAAGTATCGCGCATTAAAGCGCTCTATGAAGATATCCCAAGTGAGTGTATCTAGGGATAGTCAGCGCTTGCACTCCTTAGTACACCACCATATAGCTGATGCATCTCTCAGGAGATGCACTACCACTCGTGCTTTCGTGTTGCTCCAGTAAGGTCGCAATGCGAAACACCTGTCTAGACTAATCAGCCAAGCCTCGGCCATAGCTCCCTCGGTAGCTCCTACGAAAGTAGGTGGGTTGAGCCTAAGCACATCTCTAATGGGATCTCCTCTGTCTCTGAGCCCTATAACCAGCTCATCTAATCCATACTCATACGGTCCATGGTATACCTGTTCTACCCTCCTGGTCTCATCTCGTCTCGAGAGTCTCAGAGGACTCCTACTAACCCTACCTTCTCTACTGTAGTGTCAGGAATCTCAACGAAAGGCTCCATGTGTGGCATCTCTAACGGATCTATGTGGGGTTCCACATATGGCTCAGCACGCGATTCCACACGTGGCTCATTACATGGCTCTTCTCGCGGATCAATGCGAAGCTCATCATGTTGCTCTAGAATAGCTGGTGGTAATCGCTCTAACATAGTCTGCAGTGTCTCAAGAATCTGTGGGCCTAGGTCAATTACTGGTGGTGCCTGTGGTACGGGTGGTGCCTGTGGTTCAGGTGGTGCCTGTGGTACGAGTGGATCTGCTATAACTGCGGGTCTTTGTCCCTCAGCTGAGGAATCACTATGTACCTCAGCGGACGGTGTGTGGCATGATCGTGCTCATCGAACACGTCGGGGAGGCATCCTTAACAAAACAAGGTAGACTCTAATTAATCAACGTTGCAGAATAATAACGTGCCCAATTATGCCCAGTGTTTAAACTTGGCTCTAATACCAAATGTCATGCCCACATTTCCCATGCGGTCACAACACGCATCACACGTGTCATGTCCACGTGCGCCATGTGGTCATGACACGAAATACCAAAAATTTTCCCATGCTTCCCTAGAAATCCCCTCGCACGCGTAGGCGTGCTCATGCGGCGTACGCTTAAGGCGAAAGCAATACAGTTGTCGGCGGTGTACCAAGCACATGTGCGCACACCCTACTCAATGAAACGCGTGGTTTCCTAACTTAGGTTAATTTCACGAATTACATTTGAACAACAGTTGTTTTAGGTGATAGATCATTTTTCAACAAAGCACGATCATCTGATTCTTCTTTCTATTCTCTGAAATTTAATATTAATTTCTCCTCCTTCAGACTTAGCATTTTCAACCAAGCCCGTTTATTTGCCCTCTCTTCCTTTTCTTGGAATTTAATTTTGATTGTATTTCTATCACGATTATTTTACCGTATCTCTGAAATTTAATTTTGATTGTATTTCTATCTCATTCTCCTTCCCGTTATGCAAGATCTTCTTATGTTATCCTTTTTTTTTTACGTTCTTTATTGAACAGCGTTAACACTGTATCCTTTACATTATTCCTAAATTTCATGGTAAACCGGATCACTTAAACAGGGTTGGTTAACTTCACTAGACTCAGTTCCCCTAGGGTTCCGCTCTAGTTTTTAGTTCAACGTTTGAATTAATTTTAATAATCAACATGTTCCTAAACAGGATTAATGGTAGGTTAAACTTACTTAGTTCTCTTAGCCCTGTTCGGAAATGCCGTGCATTTTCTCCTCTTTATTTTCCATGGTTAGCTGTTCTTTCTCTTTCTCTCTCTTTTTTTATTGGACGTTTATTTTCTAAATCTACAGTTGAGTTTTAAGAATGGCCACTCATAGAATGCCTGTGATGGCTTGTTTGCGTTTATTTTTAGTGTCCTTTGTAAATGAAAGGATCATATTTTCCTCTTCATTTTCCTGTCACTTAATTTAGGATAATTGTTGAAACTTCTGAGAAACTCTTCCTTAAAATTAAAGTATATTTACCTATGCTCTTTTAAAATTATAATTATATTTCTCCTTATAAATTTAATTTATATATATATATATACCAGCCATTATCTCAGTTCACTTTAACTCACAATTTCATTAATAAGTTCCTTAACTGTAAAGAAAGTATAGATTATATATAAAATAAATATAATAATATATATAATTTGTTAAAACAGACTACTATCCAATAATTCATTAAAAAAAAAAAAACAACAGAGCAATGAGTTAATTTATTTTTGCATAGATAAACAATGTATTTCTGAATTGCAACTCTGAGTTTAAGCATCTATTCAATTCGTATTATACATTATGCATAAATAAATCCCACTTTCCTTGATTAAAATTTCTATTTCAAGTCAAATGTTTTAAACTACATATAGTAAGCATTTAATTTATTGCGGTAATTTAAAAAAAACAATACTGTAATCCCAAATTTCATTTCTTTCATAGTAGCAAAATTACAACTTGGCTTATAACAAAATTTAAAATTAATTTTTCCACTAAGCTTACACAGAAATAATACTTTTACAAACTTAATTAAAGCATCAACTAACTCACAACTTTGCAAGTAGGAGAAGAAGGAACTAGACAAGTCTAATATCCTTTTAAAAATAAATTTTCTCTTCCTTTCCTCATTTCAAAATGCTAAAACTTAATGAACAATAGAATACAAACATCAATCCAATAACAGAGGATTTCTTCACAACTTCAAAATACCAATTTATACAATCAATAGGGAGATAACTTTCTCCTTTTGACAAATCAACCAAGATGCAGTCACTAATACGACCAGGCTCTCTTATAGAACCTTAAGAGTAAAGGAAAATAAAATATTTTTCCAACACAAGAAACTTCTCCAAACTTCACAAATAGCTCCAAGATTATCTGCATAACACACAAGGAAAGAAACACCACACAAGCTGCTCTCCTCCCTACCGTAGACCTGCAAGAGGGTCACCCCTGAGCTAGGGAAATCATCTACACACCTAGGGGATTCAATACCATTTCACAACAAGATAAAAACAACACACCAAAACACAAATACACCTATAGATATTTACACAACACAAAACTCATCCACTGTGAGTTTAAAGAGGGGTAAGAGAGTGGACACACTCAACTCTAGAGTGTCACCCTTCAATTAAATTTCAACACAATTTCCTTCTCATGGCCTCAAGCCAACTTGCCAACAAAGATTCTAAAGAGTTCATATTTTGACTCTCAAGCCAAATAACACAATTTCTCAAAGTCACACAAATGCCCTCAAGGCTTTCAACATCCCAAAAGAAACAAGCCATGCACTTGAGGAGGATCACTCTTCCCCTACCCCACACTTGATGAGCATTTCTCCCAAGTGGAAGAAGCTCTGTCAACACCCAACTAAATTTCTCCACAATTACATAATTTACAACACAACAAATGAAATTTCATTTCACAAATCCATCATGCAATAAATAGAAAATGCAAAGGAAAAGGCCTTGAAATCCAACCTTAAAAATCCTTGTAATGGAAGGAGTTGAAGTAGAGTTACTCTCCAGTCTCCTCTCCAAATCTCCACCAAAAAACCTCCCTATTTTCTAAAATTCAACCTCCTTTTATCTCTATCCCAAGTGGGATTAAAAAAAACATCACCCACTCCATGATCTCCTTTTCTCTCTATCCCAAGTGGGATTAAAAAAATAACCCCACTCATGAGCTCTTTCCCCAAAGTCTTCCCTCTTTTTTGTCACTATCCTAAGTGGAATTAAAAAAATAACCCCTCATGAAGGACCACACCACTTCATGGGGACTCACAAAAAGTGAGGGAACAAGAAGACAAGCCCCTCCATTATTGGTGGACCATGGAGTCATTTCAAGCCTTGGAAATGGAGAAAGGATGGGCTTGAGTGTTAATCCCACTCATCCTATCCTTCCCATGCCTCCAAATTTGTCACTTAACTTCACTGTGAAGTTAAGGTGACCATACGGAGGTTAACCAAGGGTTACCCTAGTCAAAATGGACCCTAGACCCATGGGGTATAATCTAGGGTCAACTTTAACCTAGTTAGGACACCTAGGGTCAAGTTAAGACACAAAAAAAGGGTCTCAAAAATTTAAATTCAAAAAATAAAATTCAAATACAATTCTTACAACACAAATCATAATTTAATTTTACAAAAGGGTAGACCTAACCCATTCAACCTCATGCAAGACAATATTACAACATTACAACATTGCACCAAATATAGAGTTGATCTTGGTTCCTCGTGGAACTAGATCGGCTTCACAAGGGATTACAACATAAGGTGTGGAATAATCTCTTGTATCTGTGGTTTTGTTAGAAATACCTGCACACTCAATCTCAAAGTTAATTCCACATATACATATCATAGCCGAAGCAAATTTAATACATGCATTTCTAAAGCACACCACAGTTCTTATAAACATAATGAAATCACATGACAATTTTCTATCTAACATCACTCAATTAGTTTTCCTATAATGTAAACATTAATCGGACATCACCCAATTAATTTTCCTAATAAAATAAACATCTATATAACATCACCCAATTTATTTTCTCTTAAAGCAAACATCTAACTATCATCACCCAATTAGTTTTCCTTTAACATAATAAGATTTAATAGTTTGAAAATTTGAGACAACAGTCCCACAAATATAAAAGTATCAGCAACAGTAAGCTAAATAGTCACATGTATGGAAATGAAAAAGTGTAGGCCTCACAGAAAAAATATTGACATAAAACTCCATCCGACAGTGCATATTACAGTGGTATCAGAGCAAAAAAATCTTGCCATCCTGTGAGGTTATTTGAACATGTAGTTGGGTCTTGAGTGATGCAGCCTAGGACTTATCTTAAACGAAACATGTCACAACCAGATCTTGAGGTTCCATAGCATATATATCCTTTTGCAGGTTCTGATACAATTATCATTCCCGTAGAAGTAATGGGGGACAGAGACCTGGAAGAGCTTAGTACCCAAGAGATGCTGAATGATTTGTGTAGGGGATAGATAGAGATGCAACAAAATTTCAATCAAATGATGTAGTTGATGACCAATCATTTTATTGGGAATCCTAGTAATAATAATAACCATGACAGGAATAGGAATAATAATGGTGATAGGAACATGGGTGACAGGAACAATGGTGATAGATACAAATATAGAGATGATGAGGACAGGAGACATGAGGGCTAGGCATCGATCAATAACAGAGTGAGCACACATTATATAGCATATGACAGACTGGGGATGCCCACCTTCACTCCCAGAAATAATGCACCTAAACCTGAGCATACCTAGTTAGAGTTCCAAGATGTTATAGTCAGGGATTGGCGAGCACCTAGTGATGAGTTCAGAGTAGACATGTTATTTCGCGAGTATTCAGACTTGCAAATGAAACACAGGCCAAAGGGTGGTAGAAAACAAAACATAGCGCTGCATAAGAAGGTTAATAAACTTAAAGTATCTTATTTCGATGGATCGGTGAAGACCACTGCCAAAGCATGGGCGCAAAAGCTTGACAGCTTCCTTCAACTCAGCCCTATGCTTGAGGAGGAGGCCATCACATACGTAACTTTACACTTGGATGGTATTGCCCATGAGTGGTGGCACCATGGGAAGGTCACCTTGGGACACGACCTGATTACATCTTATGCTGAGTTCACAGGTCGTCTCATAGACAGGTTCGATAAAAAAGACCCCGAGTTACATTTTAAGGAGTTGACACAGCTTAGACAATGGGGTTTAGTAGAGAGTTACATTTTAGATTTCTAGAAATTGTCAGTGATGGTGACGGATATCTTAGAGCGTAGATTACTATTCTCTTTATTGACGGACTCATAGATCCATTATGAGGTTGGATTAAGGGCCTCAACCCACCTTCTCTCCACGAGGCTATGAAAAAGGATAGAGACATGGAATCCTCATCATCTAGAAGCAAATTCCAATCAAACGGATTTCCATACAGGAAAAACAAGGATACAAAGCCTTTTCAAAAAGAAACCAATCCACCAACAGAGAGAACTAATTAGTTAAACAATGACCAGCTTAATGAGTACAAAAGGAAGAAGCTTTGCTTTCACTGCAGGGAGCCTTGGGATGCTTCACACATGTGTCTTACCAAGCCTAAAGCAAAGCATATAGAATACTTTTCGGTAGAGGAGTCAAATTCAGAGCAGTCAGACCAGCCATTAGACAAGGAGGACAATGATGATGAGAATGCATCACAGGGTAGTAGTGACTGTGAGGGAGCGATGACACAACTTTCTAGTTTCTAGAAAGTTGGCTCGTTCAGAGTTAGAGGAGTCCTTAGCGGACAGTGCATCATCACCTTGATAAATACAAGGGCGACACATAACTTTATTGATGAGGGGTTGGTGGTTAGACGAGGGCTCAAGACAGAGGAGTTTCAAGGTTTCAAGGTAATGGTAGCAGATGGCTTTAAACTCACATGTACCAGAAAGATTTCTAGGTTGAGCATCAAGCTTGGAGAATATGAGCTCAAAGATGACTTTTATGTTGTGGGCATAGGTGATACAGATGTGGTATTGGGCATGCATTGGATGATGACCATTAGCGAGTTCACCATGAACTTGAAGAATATGGAGATGAAATTCGAATCCAATGGGAGAAAGGTAGTACTTAGAGCATTGTCAAATGGAGGACCTCACATTATTTCTCTTAAGAGGATGGAAAGGATGTTGAGACATGACTAGGTAGAGTGGGTAGCTGAATGTTTAATCATGCTAGAGAGTCCCTGATAACCTAAGAGCAACTATCATCGAGATATACAACATCTGGATGATAGTTGCTCTTAGGTTGTTGGGGACTCTCTGGCATGATTAAACATTCCATGTGTTAGTTGGCTTGATGGTGGAGGGTGCTTACAAGCACATTTTTTAGACCCTATGTTGTGTTCATGTGTTGAACAACACATTGAAAGACATTGGGAAGATAGATTGAGTGAAGGTAGTGGTGTCAGAAGCTAGAGCCATTCAGATGTTCATTTGCAATCGTCACACATCCTTATTTTGTTTGGGGCTTTTTTGAGGAAGGAATTCCTCAAGTTCATGGATACTAGATATGCTAGCTACTTTATTTCGTTGGAGGGGATGATTGAGGTGCAAGAGCCTTTACGATTATTGGTGGTTAATTTAGAGTGGGCTAGATGGGTAGATGCAAGCATAGGTGAAGGCAAAATTGTCATGAAAAATCCTTGGTGATGATTGGTGGTCCACAGGGAGGTAAGAAATTGTTGTTTTTAATTAATTGCTAATTTTAGTATTAAATTGCCGATAGGGGCGTGGTTCGGTGGTTAAGTCACTTGGTTGTAGTGGTGGCCACTAGAGTTCAAACCCCCGTTGGGCCAACGAGCTCGCGGACTTTACGCCTTCGCTGGGCCAACGAGCTCGCGGGTTTGAAGTGTTCTCTCTTAGGGATGAGGTCCCCCATGTTGTGGCCTCACCGGTTCATAGCTCTAGGCAAAAGTGTCATGGAGCCGGAGGGAATGTCACACCAGCGTCACCGATCATGTTAAAAAGTTTACCAGGCTCATTTTTTTTTAAAAAAAAAAATAGTATTAAATTTCTGATTTTAGCATCAAATTTTTTATTTTATTATTAACTAATAAATTGTTGATTTTAGTATTAAATTTATGGTTTTCATTTTATTATTAATAGTAAATTGATAAGTTGTTGATTTTATGATTAAATTTATGATTTTATTGTTTCTACCCTGTAAATTTACTAAATTGTTTTCGTTCTTTGCAAATATGTTTGCTCCATCGTCTCACTTGTTGTGTGGGTCATAAGATATGCTTTTATAGACTCTCCTAGTCTTGGAGATATTCATGAGACATTAGACAACATGCTTGGGCAGATGAAGCAAGCCATTCATAGTAGGGACCCTAATTTGGGATTTTATGAGGAGCATATTAAGCCCAAGAGAGTTTTACAACTATCAATAAAATTTGAATACAACCAATTGGTGTGATGTTGGTTGTATTCAAATTTTATTGATAGTTGTAAAACTCTCTTGGATGTTTGGAGTATGAAAGATATATCCAACTATTAGCTATTAATTGTGCAGAGCCTTACCATCCATGGAGATCTAGTTGACATTGAAGAGAATAAGTTTCAATCAGATGAGTCTATGAATTTATGGGAAAGGCTAAAAATGTTTGCAGAACATATTTCATCTCTGGATAATAAGCTTGCTTTGTTGAATATAGAGAATGATGCAATTACAAAAGCTTTGGAGAATGAACTTAGCAGGTAAGAGAAAAAACAAATTGATAAAAGGTTTAGTGAGCTACTTGTAGACGAATTTACGCAATTGAGCACAACAATGGCAGGAAGGGATGCCATGTATGCATTAATTTGTTGTGGAATCAAGGAGTTTGAGGACAACTTTGAAAAGAAAAGATCATTAAATTTAGTATCATAAGTTTTGTTTGGTTGTCCATTGTGCTTGACCATAACCTCCAAATAAGAGTGATGGTTCTTGGTAGTGCTATACCGGCACATATTTCTGTCTGTTTGACATATTTGTGGTCTCCTTGCAATAGGGGCTAGGATTGTTGGCACATTCATATAATTTTCTTTCAAACTTCATGGTACTGAAGATAGGTCCAGTTTCATCCATTTAATCCACTGATTTATATTATGTGCCTTGGCTAGTTGCCATTACATGCTGAGTGAAAGCAATTATTATCAAATTGATTTTGATAGTAGTTGCAATTTGATATCTGTAAGATTAAATGATTTGATTAGAGTTTGAAATCTGACAAACATTTTTTTGTGTATATTTTTATTTTCCTATGAGGTCTACTTATCTCATTCCTATGCTTACATCGCATTTACATTTTGATGACATAGGGACATTGGGACTGTTGATCCTGTTTTGCAGACCTTCAGGATTTATTTCATATGCTATGATTGGATTAGATAGACTATGTTATGATGGTGATTATAGTTCACATGTCAGATTTCATTTGAATTTATAATGTTATGTGTTATTTAATTTTAATGAAATTAAAATGTTAGTGGATGAGTAACGAATGAGATATTATTCAATTTGATCTTTATTTGATATTTAGAAAAAATGCAAGTGAATTATGAAGCATATTTATGTTAGCATGTGTATTATCAGGGATACTTGTGATTATGCTATATTGTGTGTGTATGCTTTCCTTTTGCTTCAGCTATGATAAACATGTGCTACTGATCCGTTTGCAGAAGTGTGCAGGTTAATTTTCCATACCCATGGAAAATTCAGAGGTCATACCAAGTAACCCCTTGTGAAATCCGTGTTCAACCGATCTAGTCCCAAGAGGGACCAAGGTCAATTGTGTTGGTGAATGATTATTTTCATGATGTCTGCATTTATGTTTATTTCGGATTAGGTTTTACCCCTTTCTATTGTTTTATTAAGGTGTTGTAAATTTGTAATGTTTAATTTGCACCATTTGGTGTCATTTATTTTTATGGGTGTTTTCTAGTGATTTTATGCACCTTGTGATGTTTATTTTGGCCTGAAAATGACCCTAAGTCATACCCCTAGGGTTTAGGGCCAACTTGGACAAGTTAAACCTTAGTTATACCTCCATGGAGTCACTTTAACTTTACCTTGAAGTAAAGTGACGAATTTTTGAATTTGGCTATGGGGTTGGCGATTCAAGGTCCACCTTGACCATCCCCACTATCCTTGGTTTGGTCTACCTTATCTTGAAGGCTTGGGAAGCCCCCAAGGCCTTCAAGTGTGTGAGGATCCCATCCCTATGCTCTCACACATATGTGAGAGCATCTTGGAGGGAATGGGATTGTCTTGATGGACAAGGTGTGGACATGTGTCCCATTCTTATCCTCATGGAGTCTCCAAGTTGGACTCACATCTCCACTATGCTCTCACGCATGTGTGAGAGCACTTATGTGGGAATGTGAGGCTTTGAGGTATAGGAGTGTGACATGTGTCACCTCCTCATCCCTTGGAGATGGTGAGTGGGATTGTGAGGAGGAAGGAGAAGGTGACATGTGTCACCTTCTCATTCCTCAAGGCTATTGTGTGTAGCCTATTAAACTCCCTCTTTGAGAGAGGGAGAGGGTTCTTCTTTTGTCCATTTTTTTCTTGATTATTGCTTGGGGAGAGAGTTAGCTAGAGTTTTGGAGAAATTTTTGGAAGGCAAGAGGCTTGGAGGGAGATTTGGAGGAGCTCTCCATCAACTCTCACCATTATTGGGCTCTAAAAGGTAAGCTTCCAGGCTATAAGGATTCCCTTTGTTTTACATTTCATGGTGTTGGTGATTGTTTGTGTTGTGTGGGTTTCTTTATAGAAGTTTGGATGAAGATCTCCATTTTGGAGAGCTCATCATGTTTGGGGTGGGAGAGGAGTGAACCTCCTCGAGGTCACCCTCACCATTTTTATTGAGATATTGATGGCCATGAGGTGTTGTGGGAAGAAATGGAAACGTTGTGAAGACATGAGTGCCTTGGAAATGTGATATTGAGAAAATTTAAGGCTAGAGGCCTTGTGTTTGAGAAACAAGAG
This sequence comes from Cunninghamia lanceolata, assembly GCA_027924645.1. NCBI lineage: Eukaryota > Viridiplantae > Streptophyta > Pinopsida > Cupressales > Cupressaceae > Cunninghamia > Cunninghamia lanceolata. The sequence goes on from BSBN01001760.1 coordinate 428,644, forward strand.
TATTGAGATGTTTTTTGGTGCACCTCTAGAGTCGAGAGCAATCCACTCTCCTACCCCCTAATATCCATGCAAATAGATTTGTATTGTGCAAGCCTTGGGTGGGTTGTTCTTCCTTGCGTGAGTGTTCTTGGTGTTGTGGTTTGAACTTGTAAGGAAAGCACAGGTGTGGAAGACAGCTTCCCTAATGTTAATTCTCAGGGGACAGCGTAGACAGGTCACTTTTAAAACTAAATAACACAGATGAATACACTAGAAAACACCAAATAGACAATATTCAAATAGAGAACGACACACCATTTACGTGGGAAAACCCTTACGGGTAAAAAACCCACCACCACAAGAAAATAATCTTTTATTACAGTAAGGTTTACAGTTACAATAAAGAGCTCAGCTTCTTGCTCTGGTTTGTGATTCTCGACAACATACCCAATTCACCCACTGTACATTTACAGGATGAACTTTTTATTCAAGTCTCACCTTCAAAACACCAACGACACCTGTAGACATAATTCTATTTCCAGTCTGCAAGAACAAGAGTCGTTACACACTTCTGCCCTAACTGATAGAACATATTCCTCAGGCGTCGCTGCCATCTAACCGTCGCAACAGTTCATATTTCAGCGAGACGTTTAGTCCCACATGTATCAAGTCGCAGAGGACACTGCAGTTTATAACCGCCAACGAACCAAAGAGTATCGTCGGCAATTTTGTTGCCGACGATACCAATCCTTCAAGTCCATCGGTATAACAAACCCCGTCGGCCATCAGACTTTATCTCCCACCGATAAGCAGAGTCTCCCCGATCACCAAGGTTACCATCGGAATGACTTCCATCATCGGAGAACAAACCAACGCTTACTCCGACGGCCCTTGTCTCACCGAACCCCAGACTCCCATTGATAGGCATAAGTCATCGGAGTGACTACTCCTGTTGGAGTAACTCCACATAGCCCAGCCGATAGGCCTTGTCTTGCCGAACCCCAGACTCCCGCTGATAGGCATAAGTCATCTGAGTGACTACTCCTGTCGGAGTAACTCCACATAGCCTGGCTGATAGGCCTTGTCTCGCCGACGATCTGTTGAACGCTTCCATCGGGGTGACACTCAGCATCGGACAAACCTTCGATGCTTATTCCGACACACTTGTCTTACCGATACCAACACACAACCTCCGTCAGAGTGACTACTGTCCATCGGCCCAAAGATATAAAGCTTCACCGATGGTCTTCGTCTCACCGATGGTCACTATGTAATAAGTCATTGGTGGTCATCAACACGGTCCTGCCGATAGCACTTCATCACAGTGATGCCAAACATCATCGGTATGACACCAACTGTCGGTAAGGCATTACAAGAGTTTGCCGATAGGTTAAGTCAGCCCGATAACAAAGTGTGGTCTTCAACCCAACAGGAAAGAGGTTCCTAGCAATAACTTGAGACACTAGGTCTCATCAGAACTCGGTTGCTTGGATGACCTCCAAGCTCGGGGGTGACTCTTCTTGAGTCTACGGTTGGGAGGCGAGCATCCCCATGGGCATGTGAATATTTCATTTAGTTTGTTGCAGGTTTGAGAATTTGGAGTTTTGGGAACTTTGGAGGAAGTTGTTATTTATTGGTTTTTGTAAGGTTTGGCTTTATGGAAGCCATGGCTCTTGAAGCCTTGATGTAACCTTGTAAGAGAGAGTGAACTCTCATTGTATTGTGTTGTAAACAACAAAGTGTATTTTATATATTTAAATTTTTATATGTGGAAAGTTGTCATAGCATTCCTTGTAATGATGTGCAAAAGCATTTATGCATTCAAGCTAATTCCATTGAAGAAGTTGTTTTATTTTGCTTTGTATCCCAAGTTATTCATAAATGTTTCCAAGTAAATATGTACTCAAGTTTATTTCAAATTATTTGCATATATGATGTTGCTGTGAGAAAAATAATACTGTTTTAATGGTGAAAAAGGAGAAAATTAGTTGCTGTATGATTTGAAAATTAGTTGTATTATTTGGGAAAATGTAGAAAATACTTGTAGAATAAAAGAAAAGAAAAATGTGCTTTAGTTCTCAAAAGAAAAATAATCTATTTATTTTAAGTTGCTCTTGCAAATTGCTTAATGTTGTTTTTATACAAAGAAATTACAGTGAGGACATCATTGTGATATATATATATTGTTGGCAGATTTAAATAATAGAAAACTCAATATAAAAAAGAAAATATATTATAAACATATGCGTTTAGGGTTACTACCCAAAAGAGGGCCAACGATATTCTTTTTGTGGTTGTTGGGAGGCACAGTACAGGGGGGCGGCCACCATTTGCAAAAAATTAGGGGAGGGGGGACGAAGCCCCCATCCACCCACCACATATAAGTTGAGGGTGGGTGGGGAGGTCGCCCCACCTCCCCATCTTCCCTTGTTGTTTGGCGTCCATGCGACCCCAACGAAATTAGTCGCGACCCTTGGAAATTTTCGATTGTGCTTCTTTCATTCTTTCGGCTGCCTGTTCCCTTTTAATGGCTGCCACTCCATTTGACCTTGCAGCCATTAAAAGGGAACAGGCAGCCGAAAGAATGAAAGAAGCACAATCAAAAATTTCCAAGGGTCGAAAATTTGTAATATATATATATATATATTACAAAAAAAAGGAGATGAAACAAATAGATAAAAATGTATAACCCTGTTTAAACCTTCTTCTATAGTGGCTTCCATGGCAGCTTTAACAACCTGCAAATAAAATTGAAAACCAAAATAGAGAAAACAAAGAGAAGAGAAATGAAATAGGGTTAGGGCTTTGTAGAGAAAATAGAAAAAAACAATGGAGCAATGAGATTAGGGTTAAAAAAATATAGGGGGATAGATATAGAAAAGATAATGATTTTTATTTTCCCTTGTGCATGTGACCCTATTTCTCTCTGTCTCTCCCATTTTGAATTTGACTTTTAATTAAATGCCTTTTTCATCCTTTGAATAAATTAAGTTAGTGGGTTTAGTCTTTAACCCTAAACTTTGCAATAAACGTTAGTGGGATAAATTTTAATGTGGGGATTTTGATGGGTTTTTAATTAATTGTTTTAGGAAATTATTTAGAGGTTAGATTATTAGTTCTAAAACTATTATTTCCTTTTGGGACTTAGTGCATAGTATAAGGGTACTTTAATTTAAATGTCCTAATCATGTAATTTATGATTATTTAATCTAAGGGTATGGTCGAATAAAGTATGTAGAAATAATCAGTTTAATGAGTGTATTTATTTTTTAACTATCTTTTTACTATTTTTAATTGAATGGCATGGTAGGAGATTATTTTTGAATTAAATTTTTTTCATGTATGTTAAAGAGGCGTTATGCTACTGAAATTTATCTAGAGTAGTATGGCTAATTTAATATTTTAAGTCTTAGCCATTATTTATCGCATTTAATTTTTGAGAAATTTTATCATGTCTAGATGGATTTATTTATTTTAATTATTCTAGTTCCTAGGGTTAGATTTTGACACATGTCGAAATCACTACACTTCATTTAAGAATCTTAGGGTTACACCCAATTTGGAAACTAACCCTATCAATGACGCTCCTCGCATCACATAACCCCCTTAGCAGACTATCATTTCGTAGGGGTTGTGAACGGACTTCGCATTACCCCAACGTTGACTGAGGTCTTCGCCTTTGTGTGTATGTCTCTGAGCGCGCATGTTGCACGCGAGGGGGTTTCTAGAGTCGGAAGGATTTTTTTTTTGATATTTCATGTCATGACCACATGACAAATGTGGACATGACATGCCTGTTGTGTGTTGTGACCACATGGGAAATGTGGGCATGACATTTCCAGCCTATTTGGTAGAAAAAATTGAAAGGTGTTTTTCGAGCCTTTGCATTTTGCATTTTCTAATCCTTGTTGAGACTAACATCATGGCTTAGGATGGCGTTATAATTTTAGGACACTTGTTTTTTTCCTAACTTCTAAAAACAATATTTATCAAATCCTTTCTTGGAACTGGTACAATTTGTTTCAGGGTTTATTGGCTTAGAGCCTTGTACAAACAATGCACAGACATAGATATCAGATCCATTCCAAATAAAGGAGGCTAAATACATTCAGATACATTTTAAATGATACAAGACGGTTCATTATATCAATGAAAAACAAAGCAGGCTAAAGAAATAGTGAGATACTCAACTAAAAAATTTATAAATGGATAGTTAAGTATAGCTGATCTAATGAGTGAATGAATCTTTGGAGAAGGTTGAGATGGAGATGAAAACTATCTTAAGCTTGGTATGTCAGTTTACAACCAATGACCAATGTTTTTGATAGAATCCAAGTCTAAGGACATGCATGCATGTGTGTTTCCTTGTTGACAGTATAAGGATTGTATGGATTAATCATGTCCTCATTGGCGAATTTTGATTTTATTATAATGACATCTAATCTTTTATATTTTTCAAAATTTAAACTATTTTTAATTTGGTTTTGTGTTGCTCTTTTTGATGAATAAGTCCTATATTACTTTTTATAAACTAAAAAGTAATAGTACAGTATTCACAAAAAAAATTAGGGTAGTAGAGATACATACCATATAGGCTAAACAAGCTAGTGTCCAAAACAAAGATGATAACATAACAAAGCCTGGCCAAGCTCGAACATCAATGAATGTAATGCTAGGAGGATCTTTATCATCAGGCTTTCAAATATCCAAGGGGATTAAGTCATCAATAGGCTCCCAACTAGTGAGAGCACCTTCCTCTTTAGGAATATTATTTGAGGGTGGCTAGGTACGAATTGGAGAAATAGCCACCTCCATGTGAGGAAACATGTTAGAGTTAGGCCAACTAGGAGCACCCTAACCGTGAGAACAAGTTGAAGGTGGCTTGGAATGTTGAGGTCAACTGTTGTGGGCTGCGTTATCTTTGTTACTTGGAGGTTAAGAACTACAGGACCAAGAACTTCTATCTCTTTGGATAGACTGGTTGTGATCATGCAAGTGCCCTGTAGAAGAAGATAGAATGGATGGCAACAACGCAAGAAGCATTCCCCTAATGGTTTAGAAGTTCTTGAATATGTGTGACTTCAAGTGCAACATTACTAGCTTACATTTGAATTTGCATGAGCACATCAAATCATAGTTTTAATATACAATGAAAAGTGAGCATCAATAGAGCACCTTGAAAAAAGACTTGTATTTTTATTTTTCAAAATATTGAAGAAAATTTCCACCTTGAAAGCATGCCAAATTTGGGTATGCTTGAACGAGAGACAAGTCTAGTCCTCAAGTAAAGCCATATGCTAAGAAAAAGGAGTAGGCTGAAAGTGCTTGAAGAAATTATGAATCGAATTTCAAGCTTCGTGATCTTTGGTGCAAAACTAGAAAAGATGCATGAGGCTTTCTGTCCACACAATGGTCATTGGGGATTAAGAACATCCAAATGAGCCAAATGGGCATCAAGGGGAAGGCCTTGATAAATAATACACTAAGCAAAGTGAGACAACTTAGGCTCAAGAAAGTTTGACTGGAGAGATTGGAACTAGCAATGCCATGTACCAAGAGAAGACTAAAGCCATCAATGATGGTTTAGCTAATCCACCATAGGAAGATGAGGTGACAATCATAGATAGCCTTTACGAGGCTTGTAATTTGAAATGGTGTGTTTAGATACTTTTCTAATCCTTCCACCAAGGCTTAAAAGATTTAACCCCGATTTTTAGAATCATATGGGAAGGGATGACATCAATAATAGTGTGGAATTTCTCTTAGTATTTATTAGCAAGATTGAATTTCATTCTAAATTTTGAACAAGAAAGAAAATTCTTAGTAGCTCTATTAATGAAATATGGCAACACTTTAATGCCTCTTTTAAAGAATTTCAAGGCATGGATCCATGGCACTTTAGTCAAAGGACAGTCTATACAAGAAAGAACATGAGACCACCAAATAGATTGTAGATTGATAGAAATGCCATTGTGAAATCATTTCTCACCCATAAAAGCTAGGGTTTAATAGGTTCTCAGACTTTCTAAATGCTTTTGATAACAAAAGGGCCTTGAATCTTGATGGGTTCCCTCATAGTGAGGAGAGTACCAAAATCAAGGTTTTTCCAAGCTAGCCATCCTGAAGGCACACTAGAGTTGATATAATGCCTGATGAGAATTTTCCATGCTTCATTTCCTTTTAAGGCTCTAATAATCCATTCGGCACATAAGGGTGTTCCTTGTTGACGGATTGAAAGCAAGCCTAATCCACCAACATCAGGAGGAAGATAATGTTGGAGTACAATACCACTGAGAGGGGGGGTGAACCGGTGGTATACAAATTTCAAAAAGACTTTGAGATAATCTTTCAAAGCTTTGAAACAAAGATAACTTCTACTAAATAGAGATGAGGCATCATATAACTATTAACATCATGACAACAATAACTGACACATCAATATCAAGAATGCATCAAACACTATTGAAATGATCTATGTTAGACACACAAACAATTGATATCATAACTTAGGGATTAATTTGAAAAGTTTGATTGACCATAATCAAGATGGGTAGAGAATATCATTACAAACAATGATGTATGATGAATGTGTTAATGCAGACCATATAAACATATGATATGCAAATAAGGAATCAAGCACATCAGTGATAATAACAACCCATAACACAAATATTGTCCTAAGTGGAAAACCCTCTTGGGGAATAAAAACCACTCGAAATGCCTCACTGGCTTGATAGAAATAATCATAATTATAGAGCCTCACTAGCTTAGAAGTCTCACTGACTTGTCATTATGCCTAATTGGTCTTTTCAACAATGTCTCACTGACAATATTGCCTCACTGGCATACAAAATCCCAAATACAAAAATTATATACATAGAGTAAAACCTCTATTTCTCTACATATCACTTCTTATCATCCTCTCTTCTCTGTTTTTTTTTTCAATTTGGATGCATAAGAATTTATATGTATGAAACAATATGAAATGTGTCTGTTAATATTCTGCCTTGAAAACCTTATGTCTTCTCTGTCTCACTGACCCATCAATTTCATCCTTTTTCTCAATATATCAGAATATATAAAAACAAATATATAAACCCTTCAGCTTCCATTCGGGGTTTTTCATTGTCAAGAGATAGAAAGAAGTTTAACCAACTTTTCAACTGCCATCATAAAAGTGTGTATAAATACATCATGAAGCCTTTATTTTATGCCTATTTGAAAGGCCATTCAGTTACAAACTGTCCATATATGGTGACAGGTGAAAAAGATCAAAATAGTTTCTTCAAACTACCCAATAACAGGTAAAGGTAAAACAAAAACTATTATCCAAAATGTTGCCATTTTACCCATTGTGTTGCCACTTTACCCACTGTTAAAAAACACAGTCCTTTACCTTTATGGAGAAAGTAAACCACAGTCCCGAAAAACTAGACAAGGATTTCAAAGAATTAAACAATATTAACCACTAAAGAACAAAATCATTTTCCTTAACAAATGCAGCTTGATTATCAAAAACTTTTGACATTTTAGGTGCCATTGATTAAAGAAAAACAACACTAAATTCCACTTAACAAGTAAACCCTTTTGTTTTGTTAATGAAATACCAACAAATCAAAAAAACCTTAACTAAATCTTCATAAGAATGAAATGCAAAAATAGAAACGACAACACCTGATAAGATTTATGCCACAGGAAGAAGAAACCTGTCGGATGTGACTTTGTATAACTGTCTAGCTACATAGTTGACCTAAGCCCGAGCATTGTCACTTCAAAGTATCTCTATCACATCTAGAACCTTACTGTATGTTCCATGTTTTACCATCATTGCCATCAAAATGTCAAACCCTAGTTCAGAGCTGTATTATCCAAAGTTAAACTTTGCAATATGAAAGACAAAAACTTCCTTTTTGCTCGATACATCATAGCTACCGAGAGACTCGGTTTATCCTAGAATGGACCGGTCACCAAGTGACACTCATATCACCTTTTTACCTGTGAATAATACCTGACACCTGCTATGCAGGTTAAAACTTTAAGTGCCCGATACAATGTGTTTTGCAAAGCAAGTTGTATTTTATTCACTAGGAAATGCATATCATTTGTAACTAATGAAACCCCTTGTCAACTCAAAAACGTGGTAAGGCAATTCATAACATTAACAATAAAAACAAATGCCCTTCAAATCAAAAGATGAGAAAATGCTTTTAGTGCCCCTCATTCACCTTAAAAGCAACATATCAAATGACATTATGAAGTGTTTTTGTGATCCTTTCAAATGTAATGCACTTAGGGACAAAGTCATTAAATCCACATTTCTATTAAGAGTATATACCAACCAACTGTTACCATGAGCAAACAATGAGAGAATGATAAAACAACTGCATGAACAACTGTGCCAACTATCATGATACCACACTAAACATGTGCCAACTGTCAAGCATGTGCCAACTGCCAATTGTGTTAAGATACCTATGCATATTTAAACTATATAAGCAATTATCTCAACTGTATAGAGTACTGTCATAGATAACCCATGTGTCAACTGTTAGGAACCATGTGAATATCATATGCCGACTGTATACCACTATGAGAGTATTCAACATCAATAGATCAGTAGAGACAACTGTTATATCAAGAAAATGATCGCATGTGTCAACTAACATAATATCATCATGAGAGTATGGTATGAACCATGTGCCAACTGTTATAATGTTATCAACGAGAGTATCAATTTTACCAATGCAACTCAGTCTATAAGAAGATAGAATAGGATCTCAAAAATCAACTCTGCCATGCAAAGAATGACAACAATAATGGCAACCAAATGAAATGTCCAAGCTCATTATCACAACTGTCATGATGCAACATCAAACCAATGCAACTGTCAATGTACCACAAACCTAAGAGTTTGTGTATTTGACATCAAGGACAACAACTGAGAGGGCAACATATAACACAATTCTTAAGCAACATAATGAAAACCTTGATGTCCATCACTGGAAGCTTAGAGAAAGTTTGAGTAACTTTTCAATTTTCAAATAAGAAGCCTTTGAGAGCACTTAGCAAGAGGAATAATAAATATGAACAGTGGCCAAGATTTGAGAACAAACTTGGAACATACCAGCCAAATAAAGAGGCTTGGAAATCCAATAATTGAGTTTTTTCACAATCTTGGCAACAACTTTCTAGAGAACTGAAGGAGAGGCTTGGAAAGCAAAGGGAATGCACAAGAAACATAAAACTTTCTCGTGTTCAATCCATTTCCAGCCAAAGATATCAAGCTAGTCTAGCTTGGGAAGAAAAGGATTGCCTATAACACTAGGTCTTTTACCATTGTATGCTTGAACCAAAAGCTTGGCAAAAAATATCCAAGCAATGGAGGGCCTGCTTGACATTATTCTCCTCCTCAACGAGAGTGAGGAAAGAATCATCAGCAAAATGACCTTGACCAACTAGTTGGGAGAGCTAGGAAGAGATAACCCCTTAACAAGGGTTTGAGAAACCACATGGGCTAAAAGATAACCAAATCCTTCTGCAACAAGAAAATAAAGAGTTGGAGCAAAAGGGTAGCCTTGACAGATAGATTAGAAAAGTCCAAATGGCCTAGATCGTCGAGCATTAATCGTAATGCAAGATGAGGTGTTGACAAACATCTGAACAAATTGTATGAACTGAGGCCCAAAACCAAGTAAGTGAAGCATGACCAGGATAAAAGGCCATTCAATATGGTCACACACCTTGGTAAAATCAATTTTGATGAAAATGTAGGTTGTTGATAGCGTTGAGCCAACTACACCCCTTCCTACACAACAATAATATTTTCCAGGATATATCTGGACTTAATAAAATCAATTTTCTTAAGACGGACTAGTTGAGGAAGCATAGGCCTAAGCTTAACAACCAAAGCCTTGGCAATAATCTTGTAGGAGACATTCAATAAAGTCATCATTTGCTAGTTGTAAATATCTTCACAATCGCTATCTTTAATATGAACTTAATATTTCTCGTCATGTTGAATTTCCTCAAGATTGGTCGCCTCAAAACTTAATTTGCTCTCCTTTATTCTCATTTCTTTTCCCTTCACTCTGTCGTTGTTCCTTGTTTCTAGTTTTTTTCCTTATTTTTTTGTTGCAAAGGCAAACCCACATTCGTTGTTTTTGATTGGTTTTTATACTGACATGACTAGTAGCCATTGAAGGAGGTGTCACTAACAAATGAAATCGACACCCAAGTGGAATTAAAACTCAAGAATTTATTAATTTTTAAAGTGCAACCAACCAATGGCATTCCAAATGCTTTCCAAGGGTCTCTGACTTTGAAATAAACTCAAACAAATGAAAACTACATCATGCAATTTGCCCAATCGTGGGTTTTTTCACAATTTAAACTAATGTTACATATAGTCATAAAACTCCAAAGGATAATTGATCTCCACATTGGAAATATTATGCCCAATGTATACTTTAACACTTGAAATATAGACAAAGAAAAATATATCAAACCGAGTTTCCTTCATCATCAGGCAATCAACCATTTGGGAGATAATTTCTAGTTTTGTTTGCCAACAATTTAACTACATTACAATTCTTGCAAATTGATTGGAGTCGACATCCTTTCTGCGGTGAATTGAAAACAAACAATAACCAGTGTTCTTTTTCCTTCATAATGTTCGTGACTCATCATGATCAAATGAACCCAAAGCACCAAAAAATGATCAATAGAAACAAATGACTAATGAAATAGCCAAAATAGTCACAACAACCCAAAAGTGAGTTGAAATCCACTAATTTGAATCAGAAGCTGCATCAAAATGAAGGAAATGCAGAGTCGCCCACAACTGCAACAAAAAACTGCCAACACCACAAAAATGCAACTGAAGCAATAAACCAAATAAAAAGCAAACAAAACTGAATCAACCATTTTTTTGGGCAATGCAGGATCACGTATTCATCCGGATGCTCTTGCATTAGAGACGTCGGGTAAAAAGTTTGTGAGCATAGGCTCACAAAGTGGAGTTGAGTAGTCGAACTACCCTTTCAGGTTGCAACCAACTTGTAGTGAACTCCATTGTTGAAGAATGTGCACCAAAACTATTTCTTCCTCTTCTTCCAACACCATGCCAGAACAATTGTCATCTTCTTCCCACAACTCCATTTGCCACTCTGCTCTCCTCTCATGGATTTACATCCACCATGTACTGTCCTCCTCTGCCAAATGTTCTCTATTCTCTTCTCCTCCTTCATGGGATCCATCCCACCATCAATCGACCACCTCCACCAAGATATTTCACCATCCACATCACTACCTGCAACATCCTCAACAAAATTTGCATCTACAACTCCATGGAAATTAAATATTTCCATGTGTTTTTTTAATACTCTCCAACCCTCATCATATCAAACGAAGGGAAATCAACATCATCACAAAATACAATAATATTTACCTCTGTTGTGACATCTTTCTCATCACCATTAGCTGCAACTTTTCCTTATTTATCCTTCGCTGCAACGACTATCTTTTCCATCCATTCTTCTTCTATCGCTAACATCTTCAACAATAAATCATCTTTGTCATCAGCATCGACTGTAACCTCTTCGCATTCCACCATTGCAACAACGACAATCTTGTCAATAACTGCAATCTCTACACTTACATCCTCTTTGTCATCTTCAGCCACTGCTGAATGTACCTCTTCTTTCTCACCCTCCTTCGTGGTGACCTCATTACTCATACCTTTGTCATGCTTGACAATTTCTCCACGCTGCCTTGCTTCAATCCTATCCAATCTCTCATTCAACCTATCAAATCTTGCACTTACATCATCCATCATCTCGAGAGTATTTCTCTCTTGATACTGCCTCCAACCTTCCCATATCATGGACTTCTTCCTCAACAATATCCCCATCTTAACTGCTACTGCAATATTTCATCATCACTTCTCACACTCTGTAATCTGCAAGGACAAATTCTTTCGCGGCTTCACAGCTCTCACTTGCTTAGGACTCCTCTCTACTTGCAACAATCTTTTGAGCTCTTCACAACTGCTTCACTCTTTCCACAGGTCCCGGTATAGGCTGCCTCACGTTCGGCGCTCTGCATACGCTCTCAAGAACTTCTGCTCTGATACCATTTGACATAGTCTAGGATGGGAGTCTTACCGGACTGCCAGCACTAGTAGCATGCCCACACACACTCATCTACCAAAACCAATTCCATGGTTTTATCTTTTCATATGCAGCTACAAGAACGCCAATTTGTTTAAATAACAAAATCACAAGAAAATAATATGATTGAGGTTTTTCAATTTCATTTCAATGCAAATCACCATCATACAGGTTAAAATATTCATCTAGAGACACAACCCAATCACACGGTTTGATTTCTACCAATTCTTCTCTTGCAGAACAATACAAGACAATTGTAGAATAGAAATTCTATTGCACCTTCTCTCTGTTGTTTCAATAGACAACTCCCCTATTTTATGACTAAGCCATCTCTTTGCTTCTTCAAATCACTTCTTTGGTCTTTCTTTTGTATTCCATTGCTATTCCACCATAGCTGAAGACTTTGTCAAAGATTTACCTCTGGCAATTTGTACTACTCTTCTTCAATATTTCCTCTTCTTTTTATCATACCCCTTTGGCCTACTTTTCCAGTCTTTCTTTCCTACCTCATTTCCTTTGGATTATATCTTGTTGAGTTGAATTTCCTCAAGATTGGTCACCCCAAAACTTGATTTGCTCTCCTTTATTCTTATTTATTTTCCCTTCACCCTGTCATTGTTCCTTGCTTTTGTTTTTTTTCCCTTATCTTTTTGTTATAAAGGCAAACCCTCGTTTGTTGTTTTTGATTGGTTTTTATATTGAAATGACCAACAACCATTGAAGGAGGCATCACCAGTAGAAGATTTGACGCCCAAGTGGAATTAAAACTAAAGAATTTGTTAAATTTTAAAGTGTAGCTAATTGATGGCATTCCAAACACTTTCCAAGGGTCTTTAACTTTGAAATAAAATCAAACAAATGAAAACCACATCATGCAATTTGCCCAATCATGGGTATTTTTACAATTTAAACTACTGTTACATATAGTCATAAAACTCCAAAGGATAATTGATCTCCACGTTGGAAATACTATGCCCAATGTATACTTTAACACTTGAAATATAGAAAAAGAAAAATATATCAAACTGAGTTTCCTTCATTGTTAGGCAATCGACCATTTAGGAGATAATTTCCACTTTTGTTCGCCAACATTTTAACTACATTGCAATTTTTGCAAATTGCTTGGAGTCGACATCCTTTATGCGGCAAATTAAAAACAAACAATAACCAATGTTCTTTTTCCTTCATAATGTTCACGACTCATCACAATCAAATGAACCCAAAGCACTGAAAAATGATCAATAGAAGCAAATGACTAATGAAATAGCCAAAATAGTCACAACAACCCAAAAATGAGTTGAAATCCACTAATTTGAATAAGAAGTTTTATCAAAATGAAGGCAATGCGGAGTCACCCATAATCGCAACAAAAAACTGCCAACACCACAAAAACACAATTGAAGAAATAAACTGAATAAAAAGCAAACAAAACTTAATCAACCATTTTTTTGGGCAGTGCAGGATCACGTATTCGCCTGAGATGCTCCTCCATCAGAGACAAAATTGATTTCGTAGTGAATTTCTTACAAATTTTGCCTCATCAGAAGTCTCCTCAAGAGAGGAGAGTTAATGTTTCCCTAAATCTGAGGGTTTTGAAACAATCTTTGAAGCTGGATCCCTAGAGCTTGAAGATGGCTTGGGGGTAGGGTTATTATTACTAGAGCTGTTAGCTTTGTGACTAACCACTATAGACCATTCTTCCTCCTTCTGTAGAGGGTGGTGACCTAGATACATCTAAATTGTTAGAAATTCACAGGTTGATCAAACCAATTCCTACATAGACCCTATGAGAGAATATGATGCATACAAGCTTACAACAATTCCGTAATGCAAAAATGAAATAGACAAAACACAAGATAACACAAGATATATCCTAGGAAAACCCTCAAGAGGGAAAAGCCCATCTTCCAAAAGCATCCACACTCAATATTATTCAACAATGAAACATTACAATGCATTTACAAAGTCTCATGGACACTCTTAAAACATAAAGCTCCTCCAATGCATCCTCCATGTGTCCAAGCACGTAACCACACATCCCATGCCATGCTTCACAAAATGCATTCACAAGAGAAACCCAATACAATGATAGCCTAAAGGCAAGTAACCAACTAGCCAACCCCAACTACTAACCATGTGCTTGCTTTTATAGAACCAAGCTCACATGTAAATACAAAATATAGTACAGGGAAAACCGCCAGTTCCAAAACCATGGATACACAAAACCATTGACCCTTCATTTAATATTTGCAACTAAATTTTCACTTTATGCCCTATATTAAATAATTTTGCAATTAATTATTCTATGTCTCATAAAATAACTAACCCAATGTTACATATAACTCTTACAAGTTACAACCAAATAAATATTTAACACATCAATTAAGATGCACCACAAATAAATATTTAGTTTACATAAATAAAATATATCAATATTATGCAATGTACAACACACCTTTTCCTAACATAAATCAAAGATGGTTGTTTGGGAGGGATCTAGTTCGTGAAAGTAAAAGTATATTAGGTTATATGCATTATTCTCAACTCAATTATTTGCACAATATATTAATAAGTAATACAACAAATATGAATAATATAATTAGTAGATTAATATTAATATTAAATTATTGATTATAATAATTAATAAATATAGTTGTGTTATATACAAACCTGAATATGCCGAAACTGTTGATTCTCCCGAATTCGTTTGGCCCTAGGGTTTCTGCATGAACCGATGCTTTGAATAGGAAAGCTTTTCTCAATGTTTCTGTTATCACCTAAATATGCACCCAGACTAATTTGCAGAAATTAGTCTATTTGATGAAACATGGGAGGACCTCTAAAGTCGTGGGTTACTCTATAAGCAGAGGTCAACCTCCGGAGAAGGTCGGCTTCCTATGGATATCACCTAAACTACTACTTTGATGGAGAAAAGGGGAAGAATATGCTTGTTTTAAACAAAAGTGGTAAAAATGAATTGAAAATGGGTGATACACCAAGCTAACAAGAGCTATGAGATACTAAGACTGACATACACTTGGTTATTTATGACGAACACTGAAAATACACAACATGTTACTGTAAGTTTCTGCATAAATGTTTCATAAATAGGTCTGTCCTGCATATACTTTCAAGAAGGAAAGGTAAAACTTTCACAAACTAGAGGTTTCCATGCAATCCTAAGACAAAATTTATAACCTGCAAACTCCTACTTTTGCAAAAAAGGCATAAAATGAGACAAAACTAAAGGAGAAAAGTAATCTCACAAATAGCTCAGTCAATCACCTGGTAATGCACAATGCTTGCAAGAACAAGAAGGTAACAAGATTCTTCAATAATCTCCAAGGTAAAATTTGTATTCCATACTCCAAAAATGCTGAGTTACAAAAGATGCTCAATACTGTAACAAAGGACTGTATCAGTCACAATCTCCAAAAAATGTTTTGCATAATAAGAACTCACTCCAAAAAGAGTTACAAGTAAGTATATGTAAACTCCTACAACTAAACTCCAATAAAGTAGCTACCAGAAGCTTCTTGGGTTGGATGCTTCAATAAAGCCTAAAATCTAGCCACTAGATCTCATCCAAAAGAGTCCAAAATGCAAGAAAAAGTCCATCAAGACTCAGTCAAACATGAGGAGTCATGAAAACCACTCCTACAAGACTCTAAAAGGTAATAAAACCCTCCTAGATGTCCTCAAAACCTTCAACCCAACCAACAACTTCATCCATGACTTAGTCGACATCTCTCCTCCTTTGCAAAACAAAATGCTATGTCTTAGGCACGTGTTTGCCAACTCCTCATAGTTAAGCCCTAACTTATCCTTGCATTAAAAATAACAAGAAACATGAAATGGTTTATAAATGATACCATTTGTGTTTAAATGTTTTACAATCTCCATTTTCCACAAGGAAAATAAAAGCACGAGTCTACAAACACCGAAGTGTTGTCATGGCGGATGGGAAAGAAGGGAAATAAAAGGTTTAAGGGACATGCCCCCATCGTGACCTAAGGAATACATGTCAACACAAGTGTTGACCACGGGCGAAAATGAAAAGGAAATAAAACTTCAAAATAAAACAAAGAACCCTCGGCTGCCTCGGGTTCTTAGGGTTTTGAAGCCCTAAATGCCAAAATGCACTTTTTGTCCTCACTTTGCATTACAGAATGTTGATATTTTGCTATCTGCCCATATTTCTTGCCGCCGACAAGGGTTTGATGTCGGGGATCCTGTAGATAGCTTTTTGTTGTTTCTCCAGGCATTTCGACTGAAATCTTTCATGAAAGGTTCCTGTAGCTAAGGTGAGTTTGATAGTCTCAAATTTCTGATGCTAAAACTTTAAAACTCCGTTATTTTTGCCGCTTTTTTTTTATTTCTATATATACTGGATAACTCTGCATTTTCTATGGCTGTGAAAGAGAACTACATTCCATGCATATATGAGTGTTTTTCAGGTATAAATCTACAGAAAACAGCAATCCCCGTCACCTCTATACAAAACATTCTTCTATGTCTCATTTTCGTCTTCACGAGTATGGATTTTACTGTAAAATAATAGTGCAAAATAAAGATTTATCTGCATTGGGGTTTCATGTCTGAGCTTCGGCCATGGAATGATAAATCTTACCGTGGTTTTTCCTGCAAACTAAGGCATTTTTACTTCCTTCCTAGCACGGAAGAATGAAGGTTTTTAACCTAGGGTTTTGATCTCTGAGCTCTCACTCCTATTTTACACCTTTCTGTAGCTATATCATTCAAGGCAAGATTTTCTTTAACAATCATTTGGAACAGAGTTGGGAACCTTGTGAAGTCTCTGTGGTAGATCCCTCTCATGAACTTACCCTATCATATCCCTGAGAACTTGTTAGAGATCTCACTTTTCCTTTTCACTGTGCTCGTAGTGCTTCATGACTTCTGTGGTCTCTATTTTTAGCTTTGATACCTCTAGTTCATCTCCTATAACTCTGCAGTGTCATCTCTTGGGACTTTTCTAGACATCACTCCTTCATGACAGACCCTCTTACAACATTGACTGAGGTGACTTCTCATTGTTCACTGCTCTAAACTTATTGTGGCAGGATTTCTGCCCACTTGACTCTCTTCACTCAGTCTTGACTATTCGAATATAGTTTATGATGAAGGGGCAGAGTTTAGAAGTATTTGGAAGATATAGGTTTCCTTGCAGATTGGAAACTGTAGCAGACCCCATTTGCTTACTTCAAACCTCTGTTCTTCCATCATGACTACTATTAGTCTTTTCATGAATGCTGTTGTTCTTTGTAAAAGTCTCTTGATGACTGTTTAACTGATATCTCTTACATAACCTGAGCCCTCTTGACGATGCTTTCATCTCTCCTTCCTGTGCATTTGTTCTACTACTATAGCTGATGATTCATTTGCTTGGACTAGTGATGACCGCTGCTATGAAATTCTTTTACATAACTCCTTTTGTGGACTGTTTTCACTGCTCCTGTTGTTGTTTTCTGACTGTTATATAGTCATCTTACTCCCTGCTTATCACTTTATACTACTGTCTGGTTTCCTCAACAGAGTCTAAGAACAGAGATGACTATTTTCTGATGTTATGGTTGCTATCGTATGATCTGTTTAACACAGTCCACCTCCTAAACCATCAATACCAACCTTCTAGACTTTTGAACAACTTATCTCTTTAGTAAGAACTAAAAAACTCTTAGATACACCAAGTTTTCACAGGGTCCATTGATGAGATCATTAAGGGTATTTGTTGCAATGATGGACAGGCTTTGTGATAGTGTGAAGACCTCATAATGTGACTTTCATTAGACTCTATATTCTTTACATAGGTCCTCAACCACTGTAACAGGGACATATCATCATTGAACTAAGAGGATAGGAGTTCTAAGAAGAGGAAACTACCTTTCTCTGGATATTGTCCTTCAAAAGACTTCAAAACTTACTAAATTATGGACTATGTGTCATATACGAATTTCTTGACTCTAAAGCATTTCTAAACTTGCGTTACCAGCTCTAAGGACAGTCACTGAGCATTTTCTAATTAATCAATGACAATAGTCTCACCCCACCTTTTAGACCCTTAACAAGATTTGGGGACCTCTTTCAAACCTGGGTAGACCCCCGATAGACTTCATCATGCATCTAAAAATGCTAAACAAGCCTGAAACAAAAACTTCACATAGCTCCAGTGACTACTAGCAGTCCTCTTTTCTATCTGTTGTTATGTTTTGCTGACTGTTCCTTTCTCATTTATGAGTACCTTCCTCAGTCACCTGCCTTTGTATGCTTTGTAATGACTCACAATCATCTTTAGGAAACTCCGAAAGAACACAACTATCAGCAGTTAACTTTGGCAGTCACTACATTTTTACTGTCTCACTCTACTATGTGTTAATGATATATTAATACCAAACAAAACTTGTACTGGATCCTTGTTCCTAGTAATGCTCCAATAGCACTGCCCAGAGAACCTCTCCTTCTTGACTACTGACTAAACAATGATATTGTTACATTTCCCTTAGAGACTGTCTCCTTCATTTTTCAATGCTCACCCATTCTTTTCACAATCTTCATGATTTTCCCAAAGACATGACTATGACAGTTACTTCTGAGTGTGCTATTCTTTAACCTCATAATGCTGCTCCACTGCTACTTCCTGGCTATTGATTGTTATTGGAATGGTACAGTTCTAGATATACTGCTACGTGGCCTACTAGAGGATTGCATTCTTCATGAACAAGCATGACTGTTTCTTCTAGATGGTTAAAGAGCAGCACACTTATGTATGACAATCATTGATTTTACAAAAAAGGTGAAATGATTTAGTCCTGCCATGTGTAGGCTCCTATGGACTTGATGCCTCTTATATTACCTTCATGGCATCCATTTTACATTTAGTATGTCTGTGACTGCATACATATATGAGCATTGGCTGCTCTTGAAGCTTCTGATCTTATATCTCTGTATCATTGCAGCATATACTTTTGCTCATAACTGTGGCTCTTCAAGAGATCTCCTTTATTGTATGTTCTGCATTTTCATTAAAACATCTGTAACTCCATGCCTATTGTTTGGTTCACCTTTGTTGTAGCTTTTGATGTGACACTTATGACTATACTGTCTTGAAAAATTCAAACTGTCCCTCTAACGGTGATGCTATTATTTTGATGATGCTGTTACATATCCTCATTAACTCATGATGATTTTGTTTGATGTGAAATACACTATGATGAGCAACAAGATGTTCCCATTGTCTTATATCATGAAAACTCACTTGTTTATCATACAGCCTGTGTGCTCCATATAAAAGTATATGAATAGATCTAGTTGTACAAGTTGATCCTTGTTTTTGATGAACATACATGAGATCTTCTGCAATGTTTATGAGCTGGGCTCAACCCTTGTGGGAGCCACATTTTCTCCACTCATAATGTAATCTGATGAATCAAAACAGAAACATAACTACACCTGTAACTGCACATGAAGCAAACTTTTTAGAAAATAAATGTATACCTTGGATGTGTTTGATGGCTTGATTGTTCTCTAGGACATCCAAGGTTTACATTTCTCGTTTAATGCATTTGAGGATCAGTTTATACATGCATAGGTACTTGTTCATGTCAGGTTAGGGACCATTTATTGCTTAGAGTACTACTCTTAACATCACTCTTTTGCCAGATGTAGGAAACTAGAGACGACATGAAACTAGGAGGGACAAAGACAACTCGGGGCAGCAGGACAACACACCCGAACTAGAACCAATCATTCTCAGGCAATGACTGGCCTCTATCCTTACATGCACTTTTACTTTCATTTACTTATTCATGTATGAATTGTTTCTTCAATTTCATTGAATAAGAAAGTTAATCTCACAGCTTGTCTGAGATAATGTACGTTTACATTCAATAAAGATTATTGTTCAGAAAAGATTTGTATGAATCTTTCTTATGTTACATGCACTTGGATAAATGCAGTAATTTAATAAACACAATCTTTTTGGATTATTTCATTTATGCACTTGAATGTAATGTATGAAAGATTAGATGAAATGTACCTTTTAAGTTTTGAATCAAAGCTCTACCTGAATGAGCTGCAGTGAAATTTAGGTAACATTTTTGGCGACATCTGCTATATGTTTGGCTGAGAAACATCAGACCAGTTGCCTGAAGCATATCCATTGGGCATGGGGTCACTAAGAGACTTCTAAAACACTTGGACAAACCGATTTTCTGACTTTTGCAACTCAGCAGAACAATGCACGACCTTGAAAACCCAACCAAAAGCAAAACTGCGGAAAGGATACAAACTAGCTATCTGTGCAGAAGCTGCACTTGGAGGAAAAGAAAAACTACTGCACCTACTCTACCCTAACCAAGAAAGACACTAACTCAAACAAAACTATTTACTGTTTGGGTGAAGTAGCTACCTTTTCTGCATAGTATACAATTTTCGCCGTGCTTGAGGACAGCTATAAAGAGAGGAAATATGAACAGAAATTCGACAAAGAGGTGCAATACCTCTGGAAGAACATACACAAGTTCACTAACCTTTTCACACGGAATGTAAAAATTCCTATCCTGAGGTAGAAAAGTGACTTGAATCTGCTCTTTCCTAGCTGTATCTTCATGCTTGGGTGCAAGCAAGATATGAATATCCTTGTTGGCCTCCATTCTGGCTAGATGTCTAATTGGGTATCCTCTGGAAAGAGTGCTTTCTGAACTCTCCATGCTAGTTCCTTGTTGTTCCAAATCATGTAGCTGTTCCTCTTCTTGTCTTTTATCTTCTGTTTCAAATAGTGCTGGCTCAATATCCAAAACTGGGCAAAAACATACTTCCTCCTGAGTCAAAACAGACTTTAGATCATCCCAAAATGAACCTACCTCATGAGCTAAAGCTTCATTTCCATATCGACTTTCACGAACCAGCAACTCATCACACTGTCCAACAACCTGTAGCTGTCCCAAGTCTTGGGTTATCACAGTCATATCTTCTCCGTTTTGTTCAACAACTGAAGGTAGCCTGTCATACCAAAACATATCAGCCTTATTTCCACCAAGTTCCTCTTGTTCATTTATCTCCTCTACAGACTGTTCCTGCTCTTGTTGAAACTGGTGAACTCGCTGTCCTGATTTAGCATGATTTGCAACTTTTTCCAGCAGGTTTAATCTTTTGTCATCCAGTTTAGAGACAAAAACTTCAAGGTCATCCCAAAATGACTCTTCCTCACACTCTTCATGAAATTCTGATGGAGGGTTGTTTGCTGCCTCATTACAGCTCTCAGCCAGCTGTGCAGGTTCCAAGAAAGGCTTACTTTCCCTTTCTTTTACTTGATCCAAGACCCCATTGTCAAATTGCTTAGTTTTAATCAGCAACTCCTCGTATTGTTGAACCTCTTCTTGCTGGTCTGAAATTGCTGGCAAGCTGTGTACCTGAAAGTTTTCCTCATCGTGTTCAACAAAAGCAGGTAATTGATCAAACAAGAAAACCAATTCTTCCTCTTCATGTGGTGCCTTCTCCAATGACACTCGGGCATCCTGTCTTCACAACTGAAGACCTTTACCTCGCAACCTCTGAATGCTGCCTACATTCATTTTATAAACAGCATTAGAAAATTCATCAAATGAATGAAAATTTAAGGGATTCAGAGACAAGCTTGGTCCTACATCCTCTTCACATGTATTATGCTCATATTTCGCTGGGGACATGGTACAAACAACAGCAACCGACTGTTCCTCTTGCCATAGAGTTTCATGTTCAGACTTGCCTCCTGGTAAAAATTTTGATTCTTCATCTTCCTGATCTTGGACTGGTATGGAGGGAAGAACTTCGCTGAGATTTGGCATTTTATAACCAGGATACCTAGTCCAAGAAGGTTGCCAAGGCTGTTCAATAATTTGATGATTTGGTTCAGACTCTTGACATGACTGAAACTGATGCTTAACGGACTGGTTTGACTGATTTTGCTCATTTATGGGCTCCTGCTGTAAAGAATATTCCTGCTGCCTCTTTAAGTCATCCAGCTGCTTGTTCCAGTCAAACCATATGTTCTCGGTAGTTGCAATCTCCATTCCCTCATCGTTTTGAAATTGATTGGGAAAGTAGTATTGCTGGCTTGGCATAAAATGAGATTCTTGAGGCTGGTCATAGGCATACAGTGGCTGCCATGGAGTCTGTGCATGGGTGGGAGGGTGGTAAGCATGACAGACTGGTTGGTTATCAACTGTCAATGGGCTGTTTGGACTAAAACCAGCTATATGACCATTATGATACGCATAGTTGCAAAACTCGAACTCGGCAAAAACTCGGCAGACCCAAAATTTTTAAAAACTCGGGACTCGCCAAAAACTTGGGGAAAAACTCGGCAATAACTCGGCAAATTTATCGAACATTTAAAAATGCATAATTTTTGAAAAATATTCTTAAAAAACACACATTTTTGAAATTGTAGAATGCATTGCTGATTTCCTTCATATAAAAAATCAAAATTAAGAGTTTAATACATATCATAGACAAAAAAAAGAGTTCAACAGTCGAAAATTGAAATTATAAAAAGACTGTATCATATGAAAGGAGAGATTTCGGACTGGTCAACCGTCACTGTATCATATGAAAGGAGAGATTTTAGACGAACTGTCAAAATTTATATAGGATTATGATGATATTTAATTTCAAAAAACATTTGAATTTTTAAAAAGACTGCATTTATATAAGATTATGATGATATTAATTTTTAAATTTTTAAAAAGACTGTATCATATGAAAGGAGAGATTTTGGACGAACTGTCAAAATTTATATCCTATATAAATTTTGACAGTTCGTCCAAAATCTCTCCTTTCATATGATAGTCTTTTTAAAAATTTAAAAATTAATATCATCATAATCTTATATAAATTTTGATAGTTCGTCCAAAATCTCTCCTTTCATATGATACAGTAACAGTATCATCATAATCCTATATAAATTTTGACAATTCGTCCAAAATCTCTACTTTCATATGATACAGTCTTTTTAAAATTTTGAATGTATTTTACAGCAAAACAATTAAGAAATAAAATTAAAAAAAAACTAAAACGGAAGAACCTCCTGGGCGAATTTTTTTGGTTTGAGGGTTTCGCGTCTACAAAAATGGTGTTTTTTTCGTGGCGTAGGGCGTTGGTTTGCTTTGCTAGGGCTCGCGAAAATAGCCCGAAATTTGGGTGACTTTTCCCTAGAACGCACTTTACTTCTGACTCGTTGAAAAACGCGGAAAAACTCGCGATTTTCTCTGGTTTTACTTGCCGCGAGTTTTTCAATAACTCGTGCCGAGTTTTATGCAGAAAAACTTGTCTCTAGTCTTGCCACGCGAGAACTCTCGAGTCTTGCGAGTTTTTCGCGAGTTTTTCTACTTTGATGATACGGCTCATAAAATGATGTAAGCACAGGACTTTCATCAAATGGTGGAAAGTAAGACATATTTCTTTGAAAAGAAGACATACTGCGGCATTTATATGCCCTGAAAACTTATTGAAATCTTTCACAATAAAAATCAAGTCTGATTTTTAGTAAAAATAAGTACATACCAGCACTTGCCTTCTTGAAATCAGTAGATATTTCTTTCCAGAGTCGCCAGGTGTGTTTTTTCCTTGCCTCCCAAGGCAGGTTTTGCTGACATACACACCAATATTAGCAATGTATAAACTGTTCTGTAGTCCCACTGGGCGTGCCAAAAATTGTTATCACCTAAATATGCACCCAGACTAATTTGTAGAAATTAGTCTATTTGATGAAACATGGGAGGACATCTAAAGTTGTGGGTTACTCTTTGAGCAGAGGTCAACCTCCGGAGAAGGCCAGCTTCCTATGGATATCACCTAAACTACTACTTTGATGGAGAAAAGGGGAAGAATATGCTTGTTTTAAACAAAAGTGGTAAAAATGAATTGAAAATGGGTGATACACCAAGCTAACAAGAGCTATGAGATACTAAGACTGACATACACTTGGTTATTTATGACGAACACTGAAAATACACAACATGTTACTGTAAGTTTCTGCATAAATGTTTCATAAATAGGTCTGTCCTACATATACTTTCAAGAAGGAAAGGTAAAACTTTCACAAGGTTTCCATGCAATCCTAAGACAAAATTTATAACCTGCAAACTCCTTCTTTTGCAAAAAAGGCATAAAATGAGACAAAACTAAAGGAGAAAAGTAATCTCACAAATAGCTCAGTCAATCACCTGGTAATGCACAATGCTTGCAAGAACAAGAAGGTAACAAGATTCTTCAATAATCTCCAAGGTAAAATTTGTATTCCATACTCCAAAAATGCTGAGTTACAAAAGATGCTCAATACTGTAACAAAGGACTGTATCAGTCACAATCTCCAAAAAATGTTTTGCATAATAAGAACTCACTCCAAAAAGAGTTACAAGTAAGTATATGTAAACTCCTACAACTAAACTCCAATAAAGTAGCTACCAGAAGCTTCTTGGGTTGGATGCTTCAATAAAGCCTAAAATCTAGCCACTAGATCTCATCCAAAAGAGTCCAAAATGCAAGAAAAAGTCCATCAAGACTCAGTCAAACATGAGGAGTCATGAAAACCACTCCTACAAGACTCTAAAAGGTAATAAAACCCTCCTAGATGTCCTCAAAACCTTCAACCCAACCAACAACTTCATCCATGACTTAGTCGACATCTCTCCTCCTTTGCAAAACAAAATGCTATGTCTTAGGCACGTGTTTGCCAACTCCTCATAGTTAAGCCCTAACTTATCCTTGCATTAAAAATAACAAGAAACATGAAATGGTTTATAAATGATACCATTTGTGTTTAAATGTTTTACAATCTCCATTTTCCACAAGGAAAATAAAAGCACGAGTCTACAAACACCGAAGTGTTGTCATGGCAGATGGGAAAGAAGGGAAATAAAAGGTTTAAGGGACATGCCCCCATCGTGACCTAAGGAATACATGTCAACACAAGTGTTGACCACGGGCGAAAATGAAAAGGAAATAAAACTTCAAAATAAAACAAAGAACCCTCGGCTGCCTCGGGTTCTTAGGGTTTTGAAGCCCTAAATGCCAAAATGCACTTTTTGTCCTCACTTTGCATTACAGAATGTTGATATTTTGCTATCTGCCCATATTTCTTGCCGCCGACAAGGGTTTGATGTCGGGGATCCTGTAGATAGCTTTTTGTTGTTTCTCCAGGCATTTCGACTGAAATCTTTCATGAAAGGTTCCTGTAGCTAAGGTGAGTTTGATAGTCTCAAATTTCTGATGCTAAAACTTTAAAACTCCGTTATTTCTGCCGCTTTTTTTTTATTTCTATATATACTGGATAACTCTGCATTTTCTATGGCTGTGAAAGAGAACTACATTCCATGCATATATGAGTGTTTTTCAGGTATAAATCTACAGAAAACAGCAATCCCCGTCACCTCTATACAAAACATTCTTCTATGTCTCATTTTCGTCTTCACGAGTATGGATTTTACTGTAAAATAATAGTGCAAAATAAAGATTTATCTGCATTGGGGTTTCATGTCTGAGCTTCGGCCATGGAATGATAAATCTTACCGTGGTTTTTCCTGCAAACTAAGGCATTTTTACTTCCTTCCTAGCACGGAAGAATGAAGGTTTTTAACCTAGGGTTTTGATCTCTGAGCTCTCACTCCTATTTTACACCTTTCTGTAGCTATATCATTCAAGGCAAGATTTTCTTTAACAATCATTTGGAACAGAGTTGGGAACCTTGTGAAGTCTCTGTGGTAGATCCCTCTCATGAACTTACCCTATCATATCCCTGAGAACTTGTTAGAGATCTCACCTTTCCTTTTCACTGTGCTCGTAGTGCTTCATGACTTCTGTGGTCTCTATTTTTAGCTTTGATACCTCTAGTTCATCTCCTATAACTCTGCAGTGTCATCTCTTGGGACTTTTCTAGACATCACTCCTTCATGACAGACCCTCTTACAACATTGACTGAGGTGACTTCTCATTGTTCACTGCTCTAAACTTATTGTGGCAGGATTTCTGCCCACTTGACTCTCTTCACTCAGTCTTGACTATTCGAATATAGTTTATGATGAAGGGGCAGAGTTTAGAAGTATTTGGAAGATATAGGTTTCCTTGCAGATTGGAAACTGTAGCAGACCCCATTTGCTTACTTCAAACCTCTGTTCTTCCATCATGACTACTATTAGTCTTTTCATGAATGCTGTTGTTCTTTGTAAAAGTCTCTTGATGACTGTTTAACTGATATCTCTTACATAACCTGAGCCCTCTTGACGATGCTTTCATCTCTCCTTCCTGTGCATTTGTTCTACTACTATAGCTGATGATTCATTTGCTTGGACTATTGATGACCGCTGCTATGAAATTCTTTTACATAACTCCTTTTGTGGACTGTTTTCACTGCTCCTGTTGTTGTTTTCTGACTGTTATATAGTCATCTTACTCCCTGCTTATCACTTTATACTACTGTCTGGTTTCCTCAACAGAGTCTAAGAACAGAGATGACTATTTTCTGATGTTATGGTTGCTATCGTATGATCTGTTTAACACAGTCCACCTCCTAAACCATCAATACCAACCTTCTAGACTTTTGAACAACTTATCTCTTTAGTAAGAACTAAAAAACTCTTAGATACACCAAGTTTTCACAGGGTCCATTGATGAGATCATTAAGGGTATTTGTTGCAATGATGGACAGGCTTTGTGATAGTGTGAAGACCTCATAATGTGACTTTCATTAGACTCTATATTCTTTACATAGGTCCTCAACCACTGTAACAGGGACATATCATCATTGAACTAAGAGGATAGGAGTTCTAAGAAGAGGAAACTACCTTTCTCTGGATATTGTCCTTCAAAAGACTTCAAAACTTACTAAATTATGGACTATGTGTCATATACGAATTTCTTGACTCTAAAGCATTTCTAAACTTGCGTTACCAGCTCTAAGGACAGTCACTGAGCATTTTCTAATTAATCAATGACAATAGTCTCACCCCACCTTTTAGACCCTTAACAAGATTTGGGGACCTCTTTCAAACCTGGGTAGACCCCCGATAGACTTCATCATGCATCTAAAAATGCTAAACAAGCCTGAAACAAAAACTTCACATAGCTCCAGTGACTACTAGCAGTCCTCTTTTCTATCTGTTGTTATGTTTTGCTGACTGTTCCTTTCTCATTTATGAGTACCTTCCTCAGTCACCTGCCTTTGTATGCTTTGTAATGACTCACAATCATCTTTAGGAAACTCCGAAAGAACACAACTATCAGCAGTTAACTTTGGCAGTCACTACATTTTTACTGTCTCACTCTACTATGTGTTAATGATATATTAATACCAAACAAAACTTGTACTGGATCCTTGTTCCTAGTAATGCTCCAATAGCACTGCCCAGAGAACCTCTCCTTCTTGACTACTGACTAAACAATGATATTGTTACATTTCCCTTAGAGACTGTCTCCTTCATTTTTCAATGCTCACCCATTCTTTTCACAATCTTCATGATTTTTCCAAAGACATGACTATGACAGTTACTTCTGAGTGTGCTATTCTTTAACCTCATAATGCTGCTCCACTGCTACTTCCTGGCTATTGATTGTTATTGGAATGGTACAGTTCTAGATATACTGCTACGTGGCCTACTAGAGGATTGCATTCTTCATGAACAAGCATGACTGTTTCTTCTAGATGGTTAAAGAGCAGCACACTTATGTATGACAATCATTGATTTTACAAAAAAGGTGAAATGATTTAGTCCTGCCATGTGTAGGCTCCTATGGACTTGATGCCTCTTATATTACCTTCATGGCATCCATTTTACATTTAGTATGTCTGTGACTGCATACATATATGAGCATTGGCTGCTCTTGAAGCTTCTGATCTTATATCTCTGTATCATTGCAGCATATACTTTTGTTCATAACTGTGGCTCTTCAAGAGATCTCCTTTATTGTATGTTCTGCATTTTCATTAAAACATCTGTAACTCCATGCCTATTGTTTGGTTCACCTTTGTTGTAGCTTTTGATGTGACACTTATGACTATACTGTCTTTAAAAATTCAAACTGTCCCTCTAACGGTGATGCTATTATTTTGATGATGCTGTTACATATCCTCATTAACTCATGATGATTTTGTTTGATGTGAAATACACTATGATGAGCAACAAGATGTTCCCATTGTCTTATATCATGAAAACTCACTTGTTTATCATACAGCCTGTGTGCTCCATATAAAAGTATATGAATAGATCTAGTTGTACAAGTTGATCCTTGTTTTTGATGAACATACATGAGATCTTCTGCAATGTTTATGAGCTGGGCTCAACCCTTGTGGGAGCCACATTTTCTCCACTCATAATGTAATCTGATGAATCAAAACAGAAACATAACTACACCTGTAACTGCACATGAAGCAAACTTTTTAGAAAATAAATGTATACCTTGGATGTGTTTGATGGCTTGATTGTTCTCCAGGACATCCAAGGTTTACATTTCTCGTTTAATGCATTTGAGGATCAGTTTATACATGCATAGGTACTTGTTCATGTCAGGTTAGGGACCATTTATTGCTTAGAGTACTACTCTTAACATCACTCTTTTGCCAGATGTAGGAAACTAGAGACGACATGAAACTAGGAGGGACAAAGACAACTCGGGGCAGCAGGACAACACACCCGAACTAGAACCAATCATTCTCAGGCAATGACTGGCCTCTATCCTTACATGCAGTTTTACTTTCATTTACTTATTCATGTATGAATTGTTTCTTCAATTTCATTGAATAAGAAAGTTAATCTCACAGCTTGTCTGAGATAATGTACATTTACATTCAATAAAGATTATTGTTCAGAAAAGATTTGTATGAATCTTTCTTATGTTACATGCACTTGGATAAATGCAGTAATTTAATAAACACAATCTTTTTGGATTATTTCATTTATGCACTTGAATGTAATGTATGAAAGATTAGATGAAATGTACCTTTTAAGTTTTGAATCAAAGCTCTACCTGAATGAGCTGCAGTGAAATTTAGGTAACATTTTTGGCGACATCTGCTATATGTTTGGCTGAGAAACATCAGACCAGTTGCCTGAAGCATATCCATTGGGCATGGGGTCACTAAGAGAGTTCTAAAACACTTGGACAAACCGATTTTCTGACTTTTGCAACTCAGCAGAACAATGCACGACCTTGAAAACCCAACCAAAAGCAAAACTGCGGAAAGGATACAAACTAGCTATCTGTGCAGAAGCTGCACTTGGAGGAAAAGAAAAACTACTGCACCTACTCTACCCTAACCAAGAAAGACACTAACTCAAACAAAACTATTTGCTGTTTGGGTGAAATAGCTACCTTTTCTGCATAGTATACAATTTTCGCCGTGCTTGAGGACAACTATAAAGAGAGGAAATATGAACAGAAATTCAACAAAGAGCTGCAATACCTCTGGAAGAACATACACAAGTTCACTAACCTTTTCACACGGAATGTAAAAATTCCTATCCTGAGGTAGAAAAGTGACTTGAATCTGCTCTTTCCTAGCTGTATCTTCATGCTTGGGTGCAAGCAAGATATGAATATCCTTGTTGGCCTCCATTCTGGCTAGATGTCTAATTGGGTATCCTCTGGAAAGAGTGCTTTCTGAACTCTCCATGCTAGTTCCTTGTTGTTCCAAATCATGTAGCTGTTCCTCTTCTTGTCTTTTATCTTCTGTTTCAAATAGTGCTGGCTCAATATCCAAAACTGGGCAAAAACATACTTCCTCCTGAGTCAAAACAGACTTTAGATCATCCCAAAATGAACCTACCTCATGAGCTAAAGCTTCATTTCCATATTGACTTTCACGAACCAGCAACTCATCACACTGTCCAACAACCTGTAGCTGTCCCAAGTCTTGGGTTATCACAGTCATATCTTCTCCGTTTTGTTCAACAACTGAAGGTAGCCTGTCATACCAAAACATATCAGCCTTATTTCCACCAAGTTCCTCTTGTTCATTTATCTCCTCTACAGACTGTTCCTGCTCTTGTTGAAACTGGTGAACTCGCTGTCCTGATTTAGCATGATTTGCAACTTTTTCCAGCAGGTTTAATCTTTTGTCATCCAGTTTAGAGACAAAAACTTCAAGGTCATCCCAAAATGACTCTTCCTCACACTCTTCATGAAATTCTGATGGAGGGTTGTTTGCTGCCTCATTACAGCTCTCAGCGAGCTGTGCAGGTTCCAAGAAAGGCTTACTTTCACTTTCTTTTACTTGATCCAAGACCCCATTGTCAAATTGCTTAGTTTTAATCAGCAACTCCTCGTATTGTTGAACCTCTTCTTGCTGGTCTGAAATTGCTGGCAAGCTGTGTACCTGAAAGTTTTCCTCATCGTGTTCAACAAAAGCAGGTAATTGATCAAACAAGAAAACCAATTCTTCCTCTTCATGTGGTGCCTTCTCCAATGACACTCGGGCATCCTGTCTTCACAACTGAAGACCTTTACCTCGCAACCTCTGAATGCTGCCTACATTCATTTTATAAACAGCATTAGAAAATTCATCAAATGAATGAAAATTTAAGGGATTCAGAGACAAGCTTGGTCCTACATCCTCTTCACATGTATTATGCTCATATTTCGCTGGGGACATGGTACAAACAACAGCAACTGACTGTTCCTCTTGCCATAGAGTTTCATGTTCAGACTTGCCTCCTGGTAAAAATTTTGATTCTTCATCTTCCTGATCTTGGACTGGTATGGAGGGAAGAACTTCGCTGAGATTTGGCATTTTATAACCAGGATACCTAGTCCAAGAAGGTTGCCAAGGCTGTTCAATAATTTGATGATTTGGTTCAGACTCTTGACATGACTGAAACTGATGCTTAACGGACTGGTTTGACTGATTTTGCTCATTTATGGGCTCCTGCTGTAAAGAATATTCCTGCTGCCTCTTTAAGTCATCCAGCTGCTTGTTCCAGTCAAACCATATGTTCTCGGTAGTTGCAATCTCCATTCCCTCATCGTTTTGAAATTGATTGGGAAAGTAGTATTGCTGGCTTGGCATAAAATGAGATTCTTGAGGCTGGTCATAGGCATACAGTGGCTGCCATGGAGTCTGTGCATGGGTGGGAGGGTGGTAAGCATGACAGACTGGTTGGTTATCAACTGTCAATGGGCTGTTTGGACTAAAACCAGCTATATGACCATTATGATACGCATAGTTGCAAAACTCGAACTCGGCAAAAACTCGGCAGACCCAAAATTTTTAAAAACTCGGGACTCGCCAAAAACTTGGGGAAAATCTCGGCAATAACTCGGCAAATTTATCGAACATTTAAAAATGCATAATTTTTAAAAAATATTCTTAAAAAACACACATTTCTGAAATTGTAGAATGCATTGCTGATTTCCTTCATATAAAAAATCAAAATTAAGAGTTTAATACATATCATAGACAAAAAAAAGAGTTCAACAGTCGAAAATTGAAATTATAAAAAGACTGTATCATATGAAAGGAGAGATTTCGGACTGGTCAACCGTCACTGTATCATATGAAAGGAGAGATTTTAGACGAACTGTCAAAATTTATATAGGATTATGATGATATTTAATTTCAAAAAACATTTGAATTTTTAAAAAGACTGCATTTATATAAGATTATGATGATATTAATTTTTAAATTTTTAAAAAGACTGTATCATATGAAAGGAGAGATTTTGGATGAACTGTCAAAATTTATATCATCATAATCCTATATAAATTTTGACAGTTCGTCCAAAATCTCTCCTTTCATATGATAGTCTTTTTAAAAATTTAAAAATTAATATCATCATAATCTTATATAAATTTTGATAGTTCGTCCAAAATCTCTCCTTTCATATGATACAGTAACAGTATCATCATAATCCTATATAAATTTTGACAATTCGTCCAAAATCTCTACTTTCATATGATACAGTCTTTTTAAAATTTTGAATGTATTTTACAGCAAAACAATTAAGAAATAAAATTAAAAAAAAACTAAAATGGAAGAACCTCTTGGGCGAATTTTTTTGGTTCGAGGGTTTCGCGTCTGCAAAAATGGTGTTTTTTTCGTGGCGTAGGGCGTTGGTTTGCTTTGCTAGGGCTCGCGAAAATAGCCCGAAATTTGGGCGACTTTTCCCTAGAACGCACTTTACTTCTGACTCGTTGAAAAACGCGGAAAAACTCGCGATTTTCTCTGGTTTTACTTGCCGCGAGTTTTTCAATAACTTGTGCCGAGTTTTATGCAGAAAAACTTGCCTCCAGTCTTGCCACGCGAGAACTCTCGAGTCTTGCGAGTTTTTCGCGAGTTTTTCTACTTTGATGATACGGCTCATAAAATGATGTAAGCACAGGACTTTCATCAAATGGTGGAAAGTAAGACGTATTTCTTTGAAAAGAAGACATACTGCAGCATTTATATGCCCTGAAAACTTATTGAAATCTTTCACAATAAAAATCAAGTCTGATTTTTAGTAAAAATAAGTACATACCAGCACTTGCCTTCTTGAAATCAGTAGATATTTCTTTCCAGAGTCGCCAGGTGTGTTTTTTCCTTGCCTCCCAAGGCAGGTTTTGCTGACATACACACCAATATCAGCAATGTATAAACTGTTATGCAGTCCCACTGGGCGTGCCAAAAATTGTTATCACCTAAATATGCACCCAGACTAATTTGTAGAAATTAGTCTATTTGATGAAACATGGGAGGACATCTAAAGTTGTGGGTTACTCTTTGAGCAGAGGTCAACCTCCGGAGAAGGCCGGCTTCCTATGGATATCACCTAAACTACTACTTTGATGGAGAAAAGGGGAAGAATATGCTTGTTTTAAACAAAAGTGGTAAAAATGAATTGAAAATGGGTGATACACCAAGCTAACAAGAGCTATGAGATACTAAGACTGACATACACTTGGTTATTTATGACGAACACTGAAAATACACAACATGTTACTGTAAGTTTCTGCATAAATGTTTCATAAATAGGTCTGTCCTACATATACTTTCAAGAAGGAAAGGTAAAACTTTCCCAAGGTTTCCATGCAATCCTAAGACAAAATTATAACTTGCAAACTCCTTCTCTTGCAAAAAAGGCATAAAATGAGACAAAACTAAAGGAGAAATTTAATCTCACAAATAGCTCAGTCAATCACCTGGTAATGCACAATGCTTGCAAGAACAAGAAGGTAACAAGATTCTTCAATAATCTCCAAGGTAAAATCTGTATTCCATACTCCAAAAATGCTGAGTTACAAAGATGCTCAATACTGTAACAAAGGACTGTATCAGTCACAATCTCCAAAAATTATTTTGCATAATAAGAACTCACTCCAAAAAGAGTTACAAGTAAGTATATGTAAACTCCTACAACTAAACTCCAATAAAGTAGCTACCAGAAGCTTCTTGGGTCGGATGCTTCAATAAAGCCTAAAATCTAGCCACTAGATCTCATCCAAAAGAGTCCAAAATGCAAGGAAAAGTCCATCAAGACTCAGTCAAACATGAGGAGTCATGAAAACCACTCCTACAAGACTCTAAAAGGTAATAAAAACCTCCTAGATGCCCTCAAAGCCTTCAACCCAACCAACAACTTCATCCATGACTTAGTCAACATCTCTCCTCCTTCCCAAAACAAAATGCTATGTCTTAGGCATGTGTTTGCCAACTCCTCATACAGTTAAGCCCTAACTTATCCTTGCATTAAAAATAACAATAAACATGAAATGGTTTATAAATGATACCATTTGTGTTTAAATGTTTTACAATCTCCATTTTACACAAGGAAAATAAAAGCACAAGTCCACAAACACCGAAGCGTTGTCATGGCAGATGGGAAAGAAGGGAAATAAAAGGTTTAAGGGACATGCCCCCATCGTGACCTGAGAAATACATGTCAACACGAGTGTTGACCACGGGCTCAAATGAAAAGGAAATAAAACTTCAAAATAA
This sequence comes from Cunninghamia lanceolata, assembly GCA_027924645.1. Lineage (NCBI taxonomy): Eukaryota > Viridiplantae > Streptophyta > Pinopsida > Cupressales > Cupressaceae > Cunninghamia > Cunninghamia lanceolata. The sequence continues at coordinate 462,751 of BSBN01001760.1, forward strand.
AACAAAGAACCCTCGGGTGCCTTGGGTTCTTAGGGTTTTGAAGCCCTAAATGCCAAAAGGCACTTTTTGTCCTCACTTTGCATTCCACAATGTTGACATTTTGCTCTCTGCCCATATTTCTTGCCGCCGACAAGGGTTTGATGTTGGGGCTCCTCTAGATAGCTTTTTGTTGTTTCTCCAGGCATTTCGAATGAAATCTTTCATGAAAGGTACCTGTGGCTAAGGTGAGTTTGATAGTCTCAAATTTCTGATGCTAAAACTTTAAAACTCTGTTATTTCTGCTGCTTTTTTTTATTTCTATGTGTACTAGATATCTCTGCATTTTCTATGGCTGTGAAAGAGAACTACATTCCATGCATATATGAGTGTTTTTCAGGTATAAATCTACAGAAAACAGTAATCCCGTTCACCTCTGTACAAAACATTCTTCTATGTCTCATTTTCATCTTCCTGAGTATGGATTTTACTGTAAAATAATAGTGCAAAACAAAGATTTGTCTCCATTGGGGTTTCATGTCTGAGCTTCGGCCACAAAATGATAAATCTTACCGTGGTTTTTCTTGCAAAATAAGGCATTTTTACTCCCTTTCTAGCACTGAAGAATGAAGGTTTTTAACCTAGGGTTTTGATCTCTGAGCTCTCACTCCTATTTTTCACCTTTCTGTAGCTATATCATTCTAGGCAAGATTTTCTTTAACAATCATTTGGAACAGAGTTGGGAACCTTGTGAAGTCTCTATGGTAGATCCCACTCATGAACTTACCCTATCATATCCTTGAGAACTTGTTAGAGATCTCACCCTTCCTTTTCACTGTGCTCATAGTGCTTCATGACTTTTGTGGTCTCTATTTTTAGCTTTGATACCTCTAGTTTATTGCAGAAATGCAAAGCTACGAATTTATTGATCTTTAGAATGTTTTTACAAGATACAACAAAGCTGTATATAAAGAATTTACAAAGGCTAAAAGTAGCCACAAAAGAAAAAAGCAGAAGAGATAGGATTAGAAATAAGATTTGACCATTAGGAGTTAACTAACACTAGTTTAACACCCTCCCATAATGGTCAATCGGTCAACAACACCACCCCTTTTATAACTTTCCCGAGAATTACACCTGTTCAAAAATGGCCCTTTCCGAGTAATCGTAATCAAGAAAGGGACTTCTTAAAATAGAAATGGTTACATCATATCAAAAATGCGGTAATCATCGCTAAATACAAAAAGACTCCAAACATGCAAGACAAGTGGCATTAATCTCCCCCCAATTCTAGGTGTATCTGCAAAACCACTATTAGTAGTTTGAATTTCCAGGCTTCGACAAACAAACATCAAGTTTCAATTTCAAATCTTTGGCATGCGATCCTGCACAAAGCCAAGTCAACAAGGATTAGCTGCAAAATAAAAACTAAACTAAAAAGAAAAATAATATTAATATAACTAAAAAAACAAAAGATCTAACTAACAAAATCTAAATTCTAAAAAAAACTAATTAGAACTAAGAAAATATTCTAATTAAAACTATTTAAAACTATTTAAGACTATCTAAATGAAACTAATTAAAACTGTCTAATTAAAACTAAGAAGACACTCTAATTAAAACTAATTCAAAACCAATCTTATACTGATCAAAATATTTAAACTATTGAAACTTTATAAAAAAACCGACTATTGAAACTATCTACTAGCAATCGCACCTTGGTGTGCAATGGGTACGCCGAATAGTTGTGGAAGTTCAATTGTCATGTCTTTAAGTGAATGATAATTGTCTTGTATCCCTGTGGCCCATGTGTTATTATGTAGATGTTGGAAGAGAGTATCTCATGCTATGGAGAGCTTTGTGGTATTTAATAAATCTCATGAACCAAAACTCACGCTCATCCATAATTACCACTTGAATATACTTTTTTGCAGGATCGTCTCTATTACCTGATGGATCCACAACCTTAACCTTTGCCACGAGTATCACAACCTGCATACAAAATAAGTGAGCAGTTTCCACCATCTAAAAAAATCATGGGCTTCTACGAGTCAATCTTGGCGTTTTATTTGATACATGTGGGTAGTGAATGTTTCGAACGTGTAGGTGCTATTTGTTCTAAGGCACTAATAGTTGGAAAATGTCAATTAAAAATTTCTCCTTGTAAAGATGAAGGTACAGGGTAGAATGAATGGGCATGATTTTTGAATCGTCTTGCATCGCTCTAGTAAATCTCATGTCATCTTTGGATCATTGGCATGAAACGATCGATTGAAAGTCACTCTTTTTTTTCTTTATTGTTGGATCCTTAGCATGAGAAGTACCATTTCACGAGGCTCTAATGGAGCTAGTTGATATGGACCAACCCATACCAAGCTCCATTTTTTACATGGTAAAAGTACCGTATCTTGATCTTTAATGTAGGGTTTTCCATTACATTGTTTGACCACAACCCCAAGTATATCACACAATAGAACACCTTTTGCCATTATGTTTATGTAGTTAAGCTTAGTTATGTAATCCCATGATGGCCAATGATTTTATGATTTAGGAAATGTCTCTTCAGTTGTCATGGGTGGTAAAGGTAAAATTTGGAAGTAATTATAAGAATGGCCACCACCTAGATCATGTTCATTTCTCATCTAGCCTACCATCGTACATCCTCTCATGGGGACATCACATGATACAAAGATCGATCAAACTTAGTGACCCTTGTTAGTGTTATAGTTTAACACCTTTGCATAATTTAGAGGTCAAATTGCTTTAAATTAAATTTAGACATGGTATAATTTTAGATTGAGAATTCTTAATTGTTTAAAAATATTAAATTTTGAGAGAATTTTTTTTATTTGTTTGAATATGCAAATGATATGGGAATGTAAAAATGGTGTGCATTTTATGTCATAGGAGCCCATTGTGTTCAATCTCGCTCTGGCAAAACTTTTGTAAAAGGAACATGACATAGAATGCACATCATGAAGTATGTTACTTCGAACCTCATGCAAATTTATGCAATTCTCTTTACAAGTCTTTTTATTCAATATTGTTGCTCCCTTATTGCATAGATACATTCGTGAGACAATTTGATTTATTTTGTCATATTTTAGACTGAGTTGATAGGCAGTGAAAGGAGTGGGCTACCGTGCACAATACACTACTTATAAATGAGAAATGAATATATATACCCCCTTCTCTCTCTCTATCTCTCTCTATCTCCCCCTCTTTAATGTAGGGTTTTCCATTGCAATGCTTGACTATAGACACAATTCTATCACATAATAGAACACTTTTTGCCATTATGTTAATGCAATTGTGCTTAGTTTTGTAATCCCATTATGGGCAATGATTTTGTGTTTTAGGAAATGTCCAATTCAACATCAACATCAAGGTGCACCGAGATAACATGTAGATAAAAGTAATGAGTACCTCATGTATGATATGGAGTCCCCAAATTAAATTTTGTGGGATAATTACACACCTCGTAGAGAAACAATGGGAGTTTGATATGGTAGCTAGGTAGAGGTCAAACACAATTAAAAAAATGCTTGAAATAAATCTATACACTCCAACATCAAATAAGTTTTTCAGTTGATTTATTTTATGAAACCTAGACGTTTTGGACCTGTCATTACAAAAGGACAATAGAAAATTAGGAATTGAGCATGATAGCTAGAGTTTGTATAGAAATTGGAGTTCATAACAAATAGTTAATAGTAATGAGATCATAATCTATTATGCAATGGTGTTCTTGGATCATGGTTATATTCTTAATACTATTGCATAGTAGTTTTCTAGGAGTATTTCCTAGCATGAAGAAGGTCCTGACTTGACAAGACTTTCCATTCATTAGGACTATCTTCTTGTAGCATTGCATGTCCCCAGTTAGAAGGAGTTTCATCATTAGTGTCTGTCAATGGATCTGGAGATGTAGCATTCTTTCCATTTTCAAGCCATGTATGAATCAATGAAGCTTGGAGATGGGATGTTGCTATTGTTAGAGATAGCTACACTTTAGCATGTAATGGGTACATCGAAGAGGTATGAAAGGTGAATTATTAGGCTCTTAAGAAAATCACATGCTAGTCTGAGCATAGCTCCCTATGGATACATGTCATCTTTGGATTGTTGGCACAAACTAACTGATCAAAAGTCAATCTCTTTTCTCTCTCTCATTACTATAGTGTGCAATGGGTACATCAAAGAGGTCTTAAAGGTGAATTATTGGGTCCTTAAGAAAATGCCATGCTAGTCTAAGCATATCTCCCTATGGACACATGTCATCTTTGGATTGTTGGCACAAACTGACTGATCAAAAGTCAATCTCTTTTCTCTCTCTTTTCATTTATATCTCTTATCTTTATCTCTATCCTGCTCTCTCCCTCTCTCTCTATTACCAAATTTATGATTCTAAAAACTTCACACCTTATATAATAAATTATGACTTGTTAACCAAATTTTCTATGTTCATGCAAGGGAGTGAAGATATTATTAGCATTTTTTTGGATATAAGCTTGAAGCTAGTTGAAAAAATTATCCATCAGCTACCCTCTCATGCCTATTGCCATACTCTCCACTCACTTGGTTTCTCAAACTTCCCTAATATTTATATTTATTTCATATAATATTTATTTACGGGATAAATAATAATTTTTTTAAATTCCAAGAATTGGGTATTCTTTGTAACCTATACATGTAAGTGCTTTGGGCACAATAAATTCTTAATGATCTAGTTCAAGTCATGTTTATGTTGTAGAAATTATCATTCAAGTGTTGAACATGTTTAGATTATGTTGATTGAAATAAAAGTGAAGAATAATGTTAGGATCTATATTAACATCGTGATTCATCTTAGTTGTAGCTTTGCATGCATCTAAGTTAGACAATATATGGAATCTTACATTGTTTGCATATGTCAAAGGGAGTTCACTTATCATACTTTCATGTGCATGAATTTATTGGTCTTTAATTTTAGCTAGTAAGGAAGTATTTGTTGTGTCTAGTTTAGTTTATGTTTCATTTGGTTGCCAAGTATTAGAATTTAAAACGGCATTTGTGAGAGAAGAACCATTTCAAATCTTGCACTCATTCTTGAGACAAAAGATAGGGTGGGATTTATTTCAATTATTTTATTATGCCAACCCACTTAGAGAAATCTTCTATAGTGTTTATAACTATATATTTTGCTCATATAAAATGCAAAAAAGCAAAATAAGGCTTTTACGGTTATGAAGCCCTAGTACACAAAAAGGCAAGTTTTGCCTCCTTTTTGCATTTTTGCAATCTTGAAAACTTGCTCTGCCATTTCGAGCCGCCATGAGGGTTTGCTATCTGGAGATGATATTATGCTGCTTCTCGAGGCTTCTGTACTGAAAATGCATGGAAAAAACTCAGTAACTGAAGGTGAGTTGGTTAAGCTCCTTTTTCTGGAACAAAACTGCAAAATTAAATGGCTTTTTTGTGATTTCCTGTAGCTTTTTACCACTGTACATGCTATAGAACCTTCATTTTGTAAGGCTGTCTCTTCCCGAGCTATGGCAAAGTGTAGAATCTCCTTCTAACTGATACAAACCCTCTGCCATTTCGAGCCGCATGAGGGTTTGCTGTCTGGAGATGATATTATGCTGCTTCTCGAGGCTTCTGTACTGAAAATGCATGGAAAAAACTCAGTAACTGAAGGTGAGTTGGTTAAGCTGCTTTTTCTGGAACAAAACTGCAAAATTAAATGGTTTTTTTTGTGATTTCCTGTAGCTTTTTACCACTGTACATGCTATAGAACCTTCATTTTGTAAGGCTGTCTCTTCCCGAGTTATGGCAAAGTGTAGAATCTCCTTCTAACTGATACAAACCCTCAGAGCTTTGAAAGATGATCTCAAAAACTTTATAAGAAGGAAATGGGTAGCTTTAGACAGTTATTCCATACCTTTAGGTAGATGTTGGAGGCTTTGTGATATAGTAGTGCATCTTATAGTGATATACTCCCGTGAAATGCTTGGTGAGAAACCTCTTAGATGTGTCACTGTTCTGACTGCATCTTGGAGGCATGACAGTCCACACTGCCCTCACTTCAGGATTGTCCTTGGACCATGGACTGATACAGTCGGCTTCTTAGCCCTCGTATTAATGCAATTCAAGATCCTTAAGGACTGTTATAATTAACCTTTCTTCTTGAGTTTTGAGTTTAGGTTTGAAATGACTGTTCCATCATTGCAACAACAGTTTACTCACTGTTTTCTATATGAACTCCATAGACTGTCTTTGCTCATTCTATTTGCATTTGTCCTCTTGAGATTGCAAACTGTTCCTAAGCAAACTGTCCTTGTTGTACTTGATGAATATACATGAAAACTTCTATAATGGCTATGAGCTGGGCTCACCCCTTGTGGGAGCCACATTTTCCTCCACTCATAATGTAATCTGATAAATCACTCAGAAACACAATTTCACCTGTATCTGCACGTGAAGCAAACTCGTTAGGAAATAAATGCATACTTTGGGTGTGTTTGATGACTGAGGATCAGTTTATACATGCATAGGTACTTGTTCATGTCAGGTTAGGGACCATTCATTGTTTGGAGTATTACTCTTAACACCATTCTTCTGCCGGATGCAGGAACTAGAGCAACCTGGACTAGGGAGGACAAAGACAGCTCGGGGCAACAGGACAACACACCAGAACCAGAACTAGTCATTCTCAGGCAATGACTGACCTCTACCCTTGCATGCACATTCTTTACTTTCTTTTACTTATTCATGTATAGATTGTTTTTCAATTTCATTGAACAAGAAAGTTAATCTCACAGCTTGTGTGAGATAATGTACATTTTACATTCAATAAAGATTATTTAATTTGTTCAGAAAGGATTGGTATAAATCTTTCTTATTACATGCACTTGAATAAATGCAGTAATTTGATAATTATAATCTTTTAAATTATTTCATTTATGCACTTGAATGTAATGTAATAAGGATTAGATAAAATGTACCTTTTAAGTTTTGAATAAAAACTCTACCTGAATGAGCTGTAGTGAAATTTAGGTAACAATTCCTACTTCGACCTTGGACACACTATTACAAGTCACAACATATCTTCAGAAGTAAGTGAATGATATATGCTTAATAACAGGGACTCCATCATGTATAATGCTCTACATCCCACACCATTTACTTTTGAATTTCTTACATATCTTTTTCCTGTTGGGTTTGTTGCACTAAGGTTTGAGCTATATAATGGAAAAGGTGATCCTAATGTTCATTTGTAGGCTTTCAATGCAACATGTTTAGGTTTTGCATATGAGGATAATGTTTTAGCTAAGTTATTTACAAGAACCCTAAGAGATCATGCATTTATCATGATGTTTATTATAGTAAACAAGTGGAGTCAATGGCGTTGTGACAACTATTTTATAAGGGATGAGATTATGGAGAATAATTGCCTTTTCATAAAGCAATTACCATTATAGAACTTGCGTTTTCTACATGTTTATGTTATTTGTTATTATATTAAGTAACATGAGTTACAAATATTGCCAAAATCTAGAGCAAGGATCAAAAATCACAAGTCTCTGTAAGTAGCATAATCAGAACTAACTGTAATGAGTCAATAAAAAACGACTATATCCCTCTAAGTGGTTCCACCAAAACAGTAAAACCCAACTGATTTGGGTCAGTTTTGTTATTATATTAAGTAACATGAGTTACAAATATTGCGAAAATCTAGAGCAAGGATCAAAAATCACAAGTCTCTGTAAGTAGCATAATCAGAACTAATTGTAATGAGTCAATAAAAAATGACTATATCCCTCCAAGTGGTTCCACCAAAACAGTAAAACCCAACTGATTTGGGTCAGTTGCCAAGTATTAGAATTTAAAACCGCATTTGTCAGAGAAGAACCATTTCAAATCTTGCACTCATTCTTGAGACAAAAGATAGGGTGGGATTTATTTCAATTATTTTATTATGCCAACCCACTTAGAGAAATCTTCTATAGTGTTTATAACTATATATTTTGCTCATATATATATATATATATATATATTTTTTGATCAATAAACGGCCGAGGCCTTGATTTTATTATATTAATTTTCAATAAATTTCCTTTTTTTCCTCCATTCGTGCGGGCACTGGTAGGAAAGAACGGGGAAGAAAACCTCCAGTCTGGCCTGGGACATGAGTCCAAAAAATATTAGCAAGTACAGAATTCCTACAAGCGCAAGTTTACAAATTCCCTTTGATGGAGACGAAAAGGGCATTCCCTTTCTAATACAAGTTAATGGAGGCATACGTCCATGATTCAGAACATGGCTTTTATTATACTTTGATTACATCGCTCTTATAAATCGAGCTGATGGGCATACCCATCTTTTACAATACATAAATACTTATCAATGTTTCGTATTCTAATTCCTTACCTTTTGTAAATAATGTATCTTGTTTTTCTTTCAGTTGTCCTTTTGTGTGGTCGTGCCATTGTTTTCTCTTGCCATTGCCTTTTATGTCTTGCCCTCGCATTAATGTGTTTTCAAGCCTTCTGGTGTTTGTATCTGCTTTTATGAGCTGTTATACTTTCCCTGTAAACCTGCAAAATAGGATAGCATCCCACCACCTCTATTCTTCTAGCTAAATTTTTATGATTCTGTCTATATTAATTCAATGTGCCAGTCCAAGTAAAGAGTTAACTATACTATGATGCTACAAGTATTGACATTTGTGTTAGTAGCCATATTGCAATCAAAACCATTACCACTTTTTACATATTCATATTCATCATAGACTGATTATTGTTGTTATAACAATTCATCATAGACCTTTTTTGTTCCTGCAAGATAAGAATCTACTACACCAACTCTGCTCACCACACGGTTATAAATAATTCTGAATTATTTCATATTCATCTTATATTGCATAAAAGGTACTAAACATTAGATATTCATATTGAGAAGTTACTAACATATGTATTTGTTTAGCTACTCTCAAATCTTTGGTGACTATACTTTATAGAGGTAGTTTTATTCAGCAAGACACCCATAGTAATTAACAGGTAGAAGCTTAGTGACACTATACTTTATACTTGATTTCCTATTATGAAATCGCTTTTCTTCACCTTCCATGTACTTCTCTCACACATACATCAATTTCTTCGATTTCTTGCCCATCGGCTCCTAGGTTAGCTAATTTATCTGCGTCTGTATTGCCCTCCCGATAGATGTGATTCACTGTATAATCTCCTATATCTTCAAGAGTTTCCATTATTTGTTCTATAGCACTATTTAGTTTCCAATTCAGTGTTCTACCCTGTCTTATTGCATTTATTATTATAGATGAGTCTCCTTCCCATAATCTCATCCCTTATAAAATAGTTGTCACAACGCCATTGACTCCACTTGTTTACTATAATAAACATCATGATAAATGGATTATCTCTTAGAGTTCTTGTAAATAACTTAGCTAAAACATTATCCTCATATGCAAAACCTAAACATGTTGCATTGAAAGCCTACAAATGAACATTAGGATCACCTTTTCCTAAACATGTTGCATTGAAAGCCTACAAATGAACATTACATTTGCTTTTGAATTTCTTACATAACTTTTTCCTCTTGGGTTTGTTGCACTAAGGTTTGAGCTATATAATGGAAAAGGTGATCCTAATGTTCATTTGTAGGCTTTCAATGCAACATGTTTAGGAAAAGGTGATCCTAATGTTCATTTGTAGGCTTTCAATGCAACATGTTTAGGTTTTGCATATGAGGATAATGTTTTAGCTAAGTTATTTACAAGAACTCTAAGAGATCATCCATTTATCATGATGTTTATTATAGTAAACAAGTGGAGTCAATGGCGTTGTGACAACTATTTTATAAGGGATGAGATTATGGAGAATAATTGCCTTTTCATAAAGCAATTACCATTATAGAGCTTGTGTTTTCTACATGTTTATGTTATTTGTTATTATATTAAGTATATAATATATCATGTTTATATTTAATAATCTAGATTATAAAAAATATAATAAATAATAATAAATACAATTATTATAGAGATTTACTCCATAAAATAATAATAAATATATATGAATATTAAATCTACAATTCTATAATTTTATATTATATTGACACTAAATGTTTATAAAACACACTCTCTATAATAGTAATTGCTTTATGAAAAGGCAATTACTCTCCATAATCTCATCCCTTGAATAAAATAGTTGTCATGACCCATTGGCTCCACTTGTTTAGTGTAATGAACATCATGATAAATGCATTTATTTCTCTCTTTATGTTTCGTCCATTGTTTGCAACTCACAATCATGTATTATTTTTTTAATTTTTTAGATTAGAATCTTATAAAATTACATGGAATCTTGGAATCTTTCAGCTCTTCAACTCCACCCCTTCTGTGAATGTAGAACGCCTCTCGACGTAATTAGGGCAGAGTAATGGGAAGACGTAAGATAGCAATTAAACGAATAATAAAAAAGACGAAACGTCAACCCTGTTTTTCAAAGAGGCAGACTGGATTGAGGAAAAAAGCGGCAGAACTGGCGACACTATGCGATGCTGAAGTGGCGCTAATTATTGTTTCCAGTTGTGGAAACATATTTCAATACGCAAGTAACGAGTATTTTTCTAACCATCTTTCTTTCTTTCTTTCTTTATTGAAAATGTTACTAGTTAATGTATACTTAGTCTTTTTTTATTCAAAGAAATAATAATTTTATTTATTTTGAAACAGCATGCTAAAAACTGTGGATAAGTATATCAAAGCATCTAGTTCAACTCCGTTCGAGCGGGAAGCGAAGGTACGGGCTTGTCACTCTACGATATTTCTATTGTTATTTTTAATAGTTTTATCAGAGCCTATAGCTAGTGTAGAATTGAATTAAATAGGACTTCTTGTTCCTCTTCTTCTCTTGAAGTAGAACCTATCTCTTTTTCCTTTGACCTTGGTTTCTTCTTCTTCTCCCTGGGTTCATCTCCATATATGTTTTGGAGATTGCTTCTCCTCGGAGGGTCTTCATCTCCACTACTTCCCTGGGTTCTCTGGAGAGAAAGAACGTCAATAACTGGTGTGTGGGAAGGAACTGATGAAGTGGAACTGTCTTGGTCACTTCTTCGAACGTCAATAATTGGTGTGTGGGAAGGAACTGATGAAGTGGAATTGTCCTGGTCACTTCTTCCTCTTGGTGTCTCTTTCCTATTTACTGGTCTCGTTGCGGTCATCTGGGATATCTTTTTCTTGATCCAGGCTTCTGACTTCTTGGTCACAAAATTGGTTCTTTCTCCGACATCTCTAACCTCTAGATCTGCCCAATTAATAGCAGGAAGAGGTTGAGCTTGGATTTCTTCGAAATAGAAGGGATCAATCAGATCCGATTCATCATCTTCAATGTCTTCAATGACCCATTTCATCTTGAAATCTTGAATCTGCTTCAAGGTAAACCTTGTCCAGTCTCTTTTTCTGACCTCAAACTCGTCTTCACAATCCTCCCAAAAGTCTTCAAGATTGGGGAAATGAAGGTATCCAGGACCAAGCTTCAAATTATTCTTGACATATCCCTTGCTGTTAAAGGGGAATCTCATATGGTATGTATACAAGTTGATCATGGCTAGGGCCTTTTGTAATGATCCAACCGGGCACCAAGAAACAAGAGCCTCGAAAGTGCACAATTTTTTTTTTCTCCTTTTCACAAGGTAAACATAAGCTGCAAGTATAAAAAAAAAAAATTACTCAAGGCATGGAAAGAAAACAACATCCTATTGCCAAGATAGATAATATGGGCGAAGGAATATCACAATACAACTATTGCTAAAGAGTACATGAAGAGCATTTATTACAATGAACTCCAGCTTAGGAGTGTCTTACATAACAAATTTGCATTAATACATGATTACCTTACATATTCTCAGGTCACTGAGTTGTACAATACATATGAGGATATATATATCCAAGAATCCAAAGAGAAGAATGGGGCAGCCTTTGTCAATGTCGTCGCCAAGACTGATGTCGATATCTGGATCCCCAATGGTGGGTGCAACACCACCCTTCCATGTGGAACCTCAAGGTCCACCCCCCGTGCTCGGAGATGATCACATGGCCACACACAATCATAACAACAATAGGGACCATAAGGCATGTATACCCAGTCACACAAGAGATACCATGAGTCTCATAGCTCACAGGGGCACATCACAAACACACGGATCACGAAGGCATAAATAAGATGCTTGGAAGTCAAGCCCATGAAACTCTACTCAGATAAGGGGTTAAGAGGATAGGGTCAGCAAGACGAAAGTAGCTAAACAAATGTACTCATCTCAACCATGAGCCTTTTCTAAGCATAAATACGAGTTACATCCAATAGGCCAAGCAAAGAGCATTTTATTTTAAGGTATAATATCCTGGCTACATGTTATGTACTTGTAGTTAATGAGGTTGCAAATTAATGTTCTAAACCTAGTCATAGTTAAGAAATCTATGTATCACTTTATGTATTTGTAATTAGAAAGGTCCCAACAGAATGTAAAAACCCAGTCACAGATAAAGCTTCTCAAGTTATAGTATGTGTATGTGATGAGCGTCCAACTTACACAGACTGTGCATTTATCTAAATGCTTGAAGTGTCTCATTGTACATACAAGGATAGGAAATAATTATGAAAAGTAGCCCTATTCCACTTTCTCAAAATCAATAATTAGAATTCATATTTGTGAAGGAGAAACAATGGGAGCAAGGACAGGATAAAATGCGTAGGCAGATGGCTGTGACATTTAGGCACCCACGTTGGCAAGGATCCTCTGGGATTTTAAGACTAATTGCATATTCATTTTCCACCCTATCATACATGGCAAATGGATTAAGTGTTTTTCAACAGTGAACGATGATGATAGTTGGAGACCATTCAAGTGGTATCTCTCATACTCTCCACAGAATATGGAACCCCACAACCCTTAACCAATGCATGTGTAGGGTCAATTTTTCATCGCATTTAGTCTGGTTCTGCAGACAGACCAGTATCACCAATTTTCTATTCTCTTATAAGATATTTTTGGCCTTGAAACCGGAAATGAGGATTACTCTATGATTTACAATTCTACAAAATCTCTAACTGAGGATGACACTCGTGACTAGCGGACCTTTGATTATATCCTCCAATAGCCTTTTGCAGCTAGGATTACATATTTTTATAACTTGTAAGTTTTCCTTCCTTTTGGTAAACATAACAATTTATTTTTCTGTGTATAAAATTTCCCACTGTAACTTCAGAGAAACTAGCTACTGTAGTATACTGTAATCTGCCTCTAATGAAGCAAAACAAACTTCAAGAGACATTGATTTTATGAGAATTAACAAAACAAGCATTACAACTACTGTTAATTGATCATGGTGCAGCATTTATTAGACAACTGATCAATATTAATAAAGGCAGATGTATGGATTAAGCACAATCTTCACATGCTACCCTGACTTAACAATTTCCTGCAAGCTGATAGGAAAGTTGCATGAACAGAAAATCAAGATTAGACAACCCTTATTATATATAGATATAACCTAGAACACTTCAATGAGTTTGCTGATTACGATTAAATAACTGTATTTAGTGTGATGTACAAAAATATCACTCAGGCTCTGAATATTTAAACAACTGTGATTGGCAGGTGTAAATTCCAATTCCACATCCTTTGCCAACATCTGATCAATATTAATAAAGGCAGATGTATGGACTGAGCACAATCTTCACATGCTACCCTGACTTAACAATTTCCTGCAAGCTGATAGGAAAGTTGCATGAACAGAAAATCAAGATTAGACAACCCTTATTATATATAGATATAACCTGGAACACTTCAATGAGTTTGCTGATTTCGATTAAATAACTGTATTTAGTGTGATGTACAGCAATATCACTCAGGCTCTGAATATTTAAACAACTGTGATTGGCAGGTGTAAATTCCAATTCCACATCCTTTGCCAGCATCTGATCAATATTAATAAAGGCAGATGTATGGACTGAGCACAATCTTCACATGCTACCCTGACTTAACAATTTCCTGCAAGCTGATAGGAAAGTTGCATGAACAGAAAATCAAGATTGTGCTGAAGATGCCAAACTCGCAAGAACCACCTACGCTGCCCCATTATAAAGCAACCTTAATATTCATTAAAAGATACAAACTAGAGGACTATGTCTATTCTGCAGCTGTTCTAGAAAGCGAAAGTAAATTCAATTCAGAGTGGGCAATCAGACAACTTAGATGCAGGTGAAAGGATTTTCTAGCTTATTATGGAGTTCAGCGCTAAATATTTTGTTAAGCAAATATATTTAGCACCTCCTTATTGCCCATGATTAAATTAACTAGCTGACCCATAATTCTTTACAAAAGTATAAAGAGTTATTACCCATTACATAACAATAACATTCAAGAAGGTTATTTGTTAGGTCACAACTAAGCCAGAGGACAATTTACTATATGGGACCCTTTGTTGAATCCAACAAGGGAATTCCTTCCCATTTTTCTCTTGTATTATTAAAATTTCGTACCCCTTGGTTTTGCCCTTGTCGCAAGCTCCAAAGCAAAATAGGACCTAGAGACTATCTCACAACATAAATAACGAAGAACATGACCTAACATCATGAAGTTTGCTAATTATGAGACAAATACAAGTCAAGAGGACAACTGATAACCCAGTCAAAGCCTAAGGTATAAAAGCTATTTATAAGGTACTTGTCTTTTAAGAAAAGAAATGCAAGATAGATATTTCCATGAATAATGTTGAAATAATTTACTTATATGCAAGATTCTTCAATTACTAAGCAATGGCATGCAACAACATCAATTGAAATATAAAAATCTTAATACTATTATGGTTTATAAAGAGGTCAACTGGATGTTTACGCCACAGCAGTTAACAACATATTCACTGCCTAAAATAAATAAAAAGCATTTACCAGGGAAAAGCTGAAACTGAGACCAATTCTTCACTGAATCTAACCCCTAATTCCCCCACAAATCCTAAACCAGAAAATATATATATATATACAGCCATAGTAAAACCAGTTCAAGGTATCATGCGGTGGGGGTAACAATAAAAACATACCTTTCTCCTTTAACTCATCTGGGTCACCGTGGCTTAAAAACAAATTGAGAGCTTAAGTTCACCCACCTGATGCATCTGGCGACTGTAAAGCCAGACGCCACAACCTTAGCTAGCATCCTTGCTGCTTGAGCCAATATGGGAGCGATGGAACAAGATACGGATATCCAATTAGGCATAATGGAGAGAAGATTTTTGTCAGATATTATAGTTGGAAATGCTCTGGTGGACATCTATGCAAAATGTGGAAGCAAAAAGACCAGAATTCCAGCCATGACCTCCAAGAATTCATAAATTATTGACAGTAGAGCAAAGCGGACATGATTAGAGATGACGTCTATAGAAGCAGGGTAATTGCATCATGTAGATACAACTTTTAAAGAAAGCCCAACCAACGCCATAGGGATTTAAATCACTCTTTTCCCCTCCTTTCTATTCTTTCTAAAGTGTCTCAAGATGGCTACTCACCATCATATAAAACCACCAGCAGTTATCTTCCAGAAGAGTGAAACCACGAAAAAGAAGAGGATTCAGTTGTGCTGACTTCTTTATCACATTTAGTATCTGTCCATGTTCATACAATACGGGCCATATGAAATGCACTCCCCATCTCTTCGATCGCATCCCCCTGCTAAACTTCCCCCCAAATTTCCTTTCCCCAAAAAGGCTGTTCATGCATGCATTTTGTGGTAGCAGAGATGGGGCACGTGGCCTATTTGGCAGAGAGCCTCCAAGAGGTGTCATCTCATCGAATGCACATAATAAGGCTAAGGAATTGACATAAAATAATTTGGTTGTTATATACAGCTAGAGATTTAACACACAACCCAGTTAAATAATACTACTCACCTTATAATATATATACTCACTTTTCACTTCATTATTTTACTCATAGAACATATCATTTACTTTCTATTCGCTTCACTCTTGCCTCAATGCATTGATTCCTTTTATTAATTATTTTCTCTACGCACATACTTTTTATCGCTCCTATAAAAGCTGTCTCCTGCATATACTCTTATCTTTATCTTTTTATTCCTTTATATCACTATATTTGATTTCCTATCATCTTTATTCTTCTTCTTCTTATTATTATTATCATCATCGTCATCATCATCATTCTTATTATTATTATTATTATTTTATATATATTTTTTCTTATTTGTTCAATTATATCTAAAGAAGGTATGAAATCCCTCTCTTCCCCTAACTTGCGCATCACTAAGGATGTGCTTAAACCATGCCCTCAATTTAAACATGATGTCCTCCACTTTATTACGTGATTGGATTATCCATACAAATAGGTAAGTTATCTTGATGTTGATCAAATATAATTACTAAGTACACTACATATTGTAAACCAAATGGTCACTATTTGCCATGACCCAACACTAGCACAACACCACAAGGGACTGACTCAACACCCTATCCACACAGTACAGACTCACCAAGGATGGAATAATCAACATCAGTAAGGATGGAATAATCGGACGGTGTTTGAGGGGACTAACACCCCATTGGAAACTCATTCCCAATGGAGATGGTAGTGAAACTAAGGTGTACGGCCAATGTGTTATCTCCAACTCGCCACCATTGGGGCATCAGGCATGCTCAGACCTGTGAAGCCAGGTGGAGTCAGTGCCCGGTACCTGCACTACTCAAGACACATTATAACACCTGCATATACATATCATATAATAGCCGAAGCAAGAATAGTCCACAACGGAGGATTTCAACATCCGTGATCATTCGCATAGTATGCCAATGTCAAGGTGTCATCCTCTCCACATGTACACCCAATCTAATTATGGAATCTAACCTAACAAAATGTTAGCAACACAATATCATGTAAAGCTTGAATTTCATACCTTGGTGTCACCTCGGTTAGGCCAGGATTAGGGAGGCATTACACCTCCATATTTTCAGCCCTCGAGCTAGATTCACACTTGTAGTGACTGAGGCAAATAGGGAATGCCACACCCTTGTTCTTCCTATCTCGACATTTCTTTTGAACTAATACCAGTTGTCTGCAAAGCTCGACCAAAACAAGCTTGTCATCCACATACTTTGGCAATTTAGAAGGGTAACCATCAAATCCTCCTACTTGAAGGTAGGTGAACCTTGGAAACTGAATGAAGTAGCTACCATACTTCTTTATCAACAATGACGCTTCCTTTGAAATTTTGAGAGCTGTATTTCCTTGAAGTAACCTTACTGCAAGCATTGTGAAAGCATCATTCACTCGTTTGAAACATACAAAACTTTGTTCTAATTGCAACTGCCTGTAGTAGTCATAAACTTGTGTTTCCTGATTTAGAACACCTGTGGTACTCAAACCAGACCATGATCTCAAATTGGCAATTGCATATACCAAGTAGGATGACATGTGGAATCGTTGACTGGTCTTGAAGTGAATTAGCTGGTCATGTATGCAGTCACTGATAAGGCGGCCCCAATCAATAAATTGTTTTCCTGCCGATATGACAATGATGAAGAGATACATCCACATTTCAAACTCGGTTGAGTCGGGGCTGCCTGTCAACCTGTGAAGAAGGGCAATCAGATAGAAGATCTCTTTGATAAAAAGAGAACGGTGTAGTGTTTTAGGAAGTTGGGACTGTCTGCCTCTCGGTTTTACCATCCATTCCTTAGCCAAATTGTTCAAACATTTGCTCCTGTTTTCACTAAAGTACTTGTAGGCCTTCTGTTTATCAACACAGATGAACTTTTCTTTGTATGGCAATCGAAGAACGATGGCGATAGAAATCCCATGGAGTTTGGCCATCAGGTGCCCATCAATGGATCTGATCTCTTTGGCTTCGGGATGTACCTTTTTGCACATTCAATTACTAGCTCCGGACATTGGACAGCGGTGGGAAAACAAGCTGCATTGACTAGGCCACTCTCTGCAATCCTTCCGGACAATTTTGATCGTTCTCCTTCTGTCAATGACTTCTTGATTTCCTGTAGATCAATATGGCCCATTTTAGTATCAAATACCTCCCGAAGCGTGGTGTCGATCATAGGAGCATACTCGTAATTTTGAGGCTTATACTTCATGATGGTGTTTTGACAAGTTTGATAATATAAACTGTTTAACCAGCTTTGCACCTGCAACTGCTTTGAAAATTCTTGGGAACTTTGTGAGTAACATGTTTGCTTTGAGGCTGTAGGTATCCTTCACAGAATATATTCTACAATGATTAAAGTGCTGAAAAATGAAGACTTCATCCTGTATCTCTTATAAGGAACCCCTTCCCACTGACATTCCATCTATTTCATGATAGATTACAGGCCTTCAAAAACATGTTTTACTGTGCAGGACAGTAACCACGTGCAATAAATTTATAGAGGAAAAAGATTCTCTTTAAATGGGTCTCACTGGTTATTTGGAAGAAGTAAATATCTTCAGAACATCCTTGTCTGTGGTGTCTTCGCCATGTGGAGTAATATGTTCATGCGAGAATCTTTTATCATTTATAATACTTGCAGATACCTTATTCAGAGGCTCACACTTGTTTACAGGTTCCTAAAATGTTTTCAACGAATGCATTTTGTGCATTCGCTGCAATAATTGCATTCTGTTACACCACATTTCTGCATTGTAGAGGCTATTCGGAGTTCCAGCTTATGCTTCTTCTTTAGACATGAGTCACGAATGTGCTGGCGAAAGATGGCAGGAAAAATGGCCTTATACAACCAATGACCTTTTCTTGAAAATCTTGAAAGATCTTTTCAACATAAACCATTTTATATATCAATTTTTATGATCATTGGATAGCATGACATTTCATCAAGTGCGACCTTTGTTTATCAGCATATTTACAACTATAAAATCTGACAAAGATTACCCGCTCCAATGTTATCATGCGCAGAGATGATGACGGCGAAGTTTGCATCTTGTCCATTGCTGGGTGCCTTTAATCAACTCCATGCTACAGCAGTTTGTCTTTCCAGTGTTTGATGGTGCAACTGATGCTATAACAAAGTGGGGAAGACTAACTACCTACCAGCACTCGTGCTCATGGAAGGTTTGGTTAATAATGCTATCTGTGATAAATTCGATAAAAATGAAGCTGTAGGAGTTCTTAGTATATTTGGCTTCTTATCTCGAAACAGTTATTGTGTTTCTCTGCCACCTTTGCGACATGCCGACTTTTGGGCATCGTGCAGTTTGAAACAATGTTCAAGTTTATCCCTTGAAACTTTGCGGGAATTGCTAATGGTTCTGAAATGAATAATGATGCCCGATGATTAAGAAAAAGGCTTGTTTGATCGGTGGTGAACGTTAGTTTGATAACGGATTAGACATGCTGATTGATAGATAAGTATAGCCGTGGCAATACGTGGCAATCAGTGTGGCCATCATACCATTTACTTCTCCGCGGAAAACTTCTCCAACTCAGTGAGTTTATGGTTCACGACCGAGCATGACTCCCAAGACAGTTATTTATGCCTCCCACCGCTTGCATACATATCGTTATTCGAAATCATTTTACGACCGGATCTAACACCTTCGACATTCTTGGTATATTCCACAAAGGATTGGAATTTGGAACCTTTACTTGGATTAGTGAAAGAAATATGCATAACGCATGATAGCACATGATAATTTATCGGAAAAAGTTCAAATTTTGGGTAATCACGAAATGGGACAACATGTTCCTTAGTAGTTAAACTGAAAATTATATTTCAAATTAGACAAGATTTCTTGCAACCGTTTAGTTTCCTCAAATGTAATTGGACAAATACACAAATTTGCAATGAAACTCCTCTTCCAATATATTATTTATTTGATTCAAATGATGCCAATACAAATCAAATGCTCACTGTCCACTTTGACAGTCATATACTGAAATGAAATCAGACATTCAACCTATTACAAATGACTTCAAGTATGGGATCTATTGATAACCCAATAATGGAATATGGTTGCCAAGTAATTCCAACGCTCAATGAGCCTTGTAACACCTTCAAATGATGTTGTATACCGGCTGTTATGACTGATGCAAGTGACTGGACACACTGTATACAAGCAGCAATAAGCGTGACACAAGATTTATCACCAAATCTTGTCCAAAAGTCCAGCGATAAGCTTCTAGACTTGAGCGAATGGGCTGAAATGATCTTCAAAAGTGCTTATTCAATGATTGATGTCAAACTCCTGATTGCAGCCCTTTGATTGACTGTAACAGCTTCTTCAATGACTGTAGTAAAGGTGTAATGGCTGGGAAATGTTCAAATATCCGAGATCCTTGATACAAAACCTTCAACAATGATCTCCAATACTCTCTATCTCTCCTAATACCTGCAAGTTTGAATTCAATGGTGAAATTAGAAGCAATATGACCTCGTAATTCATAGGGGGTCATCACCCTATGTGCAAGGGTTGCAAGGAAGTAAGAAGATTGGAACCTTCAAACTTGAAAAGAATAGGAAAACATACCAAAATTCAGACATGTGTTCAACGGTCATGGATTTCCTTATTTATTCCTTCTCCTCGTGGCCGATGACTTGCATTGGATCTTGGGCGAATCCCTCTAGGCGAATGTGTTGGCATTTGAGCATTGTTTAAATGCTTTTCTTCTATCAATGTTATTGTTCTTCAAACGATATGAGAACAGATGCAGATATGTGCAGAACGCTGAGTGGCCATATTACTTGGCATTCATACTCAACAAACAATGCTCCAGTGTCCTATTGATAAATGCAGTTTAGTGTTCCGTTTGCAAGGTTTCTTGAGTATAGTGTAGTGAGTTCTTCCAGCGACTCGTGTGAACCTGCCATACATCAATAAGGTGGGACATGAGCCTTTCCATGCATAACGATGCACACAAATATGATGAAAGTTGCTATGAATCAAGGCGTCTAGGGTTAGAAAGTAGTTGCTTAGAGTTTGAGGAGAGTTCACTTCGATGGGTAGAAGAAATGAGCATAAATGGACGTTTTTGGGCATTCACAGCAGTGCTGGGCTGTGATAAAACTTATTCCCTTAGCTTCAAGAAGGAGACTGTATTGTTCAAAGTTCTCTTTCTTCATTTTGCCGGTCTTATGATTTGGATTTCTAAGTGCTTTTCTATGAAGAATAATTAGTTGGGAGTTGTCATATACAAATTTGAAACGTTTTCTTGCCATATTCTCTAGTTTACAGCTCCCTGTTTAGCTCTAGACTTGCAACCTAAACTCCAAATAGTGTGGGGGATTCCATTGTCTTCTCATTACAACGGGATTAGTTGTAAATATTTTCATAACTGTATGCTATGTTTGGGACTTGAAACTGTTTCCAAGCAACCTGTTCAACCCTATTTCATGCCATAATCTGTTGCAGTTATCTATGATACTCCATGAGTCTCCTTGCAAAAAGCCTCTTCACGAGAGAGGGGTAATGAAAAGGAAGTTAAAATCATTAAGTAACTGTGTTCAGAACTTTTGGAAACTGTCGTACAAAATCTTTATGTACAGTAACAGCCTACTTTCTTTGGATTTAAATTGTCATATACAAATTTGAAACGTTTTCTTGCCATATTCTCTAGTTTACAGCTCCCTGTTTAGCTCTAGACTTGCAACCTAAACTCCAAATAGTGTAGGGGATTCCATTGTCTTCTCATTACAACAGGATTAGTTGTAAATATTTTCATAACTGTATGCTATGTTTGGGACTTGAAACTGTTTCCAAGCAACCTGTTCAACCCAATTTCATGCCATAATCTGTTGCAGTTATCTATGATACTCCATGAGTCTCCTTGCAAAAAGCCTCTTCACGAGAGAGGGGTAATGAAAAGGAAGTTAAAATCATAAAGTAACTGTGTTCAGAACTTTTGGAAACTGTCGTACAAAATCTTTATGTACAGTAACAGCCTACTTTCTTTGGATTTAAATTGTCATATACAAATTTGAAACGTTTTCTTGCCATATTCTCTAGTTTACAGCTCCCTGTTTAGCTCTAGACTTGCAACCTAAACTCCAAATAGTGTAGGGGATTCCATTGTCTTCTCATTACAACGGGATTAGTTGTAAATATTTTCATAACTGTATGCTATGTTTGGGACTTGAAACTGTTTCCAAGCAACCTGTTCAACCCTATTTCATGCCATAATCTGTTGCAGTTATCTATGATACTCCATGAGTCTCCTTGCAAAAAGCCTCTTCACGAGAGAGGGGTAATGAAAAGGAAGTTAAAATCATCAAGTAACTGTGTTCAGAACTTTTGGAAACTGTTGTACAAAATCTTTATGTACAGTAACAGCCTACTTTCTTTGGATTTAAATTGTCAAATTCTAGAATTTATCATAAAAGAATAAGGTTTTGTTGGCATAATGAGAGAATAAAGTTTTTTCCATAACGAAAAAGAAAGTCGTTTAGCATCCACAGTTTTTAATCCAATTGATATTAGTGGCATGTCCAACATGGCAGAAATGGTAGAGAAATATATTGAAATTATCTTTACAATCCTCTTCTTATTCTTTTGAATATTATGTCCAACCATGTAGGCAGAAATGGCATCATTTAACTGAGGAGTTTGTTGTTGGTCTACTTCAATTTGGATTGATTTCTCTTCATTTGTTTTCTCTTGATCTTTCTTTTGTTTTTCTTCTTGTAGCTCTTGTTCCATGTCATTGATTATCTTTTGTTCCTCCCTCATCAAAGCATTATCCTTTTCTAGATTATCTTGTTCTTAGATTGTGTCTTTTCTCCCACTTGGCCTTGTTCTTAGATGGGAGAGGAGGAGGAGGAGGAGGAGGCCGATGTGGAGGAGGAGGAGGAGGCCGATGTGGAGGAGGAGGAGGAGGGAGAGCACGGAGCAGAGATACAGTCGGTGCAATTATGCATAGCAGAGGAGGCTGGTGTGGAGGAGGCTGATGTGGAGGAGGCGGCTGGTGCTGCGGAGGAGGGAGAGCAGGGAGCAAAGACGAAATCAATGCAATTACGCATTTTTGAGTTAGAGGGTCAGTTGGCACAGCTGACAAGGGAGCTAGACTCAGCAGTTAGTAGAGCTGAGAGGGCTGAGAAACAGATGCCTACAGCCAGTGGGCCTACTGCTGAGTCAAAACATAGGGGTTTGACACGGTCGAAACCCATTTGGAGGCCATGAGCCCGCAAGCTCCATTTGTGTATGACACTTTTTTGATGATGTATATATATATATGAGACAAATTGCTCTGATGATGATCTCTCTTATTTTCTATATGCATATGATGTGATGGATGTATGCGATACACTATGTTATGGTTCCATGTTTATGCTTTATGCTTTATGATTTATGATTCATGATGAGACGATGCAGTCCTATTTATCATGTATTTTATGTGATGATGTTTATGATTTGATTTATGATGTGATGCGACTCATGGACCAACATGTGTATGCATCCACTTTTTTTTAATGGTAGTCATTTATTTCCTTGTAATAGACCCAGTTGTAATGAGGATCATACAGAGCAGCGTGGAAAGAGTAGGAAGCCTAAAGATTCTTATCCGCTGGAAGTTAACAAAAGTATATATATATAAAGTAAACTTAATTTTTGTTGTCTACACTAGTTTATAATCTAAGGTTATTAAATGCATTAAAGTTGAGATGTAATCTGATACCTTTCTTATACAAAGTTTAAAATAATGGGTGCATTTTATTCTTTCTCAATGTGAGAGCATACAATTGAGGAGATGATGTGCACAGTATGTGATATCTACATTTAAAAGAAAAAAAACTAGGGTTTATAAATGTATATGCATCTAAGGAGATGAAAATCAAAATAAATGTTGAACTTGATTTTAATCTAAATTTTTTAAAGCCAAAACTTTCATAAAGAATTAGAATATAGAATAAATATTGATCTAAATGTTGGAAAGACATGTATGATTTAGGACTGCCAAATTTAGAAATATTAAAATCTACATAAAACCATCATTTCATTTAATTTATATTTATTTCAGTCCAAAGGGATGACTAGTACTAGTTTTTAAATGTTTAATATTGGATTCCATTTTTTATATTTTTGGATTCCATATTTTCTATTATTGGATTTCAAGAATGTAATAATTACTAGATTCTATTAGCAAAATTATTGGATTTCCTAATTGGTGTTTTAAAAATTAACATTATAAATTTTTAATTTCAATAGTAAATAAACATTTTAATTAATTAGATTGAAACTTCTAATAATTTATTCTCCCATTTAGATTATTTATAATTTATCAAAAGAATTGTTAAATTATATGCGGGTTCTATAGGGACCCACTCCCCTAGAAAAAAATAAATGACAAATCTGACATTAAAATAAAATAGGAAAAACAAAGGTTTTCTAAGAACAAAACATGACAAACACCAAAAATCTCACATAACCCCTTACTAGATCAAGCAATATGAATAACCATAGATGTCCAAAACCAAACCATATCAAAATTGAGTGATTGACCTTCACAAAACTAGTTGATTGTTGGGATCTCATCCCCAATTGATGGGGGAGATTTAATTCATTATATACCTTATTTTATATGTATCCTCGAGTTTTGCGTCTAGAAGATCCATTTTTGGGTTTGTGGTTTGTGATGGACTCTCAAAAATTATTTGAAATTTAAATCAAGGAATGTCAGCCTCATC
Source organism: Cunninghamia lanceolata (assembly GCA_027924645.1). Taxonomy (NCBI): domain Eukaryota; kingdom Viridiplantae; phylum Streptophyta; class Pinopsida; order Cupressales; family Cupressaceae; genus Cunninghamia; species Cunninghamia lanceolata. The sequence goes on from BSBN01001760.1 coordinate 487,418, forward strand.
CCCACCTCTCATTGCTCTGTTAACCACCCCATCTTTCTTTAATCAACACAAAACATGTCACAAATAATATGGGTTGTGTTCCCCCATCCCCACCTCTCAAGGCTATGTTAACCACCCCATCTTTCTTTAATCAACACAAAACATGTCACAAATAATATGGGTTGTTTTGGAACACGTAAACTTGATAAGACGTATAGAGAAGATCACACTAAATAGAGAGGATTAGTCTTGATCCTAGAAGAAAATAAAAACAAATAAAGGGTGCTAGATTTATTTATTTCAAAGTGTATGTTAAAACATATCAAATTAAGACTTATTTAGAATAACTAAATGAGCCTAATCTATAACTAATTAACCTACACACAAGAGCTAGGACCAACAACAAGCCAGGGGACTAGCACTCGGAAATACAAAGTGGAAACAAACACATGCAAACTAGGAAAAGGAAACTTGCAGTAGGAAAATATGGTATTTTGCACTTGATAGAATTAAGACACATGAAGAAGAAATACTAAGAATGTTGTAAAGGATTTACCAAATAAATTTGGAGATGGTCAAAGTTGTCTTACGGAAAATGAGTGAGTTGGTGATTAAGGATGGGGAATTGGTTCTTTTGTGTCTAATGATTGCATAGTTAGAATTGAAGATTCTAAAACTCACCGAGAATCTAGATTTACAAATCTCTTATAAAGAATTTTTACATATAAAAAGTAACTGAAAAAATACGAGGGTAAAAATAAGATAAATGCACTATAATTGGAAACCATAATCTAATTGTAACCCATAATAGACTATAGTAAAAATAGAAAGTGGAGAATAATAAATAATCAAAATAACATGGAGGAGTTTCTTAGAAAGTTTTCGAATCTTGAGAGTGATACTTTTACATTTTCTAGTGGGTCTAAATTTTTAATGGAAGCTTCACCATGAACTACAATCATATTTTAGTTAAGCACCTAAAAAATAAGAAAACTTGCAAAAGAAAATTTTAAGGAGGAGCCTACCTTAGTCAACCCCCTTGTGGGTTTTCAACAAAAATCCATAAACACAAACTGATGCAAAATAAATGTAATCAAACTACGGCGATAGATAATAGAGGATACAACATGGTTAATAAAGAGTGAAACACACAAAACCTAATGGTAATAGGAAAAATCCTAAGAAGTGGAAATAAGGGAAACAACGGTAGGAAAAGGAAAAATAGATGAATAAGAAGGCTTGTGATAAAAATTATTGAAAGGGATGATGGGAGGATGGGAGTATGCAAAAATTGATGAGGGAACGGGGATCCAAAGGCTAGGGGAGATGGAAATTAGATAGAATAATGGTATGCAAAGAGAGGGAAATGGCTATAAAGGCTACTTCATGAACCAAAAATGACTCCAAAAAGAATCCATTCATAGTGTTTTTAGGCAAGTGATCAACGAAAAATATTATAGGTGAATAATCAATAATCGACCACCAAAATGTAGTGAAGATGTGCATCAAAAACCCAGGGTACTTCCCATGGGTTGCTAGTGGCATTTAATGCCCAATAGCCACCAAATTTGTAGGAAACAAGGATAAGGAAGGGGTAATATAAATATAAGAGGTTTTTTGTTAAAAGGAGCCCTAAAATGTAAGAAATAAAGAAAATAGGGGGAAATGAGGGTTAAAACATGAGGGGAGAGACAAAAATTAAATGATATGCGTTAGAATAACAATTAAAAGGATAGGATAAATACAAGTCTTCCATAAAGGTCAAAAATGCATGAAAAGGGGATACTCAAGCACATAGGGATACACAAAGGCTCAACAACACTAAGCTAGGTGTGAACAAGGCTAAAACAAGGCTAAGAATATACACAAATGGTAACACCTAAAATGAGTTCAAAACATGATAAAAGATTTTACAAGGTAAGCAATTTATATTATTATATATCCTTAGGAAATAGTAACATGTTTGTTATATGCCTTAATGTGTATAATTTATTAAGCATCACTAAGCTTATTGTGGATGTCTTTAACTCTTAGAAAAGTTTTATCTTTGGAAAGAAAAAATTATTAAGCATCACTAATCTTATCATGGATGCATACTCTTGGAAAAGGGTTATCCTTGGAAAATAATTGAAAACTCTACAAGTTATGTAATTTGCTCTTGCACTAATATCTAAGTGTGGGTGCCAAGTTGTATTGAATTTTCCTATGAGAATAAAATTGTGTTGTTGAAATTATTCCATTCTATCTCTATTCTTTGTATCCTATGTGTATATTGAACCATGTTGCTTTGTTTGACAACTAGTCCTTCATTAGACACTTGGTCCTTTTCCTTACATCAATTTTTATAGCGCCTATTATAGTTCTGTCTAGGACCCCAATTTTGTATTAGATGGAAATTTTGATATGGTTTGGTTTGGACATCTATGGTTATGAAAATAGGGACCCCCTTCAAAGGCTTTGTTGCAATCCGCTGTGCAATTGAAGGTAACCATAAAATAATTATTTTCCAAAAGCATAATCTCCGTCTCTTCCTCCAGCATCCAAGTCTGTTGGGCCCATGAATCAAGAAATTGTAACGAAACCTGCATCCCCATAAACTTGCACAATAATGAATGCTTTGAATAATATTCAATATCTTCCGCAATCATCTCCAGCGGAATAACTAGCTTCCGTCTCTCCTTACAAAGCTCTAGACATCCATTGATTTTTAAAATTTGGGAACCACTAGACGAGCCTAATTCGACAAACCCTAGATCTGATGAAAATAAATTGTTATCAAATACTTTTGCAGCATGAGACGACGACTTAGCACCCATTGCCGTATGAAAATCCATCGAAGAAGGGGCCCCAGACAATTCACCTCGGGCCATGACAATGCGCTCGCCCCGAAATGGGCATGCAAGCCCATAATCCACCAAAAAGAACAAATCCCACGCAACAATCACACCCCTCAGAGAACACAAGCCACTACCAGGACCCCACACACCCCACGATACATTGTCAGAACATGTGATGAGATGACCTTGAGGTATGGTAGTCCTTATGCAAGGAAGCATTTATTCTTTCCAATGCATAGGATGTCTTTGATTCACAACCAATCGAATCCCAATCACACGCAAGGAACCTAGTTGCCCTAGTCATTTTGCCAAGACAAACCGCAAAAATAAATCAAAGAAAAAGGTCCCGCTCTATCCTTGCTTCTCTTCATCACTTAGGGATTGCCTTGAGAAGCATTGGAACGAGACTGTAAAACAAATAAGACATACGAGACCCAGAGTCAACAACCATGTAGATCATTCGTTGAGTGTGTATGTGTTTGTCTGATTGATTATGATAAGGTTGAATAATGCTTAGTTTCAGGATAGGAAGCATGTCATATAAGATGTTAAGTTTGGTTTCGGCAATGCAACCACCTATATAAGGCAAGTGATAAGATTGGTACATCTCATATAAGACATGTGGTTTGGTTTCGAGAATGCCACAAGTTGTGAGATGATTGGCATGTGATGATTGATGATGTCTGAAAGATGAAACACGTCTAAGGTGTAAAGCCTGGTTTCGACTATGCCCCATTCTGTTGTAAGACATGTAGTAGTTGATAAAGATTGTTAATAGTGATGTTCATTTATCACTATTAGAATGATTATGATGATTTCTTGGCTGATTTGATAAGCTGTCTTGCTGATGTTTGGGGTTGTTTTTCTTGTGAAAGACTGACTGTTTTGGTTTGATCAAAGTGTCCATCTCACCAAAGGATGACTTATTATGATAGATGACTCAATGGGCCATAAGTAACTTAATGTCTTAGGGGCTTATCAGAGATGGCCTTGCCTATGTGGAAGAGCAGAGACAACATAGTTTGACCAGGTGGACTCTTGTGTGACCTAAGACCTAAGGGGGGGGGGATGCCTTGGGGGCTCATCAGAGATGACCTTGCATACATGAAAGCTCAGAGGTCATGTAGTTCGATAAGGTGGTTTTGACACAGTTTATTGCTTGGGGTTTTTGGTTGGTTATTTGATTTTTTTGTGATTTTTGATGTTTTCGATGTTTTTGGACTTTTGGGAATAAATGATGTTTTTGGGTTTTTGAGAATATTTGATGTTTTTGGATTTTTGAGAATATTTGATGTTTTTGGATTTTGAGAATATTTGATTTTTTTTTAAATTTAAAAATATTTGATTTTTTTTTAAAATTTTGGGTAATATTTGATTTTTTTGGATTTTGAGAATATTTGAAAGGTGTCCTACAATACCGATTTTTAGGATCAGGAACTGCCCCCAGTCAGGTATAGGACAAAGTCATGACCAAAACGGGACAATCATTTACTAAAGATCGGGGTGATATGGTCAACCTTTAACCATGAAGCTAGATCCGGTCATTAAATTAAGATAAGGGGTACTTCAAAATATGACCCCCCCTCTTAGGGATAGATCATGATGACATCATCATGTCATTGACGCTCTTCAATTATCGGGCTGTCATGACGTCATCGTTATTGAAGAATATGACAGATATTTGGGTATATGACCCTTCGTAGTTTGGGTAGGATGATTATGCCATCATCAGGGTGATTTCTTTCTGTTGTTGGAACTGAATGACGTCACCGTCATATTGGCGTAGGGTGATATTGGCACAGGGGTGATATTTTGTAAGATGACTGATATTATGAAATATGCCCCCCCCCCCCCCCCGCGAATATATGATGTTCTCGACGGGTAGATACCAGGTTCTATCTAATTTTGACATTCATGCACCGGGTATCTAATGATCGTCAGGTGATTTTTCTAAGTCTGGGTCATGTTAGCGAATATGACTGATGTTATGTAATATGACCCCCCCAAGGGAAATATCAGGGTTGACCGAACTTTGACTCAACAGAACTTTCCACCCTTAAACAATATTGGGGTGATCCAAAAGGCAAACTTGCTTGGAATTTTGTGCTCTTTTCAACCATGAGGTTTATGATAGCAACTGTTGAACTTGCCAACCAACCCATCCTTGTGGTGTACATACCTTCTCAAATGTGACATACACGAATGATTTTACCAAACCGCCCAAGGCAGAAAACAAGCAAGCAAAAGCAAAAAGTTGGGTCCCTGTTTTGCTAAGGCAAAATGGGGCGTGTTGTGTAATCACACAACAACTTGCCACCAAATAAAATAACCAAATTCAAATGATTCAAGTGATGGAATCACATTCTAATAGTGTTGGGGAACAGATTTGTCGCTTCTAATTTATACTCTTCGCCCACAAGAATGACAAATGAACCAATAGTTGAGACACTTGCAATGGATAATTCCAAGTGCTCTCTGCTTATTTTACAAGCTGCAACTACCTTCAAATAATTTGCAGTGAATGAAAACTGGATGTGCTTTTGACCAAAAAGCAAAAAAAACGTATTAACATCTATCCATAACCATGAAATAGATGTGCGCAATTGATGACATGAAAGAGATGAATGTAGATAAACGATACACAACCCACTTATTGGACATTCATAGACGTGAATAAATTAAATGAGAGATACAGTCATATTCTGCCTTAACACATGTTAACATAAAGAAGCAATATTGAAGATGGATTACTAATTGACATAACAGCAATCGCAATCACAAAAGACACTTGGAAACACACAGTTCTGCAAGTAGTTTTTCGTTTCATCAATATAACCAAAACTCAAAGTTTCTTTAATGCTTCTATACATAAACAGAGTTAAAAAAAATATAATTGGGAATTAACAAAATAACTTGTTCTTCTTCCCTCGCTGTTCACAAACAGTCACCGAGAAAAAGATGCCCCATTGGAGATCCATTCCCCCTTTTATAACTTTCCCAAGAATTACATCTGGTCAAAAATGACCCTTTCCGAGTAACCATAATCAAGAAAGGGACTTCTTAAAATAAAAACGGTTACATCATTATCAAAAATACAGTAATCATCGCTAAATACAAAAAGATTCCAAACATGCAAGACAAGTGGCATTAATCTCCCCCCAATTCTAGGTGTATCTCCATAAAAAACTGGCGTAGTTCAGCACGTTCTTCTTCTTCTAGGACGTCAATTGTCCTGCGGTATTCGACATAACTGGTTTTCTCCTTCCATGCAACTGAAAGCAGCTGAGAGATGATGTCGATCTGCTCCTCCTTATGCCATTGTAAATTAGGTTGTAGAACAGGCATAGGCTCGTCGTCCTAGATTTCATCATTTGTTAGAAGTCCCATCTTGAAGAATAGCTTGGTTGGCAAGAAAGCTGAACGCAAAGAGCACCATCACCTTCACTTAATTACGCTAGTGAGTAATGATATCTTTCAAACTTAATAACGTCGTGCCACTATCTTGATGAGATTCATTACACTTGGCAATCGGGACAAATACATAACTTTGAACTTAGAGAAGGATTCCACGAAGCCTAAAGCTCCCGACAATGAATGAGATCCTTTAAATCATTAGAATAATGCTCAAAAATTTTGAATTTCCTAACACAAAGGAGGAGTCGGGAAGTCGGTCATTTCTCAAACTTAAAGGACATGAGTCGGGGAAACAAAAGATTCATGAATTTGAAAACTGCCCGACAACAAAGACTTAGAGAAAAATTTTGAGATTTCAAAATTTCAAGGATAAGAAAATGACTAGACTGGGAAAAAGCGATGATTCTCCCCCCCACCCCCCTTATGCGCTAAAATTTGAAAATTTTGGGGTTTAAAATTTGGGGCAACACATAGCATTTTAACTCTTTCTAAGCATAAGTATTATGACCTTTCTGAATGATATAATGTTCAACATTGCAACAATGCTAGTACGGGATCAAGTGTGTGCAAATGATTAAGGAAATTTGAAAAGGAAGAGGAAAGGATAAATTTTGGGCTTGTTGGTGATGATGTTTGATTGATTGTAGTCTCAAGAGGATAATAGTTCAAAAAATCCAAGTTTATTCTACATGTGGAGAGATGTGGAGTGAAGAGAGAATAGTAGGAATGCATTTACTATGCAGGCCATACCTAAGTGTGAGTGGGAGAAATGAGAGGAGAGAAGAATCTTTTATCATTTTCTAGAGGCTCGAAAGCACAAGGCAGAGGAGGAGAGGATAGGAGCGCAGGTATTTTGGGAGGAAGTAAAGCTTTGGTGAACCTACTGCCTGTTACATTTTACAAGTAAGCCTATCGTATCTTATGGAATAAGTTAAATACATTGCTTCTTGTTTATTGATAACTATAAGTAAGATGTGTATGGAGTTTAAAGATAAACTATCGATTGGCATGCAGGATATCAAGAATCTTAGTGATAGTTAAACTTGTTGTTGTTTAACCTTGACAGAGGATTATCTCGGTATCCTTATACCGAATGCTAGTAATCGAAAGAGTTATGATAACTCTGTAGGATATATTTATCCCTGTCGTATAGCGATTACTTTTGGAAACAACTATACATTTTGATATCTCTTGTTAAGTGTATGATGTTTATATATTATAAACACAAGACGTCGTCTATTGATAATGATACTCAAGAGTATCAGTGGTACAATAGTGGAATGATTGTGTGCCAAAGTTGATGTCTTATGATATTTAACATCCATACAATGTTATGTATGAAATACAACCTCAGTGTAACAATAGGTCGACTATGTAACAATAGGCTGACTATGTAACAATAGGCTGTGTAACAATAGGCTAACTATGTAAGATAGGCCGACTGTGTAATACAAGCCAACTATTAATAGAAACCATGCTTTAGTTTGAATGACTTAATAAAGGCCGAAGGCAGGTATATTGAGAGACCTGAGAGAAGGTCAATCATAATCATAGTATTTTACTCAAAGCAGTAGCTAACTAAAAAGGTAGAGAGTATGTTTTTAATCTATAAAACTAGTAAATGAGTTGATGTCATTCAGTAGAAGCACTCACATTAGACTACTTTCTTTTTGTGCATATATGAAGAAGTATAAGTTGTTTTGGATGCTATTCTTAAACTACCATTATTCTAGTTTTGTAGTGGAATATTATTTTTACCCAAACCTAGGCTAAGAATAGCGTGACTCAATATAAAACTACATATGGGAAATTTTTATTTTAGCACTATACTGATTATTGTTAGCTTGGGAAACATCTCCAAGGTTGTCTGCTCCGTTTCAGGGTTCCTTATCTCCATTCCAGGAAAGAGAGTTTAAGGGCATTTAGCGGGGAAACGTCTACAGGGTTGTCTGGTCCATTTTAGGTTTCCTTAGCTCCGTTCCAGGAAAGAGAGTTTAAGGGCATTTAGCCAGGAAACGTATCCAGGGTTGTTTGCTTCGTTTCAGGTTTCCTTAGCTTCGTTCTAGGAAAGAGAGTTTAAGGGCATTTGGCGGGGAAACATCTCCAGGGTTGTCTGCTTCGTTTCAGGTTTCCTTAGCTCCGTTCTAGGAAAGAGAGTTTAACGGCATTTAGCGCATTAGGGCTTTTGGGGATAGAGAGTAGACAGAGAGATTTTGAAATACAGTAACATCATGTGGGTGTGAGCTACTTAGCTTTGAAATAAAAAGATGATTGTGAAAACTAATACCCAAGGAGGTATTGTATATAACACGTTTAGTCTGTAATTATCATTATATTCTGGAACGCCAAAAAAAGTGGGAGAGGAAGGAATTAGAATTAGGGTAGATCCGTCATCATGGGACGTCGTCGAATAGAGATGAAACGAATCCAGAAAAAGACTAAATGTCAAGTCACATTTTCAAAGCGGCATACTGGACTGAGGAAAAAAGCAGTTCAACTGGTAGTGCTGTATGATGCCGAAGTGACGCTCATCATTTTTTTGAGCAATGGAAATATTTTTGAATACGCCAGTAACGAGTATTTTTCTAACCATCTTTCTTTCTTTCTTTCTTTACTGAAAAGGTTACTAGTTCATGTATACTTAATCATTTAGAATTGGGCCAAATACCAGGTTTAAAAAACATATCTTTTATTATTCAAAGCGAAGGTACAGGCTTTTCACTCTTACAAACCTCCTAACTTTTGCTAATAATTAATGATAAGTTCGTACCAATCTATCATTTTAGTGACATTCCTGAGACATATTTTTAGTGATAAAATTAATGACATTCCTGAGACACATTTTTAGTGATAAGTTCATACCAATCTATCATAGTACCCACTAGCTTGAAGTCATTCATCTTAAACTTGTTGAGGATGTTCCAAATGTACCTTTCTCGATAAAGCTGAATTTGTTTCTTATGTCCATCTCTTACAATTTGAATGCCTAAGCAATAGTGGATCTCACCCTAGCTAATCATCTCAAGTTCAACAAATAATTTAGATTTAAACAAATCTCACAATTTCATATCATTATTCATAGAAATAGCATCATCAAAATATAATGCTAAACTAAAATTGACTCACTAATATGCTTAATGTTGAAATTTGAATTGGCATAGAAATGAAGATACCTTTCATCCTATAGAAAACCATCAAACCTTTCATACCATGCTCTTGAGGATTGCTTCAACCCATATGAACTCTTCTTTAATCTGCATACTAATTTCTCATTCCCTTGTTGCATGTATCCTTTTGGTTGTTGCATATAAACCTCCTCTTTTAACAAACCATTTTAAAAAAAACATTTTTGACATTTATTGGTGCACATGAAAGTTTAATGCTAATGTGATAGCTAAGAAAACTCTTGTGGAATTTATTTCACTACAAGTGAGAAAGTGTCATGATAATGTAATCATGTAATTTGGGTATCCCTTTGCCACTAATCACACTTTGTATCATTCAATTAATCTAATGGACTTATACTCCCACTTAAATATCCACTTGTAGGAGACAACTTTATTTTCTAATTAAAGACTTATGAGTTCCCATGTCTAATTTTCCATTAGTGATTTATATTCCACATTGATTGCAAGCTTCAAAATTGTCACATCATGGCTTTAAAGTGCATTTTGAACACTGTGTGGCTCATCAACTTCAATAAAGATTGATACGATTCTAACACCTTTTGTGTGGATTTTCATTCTCTTATTGTCCTTCAAATTTGTGGTTTCCCTTGTGTAGATTCACCTTGTTATATTGTTGTTTCTTCTCAAATAGAATCATCTTTCTTAAACTATTCTTTAAATTCATCATGAAGAACATCCATTTGTGTTTCCTTTACATTCATCACTTCCTTTGGCTACTGTACAAATGAGATTTCATCAAAGATGGCATCTTTTCTTATTTGACCTCATGTACTATAGATATACGCATTTGAATCCAAGTTATATATGATCAATATGCACTTCTTGCTTTTGTCATACAATTTATTTCATTTTTGATGTGGTATGTGTGACAAAGTAACAAATCTCAAGTTTCCAACACTTAGCTTGGTCCCATGACAAGATTCATAAGGATTCTTCTTATGTAATGTAACAATAGGTAAACCTTTTCGAACATGTGTAGATGCAAAAATTTCTTCAACTAAAAAATAATTAGACAACCCACTACTCTTAAGTATGCACCTTGCACTTTCAATTAGAGTTATGTTCCTTCTTTGTCCAACACCATTCTATTGTGATGAATAAGGAGTCGTATATTCTTACTTGATTCCTTCCTTTGCATAGAATACTTTGAATGAATTAGGGGTATATTAACCCCCATTAATACATCTTAACTATTTCATAGGATTTCCCAACTATTTCTCACTAAAGGTTTGAATATCTTAAACATTTCCAATGCATCTGATTTATTCTTTAGAAAATAAACAAAGGTCATTCTAGAGAAATCATGAATAAAGGTAATGAAATGTCTCTCACCTTTATGTGGTATTGTCTACATTGGTCCATAAATGTTTAAATGTATCAACTCCATTTTCTCCTTATCTCTTGATGTCCCATTATTTGAGAATGAAAATCTACGTTCCCAAATTTATAGCCTTCACACATTCATAGCTTAACTAGTCAATGTAGATTCAAATCCTCTACAAGCTATTTATTTTTAAATCCTTTAAGTGAATTTGCATTCACATGTCCAAATCTATGATGCTAAAGAACTAAATTGGATTTTTCATCATCTATTGGTACCAACACCTCTTCTAGAATTTTGGCACACAAATTGTACATTTTTCCCTCTCTAACACCTTTAACAATTTAGTCCTTTTCACATCTTGTAGATGACATGCATTGTCGTCAAATTATACCAATATGCCTATATCAATAATTTTACTAATTGATAAAAGGTTTTTAGCTAAAGTAGGGACATACCATGTATTGATGGGTGACTTGACACACTTAACAACTCTGATAAAGATCAAAGTGTACCTCACCTCTCTTGAAAGGAAATCCACTATCCCCAAGGTCTATATTACTAGGTCATGGTCGTGCAGGATAAATCAGTGGTTGTTTTAATTCTATTTCGAGGCCTATGGTGTTGATGAAATTAATGATAAAAACACATGTTCAATTGCATAGAATGATTACCATTTTTCAGATCTAGCATGCATGCTCAAACTGATCCAAAATATTCATTGCATTTAGATATCATTTTAAGTTTATAAATGAACAATGAATACACACTTGCAAACACAAGATTCAACTTTATAACAATAATTTACAAGTTCCAACCTAAAGCTAATCCTATTCTCTTCATATGTATAAAAAACAAGTAAGGGTATGATGAAATAAAATGATCCTATTTTGTGGAGATAGAAGATCTATCCTAGTTGAAGAGATCAATTCCTTGTTTGGTTAGTTTACACACAACCATGCAGATAAGAAAGGTGAAGGAGTTTGAGGACAATCAACAATGAAAGATGATGTAGATGATTACCATATACATGGACAAGTCAGGTGCATACAACCCTCATAGCCTCTGATTCTCGAGATATTTCATGAAGTATTGGTTGGAATTCATCAACATTCAAGTGGAGTATAGAGATTCATCAAAACATCATAGCCCGTGTTTAGAAAACTCAAAAAAATAAAGGAAAAACAAGTAAGGAGTTTAAAATTTTATTAAATCAAAAAGTTTCCAACCTAAATGGTTAAACAAACTCTGTGGATTTGTCACAACTCTCATAAATACTACTGGTTTCAAACACCTTATCTTGAATGAGTGCATCAACAAGAGGTTGTCCAAGCTTGCTCTTTTCTTGACCAAACTTATCCATAACAAGAATTCTAGGAAATCATACTCCCCATGCTCAGTTGTCTCATGTAGCCTACACTCACTTAGTAATGCAATATATATGGAGTTTATTGACATTCTTAAAGTTACCATGCAGTCCATCAAAATTAGTCTCAATTTTTGTAGTTCATCTTCCATGTTTACAACAAGGTTATCATGCACACCTTCTAATTTTTTTGGATTGGGACCCTCTTTGTATCATTCTTACCAATGAAGTCAGGTGAAATGGCTTGATCATTGTCATCATATGTTCAATTAGATTGCTCTTAAAGATCCTCTAGAATGAGTACCTCAATAAGATGGATCGGACCTTTCAAGAAAAATCCACTCTTGTGATGAAGGTAGATTAATCAATCTCATCATGTCCAGTTGTACTATGTATCCTACATCCTTTTGGTGAAGCTAAATTTAATAAGGTGCTTATAAATCCCATCTCTAACATATCCTTGTTCAAACTTTCTTTCATGAATTCAATGCCTATCTCATATGACTGATATGTACACCCAATCTCATCATTTGCATCATGTGTAAGTGTCAAAGGACTACTAGGTGCATCCAATGAAGGTGTAGAAGCCCCTATTTTTTTGAATTTATAGGACTCCATGCTTTGAACAGTGTTGTAGGTCTTTGTATATTTCTAACATCGTCATTATTTTCATCATTTGTAAATCCTTCATTATTTATTTTTGTAACTAGCCAGGTAGGAGTACTCATGTTTTGACCTTCACCTATAATCTTGTCTTTCTTATTTTCATTCTTAGTTGAACATCCAACTTTTTGTGAGTGACTTGTAAACTCTCCATCCAAAGAATCACCATCCTCTAATATATATGTCATATTTTGATTGAAAAATGATTGTATAGATGTGTATGCACCATTAGAAGTGATGTTATTTGCATAAAGGATTGAATTTTGACCATTTTGACTAAAAAAGTGACTTTGTAATGGATTGAGCTGGTTTATTGCACATGTTGATTGAAAATTTAGTGGTTATTAACTACCATGGTTGATTGAATTAGGTATATGTAGCCATAGGTTGTTGATGTATGATGGTGGTTGTTGACAACTTGAAAGCAAGTGCATATTATAACATGCATGATGGCATATTATAAGCATTAACTATTTGATACATTATGCAAAACCTTTGATTAAGCTATGAAATGGACTCTTGGGGTTGCCTTTTAACTATTGCAAACTGCAATAAAGCTTCTTGTGGATCCAAAATTTGACCAAACTATCTTAAGAAAGTATTCTCCATGTCAGCCCAAGAATGAACTGAATTTAGGATGGAGACTCAAAAGGTAAACTTAGACCTATCAGAACATTATCACATCCCTAATTCCTATGTTATAGGTGATAAATTAATTGGAGTAACTCATGAAGATAGGTGTGAAACTCATTTCAAACTAGCACTCTCTTCTATATGGTCAAACACGAAGTCATGGTATAGAAGAGCAATTTGAACCACAAAGCCATGAAGGTATGGAGGCTACAAAATTAGAATTGGGGTCACTAATAATTGTAAAAGATTCACTTTAGTCAAGTAACCAAGAAGTTAAGTATCCCATTGATGAAGATGGCATATCCAAGGCACCTTGTAGCACTACTAACAATAAGTGTAAAAGAAATTCTCATGATGAGGATACTCTAGCTTATATGAGTGATGTTAATACTCAAAGTGCTAGATATGTTCTAATTTTTTATTTGAATGGCAATGCTAAAACCATTGTAGGAGCTGAAAGTGTTGATTTGTCACAATTAATGACCGCCAATCAATCAATGGGTAGCGAAGAAGACACCGTGTATTATGGTACACCTAGTATTGATGATGAGCATGAGTTATGTGGTTCCTATGTCACTATTGATAGTGGAAATGAACGAGCTTTTGTGATCAAGTTTGTCACATAAATGACTCCAATCTTGGTGATTTGGGCATGATCCCTAGAAGTGAAGGATGTAATGCCAATCTATGCCTAGATCTTATTGATGGCATAGATGAAGAGGACATGTTGAATGCTAATCTCTTATTCTACCATGATCAAATGCAAAAGGTTTAAGGTGTTATGTGGAATCCTAACCATGATGAAACCTTAGAACATTAGGAGAATGCCCTTGGTTTTACTAGCAATGATGTGACAATTGCTCTGAGTGCTGGGACAACTAATCAAGACTCCTTTCCCTTGATGAATATGTTTGAAATGTGAATAGACAAAGTACCACCTAATATTTGAAGCGAACATGATGGTGAAAGAATTGAGGAAAACCATGATGAACATAAAGAGAAACAATTTAATATTGAATTAGACATTCCAAATAGCCTAGAAAGAGGTGATTAAGGACTAATTGTGATGATAGATATGTTGGTAATTCCTTGACTAAGTTTCATGATAAAAAGGACTAAAACAGAGGGTTTAATGCAGCAAAGAGAATCCATTTTCTTAAAGAAACAAAGAGATGATAGTTGTAAAATTTTAGAAGACATTGAAACATTTGAACACTTATCCAATGATGGCCAAGTGAATGCGATTCAAAATTGTTTTTAGTGGTAAATGGCCAAAAGGGAGATAATGACAACACATGCTTTAAAGAGGATCCATTGTATTAGATTTGTAGCATACATGGGACTAAGTTTTATGCTGGTACAATTGGTTGTATTAGAGAGGACAATGAGAATACTTTGCTACAAGGAGAGATAAGTGAAAATTTAGCTGAGAGAGTACAAGAGAGTCTTGAATGTCCTGATGTTGTTTCCCAAAACCATGGGTCACTTCCACATTGACAAGAAGACAAATCAAGGTTGTATACTTATGATTTTGACATTGTTAATCAAGTTTAATGGATCGATCTAAAGCATATTCTTGTGTATCATGTTTTGATGATTCTAATCCTATTGATGCACATAATGATGACTTTTTTAGTTTGGATAGTTTTGATTTCGATGATTGTGAGTGTTCTTTTGAGATTTTTATAGATGAACAATGGTGGGATGCTTTACTAATGAATGATTTCTCTTGAAAATGAGGCCACATTAGATGATATACCAATATGTGACAAACTTGTAATTTTAGCCAATGACATGTGAAAAACTAGGTTGTATCTATGACTTTTTTAATAGGTTGTGATGATTATCTTTTTGATTATGAAGATTGGGGTGAAAAGACATGTGTATGGATTAATCATGATCATCATGAGTTGCCTCAATTGCTAATTTTGTGTCCTAAATATGAGCTCATATTGGTTAGATTCCACTTTTCTGAGTATAAAGATGAGTTTGCTAAGCTTCAGAACTTGACGAGTGAGTTATTGTTCTTACACACACTGAGAAAACCATCAAGGGGTAGTTTTGAAACCCATTGTCCTAAGTCTATGAGTTGAGTTATTTGAGCAATTTAGGATTGGTTGTACATAGTGTTAGTTGATCCTAATAGTTATATCATATTCTTTTTCATACCTTTCAAAGGCATAGATGTCCATCTTAGTTTCCAAGTATAATATCTCATTTGGCTTATTGCATTTGTGATTAAATGCTTCATCTATGTCTCTTTGTCAATTTTGATATGATTTAGGTGACCTCTCCAAGGAAGTCATGCATATATGAAAATTGGTTACAAATTAACCATTCAAATATTTAGACCAATCCCAACTAAGCAACATACCATTTGCTTTAAGAATATCTACAAACTGTATATCAATGTATTGTTGAACACATGAATTAGAAGCTAATTACATATGAACATGATTTGATTCTCCTACTACATTAACTTATATTTAATTGAATTGAGTAACTTTTTGGTTTAACTTGGTCAAGGTTAAACCCAACCTCTAAAATATTGAAAAGGCATTACATTACCCAAAGCACCCAAGGCTAACAAATAATTGTGAAGGTTTTTACTAAAAATATAGACTATTAAGAGGAATGGTGTGACTCTACCTTTTCTTTACAAATGACCATATGTGCATTGGAAATCTTAACTTGTTCTTCTCTTTTCCTTTTGAATCAACTAAGGTTGCCATTTTTCCTTTCATGTTGGAAGTACCACAAGTTTTCTTTCTATATGGGCATTTGCAATAGTTCCTAAATGTTGTTATTAGCCTTTTATTTCTTAAGGTCCTCTACTATTTCATAGTTGGGGTTGAATGATTCTACCACCTCATCTATTGATGAAGTAGCTGCATTCTACTTAGGCTATGAAGATGGACCTAGAGCCTTTTGGTGGAATTTGATTGTTGCTTGCATTTGGATCAGGTGGGGTATGTTGGTAGGAGTGGAAGTAATGAGTGGGTTCTTGACCTTTGTTCCTCAGCATGTAATTGTTACCTTGTTGATATTATTGTTATGCTTGGATTTCATCCAAGTTCATTTCTAGTTCATTATCTTCTTTGAAAGGAAACTCATATGTCTCTAGCACCATTGTTGTCCCAAAGTTGTTTGTTCCCTTTTCATCCTTTGTAGGCACAATATCTAGATAATCGATCTCTTCTTGAAAAATGTTGGACATTGACTTAAAATTAGGACAATTTACCTTCGAATGTGTAGTTGTTTTATGGAGCCTACACCAAGAAGTCAATTATAGATCAATGAGATTAACTATTGGCCATGTGCCATTTGTGTTTTGATTTGTATTTTCTAACGGGTTGAGAATTTTCCATTATTTGGCCTTGTGTTTCATTTTCTATTAGGCCTCTATAAATTGTATCCCCTCTTTTGAGGATTTTGTTATACTTTCCTTTGCAATTGCATGAAATCATTAGACAACTTATTCACCGTACTCTTACAATGCTCCATTTTTGAATTTGAGTTAGTAGATTGTTTATGAGATGTCAGTCAACCTATGGATGTATTAGGTGAAGGTGTGACCATCTAATTGTTGGAGATTACCTACTGAATAGGCGTTGGACTCCTAGCTCCCTATGGATTAAAGAATGAAGGACCAATTTGCTAGTTTATGGAGAAAATAGTAGTATTGTAGGTATTAACACTTTACTGATTTGACCAAGTGGGTATAGGTGGTGTTATCACTTAGTTTAATGCTACTTGATTATAGATCGGATTTTATAATGGAGTGTCATGATTTAAAGCATACCAAATCTGACTAATTGGGTACCCCAGGCTATTCCAATGAAGGCAAAGATCCAACAACCTCTAGACCTAGTGGGAATAACACCTATTGCACTTTAATGTCTTCAACATATACTAGTACTAAAGAATCTAGGGCCTCAAGTTTTCTTTTCATAAATGTTGAGGTCAATCTATCCAAAGCCCTAAGATATGTTTACATTATAACTTCTTCATCTTGGCAATAGGGAGCCTTGAGATTAGTGTAAAGTTTATGGAACCAAATATTAAACACACTCATAGGTTCATTGTCCCCTCTTCTTGCAATAGAAAATTGGTGATATATATTTTGTTCATGGTCAAAAAAACAAATGTCGATTAAGACCACACCCTGTAGCATTGATGGAGACCTTTCAAGGAAACAACGACTATCAAGCTTTGATGGAAGATATTTGCAACAGGCGACTTGACCTTGACTTTGGAAACCATTGGCAATATAAACCTCTATGGAGATATTGAGACCAGATTTGGGTGGATGAAATGCCTGCAAGCAATAAAATGATCCTAAAATGGGTGTTGGAGACTAGAAGAGGCCACTTGTAGGTCGACTTGGACCAGTGAAGCCAGAGGAGACAGATGCAGGGCATGCAAACCAAACTTTGGATGAAAATGTTGAGTTTTCTAAAATTAATGGCCTGCAGCTGCCAAGGGAAATTGGCGATCGTGATTCCTCCTTCGCTTTCCACAATATGTCTAACGCCTGCCTTCCAACGAGCCTTGTGAGCACAAACAGGGACAAATCACAAAGGTAAGTCCTACCTTTTTTTGTCGCCCTCCATTCGTGCTTGGGCATGGCCCAAAGGATGACCAAGAGTTTTCCCAAAGCACAACAAACTTGTCACTAATGGTAGATTTGCATAGGTTGAGAGGCCAAAAAAAGATCAAATCATAAATTTTGCCCAAAACTGCAAACAAAGAATCAATCCAAAAACAACACAGAAGCCGTGAGGCCAAACATCGAGCACAAGATTGAAGAAAATTTCCCAAAAAATTACTTCAGAGCCTCCAAAATGTTGATTTTGCAATTTTTTTTGCATTTTCAACAAAAAAATTTATCAACGAAAACTTGCAAAATGTCAAATTTCTAAAAGAAAATTGTATTTTTTGCAAAAATTCCGTTAAATAGGAGATCTTTTCCTCTAATTGAACCAGCAAATAATTAGCGTAGCTCTGATACCATGTTAGAAACAAGATTGACTAACGCATTGCTGATTACAATTTGGAGTAATTTGATTATGAACAAGGTAGTTGTACATATAGGGTAGAGAGGTTGAGTCGACTTCAACACTCAACTAGAGGTGGAAGAAAGAGTGTCAACAAGTGGCTTGGAGAGTTGTGTTGGACTCTCCAAGTCAACACCTAACTACCTAAGGTGGCTTGAACCATGTGAGGAGTATACACATAATTACTTAGATGTCATCATATTATTCATCACCAACAATCTAGTTAGTTGCATACCCTAGATCTAACTTTCTAAATGGTAGATTTGCAAGTTTTCTAAGCAATTCCTAAACTAATTAGATCTAAAAGAAAGGACAAAAGGTGTTAGGTTTTAAAGAAAAAATGAATTTGTTTTACAAAAAATCCAATTCCTTAATTCTGTTAAGATGATGAAATCATAGTTAACCAAATTTGTTTGATCAATATTACACACAATCAATTACACAAAATGGTGCAAATGTCTAAGGAAAATAATAATGAAAGGAACATATAAAATAATTGTATTCCACATGAAAAATTTATACATCACCTCCCACTACTTATCAATTCAAGAGATTTTTAGTCCAACATGCCGTGGATTCCATCTTTCTTAATTGAATTTTAGTAATTGGTTCATTATAGCATGACCTAGCTTGAATAATTGGATCTACAAAGAAAAACTAACTACTAAAATTGACTAATTTAATTCTTGACTTCTATAGCAAGTGTCGAATACCCTAACAATGTCCTTAAATTCTCTATAAATATACAACCTCTTGGGTAGCAAATTCAATAATCCTTTTACATCAACGACTAGGATTCAAATATCCTCAAGCCCAAAATTAAAATTTAAATAGTTCCACCTAAAAAAAAATGAATGGTACATTTGGAATAAGAGAAATTTAAATGTGTGGCATAAAGTGCAAGGGTCCTCATTCTTTTTGGTTCCCTCCTGATCACTAGCATTCTCAATAATAATTTTAATGTCTGTGCTAATTTCTCTTCTCCTGTAAGTTATAAATGTAGTCAAATAATCATTCATCACCTCCATATCTAGTCCATTGATAAAATTAGATCTGAAGTGATATGTGGCATAAACATTTGAAATATAATATTGTTTTACACGCCTCTTTGGTATCTACTGTAAAGTCCCCCTTTTTCTCAGTGATAAAAAAAATTGGAATATGTTAGCCTTTTTGTTATTTCTCGAAAGGCTAATGTTTGGGTGAGGGAAAAATGACTTTTAAAAAGATTATTCTAAGTTATTTGTTGCCTCAACTTAATCAACTTTACTAAACATACACCTTTTAAGAGTTGCTTGTTGCATCCTTTAGTGGGCACTAATCTTGGTGGGCCCGCTTTTGCTGTTGTCACCTATTTTAGGCATTATTCTTTGTGGAGTGGGGGGCACTTTTTGTCAGGAATTTAATATTTATTTCCTTGCATGAGCGTTGGGAGTTAATGGGGGGATGATATATTGAAGGAATCGCTCAATTTGGGGATTCATTCATGCATTTGAGATTTTATTTTCATCTGAGGACTCTTGCTGTTTAGCAAAGGACTCTGAGAGGTTGTTTAACCTCAGAACACCTCAAGTTTTGATTGTGCAATATCAATCCTAGCTGGACAGTTGATGATTTCACCTAGAAATCATACTGGGAACACAATGGAGGTCGGTGTGGTTTCTCCTATTGAGGACTACCGGTTGCTTACATGGGGTTTTAGGATTTTGATGTCTCTTAAGTTGATTGGAATATCAGATATTTAAAGTTGATGATAGCAGTTTTGTTTGTGCAAGGTACAATTGACCAGCGATAACATTCATCCATGGCCATACATCTGAGTGCCATTTCTATGAAGCCACTTCAGGGAAATAGCATTGTTTCCCGATGATATTATGTGCAGCGATAACTATTATGTGATAGGATAAAAAGCATAAATGATATGAGAACAACTGCATATATGTGTAGAACGCTGAGTGGCCATATTACTTGTCTTTCATACTCAACAAATAATGCTCCAGTGTCTTATTGATAAATGCAATTTAGTATTCTGTTTGCAAGGTTTCTTGAGTATAGTGTATTGAGTTCTTCCAGCCACTAGTGTGAACCTGCCATACATAAATAAGTTGGGACCTGAGCGTTTCCATGCATAACGATGCACACAAATATGATGAAAGTTGCTATGAATCAAGGCGTCTAGGGTTAGAATGTAGTTGTTGAGAGTTTGAGGAGAGTTCACTTCTATGGCTAGAAGAAATGAGCATAAATGGACGTTTCTGGGCATTCACAATAGTGTTGGGCTGTGATACAAACTATTCCCTTAGCTTCAAGAAGGAGACTGTATTGTTCAAAGTTCTCTTTGTTCATCTACCATAACACTACTTCAGGATTCTTGAGTTATGAAGGTATTTGCATGCCTTTTCTTTTTTCATGCTTATTGTTATGGATTCCAGCAGTGATTGCTTGTTCAAACCAGACTTACTGAACTAGTACTGCTGTAGTCTTTTATGTTAAATTGGTGTTACTGAGTGTGCATGTACTAACAAACTCAGTTAGTTGATTTATAAAAAAACCCTAAGGTGTGTTGATGTGTTTTTTCTTGCAGATGTAAACTCACAATAAAATACTAAGTATTCTATCCTCTCTTGAATAAAGTCTCCCAAAGGCTAATCTATGTGATTCAGTGAGACAACTTCAAGGTTCCTTATTCGTGATATGCAATGGATAGACTCAGTAGTTGATGTGATCATGCTGGTAATCACAAAGGGACTTACGCTGAATATGCTCCTTACTCCACTCAAATGTGTTACTTCTTCCTTATGAAATGGAACTTCTTCCGATTGGCTATGAAAAGAAAATGCAAAAGACAAGGTTAAGAATGCTAATCTAAGAATGATGATATGATGGACAACGCTTCGATAGACAAATTCCTTTCAACCGAGCTTCCCTTCGCCATGAGAACAACTACACAAAGCTAGTGCAATCTTCAAAGGAAATACGAAGGATTTTCAGACGTCGAACATGCATCCAAATACCCACAGCTGGCGCAACTTGAATGAACATTCACAATCAAACTATTGCAACATGAGGTTCAGGCTAACTTTGCATTGCAAATCACCATCGGCAATCCACAAAAAGTATGAATCGAGGAATTCATCAAATATCTTTACATTTATTCATCAAATCAGTGAAATATATCTAAAATCTATCTAACTTGCTTTGAATCATCTTCAAGGGATTGGAAACCATGCTAACATCCCAAAACAACACAAGTTTCACCAAGCTTCAATGAGATTGTATTTATTTTGGTAGTACCTTTACAACAATTTGCCAAAGTCTTGTCGATGCTTCAAGACTAACATTCTACCTCCTAAGAACTAATGATCTGTCTAATGTCTCCCCCTTACAAATGAAGAGAGTGAGCTTTATATAGAGCTCAATATTACAATGAATGGCCCAGATTGATTTTGAAATCAATGGCCCAGATGAAGACAACAAGACAGTTTGTTACAAAAGTTGCTGTTTTTAGAATACAAGAGAGGCAATGAAGGCACGTTTCCCAATGTGATAAGCATGAAAATGGAATATTTGGAGTATCTCCACATGGGCATCCTTTCTATATTCCTCTTGTAGTAGGTACATTGAATGTGAACAAATGATGAGGCAAGATGTGATAGGCTCGATGACATGTAGAGGCCACCTTGGCATTAAGCAAATGAGTTTGATCTTCTCTATGTTCACATTGCTTGAAAAATTTCCCAAATTGTTGGATTTTCAACTATGGAACTTTGCATCTTTCGAACTTACAAATTTGGGAATTCGTCATTTTTATTGATGTCTTCCATGCCTTAGTGAAATTTATGAGCTTCTTGATGTATTTGCTCATTTCTCTTCTCATGTGATATTGTTCTATGCAGGAGATTTTCATTCCGGCTTTGGATGACACATAAAGTAGAAGATGTTTCATACATGAACTCTTTGGAGTGGATTTATGCATGATGGATGTTCTTTTTGATCTTTCTTTATCTTTGCCTGGCGCATGAAATGGGTGACTCCTTTGGAGCTTGGACGTGCAATGTCTTCCTCCTATGCATGGTGAAGTAATGCTCCTCCAAAGTGAAGTCTTCATCATTAGTAGTATGATAATCTTGATGACTTCCTTACGATGTGTAGTGCTTGGGACTTGATCATCTTGGACTACCTCTCCTCCATGTGGCGTTGATGTCTTCCTCCTTGAATGGTCTTGAGCGATACTCCTCTTGTCACGAACTTCTCCTATGCAAATTCTCGCCATCTTTTGTCCATTACCTACACAGGAAAAGCAACTATTAATGTGAAAACACTTGATCATCAATAACATTTCATTATTAATCCTTAACATACTTGCTTTAAGCAATGAAGAAAGCCTTATTTTCATGCTTTAACTTTGCTTTTAATCCTTTCATGTCCAACTTTACCAATATGGAATGTGAATTTGATATTTTGGTGAAACATTTTCAAGGTCAAAAATTCCTTGTTAATGGGAATTTTGCGCCCTATACTTAGGTATTTCCTTGTTAAGTTTCCTAGGTAGATCGACCTGCTATTGGGCAATGATAAAAAAAAACTTTAACTCTCTTCCTTTTGGCCGACTTGTCTCAGATTTGAGCAAATTTTGATTAAGTGTGAGAGGCTTGGAGGGCGGATTTTCCTTGTTTATGAGGTTTTTCCTCCATTTCTGACTTGAACTTCTTGTTTTCACTTGTTGAACTTTGAATTGTTCCTTCATCAAATATGTTGAGTAACCTCTCTTAGCCATTTGTTGGAATCATTTTAAAGATCATTTGATTGAGCAAGGATCTTGCGCTTGGGCATCTTCATTTTTCTTTCTGACTTCATCTCCTCTCACTCCCTTGAGCGAATGAAATTGAAACATTTGGTGAATTTGCTTATGATGATTGAGCAAGCTCTGATTTTGGGAGATGCTTCATACTAAGTGAATTTTGACAACTTGGGGGCATTATGCGATGTATAGAGCATTTTGCACTCTTCCTTGAAAAAGTTTTTAAGTTTTTGAAATCTTTCACTTAGCATTCTCAAAACAATTATTGGATCTTGAAGTGTAACTTAAGCTTTTATCCTTTGGGCAGAAATTCCTTAGCCCAGAGCATTTTTCTTCATTTTGACACTTTACTTCAAACTTTCAACTCACAGTGGAACAAAACAAATTTCATCATCATTATCTTGGGTGCAAAATGCATGAGGCAGAGCATTTTGTGCTTTGGAAGGCTCCATTTTATACTTAGGCATTTAAAGATTCATCTTTTTTCTCCAATGACTTAGTCAAATTTTCAGTTCAAACAATCCTTCCATTTGCAATGTCGTTTGTTGGACAAATTCTTCCTAGGGCAGAAAATCCTAGGCCCAGAGCATTATGCGCCTAGCCTTGGACATGACTTTCTTTTCATTGCTCTTCCCTTTGGCATTTTCATTATCATGTTGCAATTCCTTTCACTACAAACTCTTTTATTGAATATTAACTTATCATCAATCATATTGCACTTCAAACTTTCTCATGGCGATCTTGGGTAGTCTTGGGCGGAAATTCCATGCTCTAGAGCATTTTGCGCTCTCATCTTGATTAATACTTCATACACCTTGAACATGACTTCAAACACTCACTTCAAACTCTTCAAGGTTAACTTAGATTTGTGACATTTCACATTTGACAAGCTTAAACTTATGCACACCTTGGGCACATTTTACATAGGGCAGAACAATTCCTTCATTCCCAACTCACCCTCTAGCTACGACACAAAATGCTTGGGGCAGAGCATTTTCCCCACTTTGCATTCATCATACTTAATCAATTTTTAAAACCTTGTCCAATTCAATTTCTCTTCTCTTGGTGAATGATGTTGGAAATCCTCTTTCAAACTTGTGAAATTGAATCCTTTAGCATACCTTGAAGACCTTCTCCTTAGGGTACATAATGCATGAGGCGGAGCATTTTGCGCTCCAAGTTGCACTTGAAGTCTTTCATCAATCTTTAACTCTCCTCCAACTCCATAAAGAAATTCATCATGTTTCTTTATAAGTATTTCCAAGAATTTGTCTAAAGGAAATCATGCATCCAAAATGGAGACCTTTAACCTAGGGCAGAAATTCCTTGAGGCAGAGCATTTTCCTTCGTTTTGACACTCATCTCCCAAGGCACAAAATGCAAGGTCTAGAACATTTTCCTTCATTTTGGGATCCACTGTACTTAGCCAAATTTTCACAAGTTCTTCTTGAGCGCAAATTGCAAGAGGCAGAATAGTTTCCATATTGGGAGGGCGGATATTGCCAGGGGTAGAAATTTTTTTGCCCAATGTCCAAGACTCAAACTTTTTCGCTCAATTTTGAAGGTGAAGATCCTTGGGTGGAAGTTTATTGAAAAATATATTTAAGTACAAGTCAGATAACTTTAAATATTTTTTAATATACTTCCAAGATGTTTGAGATAGGTCCTGGATCCATAGGGTTTAACATGCAGATTCTAGATTTTTGAGGATCCACTAGATTTTAGACTTAGTTAATTTCAGTGTCTCAGAACATCAGGATTCCAGACTTAGTCAATTTTAAGGGCTTCAAGAATTTAGTCAATTTTAAGGGCTTCAAGACATGCAACAGGATGAGAAGATACAAATTCCTTAGCTGGAAAATCCCAAGGCTTGGGCAAAACAACACTACCAAACCCTACATGCTCAGAGAAAAAACTAAACCCTAAAGCAAAACAACGAGAGAAAGGAGAAAAAAAAGGGGGTCCCTATTTGCAATGGGGCGATATGTGATTACATCACAACATCTAGCACCAATCCGAATAAATGTTCTTGAACATTTCAAAGAAAAAGACTCAATCCAAACTCAGAAACTTCAGTTAATTAGCCCTAATTCCATCACTTAGCTGGGACATATACTCGAAAGGGAAAAGAATGATGAATTGTGTTAAGACACTTCATCCTTCGATTACCACTGTGTGTGCAGTGTTTGTCAAACATTGATTCTTCCAAGTATTCCAATGATAAACAAGAATCAAGGAATCGAAACCTTCTGTGTACATCCACATGTTAGGTTAAACAAATATGAATACATGATCAAGAAATCAGAATCAAAAGCTTAGTACAACCATTCATAATTTAAAGACCCAAGTGTGTGCAATTGTATTCATTTCCGTCCCTTAGAAGCTAAGTTCATCTGAGTTCACTTGTCTTAAGCTAGGTAAGTTCATGGAGGACGGAAGAATGAAGGATATATATATACATATGAAAGAAATGGATAATGATGGTATGGATTGGAATGGAAATGAAAATGACAATGGAAATGACAGGATGGATAGGTGGGATGAGACAATGTGTCTCTACACATGACACCTGTTTGCTAGGTTTTCATCACGGTACTTATCCAAGGCGCCACCAGAGGTGGTTTTCACCTGTGGACGAAAGGATTTCTCTTTACTATTTTTTCTTTTCTTTTTCTCTCTCTATTTTTTTTAATATAGATAGGATGACAATTACACATAGCGCCTGTTTGCCAGGTTTTCACTATGGCAATGGATAGGAGGAACTCAAGTGTCTAATTTCATGAAAAAGATAGTCCATACAAAAAACATGTCAAGTCAGTATGTTCACCGATGTTGGTAAGGCATGACAGATAGGATACAAATGATAACAACTGGATGGAAAAGTGGACAGAGACAATAGACAATGATGTGGACTATTTTATAGTAACAATGGATGAAAGGTGCATCCAAAAGCATAGACCAAGGGAGTGGCTGAATATGCAGGATAATGGGAAATGGATTGGAACGGAGGGTATGTAGTGGAAAGGAATCACAATCAATGCTTGTACGTACCAAACTAAACTTTGAAGCTTGCAAGGGAAAGGGAGATGTATGAAGGAACGAGAGTTATGGTTAGTGAATATATGAAGCAGTAACTTCATGACCCACACGAACTTAGAATTTTCATTTTGATTTTATTTCATGGGATGAAGTAATTTGGAACTTTGGGATGGAATGGAAATGGAATGGGATGAGGTAAAAATGGATTCTTTGGACGTGAAAGCCTCTTTGGATTTGGCTTCTTTGACTTAAGTACCTCAACTTTTTGCTTTTTGTTTGGAAAAATGGAATGAAATAGCCTTTGAATATGCTTTGTCTTGATTTCTGGCATTTGTGCTAAGGCATAAAGATCTTAAGATTTTTAGGAATTTCTTTGTTTCATGGGTAAAGGCATCCAAATATTTATCTGATGGAAATATGGGATGGGCGGATGGATTGCGAGCTTCTCGCTTAGACGACACCTACATTCATTGATCATGATTAGGGAATGGGTGAATGGATAAAGGAATATGGGTATATGAGCTAGGAAAATTGAAGTAAGACAGATGGCAGAAGGTGCGTGTGTGGCCAAATGCTTTTGGAATTTACATAGTAAGGGAGGTGGAATGGATACACATGTAATGGGTAGATGATGGAAAATGGTGAATTTATGTGTATGTAGATGAAAAATACTAGCATCATGACCTTACTTACCTTGCAGTGGCCAAGGCGATATGAATGGATATTGACATGGATGGACCTCAAATACCTTGTTCATCAAAGAATTAGACTTTTATCCTGATGACTCATCACTGGGAGTTTTGAGGTGAAAAACAAGACTATATGGATGGTTCAGACATCAGACTTGAGTGCATTATTTGATGGAAATGGTAAGGTGGATGGAGGCTTGTATTATGCATATGAGGTGATGAATTGAAATGGAATATGGAGCATACAGATAGATACAATATAATAGAATGAAGTGGAATCATGAACTATCTCACTTAATTCAAGCTCACCAAGAATCACTTAGAACTTTGGGACTATTAAGATGTGTAAATTTATAAGGCCCTTAAATACTTCAAGTCATGCTAAACAATAGATTCTTCTTCCAGTGAACAAGCAGTCACACTGTTAGATGGAGTCCACAATAAACTTCCAATTCATGACTCAAGTTTCTCAAAAGAACACTGAAAGATATCAATAATAGAAAAATATGTGTAATCGCAAGATATCAGTGTCAAGACACAATTCATAATTTCTTTCTGAGTCAAGTATGGATCCTAACCTTGCAAAAGAGTTAGAGAAAACCATCCTTAGCTTCTAAAGACATTCATGAATATTTATCCAGGAAATGAACTTAAACATTTATCAGATTATGCTTCTTGAAACTTCACCTTTCACAACGTAGGAACCCCAGAAAGTAAACTAAAACTAAAGCAACAATAGAACTTAAGACAAAAGGCATCAAGGATGGCAAATCTAACCACGACAGAACAAAAAAGAAAACCTACTCTAACTATGTACAAAGAGCAGACAAGACTCAAAAGACCTAAGTATATACATGACCTGGCATGATTTCTTAGAATGAAAAGAAGCAATAAGGCCCATGTGATAGTTCAGATTTTGGCAAACTTATCCGTAATCTCAGAATTATATTCTCTCACAATACAATCATCGAATTCAGAAAAAAATTTGCACAAAATCAGCAGTTGTGGCAACTCATTTGGACCGTGATTAATCCAAATACAGGTTGTCTTTCCCAAATTTCCATAGTCAAATTCATATTCATCATTAGGAAATTCATAATCATCAAATTCAAAATATTTCCAATTAATAGCAGGGAAAGTTACAACCTGGGGTCTTTGTCTTCGAATGGATATTGCTCATCTTTCATGCACGCGTCGGGAGGTCGAAGCTGGTGATGGATCATCCCACTTGCATCTGCAACATGCAAATTAACATTATGATCAATAGTGAGCATATCAAGATGTGAAGGTGAAAACAATTGAATTTTGAAAGCATGGAACATTTCACCTGTAAGTTCGTCATGGATTGTTAGCAATGGATCTAACACCACCTCGAATTGCTTTTCGCATTCGATCTTCATTTCATCAACTTGTTCTTCTTGGGATGACTTTGGTAGGAACTCCTTTTGTGTTTCTTGGATGGAAACGTCTAGCGCCCCTCTGAATTGCTATTTATTTGATGGTTCTTCGATGATGGCTTGAAGTGCTGCTTGTAATGCATCCAACTGATTATCTTCCAACAACTCCTTTTGTACTTGCCGCAACTCGTTCTCTAGGATCTCCTTATGTAGCATGAATGAGTATCTCCCAAGGAATTCTTCTTCTTGCAACGAACTCAAGTCATTTTCTTCTTTGATAGAGGAATCAACATCTTGTTTATCAATTGCCTTTGTTTGAATGTCCTCTAGTTCCTTTTCAGCTTCTTCCTCAACAGAAGGTTCGTTCTTACTTGGAAGAAGGTATGCAAATTGGTTCTCTGCTTCATCATCAATCTTACTCGTGCTATCTTCACTTTCGAATAACATGGGTACATCTTCTCGTTTGGGTGGTGAATTGATTTCTCGAAGACATTTGCTCCACAAGTCATCTAGTCTTAGTTGTCCCTGAGATTCTTCTTCCAACCTTATTTCTTCCTTCACTTGACGAATAGCTTCCTGACAAGATGAACACATGAGTTCCGAATGAGTGGTGTTATGAATCATGCACCAACCACATGGAATCAAGATGTCTTCGGCATACAAGTCCTTCTCAATGCTCAGTGTCTGCTTGACCATTTACTTGAAACTCATGAAGAACTCTCTTTCATCAAACAAGGTGTTGGGAACCACCTTTGTAGAAACAATCGACTCATGTACCTGTGAAAAAGAAATTTTGCATTGTAATGCTAATTCCATTCTTGACAAAAATGTTAGACAATATAGCTCCTCGTGTCAATTGGTGTCGTGATTTCTACATCCTTTCCTTGATGCAAAGTTGTCCAAACTCTTAGAATGAAGTTGTGCATTCAAAGTCCACCAAAGCTAAAGAACATCATCTTGAGGATGATCCATCTTGAATTGCCTTGAAGATCCTGAGAAATCCATGTCTATTTTTGAATTTTTTAGTTTTTACTTTTTTTTTTGTACGTTTGATTTTCTACTTTTTTTGGATTTTTGACATAAGAGAGATCTTGAAATCTCTAATTCTTCCTTGAAAGATCACTTGGTTCCACTTTCACAATTTAGAGTTCATCCACATGCTTGAAGCAATGTAATTCCTTGTTCATGCCCTCCTTCTATAAATTCTGCTAAGCATTAGGAGGAGAAGGGGGTGCGATGAATGGAGTAATTTCTTTGATCAAGCCCTCCTTCTAGTGCCAATTCTGTTGATGTGTTTTTCTTGCACATCCAAACTCAGAATAAAATACTAAGTATTCTATCCTCTCTTGAATAAAGTCTCTCAAAGGCTAAGCTATGTGATCCAGTGAGACAACTTTAAGGTTCCTTATTCGTGAGATGCAATGGATAGACTCAGTAGTTGATGTGATCATGCTGGTAATCACAAAGGGACTTATGCAGAATATGCTCCTTACTCCACTCAAATGTGTTACTTCTTCCTTATGAAATGGAACTTCTTCTGACTGGCTATGAAAAGAAAATGCAAAAGACAAAGGTTAAGAAAGCTAATCGAAGAACGATGATATGATGGAAAATGCTTCGATAGACAAATTCCTTTCAACCGAGCTTCGCTTCGCCATGAGAACAACAACTACACGAAGCTAGTGCAATCTTCAAAGGAAATACGAAGGATTTTCAAACAGAGAACATGCATCCAAATACCCACAGCTGGTGCAACTTGAATGAACATTCGCAATCGAACTATTGCAACGTGAGGTTCATGCTCACTTTGCATTTCAAATCACCATCGGCAATCCACAAAAAGTATGAACTAAGGAATTCATCAAATATCTTTACATTTATTCATCAAATCAATGAAATGTATCTAAAATCTATCTAACTTGCTTTGAATCATCTTAAAGAGAGTGGAAACCATGCTAACATCCCAAAACAACACAAGTTTCACCAAGCTTCAATGAGATTGTATTGATTTTGCTAGTACCTTTACAATAATTTGCAAAGTCTTGTCGATGCTTTAAGACTAACATTCTACCTCCTAAAAACTAATGTTCTATCTAATGTCCCCCCTTACAAATGAAGAGAGTGAGCTTTATATAGATCTCATGATTACAATGAATGGCCCAGATTGATTTTGAAATCAATGGCCCAGATGAAGACAACAAGACAGTTTGTTAAAAAAGTTGCTATTTTTAGAATACAAGAGAGGTAATGAAGGCATGTTTCCCAATGTGATAAGCATGAAAATGGAATCTTTGGAGTATCTCCACATGGGCGTCCTTTCTAGCTTCCTCTTGTAGTAGATACATTGAATGTGAACAAATGATGTGGCAAGATGTGGTAGGCTCGATGACATGTAGATGCCACCTTGGCATTAAGCAAACCGGTTTGATCTTCTCTGTGTTCACATTGCTTGAAATATTTCCCAAATTGTTGGATTTTCAACTATGGAACTTTGCATCTTTTGAACTTGCAAATTTGGGAATTTGTCATTTTTCTTGATGTCTTCCATGCCTTAGTGAAATTTATGAGCTTCTTGATGTATTTGCTCATTTCTCTTCTCATGTGATGTTGTTCTATGCAAGATATTTTTATTCCGGCTCTAGATGACGCATAAAGTAGAAGATGTTTCATACATGAACTCTTTGGATTGGATTTATGCATGATGGACGTTCTTTTTGATCTTTCTTTATCTCTACCTGGCGCATGAAATGGGTGACTCCTTTGGAGCTTGGACATGCAATGTCTTCCTCCTATGCATGATGAAGTAATGCTCCTCCAAAAGTGAAATCTTCGTCATTAGTAGTATGATAATCTTGATGAATTCCTGACGATGTCCAGTGCTTCAGACTTGATCATCTTGGACTAGCTCTCCTCCATGTGGCATTGATGTCTTCCTCCTTGAATGGTCTTGAGCGATACTCCTGTTGTCACGAACTTCTCCTATGCAAATTCTCGCCATCTTTTGTCCATTACCTACACAGGGAAAGCAACTATTAATGTGAAAACACTTGATCATCAATAACATTTCATTATTAATCCTTAACATGATTGCTTTATGCAATGAAGAAAGCCTTATTTTCATGCTTTAACTTTGCTTTTTATCCTTTCATGGCCAACTTTACCAATATGCAATGTGAATTTGATATTTTGGTGAAACATTTTCAAGGTCAAAAATTCCTCGTTAGTGGGAATTTTGCGCCCTATACGTAGGCATTTCCTTGTTAAGTTTCAACTTCTTTTAATTGATTTCAACACATTTTGATAGGTTTCAAGCAAATTTGACAATTTTAGCATCTCTATAGGAGCGCATAATCCTTATTCATAGGGATTTTCCACCTTTTGCAACTTTTACTTAGGCAAATTTTTGTGAACTTCCATCTAGAGTGCATAATGCTTGTATACAAGGATTTTCCTCTATTTTGACTTGTAAACTTTACATTACTTACAAGATTCTTCCTCTTCTTAAGATGAGATCTGCCCTTCTTTAACAATTTATGCTTTTCTTCTTCCAACTTGGGTCTTGCTCTATTTTTTTCTTTTTTCTGTTTATTTGTTTTGAATTGTAGGTTGAAAAATGAAGTTCTAATCCTCCTTAAATACCCATTCGCCCTTGTCCTCTAGGCAAGTCGGCCTGCTTGCAAGGCAATTTCCTTTGTTTAAAACTTGTAATTCACCCTTGGCCGACCTATGTTGGAGCTCTTGCTGTAGCTCACGGTTGGGCTGTACATCAGATGGATGTGAAGAGTGCATTTCTTCACGGGGATCTTCATGAGGAGATTTGCATGGAGCAACCACAGGGGTTCGTTCATGATTCTTCACTGGTTTGCAGACTGAGGAAGTCTCTCTATGGCCTCAAACAAGCCCCACGGGCTTGGTATGCCAAGATGGACTCCTTTCTTCTCTTAGTTGGGTTCTCTCGATGCCACTCAAATCTAAATGTCTACATCCTGAGATAGGAAGATGCTCTTCTTTTTTTGGCTCTCTATGTTGATGACTTGATTGTCACTGGGAGCACTTCATCCATCATTGCGAGTGTCAAGACTTCTCTGCATGACAGGTTTGCCATGACTGACTTGGGTCTCTTGCACTATTTTCTCAGGATCGAGATCACTCAGACCTCTTCTGGGATCTCTCTTGCACAGCCCAAGTATGCTCTTGATCTTTTGGCTCATTTTCACATGGCTGATTGTAAGCCTGCATCGACTCCTTTCCTGTCTGGAGTCAAACTTGAGGCAAAGTGTTCCACACCACTTGCTGATGCCACTTTGTATCGTCAGCTTGTTGGTAGCCTCATCTATCTGACTCATACTCACCCTAACATTTCATTTGAAGTTGGCATTGTTTCATGCTTCATGACGGAGCCACATGAGCTTGATTGGAAGGCTGCCAAACGGATCTTACACTACATACATGGCACTCACAGGTATGGGATTCACTATGCAATAGGCACATGTTTAGACTTGGTTGGATACACTGATTCTGATTGGGCTGGTGATCTTGATGATCGCAAGTCCACATCTGGCTACAACTTCCACCTTGGTTCTGGTCCCATTTGCTGGCAGAGCAAGAAGCAATATGCTATTTCTCTTTCTTCGACTGAGGCTGAGTATCGGGGGGCTGTCAATGTCGCCACTGAGGCTATCTGGCTTCAGAATAGCCTCACTGAACTTGGCATCACTTTTCAAAAGCCATCAGTCATTTACTGTGACAACCAGAGCGCAATCTAGATCTCGAAGAACCCGGTTCATCATCAGCGGACCAAACAAATCAAGATCCACATGCATTTTCTCAAGGAACTGATTCAGGAGCAGGTCATTGATTTATAGTATTGTCCTACAGCAGACTAGATTGCGGATATCTTCACCAAACCCTTCACTGAAAGCAAGTATGTTCATCTTCGGTCTCTCTTGGGGGTACGGGACATCTCTTCTGGGGGGGTCTATTAGCCCTTCCTGCTTTATCCTCTCATGGGGGAGTTTTTTCCCACTGGGTTTTCTCCTTCCTTTTTCTATTTAAGGGGATTCTTTGTACATGGGTGCCTCATCAGGCTTTGTTGCCGAGACCCATCTTTGCATTTTGTCAACATTTCCCCCTAAGTTGCACTTAAGGGGGGGTGTTAGTGTGAATAGGGTTACTTTGATATCTAGCTCTTTCTTAGCTTGTTCTCTGCTTTAGCTCTTTTCACACTAGGTTAAGTTTACTTAGGGACTTTTTCACTTAATCCCACATTGGTTGTGTATTGAGCCTCTTGGGTGAAATATCCTATATATACCCACCTCTTGCTCTCATATGGGCATCTCATTCTGTTGTATTGCTTTGCATTCTCTTGAGTTGAATACAGTTTATTTGGCTCATATCTGATTTCTATTTTGCTTTCTCTCAATCACTTGCATTCTTGGGTAGAAATCTAACAAGAATAGATGCAGATATGTGCAGAATGCTAAGTGGCTATAATGCTTGGCTTTCATACTCAACAAACAATGCTCCAGTGTCCTATTGATAAATGTAGTTTAGTGTTCCGTTTGCAAGGTTTCCTGAGTATAGTTTATTGAGTTCTTCCAGCCACTTGTGTGAACCTGCCATACATCAATAAGGTGGGACGTGAGCCTTTCCATGCATAATGATGCACACAAATATGATGAAAGTTGCTATGAATCAAGGCGTCTAGGGTTAGAAAGTAGTTGTTGAGAGTTTGAGGAGAGTTCACTTCGATGGGTAGAAGAAATGAGCATAAATGGATGTTTCTGGGCATTCACAGCAGTGCTAGGCTGTGATAAAAACTATTCCCTTAGCTTCAAGAAGGAGACTATATTGTTCAAAGTTCTCTTTCTTCATCTACCATAACACTGCTTCAAGATTCTTGAGTTATGAAGGTATTTGCATGCCTTTCCTTTTTTCATGCTTAGAGTTATGGATTCTAGCAGTGATTGCTTGTTTAAACCAGATTTACTGAACTAGTATTATTGCAGTCTTTTATGTTAAATTGGTGTTACTGAGTGTGCATGTGCTAACAATCTCAGATAATTAATTTATAAAAAAAACCTAGGGTGGCCATTGTATCCACTTCTCAGATTCTCTAAACAAAAACTGCAAGGATATCAACTTGTCAAAAGAGGGTGGATTAAAGGATATTGGTTGGCCAAGTTCTTGATATTACACCTCCTTCAGTTGATGCTTTAAATGTACTGAATCATTAACTTCCTAGAAGTCTTTATAGAAATGCCCTTAAGTTTTATCAATCAATTCTTACACACCTATTATTATAATATTGTTTTGCATGCCTCTTTGGTATCTACTTCTCAGATTCTCTAAACAAAAACTGTAAGGACATCAACTTGTCAAAAGAGGGTGGATTAAAGGATATTGGTTGGACAAGTTCTTGATATTACACCTCCTTCAGATGATGCTTTAAATGTACTAAATCATTAACTTCCTAGCAATCTTTATAGAAATGCCCTTAAGTTTTATCAATCAGTTCTTACACACCTATTATTATAATATTGTTTTGCATGCCTCTTTGGTATCTACTTCTCAGATTCTCTAAACAAAAATTGCAAGGACATAAACTTATCAAAAGAGGGTGAATTAAAGGATATTGGTTGGCCAAGTTCTTGATATTACACCTCCTTCAGATGATGCTTTAAATGTACTTTATCATTAACTTCCTAGAAATCTTTGTAGAAATGCCCTTAAGTTTTATCAATTAGTGTGAATAGGGTTACTTTGATATCTAGCTCTTTCTTAGCTTGTTCTCTGCTTTAGCTCTTTTCACACTAGGTTAAGTTTACTTAGGGACTTTTTCACTTAATCCCACATTGGTTGTGTATTGAGCCTCTTGGGTGAAATATCCTATATATACCCACCTCTTGCTCTCATATGGGCATCTCATTCTGTTGTATTGCTTTGCATTCTCTTGAGTTGAATACAGTTTATTTGGCTCATATCTGATTTCTATTTTGCTTTCTCTCAATCACTTGCATTCTTGGGTAGAAATCTAACAAGAATAGATGCAGATATGTGCAGAATGCTAAGTGGCTATAATGCTTGGCTTTCATACTCAACAAACAATGCTCCAGTGTCCTATTGATAAATGTAGTTTAGTGTTCCGTTTGCAAGGTTTCCTGAGTATAGTTTATTGAGTTCTTCCAGCCACTTGTGTGAACCTGCCATACATCAATAAGGTGGGACGTGAGCCTTTCCATGCATAATGATGCACACAAATATGATGAAAGTTGCTATGAATCAAGGCGTCTAGGGTTAGAAAGTAGTTGTTGAGAGTTTGAGGAGAGTTCACTTCGATGGGTAGAAGAAATGAGCATAAATGGATGTTTCTGGGCATTCACAGCAGTGCTAGGCTGTGATAAAAACTATTCCCTTAGCTTCAAGAAGGAGACTATATTGTTCAAAGTTCTCTTTCTTCATCTACCATAACACTGCTTCAAGATTCTTGAGTTATGAAGGTATTTGCATGCCTTTCCTTTTTTCATGCTTAGAGTTATGGATTCTAGCAGTGATTGCTTGTTTAAACCAGATTTACTGAACTAGTATTATTGCAGTCTTTTATGTTAAATTGGTGTTACTGAGTGTGCATGTGCTAACAATCTCAGATAATTAATTTATAAAAAAAACCTAGGGTGGCCATTGTATCCACTTCTCAGATTCTCTAAACAAAAACTGCAAGGATATCAACTTGTCAAAAGAGGGTGGATTAAAGGATATTGGTTGGCCAAGTTCTTGATATTACACCTCCTTCAGTTGATGCTTTAAATGTACTGAATCATTAACTTCCTAGAAGTCTTTATAGAAATGCCCTTAAGTTTTATCAATCAATTCTTACACACCTATTATTATAATATTGTTTTGCATGCCTCTTTGGTATCTACTTCTCAGATTCTCTAAACAAAAACTGTAAGGACATCAACTTGTCAAAAGAGGGTGGATTAAAGGATATTGGTTGGACAAGTTCTTGATATTACACCTCCTTCAGATGATGCTTTAAATGTACTAAATCATTAACTTCCTAGCAATCTTTATAGAAATGCCCTTAAGTTTTATCAATCAGTTCTTACACACCTATTATTATAATATTGTTTTGCATGCCTCTTTGGTATCTACTTCTCAGATTCTCTAAACAAAAATTGCAAGGACATAAACTTATCAAAAGAGGGTGAATTAAAGGATATTGGTTGGCCAAGTTCTTACACGGTCAAAACCCATTTGGAGGCCATGATGTACTTTTTTGATCAAGCCTGCGAGCTCTATTTTTTGATTGAGCTCGTGAGCTCCATTTGTACTATGACACTTTTTTGATGATGTATATACATATATATATATATACATATATATATACATATATATATACATATATACATATATACATATATACATACATATATATATACATACATATATATACATATATATACATATATACGTACGTATATATATATATATATATATACATATATATGTATATATATATATACGTATATACGTACGTATATATATATATATACATATATACGTATATATACGTATATACGTGTGTATATATATATACATATGTATATATACACACGTATATATACACGTATATATACGTATATATATATATACACGTATATATATATATATATACACGTATATATATATATATATATATATATATATATATATATATATATATATATATATATATATATATATATATATATATATATATATATATATATGAGACAAATTGCTCTAATGATGATCTCTTATTTTCTATATGCATATGATGTGATGGATGTATGCGATACACTTTGTTATGTTATGGTTCCATGTTTATGTTTTATGATTTATGATTCATGATGAGATGATGCAGTCCTATTTATCATGCATTTTATGTGATGATGTGATTTATGATGTGACTCATGGATGCACATGTTGAGATGGTACTATATGTTTATGTGATGGTACTTTATTTCTATGTGATGTTTATATGTGTACTACATGGATGTAGATATGTATGTGTTAGATGTTTTACATGATAGATGTGGATTGTATGCGGATGATGATTCTGTATGTTATGATGCAATATGGATGATCTAACTTTATGATGTAATTTTTGATAGTTATGGTGTTATGCTTATGATGGAATTTATATGATGGACCAACATGTGTATGCATCCATTTTTTTTAATGGTGTCATTTATTTCCTTGTTAGAACCTCAATCGTAGCTGCTGAGGAAGGGCAAGAACCCAGAGATGTAGAGGCCTTTTTTAGAGATGAGGAAGACCATTTTTATGTGATAATAGGTTAAGACGTGAATCAAGACCAATGGTGCTTTTCTATTTTCATTCCCACCTCAGTAGGCTATCCATATTGCCTCATTGAATGGGAGGGTAAGCTATTAGTTTTGGCATCAAATTTCATAAGTTCCACCCATCACCGCGATTGGAAAATTAGATGTGCCTATGGTGAGGGTGATGGGTATTTTGTGTTCTGGATATTGGATATAGAACAAAAAGTTTAGACACGAGAATGGGAATTGGATTTATCGCGAGTTTCACCGTTCTTGGGAGGGATTTACAAGGGGGTGGTGTGGTACGATTGGAAAATGGTTACAATTCTATCATAGTTTACCAAATGAAGAATAGACACTACTCAACTCATAAAATTTCTTCTTACCAAATGAAGTTCTTACCTCTCCAAAAAAGACTAAAACTTGTATTCAAAATTTCCATATATTGCTGATAAAGTTTAATTCATAAAATTCTATTGAGCCATGAGTAGTGTGCTGGTATTTTAGTCATGGTATCAATGGATTGGTCTCAAACAATTAGTCCTGTGAGATATAAGATCAACACTGAATGAGAAATCGAACACAATAATTTTTATGTGGTATGCCGACAAAGCTTTAGTAGTTTGGATTACAGATATCATACCCAAATGTAATAGACCCAGTTGTAATGAGGATCATACAGGGCAGTGTGCAAAGAGTAGGAAGCCTAAAGATTCTTATCTGACTAGAAGTTAACAAAGGTATATATATATAAAGTAAACTTAATTTTTATTGTCTACACTAGTTTATAATCTAAGGTTATTAAATGCATTAAAGTTGAGATGCAATATGATACCTTTCTTATACAAGGTTTAAAATAATGGGTACATTTTAGTCTTTCTCAATGTGAGAGCATACAATTGAGGCGGTGATGTGCACAGTATGTGAGATCTACATTTAAAAAAAAAAAACTAGGGTTTATAAATGTATATGCATCTAAGGTGAGGATTATTGAGATGAATATGGAGAATTGAGATGAAAATCAAAATAAATGTTGAACTTAATTTTAATCTAAATTTCAAAAAGCCAAAATTTTGATAAAGAATTAGAAAATAGAATAAATATTGATCTAAATGTTGGAAAGACATATGCATGATTTAGGACTGCCAAATTTAGAAATATTAAAATCTACATAAAACCATCATTTCATTTAATTTATATTTATTTCAGTCCAAAGGGATGACTAGTACTAGTTTTAAAATGCTTAGTATTGGATTCCATTTTTTATATTTTTGGATTCCATATTTTCTATTATTGTATTTCAAGAATGTAATTACTAGATTCTATTAGCAAAATTATTGGATTTCCTAATTGGTGTTTTAAAAATTAACATTATAAATTTCTAATTTCAATAGTAAATAAGCATTTTAATTATTTAGATTGTAACTTCTAATAATTTATTCTCCCATTCAAATTATTTATAATTTATCAAAAGAATTGTTAAATTATATGCGGCTTCTATAGGGACCCACTCCCTTAGAAAAAAATAAATTACAAATTTGACATTAAAATAAAATAGGAAAAACAAAGGTTTTCTACTAACAAAACATGAAACACCAAAAATCTCACATAACCCCTTACTAGATCAAGCAATATGAATAACCATAGATGTCCAAACCAAACCATATCAAAATTGAGTGATTGACCTTCCAAAAACTAGTTGATAGTTGGTATCTCATCCCCAATTGATGGGGGAGATTTAATTCATTATATACCTTATTTTGTATGTGTCCTCAAGTTTTGAGTCTAGAAGATCCATTTTTGGGTTTGTGGTTTGTGATGGACTCTCAAAAATTATTTGAAATTTAAATCAAGGAATGTCAACCTCATTCCCACCTCTCAAGGCTATGTTAACCACCCCATCTTTCTTTAATCAACACAAAACATGTCACAAATAATATGGGTTGTTTTGGAACACTTAAACTTGATAAGACGTATAGAGAAGATCACACTAAATCGAGAGGATTAGTCTTGATCCTAGAAGAAAATAAAAATAAATAAAAGGTGCTAGATTTATTTATTTCAAAGCGTATGTTAAAACAAATCAAATTAACACTTATTTAGACTAACTAAATGAGCCTAATCTATAACTAATTAACCTACACACAAGAGCTAGGACGAACAACAAGCCAGGAGACTAGCACTTGGAAATACAAAGTGGAAACAAACACATGCAAACTAGGAAAAGGAAACTTGCAGTAGGAAAATATGGTATTTTACACTTGATAGAATTAAGACCCATGAAGAAGAAATACTAAGAATGTTGTAAAGGATTTACCAAATAAATTTGGAGATGGTCAAAGTTGTCTTATGGAAAATGAGTGAGTTGGTGATTAAGGATGGGGAATTGGTTCTTTTGTCTCTAATGATTGCATAGTTAGAATTGAAGATTCTAAAACTCACCTAGAATCTAGATTTACAAATCTCTTATAAAGAATTTTTACATATAAAAAGTAACTGAGAAAATACGAGGGTAAAAATAAGATAAATGCACTATAATTACAAACCATAATCTAATTGTAACCCATAATAGACTATAGTAAAAATAGAAACTGGAGAATAATAAATGATCAAAATAACATGGAGGAGTTTCTTAGAAAGTTTTTGAATCTTGAGAGTGATACTTTTACAATTTCTAGTGGGTTTAAATTTTTAATGGAAGCTTCACCATGAATTACAATCATATTTTAGTTAAGCACCTAAAAAATAAGAAAACTTGCAAAAGAAAGTTTTAAGGAGGAGCCTACCTTAGTCAACCCCCTTGTGGGTTTTCAACAAAAATCCATAAACACAAACTGATTCAAAATAAATGTAATCAAACTATGGCGATAGAAATTAGAGGATATAACATGGTTAATAAAGAGTGAAACACACAAAAGCTAATGGTAATAGGAAAAATCCTAGGAAGTGAAAATAAGGGAAACAACGGCAAGAAAAGGAAAAATAGATGAATAAGAAGGCTTGTGAGAAAAATGATTGCAAGGGATGATGGGAGGATGGGAGTATGCAAAAATGGATGAGGGAATGGGGATCCAAAGGCTAGGTGAGATGGAAATTAGATAGTCTAATGGTATGCAAAGAGAGGTAAATGGCCATAAAGGCTACTTCATGAACCAAAAATGACTCCAAAAAGAATCTATTCATAGATCCAAAACAAAAGAAAGGCTCCAAGACACTCCAAGCTCCAAGCTATAGTAGAAATATCCAAGAAGGGGATGCAATATAATAACATGTAAGGATAACAAGATTGTGGATAGGTGAAATGAGAGGAAGAGGGGTCTATTAAGAGATTTTCATAGTGTTTTTAGGCAAGTGATCAATGAAAAATATTATAGGTGAATAGTCAATAATCGACCACCAAAATGTAGTGAAGATGTGCACAAAAAACCCAGGGTACTCCCCACGGGTTATTGGTGGCATTTAATGCCCAATGGCCACCAAATTTGTAGTAAACAAGGATAAGGAAGGGGTAATAAAAATATAAGATATTTTTTGTCAAAAGGGCCCCTATAATGTAAGAAATAAATAAAATAGGGGGAAATGAGGGTTAAAAAACATGAGGGGAGGGACAAAAATTAAATGATATGCATTAGAATAACGATTAAAAGGATAGGATAAACACAAGGCTTCCATAAAGGTCAAAAATGCATGAAAAGGGGATACTCAAGCACATAGGGATACACAAAGGCTCAACAACACTAAGCTAGGTGTGAACATGGCTAAAACAAGGCTAAGAATATACACAAATGGTAACACCTAAAATGAGTTCAAAACATGATAAAAGATTTTACAAGGTATGCAATTTATATTATTATATATCCTTAGGAAATAGTAACATGTTTATTATATGCCTTAATGTAGTGCCCCTCATCTCGTCGTCCATCAGATTGATGTTTGCTTAGACCTTATGATAGTGTCTTAGACCGTAGATGATGGATCTCTTGTTATCTTGTTACTTCATTATGGACCTAATTGTTATGATAACAATTGTTGATGTTGGATTCTATTATCTTATGCTTTAGAATTTGATAAATAAACTAGATGTTACAGATGTTTTGATGTTAATTGCGATATTGGATTGAATATTTTATGTTGTTGATTAATATCGGATACTTTGTTCAACATAGTTGATCGTTTATTCATAAACGTGAATGGAACAGTGTTGTATTACTCGCTCTCGAGTACCCTACACCACTGCGATTTCCATTCACTATAGGACTGTATGTGGATATATATTTTGAATGTTTAACCGTGCGTTGTTGCAAGAATGCAGGTACTAGGCATCGACTCCACCTGATTACAGGTCTGAGCGTGCCTTCGCCAATGGATTAGTTGTTTGGAGTTAACGTGAGGTCCCATGTCAGTGTGGTCTGGTTATCAGTTTATCCCTTGTGGTCATTGTCTGTCATTCATGATTTGCGGACAAGTAATATTGCACCTTGGAGTCTAACTAGGTTAGCAAGTGTCTAAGTGTGTAAGGTGTCGTTGTGCTTTTATTAGAATCATATTACGAAAATTATAATGTTGATAATTAAATATATTTATAAAAGATAATATTGAGTCGATAGTTGTTAATTATTGTTGTAAATAAATTATTATTTTATTAGAAGTGTTGTTAAATAAAGTTGTAAGAAAATTTGTATTGTTCAATATAATATTATTTATAATAAATATTTAAATAAATAAAATAGTTGTAAGTTATGTTGTAATTTGTGATTTACAACTTAATTAATAAAATAAATTAAAATATATAGTTGTACTATTATAGATAGTTGTAATATTATAACTTTATTAAATAAAATATGCTTGGTCGGCTATAAAGTCATTAAATGTTGTCGGGAATTATGTGTTTTCATTAAATAAAAATATTAGTAGAGGAGGGAGATGCACGGGATCACGTGCCGAGTCCCTTGGAAGAAGGAAGGGGTTGTGTTATAAAAGAAAAGCTTGTTGAGGCAAAGAGGACAGCATTGCAGGTAGAAGAAAAGTGAAGAAGATCAGGAAAAAGGCTTGGACTGCAGTAGTTGAAATGAAATTGTCGAATCGGCATCGCAGCCAGACCAGCCACTCGCAGTATGATCGAATTTTTGGAGTTTGAGTAATCGGAGACTCGGAAGGGTGGGTTGTTATTTCACTTAAAGTAGTAGCTTGGTTATTTTGGTGAAGGTGCCTGTATAAACTCAAATGGCGACACCAAGAGAGCACATTGAGCAGATACGGAGAAGCAAGTTTTTGATTGGTAGACAAGACAATCCGCTTACAGAAGACCTTTATCACGCAGTTAAGCATTTATCTGCAGAGCTCTACACCAAGGATATTCATTTTCTAATGGAACTCATCCAGAATGCCCAAGATAACGAGTATCCGTCTAATGTAGATCCCTCGTTAGAATTTGTGGTGACGAGTATAGATATCACTGGTGTGGGTGCCTCTACTACTCTACTTGTCTTTAACAACGAAAAGGGCTTCACCCTCGAGAACGTTGAATCGCTCTGCAGTGTAGGAAGGTCTACAAAAAGGGTAAAAGAGAGGATGGTTACATAGGAGAGAAAGGCATTGGGTTCAAGAGCGTTTTCTTGGTAACGAGCCACCCCCATATCTTCAGCAACGGATACAAGATTAGATTCGACGAGAGCCCTGCAAAAGAGGCGAAAATAGGGTATATTGTTCCAGAGTGGATTGATGATAAGCCAACCGTTGAAGATCTCCTTAACGTCTACTGTGGGCACCCCCAAGGTGAGCTTCCCACTACTGTAATAATCCTCCCTCTGCGTGAGGAGACACATTTCCTGTGCTGGCGGAGAAGAAAGTGGAGGGAAGGGAAAAGGTCGAGAAATGGGTATTGACGCTGGTGTTTCCTATCCAACAAAGGGTCAGTGTGGGAGTCGGCGTTGGCATTTACTCTTTCCTTCCCACAGAAATGGTGACAGGATTCCCATTTATTATACAGGCCGACTTCTTGTTGACTTCTTCGAGGGAGAGTATAAGGTGGGACAGCAAGTGGAATCAGGGTATTCTCGACTGCGTTCCCTCAGCTTTCTGTGCAGCCTTTCTATCTCTTGTAAAAAGCCAGGACTCGGCTCCTCCCTCCTCCAGATCGTATTGTTTTGACAAATACCCGCCTCTCAATGATCCTTCTTACCCGGAGCTGACTAGTGTTCGGGACGCCATTCAAGCTAAACTCAAGGCAGAAGAAATCATATTCTGTGAAGGGCACAAGACATACTGTACCCCCTCTCAAGCTCGCACAATACTCCCTGCATTTAGAGATATAGTACAAGAAGCAATGAAACAAGGCCTAGAGAAGCCCTGTGCTCTATGGGCTACTAGAATATTTATAGTTCATCCCTGTATGGACCATTTGCGCTCATTAGAATTCTTAGGGGTGCAACAGGTGAGTTATGACTGGTACTCTCAATGTATCAATTTGTGTGGCCATTGT
This sequence comes from Cunninghamia lanceolata, assembly GCA_027924645.1. Taxonomy (NCBI): domain Eukaryota; kingdom Viridiplantae; phylum Streptophyta; class Pinopsida; order Cupressales; family Cupressaceae; genus Cunninghamia; species Cunninghamia lanceolata. The sequence continues at coordinate 531,609 of BSBN01001760.1, forward strand.
TGGGTTGCCAAGCTCTCGGAGGATTTGTATGTTCAAGTCCTTTGTTTTGTTGCCCGCTACTGGAATCCAAGAATTTGGTCAGGGCTTTACCAATTCCCTCTGTTTAATTATCTCACTAGCGATTATCGTCAAAGTGTGGGCTGGGCAATTTTCCCAGAAATATCTTCTGCTCAAGGCCTCAAAATATATTACTCCTCTGGAGAGAGAGACATCTCATGGTTGACAAGATGGGGTGCGGCACTTGGAGATGCATGTTTTTATAGCATTTGGTTGCAAGCAATGAAAGTAGAAATGGAATCCATTGAAGGGAAGAAATATTATCTTACAGGGCATTTGTCCACAAGTGTATGGCCTGTTTACGGTAAAGCTTGCAGGTAGCACTAGTGCAGGGCTCACTGTAACTGCAGTCAAGGATGGAGGTGAATGGATGCTAGAGGCAGGAGCACTTGTTTTGGCTGATGGTGGCCTTTGTTGCATTGATGAATTTGATAGGAAGAGGTGGAAATAATGCGGGAAGTGGGAGTGGAGATGTACAGGTTCTCCATTACTTGGTCTCGTATTTTTCCCAAGGGTAGTGGAAAGATCAATACTCTTGGAGTCAAATACTACAATAATCTGATCAATGAGCTTCTCAGCAAAGGCATTCATCTTTTCATTTCCTCTTCCTTTCAAGCTGATAAAGAATTCCTTAAATCAGTGGTGGATCTCACAGCAATGCCTGATTTAGATACAAAAGAGAAGCATGCATAATAACTGCGCAGAATCTGATGCACTTCACTGAGGAGAAGTCACATTTTGGAGGAAGAAACAGAGTTTTCTTATTTACTTTCCGTGCATTAAGGTTTATCGTTTCAACTCTAGTCTACAGAAACCCGTCATTGTTAATCCAGGTTAGTTGTGCTTTCTTGTATGCATTTCGTCTGATTGGCTTAGATTAACCCTAAGGAATGTTTATTTACTTTACAATGTGTTTGAATGCATATTAATAGAAGTACTATTAATATCAATGTTGTTATTAGTATCATTATTATAATTATAATTATTATTATTATCATTATTGTTATTATTACAATAACAATGATAATAATTATTGTTACTATTATTATTATTTCAAAAGTATAGTTGATTGTTTTAAAAGCCAAATATGGGAATTTAGAATAATGTTGTCATTATGTATTTGATTAAAAGAAAATCACTGTGATTATATATTATGGTTAATGAAATTCAATTTAGATTGACATCGGTTTTAATATGGTTTCTTCATTTTGTAAAGATAATGGATTAAGGATTAGGTATATGATTATTGTATTGGAAATTTGATTTAAAGGTATTAGATAATTAGTTAGTGTGAATTGAAATTGTATGAAATGGTCAAAGGGTAAGTTGTCAAGGGTTCAGTCCCAGAGGCCAAGGTTGTTGTGTTTCGACTTCATGTAATGTGTTGATAAGTGTCCTAAGTTATTGAAGTCATGTCGCCTTTTGTCATGTATAAGGAATTTGGTTATGGTGTAGTGGAAGAATGTAAATATTCTGAATGCATCGTGATGAGTAGAAAGGCTCTTCATGAATGTTGTGATTTATTTATTTATTTGTTTGGGATGTTGTGTTGGATTAGATAATGGGGAGACGTCGGTATTCATGAAAAAGTATTTTTTTTCTTATGAGTTACTTCATTGGAAGCCATGGAAAATGTAGTAAGAGTATGTCTTTGTAATTGAGATGATATGCAAGAAGGTGAATGCCTTGCATTATTACATGTATATGTTCATATCAGAATAATGGTTATGCAAGATGGATTATGCCTTGCATGTTTTATGTATCATCGTCGTCATGATGATGTTTGCTATGTTGTTGAGTAGGGTCTTCTAGATGCAGGTAGGGGAGTGGCTTTCAACGTGGGGCCGGCGCCCAAAGTGGCAGTCAGGTTAACCCGTTGGAAGTAGATTAATCAAGTGATAACCTAAATAATGAATTAGGGGGTTGGGTAGTTAAGCACACTAAACAAGATAAGTGGATGCCTCACTCATGGCTCAAGTGCTTGTTTAGGCTTGAGATGAGATGAGAAGGCCTGGAATGGCAAGATCAACTACCTTGTCCTCATGAAAGGTGTGTTGATTTCCGCATGAGCGTTGTATGGGGGCCGGGAGTCGGGAGAGGCTACCAGGACAACCCAAGATGGGGGCCGGGGCCTAGGAAGGCTTGCCAGGACAACCCATGACAAGCCATGTGATGACACTTCTCCCTACTGCAGCCTAGCATTCCCTAGTTATACTCTCCCCATTCGTTATGTGTTGCCTCTGGGAGTTCAGTTAAGTTGTGTTGTGTTGTTACTGCCATATGTTGTATTGGTGTTTGATCGTCCTTTGTTCATGTTAGTCTTGTCTATCTGACTGTCATTGTTTGGGACCTCATGTTAACTCCTAGCTCGGGGGGTGGACCTTAGGGTTCCACATGGTTGGGTGGAAGAGCTATTTTATCCATTGGTTATTCTTGTCAAGTTCATGTGCAGAAAAGATTTGTTCCAATTGTACTTGTACCAATGATGAAGATGTATGTGTAATTTTGTACCAGATTTGTGTAATAGATCAATCATAATGTATGTGATTTTGATGTAGTCTGAAAATGGTAATGTAAAGATGTACTTATGAGTAAGGAAAGCATTTCAGTTGTGTATTTGATCATGTAGATTACATTATTTGATGACATGCAATGAATATGAATAAGTTATTTAATGATGCATTGGATTCGAATCAGTTACTGATGAATGTTAAATTATGTTGTTGGTTTGTAAAGTAATGCAGCCTTGTATTCTTAGAGAATATGTCGTAATTAGTTGTGTTAACATTACTTTGTTATCTTAATCTTTAAAAAAAAAAAAAATGTTCCTGTTTCATGTAGCATAAATGTGTTTATCTCTAAGGTGTTCAAGGCAGGGCGTTACACTTAATGTGTATAATTTATTAAGCATCACTAAGCTTATTGTGGATGTCTTTAACTCTTAGAAAAGCTTTATCTTTGGAATTTTTTTTTATTAAGTATCACTAATCTTATCATGGATGCCTTTCACTCCTGGAAAAAGGGTTATCTTTGGAAAATAATTGAAAACTCTACAAGTTCTGTAATTTGATCTTGCACTAATATCTAAGTGTGGGTGCCAAGTTGTATTGAATTTTCCTATGAGAATAAAATTGTGTTGTTGAAATTATTCCATTCTATCTCTATTCTTTGTATCCTATGTGTATATTGAACCATGTTGCTTTGTTTGACAACTAATCCTTCATTAGACACTTGGTCCTTTTCCTTACATCAATTTTTATAGCACCTATTATAGTTCTGTCTAGGACCCCAATTTTGTATTAGATGGAAATTTTGATATGGTTTGGTTTGAACATCTATGGTTATGAAAATAGGGACCAGCTTCAGTCTCTCCTTACAAAGCTCCAGACATCCATTGATTTTTCAAAATTTGGGAACCACTAGACGAGCCTAATTCGACAAACCCTGGATCTGACGAAAATAAATTGTTATCAAATACTTTTGTAGCCTAAGACGACGACTTAGCACCCACTGCCGTATGAAAATCCATCGAAGAAGGGTCCCTAGGTAATTCACCAATTTTTAGGATCAGGAATTGCCCCCAGTCAGGTATAGGACAAAGTCATGACCAAGACGGGATAGGGATGGGATGATAACAAAGTGTTCAGGAGAGTTAGGAAGATGCTAAATGTCAACTTATTTCGAGGCCATGAAAAGGACAATGTGGTTTATGATGGGATATGACATGGATTATGGTGTGGATTATGTATAATTTATTGTGGAAAGTGAAAAGACAAGATAGAGTTATGGTAGACAATGGAGCCAAGACCAATTACACATGGCATTTGTTTGCTAGGTTTTCAACATGGTACTTATCCAAAATGCCACCGAAGTGGTTTTCAGTTTTGGACGAATTATTTCTCTTTACTATTTTTTGGCTTTTTGTTTTTCTGATTTTTTGTATTTTTTTGCGCTTTTTTAAATTTTTTAATTTTTTGACTTCGGTATAATATCTCTGAAGGTGCATGCTATTGATTGGCTCTAGTAGCAGTTCACCTTCAAGGGTACTAAGTTGATATGCTCTCGATCCATACGTAGCCGTGATGATATAGGGATGTAACCAATTTGGTTCAAACTTTCTTAACTTCTGTTCCATTTGATTCTTGGGGTTCTCTTTTAAGACCAAGTCTCCAATATTGAACCGTCGAACTCTAACCCTTTTGTGATAACTGCATCGAAAATGGTTCTTATTCACTTGCAAGTGTACTAGGGCATTCTATCTTCTTTCATCTAATAGCTCGAGCTCATGTAGTCTGGGTACCCTGTAGTCTTTGTCATCCACAAATTGCTTTAGTGATACTCCTAGGGAAGGTAAATCAACCTCGATGGGTAGGACAGATTTGGAAACATAGACAAGGGAGTATGGCATGGCTCCGATGGGAGTGCAAATACTAGCGCGGTAGGCCCACAAGACGAGATTGAGTTGAATATACCAGTGATGGCTAGCATCATTGACATTCTTCTTGTGGATTTTTATAACGATTTTATTTGACGCCTCAGTTTGACCATTGCCTTGGGGATAATATGGAGTGACAAAATGGTATTGGATGTGGAATCTTTCATAGTTCATGGACATCTTGACTTTTGAAAGGGCGACCGTTGTTCGTGACAATAGATTGAAGCACACCATAGTGGAACATGATGTAATTGAGGATGAATTTAGCAATCTGTTTGTTGGTGATGTATGTCATGGGGATTGCCTCAATCGACTTTGTGAAATACTCAGTGGCAGTGATGATGAACTTGTGGCTGTTGGCAGAGTTGGGATGGATTTTACCCACGATGTCAAGTCCCCAATGAAAGAATGGCCATGGAGATGTAAGTTGCTGCAAGTCTTGAGCAGGTGCATGCACAAGATCTCCGTGTATCTGACACTGTCTGCACTTTTTGGCGAAGTGGTATGTATCTTTTTCCTTGGTAGGCCAATGGTATCCAGCTCTTATGATCTTTTTGGCTAGTGTAGGACCACTAGAGTGAGCTTTGTATATACCTTCATTTACTTTTTGTAGGGCTATTTCTGCTTCCTCTGCATCGAGATATTATAGGAGGGTATTGTCATATCTGCGATGGTAAAGGGCGTCACCAATGATGACATATTTGGCAGATTGGTGTACAAAGGATTTACAATGATTTGAGGATAGGTCGGGTGGGAGGATTTGGTCGTGTAGGTATGTGTAAATGTCATGATACCAGGGAGACGTGGGAACGATGATTTCACATACTAGCTTTGATTTAGGGACATCAAAGGTGGGGACCAGCAATTGTTCCATCAAGAATTCAAATTGAGGAGCATTTTTTGGGATATCCAAGAGAGATCCTATTGTACCCATTGCATGAGCTGTTTTGTTCTAAACCCTGGGAATTTGATCTAAGACCACTATGTCAAAACAGAGTCTAAAGCTGTCAACCATTCTCTTATATGGCATGAGTTTTTCATCTTTTGTTCATACTCATTGTTGACCTGCTTGATGATGAGCTGTGAATCACCAAAGACTTGTAATTTCTTGATCTTCCAATTGATGGCCATATGTAATCTAGTGAGCAATGCCTCATATTCAACAATATTATTTGTACAAGGAAAAGCTATCCGAAATACTTTAGGGATGGCATCTCCTTGAGGAGTGATGAAAAGAATTCCTGCACTTGAGCCATGATTTGTGCAGGAACCATCAAAGAATAATGTTCATGTTCTGGGAACTTCCAAGGCAAAGATTGATTCATCTGGGAAATTTACAACCAAAGGATGATCTGCTGTTGTGGGTGCCTCTTCTAATTGGTCTATGATCACTTGTTGTTTTATTGCTTTGTGATAAATATACTATATATCAAATTTGCTCAATATCATAATCCATTTGGCCAATCATTTTGTTAAGGTCACCTTGTTGAGTAAGTACTTCAGGGGGTCAATCTTTGCAATTAGTTTTATCTGATGACTCAACATATAATATCACAACTTTTGGGTGGCAAAACCTATGGCTAGGCATGAACGCTCTATGGAACTGTAATTTAGCTCGTACCCAACTAATGTCCTGCTGATGTAATAGATTGTCCATTATTTTCCTTCCTCATAATTTTGTGCTAAAAGTGCCCCTAGTGCTAGAGACATTGTTAATATGTACAATAAAAGGGGCTTTCCTAGTATTGGAGGCATGAGAACTGGTGGTGATAACAAATAATCTTTAAGCTTATGAAAGGCTTTTTGGCAATGTTCAATCCATACAAAGGGTACCCCTTTGCAAAGTAAGTGTTGAAATGGGTGGCATTTATCAGGGAGTTGCGCAATGAACCTCCTAATTGATTATAATTTGCCTTGTAGATTGTGTAGTTGTTTGAGACTTGTTGGTGGATGCATATCCATGATGGCTTTCACTTTAGCAGGATCAACTTCTATGCCTCGGTGAGAAATAATATAGCCCAATAGTTTGCCTGATGTAACCCCGAACATGTATTTCTTAGGGTTTAGTCTGACCTTATATTCTTCCAGCCATGTGAAGACTTTGTCCAAAACATCCAAGTGGGTTCTTCTTGTAACTGATTTGGCCAGTAATTCGTTGACATAGTCTTCCATAAATATGTGCATATAATCATGAAAGATTGTTGTCATTGCCCTTTGGTACATAGCTCTAGTATTTTTGAGGCCAAAGGGTATGACATTCCAGCAGTATGTGCCTGACGGAAATGTAAAAGTAGTTTTATGTTGACCTTCTGGAGCTATCCTTATCTGATTATACCCTAAGAAACCATCCATGAGTGAGCATTTCAAATCCAATGGTAAGGTCGGCTATAATGTCTATGTTTGGCAACAGAAAATCATCTTTTAGACATGCCTTTTTCAGGTTTGAGAAGTCTTCACAAATTGTGATCTGGCCGTTAGGTTTTGTAATTGGTACAGGGTTAGATACCCACTCTGGATAGTCTATTGGTCAGATGAAACCCACATCGAGTAGCTTTTTCAATTCTGCCTTTACCAAGAGTGCGATCTATGGATGCATTTTTCTTAATTTCTACTTCACTGGTTTGGCATTTGGCAACAATGGTAGGTGATGCAAGATGAATTACGGATCTAGTCCTGGCATGTTGGCATATGACCAGGCAAAATTGACTTGCCTTGTCGAGAAGAAAGCTTTGAATTCAAGCTTCTTTTGTTCTGTTAATGACTCCGCAAAATGAACAATACTGTGATTATCCTCTATACCGAGGTTGGTCTCAACAATTTTTTCCACTAGTAGTGGTGATCACTCTTGTGCAATGGGAAGCACATCCAACCCTCCATCCTTGGGCACCTCAGATACAGGCTTGGGTTTGGGAGGGTCCCCTGATGTCGCGACGTCCTTGGAAGTACTTGCATCCCTACTCAAGAGTAACTTAGTACTAGGAGTTCTTTCTCTTCGTGATGTATACCCTAGCCCCTTGTTGCGAGGTCACATGGTTGGTTGAATGGGTTTTGTTCTCCCATTTTTGTTAGGCCCAAGTCTGCTATACCCATCGTATCCTTGTTGTTTTACAAACTCATAGTCTTTTCCATATCAGTCCATGGGCAATTGTACATGCTTGACCTCTTCTTCCTCCTTGTAGATCCATTTGGAGACATCATCATCTACATCCTCTTATTTAAGCTCTCCCCATTTTGTGAAAGTGGTGGGGGCGACAAAACTAGTCTCCTTAGGTTTGATTGGGCCAGGTTTGCCGTGAGACCTTGGTGATGTTGGGAGCTTGTCGATGCAGTATGAGCCTTCTATCTTATATACTCCACATCCTTTATCTTGGATTTGAACTTTAGGGTTAAGTGGCGAAATGAAAGTGGTGGTGGATTTTGATAATGTGGATGGGTTGACATAATGTGATGAGGTGGAAGATGAAGATTGGGGTGAAAAGACATGTGTATGGATTAATCATGATCATCATGAGTTGCCTCAATTGCTAATTTTGTGTCCTAAATATGAGCTCATATTGGTTAGATTCCACTTTTCTGAGTATAAAGATGAGTTTGCTAAGCTTCAGAACTTGACGAGTGAGTTATTGTTCTTGCACACATTGAGAAAACCATCAAGGGGTAGTTTTGAAACCCACTGTCCTAAGTCTATGAGTTTAGTTATTTGGGCAATTTAGGATTGGTTGTACATAGTGTTAGTTGATCCTAATAGTTATATCATATTCTTTTCCATACCTTTCAAAGGCATAGATGTCCATCTCAGTTTCCAAGTATAATATCTCATTTGGCTTATTGCATTTGTGATTAAATGCTTCATCTATATCTCTTTGTAAATTTTGATATGATTTAGGTGACCTCTCCAAAGAAGTCATGCATATATGAAAATTGGTTACAAATTAACCATTCAAATATCTAGACCAATCCCTACTAAGCAACATACCATATGCTTTAAGAATATCTACAAACTGTATATCAATGTATTGTTGAACACATGAATTAGAAGCTAATTACATATTAACATGATTTGATTCTCCTACTACATTAACTTCTATTTAATTCAATTGAGTAACTTTTTGGTTTAACTTGGTCAAGGTTAAACCCAACCTCTAAAAGATTGAAAATGCATTACATTACCCGAAGCACCCAAGGGTAACAAATAATTGTGAAGGTTTTTACTAGAAATATAGACTATTAAGAGGAATGGTGTGACCCTACCTTTTCTTTGCAAATGACCATATGTGCATTGGAAATCTTAACTTGTTCTTCTCTTTTCCTTTTGAATCAACTAATGTTGGCATTTTTCATTTCATGTTGGAAGTATCACGAGTTTTCTTTCTATGTGGGCTTTTGCAATAGTTCCCAAATGGTGTTATTAGCCTTTTGTTTCTTAAGGTCCTCTACTATGTCATAGTTGGGTTTGAATGATTCTACCACCTTATCTATTGATGAAGTAGTTGCATTCTACTTAGGCTATGAAGATGGACCTAGAGCCTTTTGGTGGAATTTGATTGTTACTTGCATTTGGATCAGGTGGGGTATGTTAGTTGGTAGGAGTGGAAGTAATGAGTGGGTTCTTGACCTTGTTCCTCAGCATGTAATTGTTACCTTGTTGATATTGTTGTTATGCTTCGATTTCATCCAAGTTCATTTCTAGTTCATTGTCTTCTTTGAAAGGAATCTCATATGTCTCTAGCACCATTGTTGTCCCAAATTTGTTTGTTCCCTTTTCATCCTTTGTAGGCACAATATCTAGATATAACTACACCTCAACATATAACTACGGACCCCACCACTGAGTTTGCCAAATTTAATTTCCCAGTCGGGTCCGCATTGTATATCACCGTTGTATCTAACTTTTGTATATGCAATTGTATATAGGATTGTATATGGGATGATACAATTGCATATACATATAGTAGGTGGACCCCAACTTGAAATATGCCACATTTGATTTTTCATTCACGTCCAGATTGTATGTATTCCCTTCTACATCACCTTTTGTATCTGCAAATGTACAATGCGAATATACATGCAAAGATGCATACAATCGCCTGTACCTTTCTTAACCAAATTGTAGCCTCTTTCGGGTCCTGGATTGTATCACAGGATGATATATGCCATTGTATATAAGATTGTATGTACAAAGATACAATCGCATATACATACAAAAAATAGACACATCTTTTGTATCTCCCCCTTGTATATTGCCTTGTATATGCAATTGCATATACAAAGATAACCTAATGCACATTCACTTTTGTATCACACCTTTTGTATCTGAATTTGCATCATCCTTTGTATATACAGTTGTATATGCGATACAATAGATATACATACAATGATACATACAAAAATAATTAAGTATAAAACTAAGAATTATCTGCAATGGAAGGCACTTGAAGACAAAGGGTTTCTGGGTTTTTCTGGGTTTTCTGCAAGGATTCTCAAGGTAAGATTTTGGGAAATTTTACAAGGCACAGCATGTGGAAATGTAGGATTTAAGACTTTCCTCTTTCTATTTAGGCTTTCTTTGATCGGATTTCTTTGATAGAAAGAAGGGGACAAGAATATTTTGGGGCTAGGCAAAATATGACAACAATAATAACTTCTTCATCTTGGCAATAGGGAGCCTTGAGATTAGCGTAAAGTTTATGGAACCAAATATTAAACACACTCATACGTTCATTATCCCCTCTTCTTGCAATCAAAAATTGGTGGCGTATATTTTGTTCATGGTCAAAAAAATAAATGTCGATTAAGACCGCAACCTGTAGCATTGATGGAGACCTTTTAGGGAAACAATGACTATGAAGCTTTGATGAAAGATACCTACAAAAGGTGACTTGACCTTGACTTTGGAAACCATTGGCGATATAAACCTCTATGGAGATATTGAGACTAGATTTGGGTGGATGAAATGCCTGCAAGCAATAAAATGATCCCGAAATGGGTGTTGGAGACTGGAAGAGGTTGCTTGTAGGTCGACTTTGACCAGAGGCCAAAAAAGATCAAATCACAAATTTCACCCAAAACTGTAAATAGAGAATCAATCCAAAAATGACACAGAAGTCGTAAGGCCAAAAATCGAGCACTAGATTGAAGAAATCTGCCCAAAAAATTACTTTAGAGCTTGCAAAATGTTGATTTTGTAATTTTTTTTTACATTTTTAACAAAAAAATCTATCAACGAGAACTTGCAAAATGTCAAATTTCTAAAAAAATTTGTAATTTTTGCAAAAATTTCGTTAAATAGGAGATCTTTGCCTACGATTGAACTAGCAAGCAATTAGCGTAGCTCTGATACCATGTTGGAAACAAGATCAACTAACGCATTGCTGATTACAATTTGGAGTAATTTAATTATGAACAAGGTAGTTGTACATATAGGGTAGAGAGGTTGAGTCGACTTCAACACTCAACTAGAGGTGGAAGAAAGAGTGTCAACAAGTGGCTTGGAGAGTTGTGTTGGACTCTCCAAGTCAACACGTAACCACCTAAGATGGCTTGAAGCCATGTGAGGAATATGCACATAATTGCTTATTTAAATAATAAGTAATAGTGTTAATATTCCTACACTAACAACTTTTAGATGTCATCATATTATTCATTACCAACAATCTAGTTACTTGCATACCCTAGATCTAACTTTCTAAATGGTAGATTTGTAAGTTTCCTAAACTATTCCTAATCTAATTATATCTAAAAGAAAGGACAAAAGGTGTTAGGTTTTAGAGAAAAAATGAATTTGTTTTACAAAAAATCCAATTCCTTAATTCTGTTAAGATGATGAAATCATAGTAAACCAACTTTGCTTGATCAATATTACACACAATCAATTACACAAAATGATGCAAATGTCTAAGGAAAAAAATAATGAAAGGAACATATAAAATAATTGTATTCCACATGAAAAATTTATACATCACCTCCCACTACTTATCAATTTAAGATATTTTTAGTCCAACATGCCTTGGATTCCATCCTTCTTAATTGATTTTTAGTAATTGGTTCATTATAGCATGACCTAGCTTGAAAACTTGGATCTACAAAGAAAAACTAACTACTAAAATTGACTAATTTAATTCTTGACTTCTATAGCAAGTGTTCAATCCCTTAACAATGTCCTTAAATTGTCTATAAATATACAACCTCTTGGGCAGCGAATTCAATAATCCTTTTACATCAACGACTAGGATTCAAATATCCTCAAGCCCCAAATTAAAATTTAAATAGTTCCACCTTAAAAAAATTGAATGTTACATTTGGAATAAGAGAAATTTAAATGTGTGGCATAAAGTACAAGGGTCCTCATCCTTTTTGGTTCCCTCCTGATCACTAGCATCTTCAATAATAATTTTAATGTCTGTGCCAATTTCTCTTCTCCTGTAATCTATAAATGTAGTCAAATAATCATTCATCACCTCCATATCTAGTCCATTTATAAAATTTGATCTAAAGTGATATGTGGCATAAACATTTGAAATATAATATTGTTTTGTATGCCTCTTTGGTATCTACTGTAATGTCCCATTTTTCTCAGTGATAAAAAAAATTGGAATAAGTTAGCCTTTTTGTTATTTCCCGAAAGCTTAATGTTTGGGTGAGGCAAAAATGACTTTTAAAAATGTTATTCTAAGTTATTTGTTGCCTCAACTTAATCAACTTTACTAAACATATACCTTTTAAAAGTTGCTTGTTGCATCCTTTAGTGGGCGCTGATCTTGGTGGGCCCCCTTTTGCTGTTGTTGCCTATTTTAAGCATTATTATTTATGGAGTGGGGGGTGCTTTTTGTCAGGAATTTAATATTTGTTTCCTTGCATGAGCATTGGGAGTTAGTGGGGGGATGATATATTGAAGGAATCACTCAATTTGGGGATTCATTCATGCATTTGAGATTTTATTTTCATATGCACGCTCTGGCTATTTAGGAAAAGACTCTGAGAGGTTGTTTAACCTCAGAACACCTCCAGTTTTGATTGTTCAACATCAATCCTAGCTGGGCAGTTGATGACTTCACCCAGAATTCATACTGGGAATACAATGGAGTTTGGTGTGGTTTCTCATACAGAGGACTACCAGGTGCTTACATGGGGTTTCAGGATTTTGATGTCTCCTAAGTTGATTGGAATATCAGATATTTAGAGTTGATGACAGCAGTTCTCTTTGTGCAAGGTACAGTTGACCAGCGATAACGTTTGTCCATTGCCATACATCTGAGTGCCATTTCTGTGAAGCCACTTCAGGGAAATAGCATTGTTTCCCAATGATATTGTGTGCAACGATAACTGTTATGTGATAGGATAAAAAGTATAAATGATATGAGAATAGATGCAGATATGTGCAAAATGTTGAGTGGCCATATTACTTGGCTTTCATACTCAACAAACAATGCTCCAGTGTTCTATTGATAAATGCAGTTTAGTGTTCCGTTTGCAAGGTTTCCTGAGTATAGTGTACTGAGTTCTTCCAGCAACTCATGTGAACCTCCCATACATCAATAAGGTGGGACGTGAAACTTTCCATGTATAACAATGCACACAAATATGATGAAAGTTGATATGAATCAAGGTGCCTAGGGTTAGAATGTAGTTGCTGACAGTTTGAGGAGAGTTCACTTCGATGGGTAGAAGAAATGAGCATAAATGGACGCTTCTGGGCATTCACAATAGTGTTGGGCTGTGATACAAACTATTCCCTTAGCTTCAAGAAGGAGACTGTATTGTTCAAAGTTCTCTTTCTTCATCTACCATAACACTGCTTCAGGATTCTTGAGTTATGAAGGTATTTGTATGTCTTTCCTTTTTTAATGCATAGAGTTATGGATTCCAGCAGTGATTGCTTGTTTAAACCAGACTTACTGAACTAGTACTATTGCAGTCTTTTACGTTAAATTGGTGTTACTGAGTGTGCATGTGCTAACAATCTCAGTTAGTTAATTTATAAAAAAACCTAGGGTGGCCATTGCATCTACTTCTTAGATTTTCTAAACAAAAACTGCAAGAACATCAACTTGTCAAAAGAGGGTGGATTAAAGGATATTGGTTGGCCAAGTTCTTGATATTACACCTCCTTCAGTTGATGCTTTAAATGTGTTAAATCATTAACTTCCTAGCAATCTTTATAGAAATGCCCTTAAGTTTTATCAATCAGTTCTTATACACCTATTATTATAATATTGTTTTGCATGCCTCTTTGGTATTTACTTCTCAGATTCTCTAAAGAAAAACTGTAAGGACATCAACTTGTCAAAAGAGGGTGGATTAAAGGATATTGGTTGGACAAGTTCTTGATATTACACCTCCTTCAGATGATACTTTAAATGTACTAAATCATTAACTTCCTAGCAATCTTTATAGAAATGCCCTTAAGTTTTATCAATCAGTTCTTACACACCTATTATTATAATATTGTTTTGCATGCCTCTTTGGCATGTACTTCTCAGATTCTCTAAACAAAAACTGCAAGGACATCAACTTGTCAAAAGAGGGTGGATTAAAGGATATTGGTTGGCCAAGTTCTTGATATTACACCTCCTTTAGATGATGCTTCAAATGTACTAAATCATTAACTTCCTATCAATATTTATAGAAATACCCTTAAGTTTTATCAATCAGTTCTTACACACCTATTATTATAATATTGTTTTGCATGCCTCTTTGGTATCTACTTCTCAGATTCTCTAAACAAAAACTGCAAGGACATCAACTTGTCAAAAGTGGGTGGATTAAAGGATATTGGTTGGCCAAGTTCTTGATATTACACCTCCTTCAGATGATGCTTAAATTGTACTAAATCACTAACTTCCTAGCAATCTTTATAGAAATGCCCTTAAGTTTTATGAATCGATTCTTACACACCTATTATGATATCGACTGCATTGTTGTGAATAGTCTTGAGCTTATTCATTCCTTTTTCCAAAAAATCTACCCTTAGGTTAATGATTTCCATCCAATCATCCAATAATGAGGCCTTTGCCTGTCCAATATGCCTTCTTTACCTAATAGATCAAACTCTATTTTTGACATCATGTCTAGGCAAGTAATTCTAAATAGTAGATCTACAAGTTTCCTCAAATTATTCCTAATTTAATTATATCTATAAGAAAGGACAATAGGTGTTAGGGTTTAGAGAAAAACAAAAATAAAATGAATCTATTTTGTAAAAATCTAATTCCTGAATTCTGTTAAGATGATGAAATCATAATAAACTAACTTTACTCAATTAGTATCACACACTCGATCAGTTACACAAAGTGGTGCAAATATATGAGGAACAAGAACAATGAAAGGAACATATAAAATTATTGTATTCCATGTATGCAAAATTTATACATCACCTCCCACAACTAATCAATTTTCAAAAGATTTTTTATTGAACATGCCTTGGATTCCATCCTTCTCAATTGAATTTTAGTAATTGATTCATTACAACATGACCCAATTTGAAAACTTGGATATAAAGAAAAACTAACTGCCAAAATTGACTAACTGAATGCTCTACTTCTATGGGTACCCAATTCATCTTGAAATTCCTCCAAATCTTTTACCATGTGTCCATCTACTTTCACCTTGTCATGCATTGTCTTGACCCCATTAATGACTTTGGAGCCATATCTAAACATGTCATCCATCCATTGCTTCGTAGAAGATGTCATACACTTCACTTCATCTAGGGTCAAGGCTTCCTACTATGAGATCATCATTCAAGTAGTAAGAGTTCCATCTAATGTAAAGGACTTACCAGTTGCTTGTTGCATCCTTTAGTGGGCGCTGATCTTGGTGGGCCCCCTTTTGTTGTTGTCGCCTATTTTAGGCATTATTCTCTGTGGAGTGGGGGGTGCTTTTTGTCAGGAATTTAATATTTTTTTCCTTGCATGAGCATTGGTAGTTAGTGGGGGGATGATATATTGAAGGAATCGCTCAGTTTGGGGATTCATTCATGCATTTGAGATTTTATTTTCATATGAGCGCTCTTGCTATTTAGCAAAGGACTCTGAGAGGTTGTTTAACCTCAGAACACCTCCAATTTTGATTGTGAAATATCAATCCTATTTGGGCAGTTGATGATTTCACCCAAAAATCGTACTAGGAACACAATGGAGTTTGGTGTGGTTTCTCATATAGAGGGCTACCAGGTGCTTATATGGGGTTTCAAGATTTTGATGTCTCCTAAGTTGATTGGAATATCAGATATTTAGAGTTGATGACAACAGTTTTGTTTGTGCAAGGTACATTTGACCAGCGATAACATTCATCCATGGCCATACATCTAAGTACCATTTCTGTGAAGCCACTTCAGGGAAATAGCATTGTTTCCCGATGATATTGTGTGCAGCGATAACTATTATGTGATAGGATAAAAAGCATAAATGATATAAGAATAGATGCAGATATGTGCAGAATGTTGAGTGGCCATATTACTTGGCTGTCATACTCAACAAACAATGCTCTAGTGTCCTATTGATAAATGCAGTTTAGTGTTCCGTTTGTAAGGTTTCCTAAGTATAGTGTACTAAGTTCTTCTAGCCACTCGTGTGAACCTACCATACATCAATAAGGTGGGACGTGAGCCTTTCCATGCATAACGATCCACACAAATATGATGAAAGTTGCTATGAATCAAGGCATCTAGGGTTAGAAAGTAGTTGCTTAGAGTTTGAGGAGAGTTCAATTCGATGGGTAGAAGAAATGAGCATAAATGGACATTTTTGGGCATTCACAACAGTGCTGGACTATGATACAAACTATTCCCTTAGCTCCAAGGAGGAGACTGTATTGTTCAAAGTTCTCTTTCTTCATCTGCCATAACACTACTTCAGGATTCTTGAGTTATGAATGTATTTGCATATCTTTCTTGAATAAAATCTACTTTTTCTTGATGAAATTCTACTCCTAACTCTATTTTTATTCACTGCCCTGCTCTGCTTATTCTTGGCCTTTTCATTTTTGAAATTGGGTGTGATAAATGAAGTTTTAAAACCTATATTTATAGCAGTCCTACCTGCCTTTCAAAACAAGTCGTCCTAGTGCAGGTCAACCTAGTGCAGGTCGGCCTGCATATGGTAATGATTTTTTTTGGGTCTAAAACTGATTTTCCTCTGCTAAGGCCGATCTCTTCTCTTGACCTGAGTGGGATTTCACTGTGTAAGGAGAGATAAAGGGCACATTTTCCCTTACTAGCTAGAATCTGCGCCCATTTTGGGCAAATTTTCCCTCTCTATAAGGAATTTCCTTGTGGAGAGGCGCATATCTAAGGTCTATGAGGAGGAATTGAATGAGAGTTATAAATATTTTTATACAAATGTGATGTCTTGCTTCCTTAAATTCTGCTCAAACACAACTGGGTCTGCTCTTAAATCTAAGTTATTTTGAATTTTGAAATTTATGATTGAAGAGTGAATTTTGATTTCTTCTTTATACAAACTCAATCCACTCTCTTCCTCCTTTCTGCAGGTCTACATATTACCTTTGATTTTTTTTTTTGATTTGAATGTGAAAAATGGGAGTTCAATCTCTTTTATATAGCATTTCAATCCCCTTTTCCTAGGTAGGTCGACCTGCTATTGGGCAATGATAAAAAAACTTTAACTCTCTTCCTTTTGGCTGATTTGTCTCAGATTTGAGCAAATTTTGATTAAGTGTGAGAGGCTTGGAGAGTGGATTTTCCTTGTTTATGAGGTTTTTCCTCCATTTCTGACTTCTTGTTTTCACTTGTTGAACTTTGAACTGTTCCTTCATCAAATATCTCGAGTAACCTCTCTTAGCCATTTGTTGGAACATTTTCAAGATCATTTGATTGAGCAAGGATCTTGCGCTTGGGCATCTTCATTTTTCATTCTGACTTCATCTCCTCTCACTCCCTTGAGCAAATGAAATTGAACTTTTGGCGAATTTGCTTATGATGATTGAGCAAGCTTTGATTTTGGGAGATGCTTCATACTAAGTGAATTTTCCTCATGACAACTTGGGTGCATTATGCAAGGTATAGAGCATTTTGCGCTCTTCCTTGAAAAAGTTTTCAAGTTTTTGAAATCTTTCACTTAGTATTCTCAAAACAATTGTTGGATCTTGAAGTGTAACTTAACCTTTTATCCTTTGGGATTTTCCTTCATTTTGACACTTTACTTCAAACATTCAACTCATAGTGGAACAAAAGAAATTTCATCATCATTATGTTGGGCATAAAATGCATGAGGTAGAGCATTTTGCACTTTGGAAGGCTCCATTTTATACTTAGGCATTTCAAGGTTCATCCTTTTTCTCCAATGACTTAGTGAAATTTTCACTTTAAACAATCCTTCCATTTGCAATGTCCTTTGTTTGACAAATTCTTCCTAGGGCAAAAAATCCTTGGCCCAGAGCATTATGCGCCTAGCCTTAGACATGACTTTCTTTTCATTGCTCTTCCTTTTGGCGTTTTCATTGTCATGTTGCAATTCCTTTCACTACAAACTCCTTTGTTGAATCTTAACTTATCATAAATCATATTGCACTTCAAACTTTCTCATGGCGATCTTGGGTAGTCTTGGGTGGAAATTCCATGCTCTAGAGCATTTGGCGCTCTCATCTTGATTAACACTTCATACACCTCTAACATGACTTCAAACCCTCACTTCAAACTCTTCAACGTTAACTTAGATTTGTGACATTTCACATTTGACAAGCTTAAACTTATGCACACCTTGGGCACATTTTACATAGGGTAGAACAATTCCTTCATTCCCAACTCACCCTCTAGTTAGGGCACAAAATGCTTGGGGCAGAGCATTTTCCCGACTTTGCATTCATCATACTTAATCAATTTTTAAAACCTTGTCCAATTCAATTTCTCTTCTCTTGGTGAATGATGTTGGAAATCCTCTTTCAAACTTGTGAAATTGAATCCTTTGACATACATTGAACACCTTCTCCTTAGGGTGCATAATGCATGAGGCAGAGCATTTTGCACTCCATGTTGCACTTGAAGTCTTTCATCAATCTTTAACTCTCCTTCAACTCCATAAAGCAATTCATCATGTTTCTTTATAAGTATTTCCAAGAATTTGTCTAAAGGCAATCATGCATCCAAAATGGAGACCTTCAATCTAGGGCAGAAATTCTTTGAGGCAGAGCATTTTCCTTCATTTTGATACTCATCTCCCAAGGCACAAAATGCAAGGTCTAGAACATTTTCCTTTGTTTTGGGATCCACTGTACTTAGCAAAATTTTCACAAGTTCTTCTTGAGCGCAAATTGCAAGAGGCAGAACAGTTTCCATCTTGGGAGGGTGGATATTGCAAGGTGTAATGTTCCTTAGTAGTTAAACTGAAAATTATATTTCAAATTAGATAAGATTTATTGCAACCGTTTAGTTTCCTCAAATGTAATTGGACAAATACACAAATTTGCAATGAAACTCCTCTTCCAATATATTATTTATTTGATTCAAATGATGCCAATACAAATCAAATGCTCACTGTCCACTGTGACAGTCATATACTAAAATGAAATTAGACCTCAACCTATTACAAATGACTTCAAGTATGGGACCTATTGATAACCCAATAATGGAATATGGTTGCCAAATGGATGCCAAGTAATTCCAACGCTCAATGAGCCTTGTAACACCTTCAAATGATGTTGTATACTAGCTTTTATGACTGATGCAAGTGACTGGAAACACTATATACAACCAACAATAAGCGTGACACAAGATTTATCACCAAATCTTCTCCAAAAGTCCAGCGATAGGCTTCTAGACTTGAGTGAATGGGCTGAAATGATCTTCAAAAGTTCTTATTCAATGAGTGATGTCAAACTCCTGATTGCAGCCCTTTGATTGACTGTAGCAGCTTCTTCAATGACTGTAGTAAAGGTGTAATGGCTGGGAAATGTTCAAATATCCGAGATCCTTGATACAAAACCTTCAACAATGATCTCCAATACTCTCTATCTCTCCTAATACCTGCAAGTTTGAATTCAATGGTGAAATTAGAAGCAATATCACCTCATAATTCATAGGGGGTCATCACCCTATGTGCAAGGGCACATCACCTTGCAAGGAAGTAAGAAGATCGAAACCTTCAAACTTGAAAAGAATATGAAAACATACCAAAATTCAGACATGTGTTCAATGGTCAGGGCTTCCTCTATTTATTCCTTCTCCTCGTGGCCGATGACTTGCATTGGGTTTTTATTGCATTGGATCTTGGGCGAATCCTTCTAGGCGAATGTGTTGGCATTTGAGCATTGTTCAAATGCTTTTCTTCTATCAATGTTATGATTCTTCATGCTTCTCACACCATTTTCCTTGGCAGCTCTAACCGAATGATGTTATTGACTTATGCAAACCCTTATTATGGGCTAATGGTGTCATGGATGAATGTATCAACCCTTCTTGTTTTTGGTGATAACTTCTATGCTTGACCGATCCCCTATGCATGACATAAGCGAATGTATTTTAGTCTTTTTTGTCTTGGGCGAATGCCTTGGTGAATGTGATTTGGAACCCTCATTACAATGCTTTGGTTGAATCCTTCTTTGTGTTGGAGAATGTGGCATGATATGTGCGAATGGCTTCCTCTTTGTATTCCTTGCATGGTGTTTTGCATAGGCGAATTGAACCCTTTCACATGGTCGAATGTGTCTTGGAGATCCCCTTTTGATCTTTGATGAATGCAACCTTCAAACATCGCCGAATTCCTCATGAGTATTGGCGGATGGCATTTGATATATTTTTGCATAGGTAAATGCTCTATATTGGTGGATGCTCCATCATGGATGAATAACTTCAGCTATCTTTATATGGGTGAATGTACTGCCTTCTTTCAACAGTTGGCTCTCCTTCATAGGTGAATGCATTAGGATTGGCCGAATCCATCACATGATGGTGCAGGTGCACCCTAGCACGAATATGCCTCCATGAGGTAGACTTAGGATTTTGATTTTGTATAGGTATTCTTATGTTGTAATAAGGCCTAAATGGCTACATTTAACTTGTAAAAGGCCCTAGTTAGTCATTTTGATGTCATTTGATACCTAATGTAAAAGTTGCACAAATTGACAAAAGTTGTCATAAGCAACAAATTGCAAAAAATGCAACAAATTGTAAGAAGGTGGAAGGTGAAGGGACAAAGTAGTTAGAAAGTTAGTTTTAGGTGGTGGTTTTGGTTATTTAAGGCATATTGAAGCCTCACAAACTTCGAGGCAGGTTGAGGGATGATGTATAAGTGAAGAAATCAATAGAATACTCTATTTTTCTGTAATTTCCTGTATTTTTATTGTTTTCAGGCCATTGTATGACCAAGTACTATCCTTTAACCTCTCCTCCTCTTTTGAAGGTGTTATCCATGTGAATATTATTTAATACTCTTTTTGTCTCATGAAAAATGATTTAGTTTTGTGAAAGATATGAGTTTTTTATGGATTGCAATTTTCTGATTTTCCCTGCAACAGTCCCGTTGCAGCATTTGGTACGGTTATGTACGAACATATACAAGGGAAATTCATATATGGTTGGAAATAGGATTGAGTTACCTTTCAAATTCATCTGGTGTGAGGTCTTAACTCGATTCCTAGAGGAAGATATCACGTTTTTTCTAAAATTGCTCTGTTAACTAGGTTAACTAGGGTTTTGGTAGGAAAAAAAGTCATAAAACCTCATTCCACTGTGGGAATCCTCTAAAACTCAATGGAATGGAAGTAGAGGGAGTGATTGACATGTTGACCAAGGCTTAGGACTGAAAAAGTTGTTTTGGTGTGTTTAAATTGATGCCCTAGGTGACTATAGCAGCATTTTCCTTGTTATTTTTGCATTTGAAGTGGGAAAACAAGCATAGAATGAAATTGTCTTGAATCCTGACCACAAAACCCTTGAAATAAATTGTTTGGCCATCCATGTGAAGTGTCCAAGGGGTCCAAAGAGTTTTGTGGTTCCATCCAAGGGTACTTGCTTCACAAACTAGGCCTATTTAGGGCTAAAAACCATTAGGGGGGTTATTGGTTAAGGCATACTTTCCAAAACAACCCAAACCCATTCTGGGGTCCAAACACCATTTCCATGAAGAATTCAAAGCCCTTAACTGCTGTTCCCACTTTTGTGTAAAGATCTTCGTTTTTGGGCTTGTAGGTGTAAGAGAACCTTGTCTTGTTTGTCTATCCTTTCCCATCCAATTTGCCTCTACATCATAGTGGTATCAGAGCTAGTGAAAGATCTGGGTAGAGGTGTTGTGTATTTTTTTCACTGAGAAGGCAGGTGAAGAGTTGAAGAAAAAACTGAAGAGTTGAAGCAAAATGTTTGGTTGGTGACCATTTTGAAGACGGAGATTATAGAAGGTATTTTGCAGGCTGACAGTAGTTGTTAGACTGTTGCAGATGCTTGTGCCGTCTAGTTACGAGAAGGAATAGGATTCCTGTAGTGTGGGCAGATGATGTTGAGGTCTGTCAAGACCATTCACCAATAGAGATTTGGCTGGAAGAGGGTGCAGAGTGAGGCCACTAAGAGAGAGAGTGGTAGTGCATCTCCAGGATCTGCTGTTGGACAAGAGGAATGGGTCTGTGAAGCAACGTGTAGGATGGACATTTGATTGAGCATTATGTGGTAGTCGTTGAAGTTTTGATCAGTCTGAGAGTACTCCATTGCTAGGAGTAGAAGGAGCCTGAAGATACTCTGAAATGTTGATGGTAGTTTGCCATTGTTGGTTGGTTGGTCACTATTCCATTGATGTGAAAATTTGAAGCCTGAAGCTGAAGAGACAGAGTGAAAGATGAAGCCAGACAGAGATGCAGGAAAAGGTAGATTTGTTTTGCAGGTACATTTCCAAGGGACTTGGAAATCTTTGTTGGTTGGTTGTATGGTGCAGGTGCATCCTAGCATGAATATGCCTCCATGAGGTAGACTTAGGATTTTGATTTTGTATAGGTATTCTTATGTTGTAATAAGGCCTAAATGGCTACATTTAACTTGTGAAAGGTCCTAGTTAGTCATTTTGATGTCATTTGATACCTAATGTAAAAGTTGCACAAATTGACAAAAGTTGTCATAAGCAACAAATTGCAAAAAATGCAACAAATTGTAAGAAGGTGGAAGGTGAAGGGACAAAGTAGTTAGAAAGTTATTTTTAGGTGGTGGTTTTGGTTATTTAAGGCATATTGAAGCCTCACAAACTTCGAGGCAGGTTGAGGGATGATGTATAAGTGAAGAAATCAATAGAATACTCTGTTTTTCTGTAATTTCCTATATTTTTATTATTTTTAGGGCATTGTACGGCCAAGTATTGTCCTTTAACCTCTCCTCCTTTGTTGAAGGTGTTATCCCTGTGAATATTCTTTAATACTCTTTTTGTCTTATGAAAAATGATTTAGTTTTGTGAAAGATATGAGTTTTTTATGGACTGTAATTTTCTGATTTTCCCTACAACAGTCTCGTTGCAACGTTTGGTATGGTTCTGTACGGACATATACAAGGGAAATCCATATATGGTTGGAAAGAGAATTGAGTTACCTTTCAAATTCATCTGGTGTGAGGTCTTAACTCAATTCCTAGAGGAAGATATCATGTTTTTTCTAAAATCGCTCTGTTAACTAGGTTAACTAGGGTTTTGGTAGGAAAAAAAGTCATAAAACCTCATTCCACCATGGGAATCCTCTAAAACTTAGTGGAATGGAAGTAGAGGGAGTTATTGACATGTTGACCAAGGCTTAGGACTGGAAAATTTGTTTTGGTGTGTTTAAATTGATGCCCTAGGTGACTATAGCAGCATTTTCCTTGTTATTTTTGCATTTGAAGTGGAAAACAAGCATAGAATGAAATTGTCTTGAATCCTAACCACAAAACCCTTGAAATAAATTGTTTTCCCATCCATGTGAAGTGTCCAAGGGGTCTAGAGAGTTTGGTGGTTCCATCCAAGGGTACTTGCTTCACAAACTAGGCCTATTTAGGGCTAAAAACCATTAGGGGGGTTATTGGTTAAGGCATACTTTCCAAAACAACCCAAACCCATTCTAGAGTATGTTGTGGGGAGGCATAATGAGTATCTATTTAATGTCTGAGAGTTGCATTTGGATGTCTATACAAAAAGTTATTGGGACTGTTATCTGTTTGTAGGGCTACTAGCCTTTCTTGAGATTTTGTGAAGGAACTAATTAGTTCAAAGTTTTATCCACCTTTGCCAATGAATGGGATGGGTTCTAATACATGTCCAAACACCATTTCTATGAAGAATTCAAAGCCCTTAACTACTGTTCCCACTTTTGTGTAAAGATCTTCATTTTTGGGCTTGTAGGTGTAAGAGAACCTTGTCTTGTTTGTCTATCCTTTCCCATCCAATTTGCCTCTACATCACATGATCCCATGCTAGGCACAAGTTCCCATAATTTACCCCTTCTAGCCATAAGTGAATGTATTTTGAGGTCTTTTTCTCATGGGCAAATGCAACCTCATTCATCCAACCGTTTGCATTTGAATTTGAAATAGGTAAATGTATCTTTCCTTGGTTTGGCCGAGTTTCCCTCCAACACATGCTATTTGATTTTGAATATCTTTTCTTTATGTTCATTGGGTGATGCCTTTTCCATATCTAGACCCTATTCCATCGATTGCCTCTAATTGTATTTGAATCTTGAATCATTAGCTTGGATCTATAGACAATTGCTTTGAATTTAATTTCCCTCCAAATCAGAAATGCCATGATGCTTAGCCTGGACCTATCTTAACCCCCTAGGAATCGATTTGGAAAATGTAATTAAAGATTTCATTTTCCTCTAATTGAATTAGTTCTTGGCTTGAAATTTGGGGACATGACACAAGGGGCAGAACAATTTCCGCCCAAGGTCCAAGACTCAAACTTTTTCGCTCAATTTTGAAGGTACAGATAACTGGGTAGAAGTATATAGAAAAATATATTTAAGCATAAGTTAGATAACTTTAAATATTTTTCAATATACTTCTAGGATGTTTGAGATAGGTCCCAGATCCACAGGGTTTAACATGCATATTCTAGATTTTTGAGGATCCACCAAATTTCAGACTTAGTTAATTTCAGGATCTTAGAACATTAGGATTCCAGACTTAGTCAATTTTTAGGGCTTCAGGACATGCAATAGGATGGGAAGATACAAATTCCTTAGCTAAAAAATGCTGAGGCTTGGGCAAAACAACACTACCAAACCCTACAGGCTCAGAGAAAAAACTAAACCCTAAAGCAAAACAAAGAGAGAAAGGAGAAAAAAGAGGGGGTTTTCATTTGCAATGGGGCGATGTGTGATTACATCACAACATCTAGCACCAATATGAATAAATGTTCCTAAACATTTCAAAGAAAAAGACTCAATCCAAACTCAGAAACTTCAGATAATCAGCCCTAATTCCATCACTTAGCTAGGACATATACTCGAAAGGGAAAAGAACAATGAATTGGGTTAAGACACTTCATCCTTCAATTACCACTGTGTGCAGTGTTCATCAAACATTGATTCTCCCAAGTATTCCAATGCTAAATAGGAATCAACGAATCGAAACCTTCTGTGTACACCCACATGTTAGGTTAAACAAATATGAATACATGATCAAGAAATCAGAATCAAAAGCTTAGTACAACCATTCATAAATGAAAGACCCAAGTGTGTGCAATTGAATTCATTTCCGTCCCTTAGAAGCTAAGATCATCTGAGTTCACTTGTCTTAAGCTAGGTAAGTTCATGGATGACGGACAAATGAAGGATATATATATATACATACAGACGAAATGGATAATGATGGTCTGGATTGGAATGGAAATGAAAATGACAATGGAAACGATAGGATGGATAGGTGGGATGAGACAATGTGTCTCTACACATGATGCCTGTTTGCCAAGTTTTCATCATGGTACTTATCCAAGTTGCCACCAGAGGTGGTTTTCACCTGTGGACGAAAGGATTTCTCTTTCCTATTTTTTTTCTTTGTTTTTCTCTCCTTTTTTCTTTTAATATAGATAGGATGACAACTACACATAGCTCCTGTTTGTCAAGTTTTCACTATGGTAATGGATAGGAGGAACTCAGGTGTCTAATTTCATGAAAAAGATAGTCCATACAAAAAACATGTCAAGTCAGTATGTTCACCGATGTTGGTAAGGCATGACAGATAGGATATAAATGATAACAAATGGATGGAAAAGTGGACGGAGATAATAGACAATGATGTGGACTATGTTATAGTAACAATGGATGAAAGGTGCATCCAAAAGCATAGACCAAGGGAGTGGCAGAATATGCAGGATAATGGGAAATGGATTGGAATGGAGGATATGTAGTGGAAAGGAATCACAATCAACACTTGTACGTGCCAAACTAAACTTCGAAGCTTGCAAGGGAAAGGGAGATGTATGAAGGAACGAGAGTGATGGTTAGTGAATATATGAAGCAGTAACTTCATGACCCACACGAACTTAGAATTTTCTTTTTGATTTTATTTCATGGGATGAAGTAATTTGGAACTTTAAGATGGAATGAGATGAGGTAAAAGTGGATTCTTTGGATGCAGAAGCCTCTTTGGATTCGGCTTCTTTGACTTAAGTACCTGAACTTTTGGCTTTTCCTTTGGAAAAATGGAATGAAATAGCCTTTGAATATGCTTTGTCTTGATTTTTGGCATTTGTGCTAAGGCATAAAGATCTTAAGATTTTCAAGAATTTCTTTGTTTTATGAGATGTTAGTCAACCTATGGATGTATTAGGTGAAGGTGTGACCATCTAATTGTTGGAGATTACCTACTGAATAGGCATTGGACTCCTAGCTCCCTATGGATTAAAGAATGAAGAACCAATTTACTAGTTTATGGAGAAAATAGTAGTATTGTAGGTATTAACACTTTATTGATTTGACCAAGTGGGTATAGGTGGTGGTATCACTTAGTTTAATACTACTTGATTATAGATCTTATTCTATAATGGAGTGTCATGATTTAAAGCATACCAAATCTGACTAATTGGGCATCCCAGGCTATTCCAATGAAGGCAAAGATCCAACAACCCCTAGACCTAGTGGGAATAACACCTATTGCACTTTAATGTCTTCAACATATACTAGTGCTAAAGAATCTAGGGCCTCAAGTTTTATTTTCATAAATGTTGAGGTCAATCTATCCAAAGCCCTAAGATATGTTTAAATAGTAACTTCTTCATTTCGGCAATAGGGAGCCTTCAGATTAGCGTAAAGTTTATGGAACCAAATATCAAACACACTTATAGGTTCATTATCCCCTCTTCTTGCAATAGAAAATTGGTGGTATATATTTTGTTCATGGTCAAAAAAATAAATGTCGATTAAGACCACAGCTTGTAGTGTTGATGGAGACCTTTCAGGGAAACAACGACTATGAAGCTTTGATGGAAGATATCTGCAACAGGTGACTTGACCTTGACTTTGGAAACCACTGGCGATATAAACCTCTATGGAGATATTGAGACCAGATTTGGGTGGATGAAATGCCTGCAAGCACTAAAATGATCCCGAAATGGGCGTTGGAGACTGGAAGAGGCCACTTGTAGGTCGACTTGGACCAGTGAAGCCAAAGGAGACTGATCACAAAGGCAAGTCCTACCTTTTTTTGTCACCCTCCTTTTGTGCTTGGGCATGGCCCAAAGGATGACCAGAGTTTTCCCAAAGCACAACAAACTTGTCACCAATGGCAAATTTGCATAGGCCAAGAGGCCAAAAAAGATCAAATCACAAATTTTTAGCAAAACTGTAAACAGAGAATCAATCCAAAAATGACACAAAAGATGTGAGGCCAAAAATCAAGCACTAGATTGAAGAAGTTTGCCTAAAAATTACCTCAGAGTTATGCAGTATATAAGATAGAAGGTTTATGCAGTATGAGGAATTTCCTTGTGGAGAGGCGTATATCTAAGGTCTATGAGGAAATAACATTGTTTCTGAATGATATTGTGTGCAGTGATAACTGTTATGTGATAGGATAAAAAACATAAATGATATGAGAATAGATGCAGATATGTGCAGAACGCTAAGTGGCCATATTACTTGGCTTTCATACTCAATAAACAATGCTCCAGTGTCCTATTGATAAATGCAGTTTAGTGTTCCGTTTGCAAGGTTTCCTGAGTATAGTGTACTGAGTTCTTCCAGCCACTCGTGTGAACCTGCCATACATTAATAAGGTGGGACGTGAGCCTTTCCATGCATAATGATGCACACAAATATGATGAAAGTTTCTATGAATCAAGGTGCCTATGGTTAGAAAGTAGTTGCTAAGAGTTTGAGGAGAGTTCACTTCGATGGGTAGAAGAAATGAGCATAAATGGATGTTTCTTGGCATTCACAACAATGCTGGGCTGTGATACAAACTATTCTCTTAGCTTCAAGAAGGAGACTGTATTGTTCAAAGTTCTCTTTCTTCATCTGCCATAAAACTGCTTTAGGATTCTTGAGTTACGAAGGTATCTATAAGAAAAGACAAAAGGTGTTAGGGTTTAGAGAAAAACAAAAATAAAATGAGTCTATTTCATAAAAATCTAATTCCTGAATTCTGTTAAGATGATGAAATCATAATAAACTAACTTTACTCAATTAGTATTACACACTCGATCAGTTACACAAAGTGGTGCAAATATATGAGGAACAAGAACAATGAAAGGAACATATAAAATTATTGTATTCCATGTATGCAAAATTTATACATCACCTCCCACAACTCATCAATTTTCAAAAGATTTTTTATTGAACATGCCTTGGATTCCATACACTTCATCTAGGGTCAAGGCTTCCTACTATGAGATCATCATTCATGTAGTAAGAGTTCCATATAATGTAAAGGACTTACCAGTTGCTTGTTGCATCCTTTAGTGGGTGCTGATCTTGGTGGGCCCCCTTTTGCTGTTGTCGTCTATTTTAGTCATTATTCTCTGTGGAGTGGCAAACACTTTTTGTCAGGATATTTAGAGTTGATGACAACAGTTCTATTTGTGCAAGGTACAGTTGACCAGCCATAACATTCATCCATGGCCATACATCTGAGTGCCATTTCTGTGAAGCCACTTCAGGGAAATAACATTGTTTCCTGATGATATTGTGTGCAGCGATAACTGTTATGTGATAGGATAAAAAACATAAATGATATGAGAATAGATTCAAATATGTACAGAATGCTGAGTGGCCATATTGCTTGGCTTTCATACTCAACAAATAATGCTCCAGTGTCCTATTAATAAATGCAGTTTAGTGTTCCATTTGCAAGGTTTCCTGAGTATAGTGTATTGAGTTCTTCCAGCCACTTGTGTGAACCTGCCATACATTAATAAGGTGGGATGTGAGCCTTTCCATGCATAACGATGCACACAAATATGATGAAAGTTACTATCAATCAAGGCGTCTAGGGTTAGAAAGTAGTTGCTGAGAGTTTGAGGAGAGTTCACTTCGATGGGTAGAAGAAATGAGCATAAATGGATGTTTCTGGGCATTCAGAGCAGTGCTGTGCTATGATGCAAACTATTCCCTTAGCTTCAAGAAGGAGACTGTATTGTTCAAAGTTCTCTTTCTTCATCTGCCATAACACTGCTTCAGGATTCTTGAGTTATGAAGGTATTTGCATGCCTTTCCTTTTTTCATGCTTAGAGTTATGGATTCCAGCAGTGATTGCTTGTTCAAACCAGACTTACTGAACCAGTACTGCTATAGTCTTGTATGTTGGTGTTACTGAGTGTGCATCTGCTAACAATCTCAGTTAGTTAATTTATAAAAAAAACCTAGGGTGGCCATTGCATCCACTTCTCAGATTCTCTAAACAAAAACTGCAAGGACATCAACTTGTCAAAAGACGATGGATTAAAGGATATTGGTTGACCAAGTTCTTGATAGTACACCTCCTTCAGTTGATGCTTTAAATGTACTAGATCATTAACTTCCTACTAGTCTTTATAGAAATGCCCTTAAGTTTTATCAATCAGTTCTCACACACCTATTATTATAATATTGTTTTTCATGCCTCTTTGGTATCTACTTCTCAGATTCTCTATACAAAAATTGTAAGGACATCAACTTGTCAAAAGAGTGTGGATTAAAGGATATTGGTTGGCCAAGTTCTTGATATTACACCTCCTTCAGATGATGCTTTAAATGTACTAAATCATTAACTTCCTAGCAATCTTTATAGAAATGCCCTTAAGTTTTATCAATCAATTCTTACACACCTATTATTATAATATTGTTTTGCATGCCTCTTTGGTATCTATTTCTTAGATTCTCTAAACAAAAACTGCAAGGACATCAACTTGTCAAAAGAGGGTGGATTAAAGGATATTGGTTGGCCAAGTTCTTGATATTACACCTTGTTCAGATGATGCTTTAAATGTACTAAATCATTAACTTCCTAGCAATCTTTATAGAAATTCCCTTAAGTTTTATCAATTAGTTCTTACACACCTATTATTATAATACTATTTTGCATGCCTCTTTGGTATCTACTTCTCAGATTCTCTAAACAAAAACTTCAAGGACATCAACTTGTCAAAAGAGGGTGGATTAAAGGATATTGGTTGGCCAAGTTCTTGATATTACACCTCCTTTAGATGATCCTTTAAATGTACTAAATCATTAACTTCCGAGCAATCTTTATAGAAATGCCCTTAAGTTTTATCAGCTGGTTCTTACACACCTATTATGATATCCACTACATTGTTGTGAATAGTCTTGAGCTTATTCATTCCTTCTTCCAACAAATCTACCCTTGGGTTAATGATTTCCATCCGGTCATCCAATAATGAGGCATTTGCCTGTCCAATACGCCTTCTTTACCTAATATATCAAACTCTATTTTTGACATCATGTCTAGGCAAGGAATTCTAAATAGTAGACCTACAAGTTTCCTCAAATTATTCCTAATTTAATTATATCTATAAGAAAGGACAAAAGGTGTTAGGGTCTAGAGAAAAACAAAATTGAAATGAGTCTATTTTGTAAAAATCTAATTCCTGAATTCTATTAAGATGATGAAATCATAATTAACTAACTTTACTCAATTAGTATTACACACTCGATCAGTTACACAAAGTGGTGCAAATATATGATGAACAAGAACAATGAAAGGAACATATAAAATTATTGTATTCCATGTATTCAAAATTTATACATTACCTCCCACAACTCATCAATTTTCAAAAGATTTTTTATTGAACATGCCTTGGATTCCATCCTACTCAATTGAATTTTAGTAATTGATTCATTACAACATGAACCAATTTGAAAACTTGGATATATAAAGAAAAACTAACTGCCAGAATTGACTAACTTAATGCTCTACTTCTATGGGTACCCAATTCATCTTGAAATTCCTCCAAATCTTTTACCGTGTGTCCATCTACTTTCACCTTGTCATGCATTGTCTTGACCCCCTTAATGACTTTAGAGCCATATTGTGATGTCCCAATATTAAGGCATTGTTTAAATTAAAGATTTAAATATCATAATAAAAGATGGAAGTCACTTCTGAAAAATACGGATAATTACATATTTAATACATATATAATATTATTCATATATATATAATAATTAATAAACAATATTAAATAATATTATATTTATAAAGGACAAATATAAATATATTTATATTATTATATTTGATAATTATAAATTAACAAATTCAAATATTATTAATAGTATATATATAATATTTAATTAAATAAATAATCAACGCAGTGCTCAAGTTGGAAGGCTACGATCTTATAATATGCAGCAATATGTTACCTTTAAATAAGACAAACAAATGCAATGATTAAAATATAATGAAAAGGCTATTATGAGACAAAAGGTGCAGTCAAATTTTATGAAGAGAAACATTTAAAAGTTGACCGTTCAAACAATAATATGCAGTAGTTAATAGTTATATATTGGCAATGATTGTAGTTTAAAGGGCTGCATATGTTATGGCAACAATCATATTAAATAAAGCCGAGAATTATTAAAAGAACAAAGGGCCACGATTAGGGTAAGGACATCATATTTGGGAAAAGATATGTCCCTTCATAAATATAGGATATATAAGAGACATATAGTTCCGAGTTTTAGGGGGAGAAGGAAAAAAAGATAAAATCATTCTGAGCATAGTTTTAAAGCAGACCTTGTATGACATATATATATAGAATTTGAAAAGAGATAATGTAGAGAATAATGGAGTAGTGATAGTGTACAAAGGAGAATGTATATGAGAAAGAGGAGGCATGCAATAACATAGATATATTCAGATGTGAAGAACTTTATACAAATACACGAATATTATATATATATATATAATTCTAAGAAGATGTGAGTGTGAGTGGGTAAGAAGGAAATGAATCAATCTATCTCATCTGACATGCACAACAGTGGATATAATAAGAAAGTTACATTTAATAATTGATAAGGGGAATCAACTCAGCAATCTCATTATGGAGGAGTATTTCAACGTATCATCAATTCATAAACAATCAAACCATTCAAATATAAATTCTAGCATATTGTTATTCAATTATTCAATTATTCTCTTGTTCTATTCTTCTATCATTATGTCATCCTATTCTATCATTCTATTATTCCACCATTCTATTATATCATTCTTTCATTCTACTCTTCTATCACTCTAT
The DNA here is from genome assembly GCA_027924645.1 of Cunninghamia lanceolata. Lineage (NCBI taxonomy): Eukaryota > Viridiplantae > Streptophyta > Pinopsida > Cupressales > Cupressaceae > Cunninghamia > Cunninghamia lanceolata. Next base: position 563,730 of record BSBN01001760.1, read on the forward strand.
ACCTCTATCATTCTATCTTTCGATCATTCTCTTCTTCTATTATTCTATCATTCGATTATTCTTCTATTATTCTATTGCTCTATTATTACATCAATCAAGTCAACTTAATTACACTCAGCAGACACTAATTATTAGTGATGGGTTTTCATTAACAAGACTATATCTTAGGAATTTGATACATGAATTATTGTTTACCATTAAATGTGAATGTGAAATAATATAAGATCTTTCATGTTTTTGTATGAATGTCATGATGAGGGAATTAAGGTGCCTACGAGGAGGGGAAACGGTGTTGGGATCATCTTCTAAGTACCCCACCCCATGGTGGATGGCTGAGGCCTGCCACATGTGGGCCAAGGGGGCATAAGAGGCTGCTCTTGGGTTTAGAAGGAGTGATTTCTGGGACACCCTGCTGTAGTTGCACTCCAACCTCCCATCATGGTGATTAATTGAGTCATAAGGAGAAGCATAATGGTTTTGATAAGGGGGACAGTGATAAGACACCTCACTAGGCACCCCACCCCATATGGATGGCAAGAGGCCACATGGGGCCAAGAGGGGTGAAGCACCTGCTCTTGGGCCTAGTGTAGAGGGTTTCTTGGGCACCCTATCAAACCATTTTGTTCTAGGAAGAGTGAATTAGAAACCTAAAAGATTATAATATATATTTATAACATTATAATTCTAAAACCCTAACCCTAAACTTGTGGGATTTGAATTTTTAAGGTAAAATTAGTATTGTAACAATTTGGGGACATTACAAGTGGTATCAGAGCATCTTTCCTGCCATCCTGTGTATGCTTTATGTGTATTCAAGTGTATACCTTGTGATTTATGTGTATTCAAATGTGTACTTTGTGGCTTATGTCTATTCGAGTGTATTCAAAGGTATACTTTGTGACTTATGTTCATATGAATACTTTGTGTATTGCGTGTGTTCACATGTATACTTCATACTCATGTGTATGCTTGATGACCTTGGGATGGTGATGGGTCCACGGTGTAGTATGGGATGCACCGAGTCCCATTCCCAATTGTCCGATGGTATACTTCATGACTATGTATTTGAGTGTACTTGTATTGAAGTATATACTCTATGACTTTGTATTTGAGTGCATATTCTATGACATGTATTTGCATGAGTTTGTAATTATATTTGAGTGTATACTTTATGACTTTGTAATTGTATTCGAATATGTACTCTATGACATGACTATGTATTTGATTGTATACTCTATGACTTTGTAATTGTATTCAAGTGTGTACTTTGACTTGACTATGTATTCGAGTGTATACTCTACGACTTTGTATTTGAATACATACTCTATGACTTGTATTTGCATGACTTTGTAATTGTATTTGGGTGTATACTCTATGACTTTGTATTCAAGTGTATGCCCTGTGTATTCAAGTGTATACTTTGTGAATTATATGTATCATATACCTTGTGGCTTATATTCATGTGTATACCTTGCGAAATATATATTCATTATGACTCATGTGTACACTTGGTGACTTCATGTATTCATATCTTGTGGCTTACATGTATTCATATTTTGTGACTTTGTGTATTCACTGGTGTGCTTCATGACTTATGTGCATGTCTCCTAAATGGTTCATGTTTCGTATGTATACTTTATGTATTATTTATATTCAAGAGAATATTTGGTGACTTATGTGTACATTTATAACTTGTATGTATACCTTACGACTCGTGTATACTTTGTGATGTATGTGGGTATACTTTGTGACTGACATATATTTCATGACTTACGTATATTCAAGTGCGTACTCCATGACTTTGTGTGTTCATTTGTATACTCTATAACTTTGTGTGTTTTATGACTTCGTGTATACATGTATTCAATGACTTTGTGTATTCAATTGTATGACTTCAGGTATACGTGTATTCAAGTGTATACTTTATGACTTCATGTATTCAAGTGTATACTCCATGACTTCTATGTTCAAGTGTATACTAATTGACTTATGTATGTTCAAATGCATACTCCATGAATTATGAATGTTCAAGTGCACACTTATGTGTATACTTCATATTTGTGTATTGTGTGCATATACCTTGCATGTTAAATGTATGCTTCATGCTTGTGTATTACATGTATATACTTTGTGTATTGAGTGTATTACATACCATCTTCATGCTTCATATACTATTTGTATTAAGCGTATAAGATTTGTATATGCTTCATGTATTATGTGTACTTATGCTTTGAGTTTTACGTGTATACTTCATATATCACATGTATGATTCATGCTTCATATATATTTGTGTGTGTATACTTCATATATCACATGTACAATTCATACTTCATATATATTTGTGTGTATACTTCACATATTCTATGTATCTACATGCTTCATATGTGTATACTTAGTGTATCACATGTACTTAAGTGAATGATTCATGCCTCACATGTACTTAGGGGTATACTTCACATAGGCATCATGCATTACATATAACTATGAGTGTGCTTTTGACAAGTAAACAAGAGAAACTTGTCTCGAACATCACTAATTCTTGTTGTTGAGAGATATTGGGGAATAAAAAATACACGAACAAAATGGAATGACAAATTACCTCATACTTGGGAACACTGACATTGATAGTTGGATTGAGACAAGCCTAACAACAATTCTTCCAAGAGATTGATGGTTTTAGAGGCGTCATAGCTTTAATTGCTTGAGGACAAGCAATTTTGGGTGGGGTGGATTGTGATGTCCCAATATTAAGGCATTGTTTAAATTAAAGATTTAAATATCATAATAAAAGATGGAAGTCACTTCTGAAAAATACGGATAATTACATATTTAATACATATATAATATTATTCATATATATATATAATAATTAATAAACAATATTAAATAATATTATATTTATAAAGGACAAATATAAATATATTTATATTATTATATTTGATAATTATAAATTAACAAATTCAAATATTATTAATAGTATATATATAATATTTAATTAAATAAATAATCAACGCAGTGCTCAAGTTGGAAGGCTACGATCTTATAATATGCAGCAATATGTTACCTATAAATAAGACAAACAAATGCAATGATTAAAATATAATTAAAAGGCTATTATGAGACAAAAAGGTGCAGTCAAATTTTATGAAGAGAAACATTTAAAAGTTGACTGTTCAAACAATAATATGCAGTAGTTAATAGTTATATATTGGCAATGATTGTAGTTTAAAGGGCTGCATATCTTATGGCAACAATCATATTAAATAAAGCCGAGAATTATTAAAAGACCAAAGGGCCATGATTAGGGTAAGGACATCATATTTGGGAAAAGATATGTCCCTTCATAAATATAGGATATATAAGAGACATATAGTTCCGAGTTTTAGGGGGAGAAGGAAAAAAAGATAAAATCATTCTGAGCATAGTTTTAAAGCAGACCTTGCATGACATATATATATAGAATTTGAAAAGAGATAATGTAGAGAATAATGGAGTAGTGATAGTGTACAAAGGAGAATGTATATGAGAAAGAGGAGGCATGCAATAACATAGATATATTCAGATGTGAAGAACTTTATACAAATACACGAATATTATATATATATATATATATATATATATATATATATATATATATATATATAATTCTAAGAAGATGTGAGTGTGAGTGGGTAAGAAGGAAATGAATCAATCTATCTCATCTGACATGCACAACAATGGATATAATAAGAAAGTTACATTTAATAATTGATAAGGGGAATCAACTCAGCAATCTCATTATGGAGGAGTATTTCAACGTATCATCAATTCATAAACAATCAAACCATTCAAATATAAATTCTAGCATATTGTTATTCAATTATTATATTATTCTCTCGTTCTATTCTTCTATCATTATGTCATCCTATTCTATCATTCTATTATTCCACCATTCTATTATATCATTCTTTCATTCTACTCTTCTATCACTCTATAACTCTATCATTCTATCTTTTGATCATTCTCTTCTTCTATTATTCTATCATTCGATTATTCTTCTATTATTCTATTGCTCTATTATTACATCAATCAAGTCAACTTAATTACACTCAGCAAACACTAATTATTAGTGATGAGTTTTCATTAACAAGAATATATCTTAGGAATTTGATACATGAATTATTGTTTACCATTAAATGTGAATGTGAAATAATATAAGATCTTTCATGTTTTTGTATGAATGTCATGATGAAGGAATTAAGGTGCCTACGAGGAGGGGAAACGGTGTTGGGATCATCTTCTAAGTACCCCACCCCATGGTGGATGGCTGAGGCCTGCCACATGTGGGCCAAGGGGGCATAAGAGGCCGCTCTTGGGTTTAGAAGGAGTGATTTCTAGGACACCCTGCTGTAGTTGCACTCCAACCTCCCATCATGGTGATTAATTGAGTCATAAGGAGAAGCATAATGGTTTTGATAAGGGGGACAGTGATAAGACACCTCACTAGGCACCCCACCCCACATGGATGGCAAGAGGCCACATGGGGCCAAGAGGGGTGACGCACCCGCTCTTGGACCTAGTGTAGAGGGTTTCTTGGGCACCCTATCAAACCATTTTGTTCTAGGAAGAGTGAATTAGAAACCTAAAAGATTATAATATATATTTATAACATTATAATTCTGAAACCCTAACCCTAAACTTGTGGGATTTGAATTTTTAAGGTAAAATTAGTATTGTAACAATTTGGGGACATTACACATAGGTAAACATGTCATCCATCCATTGCTTCGTAGAAGATGTCATACACTTCACTTCATCTAGGGTCAAGGATTCCTACCATGAGATCATCATTCAAGTAGTAAGAGTTCCATCTAATGTAAAGGACTTACCAGTTGTTTGATAAATGTATTCAATTGGTCAATTTTTCCTTTAGTTCTTGTTTGGTCTTCTGATCTTTGTCCATTTATGACACCATAGCATAAATAATAGCTTGCATATGCTAGATGTCTACCTCCCTAGTTTACTTACCTAAGTTAATTTTGGAGATCTAGTAGTTTGGTGGAAATAACTCTCTATCATCCTTATCTACCAAGGGTGTGGCAATTTCTACAATCCTATATCTCGAGGCATCTGTGATTATGGAAGATAGTGTTATGGGTTTTATTATTTGTTAGTGGCATGTACAACATGGTAGAAATGGTAGAGAAATATATTGAAATTATCTTTACAATCCTCTTCTTATTCTTTTGAATATTAATGTCCAACCATGTAGGCACAAATGACATTATTTAACTGAGGAGTTTGTAGTTGGTCTACTTCAATTTGGATTGATTTCTCTTCATTTGTTTTCTCTTAATCTTTATTTTGTTTTTCTTCTTGTAGCTCTTGTTCCATGTCATTGATTATCTTTTGTTCCTCCCTCATCAAAGAATTATCCTTTTTCTAGATTATCTTGTTCTTAGATTGTGTCTTTTCTCCCACTTGGCTTTGTTCTTAGATGGCAGAGGAGGAGGAGGAGGAAGCTAATCCAGAGGAGGCTAATGTGGAGGAGGAGGCTGATCCAAAGGAGGCTGATGTGGAGGAGGAGGAGGCTGATCCAGAGGAGTCTGATGCGGAGGAGGAAGAGGGAGATCAGGTAGCAGAGATGTAGTGGATGCGATTACGAATTCAAGAGTTAGAGGGTCAGTTGGCACAACTGACAGGTGAGCGGGACAGAGCAATTATTAGAACTCAGAGGATTGAGAAATGGACTATAGAGTTCATGCCTATAGCTAGTGGGCCTACTGCTGAGTCAAAGCATAAGGGTCCTACATGGTTGAAACCCATTTGGAGGCCATGATGTACTTTCTGATCGAGCCTGTGAGCTCTAGTTTTTGATTGAGCCCACAAGCTCCATTTTTACTATGACACTTTTTTGATAATGATCTCTTATTTTCTATATGCACGTGATGTGATGGATGTATGCGATACACTTTTTTATGTTATGGTTCCATGTTTATGCTTTATGATTTATGATTCATGATGAGATGATGCAACCCTATTTATCATGAATTTTATGTGATGATGTTTATGATGTGATTTATGATGTGACTCATGGATGCACATATTGAGATGGTACTATATGTTTATGTGGTGGTACTTTATTTCTGTGTGATACTTATATGTGTACTACATGGATGTAGATATGTATGTGTTAGATGTTTTACATGATAGATGTGGATTGCATATGGATGATGATTCCATATGTTATGATGCAATATGAATGATCTAACATTATGATAATATTTACGATAGTTATGGTGTTATGCTTATGATGGAATTTATATGATGGACCAACATGTGTATGCATCCACTTTTTTTTAATGGTGTCATTTATTTCCTTATTAGAACCTCAATCATAGTTGCTGAGGAAGGGCAAGAACCCAGAGATGTAGAGGCCTTGTTTAGAGATTAAGAAAACCATTTTTATGTGATAATAGGTTATGACGTGAATCAAGACCAATGGTGCTTTTCTTTTTTTATTTGCACCTCAGTAGGCTATCCATATTGCCTCATTGAATGGGAGGGTAAGCTATTAGTTTTGGCATCAAATTCCACAAGTTCCACCCATCACCGCGATCAAAAAATTACATGTGCCTATAGTGAGGGTGATGCGCATTTTGTGTTCTGGATATTGGATACAGAACAAAAACTTTAGACATGAGAATGAGAATTGGATTTATCACGAGCTTCACCATTCCTGGTAGGTATCTACAAGCGGTGGTGTGGTATGGTTGGAAAATGGTTACAATTCTGTCATAGTTTACCAAATGAAGAACAGGCACTACTCAACTCATAAAATTTCTTCTTACCAAATGAAGTTCTTACCTCTGCAGAAAAGACTAAAACTTGTTTTCAAAATTTCCATATATTGCTGATAAAGTTTGATTCATAAAATTCTATTGGGCCATCAGTAGTTGTAGTGCCCCTCACCTCGTCGTCCATCAAATTGGTGTTTGCTTAGATTTTGTGATAGTGTCTTAGATCGTAGATGATGGATCTCTTGTTATCTTGTTACTTCATTATGAACCTGATTTTTATGATAGCAATTGTTGATGTTGGATTCTGTGTTTTTATGCTTTACAATTTGATAAATAAATTAGATGTTACAGATGTTTTGATGTTAATTGCGATATTGGATTGTAGAAGGATTGAATGTTTTATGTTGTTGATTAATATCGGATACCTTGTTCAACGTAGTTAATTGTTTATTCATAAACGTGAATGGAACAGTGTTGTATTACTCGCTCTCGAGTACCCTACCCCACTGCGATTTCCATTCACTATAGGACTGTATGTGGATTTATATCTTGAATGTTTAACCGTGCGTTGTTGCAGGAATGCAGGTACTAGGCATCGACTCCACCTGATTACAAGTCTGAGCGTGCCTTCGCCAATGGATTAGTTGTTGGAGTTAACGTGAGGTCCCATGTCAGTGTGGTCTGGTTGTCAGTTTATCCTTTTGGTCATTATTTGTCATTTGATCATGATTTGTGGACAAGTAATATTGCACCTTGGAGTCTAATTAGGTCCGAAGGGGTCTAAGTGTGTAAGGTGTCGTTGTGCATTAAATAGAATCATATTACGGAAAGTATAATGTTGATAATATTGAGTCGATAGTTGTTAATTATTGTTGTAAATAAATTATTATTTTAATAGAAGTATTATTGTTAAATAAAGATTGTAAGAGGTTTTGTATTATTTAATATAATAATATTTACAATAAATATTTAAATAAATGAAATAGTTGTAAGTCATGTTGTAATTAGTGATTTACAACTAAATTAATAAAATAAATTAATATATAGTTGTACAATTATAGATTATTGTTATAACTTTATTAAATGCTATATGCTTGGTCGGCTATAAAGCCATTAAATGTTGTCGGGAATTATGTGTTTTCATTTAAAAAAATGAAATACAATAAAATAAATAAAGAACTTCTTTGGGATTATTAAATTAAATAAACAAAGGAGGGAGATGCACGGGATCGCGTGCCCAGTTCCTTGGACGATAGAAGGGATTGTGTTATAAAAGAAAAGCTTGTAGAGGCAAAGGGAGGGCATTGCAGGTAGAAGCAGAAAGAAGAAGACTGGAGAGAAGCTTGGTCTGTGACAGTGGGAACGGCTTCCTCGATTTGACGCCGCAGCCAGGTTCCTTTAAATGCATAGTTCCTTTCCTCTAAATTTTGAATCTGCAGGTGTTGATTGTTTCCTTGATTCTAAATAGATTGTCTTGGTCGATCTTTGCACGATCTTGGTTTTTGATTTGAATGGTACGGGCGTTTGGGATGCGGATTAGCCTCTGGGCTGGGATTCGGCATTTGTAGCATAGATGGGGTTCTTTAGTGATTGATAAAGAAGAAATGCTGCAGATTTACTCCTTACCGATTTACTGTAAATTTCTTCCAAATATTGTGAATACTTAAATGATAGGAAATCTCTTCTTTAATATGGCTTGGAGGGAATGCGGATGGTCATTTTGATGAGTGGTTTCAAAAGATCGTATTTCTGATGGTTTGATTAGAACGCATTTGGGTTTTCCTGTGAAGGATAGTGTTTTAAAGCGTCCAACTACAATTGTGTGTTTTTTTACACTTCTATACCTAGTTATCTTTATATGTATAGATGATGATGGCGACGACAACTTATAATCTTCATACTGTAGAGCTCATCAAAATGTATCATTGAGTTATACAAATTCACTGTTCTCTGACTTAGTTGTACAACGTATCATAAGGGAGTTGCTCTTGTTGTGTTTGCCATTCTTTCAATCCATGTTACCCAACTCTCCATAGGCGAAACTGTTATTCTCAGGATTGTTTCCCCACACTCTATCTAAGGTAGTTATCATTCCCACCAACCGTAGAAAAACTCTCCATGGTTAGGCGTTAGATCTTCTCAAGATCTCAGCAGCTAACAATCTTCAGTAGCAGATCTTGGAGGTTTCTAAACAATACACAGTCCTTTCACTAGCAACACCAATCCAACCTTTCGTCGACAGAGAAACATTCAATCCATAGCATTGCTTATTGGCGGTACTTGTTCATTAGAGGCAAACTTTGACTGGCAATTTCTAATCGCCAGATCTCCAAATCCATTTTGCGGAGACCACTGAAACCCTTATTCAGTGATCTGAGCAGTCTAATCAATTGACGGCTTAGCAGTTCTAGCGGTCTGCAGCAAATCAAGTGGCTTAAACATTTTCAGTGGCCACCATATAACCGCCACCAACAGTTTATTCACTGGGCGGCGATTCAAATAACCCGGCATCTCTAAATCTGTGGACCGGCAATCTTAATATACTCCAAGATTTGACGGTCCCGACGGCAGTGTCTCATTTGGAGGCGATCTATAGGAAAAGGCTTACGGCTTATATCCAATAAAAGAAATATCTTTCAATAAAACAAATCTCTCATTTAGTATGTTTAACTGGTCATCAATACTGCGTGCCACCACATTCCGGGTGCAAGTTCTGCTCTATCATCATACAATGGAATGACTCTTTCCATAGCTTGATTATAAAAAATGCCACCAGATCAACCGACATCTCTGGATATTAAAAATGTATTTTTGCATTTACAAGGTTTGATGAATAGATCCTCGTCAGCTATTGCTGTTGGGAACTGTACAAATCTGAAAGTGGAAGTAAAAACAAAATTATTTGTTAGCAGAATAGATGAATAACAATGATATTTCCAGTTGAATGAACCATACATTACGTCAGATTCAAGAACAAAGCAGCAGCCTAATCTTACTTCATATTTGAAATCACTGCATGAACTCTAATTGCCATTGCAGTACTATCACCAGTAGCAACCTGTTTAAGCTCCGCATAAAGCCGTTTCATTGAAAAGTTTCTAGGAAGCTGTTAAGGTATACAAATGACTGTTTTTAAAACCTGACCCCATTTTCCTTCATCAGCATACAATCTATCTCCGAATAATACAACATAAACAATATTGTTTTCAGATATTATAATTGAAAATGTTCTGGTAGCATGTAGGCATTTGATGCTGTGGAATTAACACGTTAGATGAAATAAGTAGATTAAAAGAATACCTGTGAAGCGCAGGAGTTATTTGCTGAGGATTGTTTGGCATAGAAGACATGTCCACAAGTGTGAGTAATGTAGATTCCAGTGTGATTGACCTGAGCAGTGACGACGAGGATTCACTTCAGGAGAAAACTCCAACAGAAATACCTTTGCAATCGTCTATGGGAAATTTAAAATAAGTGCTCTGAAAATTTGTGTGATATACAAATAGAACAGCCAATTTGTGCCCAGACAGTTCAACATGTTGCATTTTCAAGATCAGCTGGTCATGAATTCGACTGGTATTACAAAGATACCAAACCTAACCTTGACAATAGGATTCAAAGAACCCTGCCATCTGTATCTTTAGCTAAGGAACAACATGAAAGTGGAGTATAATGGGATTCCTTGTGATGCTGTGGTGTCAACCTGCGGTTCAACATGTGAGAAGATGCTGCGATGTTCTGTTCATAGATGTCCAGATCGATGCCACTCAGGTCCTTGTGTTGATACTTGCCTAATTTCTACTATAAGTTCTGTCGATGTGGCAGCTCTAGAGAAGAGTCCCTTCACATTCAACTCTCCATCCACTTCATTACGGTCAATTCTCCATGCAGGTCATTCCAGTAAATGGTTTGGTTTTGAGATCTGTCTATGCTCCAAATTTTGAATATTTCTTGCTCAATTGATTTCTTAATAGTTATATGTCAAATGGTGTACCCTATATTTTATTCTATTAAGCCAGCCATTTATGTATTGATGGAGATGCTTGAAACTCGTCATTGTATTCTAGGGTAGTTGTGCTTTCTTGTATGCATTTCTTTGATTGGCTTAGATTAACCCTAAGGAATGTTATTATTATTACCATTATATATTATTATTATTATTATTATCATTGTTGTTAGTATTATGATAATAATGAAGATTATTATTACTATTACTATTATTATCATTATTAATACTAATTTTATTATTTCAAAAGTATAGTTGATTGTTAAAAGTCAAATAAAATTGGGAATTTAAAATAATGTTGTCATTATGTATTTGATTAGAAGGAAATCGTTCTGATTATATATTATGGTTGATGTAATTTAATTTAGATTGACATTGGTTTTAATATGGTTTCTTCATTTTGTTAAGATAATGGATTAGGTATATGATTATTGTATTGGAAATTTGATTTAAAGGTATTAGATAATTAGTTAGTGTGAATAGAAATTGTATGAAATAGTCAAGGTGTAAGTTGTTAAGGGTTCATTCCCAGAGGCCAAGGTTGTTGTGTTTCGACTTCATGTAATGTGTTGATAAGTGTTCTGAGTTATTGAAGTCATGTCGCCTTTTGTCATGTATAAGGAATTTGGTTATGGTGTAGTGGAAGAATGTAAATATTCTGAATGCATCGTGATGAGTAGAAAGGCTCTTCATGAATGTTATGATTTATTTGTTTGGGATGTTGTGTTGGATTAGACAATGGGGAGACGTCGGTATTCATGAAAAAGTATTTTTCTTATGAGTTACTTCATTGGAAGCCATGGAAAATGTATTAAGAGTATGTCCTTGTAATTGAGATGATATGCAAGAAGGTGAATGCCTTGCATTAATTACATGTATATGTTCATATCAGAATAATGGTTATGCAAGATGGTTAATGCCTTGCATGGTTTATGTATCATCGTCGTTATGATGATGTTTGCTATGTTTGTTGAGTAGGGTCTTCTAGATGCAGGTAGGGGAGTGGCTTTCAACGTGGGGCTGGCGCCCAAAGTGGCAGTCAGGATAACCCGTTGGAAGTAGATTAATCAAGTGATAACCTAAATAATGAATTAGGGGGTTGGGTAGTTAAGCACACTAAACAAGATAAGTGGATGCCTCACTCATGGCTCAAGTGCTTGTTTAGGCTTGAGATGAGATGAGAAGGCCTGGAATGGCAAGATCAACTACCTTGTCCTCACGAAAGGTATGTTGATTCCGCATGAGCGTTGTATGGGGGTCGGGAGTCGGGAGAGGCTACCAGGACAACCCAAGATGGGGGCCGGGGCCTAGGAAGGCTCACCAGGACAACCCATGACAAGCCATGTGATGACACTTCTCCCTACTGCAGTCTAGCATTCCCTAGTTGTACTCTCCCCATTCGTTATGTGTTGCCTCTGGAAGTTCAGTTCATTTAAGTTCTATTGTGTTGTTTATGTTATTGCCATGTGTTGTATTGGCGTTTGGTCGTCCTTTGTTTATGTTAGTCATGTCTACCTGACTGTTATTGTTTGGGACCTCATGTTAACTCCTAGCTCGGGGGGTGGACCTTAGGGTTCCACATGGTCGGGTGGAAGAGCTATTTTATCCATTGGTTATCCTTTGTCAAGTTCATATGCAGAAAAGATTTATTCTAGATGGTTGTACTTGTCCCAGTTGATGAAGATGTATGTGTATAACCTTGTACCAGATTTGTGTAACAGATCATTCATAATGTATGTGATTCTAATGTAGTCTGAAAATGGCAATGTAATGATGTACTTATGAGTAAGGAAAGCATTTCAGTTATTCAATTATGCATTGGATTCGAATCAGTTACTGATGTTTGTTAAGTTATGTTAGTTGGTTTGTAAAGTAATGCAGCCTTGTATCCTTAGAGAATATGTTGTAATTAGTTATGTTAACATTACTTGTTATCTTAATCATTTAAAAAAAAAAAATTTCCCTGTTTCATATAGCATAAGTGTGTATTCTTTAAGGTGTTCAAGGCGGGCGTTACAGTAGTGTGCTGGTATTTTAGTCATGGTATCAATGGATTGGTCTCAGATGATTAGTCCTGTGATAGATAAGATCAACGTTGAATGAGAACTTGAACACAATAATTTTTATGTGGTATGTCGACAAAGCTTTAGTAGTTTGGATTATAGATATCATACCCAAATGTAATAGACCTAGTTGCAACGAGGATCATACAGAGCAGCGTGGAAAGAGTAAGAAGCCTAAAGATTCTTATCCGATTGGAAGTTAACAAAAGTGTATATATATATAAAGTAAACTTAATTTTTGTTGTCTACACTAGTTTATGATCTAAGGTCATTAAATGCATTAAAGTTGAGATGTAATCTAATACCTTTCTTATACAAGGTTTAATATAATGGGTACATTTTATTCTTTCTCAATGTGAGAGCATACAATTGAGGAGGTGATGTGCACAGTATCTGAGATCTACATTTAAAAAAAAAAACTAGGGCTTATAAATGTATATGCATCTAAGGTGAGGATTATTGAGACAAATATGGAGAATTGAGATGAAAATCAAAATAAATGTTGAACTTGATTTTAATCTAAATTTTAAAAAGCTAAAACTTTCATAAAGAATTAGAAAATAGAATAAATATTGATCTAAATGTTGGAAAGACATATGCATGATTTAGGAATGCCAAATTTATAAATATTAAAATCTACATAAAACCATCATTTCATTTAATTTATATTTATTTCAGTCCAAAGGGATGACTAGTACTAGTTTTAAAATGCTTAGTAATGGATTCCATTTTTTATATTTTTGGATTCCATTTTTTCTATTATTGGATTTCAAGAATGTAATTACTAGACTCTATTAGCTAAATTATTGGATTTCCTAATTGGTGTTTTAAAAATTAACATTATAAATTTCTAATTTCAATAGTAAATAAACATTTTAATTATTTAGATTGTAACTTCTAATAATTTATTCTCCCATTTAGATTATTTATAATTTATCAAAAGAATTGTTAAATTATATGCGGGTTCTATAGGGACCCACTCCCTTAGAAAAAAATAAATTACAAATATGACATTATAATAAAATAGGAAAAACAAAGGTTTTCTAAGAACAAAACATGACAAACACTAAAAATCTCACATAACCCCTTACTAGATCAAGAAATATGAATAACCATAGATGTCCAAACCAAACCATATCAAAATGGAGTGATTGACCTTCACAAAACTAGTTCATTGTTGGGATCTCATCCCCAATTGATGGGGGAGATTTAATTCATTATATACCTTATTTTGTGTGTCCTCGAGTTTTGAGTCTAGAAGATCCATTTTTGGGTTTGTGGTTTGTGATGGACTCTCAAAAATTATTTCAAATTTAAATCAAGGAATGTCAACCTCATCCCCACCTCTCAAGGCTATGTTAACCACCCCATCTTTCTTTGATCAACACAAAACATGTCACAAATAATATGGGTTGTTTTGGAACACTTAAACTTGATAAGACATATAGAGAAGATCACACTAAATTGAGAGGATTAGTCTTGATCCTAGAAGAAAATAAAAACAAATAAAAGGTGCTAGATTTATTTATTTCAAAGTGTATGTTAAAATAGATCAAATTAAGACTTATTTAGAATAACTAAATGAGCCTAATCTATAACTAATTAACCTACACACAAGAGCTAGGACCAACAACAAGCCAGGAGACTAGCACTTGGAAATAGAAAGTGGAAACAAACACATGCAAACTAGGAAAAGGAAACTTGCAGTAGGAAAATATGGTATTTTGCACTTGATAGAATTAAGAACCATGAAGAAGAAATACTAAGAATGTTGTAAAGGATTTACTAAATAAATTTGGAGATGGTCAAAGTTGTCTTATGGAAAATGAGTGAGTTGGTGATTAAGTATGGGGAATTGGTTCTTTTGTGTCTAATGATTGCATAGTTAGAATTGAAGATTCTAAAACTCATCGAGAATCTAGATTTACAAATCTCTTATAAAGAATTTTTACATATAAAAAGTAACTGAGAAAATACGAGGGTAAAAATAAGATAAATGCACTATAATTGCAAACCATAATCTAATTGTAACCCATAATAGAATTTAGTAAAAATAGAAAGTGGAGAATAATAAATGATCAAAATAACATGGAGGAGTTTCTTAGAAAGTTTTCAAATCTTGAGAGTGATACTTTTACAATTTCTAGTGGGTCTAAATTTTTAATTGAAGCTTCACCATGAACTACAATCATATTTTAGTTAAGCACCTAAAAAATAAGAAACTTGCAAAAGAAAGTTTTAAGGAGGAGCCTACCTTAGTCAACCCCCTTGTGGGTTTTCAACAAAAATCCATAAACACAAACTGATTCAAAATAAATGTAATCAAACTATGGCGATAGAAATTAGAGGATATAACATGGTTAATAAAGAGTGAAACACACAAAACCGAATGGTAATAGGAAAAATCCTAGGAAGTGGAAATAAGGGAAACAACGGTAGGAAAAGGAAAAATAGATGAATAAGAAGGCTTGTGAGAAAAATGGTTGCAAGGGATGATGGGAGGATGGGAGTATGCAAAAATGGATGAGGGAATGGGGATCCAAAGGCTAGGGGAGATGGAAATTAGATAGTATAATGGTATGCAAAGAGAGGTAAATGGTGTTAAAGGCTACTTCATGAACCAAAAATGACTCCAAAAAGAATCCATTCATAGATCCAAAACAGAAGAAAGGCTCCAAGACACTCCAAGCTCCAAGCTATAGTAGAAATATCCAAGAAGATGATGCAATATAATAACATGTAAGGATAACAAGATTGTGGATAGGTGAAATGAGAGGAAGAGGGGTCTATACAGATATTTTCATAGTGTTTTTAGGCAAGTGATCAACAAAAAATATTATACGTGAATAATCAATAATCGACCACCAAAATGAAGTGAAGATGTGCACAAAAAACCTAGGGGAGAGACAAAAATTAAATGATATGCGTTAGAATAACGATTAAAAGGATAGGATAAACACAGGGCTTCCATAAAGGTCAAAAATGCATGAAAAGGGGATACTCAAGCACATAGGGATACACAAATGCTCAACAACACTAAGCTAGGTGTGAACAAGGGTAAAACAAGGCTAAGAATATACACAAATGGTAACACCTAAAATGAGTTCAAAACATGATAAAAGATTTTACAAGGTATGCAATTTATATTATTATATATCCTTAGGAAATAGTAACATGTTTGTTATATGCCTTAATGTGTATAATTTATTAAGCATCACTAAGCTTATTGTGGATGTCTTTAACTCTTAGAAAAGTTTTATCTTTGGAAAAAAAATTATTAAGCATCACTAATCTTATCATGGATGCCTTTCACTCCTGGAAAAGGGTTATCTTTGGAAAATAATTGAAAAATCTACAAGTTCTGTAATTTGATCTTGCACTAATATCTAAGTGTGGGTGCCAAGTTGTATTGAATTTTCTTATGTGAATAAAATTGTGTTGTTGAAATTATTCCATTCTATCTCTATTCTTTGTATCCTATGTGTATATTGAACCATGTTTCTTTGTTTGACAACTAGTCCTTCATTAGACACTTGGTCCTTTTCCTTACATCAATTTTTATAGCACCTATTATAGTTTTGTCTAGGACCCCAATTTTGTATTAGATGGAAATTTTGATATGGTTTGGTTTGGACATCTATGGTTATGAAATAGAGACCCCCTTCAAATGCTTTGTTGCGATCCGTTGTGCAATTGAAGGTAACCATAAAATAATTATTTTCCAAAAGCATAATCTCCATCTCTCCCTCCAGCATCGAAGTCCATTGGGCCCATGAATCAAGAAATTGTAACGAAACCCGCATCCCCATAAACTTGCACAATAATGAATGCTTCGAATAATATTCAATATCTTCTGCAATCATCTCGAGTGGAATAACTAGCTTCGGTCTCTCCTTACAAAGCTCTAGACATCCATTGATTTTCAAATTTTGGGAACCACTAGACGAGCCTAATTCGACAAACCATGGATCTGACAAAAATAAATTGTTATCAAATACTTTTGCAGCCTGAGACGATGACTTAGCACCCACTATCGTATGAAAATCCATTGAAGAAGGGGCCCCAGACAGTTCACCTCAGGCCATGATAATGCGCTCGCCCCAAAACAGGCATGCAAGCCCATAATCCACCAAAAAGAACAAATCCCATGCAACAATCACACCCCTCAGAGAACACAAGCCATTGCCAGGACCCCACACACCCCATGATACAATGTCAAAACATGTGATGAGATGACCTTGAGGTATGGTAGTCCTTATGCAAGGAAGCATTTATTCTTTCCAATGCATAGGATGTCTTTGATTCACACCCAATCAAATCCCAATCACACACAAGGAACCTAGTTGCCCCAGTCATTTTGCCAAGACAAACCACAAACGTAAATCAAAGAAAAAGGTCCCGCTCTGTCCTTTCTTCTCTTCATCACTTAGGGACTGCCTTGAGAAGCATTAGAACGAGACTGCAAAACAAATAAGACATACGAGACCCAGAGTCAACAACCATGTAGATCATTCGTTGACTGTGTATGTGTTTGTTTTATTGATTATGATAAGGTTGAATAATGCCTGGTTTCAGGATAGGAAGCATGTCATATAAGATGTTAAGTTTGGTTTCGGCAATGCGACCACCTGTATAAGGCAAGTGATAAGATTGTGACATCTCATATAAGACATGTAGTTTGGTTTTGAGAATGCCACAAGTTGTGAGATGATTGGCATGTGATGAATGATGATGTCTGAAAGATGAAACACGTCGTCTAAGGTGTAAAGCTTGGTTTCAACTATGCCCCATTCTATTGTAAGACATGTAGTAGTTGATAAAGATTGTTAATAGTGATGTTCATTTATCACTATTAGAATGATTCATGATGATTTCTTGGTTGATTTGATAAGCTATCTTGCTGATGTTTGGGGTTGTTTTTCTTGTGAAAGACTGACTATTTTGGTCTGATCAAGGTGTCCATCTCACCAAAGGATGAATTATTATGATAGATGACTCAATGGGCCATAAGTAACCGACCTAATGTCTCATGGGCTTATCAGAGATGGCCTTGCTTATATGGAAGTGCAGAGACAACATAGTTTGACCAAGTGGACTCTTGTGTGACCTAAAACCTAAGGGGGGGGATGCCTCGGGGGCTCATTAGAGATGACCTTGCATACATGAAAGCTCAGAGGTGATGTAGTTTGACAAGGTGGTTTTGACATAGTTTATTACTTGGGGTTTTTGGTTGGTTATTTGATTTTTTGTGATTTTTGATGTTTTCGATGTTTTTGGACTTTTGGGAATAATTGATGTTTTTGAGTTTTTGGGATTATTTGATGTTTTTGGATTTTTGAGAATATTTGATGTTTTTGGGTTTTTGGATATTTTTGGATTTTGAGAATATTTGATTTTTTTTAAATTTAAAAATATTTGATTTTTTTTTAAATTTTGGGGAATATTTGATTTTTTTGGATTTTGAGAATATTTGAAAGGTGTCCTACAATACCGTTTTTTAAGATCAGGAATTGCCCCCAGTCAGGTATAGGACAAATTCATGACCGAGACAGGATGGGGATGGGATGATAACAAAGTGTTCAGGAAAGTCAGGAAGATGCTAAATGTCAACTTATTTCTAGGCCATGAAAAGGACAATGTGGTTTATGATGGGATATGACATGAATTATGGTGTGAATTATGTAGGATTTATTGTGGAAAGTGAAAAGACAAGATAGAGTTATGGTAGACAATGGAGCCAAGACCAATTACACATGGCACCTGCTTGCTAGGTTTTCACCATGGTACTTATCCAAAGTGCTACCGAAGTGGTTTTCACTTTTGGACATATTATTTCTCTTTACTATTTTTTTGCTTTTTTGCTTTTTTAATTTTTGGCATTTTTTTTGGCACTTTTTAATTTTTTTTATATTTTCTGACTTAGGTATAATATCTTTGAAGGTGCATGTTGTTGATTGGCTCTGGTAGCAGTTCACCTTCAAGGGTAACAAATTGATATGCTCTCGATCCATACGTAGCCGTGATGATATAGGGACCTAACCAGTTTGGTTCAAACTTTCTCAACTTCTATTCCATTTGTTTCTTGGGGTTCTCTTTTAGGATCAAGTCTCCAATATTGAACAGTCTAACTCTAACCCTCTTGTTATAACTGCATCAAAAATGGTTATGATACACTTGCAAGTGTACCAGGGCATTCTACCTTCTTTAATCTAGTAGCTCGAGCTCATGTAGTCTAGATACCCTATAGTCTTTGTCATCCACAAATTGCTTTAGTGATACTCTCAGGGAAGGTAAATCAACCTCTATGGGCAGGATGGATTTGGAAACATAGATAAGGGAGTATGACATGGCTCTGGTGGGAGTGAGGATTCTGGTGCGGTAGGCCCACAAGGTGAGATTGAGTTGAATATACCAGTCATGGCTAGCATCATTAAGAGTCTTCTTGAGGATTTTTATAATGATTTTATTTGACGCCTTGGTTTGACCGTTGCCTTGGGGATAATATGGAGTGACAAAATGGTGTTGGATGTGGAATCTTTCACATAGTTCATGGATGTCTTGATTTTTGAAAGGGTGACCATTATTCGTGACAATATGATGTAATTGAGGATGACTTTAGCAATCTGTTTGCCGGTGATGTATGTCATGGGGATTGCCTCAATTGACTTTGTGAAATACTCAGTGGCAGTGATGATGAACTTGTAGCCATTGACAGAGTTGGGATGGATTTTGCCCATGATGTCAAGTCCCCATTGAGAGAATGGCCATGGAGATGTAAGTGGTTGCAAGTCTTGAGCAGGTGCATGCACAAGATCTCCATGTATCTGACACTGTCTGCACTTTTTGAGTGGTATGCATATTTTTCCATGGTGGTCCAATGGTATCCAACTCTTATGATCTTTTTGGCTAGTGTAGGACCACTAGAGTGAGCTCTGTATATACCTTCATTTACTTTGTGTAGGGCCATTTGTGCTTCCTCGGTGTCAAGACATCATAGGAGGGTATTGTCAAATCTGCGGCGGTAAAGGGTGTCATTGATGATGACATATTAGGCAGATTGGTGTACAAAGGATTTACGATGATTCGAGGATAGGTCAGGTGGGAGGATTTGGTCATGTAGGTATGTGTAAATGTCATGATACTAGGGAGATGTGGTACCGACGATTTCACATACTAGCTCTGATTTAGGGACGTCAAAGGTGGGGACCAACAATTGTTCCACCAAGAATTCAAATTGAGGCACATTTTTTAGGATATCCAAGAGAGATCCTATTGTACCCATTGCATGAGCTGCTCTGTTCTGAACCCTAGGAATTTGATCTAAGACCACTATGTCAAAATAGAGTCTGAAGCTATCAACCATTCTCTTATATGGCATGAGTTTTTCATCTTTTGTGTCATACTCATTGTTGACTTGCTTGATGATGAGCTGTGAATCTCCAAAGACTTGTAATTTCTTGATCTTCCAATTGATGGCCATACATAATGTAGTGAGCAATGCCTCATATTCAACAATATTATTTGTACAAGGAAAAGCTATCCGAAATGCTTTAGGGATGGCATCTCCTTGAGGAGTGATGAATAGAATTCCTGTGCCTGAGCCATGATTTGTGCAGGAACCATCAAAGAATAATGTTCATGTTCTGGGAACTTTCAAGGCAAAGATTGATTCATCTGGAAAATTTGCAACCAAAGGATGATTCGTTGTTGTGGGTGCCTTTGCTAATTGGTCTGCGATCACTTGTTGCTTTATTGCTTTGCGATTAATATACTATATATCAAATTTGCTCAATATTATAATCCATTTGGCCAATTGTTTTATTAAGGTCACCTTGTTGAGTAAGTACTTCAGGGGGTCAATCTTTGCAATTAGTTTTATCTGATGACTCAACATATAATGTCACAATTTTTGGGTGGCAAAAACTATGGCTAGGCATGTACGCTTTATGGAATTGTAATTTAGCTTGTACCCCACTAATATCCTGTTGATGTAATAGATTGTCCTTTCTTTTCCTTCCTCGTAATTTTTTGCTAAAATTGCTCCTAGTGCTGAAGACATTGTTAATATGTACAATAAAAGGGGCTTTCCTAGTATTGGAGGCATGAGAACTGGTGGTGACAACAAATAATCTTTGATCTTCTGAAAGGCTTTCTGGTAATGTTTAATCCATACAAAGGGTACCCCTTTGCAAAGTAAGTGTTGAAATGGGTGGCATTTGTTAGGGAGTTGCGGAATGAACCTCCTAATTGATTATAATTTGCCTTGTAGATTGTGTAGTTGTTTGAGACTTGTTGGTGGATGCATATCCATGATGGCTTTCACTTTAGTGGGATCAACTTCTATGCCTCGGTGAGAAACAATATAGCCCAGTAGTTTGCCTGATGTAACCCTGAACATGTATTTCTTAGGGTTTAGTCTGACCTTATATTCTTCTAGCCATGTGAAGACTTTGTCCAATACATCCAATTGGGTTCTTCTTGTAACTGATTTGGCCAGTAAGTTGTTGACATAGTCTTCCATAAATGTGTGCATATAATCGTGAAAGATTGTTGTCATTGCCCTTTGGTACATAGCTCTAGTATTTTTTAGGCCAAAGGGTATGACATTCCAGCAGTATGTGCCCAACAGAAATGTAAAAGTAGTTTTATGTTGATCTTCTGGAGCTATCCTTATCTGATTATACCCTACGAAACCATCCATGAGTGAGCATTTCAAATCCAGTGGTAAGGTCGACTATAATGTCAATGTTTGGCAAGAGAAAATCATCTTTCAAACATGCCTTGTTCAGGTCTCAGAAGTCTTCACAGATTTTGATCTGGTTGTTAGGTTTTGTAACTGGTACGAGGTTAGATACCCACTCTGGATAGTCTATTGGTTGGATGAAACCCACATCGAGTAGCTTTTTCAATTTTGCCTTTACCAAGAGCGCGATCTATGGATGGATTTTTCTTAATTTCTGCTTCACCGATTTGGCATTTGGCAACAATGGTAGGTGATGTAAGATAAATTGTGGATCTAGTCTTGGCATGTTGGCATATGACCAAGAAAAATTAACTTGCCTTGCTGAGAAGAAAGCTTTGAATTCAGGCTTCTCTTGTTTTGTTAATGACTCCGCAAAATGAACGATATTGGGATTATCTTCTGTACTGAGGTTGGTCTCAACAAATTTTTCCACTAGCAGTGTTGATCACTCTTGTGCAACGGGAAGCACATCCAACCCTCCATCCTTGGGCACCTCAGAGAGGTTTTCACCCTCAGATACATCGTTTATTTTACTTTTTCATGGTCAAGAGGTGCCTTTCGGTTCTCACATAGAGACCCTTTTTCTTTTTCTTTTTCACTTTTATGACTAGAGGGTGGAGTGGATTCTCTGAAGTAACCAACATCATCGAGATCCATGATGTATCCAACTTTATGATCCACTTGAGGTATACCTTCACGAAGTCCCATGAACTCAGCAATAGCTTCATCATTCTCAAACAAATCCAAGCTAGGTGGTGTATGTTGATCCTAGTCTATGAGTTCAAGATGGACTAAGGGGAAGCCATCATCGATGTTCATGTAGCTTATGATTATGGGAATTAGGGTGCAAATGGAAGTATTGTTAGGATCCCAGAAGATGCTGATCCATGCTTCACCGTCAGGTAGGTGAGGTTGGGAAGATATAGGCTTGGATTCGGGAGGGTCGCTTGATGTCTCAACATCCTTGGAAGTACTTGCATCCCTACTCAAGAGTAACTTAGTACTAGGAGTGCTTTCTCTTCGTGATGTATACCCTAGCCCCTTGTTGCAAGGTCACATGGTTGGTTGAATGGGTTTTGTTCTCCCATTTTTGTTAGGCCCAAGTCTACTATACCCATTGTATCCTTGTTGTCTTACAAACTCATAGCCTTTTCCATATTGTTCCATGGGTAATTGTACATGCTTGATCTCTTCTTCCTCCTTGTAGAGGCACTTAGAGACATCATCATCTACACCCTCTTTGTTAAGCTCTCCCCATTTTGTGAAAGTGGTGGGGGCGACAAAACTAGTCTCCTTAGGCTTGATTGGGCTAGGTTTGCCGTGAGACCTTGGTGATGTTGGGAGCTTGCTGATGCAGTATGAGCCTTCTATCTTATATACTCCACATCCTTTATCTTGGATTTGAACTTTAGGGTTAAGTGGCGAAATGAAAGTGGTGGTGGATTTTGATAATGTGGATGGGTTGACATAATGTGATGAGGTGGAAGATGAGATACCCCTATTTATGGGTACATGATGCTGAGGAACTTCTCACAGGTGACTGCAGTATTGGAAGGCATTGGGATCGCCAGGTATAGTGATTTTCATGCCATTGTAAGGGAATTTAATGCATTGGTGGTAGGTAGATGGCACAACCTTCATGGCATGGATCCATGGTCAGCCAAGGATAAGATTGTAGGGAAGTTCAACATCCAAGACATGAAATGCAGTATTGAGAGTGGCAGGCCCAACTGTTACGAGAAGTGAGATCACTCTCTTGGAGGAACATTCAACATCGTTGTAAGCTTTGATGACAATTCTTTTGGTGGGGTCCACACATGCTTGCAAGTATCCCAATATCATCAGCAACTTTAAAGGACATATATTTAATCTGGCTCCACCATCCACCAAGACTCGACTAATCTTGTGCTTGTTAATGAAGAGCTCAAGGTGTAATGGGTCGATGTGATTAGGTCAATGTGAGGGTACATCGCGTTCAATGAAAGTAACATGGTTGGAGGTAGATAAATGTCCCATCATGGCATAGAATTGATTGACATTTAGGTTCGTGGGGACAAAAGATTCCAACAAGGCTTTGTCCAGAATGGCCTTATGCTCCAGGGATAGGCAAAGCAATTCAAAAATGGATATTTGCACCGGAGTCTTTTTCAAATGGTCCAAGAGATTATATTGTGTCTTTGGTTATGAATTAGATGGAGCACCTCGCAGTGTTATCTTGGCCCTACGAGTGGTGATGACACACTCAGCAAGGGACTTGATGGTGATCATGGAGACATTATCATCAAACGCGCGGATACTGTTGATGGTGTATTCATAAGCGACATTGCTGTAATTGACATGGTCATGTGGCTTGGTTCCTGAGGTGGAGGCTTTTCCCGATCCATGATTCTGTTAAGGGTCTTGAAAGATGGTGTGATCGATATTAGAAAAACCTTGTGGATTATCTACAATGACATCTCCTTAGTTAATAAAGTCTTGTATGATGTTCTTCAGGTTGTAACAATTGGATGTTTTGTGACCTTTTATTCTATGATATTCACAAAAGTTGTCATTCCATGAGGGAGGCTTAAAAGCTAGGTCGTATGGTTTGACCTTTGATAGTTGGATGAGGTTGGACTGTAACAACTTCTTTAATATTGTTTCAACAGGCTCTGTTAGGGGTGTATAGTTTCACTGAGGGGTATTATTCTTTGGAGGTAGTCTTCTTTGGTTGTTTTGAATTGCATTAGCCGTTTGTTGTTGCAGTTGTGGTTGTTAAATGGATGACTGATTATTTTGCACCAAGGATGCTTTGAGTGTGTGGATAAAGGATTGATATCCGCCTCTGATTCATGATTTGTGGTGTGCCTATTAGTCACAATGATAGAATTGTAGTTAGATGTACGAAAGTTATTAAATGGTATTAGTAGATGGATGAAATGTTTTAATAGTTTGTGAAATGCAAATCAAAATGAAATGCATGAAAAATGACATGTTTGGGGTATTGTGTTTTGTCACATTCATGTCTTGTTTATGGCAAGTACATGCTAAGAATCTATAAAAGAATTTCAATGTGTTGAAAACCCTAAATTTGTTATAGCATCAGTTAGAATGCACCATGATATGAGGAACCATGATGATGTTGTGCCATGTGCATTAAGGATTGACTAAAAAAAGATGAACAAAAATATGCCCCAATGAACACATCATCAAAACACATCATGATATAATGGATCATGACTATATTGTTGGAATACGTTGTGGGACACAAGAAAACAATACACTCATTATGGGTTAAGCAAGTTCGAGTGATTCATCCATATTGGGGATGGTGTCTCTCTCACTTCTATTGATGGGTTTGGATATGGGAGTAAGGAATCGATTGAATAGGAGGTGAAACCATTCGAGATTGAGAAAAACCTGACACAACTGCTGGGGGCAAGGTGAAGTGGGAAGCATCGAGACCTATGAAGGAAGGAGGGAAAGACAACTTCATTCATAGGAAGGGGCATTTTTTCCTCATGTGGGAAATGAAGGGTTGGAATCAGGGAGAGAGAAACATCGCAAGTAGCTACTTTCCTCTAGAAGGATAGGGCCTCTACTTCTCTCGCCTCAGAAATTGGCTATTGAGTTGCCGCCAACTATGCCCCTATTCCTCTTGCCTTAGGTGTGCACTTTTCATAGATGGATAAAAAAGATACATAAATATTTTACTCTCGTCAAGTTGAAAACCAAGTTATTGAATTGTGTGACAGTGATAACGATGTCGGCTATGCCCTAATGATTGATTAACTCCAAACGAGGACTATGTGAAGACTAAAGGAAAAACCTATGTGAATATATTAATTGTGCTTTGTGATATGCAATTGTTCTTCGAATTTTGATCTAGGGGTTTACGTTAACGATATTGCATTTTTCTTGTTTACATGTCATGTTTGTTCAATATGTGTATTCTTTTGAGTGTAAGGGTTATGTTGTGGAAGGGTACACATCGTAATGCCTCAAAAGTGTAGATGGGAGAAACTCAATGGTTTCTTCCAAAGCACGAATTAATACTTTGCCCTCATTCCATAACAAAGTCAAAAATGGTGGAGGAATGATCTCAACGAGATTAGATGGTGTGGAGAGTACATTATCAGCAAGTTTCCATCATTGTACTTTCCCAAGCCGCCATAAGATGATTCTCACCAAAGGGCGATATTTCTTTTTACTATTTTTTATTTTTTTATTTTTTTTGTATTTTTGTATTTTTTGTATTTTTTTATATTTGAATTGTTGTTGTGTTAGGCATGGAAAGGTTTGAGATGCACAGTGTTCATTGGCTCTTCTATCTCTTAACCATCTGGTGCTGGTGTAGCCAACTTGTATGCTCTTGATCCATATTTAGTGATGACGATGTAGGGGACCAACCGATTTGATTCAGAGTCCCCTTTCTTTTCTCAATCTTGATTTGTGTTTCTTTGATTTTCCTTTAGCACAAGATCGCCAATCTCAAACTCTCTAGATTTTATGCATTTATTGCAGCTCTAATGTAAGCGACTCTTATACACCTTCAAGTGATTCAATGCATTAAGCTCACATTCATTAAGAAGTTCTAATTCATGCAAACGTGTAACTCAATACTCATCATCAATTAAGTTTTGCAAATAAATTTGCAAGGACGGTAACTCAATCTCAATTGGTAAGATGGCTTTGGCTTCGAAGAACAAGGAATAGGGATTAGCTCTCGTGGTTGTATGGATGCTTGTGTGATAAGCCCATAGGGTGGGATGTATTTGAAGGTGTCAATCATGGCTAGCATCATTGATGATATTTTTTTAGGATTTTGATAAGGGTTTTGGAAGATGCCTCAGCTTGACCATTACCTTGAGGGTAGTATGGCGTGGACCATTTATGCTTGATATGGAATTAGTTGCAAAGGCCTTGGACTTCATGGTTCTTAAAGGACATACCATTATCTGTGATGATCACGACACGGATACCAAACATAAAATAATTATAGTTAAGGATGAATTTGGATATTTGCTTGCTAGTCACAGGTGAGAATAATTACTTTCACCCGCTTTGTGAAGTATTATGTTGCAATAATGATGTGCTTATGGCAATTGGAAGAACATGGATTAATCTTACTGGTGAGGTTGGGGCCTCATGTAGAAAAGGTCCATGGAGTAGTGATCGGTTGTAGAGATTAAGATGGCGCATGAATTAAGTCTTTGTGCTTTTGACAAGATACACATTTTATGACATACTAATAAGTGTCATGCTCCATGATGGGACAATAATATCCTATTCTTAGGAGCTTATTGGCTAGGAGTGTGTCATTTGTGTGCACTTCGTAAATACTATTTTGAACTTCATTGATTGCTAAGTCAATTTCATCCAAATTGAGACATCTTAACAAAGTGCCATCATAACTCCTACAATAGAGTGTGCCACCAAGGAGGGTGAAATGGGATGTGCATTGGATGAAAGATTTGTGTTGATTGGAGGAGAGGTCAAGTGAGAGCATTTGATTATTGAGATAGGTGTAGATATCATGATACCAAGGGCAATTGGGGCCAACAATTTCAGATATCATTTATGTTTCTGAGACATCATATGCAGGGATGAGTAGTTCTTAAACCAAGAATTAGCACTCCTATGTATCATTGTCCTTGTAACAAGGGATCTGATTGTGGCTATGGCATCAACAACCTTATTGTTTATTCAAGGAATCTCGAAAAACTGAATGTCGGTGAAATATTTCTTAGAACTATCAACCATTCTTCTATATGGAATACATTTTTCATCCTTCATATAGTATTCATCATTAACTTGTTTGACAACCAACTGGGAGTTAAAAAAAATAATAGGTGTTGGATGTTCCACTAAACTACAAATTTTAAACTTGAAATTAGGGCTTCATATTCTACAATATTGTTTGTACATGGAAACATGATTTTAAATTCCTTAGGTATGAGATCCCCTTGCGGTGTAAGGAACAAGATGTCTACCCCCTAGCCACAAGTAGTTAAAGACCCATCAAAATAGAGCTTCCATTCATGTGATTCTTCAAGGTTTAAAATGGATGCATTAGGAGATTCTAGGGATAATGATTGGGTATCTTCTAATGGTGCTTCCACTAACTAAACAGCTAGCACCTTCCCTTTGATTACTTTTTAATCTACATATTTACTATCGAATTCGCTAAGCAATATGACCCACTAGGCCATTCTTCTAGTTAAGGACATTTTCGATAAAAGACATTTGAGTGAATCAATTTTTTCTATCAGCTTTATTTTATAATTGAGCATATAGTGCCTAAGTTTTTACAATGCAAACACTACAGCCAAGCATGCCTTCTCCATCGAAGTGTAATTGACTTCATAACCTACTAAAGTTCTGCTTAAGTGGTAAATGGCTTGTTCTCACCCTTGGACAAGAGGGCTCCCAAAGCATGTTGTGTTGCCAAAATGTATAGTAACAAGGGTTTGTTTGGTACATGTCACGAGAACTAGTGGATTAGAAAAATATTACTTAAGTTTGTCAAAAGCTTGTTGGCATGACTTATCCCAATGAAAGTCCACATTTTTCTGTAAGAGATGTATGGTTTGACACTTGTTTACAAGTTGAGCAATGAATCTCCCTATAGCCTAAAGCTTCTTCTGGAGACTATGAAGTTGTTTAATATCTTGTGGTGGAGCCATTTTTGTAATGGCTTTAACTTTTGCAGGATCCATCTTTATTCCCCTATGAGAGACAATGAAACCCAAGAACTTGCCTAAGGTTAACTAAATATGCACTTCATCGGATTCAAGCAAACCTTATACTCTCTCAATCTTTGAAACATGTGCAAGACTGTAGGATGCTTTGCTCTAGTTTTAGATTTACTTAATATGTCTTCCACATAGTCTTCAACAATATGATGAAGCATATCATAGAATATCATAGTCATTGCTTGTTGATGGGTTGCCACAACATTTTTCAAACCCAGAGGCATGATTTTATAATAGAACATTCCCCGAATAGTTCTGAAGGTTGTTTTGTGTTGATCCTCATGGGTTATTTGGATTTGGTTGTAACCAAAAAAACCATCCATAAGTGATAGCATCTCATGCCATGTAGTGAGGTTAACTATCATGTCAATATTAGGTAAAGGAAAATCATCCTTTGAATATGCCTTCTTGATATCTTGAAAGTTGGTGCATATGCAGATATCTTTGGTTTTCTTTCCCATAGGAACAATATTGGAGATTCATTAGGGATAGTCAATAGGCTGAATAAACCCCACTTTTAGTAGCTTCTACAACTCTTTTTTAACAAGGAGAGAAATCTTGGGATATATTTTTCTTAACTTTTACTTCATTGGTTTAGCATTGGGACACAAGACAAGATGGTATACCATGAGTGAAGGATCTAACGTTGGCATATTGACATAAGACCATACAAATAGTTTTGAGAATTCTTTGATTGTTGTAACAAGAGTTTCCTTCTCATCGAATCCAATGTTTCTATGATTTGAGTAATCTGACAATTTTCTTTTGTCCCAAGATTGGCATCTAAGGCCTCTTCAACCAATAATGGTGACCCATCTTGTAACTAAGCAAGTGTTAGGGGAAGGTTGAGTTCCTCGCTCATGGATATTTCTTCTTGAGTTTCATTGGATAGTGCCTCAGAAAGGTTCTCATTAATGGGCATCAAGCTTTTACTACTTTGTCCTTTTGACTTTTTTTATTTCTTTGATTTTTCTTGACTAGGGAACTCTTCCTACTCCCTAAAATATGCAAACATGTTAAGTTCAATCTCAAAGCCCTTCTTATGATCTCCTTGTGGGGTGTGATCCTGAAGTCTCATAAGTTTAGTAAATGCTTCATCATTTTGGAACGTATCTATTGGTACATTATCTTGTTGGCCCCAATCAATAAGCTCAAGATATTTGAGGTCAAGGTTGATGGCAAAGATGGTGGTTCCATAGAAGGTGATAGAAGAGGTTAGTGGCGGCAAGGTCTTTGTAGGAGCCATGAGTGGGCATTGTCTTAATGTGCTCAATTTCGAAGGAAGTATTCCCAATAATCTCACAGGAGTCACTGCCATTGTTGGGTTGCACATCAAAGGGCACGTATCCCAACCCCTAGGTTGTGTTCTCATACAAATATATGGGTTCAAGGATCCCTTGTTCATGAAGTTCGAGACCCCTTCGTTTGATTTTCATATTCTCACATTTGAATAGCTATAGGATATTCATTGTTTTTGAAGCAAGATGTGAATTCCTCATCATTTTATAGTCATGAGATATTTGAACTTTCCATATTCTCATCAATAAGGAAACCATGTTGCATGAAAGTAGTTGACCCGTACTACAACATAGTTTGTGTTTTCCTCTACCTCATGTTAGGTTGGCCATGAGATTGTGGATAGGGAGCTTGCCGATATAAAGGTGCCTTGTATCTCATATTCCCCACAACCTTTTTCAATGGTCTCAATGCAAGTTTTGGAAAGTGGAGTAGTGGATGCGGATGAAAGATCACTAGGATCTAGGTAGGATGACAACTATTAGTTTTAGGATTTAAATTAGGCAATGGTTAGCTTTTTGATACTGACCTTTCAACATCTTACAGTTTTGGAAGGGATGGGGATTAGTGGGAATGGTCACTTCTATGCCTTCATGAGGGAATTTGAGGAATTGGTGGAAAGTGGAGAGAATGGCTTACATTGCATGAATCCAGGGATGACCCAAGAGGATATTGTATGGCAAATCAAGATTAATGACATGACATAAGGTTTGCAACATCACTGGTCCAACTTCAATTGGTAGACGTATGGTCCCTTCTGTCACACACTCTACATTGCCATATGCCTTAATGGAAACAACCTACAAATCCAAGGCCTTTTTTAAATATCCAAGATGTTGCACTAATCTTTAAGTACAAATATTCAAACTGCATCCATTACATATAAGTACTCTCTTGATTTTATGTTCAGAAATAAAGGCTTCAATGTGTAGGGGTGATTATGGGATGGCTCTATGGAAGGCATGTCATTTTGGCTGAATGTAAGATGATAGTTTGATGATAAATGTCCCATGAGCTCTTGGAATTGTGATGGATCAATGTCATTTGGGACTCTTGACCCTATAAGACTTTATTCAATACGTCCATGTGAACATTGGATGTTTAAGAAGCTCTATGATTGATATTTGTGATGGGGTCTTCTCAAGTTGTTCGATGAGGTTGTAATGGCCTTTAGGAGTGGGTAGAGGAGGCCCTTGGATAGTGATCCTACCATGCCTCATTGTAACAACACAATTGGAAAATGTATTAATTTGCTCACTGGTATGTTCAATATGGCCAACAATAGAATCATGTGTGTGGGGCTTTGTGGTAATGAATGTTATTGGCATGGTTATCTTGATTTTGACTTTGCTTAGATGATGGGCACAATTGGTCATGCTTTAGGAATGAGTCTTGATAGATCCCCATTTTCCTGTTTGGTGATGACAATGTGTCCCCTTCTATCTCAATGTCCCCATGATCAAGGGTCATCCCACAATAATGGGTTACACTTTTTGGCCAAACTTGACATTGAAATCAACATTTTGAACTAAAGCTTCACTTTTTGACACCTATAGCCACTAAACCATTAACAATTTGAAGATGATGTGAACTAGTGATTTGCAAGATTTTGTTTGTAGATTCTAAATATTTTTTTTAAAAAAATTTTGGAGTTAAATTGTAAAAAAATTTGTGTCTCCTTTGATAACTAGTTTTTAATAGTAAACAACATTTTTTTAAAATGATGTGTATTTTGTAGCACATAACTTTTTTTCTACAATGGATAAAATTCTGATTCTTTTGAATTTAGATTGGTAACATCGATATTTAGGGCATACATTTGGTTTCATAATGTTTTGTTGAATATTTTTTTTAATTAAGTTTTGAAGTCAAACTAATTATAATTTAGACATAGGCGTATTCCGTAAAACATAACTTTTTCTGTATGTATCGAAATTCAATTTTTTTTTTTTTGAAACAAGGACATCAATACCTAGGGCATAGATATTTTTTAGAATGTTTTTTCACTAATTCACTAATTTTCCATGTGTGTAGAATAGAGAACTTGATGTTCGGTGAAAAACCTACATTCACAAGAAATAAAAAATAAATATAATAATCAAATTAAATATATTTAAAATTATACTTTTTGGGAAGGTTATAATAAGGACTACATACTTACAAAACATAAATTTTAATGAATTCATTTGATCCCCCAAAAGGTAAATCAAAAGTGGTTTTCTATTAGCATCTTGATAGGTGTAGAGGAAACTCCATTATAGGTATGGTTTAAAACTAGCAGGGTTCTATCTAAGGGGTTTTGAATCTAAGGGGGTTTAATCAAACCCTCTTCAATTAAAATCCTTTAAATGGAACCTTTCAAGGCTTAAATCATTATGTTTTCTAAAAATATGTGATTTCAGTAAAAATCAGGATCTCCTAGAAAGTGTAACCCATTATTATGGCAGCACCCTCAATCAAGTATTGGATATATTTTTTTAACTTCATGGACTTATTAGTCGCATGGCCTTTGATCTAGTGATAATCACAATATTCATGTTCTTTATACCATGCTAGGTTAGGCTTGTTCTCATCAAAGGGCTTAGTGAGTGGAAATATTATCATGTTTTCTTTAACTAACTTGTGGAACATTGCCTCTAATAGCTCTCCCAAGGATGTGTATTGTCTCCTTTCCATTTCCTATTTTGGTTGTCTGAGTGTAATAGTCACATCAGGAGGGTTTTGCATGGCTTGCACATATTCCAAGTTGTAACTCTATCACCAACTTTGTTTTTGTTCTTACTAAAAAACTTAGGCTTATTGGATTGATTTTGGTCTTTTGAAAAGATTTTGACAAGTCCTTTAGCTAGTAAGGCCCTTTCAATTTGTACCCCCTTCTCAATAATCTCAACGAAGATAGTAACACAATGAATTTGTAAATGGAAAGTCATCTCTTGATTTAAGTTGGTGATGAAGATATGGCCTAATTACTTCAGGGATATGCCATGGGAGCCTACTTACTAGGCTTCTCCAACATTGCAGAAAGGAAAAGAAGCTCTTTGTATTCCTTTGTTTAGCATTGTGTCAATCCATCATAGTTAGCTCATGTTCCACATTATATGAGAAATTTTTCACAAACCTTTCCACTAGGTCTACGAATATGTCATGATAGAGCCCTTAGGCAAGTGTAAGAACTATTTGAGAGCTTACCCCCCCAAGATCCTACGAAAGAGTGATTAGGTAATCATTGTTAAGCAACTTCATGGCATGTCATATATAATTCTTTTACATGGTCTCGTGGATCTCCTTTTTCCTTATATTTATTGAATTTAAGTATTTCAAAATATAGGGGGAAAGGTATTTGTGACATGGACCTACCAAAAGGATAAGGACATAATTCCTCATATGTGTACCCTTTATTTTGTCTTTGGGTTCTGTAACATACACCCTCGGATATATGTTTGTTATGTGCCAATTTTTTTATTTTTCTGCTTGTTTTGTTGTTTAGGGTTTTATGGGGTTTTCTTGCATGTGTGTTTTTGCATGAAAAACATATAAAACGAACTATATATTGAAAACCCAGAAAAACTAGAATAGATATCAACAAATTGATGAAGACCTAGATTATATTATATCAAAATATGAATTACAGTGACATACCCAGATGGGGTCTTACAACTCTGTAATAGTGCTGACGGAGAGCCAACACTACAAGTCACAAGAAATGTGCTCTGACTCCAAGAAATGAAAGGGATATTCAATAACAATTATCAGCAGCTCAATAGCCAACCCTTGACGCCAAGATTGCAAGAAGAATAAGACCACAAATAAGAGTCTCCGTTCTGAAAATCCAATGAATTGTACTAGCAAGGTACGACCCCTAGCAAGGATGTAGCAGCAGAAAATAACACCAAGTCTACTCCAAATAGCTCTATATTGATCTGAATGTACTTGCATCCCTCAATCGACCTCAGTAAAGTAGAAATGGCTACTCAAAACTCCACAAATAATGCTCAGCACTCCAAAATATGGTACAGCCTGAAGGTACAGCAGTACGGCCTGCATAGGAATGTTTATGGCAGCCACAAACTCCTCCAAAAATGTATAAGTCTGTCCCCTAAAAATTTGCTATCGGCTACAAACAAGATAACTCCATGAAATGTATTCATTCAAGCTCCAAACTCCATCAAAATGACTCCGGTGAAAGCACTACTGCGATTACTGGATGCATCCGCCAATACAATATTTGCTAATGGAGGTTTTTGTCCCCAGAAGCCAAGAACAACACAATCCTGCAGAGGTTTTCATCTCAGCAAGACAATACCAAACTAGGAAGCCAAGCATATCACATGAAGAGCCTTTTCCTCCTTTTATACTTTTTCATCTGGGAGTCTCTAAAATCCTCTTGCATATAGGATAAAACATGAGAGAAAATACATTTTAAAATATTATAATTCTCTTTAGTTCTTTTCTCAACATCACCCTTAAAGTCCCTTTTTTAAAACAACATTAAGTTGTCGAGCCTAGGCACCAAAGTCCAAAATAATAATGTTTAATTTACGGACTTTAAAACGGAGGCCAAGATGATGTCGAAAACCAATGATCTATAGCTTGTTGGAAAGGTCTTGACAAGACGAATCCAACCCCACTCTCAAAATTCTGTTTCGGTGCCAATCTTGAACTTACTAAAAATAGTAAGTAATAGCCATAAGCAAACTGAGCCAACTCGGAGGGTGCCAATTGGATCCACAAACCATCTAATAACCCTGAGTTCAATGCAACAACTGGGAGAGCCAACAGATGACTGCCAAGTCACCAAAATAGCGCCAAACTGACACTTACTAAAAATAATAGTGTTCCCCAAGGACCAAAGAGAACAAACTCAGAAAAACCCAGAAAGATTGCCAACATGCAAGCACTTACTACAAATAGTAAGTACGGACAAGTTGTCTGAAATCTCTCAGAAAAGTGTCAACCAGCTCCACTGGATCACCAGAACACCTTGGTGACATCAAAATACTCCTCTGATTATGTTGTCACCAACCCAGAAAGTCAACTCTGACTGAACTGCAAGAGAACTCAAAAATGGGGACATTACAGTCTGCCCTTCCCAAAGATTACTTGTCCTCAAGCAATGCCAATACAGCCTCCAAACAACAGCCTGAACCAAACTGAAACCATAAATGAACCTAGGGTCCCAAGTTATTCTCAGCAAAGAACCACCACGCTGACGGTGCATTACTCTGATAAATCCTTCACCATGCAGAGAGTGGTGAAGCAACACATCGGAATCCAACTGAACTGTCATTCCAAACCTGTCACCACCTAGATCCCAACACATTAGAACCTCACATCCAACTATCATGAAGAGGTAAGTAAGTCTCGAAGTGTCTGAAGCACAACATCCCCTTCCATCCTCTGCAAAACTCCTATGGATGTACTGACTATCCAACATAGGTATTGGAAGATATGAAACTGCTCCTCTCAAATCAAGGGAATGAAAAAACTTTCCTCCATCACCGCTGTAAAAACTAAATCTGCAACATGCCTACTGACACCGCAACCTCTTTGAAGCCATGTCTCCAATGGAAATTTTTGAGACAAAGAAGTTGCAAACTCTGTCTGATGCATATCACCATGATGGTAATCTGATCTCTGACCCTGCAAATAATCCTCTATATGTATCTAGATAGGCTCCCACGTCGAGATGAGAGGGGGTGCCATCATGCTTCGCAACCAACCCTCTATTTCTTCTCCTGCTCCCGGGTTATAAACGGATTTGGTCCACCGGGAGCCTATCTACTGGAAGCAAAATTATCTGGCAAAGGAGAAAAAAGAACAAAGACAAAAGCCACAAGGGCTTATACCAGTCAAAGGGATGAAGAGGAGACTGAATTTGATGAAGAAATCAGGAAAGTGAAGAAATAGAAGAAATCATCCGGTGAACACTCTACCGGTCAAGGAGAAGAAGAGAAGGAAGAGGAATTTGTTGAAAAACCCACTCTATCCTTAGATGTTGTAGTGAAAGCAGTCATTGTGGATGGGAACCTGCAACCCTTAACAGAGTTCTATGATGCATATAATGAAGTAGATAAAAAGATTCTGGAGGAAGCCACAGTTAAGTTTTTGAACATTTACAATAAAGCTTTTATTGAAATTATCTCTCTAATTCCCAAAAGCTTAGCGAAAAGGCTTGAAATGAGGACGAACAATGCTCGAGCAAAAGATCTAGAAATCTGGGAACAGATAGCAATTCAGCTATATCCTTCAATCGATCCCAAGACAATGAATATGGTATTCAAAGATTGCAAGGATGAGTTCTGGAGCAAATCCAGGATGAATTAGCTCATGCTTGGTGAAACCAACAAAGTGGCAAGAGAGACTGAAGAGATCCTCCAGAATGCTTTTAAAAAATTCAACATTCCAATTATAGAGGACTTGGGTACTGACCCCTTGACCACAAGTGTTGAAAAAGAATCCACTGAGCAAGTCATGGACACCGGTGCAGAAAAGAATAAGGACTTGGAATCTTCTACTCCGGAAGAGGTGGCTCATGAACAAACAAATATCTCTCCTCCGGTTTCCCCTACAGTCTCCGGATCTAAAGGAGAAGAAAGAATACAAGAGAAAGAAGCAGAGGTGAAGGAAAAAGAAGATGACAGTACCAAGGTTGCAGAAGGAGAGAAGACTTCAACAGAGAAGACCACAACTGCTAGTGGTAAGAATGTGGAAGGAGAGAAAGCTCCAAAAGACAGTTCTGTGACCGCAGAAGAAAAGAAAAATCTGTCTCCAGCAAGAGACACTGCAAAAACTATCCAAGATTTCCTGAACAGAGAAACAATGGAGATTGATGAACCAGAGCTTCTACAAGGACCATTTAATTTTGATTCTCTTTCTCTGGTACAGACAATGAAGATAGCTTCATTTGCTAATGCAAATGCTAAAGAAAAACTCCTAAAGTCTCACATGGAAGACTCTGATTGATAGAAGCTGCTTCCGGAGTGCTAGAAAAGATTATGCCATCGCTTCAGAAGGATCACATAGCCTCCTCATCCAGTAATCTCAAAACTCTAGTCAATAGTGTTAGCACACATTTTGATTCCCTAGAGAAGTCAGCAGAAGATAAGGTCCGGAAGGAATTTCTTGCAAAAAGATTATCAGAGGTACAAGGGTTGATAATTAATGATAGGAGAAATATGAATATTGGGATAAAGAGCTTAGAAAATGCTCTTTAAAATGGTGGAGAAATATACAAATTTTGTTTATCATGGTCCAAAACAACAGTGGAGATTGAGAAGAAAATGAAAGAACAGGAGGATAAACTGATAAAACTTTCTCAAAATTTTGATCCACTTACTACATCCATAATAAATCAAGAATATCAAATGGTTGTAGTTTTGAATGAAATTAAGAATCTTGAAAAAGAGAAGAAAAATAGAATCAGTAGGTTGAGTGAGCTCAGAGGGATAATTGTCCCTAAGTTAGA
The DNA here is from genome assembly GCA_027924645.1 of Cunninghamia lanceolata. Lineage (NCBI taxonomy): Eukaryota > Viridiplantae > Streptophyta > Pinopsida > Cupressales > Cupressaceae > Cunninghamia > Cunninghamia lanceolata. The sequence continues at coordinate 600,816 of BSBN01001760.1, forward strand.
GGCCATGCATGAGGCCATAAAAGAACCTCAAATCACAGCCGAAACAAATGATCCAACAGATCTAAAAAGGGTAGATGCATTTGCATTTCTATTAAGCGGTCATATATCAATTTTGGACAGAATGAAGCAAAGTTGGGCTACAGAATTCATTCAATTGAAAACAACTTTTGCAGACATACTTCAGTATATGTAAGTATTCCATATGTATATACTTATGCAGACAAGATTTTGAAAATTTTGGTATGCAGACCCTACCCTTTGCCATTGATGTCAAAGGGGGAGTGAGGAACAGTGAAAAATGAGGAATCCAACTAAGGGGGAGCTCCAGAAAATGTATATAAAAATAGAGCATCAGCCAAGGGGGAGCATAGTGTAAACACTTAGTCATTTTTCACTAAGTGTTGCCATCAATGCCAAAGGGGGAGATTGTTGGCAACAGACACTATATGGATTCATGATTGTTGTCATTGATGGCAACAAAGTTCATCCCACACATCCGCAGGACATGGTATGTCTATACTGGAAGTCAGAGTGAAGAATGTTGTGGTCCGGTAAACAAGAACAGAGCATGTGGTGAGGTCCGACAGTCAGGTCCGGATCTCTTAGAGGAAGTATCCTGGTGAAGTACAAATTTGGGAAAGTCAAGAGGACTACCTTGAGTGATATATTCCAAGGATTTAGCCTCCGGTGATAGATGAAGAAAAAGATATGAATACTTGAGTATCGGGTTCCTGATTGGCAGTGTGACAGAGGAAGAACTAACTGACAGAACATCAGACATTATTCCGGATGTGTTACTGATGTTGGTAAAGGTTATGAAGGCATAAATTATGTTTGGATGACCTGATTAATGATTTCCACAAGTATATCCTTGATCCGCATTACTTGGTAAGCAAGGATTCAGCCGACAGATCAAAGCTTATGGAAAATATTGACTATTCCAGGTGCCGACTAGAAAGGTGATGAAATCACTTGTGCGGATATATATACAAGATGGATTTAGTTATGAGAGGTGTTGTGGTTGTAAGTGATGTGCGAAGGAAAGTAGTAGAGCCGAATAAAAGCAGAAAGGAAGATCTAGTATGTGAAAGAAGAGCAGCATAAAAGAAGAGTTAAGATGAAGTGCAACAGATCAGTATACAGAGCATAACTGGAACTAAACTCCAGCATATGTTGATGCTCCTTATCAGTTCAAGTATTATATTACACTTTTTATAAATTGTAGACAGTGTGTCTCTTGTAGGCAGTGTGCCTCTTGTGAGCAATGTGCTCGGGCAGTGAGCCCTAATTGGCAAGTGCCATTTTGTACTTCCATTCTTCTAACAGAGAATACAATCTTGGGTTAGTCACCCCGTGGTTTTCTCCCTTAATAGGGTTTCCACATCAAAAATATTGTGTCATGTGTATTTCTATTTTCATGGTTATGATTGCTTGTTTGAATTGATGCTGCACTGATTATTAAGAAAGTTCAGAAAGGTGAAATAATTAAGATAACTGATTCACCCCCCACTCTTAGTTACCAACAAAAACCCCTGCTATTAAGAAGGCATTTGTGAAATCCTTAGATGACCTTACATAGAAAGAAGATAAATATTCCCCTAATCCAAGCTAGATTTTGAATAAAGATCATGCAGCTAGGGACAATAATGTTAAACACAAAGCTCCAACTACTATTCAAGTTGTAGAAACCTCCCATATGACCCTTTATAGAGACAAGACTGAGTCACCTCCATTTCTCCTCTCTGTAAGGATGTTTGGCAAGAACTAGCATAACTATTTGGTAGATCCAGGCGCTTCTACAAATGTAATGCCTTAAGGTTATATCCTGCCAAGTCACTGAAGAAGGTAACTTAGCTAGATAAAACTGAGGTGAGTGTTGTAGGAGAATTAACCCATATTCACATGCAATTAGCTTCAGATCCAAGAATCCAATACTACATTGATATATAGGTAGTGGACATCCCTGACACTTACGGAATGCTACTTAGCAGGGATTGGTCAAAAACACTTAATGGATACATGTCCACTAACTTTAGTCACATGTGGCTACCTTGGAAAGGGATTCCTAATCAGGTTAGGATAGATGCTGAACCCCAGATGAAACACATGATTACTGAATACAATAAAACCAATGAGATCATGTATGTGGATGTTGAACCAGGAGTTTACACCATCAGACCTCAAACAGTCAAGATATAGGAAATTCTCATGTATGATGTTCACATTCATAAGGATGACCTTCAAAACAATAGTGTGATCATGGAGTTTGACCATAATTTAGATGAAAGTGAAAAGTTAGATCATTTTAAAAACTTTGACTTATATCTATCCAAGGAAATACAATGTTGTCGAAAGTTAAGCATATCTAATGAGAATGTTTTGATTGAGGGATGGTGCAGGTTACATGAGGAGGCACATTCTGAAAAGGCTTGTGATGCTTGTTTAGACATGATAGAGCTAGAACAGACATGTAGTGATGAAGAATTATCATCGCTGGAGGTAAGTCATACAGATAGTCATAATGATACTGACTCTTGTTCATCTTTTGCAGGTACAGAAGAAGTCATAGATTAGGATGAAAGTTACATCTATTCTACAGAAGAAATCCTGATGAATATTGGGAGCATTCCTAAGGATAAAAGGAATGTCATCCCAGGGACTGATTGTTTAGTTGAATCAAAGTACGAGTTATCTAATGAAGATAGAGGGAGCAATCTAACTAAGTTTGAAATTTTTTTGTCAAGACAAATTCAAATGATGTTGTTGGAGCATACTTCTCTAGAGAATGTTTTAATTGAAGGTTGGTGTAGATTACATGAGGCACCACACTCAGAGACTACTTATTATGCTTACGCATTTTGAATAAGCATATGAATCTGTACTCAGAAGATCACTCTCCTGAAAGTAGAGGAGGAAAGTAAGTATCAACTTCACATGATTAAGAGGAAATGAAAGTAGAAAGGGAAGAATCACCAAAATTGAAATGGATATCAGGTGGTGCAACTGCCAGAGCCAAGAGGAAAAGAGAAGGTCTTGACAAGCCTTTAACTAAGGATAAACCATGTATCCTTAGTTTTGATGGATCTAAATCAAAACAAGGAGCTGGAGTGGTTATAGACCTTATTGATCCAACAGGAAAATCATATTTAGCAGCATATATATTATAATACCCATGCACAAATAATGTGATAGAAAATGAAGCCTTAATTCATGGGTTATTGTTTGCTATCAAGAAGAAGGTAAAGATACTACATGTTTATGGAGATTTAGAGCTGGTAGTAAGGCAAGTAAGAGGTATATACTCTTGCAATTACAAGAAGTTGTCAAATTACATACACAGGGTATGGGATTTGATAGAAGACTTTGATGCATTTGTTTAGTGGAAAATTGGATTTTGTCAATGTTTTAATGTTTAAGTGTTTAAATCTGCCTCTCCACTATACATTGAAGAATATAGAGTTGAATGGCAAGCACTATCATACCCTAGAGTCACTTTCAAATGTAGGGAAACTTGGATTAGGGAATTAATTATCAATTTTTCCTTCTCCTATGCTCAATTGACCATTAAAACCCTAATTATGTAAATACGACAACAAATTAATGAATTATGGAAAAAGTTCTTGTAGACAGGAGTAAAATACCAAATTATAGAATACTTGTTTTTGAGGTTTCGAAGTAGAATAGTCGGGGACACTGGAGCGGGCGTCCAAGTCCAAGGTACCTACTTTTTTAGGGAATCTGGACCTCCTTCGGACACTGATCAACCCTATAACTTCTATTTTCTAGAATCAGTCTACAGAGGACACTAGAGTGAGTACCCTAGTCCTAGAAGTGCTTCTTTGTCCGTCTTTCCTTCAGATCCTAAATCCCTGATGTCTTCCCATCCTTCTTGCAACTCAACTTTTCTCGAATGCGACACCTATAACCTACAATCACAAGACTTGGTTTGGGGGTTGTGGTGTTTAGAGGTTTGCCTCAGTCAAACCCTAGAGGACACTTAAGTATCCAAACACCGTTGTTAGATAAAGAGGGCGTGCCCTTGTGAGGCAAAGTCCAAAAACCAAAGAAAACAATAATAAAAACACAATATTATGTCACCTTGTAGTCAAGCTTTCATGGAGGAAGATGCTCGTCATGCTATGAAGGAATTGATGCACAAATATGCAAATATCAATACACAAAACAAACAAGCTTGCTCTTGCAACACAATAGAAAGCCTTGAATCACCTTGAGAACACAATAGCTTGCTAGTAATCATCTAGTTTACAAATGAATGCCTACACAGGTTTATATATGCATCTATAAGAACTCTCGCCAAGATATTTGAAATTCAAACTTACCGTGTCGGAAAAGGGACCTAATAATGGTCACTAACCAACACCCAAAAATTGGGGCTGTCTCAAAATAATGGTCACTAACCACTTGATAACAGAGAATGGAATCATCATCGACCCTGCAGGGGTGGATTCTATCATGAAGATACAACTTCCTAGAAGCAAGAAAGAATTGAAATCCTATTTTGGTAAGATAAACTTTGTTAGAAAATTCATTACTAGTTTTGCAGAGATTATCAGAACATTGAATGCAATGCTCAAGAAGGATGCCAAAATTGAGTGGACTCCTGAAGCTAGAGCTGAGGACATCAAGAAAACCATATCTGATGCCCCTATTTTGATTAGCCCAGATTATACAAGAGATTTTTATATATATTCATTTGCATCAGAACATACATTTGCAGTAGTGTTAACACAAAGAAATGAAGATAAAGAAGAGAAGCCTATAGCTTTCATGAGCTGTCCATTCAAGGACGCAGAGCTTAGATACATGGATGTTGAAAGACAAGCTCTTGCTTTAGTTCGAGCAATCAAGAAGTTTAGACACTACATCCTGAGAAGTAAAGTAATTGCTGTCTAGTACCAGATGCAGCAGTAAAGATGCTCTTAATGCAAAGTGAACCTGGTGAGAAGAGAGCTAAATGGATAACAGTTCTCCAAGAATATGATATGGATATCACACCTATGAAGTTGGTAAGAGGTCAAGCTTTAAGCCAAATGATATCAAAAATTGATCCTAACATCATGAGCCAACAATATATGGCAAACACCAGTGATAGAGAATGGTATTTAGACATCAGGCATGTTTTGATTATTGGAATATGCCCATCAAAATTACATGCCTCACAAAGAAGAGCATTGAAGATAAGATCACAAAAATATATGATAAAAGGGGGAGTCCTTTTCAAAAGGAACTATGAAGGAATATATCTCAGGTGCCTAGAAAGGCAAGAAGCAAATAAAGTGATGGCAGAGTTACATGATAAGTTTGGAACTGCACATGGATCCCATCTAACTACTGCTCATACTATCCTAAGAGTAGGGTATTATTGGCCCACTATCTTTAAGGACACTACCAAACATATTAAATGTTGTCACACATGTCAGGTTGTAACCAACAGAGAAAGATATGCCGCTCAACCCTTGCAACCAGTGATGGAGATGCGCCCATTTGCTCAATGGGGCATGGATTTCATAGGACCCATCAATCCTCCATCATCTTCAAGCCACAAGTATATACTGACGATCACTGATTATTGTACCAGGTGGACCGAAGCCGTCAGTAGTAAGACATGCAATGCTGAGGATGTGATCAAGTTTTTAGAAAGCAACATAGTGATGAGGTATGGGGTTCCTTATGCCTTAGTATGTGACAATGGATCTACCTTTGCATCATTAAAGCTATCTAGTTGGGCTTTTGACCATGGAATTATCTTAAAATTCTCCTCAAATTATTATCCTCAAGGGAATGGACTAGCAGAGTCAACAAATAAAAACTTATCGAATATCATAAAGAAATTGATAGAGAAAAACCTTAGGGAATGGAATACCTTATTGAAGTATGCCTTGTGGGTGGACATAATTAGAATGAAAGTTGCACTAGGAAATTCTCCTTATCAACTAATGTATGGGCTAGATTCTATTCTCCCTATTAACCTAAAGATCCCCACATTGCAGTTTGCACAAGAATATCTAGGCATAGATAGAAAACAAGAAGTCAGGTTACTTTAGCTGATGCACCTAGAAGAAAAAAGAAGAGCAATTGATCAGTTTCCTAAACATCATGTTGTTGTCAAATGCTGGTTTGATAAAAGAGCCAAAGTTAAGGCTTTTAGGATTTCAGATCTAGTCCTGGCATGGGATAAAGCACATGAAAAGAAAGGTGATCATGGTAAGTTTGACAAACTTTGGATAGGTCCCTTTCAAATTTTAGAGATCCTAGGAGATAGTATCTACAGACTTAAGACTCGAATAGGTGAGGATGTCCCATTACCATTTAATGGTCAGTTCCTCAAACATTATTTCCAAGCTTGAAACAGGGTCATATAAGTCAAATGTATCATAACGTATATATTGTATAGTTGTTTGTGCAATTTTATTTTGTTGGTGTGTTTGTTTGTTTGTTTTATTGAGTCTTTGTTTTGGTTAGTCAAGATGATGCAACTTATCACCCCTAGAAACCAACCAAATTGTTAGGATTCAAGTGATGAGAACAAGTTCATACATAGGTTATGACTCATTTTGAGGAGTATCTTTGATCAAGTCTGTGATATCCTCTTCATCATGGTGCCTTTTCTTTACTAAGGAGATTCTCACGATGACTCACCAACATACTTGGGTTTGTGGAACACATAAGTATAGGTGTTAAGTGAAAAATCTAAAGGGAATCCCTTGCTACCAATATAATCTCCAACCTAAATTAGCAAGTGACCACACCTTGCCTATTGAGATTACATGATAATATCCTATGAACAAAGAGAGATACTAAAAAGCCAAAAGGAATAAAATTAGGCCATCTAAGTAACTCTACCAGGGCTATAGATGCCTGCTGGCAGTGGGGCTCTACTTAGGGGGATTGTATAGATAACCTTGTCGAGGCTATGAATGCCTGCTGGCAGTAAGGCTCTATTCTAGTTGGCTATGTGGGATGATCCCAAAATATTTAGCTTAACACTAGTTACTCATGTTTTCAACTCACTTTCAAGATGAGGATAATTAATCATTTGCACACACTTGATCCCTTACTAGCAATGTTGCAATATTGAACATTATATCATTCAGAAAGGTCATAATACTTATGCTTAGAAAGAGTTAAAATGCTATGTTAGAATGCGATCCCATCACTTGAATCATTTGAATTTGTTTATTTACTTTGGTGGCAAGTTGTTGTGTGGTTACACAACACACCCCATTTTGCCTTAGCAAAATAGGGACCCAACTTTTTGCTTTCGCTTGCTTGTTTTCTGCCTTGGGTGGTTTGGTAAATTCAGTCATGTATGTCACCTTTGAGAAGGTATGCACACCACAAGGACGGGTTGGTTGTCAAGTTCAACAGTTGCTATCATAAACCTCATGGTTGAAAAGAGCACATAATTCCAAGTAGGTTTGCCTTTTGGATCACCCCAATATTGTTTAAGGGTAGAAAGTTATGTTGAGTCAAAGTTCAGTCAACCCTAATATTTCCCTTGGGGGGAGTCATATTACTTAACATCAGTCATATTCACTAACATGACCCACACTTAGAAAAATCACCCAATGATCATTAGATACCCAATGCGTGAATGTCAAAATTAGATAGAACCTGGTATCTACTCGTCGAGAACATCATATATTTGTGGGGGGTCATATTTCATAATATCAGTCATCTTACAAAATATCACCCTTGCATGAATATCACCCTGCGCCACTATGACGGTGACATCATTTAGTTCCAATGAAAGAAAGAAATCACCCTAGTGATGACGTAATCATCCTACCTAAACCATGGAGGGTCATATACCCAAATATTTGTCATATTCTTCAATATGACGATAATGTCATCACAGCCTGATAACTGAAGAGCATCGATGACATGATGATGTCATTACAATCTATCCCTAAGAGGGGGGGTCATATTTTGAAGTATCCCTGATCTTAATTTGATGACCTGATCCAGCTTCATGGTCAAAGGTTGACCATGTATCACCTCGATCTTTAGTAAATGATTATCCCGCACGTAAGAGGGGGGGTCATATTTTTGAATATCCATGATATTTCAAAGATCACCCCCTGACATTAAATGCAATCAAAGTTGTAAATGAAGCCCCGCCAATTTCAAATACAAATTCAACACTTGGCATCACCTTGAGATTAATGCAAATAATCGACAGATTCGACCAGAACAACACATCTACCCTAATTTGTCATATGGATCCGTTTAAAAGTAAAAAATTGAAGTTTATTTTCATTTACCCTCTGATTAATTGAGAATTATAGAGCTCCATAAGTTAAACCCTTATCAGTCACCTGCTAGCAGATCAGGACGTTCAGCGTAACGGAACAGAACGAGTGATCTTGCATGTTTACAGTATTTCTCATTATCAGTCATATAATCCAAAGGAAAGAGATATCAAGTAATTTCAAAACCCTCTCCGTTGTCATTTTCTGCAAATATCTAGGTAAATCATTTATTTACTAGGTTAATCCACATGATGATGCATAGAAAAAGGTAAAATGATGAGTAGCAGATAGATGATGCATGATATTGTTGAATGTTCATATAAGCACCATAGGGTAAGACATGCATATGTCTATTGCAGGAGTCAATGACAGAAGTCAGAAAGGCCAGGGTCTAGGATGGAGGTGAGATAGATCGAATTGTGCAACTATATGAGTCCATCAGGACAACAATAAAGGTACATATACGAGATGATCTACATCAAGGTGATGGTGATAATGATAGTGAAGATGATGTAGAAAATGAAGAAGAAGAAGGAGATAAAGAGTAAGTCAAGATGCATCACAGTATAAACACATGCATAGGCTACTTAAAAGCAGATGAATTCTGATAGATAGTTGCTAGCTGGCAACTTGTGCCCCAGATGAAGAGATTGACTAAGTCAATGAGAAATGTTGACCGTATATATGAATAGATGAATCTTGACCGTTGGTCATGTGTAACCATCTCCTCTCCTTATTCTATAGAAGGGGATGGAGTGCACTCTTTTTGATATTGGAAACTTAATTAAAACTTGATTGCTGAAGAATTCATGACTAATTTCAAGGCCATTGTGAATGTACATGTTTTGCATACTTAATGACATAGAAGGTGTTTGATTACAAATCATTGTAAATCTCGAGTAATCAGTGGATGAGATCTTGATATATGCATTGATTAGCAGCGTCCCTTGGAGTGCTTATCATTCTGCATATATTGTTTTCATTCTTTGTTCCTTTGAAGTTAGCATCAACCATACCTAGTTGTGGAACAACCTAGTGAATTATGGTTTGATTTCTTCTCTTCATGACTGTATCTTGAATGTATATGACTCAATAGCTAAAGGTTCACTAAATTTAGAAGCATTTCTTTGATTTTATTAATTTCATCACAAATCACACTCACAATTGCAAACAATGTACAATCTCAAGCAAATGAACATGAAATATGCCGATATCTCATAAATAATTGAAAATACAGAGCATATTTTGAATGAAAGCATGTCAAATTGATAAATATCATGTAAATACAGATAGATATCCATGATAAACATATGAATATCTACTTGCAGACACATTATTTGAATAAATACATAGTGTAGAAGTATATGTAAGTTCATGATGATAAATGTTCAGAAGAATTGATCAAACTTATAAAATCATAGTGATCTGTGGAAAAGAGTAGAAATAACCTTGTTTGTGAAGTTAATTTACATAATACAGTTGCATTATTGATCATCCAGACAAATGTAAGACCCCTTGAAATGGAAAACAACATGTCACATCAACCTCTGAGTAACGTCAGAAGATCATGACCTGATCCACGGAGACTTGGAGTCATCAGTTTATTCCAAACTGATCATACTTTACAAGATGATAAAGGTTTGCTATGCAGATTTTTATGCATGTTGTCATGACTAACAATCATCATCAATAGATACAAGACGAGAAGTGGTTAAATATTTTAAGAAATTATCTAAAAAGTAAAAATAAATGAATGTGTCTCCAATAGTAACTACTAGTGCTACTACAGAGAAAGCCACTACCAATTCTAGTAGGCATGAGTTTTCCACAGTCCTTAGAATACAGATAGAAATGCTTTCGGATTAAACTATGTGTATTTCTTTGCTTCAACATTTTGGATCACACTTAGTGAACCATCATCAGGAAGAGGATGCTTGTGATTTGGATAGAAATTTTCTCTTTAAAAAGGATGAGGAAGAGGGGGTTATGGTTGGTGAGGTGGATTAAAAGACAATTAATTAATAAAGAATAATGAACTAAAACATGCGAAAAAAGATATATCAAAGTATACGTAACAAGAAATCTAAAGATAATTAAATTGAAGAAAATAAAGAGTAATAATTGTATTAATTTTAACATGATATGCATGAATAATGTGATATATAATAAGTATAAAATGTAAAAAATATCTAATGCTAAATAAAATATGTATATAAACTAAAGAATAATATGACAATTATAGTATGTATGACTAAAATGCAATGAGTAAGTAAGATGCACAAAGAAAAGATTAAATATAAAACAAATAAAAAGATGCAATAATAAGGAGGGAGAAGATGGCGACAATGTGTGTGGGAGAGCAGGCTAGGGCACCCAAATCCTAGCTTGCAGGATCGAGCTTTCTCTGTGCATAGGGGATTTGCATGTCAGCAGGGGGTCAAGGGGACTGAGTTTGCTTCACCATTTCTTCTTTTTTCTGGTTTTAGCTGGTTGTGAGGCATCCTTTGTTGCAGGTGGTGGTGTGCAGGGTTCAAGGGTTTCTAACTCTAGGTTTTATTTTATTGTGTGCCCTCTGGTTCATGTTTACTGCACGTTGGGAGGGTTTTTCTTCCTTTGAGGTGTTGTTTCTAACTCTAGGTGGAGACTAGTTTGATTAACGGCTAGAGTTTTGGAAATAATATTCTCCCTCAGTCACATTTGCAGTTTGTCGATGACACGGCTCTGATGGGCAGAGCTAAGGTTGAGGAGGCTTCCGGTTGGCACAGGATTGTGGATTGTTATTTGGCTGCATCAGGTTAGAAAATTAATGAGGGGAAATCTTTAATCTACTTCTTTCATACTCTGTGGGCTATTAAGAGGAGAATTCCTAGTATCCTTCATTTCTAGATTGGCACTCTCCCTTTTGTGTATCTTGGTATTCTGCTTGCTATTCGTTTTCTTGCTAAATTATTCTGGCAGGAGATTATGGATAAGTTTAGAAATCTGGTTAGTCATTGGACTAATAAGTGGCTCTCTTCTGCGGGTAGGGTGACTCTTCCAAAGTTGGTGGTGCAGGCTCTTCCTCTGTATAGATGTTTTGTTCTCTCTGCACCTTCCAGCTTTATCAAAGACTTTGAGAGTTTATCTCGACAGTTCCTTTGGTCTGGCAACCTCCTTCACACGAAGTGGAGTTTGGTTAAGTGGGAAGCTATTTGTAGGCTGAAGCAGGCTAGTGGACAAGCTTTAGCAGCTAAGTTGTATTGGTGGTGGTGTTCGCAGCAACATCAATCATGGGAAAAAATTCTTACCTCAAAGTATTTGGGTGCAATTGAGAGTGTGGATGTTGCCCGCTTCAATTTGGAGGGGAAGGATTCTATGATTTGGAGTACCCTCAAAAGGGGTGCTAAGTTGGTCAAATAGGGGTTATTTTGGATTTGCAATGGTGGGCAGGATGCTCTCTTCTAGCATGATTCTTGGAATGGTTATCCTCCCATTTTGTCTACTCACCCCCACCTTCATAATTTAAGTAGGCATTTTATTGATGCTAGGTGGTGCCATGTTGCTGATTTTAAAACTCTTCAGAATTTGGGACAAGTTAGTGTGTATAGATGGAAGGTTCTATAGGAGTGGCCTCCTAGTGAGACAACTGGGGATTATTAGGAGCTTGCTGGGATTCTTTCAGGGCGTGTCTGCACTTCTCTTCCTGGGAGAGATGTGTTGGCTTGGGGTCCTGATCCAAAAGGTAAGTTTTATGTTGCCTCAGGTTATCAAGTTCTTGATAAGCAAATGTTTGGGAGCTCAGAGATCTTGTGGTGGAAACAGGTTTGGAATAAGTTTGCTTGGCGTAAGTGTAACTTCTTCTCGTGGTTAGTTGTTCAAGGGAGGTACCTTACCTGGGAGAACCTCTGGAAATGTGGGTTTCAAGGGCCCTCTATGTGTGTTCTATGTGGTGGGCATGAGGAGTGCATCCCCCATCTCTTCTTTCAGTGTTCCTTTGCAAAAGTTATTTGGCATTTCTGGAGGTATCTGTTGATGCTTAAAATTGCGCTGATTCTAACACCAACATGGGAACTTTCAGGAATATGGGACTTGCAACTTGAAACAACCTCCAGATTTTAAAGAAACTGGCTCCTCTCTAACTTAAAAGTGATTTGGGGAAAAGGGTAGAAATTAACACAAGTAAAGATATAGTTAAAGCAAATCTATCTATGGTGATGCACCTGAGTAGTAAGTATCTCTCTAAATTCAAGCACAGTGAAACTATCTTTAAGATTCAGTCACATTAAAAAGTAGATACTGCATGACCAATATGAACAGATAAAATGAATAGCATCAAAGGCTCATAACTAGACAATTTTGCAATGACATAGAAAATATCAACGAGGCACAGAACTCAGTCTTCTCATTAATTTTTCAGCAACATAAAAGGCACAGATACATGCACAGTTACATTAACCTTCTGAATCAAGAATAACAGAACAAAGGCAAATGATATTACTGGCCACAGCAAAAAGGTCTTCAAACTTCCCGTAAATCTCTGATAACAATCTATATGAAGAAATCTCTATATGAATGAATCTGCGATCTTGATCCTCCCTAAAATGAATTACTGTCACATATTTATAGCATAGGATCGGCTCAAGATTACCCGCACGATCAAATCCCAATGGTATAACCGAACTGGAACTCAACTGGAAGTGTCTGACAAAAAATATCCTTCGGATCCGCAAACAGTTACAATAACTGTAAATTCATTGGCTGTCACAATACATGCGGCACTCCTCTTCTAATTAGGAAAAGACACTTGGCGGCATCCGTAACATTTAGAAACAAAAACCCTTGAAACAAATGGCAGTGTCCGCAGCATTTACAAATACATACGTGGCGCCTTCCGCAACTTTCATACTTTAATGTGTCTTTGTATTGGGAGGGTTCCGCCTGTGACATCTGTCACAATCCGCAGCAACTACAACTTGAAACTTATAAAAATGGGACCTGCCTTACTCTTACCACTCAGTAGCTTTAAATAGGGACAGATGGCACCTTCCGCATCAACTTAGCTTCTGTACGTGGCGCTTTCCGCGCTCTTGAAATTCTTTTAGAAACTTACGTGGAGATTAACACTTGTCACATTCTGCTTCAATTAAGAAACACTTAGAAACTTAGTAGCAACAGCTTATCTTTGGGCCAACCTTAAATACGTGGCACTTTCTGAACCAACCTAGCTTCACACCAGGGCCCACCACTATTAATTGCTATGCATCAAAGGATACTAAAACAGATATGCGAAAAGCAACACATGGCAAGCTCTGCGGCACTTAGAAATACACATGGCGAACTCCGAGAGCACTATGAAACTTTGTAACTGTATCTCCACAGACGACACGTGGTGACGTCTGCTTCATTTGAAACAATAAAAATGTGGCCCACCTCCATTCTCTGTAAACTGTGAAACATAAGAAGCAACCCGCTGGGGCTAACACATGGCAGCTTCCGCGGGTATCACAAGGGACACATGGCACTTTTCATGGGCACACAGAAACTCTTAAAAGAAACCTGAAACTTAAGCGGAAACAGACACTTAGCACGTTCCATGGCTAGTTTCTTTAGACACTATTTGAAAAACCTTTTGCCACGTGGTGCAATCCGCTTCAAAGCTATAACATAAGAACAGAAGTGTTGTTTGAAACTAAGGCACGACACTTGTCACATTTCGCACTACTCTGAGGAACTGGCAAAAGAAACCCTTGCGGTTGCAAAAACTTACAGGGACACTCACAGAGGCAAAACTAAAACTCGTTGGGACACATGCTGATGCGTTGCAACAGGAAACAAAATGTATAGTTTTTAACTCTACAGTATCTCTGGCGTATACTGTGTAGACATGCTTCTTCTTTAGAGGACTTTCGGAGGAGTCTAGGGCCTCCCCCTGTAAAGACCTCTTTTCTCCTCATTGCTTGGATCATTGGCCCCAGTTTGATAATTTGGCATATTTGGTTGGAGCGCAACCATAGAATTTTTCTGGACAAGAATCTACTTGTTGGTCAGCTCTGGTTGAGGATTTTGGGGGGTCTGTAGGAAAATTTGGCTGCTAAGTGTGATCTATCTATCCCTGTTATTTCTGGTGACTGTGATGTTGTTGAAGCCCTGGGTCTCTTTGGGGGTGGACAGAAAAAATTGAGGATGGTTCAACATGGGCGTGGGAGAGTGAGGGTATGTCGTATTGGTCGCTGGAGTCCTCTTACTGTGGGGGAGATGAAAATCAATACTGATGGATCTTCCAGAGGTAATCCTAGCCATGTTGGAGTTGGTGGCATTGGCAGGGATAGTTCGAGGGTGGTAATTTTTTTCTTCTCTATATATAGAGGTCAGCATATAAATAATCTCATGGAGGCTCTTGCTATTCTTCTGGCATTAGAGCATGCTTGTGCCCTTGGCTGGAAGCAGATTATTTGTGAATCAAATTCTCAGGTGGTCATTGATATGTTGAATAAGAGACATTTTGAGGAGGTGAACTGGCAACTTGCAGTGGTGGCCAAACAAATTGTTTCTCTGAGTAATGCTTTAGATTCTATTGCTTTTTGTCATGTGCCACGAGAGTGGAATAAGGTGACGGATGGTTTGGCAAGGTGGGCATCTGAGCATATGGACGCTTGGAATGTGGATGATTGGGGCAACCTTCCTGGTGATTTGGCCCATGTTCTTGAAGATTGGGTTATGAAGGATATGAGGAGCTTCTTGGGTGTTACTTAATTCTTGATTTTAGTTGTGCCCCTTATGGGAGTTTCTTTCTACTTTGTAATGATTTTCTGATTCAATAAAGTTTTTACCCCTTTTTATTAAAAAAAAGATGCAATAATAAATTAAATATTTATAATATTAAATATGATATTATATTTAAAATATCAAGTATGCATGACAATAGTCCCATAACTAAGAAAAGGAAAGACTATGATAGTGACAATAGATATAACAAGAAGGACCCAAAATGTATAAGAAGAAAAAATAATAATATAATAAAAAGACAAAAGAACAAACAAATAAAATTAAATAATATAAAAAATAAGAGATGAGAATTAAAAGAAAGAGAGTTGAATTAAGGAAATAAGAAGAAAACAAAATACCCACATAGTCAATGTCACGTCTCAGACTTTGATGCATTTGGAACTTACTATATGTGGAATTGTTTTATGGATAACTGTGTGTGGTTGAATGAATATTATTTTATTTTGAAAGATGAAATAAGTGGATATTATTATTTCGTTTGAAAAGATGAAATGTAATGAATATTATTTTATTCTGAAATGATGCAATATAGATAATGTTATTTTGGAATGATAAATTATAGTGCTTCGGTTATTTGGACACTAACCTATTAATGAGAAATCTGAGTTTTCATGAGTTGCAGGTTGTTGAAGACAAGGGTGTGGTTGAGGTAGAGGAGGTTAGCCACCTGGCAGAGCTAGGATGGAGTGGTCTCTCTCTCACACACCGACACTTAGATGCATATAGTTGCATTAGAATCACATTAATTAATCATATTATATTGCTTCTTATTTTATTATGTTATAGTTGGTTATTTAATTAATTGGTAGTTAATATTAAATGCTCATAGAAACATAAAAAGTAGTTTAAAATTATGTATTGATTTTTTTAATTCAAAGTTAGAATTATTATTTTATTTTTTTAGAAAAAGTGGTAAAACCACTGAAATTATATTAATTAAAAAGAGAGAAATACAAAATGCCAGATTCAAGGAGGCATACCGGTAGGAAAGAATCGGCAAAGAAAACCTCTGGTTATAGCCCATTTTAGACAATTACATAACAAAATCAACTCATAAAGATGAGTCAATCCAAAAATAACAGTCTATGTCTCAAGCCTTACACGACAGCTGACAGAATTGACCAAAATCAAAAACTAAAACTTACTGCTAACACAAAAAAATAGGGGATTCCCTATTATTCTTCAACATCAATACCCTACGGAACACGGGCCTCATCTTCCACTAGCTGAGGAGGAGGAGCCGGAGGAGGAGGAACATAATTCAACAAGAAATGAAGAGCATTAAAGATTTCTGTTGCAGAATCTACCAATTGGTTCCCCAGTTCTCGCCTGTGGCAGTGAATGGCATTTTGGAAGGATATTACACAATTATTTTGGAGGCCATGCATAAACACATTGAAAAGGTAGTGGAGCTCAGGAGTATGAAATAGAAACCTGCAATCAAACAAACCTCCCACAAGAGCAGTAGCCGAATCCAAATCATAGTCTTCTAAAGTATTATTGAAAGAGTCTACAGAAAAATGAACACTCTGAACAAACATAACACCCAAATTCCTTAATTCAAAGTTAGAATTATTATTATTTATTATTTTAGAAATAATTGTGTTGCAAAATTTAGTTAATAAAATTAAATTAGTTATTAAATATGAGTTTTCAAAAATAGAAATATGTGTTTTATTGATAGATTAGAAATAAAACCTAGAAAAAGAAAACAAACTTAAAAAACAAAACAAAGGGTAGAAACAATTAAATAATAGAAAAAGACTTAAATATAGGAAAAAACACAAAAACAAAGAAAAAATAAAACACAAAAAAAAAAAAAAAGAAAGAAAGAAGAGAAGAAAAGAAAATAATAAAAAGAGAAAAACCCTCATTCTCACAACACACAAGATTCATTCAAAAGATTCATTCTAAAGAGTTAAGAACAGAGACGAGGAATTGAAGATTTATAAAAGGAAGCAAAGAGGAACAGTGGAAAAGTGAGGAGAACACAACAGCTCACAAAATACCAACAACAAAAAGAAAAATGAGAAGCAATCATCTGCAAAAAAAAGGGAACCAACAACTGCAAGGAGGAGACCAACGGCTGGAAGAAGCAAAAGAGTAGTCTAGATTAATGTGACGATCCATTGAGTACCTTATTTACTGGTTTATATCTCTGATTAAATTTGTATATAGGCTTGCATGCTAATTTGATCTGCATGATCTGTCTTAATGTTTTCATCTGGAATGTGTTATTTCATCTCTGATAAAATAGTCTGTTGCATCACCCATAACTTTCCTTTTATGAACTAGGTTTCTCTAAAATTTTTATATAAGGTGCGACCCTTAGTTGTTTAAAACATATCCAAAAATCAGCCTTACCCAGTTTGTCCTTCTTGAGATATGTAAAAATTAGTGACTGTATATACCTTACACATTTCGTCTCTCTCAAAACCGTTTATTGCGTCACCAATAACTTCAGATTTAGGAACTTGGTTTCCTTGCAATTTTGATATAAGGTGCACTACTTAGTTTTGTAAATCATATCCTAAATGTAGCCATACATAGTTTGTCAATTTGGAGATATATAATAATTAGTGACTGTTAGGGCTAGCTGGTAGAAGATATCAATTAAATGCAAATAAAGATTAAACAGAGGAATGAAAATACATAGAAATAATAACGATGAGAGACAATTTTTAACATGGTTCACCCAAACTCGGGCTACATCCACCAACAGAGAGTCCAATATTATTATCCAGTAAATCAGACCGATTACAATATTATTATCCTTGCAACTCAATACCACTACAAAATGCTACAATACATCAACAAAAACCCTAACCCTTAGCCACTTTTATCAAGCCTTATGTCAGTTACAAAATAGGGTTTTTTTTATATCGGCCAATAGAAAAATAACTCATGACACCTTAATAAAATAATACAAAATCATTGGAGGTTTCAGGGGCGTTGCCCCTGGACCCCGCAAGGGGCAATGCCCCTTAACCTCGTCTTGGGGGCGCTGCCCCCAAACCTCCGCAAGGGGCACCGTCCCTTGACCCCGTTAAATATTTTGGGGGGAAACCGCACTGATAAAAGTGGGGTAAATTTAACCTCCGAGTCTAATTAGGCTCCATGTAACAACAGTGGTTGTTATTTCTATTGCAATTTAGTCATTTTCTATCACAACAAACATTATTCTTATAGATGTATATCACTTTTCCTGTAGTAGAGTGTTATCTTAAAACAATAGAGTGTATTCATATAACTTGTTATTTCTACCTCTACGATATTTGATTGGCTTTATTAGATGTTCTTGTCTCAACTTTCTTTATTTCTGTAGTTGCATTCTTTCTTTTGTTTCTGATTTATGTAGCCTACTGTATCTCCTATAGCAGATAGTTGGGCTTCATAGTAACTAATGAGTCACCTATAAGCTGAATGTAACTGGCTTATCTACTTGTGATACATTAAGGAGTGTTTTCTATTAAAAATTATGAACATGAAATTAACTAAATATGTGAATCCCTAATTCTTCTCATTCATAAATTTGATCATTATAGCATTATAAACCAACCTTGCTTGCTAATATAAATGTATAGATCCAGTTATTTTTTTGTTATAATTATGACTACAATATAAACCTAGTTATACATACAATATATATGTTTATCTACATGAAGACTTTCATGATCAATTATGACATTAGTTCATTATTTAAATAGGGGAACTCTTAATTGATCTATAGTATGCTTATACCATCATAATTTTCATTCTAGTATCTGGGCAAATTATGCAAACCAGAATAATAAACTTTTGAGTAAATTCTAATTTTCTGAAAGAAAACAATGTTAGCAAATGTTTGAAACTTGAAAAAAATTATTCTTTTGAGCTATGAGAAATGTTATATTTATTCTTTCTGTGTAATTACTTCTGGGATAGGATGCTGAATGTGGGCTCCTAGAGATGGTAATTTACTTTTTTTAAATTACCACTTGTTTATTATTGCTTTAGCCAAAGCTATTGTATCATTGAAATAGATGGGTTAGAAAAGCCTAGAAAATATGTTATATGTCTCTGCCACATCTTGTATGCCAAGAAGTATGTCATTCTAGTTTAGGAATGCATATAGGCATTAGGCACGCATCGAGAGATTCCCTCTTGCCTTTACCGTTCCAAGTTTCTAGGCTCCTCGTGCAGGGTCGGTGCTTTCTTTGAGTTAGGAAGAAACCTGGGGAAGTCTAGTACTTCGTGGTTGGGTGGAAAAAGCACCTTAACCACACTCTTGGCCTCAGCTTGTGAAAGACCATTGGAGTCATGGCAGTTGAGGATAGAGCATTTTATATTATATGATTCATGATGTATATATGTTCCTTTGTATTATTTTTGGTATGGCTTGCATAGCCAATCTGAAAATTGTATGAATACTTTCATTGAAGTAACTGAAGTAATTGATGTAACATTTTGTACTTGTAGCATTCAAACAGATGTAATGTAACACCCTATGTGGTGTATATAAATGTAACACTCTTTTAGTGTATGAAATTGTATTTCTTTATTGGAAACTTGCCATTATTGTGCAACTATAAATATTTTGATTAATAAATGAATTACTTTCCTTATTTGGAAAGAGCATTACTTTTTGGAATACTATTTTTAGTATGTGAGATTTCTGCACTTTACAGTCAATCATAATGGTAAAAATGAAAGAAAAGAAGAATGGATTAGTCAATAATACAAAACATATAACCCAAGGGACAAACATACAAACATCCAAACAACCCAAAAATGCAAACAAACATAGAAAAAAAAGAGAGGAACGAATGAGGAGAGAAACAAACTATCAAACCTACAAGCTTGATACATTAATAAACACAAACGCACAAACACATAAGACATAAAGAGATGGGATTATGGATGGTGAGGTGGATGAAAAGACAATTAATTAATAAAGAATAATGAACTAAAACATTAAACAAGTCAATCATAGTCAATCACAATGGTAGAAAGGAAAGAAAAGAAGAATGGATTAGTCAATAATCCAAAACATATAACCCAAGGGACAAACAAACATCCAAACAACCCATAAATGAAAACAAACATAGAAAAGAAAGAAGAACATCGAATGAGTAGAGAAACAAACTATCAAACCTACAAGCTAGATACATAAATACACACACACGCACAAACACAAAAGACATAAAGAGAGGCCTAAAAAATTTGTCGAGCCTAAATTTTTTTATTTGTTTTATATTTAATCTTCTCTTTTCTTTTTGCATCTTACTTACTCATTGCATTTTAGTCATACATACTATAATTGTCATATTGTTCTTTAGTTTTTATACATATTTTATTAACATTAGATATTTTTTACATTTTATACTTATTATATATCACATTACTCATGCATATCATGTTAAAATTAATATAATTATTACTCTCTTTTTTCTTCAATTTAATTTTCTACAGATTTCTTATTACGTATAATTTGATATATCTTTTTTCACATGTTTTAGTTTATTATTCTTTATTAATTAATTGTATTTTTATCCACCTCACCAACCATAACCCCCTCTTCCTCAATCTTTTTAAAGAGCAAATCTGCTATCCAAATCACAAGCATCTTCTTCCTGATGACGGTTCATTGAGTGTGATCCGAAACGTTGAAGCAAAGAAATACACATAGTTTAATCCAAAAGCATTTCTATCTATATTCTATGGACTATGGAAAACTCATGCCTACTATTGCTTCCCTTCATGGGAGGGAAATCATTTTCAAAGCTAAGCTTCTGGAGAAGCTGAGGATCAAACTTACAAAGTGGATCATAGATTTGGCCTTTTTAAAGCAATGCAGAGATGGCCACATATTTCCCTCATTCATTCATGTCCTTCATCATCTTCGAAACCAATGAACTAGTCACATTTTTGAATGAGCAAGTCTCTCTCTACTAAGATCTGTCATCCAAAGTAGTAGAGCAATTATCAACCAGATCTCCACCCATCTTTTCTACTTGCATCTTGAGTTAGCTTGTTCCATGCATTATGGTATCTGGAATTTGCTTGACACTCTTTCCCACGCTAGAGTAGAAGGATTAAAAACTTCCTGGGAAGCAAGGTAGAAAAGGAAATTCTCTAGGCTTCCAAAAACTCCAAGGCTTTCTCCTTGCTCCTTTCTAACTTCTCTAAGCCTAATAGCAACTTTGACTCTTCCCCTTGTGACACTTCAAAGGTTTCCTCTCCCTACATTATGGGTAGAGCTTCCTCTACTCTTTCGGCAGTGGCCTCTACCATTTCACTCCCTCACCCTTAGATTGCAAAGATATCTTTCACTACAGATGCTATTATCATGAGTAGATCTTCTGCCACCCATTTAGTTCCTCCTCTACCCAGCAATATGCATTCCAAATGAGGAGTTGTTTCTATAGACACTCCTCTTTGAGGGCTATCAGATATGAAACAAGCGAGAACTCCTACAGATGGTGTTACAAATTCTCATCTACCCAGCAACATGAATCTCTCTTCCAGGCGAGGCGATGTTGCAGTGAAGACTCCTCATGAAATGTTATTTGATGCAGAATGGATGAACACTCATCTTGAAATGTTATCTGATGTAGAATGAGTTGAAATTCTTATGGATGGCATTGCAGGTGAGTCTCTCATGACCATTTCTTCTAACATTCACATTGTTCTTTCTGGTTTGATTTCTAACATTATTTTTCCTTCTCCCTCCTCCTGCATGTTTCCACACATCCCTCCTGTGTTGGCTGCCCCCTTGAGACTTGGGCTTTCACCTCTTCCACAATCCTCCAATCATCTTCCCTCGCCACCTCATTCCTCTGACTGCACAAGTCATTCACCGACATTTAAAGATTCATGTAATCTCTCCTCTGTCATGACTACTCCACCCCTCTTTAATGCATGTTACAACTCCTCCTTGAGCCCCGCTTCTCCTCATCTCTCCCGTTCTTCCCTCGAAATTCAGCTTGATCACGCATTGGGCACATCCCCTCTTCCCTCCTATCACATTTCTCCTCTCATATCTAATAAACCTTCCCAGTTTCCACCTCCTCCTCATTCGTGCTTTCTTGAGCTCGTAAAAAAATGTTCCCAAGTTTATAACATCGAAGGTTATAGAAGATTGGGAAAATAAATTGGTCATTAACCTATCCTCTCTTTCTATCAATCCTTTAGCCTTTAATTTTTTAAAATGAGGTTTGTGCTTCGCTATCTCTCCTTCGTCCATCCCCAAAGTTGACTTCTTGGTTGATATTGAGCATACCATTCATTCTCTTTCTAGTACCATAGCCAATGAGATTTAGCAAGATTGTGTGGTGGATCTGAGACATGCTAAACCCCCTAAGCGAAATGTTCCCAGAGTAGAGGATGTTGCTTTCAAGAAACTGCTGAGAAACAATAACATTGTCATTGTTAAAGTAGACAAAGGGAATGCCACCGTCATCCTCGGCAAAAAAGATTATCTTTCCAAAATGCTTGACCACCTTGCCAACAATGGTTGTTATAAAGTCCTCCCCCTTAACCCCATCTCAAAGATCATGAGGAAAGTCAAGTATGCTATTGCTCATTCTTCATTTGATGACCTTATTAAGAAGTGTCTTATCCCTACTAGGGAAGTCACCCCATGCATTTATGGCACACCTAAAATCCACAAACCTAGCATTCTTCTTAGACCCATAGTTGAAACCACTCATTCTCCTACCTACAATCTAGTTGCCTTTCTTGCTAAGTTGATCTCTCCCTTACTAGGAAGACTGATTCCTTCATCAAAGACTCTACCCATTTTATTGATTTCATACACGACAAAAAAGTGGAAGATGGTGAAATTCTTATTAGCTTTGATGTGGTGTCCTTATTCACCAAGGTACCCATAAGTGACTCCTTGGAATTAATTAGGTGCAAAACCAATGATGAAATCACTTCTCTTGTTGAGTTGTGCCTTTGTTCAACATTCTTCACATTCCAAGATGTGGTTTATGAGCAATCCGATGGAGTTGCAATGGGTTCCCCTTTATCCCATGTCATAGTAAACCTTTGCATGGAACATTTTGAAGACCTAGACCTAAACTCCTTTCCCCTCAAACCAAGATGGTGGAAGCACTATGTGAATGACACCAACATATGCTGGTTGCATGGCCGTGAACAATTGGAACTCTTCCACTCTCATCTAAATAATTTGGTCCAATGCATTCAATTCACCAAAGAGCTTGAGTCCGATAACCAAATTCCTTTCCTAGATGTCCTTATCATTAGGAAAAGTGATGGTTCCCTAGGTCACCAAGTCTATAGGAAATCCACCCACACTGATCTTTACCTCCATGCTTCCTCACATCACCATCCTGCCCAAAAAACTAGTGTCCTTAAAACACTAGCTACTCAAGCTTATCACATCTGTGATAAGGAGAACATTGACCAAGAGCTTTCCCACCTTTGAAAAGTTTTCAAACTTAATGGGTTTAGCAATAAGTCCATCTCTAGAGATTTCATTTTTAGTAAAAATCTTATTAACTCCAAACCTAAGTCTGAAGCCACCAACTCTTCTTTTGTTACCACTCTCCCCTACATAGAAGGTCTATCTAATAAGATTACTAAAATTTTACGTAAGAAAGGCCTTGTGTGCACCTTCAAACCCCTCTCCACTATCAAGAATACCATCCCTTCGGTTAAAGATCCCAGACATAATATGTTCAATTTAGGAGCATATAAAATTGTGTGCTCTTGTGGAACCCCATACATAGGAGAAATTGGGCATTCCATTAGAACGAGGATCCATGCACATAGTGCTGACATTAGGAATGATAGGATAACAAAATTTGCCCTTGTGGAACACTCTCACCTAACTAAACACCATATATGCCTTGAGAACACCCAAGTTCTCATCAAAGAAGATAATTTTTTCAGGAGAAAGCTCTTTAAATCCATCTTTATTAGAAATCACCCTTCTAACCTTAATTGCAATGAAGGATGGCATTTAATCCTAGATTGGCAACCCTTGTTAAAATCCCTACATACCCACATAGTGCTGACCTTAGGCATGATAGGATAACAAAATTTGCCCTTGTGGAACACTCTCACCTAACTAAACACCATATATGCCTTGAGGACACCCAAGTTCTCATCAAAGAAGATAATTTTTCAGGAGAAAACTCCTTAAAGCCATCTTTATTAGAAATCACCCTTCTAACCTTAATTGCAATGAAGGATGGCATTTAATCCTAGCTTGGCAACCCTTGTTAAAATCCCTACATACCCACCCTCATCCTGCTTAATTCCTCTTCTCCTTACCCTCCTCCCACCTCTTGCTACTCCTTTGACCTCTTCCCCCTCTCTTGCCTTATTCTCTTCCCTTGCGACTCGACAAAATTTTAAGGCCTCTCTTTATGTCTTCTATGTTTGTGTGTGTGTATTTATGTATCTAGCTTGTAGGTTTGATAGTTTGTTTCTCTACTCATTTAATGTTCTCCTTTATTTTCTATGTTTGTTTTCATTTTTGGGTTGTTTGGATGTTTGTTTGTCCCTTGGGTTATATGTTTTGGATTATTGACTAATCCATTCTTCTTTTCTTTCCTTTTTACCATTCTGATTGACTATAATTGACTTGTTTAATGTTTTAGTTCATTGTTCTATATTAATTAATTATCTTTTCATCCACCTCACCATCCATAACCCCGTCTCTTTATGTCTTTTGTGTTTGTGCGTGCGTGTTTATTTATGTATAAAGCTTGTAGGTTTGATAGTTTGTTTCTCTCCTCATTCTTTGCTCTCTTTTATTTTCTATGTTTGTTTGCATTTTTGGGTTGTTTGGATGTTTGGATGTTTGTATGTTTGTCCCTTGGGTTATATGTTTCTGATTATTGACTAATCCATTCTTCTTTTCTTTCCTTTTTACCATTGTGATTGACTATGTGGGTCTTTGGTTTTCTTCTTATTTCCTTAATTCTACTCTCTTGCTTTTAATTATCATCTCTTATTTTTTATATTATTTAATGTTATTTGTTTGTTCTTTTCTCTTTTTATTATATTATTATTTTTTTATTATACATTTTGGGTCCTTCTTGTTATATCTATTGTCACTATCATAGTCTTTCTTTTTCTTAGTTATGCGACTATTGTCATGCATACTTAATATTTTAAATATAATATCATATTTAATATTATAAATATTTAAGTTATTATTGCATCTTTTTATTCATTTTGTTTTTAATATTCTCTTTTCTTTGTGCATCTTACTTATTCATTGCATTTTAGTCATACATACTATAATTGTCATATTGTTCTTTAGTTTTTATACATATTTTATTTAACATTAGATATTTTTTACATTTTATACTTATTATATATCACATTACTCATGCATATCATGTTAAAATTAATATAATTATTACTCTCTTTTTTCTTCAATTTAATTATCTATGGATTTCTTATTACGTATAATTTGATATATCTTTTTTCACATGTTTTAGTTCATTGTTCTTTATTAATTAATTGTCTTTTCATCCACCTCACCAACCATAAGCCCCTCTTCCTCATCCTTTTTAAAGAGAAAATCTTCTATCCAAATCACAGGCATCCTCTTCCTGATGATGGTTCATTGAGTGTGATCCAAAACATTGAAGTAAAGAAATACACAGTTTAATCCAAAAACATTTCTATCTATACACTACCAATTCTGCTAAGCAAACAACATCAACCATTGTTGTGGAGAAACCAACTCTAGAACAAAAAAAACATCAACCACCAAAGAAGACCTTGGTGATATCACCCAACCATCTCCTAAGGATATATGGATAGACTAGCCTAAAGAAATGGATCCATTAAATTCCATAAGAGAAAGTACAAATTATTACTTAGAGGAGGGCGAGTGGAAACCCAAGAAGAAAAGAGTGAAAAGATGTTTGCATAAACCTCCTCCACCTTGAAGGAGTAACCACCACAGGGATCAAACTCCTTAGTTTTCTATCTCTATACTAGCCACCTCTCTTGAAGAAAAGGCAACCACTAAAGTAATTTAGAAGCTAGCCTAATGATATTTCTATTCCTCTGGAGGATTCTGTGCCTCTATAAATGAGTCAAGAAGGAAGGGTGAGATACCTACCACCTCAAGAGGAACTATACTCAACATCTAATATACTTGTGTTACAAATTTCTTCCACCTAGGGTGGTGGGATAAACTATTTTTCTTCTTATTTAATTATCTTTTTAGACACTTTACTCTTCTTTCTTCCTTATTGATGCAGTCACAAATGGAGATTCGAATGAAGGATGATCTAACCATGCAATCTCACAATCTCAATAGAAACATAATGGAAACACACATATAATAGTTGCAAAACATAAGATGTACAACCATATGACACAAGATTTACCTTAGGAAAACCCTAAAAGGAAAAAACCTAGCCTCTAAAAGATTACTCCTTATATATTATTAGATCTTCAAACACTTTACAACTACCTATAGGGATTTCTTACATGCTTGGCCATAGCCCAATGTTTACAATACGAATATACAGATAGATAACTTGCACATCATTGCATCAAAATCTTACTTATTTTGTCCTTTAAGACGATTCACTATCCTTGCTATTTCACTACTACTCTTGTCCTCTGTCTCCTCCCTTCCTCCACTCCTCACTGATTTGAAACAATCTCAAATTATGTTTATATATCATTTGCAAGTCTTCCAAATCATCTACATCTGCTACAAGGTGGCACATAACCCTATGCCGCGTGAAATGTGTAGTCAGCCTTTTCTACACACGTCGACCCCAAATAATATGTGGTAATGTAGGAATGAGATATCATCATGTGGTTCTCACCATATGTTCTCCTGAATTGTTATGCCCTTACTTCCATATCATATATGGTTATGAATAGTCAGCTTGTGGCTATCTTAACTCTTAATTAAGTCATATTATCATTAGTATATTGTTATTTAGTTGTTTAGGTCAGCCTAAGGCTTATATAGGTCTATCTAAGTGGGCCTTGGTGATATCCTAGGCATAAATAGGTATATATAGGAGGTAATGAGTCTTACTGGATCATCATATTGAGTATTGTGTTCTTATTGAAGACTATTGGAGGTATCCCCCTCGAAGTGGATTAGGAGGTTTCCGCCTTGAAATAGTATATTATTATCAATTATTTGTAGCATATTTATTATTATATTTAAATATTGTGCAAGTTGTTTCAATACAAGTGGTATCAAAGCATGATCTTGGCACCATAGAGGTAAGGTTTTTTTTCTCAATATTGGAGGTGATTTTGGGAAGATCATATCTTTTAGATTTTGGCAAATTTTTTCTAATTTTTAAAGGCTTTTTGGAGACCATATTAAAGAAGCTACAATCCATATTTCAAAGGAATTGGAGCAGAATTGAGTGAGTTATTGCAGAATTAGGGTTTCTACACAATTTATTTGGAATCTGCATATCTCTCACATCCTACTGAATTGGAGCTTGATTTTTCTTAGGTTTTTGAATACATACTAGAGGAGCCTACAGTCCAAAATTTGGAGAAATTGGAGCAAAAATAAGTGAGTTATTAAAAAATTAGTGTTTCCACAAAATTTTCTCTCAAGGCTACAAACCTGCTTATTTCTTGAAGATTTTTCTAGGTGAGGTATTTTGGGCCTAGTAAGTTACAGTAAAAATTTTAGAGAATTTTAGTTTCATTTTTATACGCCTAAAAATGACACGACTCTCTAAATAAATATTTTAAATATTTATTTCATCTTAATATTCCTCTATCAATAAATAAATAAATCAATATATTTATTTGGTTTGTATTCCTCCCAAAAATTAAATAAAATCACTTATTTAATTAATTTCATCAGATCCTTCCAAATCCTCTTATCTACAATTAAATAATTCTACATTATTTAATTAAATCAAATTGTTCCTCCAAATTTAAATAAATCATGCAAATTTATTTAAATTATCTCAATCTCTAAAAATAAAATATAATCAAATATTTTATTTATTCCTCCAAAACATGCACAAACAATTAAATGAATTTACTTATTTAATTTGCTTTTTTATCTTCTAATTCCTCAAAAATCTTCCAAATCTTCTAAAAATAAATCTTATTCATCATGCACACAAAATTAAATAACTTATTATTTAATTTTACTCAAATCATGCAAAAAGTAAATTACAAGTTGAGTTAATTGACTTAATCAATCTTGTTTTTATCAACTCTTAAATTAGAAAAAAAATTCTAATTTATGAAATCAAATCTTATCTTTATCAAGAAAGCAATTAACTCAAACAAAACAACTTTTTGTGTGACACATGTCGTGTGCACATTCATCATGAGTTCTAGATTTATCTCCTCCGTTGATCTTCTTATTCATTCTACACTGTTGATCTTCTTTCTCATAATCTATAAATACAACCCTTATTCCTCCATTTCAAAAATCCAAGCTTTTAGTAAACTTACTCTGCAAGAATCATAGCGCACCTTTGGCACCAAACCATATCCATAGCTTGAAATCACCATTGTCATTGTATTGAAGATCCTCTTTATTGCAAGAACTATCATAGCCATTCTCTATTGTCATCTTGAAGAAAAATGCAAGGAAGTGCATCTTTTGAGGGCTACATTCATACAACAAGATCAATTGAGATAAGTGACCAATGGGAGCTGCGAAATAAGAAGGTTTGTAAGGTATTGTTCTTTGTGTTTTGAATCTTGATTATTTCCATTTCATTGAGTTATTGGGATATTATTGATATATTGATATTGCTCCACATTTTCCCATAACATTTTTGGCACCCATCATGGGGCCTTGCCCCCAATTTAACCTCAAAATTGAGTTTTTGTGTGTTAGGTTCTGTACATAGGAAGTTTTGTGCATATACTCACTAAATTAGTGCATCTATTCTCTAAATCAATGCATATATCTGACCTGCGCTTTTATTTCATGTTTCAGTGCTTTTATTCTATGTAACTGCGCATATATCTCTGCGCATCTGTGCTCTGTATCTATGCATATATCCTCTATAACTGTGCATTTGTTCTGACAGGGTTCTTCAGATATTTCTTGTGATTTTTCTAATGCTAACATCTCTCACAGGAATATTCTCAGATATGATTTGTAGGTTAGGGGTTGGTTAGGCATCTAGTTGCATTGTTAACTCACATCATAGATCTAATTAGCAAGGAAAGTAATTGGATTGTTTATGCAAATCTTATCTAGATCTAAATAGGAAGGCTATAATTTGAACTTGTTGCACCAACAACTCAAACATAGTCCCAACTAGGAGGATCTAAAATTGAACCATTTCTTTCTATTTGCTTCTTTCAAAGTTAACAAATCTTGTGTGTGCCCAAGTAGAGTAACTCATTTAGTCTTTTTCTTTTTAACTAGGGGAAAAGAACCATTGTTTATCATGATTTTGGAATGATAATAGGACTATGCTCTCCCCTTAATTGGTGAACAAAATGCCAGAATTATCATTTCACATGTTTTTCCTTTAGAGAGGCCTACCCTAGGATATCCTTTCGTCCAAGTGGGAATGACCTTAAGTGGTAACGAGCTAATGCCAAGCTCTTCCGATCCACTATAAACAAAATTGTGTTTGAGGTGAAAGCTTCAAGCAACGAGTGCTGATTAGTTATACCGACAACCAACCTCCCCCAAAACCCTCCAAGGTGCAACCCTTGAAGGCTAGGAGACTCCATAATGGAGAGTAGCACTGCTGCACGTATAACCACTCAAACGGTTGCCTTTACTACATATCCATTATTTTTAGAGGCAAAAATCCCCTATTTGGTGACACAGGACGAAAACATTCTCTAGAGCCATCTAACATCATACACTCATTTAGTGTAGAGACAGAAAAGTTCAACTCTTCAGAGGAACTATAACTTGGTATGCGTGAGAAGTGTGTGCCATGGAGGGGAGCTAATGCTACCAAGTTATTAGTTCTCTGCCTTTATACAAGTGGCTGGTGTCAAAACCAAGTTGGAATTCATTGAATATTGCCCTTACCATCCTAGGATTTGTACTTGTTTTTAGTCAAAAAAGTCAAAAATCTAAAACAAAAAAAAAATCAAAGTCATGAAAAATTCTTTGTGTGTGATGTGTCTTTCTTGCCATAATTGAGAAACAAATCAGACAGACCAACATTCAAGAAAAGAAAACCAAAAAACATTGAAAAACATGCTTTCCCAAGTCAAAAATCAGTCAAAACCAGGAAAAAAATACTAGAGCTGCGCATTTGTTTCATTCTGTTGCACATTTATTCCTTTTTGTGACACATTTGCTCTTTACTGCACATATACTCAATCTTGCTGCGCATTTGTCCTGTCCTACTACGCATATGTTTTTCACCAGTACTGCGCATTTGTCTTGTCCTATTGCGCATCTATTTTTCACCAGTATTGCGCATTTGCACCCTATTACTGCACTTTTATCCTTTATTCTGGTGCTTCTACTTTTCACCAGACCAGCACATTCGCTTTCTATAGTTGCACATTTGCACGTTGTTCCTGCGCATCTGTCATAGTGGGCACTTCCGTATGGTTCGTCAAAAAAACACCTACCTTTTTGAGCACCCATTTCATTCTTGTTTTAGTTTATGAGGATACGACAAATCAATTAGAAGCCCTTACTCAACAAATCCAAGCCATACAACAAGTGGTGATCTTACAAGTTGGATCTTCCACAAAATGATATTTGCTAGAGGGTACATCTCCTTATCCATTTGATAAAAGCTTGGCTAAGCTACCTTCCCCTTCTAGTTTTGATTTTCCCAAGTTTGACAAATATAGGGAAAGAAATTATCCATGTGAACCAAATACCTCCCAACATGAGCATGCTAGTACTAGCTACACCTCGCACCAAGATCATACATCCTTAACTCATATTAATGATACTATTGACAAGGGAAACACCACCTTAAGTTTGGAATCATATACCACTCCATCTACTAGTCCTCCATCACCATCCCCTAGGATACATATCCCAAAGCATACTAGTTCTACACCAACACCACCATCAAGTTCCCCAAGGTGAACAATCCGAAGATGTTGGTACTTCCTCCACTCCTCCTAAGTCCACCACTTTCCATCGCAAGTCTTATCATATTCCCAAAACATATGTCACCATTCCACCTCCATCATCCTACAAATTTCAAAATCATGTGACCATACACCTTCCACCATCTACTTTACCTCCACTCCTTCCAACTCCTACTATCCCTCCATCCACTTTGCTTCCACTTCTCCCAATGCCAAATTCATCCATCTACAGATTCCCTCACATTTCAAATCATGACCGACAGATGCATATATTGTCTAAACATGAAGCTTCCACTCATTCCACCAAGCCTATGGGATTCAAAAATAAACATTGGGATGCATCCTTTCATAAAGCCAAAAATCCTAAGGGTCCTAATACCTTAGGAAATCAATCCAAAGAATCCAAGAAAAACCCATCTCAAAAATGACATACACCCATGTACCTCAAAGCAAAACTGACAAAGATGTGGGTCCCCAAGCAACAAGTAATTACCTCAGAAGCTACACAAAAGCTACATGTACCCAAGCCCATACCTTCACAAGTAAAAGTCTAAAAACAAAATGGTTTGGGTACCTAAGCAAAAGGCCATCAAGGTAAAGGAGGCATCCAATGCTCAAGAATCCCAACCATCCACTTTCTCCTCTTCCATCCATCCCACATGACAAGCAAAAATTAGAAAAATACTAAGTCTATGTGGATCCCTAAATGCCTAAATCGCCCATCCACTAAGCAAAAATCTCCATTGCTTCCTACACCACCTTTCCATCATAAGCTTTAATGTTTATCACAGTATGTGCAACTGTTGGTCATGGTTCCCTTCCATCCCATGACACTTCCACATACCTCCATCTCCCCTTCCACTATTATCCTACATATCTTCCCCATACTATTCCTATGGTCCATGCTTTTGCATAAGCCTTCCCTCCATCCTTGCAAAAGTCTTCCATAATCCGCATCATAATCCGCCATCAGACCTTCCATAATCCTCTATCTACCTTCTCCATCTCACTTTCATGCAACCCCCTACCAACATCTATGAGAACACTTGACATAGTCCATGTGAAAGCATCCATCTAGCGGGATACTATCACCTTCCTTGGAACTAGATGCTTGAGTCCCTCTTGTCCATATTCCACCTATCCTATCCAAATATTAAAAAAAAAACAAGGGAAAAGAAAAATCAAAAGAAAAGTAAAGAAAAATCCCTTCGTCCAATGGTGAAAACCTAGTAAACAAGCGCCTTGGATAAGTACCATGATGAAAACCTGGCAAACATGCATCATGTGTAGGTTGGTCTTCCATGTCATTTAACCTTGGGAGTGCATTGTCTCATCGACCCTATCATTTTCCATCCTATCTTACCATATCATCCTATCATCCTTCTCCTACATATACCTATCATATTGAGTCCATTCATCCTCCATTCCTCTTTTGATCTTGATGGAGATATGGGGGCACAATGTCAAAACATGCTTTGGAAAAACTCTCGATATACCTTATCTTTTTCAAACGCAATCCAATCCTCTCATCCTTCTTCATCATAAGCTTTGTCATGTCAAATCCTGAGTTATTCCTATGCGACATAGTCCTTGGAGATCACATCCTTGTTTCCTTCTACCTACCCATCCATTATCCATTATCACCCATCCGTTTGCCTATCCACGGTGTTCCCTTGTCATTAGTATCTAGCATTTAGGCTATCCAAATTGCCATCCACAAATCCCAAAAAAGCATCAAAACATTAGCAAAAATCTAGAAAATCCCAAAAACAACAACTCATCTGCAACCCCATCATTAGTACCATTTCCTGAACTACGTCATCTTTGCATCTTCACGTAGGCAAGGCCATCTTGTATCAATGGGCCCCTAAGGCTCCTTTCCCATCCATTCCATATTTTGTCATCCATCATCTGGGTCCATCTGTATCTGCACCATTTCCCATTGCCTAGGTCTTAGGTCCACACAGTTCACCCCAAACTATGTTGCCTCTGCGTTGTAATGTAGGCAAGGCCATTTATCAATGAGCCCTCAAGGCACTAGGTTAGTCCCTTAGGGTCCATTTCTTCATATCCATTGTCAATTCATCCACAATAAATCAAACCTTCACCCGACTGGGGGTAAGTCCTTGACCTAGTTGTAGAGTTGGATTCTGCAATGCCACATGTTCTAAGAGGACACTAATAAGGATTTGTGATACCTTTCACTAAACAAACACAAGCGCAACAAAGCACACTTCCAAATAGGAATTTTGATGCAAGGCATCAACCTATCCAAAGCAAAACAAACAAGTACCTAAACACTCAAAATGATTTTATCTAAATTATGGTAAGAAGGCACATCTAATGCAAGAATGTTTTGTGTTTGTGAGTAGGTTAAGTTACAGTCTTAACTTTTGTTATCATGTTTCCTACGCTACTCAAGGATGCCTAAAAACTAGAGATGCTATGATGGGGGCATGATTGTTTTTTCTTTGTTTGCTGCTTGTGGGTTTATCTTTAGTAATGTGAAGCCTTATCTAAAGACATGATCAAACATAATGATCATCGAGGACATCAAAGGTCTAACATGAAACATGTGTAATCCTTGTCTATTTACACACAAGAAATATTTAGGTCATCTAGATTTAATTTTGATTAGATGCTTGTATCAACTTGCTATATTAAAATCTATGTGAGGGATACTCAGGTCATCTTGGTTCAATTATACTTAGATGCTTGTATTAACTTACTATATCAAAATCCATGTAAGTGATACTCAGGTCATCCTGGTTCAATTATACCTAGATGCTTGTATTTTCTTACAACATTTTAAAACACAAAAAATAAAAAAATGCCCAATGATGTAATGAAGAACTTCAAAACACTTGTTGTATCAAGATGACAAATATTCGCATCCATCCATATCAAATTACTTTCCATATACCATCCATCAATAAAGATTTTTGATCGTAGTGTTAGGGTTTATAAAAGCTTGTGATTCCTTCATTTTTGTTTCTTCTATCAATCAAATTTCTATCTATCATTGTGTCTTTCATCCTTGTGCAGTCAATCCAAGCAATGATCCAAATGCAAGTCCATCCTTAAATCCATACCAATCGAGTAAACCAATCTTGTCAAAACATCCAAGTGTAATCAGTGGTCTTGATCCTAATCTTGTCATAAACCACCTCAATCAATCATAATTATAGGTGGGATATATCTTTCCCACGTCTATCGTGTTGATCTAGGGATCTATCATTCCTCACAATGACAACACTTTTTTTCAATAATTATCAATTAATCATTGGTTTACCACTTGATAGGGGCAATACCTTGTTTGTTCTTGTATCCTTTGTGCATACTTTCTTACTTGTTTGTGTGTGTTATCATTTTATCTTGCATCATGTGTCATTGAGCTCTTTCTTCAACCAATTTCTTCACCCCAACCTATTCTTCCACCTTCTTCATCGTGAGATTGTCCGTCTCACGCCCTCAAACTTTTCTTCCCGTCCAATCTCTCGAGGGGGCATCCTACCATTGATAAACCTATATCAGGGGCAAACTACGACATATATCATTATCAGGAAATCTATTCTTTAAAACAACGTGATAAAACACATTGCATCAAAGAGGAGCAAAATGTATACACCTAAAAATGACACGACTCTATCTAAATAAATATTTTAAATATTTATTTCATCTTAATATTCATCTATCAATAAATAAATAAATAAATTTATTTATTTGGTTTGTATTCCTCCCAAAAATTAAATAAAATCATTTATTTAATTAATTTCATCAGATCCTTCCAAATCCTCTTATCTACAATTAAATAATTCTAGATTATTTAATTAAATCAAATTGTTCCTCCAAATTTTAATAAATTATGGAAATTTATTTAAATTATCTCAATCTCTAAAAATAAAATATAATCAAATATTTTATTTATTCCTCCAAAACATGCACAGACAATTAAATAAATTTACTCATTTAATTTGCTTGTTTTAATCTTCTAATTCCTCAAAAATCTTACCAATCTTTTAAAAATAAATCTTGTTCATCATGCACACAAAATTAAATAAGTTATTATTTAATTTTACTCAAATCATGCAAAAAACAAATTACAAGTTGAGTTAATTGACTTAATCAATCTTGTTTTTATCAACAACTCTTAAATTAGAAAAAAACATTCTAATTTATGAAATCAAATCTTATTTTTATCAAGAAAGCAATTAACTCAAACAAAATAGCTTTTTGTGTGACACATGTCATGTGCACGTTCATCATGAGTTCTAGATTTATCTCCTCCATTGATCTTTTTATTAATTCTACACCGTTGATCTTCTTTCTCACAATCTATAAATACAACCCCTATTCCTACATTTCAAAAATCCAAGCTTTTAGTAAACTTACTCTACATGAATCATAGTGTGCCTTTGGCACCAAACCATATCCATAGATTGAGATCACCATTATCATTGTATTGAAGATCCTCTTCATTGCAAGAACTATCATAGCCATTCTCTATTGTCATCTTGAAGAAAAATGCAAGGAAGTGCATCTTCTAAGGGCTACATTCATACAACGAGATCAATTGAGATAGGCGACTAATGGGTTATGAAATAAGAAGGTTTCTAAGGTATTGTTCTTTGCATTTTGAATCTTGATTATTTCCATGTCATTGAGTTATTGGGATATTATTGATATATTGATATTGCTCCACATTTTCCCATAACATGATTTATTTCAAAATTACTAGTTCTGATCATGACGAGGCTTGCAACAAGGGGCAAAAGAAATGTTGTCACACTAAGGAAGACTCCTAATAAGGATGGTGTTAGGAATTGCATCCATACGATATTAATTAAATGCAAATAAAGATTAAACATATGAATGAAAAATACATAGAAATAATAACAAGGGGAGACAATTTTTAATGCGGTTCACCCAAACTTGGGCTACATCCACCAATAGAGAGTCCAATATTATTATCCAGTAAATCAAACCGATTACAACTAGCAATCCCTGTAACTTAATACTATTGCAAATGCTACAATAAAATATCAAAATCCCACCCACAACATACATCCCAGCCACTTATAACAAGCTTTTTGGAAGCTTTTAGAATTAGGGTTTTACAATGTCATTTTTCTTTTGTCGACTAACAAAAAATTAACAATCGACTCCGAACAGGCAAAAAAGAGGGAATTTTTTTTTTGAGGGGCTACATAATGGTGTACAATACTTGAATGATCAGTTGCCACATACCAACAATCTATCACTTAGAGACTGATCAAGCTCCACACCAAACAATCTCCCACTTGGAGACTGATCCTAGGCGACGT
Organism: Cunninghamia lanceolata; assembly: GCA_027924645.1. Classification (NCBI taxonomy): domain Eukaryota; kingdom Viridiplantae; phylum Streptophyta; class Pinopsida; order Cupressales; family Cupressaceae; genus Cunninghamia; species Cunninghamia lanceolata. The sequence goes on from BSBN01001760.1 coordinate 637,198, forward strand.
TGTTGTGCATGCAACTCCCACTAGAAATAAGCACCCTAGACTCTGTTGTTATGATTTTATTGTTTTTAATCTTGAAGGCCAATTGAAGCTAAAGAGGAGCTTAGCTTCTCCCTTGTCACTACCTTTGTAAACATATCTACTGGATTTTCATCTGTATGTACCTTTTCCAGCCTTAATCGTCTATCCTCCAACACCAACCAAATGAAGTGATACCTCAGCTATATGTGTTTGGTATTTGAATGAAAGGTAGAATTATTTGCAAGATGTATGGCACTCTGGCTATCCATAAACAAATAATTATTAACCTAATGTTTGCCCAATTCTTCTATGAAAAATTGCAGCCATAGCATCTCCTTGCTTTCCTCTCTTGCAGCTACATATTCTGCCTCTGTAGTGGATAAAGCAACCACCTTTTGCAGCCTAGAGATCCAACTCACTGTTGTCCAACCTACAACAAAGACATAACCTAGTACTCCACCTGGTATCAATATCTCCTGCCAAATCTGAGTCCACATAGCCTGCTAAATTAGTATTAGAGCCCCTAAAACTTAAGTGTTTATTAGATGTACCTCTCAAATACCTGAGAATCCATTTTACTACATTCCAATGCTCAAATCTAGGATTACTCATATATCTGCTTACAACTCCTACAACATGTGCAATATCTTGTCTCGTGCATACCATGGTGTACATTAAACTTCCTACAGCCAAAGTATATGGTGCCTTAGACATTTTGTCTTCCTCCTTTTATGTCTTAGGACACATCTCCTTACTCAATTTCAAATGACTAGGTAAAGGTGTGCTGGCAACTTTTGCATTCTCCATATGGAATCTCTGCAACACCTTTTCAACATAATCAGCCTGAGATAGAGTCAAGTTTATGTTCTTCCTATCTCTGCAAATTTTCATACCAAGGATTTGTTTTGCTGTCCCCAAATCCTTCATAGCAAATGATTGTGCTACCTGTTATTTTAAATCTCTTATGTGATCCATGTTAGACCCTACTACAAGCATGTCATCAACATATAAACATAAAATAATGTAGCTGTCATTATCCAACCTCTTAAAATAAACACAATGGTTAGAATTACACCGGTTATAGCCTTGCTCAGCCATAAAACTATCAAATTTCATATACCATTGCCGAGGTGCTTGTTTCAAGCCATATAAGCTCTTCTTCAAATTGCACACCAATGTCTCCTTACCTTTGACCTCAAATCCCTGTAGTTGTTCCATATATATCTCCTCCTCCAAATCACCATGGAGAAAGGTAGTTTTCACATCTAGTTGTTCCAAATGCAAATCTTCAGCAACCACAATATTTAAAACAATACGAATAGAAGTCATCTTAACAACTGGAGAAAAAACTCATCAAAATCAATACCTTTTTCTGTGCAAATTCTTTTATAACTAACCTAGCTTTAAATCTTTTTTTACCTCCATCTTCATCTTTTAGCCTATAAACCCATTTGTTTGGTAAACCCTTTTTACTTGCAGGCAACTTAAATAATTCCCAAGTCTGATTTTTCAGCAAGGAGTCCATTTCTTCTTTCATTGCAAGCTCCCACTAAACCTTTGTATCTACCTACATAGCTTCATCATACCCTTCTGATTCACCAGCATCCATTAACAAAATAGAATACAAAGAGGGAGAAAACCTTTCAGGAGGTCTACTTAGCCTTGTTGACCGTCTAACATTCATTGGAGTTTGTGGTATTTCTTGTTGCTATTGCGGAGCATGAGGAACTACTGGAACATCACTATCTGGAGTATCATCCAGCACCACATAATCCTTTTCTTTCTTCTCATGCTGCTACAACTAATCTTTGTACAACACCTTCTCATTGAATACAACATCCCTACTTCTCACAATTTTTAGATTTTCAACATCCCAAAGCCTATAACCAAATTCATCAATGTCATATCCAATGAAGATATATTTTTTTGATTTTGCATTTAGCTTGGTTCTATTTTTAGAATCTACATGTGCAAATGCTTCACATCCGAAGGTTTTGAGAAAAGAATAACTCACCTTCTTACCTATCCATGCTTCCTCTAGAATACCACAACCCAAAGGAACTCAAGGACCTCTATTAATTAAATATACAGTGGTATTGATAGCCTCTACCCACATGTTTAAAGGCAGCCCAACATGTAATATCATGCTCCTTGCACACTCCATTATTGTCCTATTCATGTGCTCAGCCACTCCATTTTCTTGTGGAGTCCTTGGAACTATTTTTTGCCTATGAATTCCATTAAAGGAACAATAATCTTCAAATTTTTTACTACAATACTCACCACCATTATTAGATCTGAGACATTTTAATCTTTTACCCATCTCATTCTCAACCAAGCTTCTTCATTTCTGAAATGTTTCAAATACATCAGATTTCTACCTAAGAAAATAAATCCAAACCTTCCAAGTTGCATCATCTATGATTGTAACATAATACCGAGAGCCACCGAGAGAAGATACTTGAGCTAGTCCCCATACATCTATATGCACAAGCTCCAACTTTTCATCTTTCTTTTGCTTCCCATCCTTGAGAAAACCAACTCTCTTTTGCTTGCCATACACACAACTTTCATAGAAATCCATATTAATACATTTAAGACTTGGTAAAACTTTCTTAGAATGAAGTACCTATTGGTAATCATTTATGTTTGGGGTTTTAAGCCAGGCCCCTTCCCAAAAATCCAAAAAACTCTAACACTTTCGGCCTCTGTAGTTGAAAAAATGCAAAAAATTAGTTAAGGTGCAGGTGTCTTTGTATATACAAGGGTGTTTGTATATACATGCAGGTCAAAATGTGCATTGGTGGGTGCAAAATCTCCATCGGCCTTTGAAAAAATGAATTATATGCATTTTATATGCATATCGGGCTTTGAAATGTGCATATACAAAGGGGGAATCTTTTACAGATTCCTAGAATATTCCCAGTTTGTATATTGAGTTGCATGTAGAGATACAAAGGAAAAATATACAAGGATGGAAGATACAATGCAGGCATATTCTAGGAAAGATTCCTTGTTTGTATGTAAAAGGGGTTTTTATATTCGATATACAAGAGAAATGTACATTGCAGATATACAAGTGATGGGGCCCGTCGGCATGCAAAGGTTTTTGTATCTCCAACATAAAAGTCGCAATGTATATGCAATGTGCAGGTGGCAAGCAAAAGGGGGGAGATGCATTTGGTGGGGCCCGCGGATATACAAAGGAGATTGTATGTTTGACATATAATGAAACATGCATTCCTGAGATGCAAGAGTCAGACCTAAAAAGGCATGTGATATTGTTAATTCATATTTGAGGTCTGTTGTTTGTATGTTTGGCTTGTATGTTTGTATTGTATATGCGACATACAAGCGAATATACAAAGAAGGAATCTACATGGCCCGGACGCAAAAAGATAATATGTTGCAATGGATAGATGTTGAAGTCCACGGGTTGTATATTGAGTTTGTTTATTCGGCATGTAGAGGAAATGTACAAGGTAAAACATGCAAATAGGTCAGCGGCGGTCAACGTCAAAAATGGGGCCTACCAGTTGCATATGTGTTCGCTTATATGTTTGCACATACAAGCCAATATACAATGAAGAAATATACATTCCAGACTCGAAGGAGATATCAAATGCAGTTAATAATATTTCGGATCCGCAACATGTATGTTGGGCGCTTGTATGTGCCAATGTACATTCAAAAGATACAAGGGTTAAGATGCAAGCCAGATTTCAAAGCAACTTCAGCATGCCTCATTAAAATTTGAAATCCGCCTTGTATGTATGAGGCAAATGTACATGCACATATACAAGGAAATATGCAGGAAAAGAGGATACAAGCCGGACCTGAATTAAATTTCAATTTGTTCTAAACAGGTTTGGGGTCTGCCTTGTATATCAAACAGTTGTATATGCATTTTGCATATACAAGGAATTTTTGAAGGGTGAACAATGGCGATTGTATATGCATCCGTTCTTGCATATACAAGGGCAAAAATGCAAAATTCAGAGAGTGAAAGGTCAACGATAGGAACAGGAAGTGCCTACGTGGCGCATTTTGACTGGCCGACGACTAGTTAGTGCGATTTTGAGCCGTGGATCTCAGCAATAGGAGTGGATCGACGGCCTTGTTTTGAACCTGCAGCGATGGTTTTTTCTGAGCGTGTGTAGCCATTTTTGGGTGGGAAGAACTCCAATGACACGCCACTGAGGATCTACGGGTAGTTGAGCAATAATGGTGACATTTGCAGGATTTGGGTCGATGATTGACAGGTCAACCACCTGATTGATGAAGAAAATCCCTGGGTGGTGGTGCGGATCCTGAGTTCACCTGCTCATTCCTCTTTGTCTCTCTGTTGCATTTACTATTTCTAAGCGCCATTTCAAATGCATTGTATCTGGCAAATTTTTAATTTTCCTTGTAATTAATTTTGCTGAGTACACAGTCTTGGTATAAAGGCCAAACTATGTTACTCATTGTGTTAGTTGAAGACTTGGGCATTTTTGTGTGAATAATGAAATACAGAGCATTTCATGTCTGTTTTATCTCTGTGGAGTTTATGTGTTGCATCTGAGTTGTATCTTGCACATATGTTCAGTTTCTTGTCATTGTATATGAGAAATACATTGTTGCATGTATTTATCTGTTTGTCTCCATTTGTTGCATGCAATTTCTTCTTTTGAATCTGGTTGCTAAGGGTTTCTCAGATTCTAGGGTATAGTCTTGCTGTATCACGTGCTTAATCTCTAACTTCCATTCAAGGAGTGGATTAAATTGTTTTAGGTTAAGGTATGGAGAAGATTGTATGTCAACTGGGATATTTGTAAGTAGAGACAGTTGAATACTTATCCTTGGGTGGTATTTGTAAGGCAAACACTAGTCCTAACCCCTTGAAACTCGAATGACAGTTGCAAGCCATTCTTATGTATACGTCTAGTTGATTCCTTGCTCTGAGATAGGCACCGGTCTACCCTTGTGAATTACTTATGATCCAAAACCCCTGTCTTGCATCCACACCATCAAATTCAAATCCATTCACATTTCCAACCTATTAGTCATAGGATTAGGATTAGGAAACCCCTGCATACTCTCATACCTAACCAGACAAACATGTCCAAGAATGTTGCCAACCTTGTGATGTACCATGCACATCTTGGTCCACACATGAGAGTATTCTACCTATTATCACAAAGCTAAATCTTCCTGTCATAGGGCAGGTCAATGTTACATCTTTAGCAAATAGGGACACCCCCTTGGTGCGGTAGATCCAGAAGTGAAGGGGAGGCTGCTCACGCAACCTCCCATATTCATTGGTTGAATCTGCCTGTGCATTGGAACTGGCAAACCCACTGCTGATTCGGGAAAAATTACCAACAGTACCTTCATACCTTTTTCACTCATATGCCCAAGTCTGCTACACCACAGTGTTGTCTCAAAACCTGCAACAACTGTTTCAGTCTCTTCCTGTGAACCTGCAGCAACTGTTCCTGAACCTATTTGTTTTTTCTCTAGAACAACTATAGTAGAAGGAATAGTATGACCTGTACAAAGATATAAGGTGCCTACTTTCACACCTTTTTCTACTATTAAGGTACCTCTTGAAACCTTCCAATTTTTATCATTAAAAGTAACTGTACAACCTTCATCACCTAGTTGCCCCGCTGAAATTAAATTCCTACTTAGCCTTGGAACATGTCTTACCTCTTGAAGTAGCCAATGATTCTCATTTTACAACTTAGTCTTAATTCTTCCATTTCCAACAATCTGACAGGGTTCGTTATCTCCCAAATAAACTAGATCAAAATTCCCTTAGACATAATCAAGAAAATAACTTCTATGGAGCATAACATGAAATGAGGCCCCTGAATCTAAAACCGATGAATCATTAGCATTATCTAGGTAAATAATTAAAGAATCATCTTTAGATTTATTACTTACCACATTTGCTTCCTTATTGCCTTCTTGTTTGTCTCCTTTATTTTTTCGAGACCAGCAATCTTTCTTTAGATGACCTAGTTTCCCACATAACCAGCAATCCTTCTGTCATTTGGATTGGGACCTCTTGTCATTTGATTTTCCTCATGACTTCCCATGACCTTCAGAACCTTTTCCTCTCTCCTTTGATTTGCCCCTGCTTTCTGCATTCAAAACACTACCTGATGTGGACCATCCTAAGCTTTTCTATTGCATTTCCTCGCTAAGGATAACTGTTGTCAATTAGGATTGCACCCTAGCTGAGTTTGAATCAACTATCCTATTTGAAACGTGGAAACATTCTCAAGTTGTGGGTGACTTATGATGAAAATGAATCTCCAGAGAGGGCAGGTTCCCTTGGCAAATCACCTAAGCTAGATTGATTTATCTAAGGAAAAGAATAGAAAGATAACATGAAATGAAATCCTAAAACCTAATGGGTGATGCACCTAAACTTAAGATTTATTCACTAACTCCACTCTCAATCAACTCTCAAAAAATAATAACTTTCACAATCCCACATGAAACATACAACATGAAAGTGATTTGTATGAAGGTTCGAAATCAAACACAACATGCAACCTATATTATATGAAATTTATACACGCACACTTGCAATAATGAGACATAAAAAGGACTCAAAACATAGAATCACTACTACAAAATGAGAAAAAAATTATGAGATAGGAACACTCTACTGCTTTTATTGATCTGAAAGGAGTATGAAAACATAAAAATTTGAGTACAAATTAGGGCTTACAAAACTCTCTACAAGTAGTCAAGAGAGAAAGAAGCAAATCTAAACTCCAATGACCCCCTAATCTCATGTCCAAAACTAAAATTTTCCCCCATATATATAGCCAAAAGACATTCTAAAAGTGAAAAGGGAAAGAAACTCAGCTAGCTGTCCACCCAAAAAAAGAAACCAAAGTCTCATTTTCGAGGAAGGGAAAAAACCACAAAAAGAGGGCATAGAACTGACCCAAACTGAGTGAAAATAGGTGGCAAGTTTCCATACCAAGTGGACCTACCTAAATGGACACTAAAAATCAGTCAGAACTAACTAAAAATTAGAAATAGAAGTTTCAGTTCACTCCTTTCCATTTTGCATAATGGGAACTTAAGCAAAAAGGAAGGCAAGTGAACTGGACTTGCCTTATTGAGTGTTCTACACTTGCTATTTATTTTCTATATTTACTTGACATTTATGAAATTAATTTATAAAACATTACTTTAATAGTGCCTTACATTTGTCTGTAATTTCAAATTTGTAAAATAGAAAGAGGGGCCCACCTTGTCTTTTACAACTTGCAAAATTCTAAATATATGCAAAGTTTACCAATTTATGCAAAGTTTATAAAACATATGCAAAGGTATTTAGAAATACTTTATACATATCAATGAGCGTCTAAAAATAAACCAAGGTATTGATTTATGCAAAAATCAAAGGCAAAAAAAATGCCTTATAGCAAAAGCCACGACCTTTTTGCATTTTGTTCCTTATTTGGCACTTAACATTTTTTACTCCAGTTTGGGTGTCGTCATTGTGAAAATTCCTCAAAAAATACAAACTAGGTTGGTGATAAATTTACAAGGTTTTTTTCATTTTATTGTCTTCTAATTTTTATCTAAAAATCTCAAAAACCCAGATCGTATTTTTGAGATATGACTGAAACACATGACTGCTATCTTTATTTTGCTATGCATTGTGCCTTTGACTGTTCCTTATGAGTTTGCATCTACATCTTTCATTTGGTTTGGATGCATTTCATGATATACTTTTGTTGTTCCTCATCATGCCTTTTGATGGCTCTACACATGGTTTATGAAGGGCTCTTCTTGCTTCTAATGGCATCTAACTATCTTCTTTCTGTCAGTTTGGGTACCACCATTGTTAGGGTTTGTTCAAGCTTCAGACTAGTGAAAATTTCTCAAAAATTACAAACCGGCTTGGTGAGAAATTAAAAGGGTTTTTTATTGTCTTCTAATTTCTATCCAAAAATATCAAAAACCCAAATCATATTTTTTGAGATATGACTGAAACATGTGACTTCTATCTTTATTTTACATGATGGTTGATGCTACAACTAGTACATGATTGTCCACCTCTTACATGACTACTATTCATTGTCCTCTTATGCATCTTTGACTTGGCTCATACCCCTCTTAAGACTTAGGGGCAACATGCTGGGCTCAATCCTTATGGGAGCCCATTTTTTCTCCACATGCTATGACGAAAACAATCCAGTAATGAAAATTTCATCTATACCTGCACAGTGAACAAACATGTTAGATAAAAAAATAGTGAAGCTCGACACTCTTATGATGTTTGATACTTGCTCAACTAATTCAATGCAGCATAGGCATATGCTATATTTCTGTTGATAGAACATATGATGAGATTTATATCTAGAGCTCTAACCAATCTTTTCAATCATTTGCAGGTTCATGTGAAGTTTAGGAGCAAGGAGGAGCTGGGAATAACGAAGGCCAATACAAGACTGCAACAAGCAATGATGGATATACTTCTTTTCATGTGTTTTTCTACTGCTTTTATCTTCAAATGTATAGTATACCCTTATGTTGCATTAGTTCAGCTATTCCCATGACTTGTGTGGGACATTTAAGCATTCTTTCTCTCCAATGTATAAAATAGCAATGTTTATGCAAACTTGTATATATTCTTCTCTTGTAAAACATTGCATAACAACTGAACTACATTTGAAATCATTCACATGCAAATGGTTAAGATTACCAAAAATTTGTTAGAGTACCTTTCACCTTAAATGTAATGAACCGCTTCAGCTCTACCCAATTGAGCTGTAAGTGAAAAAGAGGTAACAATAACACCAACAACATCATTAAATTCAATGTATTTAAACCAGAAACAGAGTTACAACCATTACCAAGCTATTCTAGCCTTATGGCAAAGAACATAAATCCAAGAGAGCCCTCACCTCTTCATCAAATTTCACTTTTACAGAAGTTAACTGACTGGTAATCATATTAAACTCATTTAAATGATCTGTCATAGATCCACCTTCAATCATTTTTATATTAAACAAATGCTTCATGAGAAATACCTTATTTGAGGCTAAGGGTTTTTCATACAATTTAGGTAAATCTTTCATCAGTTCATTTGTTGTCTTCGCTTCTGTTATATTGAATGCACAACAGAATGGTTCCAGGCACAACCAAATGGTTCCTAGTGCCTTTCTATCTAGAAGTTCCCAATCCTCATTAGTCATTGCTACCAATTTCTTGGTTGTTCCTTCTAATAGCCTCCATAAATCCTTCTAATAGAGATAATCCTCCATCTTCATCTTCTATAACTGATAGTTCTACCCATTGAATTTATCTACCTTAAATTTACCCTCATTTGTCATTGCTCCCACTTAACCATGAGACTCCCACTCAACCGTGAGACCTTCCTATAGATGATAATCGAACACAACCCACTCTAATACCACTTGTTAGGAATTGCATGTAGAAGATATCAATTAAATGTAATTAAAGATTAAACAGATAAATGAAAAATACACAGAAATAATAACAGCGGGAGACAATTTTTAACGTGGTTCACCCAAACTCGGGCTACATCCACCAACAAAGAGTCCAAAATTATTATCCAATAAATCAAACTAATTACAACTAGTAATCCCTACAACTCAATACCACTACAAATGCTACAATACAATATCAAAATCCCACCTGCAACATACATCCCAGTCACTTATAACAAGCTTTTTGGAAGCTTCTAGAATTAGGGTTTTACAATGTCATTTTTCTTTTGTCGGTTAACAAAAAATTAACAACTGACTCTGGACAGGAAAAAAAGAGGGAAATAATTTTTTTCGGGGGCTGCCACCCCTAAACCCCCACTCGGGCCCAGCTCAGCCCCGAACCCTGGCGAGGATACGTTACGAGTGTACAATACTTGCATGATCAGTCGCCACATACCAACAGATGGGGTAACAATAGAGGATATTAATCTTAATGAGGAAATTATCAAGTCAAGGAAGACATTTCCCCAATGAAGATGGATATGTGTGACCTAAGAGGAGATATATTAGATATACGAAGCATGTTAAGTGCTTTTATGAATGAACCAAGAAAGGAGGCCTCAAGCAACCAAGAACTAGAAGAAGAAGAAGAAGAAGTTCCTAATCAAGCTATTCAACCAATGAAAGGGTACCATGTACTATTCCTCACCTCTTCCTCTATGGCACATCAAAAGGTTCAAGTAAAAGAAGAACACATTCATCACCATCAAGAGCTTGATGCAAAAGGAAGACACATCTTGGAGCAAAAAAAGCATATCTCATTTCTCTTATAACATCGAGACAGATGTGAAAGTCGCCACCTTGTGCCATACAAGACAAGAAAATGGGGAAACATTCATCCCCTTCTTCCAAAGGTGGAGAAGCCTAGCTAGTGAATGTCCATGTCATATCCCCGAGAATCAATTGGTCCCAATTTTTGTGGAGAACCTTAACAAAGAACTCATGCACCAACTACAAATCCATTGTTGCACCTCCTTTGGAGAAGTTATGGAAATGGGAATAGCCATTGAGAAAGCCCTCATAGCTAAGGGCACAATCAAAATATTCAACAAGAACCAAAACACTCAAAACTTGCCCTATGAAAAAAATAAGTTTTGGTCTCAAAATAAGAATGTCACCGATGATGGGGTCCTAGATGCAAAGGAGATCAATAGGGTCGGCCCCATTTTCACACTCAAAGTACCCTTGGTGCAAAATAATTAGTCGTCCATTCAACAACAACCATAACTGCAACAACAAATGACTAATGCAATTCAAAACAACCAAAGAAGACTGCCTCCAAAGAATAATACCCCTTGGTGAAACTATACACCCCTAACAGAACCTGTTGAAACAATCTTAAAGAAGTCGTTATAGTCCAACCTCATCCAACTATCGAAGGTCAAACCATATGACATAGATTTTAAGCCTCCCTCATGGAATGCCAACTTTTGTGAATATCATAGAATAAAGGGTCACAAAACATCCAATTGTTACAAACTAAAGAACATCATACAAGACTTTATTAACCAAGGAGATGTCATTGTAGATAATCCACAAGGTTCTTCTAATATCGATCACACCATCTTTCAAGACCCTTAATAGAATCATGGATCAGGAAAAGCCTCCACCTCAGGAACCAAGCCACATGACCATGTCAATTATGGCAATGTCACTTATGAATACACCATCAACAATATCCACACATTTGATGATAATGTCTCCATGATCACCATCAAGTCCCTTCCTAAGTGTGTCATCACCACTCGTAGGGCCAAGATAACACTACAAGGTGCTCCATCTAATTCATCCAATCCATCTAACTCACAACCAATGACACAATATAATCTCTTGGACCATTTGAAAAAGACTTCGGTGCAAATATGGAAAAGTCTATCAGTTTGTAAAACAACAAGGATACAATGGGTATAGCAGACTTGGGAATAACAAAAATGGGAGAACAAAATCCATTCAACCAACCATGTGACCTCGCAACAAGGGGCTAGGGTATACATCACGAAGAGAAATCACTCCTAGTACTAAGTTACTCTTGAGTAGGGATGCAAGTACTTCCAAGGACATCGAGACATCAAGGGACCCTCTCAAACCCAAGCCTGTATCTTCCCAACCTCACCTACCTGATGGTGAAGCATGGATCAACATCTTCTGGGATCCTAACAATACTTCCATTTGCGCCCTGATTTCCATGACCATAAGCTACATGAACACCGATGATGGCTTGCCCTTAGTCCATCCAAAACTCATAGACTAGGATCAACAGACACCACCTAGCTTGGATTTGTTTGAGAATGATGAAGCTATTGCCAAGTTCATGGGACTTCGTGAAGGTATACCTCAAGTGGATAATAAAGTTGGATACATCATGGATCTCGATGACATTACTTACTTCAAAGAATCCACTCCACCCTCTAGTCATAAAAGTGAAAAAGAAAAATAAAAAGGGTCTCTATGTGAGAACCAAAAGGCACCTCTTGACCATGAAAAAGTAAAAATAAATGATGTATTTGAGGGTGAAAACCTCTCTGAGGTGCCCAAGGATGGAGGGTTGGATGTGCTTCCCATCGCACAAGAGTGATCACCACTACTAGTGGAAAAATTTGTTGAGACTAACCTCAGTACAAAAGATAATCTCAGTATCGTTCATTTTGCAGAGTCATTAACATAACAAGAGAAGGTTAAATTCAAATCTTTCTTCTCAGCAAGGCAAGTAAATTTTGCCTAGTCATATGCTAGCATGCCAAGACTAGATCCGCAATTTGTCTTACATCACCCACCATTGTTGCCAAATGCCAAACTGGTGAAGCAAAAATTAAGAAAAATCCATCCATAGATCGCACTCTTGGTAAAGGTAGAATTGAAAAAGCTACTTGATGTGGGTTTCATCTAACCAATAGACTATCCAGAGTGGGTATCTAACCCCGTACCAATTACAAAAGCTAACGGCTAGATCAGAATCTGTGAAGACTCTTGAGACCTGAACAAGGCATGTCTGAAAGATGATTTTCTGTTGCCAAACATAGACATTATAGTCGACCTTACAGCTGAATTTGAAATGCTTACTCATGGATGGTTTCTTAGGGTATAATCAGATAAGGATAGCTCCAGAAGATCAACATAAAACTACTTTTACATTTCTGTTGGGCACATACTACTAGAATGCCATACCCTTTGGCCTCAAAAATGCTGGAGCTATGTACCAAAGGGCAATGACAACAATCTTTCACGATTATATCCACACATTTATGGAAGACTATGTCAAGGACTTACTGGCCAAATTAGTTACAAGAAGAACCCACTTGGATGTATTGGACAAAGTCTTCACATGGCTAGAAGAATATAAGGTCAGACTAAACCCTAAGAAATACATGTTCGAGGTTACATCAGGCAAACTATTGGGCTATATTTTTTCTCATCGAGGCATAGAAGTTGATCCCACTAAAGTGAAATCCATCATGGATATGCATCCACCAACAAGTCTCAAACAACTATGCAATCTACAAGGCACATTATAATCAATTAAGAGTTTCATTGTGCAACTCGCTGACAAATGCCACCCATTTCAACACTTACTTTGCAAAGGGGTACCCTTTGTATGGATTGAACATTGCCAGAAAACCTTTCAGAAGATCAAAGATTATTTGTTGTCACCACCAGTTCTCATGCCTCCAATACCAGGAAAGCCCTTTTATTGTACATATTAACATTGTCTTCAGCACTGGGGGCACTTTTAGCACAAAATTATGAGGAAGGAAAAGAATGGACAATCTATTACATCAATAGGACATTAGTGGGGTACGAGCTAAATTACAGTTCCATAGAGTGTGCATGCCTAGCCATAGTTTTTGCCACCCAAAAGTTGCGACATTATATGTTGAGTCATTAGATAAAACTATTGCAAAGATTGACCCCCTAAAGTACTTACTCAACAAGGCGACCTTAATAAAATGATTGGCCAAATGGATTATGATATTGAGCAAATTTGATATATAGTATATTGATTGCAAAGCAATAAAGAAACAAGTGATCGCAAACCAATTAGTAGAGGCACACACAACAGTGGATCATCCTTTGGTTGCAAATTTTCTAGATGAATCAATCTTTGCCTTGGAAGTTACCAGAACATGAAAAATATTCTTTGATGGTTCCTGCATAAATCATGGCTCAGGAGCAGGAATTTTGTTCATCACTCCTCAAGGGGATGCCATCCCTAAAGCATTTCGGATAGCTTTTCCTTGTACAAATAATATTGCTAAATATGAGGCATTGCTCACTGGATTATGTATGGCAATCAATTGGAAGATCAAGAAATTACAAGTCTTTGGTGATTCACAGCTCATCATCAAGCAGGTCAACAATGAGTATGACACAAAAGATGAAAAACTCATGCCATATAAGAGAATGGTCAATAGCTTCAGAACATAGCAGCTCATGCAATGGCTACAATAGGATCTCTCTTGGATATCCTGAAAAATGTGCCTCAATTTGAATTCTTGGTGGAACAATTGCTGGTCCCTGCCTTTGATGTCCCTAAATCAAAGCTAGTATGTGAAATCATTGGTCCCACGTCTCCATGGTATCATGACATTTACACATACCTACATGACCAAATCCTCCAACCTGTCCTATCCTCTAATCATCGTAAATCCTTTGTATGCCAATCTGCCAAATATATCATCATTGGTGACACCCTTTACCGCCATAGATTTGACAATACCCTCCTACAATGTCTCGACGTTGAGGAAGCACAAATGGCCTTGCACAAAGTAAATGAAGGTATATACGGAGCTCACTCTATTGGTCCTACACTAGCCAAAAAGATCATAAGAGCTCGATACCATTAGCCCACCATGGAAAAAGATGCATACCACTTCACCAAAAAGTGCAGACAGTGTCAGATACACAAAGATCTTGTGCATGCACCTACTCAAGACTTGCAGCCACTTACATCTCCATGGCCATTCTCTCAATGGGGACTTGACATTGTAGACAAAATCCATCCCAACTATGCCAACGGCCACAAGTTCATCATCACTGCCACTAAGTATTTCACAAAGTTGATTGAGGCAATCCCCATGTCATACATCACCGGCAAACAAATTGCTAATTTCATCCTCAATTACATCATATGCCAGTATGGTCTGCCTCAATCTATTGTCACGAACAATGGTCACCCTTTCAAAAATCAAGACGTCCATGAACTATGTGAAAGATTCCACATCCAACACCATTTTGATGCTCAAACTGAGGCATCAAATAAAATCATTATAAAAATCCTCAAGAAGACTGTCAATGATGCTAGCCATGACTGGTATATTCAACTCAATCTCGCCTTGTGGGCCTACCATATTAGGATCCACACTCCCACCGAAGCCATGCCATACTCCCTTGTCTATGTTTCCAAATCCATCCTACCCATCAAGGTTGATTTACCTTCCCTAAGAGTATCACTAAAGCAATTTGTGGATGACAAAGACTACAGGGTATCCAGACTACATGAGCTTGAGCTACTAGATGAAATAAGGTAGAATGCCTTGGTACACTTGCAAGTGTATCAGAACCATTTTTGATGCGGTTATAACAAGAGGGTTAGAGTTCGACGGTTCAATATTGGAGACTGGGTCCTAAAAGAGAACCCCAAGAATCAAATGGAACAGAAGTCGGGAAAGTTTGAACCAAACTGGTTATGTCCCTAATCATCATGGCTACATATAGATAGAGAGCATATCAACTTGCTACCCTTGAAGGTGAACTGCTACCAGAGCCAATCAATAGCATGCACCTTTAGAGATATTATACCTAAGTCAGAAAATAAAAAATAAAAAGTGCAAAAAAAAAACAAAAAAGCAAAAAAGCAAAAAAGCAAAAAAATGGTAAAGAGAAATAATTCATCCAAAAGTGAAAACCACTTCGGTGGCACTTTGGATAAGTACCATGGTGAAAACCTAGCAAACAGGTGCCATGTGTAATTGGTCTTGGCTCCATTATCTATCATAACTCTATCTTGTCTTTTCACTTTCCACAATAAATCCTACATAATCCACACCATAATCCATGCCATATCCCATCATAAACCACATTGTCCTTTTCATGGCCTAGAAATAAGTTGACATTTAGCATCTTCCCGACTTTCCTAAACACTTTGTTATCATCCCATCCCCATCCCGTCTTGTTCATGACTTTGTCCTATACCTGACTGGGGGTAATTCCTAATCCTAAAAATTGGTATTGTAGGACACCTTTCAAATATTCTCAAAATCCAAAAACATCAAAAAACCCAAAAACATCAAATATTCTTAAAAATCCAAAAACATCAAATATTCCCAAAAACCCAAAAACATCAATTATTCCCAAAAGTCCAAAAACATCGAAAACATCAAAAATCACAAAAAAATCAAATAACCAACCAAAAACCCCGAGAAATAAACAGTGTCAAAACCACCTTGTCGGACTACATCACCTCTGAGCTTTCATGTATGCAAGATCATATCTGATGAGCCCCCGAGGTATCCCCCACCCTTAGGTCTTAGGTCACACAAGAGTCCACCTGGTCAAACTATGTTGTCTCTGCGCTTCCACATAGGCAAGGCCATCTCTGATAAGCCCCCGAGACATTAGGTTAGTTACTTATGGCCCATTGAGTCATCTATCATAATAAGTCATCCTTTGGTGAGATGGACACTTTGATCAGACCAAAACAGTCAGTCTTTCACAAGAAAAACAACCCCAAACATCAGCAAGATAGCTTATCAAATCAGCCAAGAAATCATCATGAATCATTCTAATAGTGATAAATGAACATCACTATTAACAATCTTTATCAACTACTACATGTCTTAAAACAGAATGGGGCATAGTCAAAACCAAGATTTACACCTTAGAGGATGTGTTTCATCTTTCAAACATTATCAATCATCACATGCCAATCATCTCACAACTTGTGGCATTCTTGAAACCAAACCATATGTCTTATATGAGATGTCACAATCTTATCACTTGCCTTATACAGGTGGTCGCATTGCCGAAACCAAACTTAACATCTTATATGACATGCTTCCTATCATAAAACCAGGCATTATTCAACCTTATCATAATCAATCAAAAAAACACATACACACTCAACGAATGATCTACATGGTTGTTGACTCTGGGTCTTGTATGTCTTATTTATTTTGCAGTCTCGTTCTAATGCTTCTCAAGGCAATCCCTAAGTGATGAAGAGAAGCAAGGATAGAGCGGGACCTTTTTCTTTGATTTCTGTTTGCGGTTTGTCTTGGTAAAATGACTGGGACAACTAGATTCCTTGCGTGTGATTGGGATTCTATTGGGTGTGAATCAAAGACATCCTATGCATTGGAAAGAATAAATGCTTCCTTGCATAAGGACTAGCATACCTCAAGGTCATCTCATCACATGTTCTGACAATGTATCATGGTGTGTGTGGGGTCCCGACAGTGGCTTGTGTTCTCTAAGGGGTGTGATTGTTGCGTGGTATTTGTTCTTTTTGGTGGATTATGGGCTTGCATGCCCGTTTTAGGGCGAGCGCATTGTCATGGCCCAAGGTGAATTGTCTGGGGCCCCTTCTTTGATGGATTTTCGTACGACAATGGGTGCTAAGTCGTCGTCTCAGGCTACAAAAGTATTTGATAACAATTTATTTTCATCGAATCTAGGGTTTGTTGAATTAGGCTCGTCTAGTGGTTCCCAAATTTTGAAAATCAATGGATGTCTAGAGCTTTGTAAGGAGAGACCAAAGCTGGTTATTCTGCTGGTGATGATTGCTGAAGATATTAAATATTATTCGAAGCATTCATTATTGTGCAAGTTTATGGGGATGCGGGTTTCCTTACAATTTCTTGATTCATGGGCCCAACAGACTTGGATGCTGGAGGGATAGAAGGAGATTATGCTTTTAGAAAATAATTATTTTATGGTTACCTTCAATTACACTGCGGATCGCAACAAAGCCTTTGAAGGGGGTCCCTATTTTCATAACCATAGATGGCCAAACCAAACCATATCAAAATTTCCATCTAATACAAAATTGGGGTCCTAGACAAAACTATAATAGGTGCTATAAAAATTGATGTAAGGAAAAGGACCAAGTGTCTAATGAAGGACTAGTTGTCAAACAAAGCAACATGATTCAATATACACAATTTTTAGATTTCATAAAAATAGAAATGCTTTTTCTAATTTATGAGTTGGTGATAAAAACAATATTGATTAAGTCAATTAACTCAACTTATAATTTACTTTTTTCATGATTTGAGATAAATTAAATAATAAATTATTTAATTTTGAGTGCATGATGAACAAGATTTATTTTTAGAGGCTTTGGAAGATATTTGAGCAAATTAAATAAATAAATTTATTTAATTGTTTGTGCAAGATTAGAGGAATAAATAAAATATTTGATTATATTTTATTTTTAGAGATTGAGATAATTTTAAATATATTTGAATGATTTATTTAAATATAGAAGAACAATTGATTTAATTAAATATTTTAGAGAATTATTTAATTATAGATAAGAGGATTTTGAAAGATAAATTAATTAAATAATTAACTTATTCAATTGATGTGGATTTGAATTTTAGAAGAAGATAATGATTTAATTAAATAATTAAAATTATTTAATTTTGAAAGAATAAAGTTGATTTTGATTAAATTAATTAAATAAATAGAATGTATTCAATTAATGTTGATTTTTAGGAGAATTGGAAGAATTTGATGAAATTAATTAAATAATTAGATTATTCAATTAATGTTGAAATGTAGGTGATTCGATGAAATGCAAGTGATTTGAAGACATGGTCATTTTAGGGTGTCTACGACCCTCATGAAATTCCTAAGTGGAAATGGCAAATCATAAGCATGGATTTTGTGCAAGGGCTTCATATGTCAAGGAACAAGCACAATGTTATTTTAGTTATGGTGGATAGACTCACCAAAGCTGCTCATTTTTATATCTGGGAACTTGACAAATGGCAAGCACCTGTCATAGCCCGTAAATTTGTTTAAGAAATTTTTAGATTGCATGGCATTCCTTAGAAGATTATCTCATATAGGGATGCACAAATGACATCAAGGTTTTGGCAAACCTTATTTTATTCACTTGGAACCTAGTTGAATATAAGCTTTGCTTATCATCCAGAGACAGATGGTCAAATTAAAAGGGTAAACCAAGTGTTGGATGATTTATTGAGGATGTATTGCATGGGCCAACAATATAAATGGAAAGAGCATTCCTTAGAAGATTATCTCAAATAGGGATGCACAAATGACATCAAAGTTTTGGAAAACCTTATTTTCTTCACTTGGAACCTAGTTGAATATAAGCTCTTCTTATCATCCAGAGACAGATGGTTAAATTAAAAGGGTAAACCAAGTGTTGGATGATTTATTGAAGATGTATTGCATGGGCCAACAATATAAATGGAAAGATTATCTTCCTCTAGTGGAATTTGCCTATAACAATTCCTATCATTTTGCTATTAAGATGGCTCCATTTGAAGCATTATATGGAAGAAGGTGCCAAACCCCTATAAGATAGGATAAGCTAGAAGATAGGGTTAGCCTTGGTCCAGAAATGCTGTTAGAATGGAAGAGCAAGTATATCTAATTAAGAAAAGGTTAGCGGAATCCAATGATAGGTAGAAAAGCTATGCAGATGCAAAACGCATCGAAAGGCATTTCTCAGTGGGAGAAAAAGGTCCTTCTAAGGGTAAAGCCTCAAAAGAGCTCCATTAAATTTGGAAAGACTTTCAAACTAGCTCCTAGATATGTGGGTCCCTTCGAAGTTCTTGAAGAGGCACAACACTTTTCTTATTATATTAGTTGATTTTGAAGACAATTAATCATCAAGGATGATGATTCTTATGGGGGGAGATACGTTACATCCCCAACTTACGATTTGACTTAATCTTAACTTTGTGTGGTAATCAAGAGGATTAACCATAGTTTAATGATTAGATGTTGTGGAAATATCTAATTTAATCATTGATTATGAGAATACTGACTAATGATAGTTATGAAATTACATGTTCATATGAATATCTGATTATTATGAATTGTGAATTAGATTATGATGCATTGATCATGGTTTTATGATGGTGAGTGTGAACAGGAAATGAATCTTCCTTCAAAGATGGAAGGAGAGTATCATCTAGGAGGAAGAGATAGATGTCAGAAAATGGGTCTAACTGCCATATGAGTATCAGATTTTATGTCCTTATGAACTCTTGTAAGTTGGTGTAAGTTACGTCTTTTCTTTGCTAGTCAATTATCTTTATGTGTCATCTTGTCGATTAAGTCATTTCGATAATGTTTGCATCGAATTGACCAAATGACGTTCTTAGAATGTCAAGACAAATCAAGAGATAGTCTCGCCAAGTGGCAAAGTACCTTCTTGTTTCTTTATTTATTCTCAAACTAGGATTTTGAACTTATTATTCTTGGTATAATATGCTTTGGGTTTATAGCGAAGAAGGGAGAAAAGTGCCCAACCCCTAAATCACATGTTGACTGTGCCACCATATCGGTGATGATGTCATATGATGACATCTTGATTGTTAAGAGTATCTTCATACATCAAGAAGATGTATGGAAATAATATTATGCTATGACTATTTAAACCTAATATTGAATCCCATGTTAATATTAATATGGTTATTTGCTTTGTATTTTGGCTGACATCACCCATGATAGTGGAGTGATGAAATGTTATTTTGGACCAATGGGAGATTTATGCTCATCACCCACTTGCATATAGCAAGTATCAGATTGAGAGTCTCCTTAGAAATTGTAGGTGGTGAAGTGGAGAAACCACCCACCAATTCATGGGTGCAGGTGGTAGTTACCTTGCATACTCGACATGCTAAGAAGACTGAAACCCAATTGTGGTAAGTCTTGTCACTATAGATTATTTACATTATTAATTCATATCATCATTGATGATCATTTTGTTGTTCTCTGTGCTTGGGAGATAGAGCAAGAATAATGAAATTTTCAGTTGGCTGAAACCTTTGGGAGACCACATGAAGTGGCACGTTAACACTCGACTGTGAGTCTTGATAGACTATGTTGACAACACGAAAATGAATTCATCCAAGTTAGAATAAAATTTTGGAAAGACTTATTTAATGTTGATTGTTATCAGTAATGATTCCCTATAGTACAGTGTCGACTTTCATATCATATAATTGTTGTGTTAATTGTTTGAATCTTTCAGACCACAGTCCATCGATAAGCCAAACTTTATATCTCAGACCTTCGTGTCTAAGTTACTGTGTTTAAACTTGTTAATGTATTCATTTGGAGGTATACTCTAGGCCAAGGGGTCGATAATGATATATATATATAACACAAGTTAATATTGATTGTAATTCCTATAGTCATTGCTCGAGGCCATTAAGGTCGAGCTCAAAACTACTATAGCAAACTCATGTCGAGTGTTGACATGACATAATAGATAATAAGTTTAATGATAACACTAAGGATCTTATGATGAGCTTGAGCTGATAGTGCTCATGGCATATCATGTGTAAAACCATTGTGTAAGATATACGTTTGAAGGCTCAGCCTGCATGTGGCCGAGGCACCAACCTTGAACTGTTATGATGATCTTTTGAAACTTTAATCTTAGACCATGCCAAGAGCACTTAACTACAATATTGAAACCAGCATACATTGAACTCGACTGCTTTTGAAGGGATATTAAGATAACTAAAGGCAATATTTTTTGACCCCTTGATTAAGGAGGAGGATTGCAATATAAAAGATTATTGTTTAACTCTATGGCAGCTTTGCATGTATGTCAGGTTAATAGAGAGGATTCTCCTCTTGATGCTTATAAAATTATGAGATGGAAAGCTTAATCAATCTAAGTCTTATATATTGTAATGTAAATAAAAGCCATTTTCTTTCTTATGGCCAAACTCCATGAAGGGACTATATAATGCTATGAACTCATGTAGAGTCCTTGATATAGAATCTACCTTTTAGACCTTTAAAAATACCCTTCTAGATGTTTTGAACTGAAAGTAAACCTTGGGATAAGGCTACAATGTGTTCATTAATCGGGTAAGGTCACAAGTCAAAAACATGATTAAACTTATCTCATTTTGAAAAGATGGAACAGAGTGACGTGGAGTCACAGGTTCCCTTTTGTGAAAGTAATGTAACATAATTGAATGTACTCCCAAGATAGGAGTCGTTTGTTGGGAAAACTTGGTTTGACTATGTCATGTTGAAAAATGGAATAGAGTGACGAGGAGTTGCAGGTTCCTTGTTGTGAAAGTAACCTATTATGTTTGATATACTCCTAAGATGGGAGTCAATCATCCTGGTATAGGACTATGAATCAAATTGAACCCACTTATACTAGACCTAAAGAGAGGTCAAATTAAACATACTGTAGGATGAGACAACTTCTAAGTCGAGTCAGGGTGGTGGACATATGACAACATTCTTTGTGTAACGTACATGTATGTAAATATTTAGCCATAGTAATGCATCCATCTCTACATGCATTATCATTCCACAATGCTCCAGATGGCATAATGTCTCCAGTAGTGTCATGCATAGTTAGGGTGGATCTATAGCTGCATGAATGAGAGCTATTATGAAGGACACGACACTAGATACTCAGATGGAAAACCTAATGGTTTCTTATATCTATACCTTATGTGAAGGGTAGGGCCACTTCCAGGTAGGAAGTTGTGTGGGGGACCGCAGGTCTGTGGTTGAAGGAAAAGCACTCGGATGATGCTCTTCTTCCCAAGCATGAGACAAGCCGAGGCTCATGAAGACAGATGTCAAGAGTTCTAGATGTAGTGTTTTTTTATTATATGACTTGATAGCTAGTTATTATTTATAATTTGATATTTGATGCCTTGAGAATAGCTTTGTACATGCATAGTGAAGGTTATTGACTAATGAGATGTAATTAGACATTGTAATTGTAAGTTTTGTTATATTTTGGTTCAGAATAACATGCTTAATTATTGAAATGATAATGATTCATTATTGTTTAACTCTGATTTGGGTAATCATGATGTATTCTAATTCTTGATTAAGATGAATACTTATGTTAATTATTGAGTATTTAGAATGTGATGTTACAAGGAGCCAATGTGTTTTCAAAGATCGATCTTTGATTAGGATACCATCACTTAAGGCTGAAAGATGAAGATATTCATAAGACAACCTTTAGAATGAGGTATGGGCATTATGAGTTCACTGTCCTACCCTTTGGATTAACGAGTGCACCTGCAACATTCATGAACTTAATGAACATTGTGTTCATAGGTTGTTTGGACAAGTTTGTCCAAGTGGGAAGGTTATTTTCCCAAGTTTAATATTTTGCTAACATTTCATTTTTGTTTTAATGCAGGTTTGAAATAGTTTTCTAAAAGTTTCCCAAGTTTATAATTTTGTAACATATTTTGTTTTTGTTTCTTCTCCATACTCTCTATTTGCATGCACATGTTTACAATAATCTCCATGCTTGCAACTAGGTTTAAATAATAGTTTAAAAGGCATCTCCATATATTATTATTTATTATTATTTGTCCTTTTAATAGAATAATATTTTTTTCTTTTTATAACAAGGTAAATAGGTTCTCTGGTTATTTCTATTTTACCACAGAGGCATAGAATACACATATTTTAATGCAGCAAATAAACTTACATAAACAAAGTGACATATATATATATATATCACAGTGAAAATAAATATAAGGAGAAAATATTTTAGGGTTGTACTAAATTGGGCCGAGAGAAATAAGGGACTGTGTTATAAATCATAACATAGAGGGTAAGAATAATATACAGAGCAAAAGTTTAGATGTAAGTTTTTTTTTTAAAATAATAAACAAAAAAAGTGTTGGTTTTATTGTTGCTAAGCCCAGCGGCCGGGCCGTGGGGCAGGGCTCCCACCCCACCCACACAGCAAGGCCTTCAGCCCTGCACAGGCTGAAGCCTGCTTTAATTAATTTTTTAATTTACTTCTTCGATGAAACAAAAGAAAACCCTAAATTGACTCATTACTCTTTTACTTCAGGGTTTAAATCTATTTCAAATGAACATCAATATAAAATAATTTTGTCGACAGGCAAACTACAGTCGCAGCGGGGGTGGAGATGAGAGCACTCATTTTTATTGTAATTTTAAAAAAAAATGAAAAATTAAATTTCAAGAAAGAAAAACTAAATAAAAATTCAAAAATTTTAGTATGTGGAGTGGAAACTCTTATCTCTTAGCGGTTACATTTCTATTCATGGGTGTTATTCTGACGTTTCATTTATTTTATTTTTTTGGTGTGGGTTGGTTGTGGAGGCAACAGTCTTGTCAGGTATTTATTTCCACTCCTCTTAATGGCGCTGAACCTAATCAATACATGCAATTGAAATCTGTGAAGTCTAAGGCATCAATAGTTAGTGGAGTCTATTGTTGGACTGGCGGTGTGGGGCATCAATATTTATTTCACGAGATAGATGAGAGGATGTGGGAACCCTTTGTGATGCACTTTTTAGGGTGCTTACAGTCTGCCATGGAAGGCTGTGGGATGCTTGAGGAGCTCGAAGGTGATTACATGTAGCACATGAGAAATCTCACAAGGAAGCTTGTGTGGTGCATCGGACCAGTGCTTCCAAGAAATTTTTGCTCGCGAGAAGGAGCAAGGAGCAAGAAATGGCAGAAAATTTCATGTGCTTGGCTTCATATTGCAATGGATTTGGGGCGTCTTGAAGAAATGGTGAAAGATGTCACTCATCTTGACCATTTAATCTCCATCATTGACCAACATCTTCAAGCTCAAAATGACAGGGTAACAACGACTTGTGTCTCTCTACTGTTAAATTTTTGGTTGGTGATAAATTCAAATGGAACATAAATATAAACAGAAAGTGGTTATTGAGGTTTTGAAAGGTTTGTCCCAGATTTAGTTGTTGGCTATGTGTTCAGTTGCTCATATGGTTATGTGCTCTGGATGGATGTAGTGAGTTTACTTTTTTGCTGGCCAACTTGGGCAATCTATCCAATTTGCAATTGTTTTATTTAAATAATTGTGAGAAAATGGTTGCATTACCTAAAAGCTTTGGTGCTCTATCTGCTTTGAAGCTTCTAGATTTCAGTGGCTGCTCCAAGTTAGAGAGCCTTCCAGAGTCATTTAGCCAGCTCAAATCTTTGAAACTTCTTGACATTAGTCATTGCCACAATTTGAAGACATTCAATGGTGGTTTTAGATCCTTAACTTCACTTATGGTACCGATTGTATCATTTTGTGAATCATTGGACAGAGGTAGTGGACATCTTAGTAGAGATAAGAAGTTTACTGTCACTCATCTTTCACCATTCTGGCTCGATTGATCGATTGATTTTCAAGGATTTCCATGTTTTAGACTCCAAATCCATTTCTTCAAGATGCCCCAAATCCATGTCACTCATCTTTCACCATTTCTTCTTAAAATAAAATGTACATGATAGCTTTTAATAATTTTAACATTGTTTTTTCTCTTTCCATTTTAATAAAAGGTTGAATGAATATAATGAAAAAAAAATTAGTTAATTTAATTAAAAGTTATTACAAGTTTATATGTGTAAAGGAAAATTACACATAAATCCTAACCCTAACACTCATTTATATATAATGATTCTAGAAGAAATTATATTCAATATTATTGTATGTTTTTAAGTGAATCTTCTTGCCCCACATTATTGTCTAGCCCAATTAAACAAATATAATTGATTAGCAAACAATTAAAGAGAAAATAAATTGGAATTGATAATAAAAATTAAATGTCTAAATAAATTAAAAATGTAATATTTAGTTTTAAATTTAATGATGGAAAGTACTCACACAATTTTTTTATTAAAATTGTTTGGGGGTACTGTAGTTGAATAATCTTTTAAAGCTATTTGGATGAGTTCTTTGTTTTTCTAGTAAAAAACTAAAATTTGTTTGCTCCAATTCATTAGGCGTAGAAAAAATAAATTATTTTATACTATACCCACCTCCATTAAAAATCATATCATTTTATTCAACATTAGGAAATAAGATGTTAATATGGTGTTGCCATTGAGATGACGATGATTTTACCAACCATGCACAAATTTTCCTTTTAAATTTAACCCTCCTTTTTAATTTTATTGGCTCATATTTTCAGCCATCTATTAGTTTCATTTTTTCAAGTAATTCAAACAATTTAACTCTAAAATGGAATGGTTTCTATTACATTGAAAGTTATGTTAATAAATTAAATTTCAAATGTAAAATAGAATGGTTTCTATTACTTATTTTATATGTTTGCTTTCAATAAGCACATCCATTCAAATGAACCAAAGTTCAACAATCTAAATTGGAGGAGGCAAAATTTAATTTTACATTAATTTTATATTAATTTTAGGGCTTAGCATGTGGTATAACGGAATAATTTTTGAAGTGAACACAACTTTACGAGTGAAAATTTCTTAACTTATATTGTTTTTCTTATGTTTTGGACTCATTTGATAATGATTTTGTAATATATTTTTTCAAATATTTACGTTAGAAGAAGAAACATTAAATAGAGATACTTTAGATTGTATAGAATAATGGTTATATTATAAATGTAGGGCTGAATTAGCAATTGAACAATTGGAAGTATAGAATTGACAACAATATAATATGGCAAGAACTATTCCATACCAATGGTTTTATCTATTAATATTGCACCAATGAAAGCATTTGAAATGACCCAACTCTAAGCCTAAGGGTTGTCTCCAATTTTAGAATTAGGGTTACAATTAGAATTAGTGGTATATTACATATGAAAATGGAAACCTAATGGGATTAGCTAGGGTGGCTAGGGTGGGTTAAGGATAGATCTCAACAAAATAAAAAAACAATAAAAGAAAAGATATAATTATGGAATAAAGATAAGTAAACATTTGAAATGACCCAACTCTAACCCTAACCATAAGAGTCTAATTAAGGTTAGAATTAGGGTTAGGGGGGTTACGTTTAGTGTTAGTATTAGAATTTTATAATTAGTTTTAGGATTAAGGTTGTAGTTAGGTATACAATTAGGGTTTGAAGTATGGTTCGAATTAAAATTAAGGTTAGAATTAGGGTTAGAATTAAGGTGGCTTACTATTAGATTGGGGTATGAATTAGAGTTACATTTGGGGTTAGGGTTCAAATTAGAGTTATGGTTAGAGTTACAATTAGGGTTGAGGTTAGTATTAAGGTTAGGGTTAGATTTCAAATTATAGTCAATCTTAAGGTTAGAGTTAGGGTTAGGGTTAAAATTAAAGCTATGTTTAGGGTTGGAATAAGGGTTATGGTTAGGGTTATCTTTAAAATTAGGATTATGTTTAGGGTTTAGGGTAAGCATTAGAGTTACAGTAAGGATTAGGGCTAGAGTTAGGATTAGGGTTCATATTAGAATTAGGATTAAGATAAGGGTTATTGTTAGATTTAAAATTAGGGTTAGAGTAGGATAGATCATGGTTATGATTAGAATTAGGGATAGGGTTCCTATTAGAATTAGGGTTAGAATTAAGGTGGCTTACTATTATATTTAAGGTAAGAATCAGAGTTACAATTAGGATTAGGGTCAAATTAGAGTTAGGGTTAAAGTTTAATTAGGGTTAAGGTTAGGGTTAGGTTTTGAATTATAGTCAAGCTTAGGGTTAGAGTTAGGATTAGGGTTAGGGTTAAAATTAGAGCTATGTTTAGGGTTAGAATAAGGGTTATGGTTAGGGTTAGCTTTAAAATTAGGATTAGGTTTAGGGTTTAGGGTTTGGGTTTGGGTTCAGGTTAGGGTTAGGGTTAGAATTAGGGTTACAACTATAATTAGGGTTAATGTTAGAATTAAACTTAGGGTTAGGGTTACAATTAGGGTTAAGTTCAGTATTAAGCTTAGGGATATGGTTGCAATTAGGATCAGCCTTAGGGTTAAAATTAGAGCTATGCTTAGGGTTTGAATAAAGGTTAGGGTTAGGGTTAGGGTTAGGGTTAGGGTTAGGGTTAGGGTTAGGGTTAGATTTAGGGTTAGAGTTAGATTTAAAATTAGGGTTATAGTTAGGGTAGAATCAGGGTTATGATTAGAATTAGGGTTAGGGTTAGGGTTAGGGATAGGGTTAGGGTTAGGGTTCTTATTAGAATTAGGGTTAGAATTAAGGTTGGTTACTATTAGAGTTAGGGTTAGAGTTCAATTAGGGTTAAGGTTAGTATTAAGGTTAGGGTTAAGTTTTGAATTATAATCAAGCTTAGGGTTAGAGTTAAGGTTAGGGTTAGGGTTAAAATTAGAGCTATGTTTAGGGTTAGAATAAGGGTTATGGTTAGGGTTAGCTTTAAAATTAGGATTAAGTTTAGGGTTTAGGGTAAGCATTAGAGTTACAATAAGGGTTAGGGCTAGAGTTAGGGTTAGAATTTAGGTTAGGGTTAGGGTTAAAATCATAGTTAGAATTAGGATTAAGTTAAGGGTTAGAATTAGGGTTATTGTTAGATTTAAAAGTAGGGTTATAGTTAGGGTAAAATTACGGTTATGATTAGAATTAGGGTTAGGGTTAGAGTTAGGATTAGGGTTCCTATTAGAATTAGGGTTAGAATTAAGGTGGGTTGTTATTATAATTAGGGTAAGAAATAGAGTTACAATTAGGGTTAGGGTCCAAATTAGAGTTAAGGTTATAGTTCAATTAGGGTTAAGTTTAGTATTAAGGTTAGGGTTTGAATTATAGTAAGGGTTAGGGTTAGAGTTATGGTTATGGTTAGGGTTAAAATTAGAGTTATGTTTAGGGTTAGAACAAGGGATAGGGTTAGGGTTAGGTATAAAATTAGGATTAGGGTTAGGTCTATAATTATAGATAGGATTAGGGTTATGATTAGAATTAAGGTTACTGTTAGGGTTAGAGTTATGATTAGGGTTAAAATTAGGGTTAGGGTTGAAATTACATTTAGAATTAGGGTAAGAATTACATTTATAATTAGGGTTACAATTTGAAAAAGGGTGACAATTACAATGAGAATTACAGTCAAAACTAGGTTTAGGGTTATAATAAGGGTTAGGGTTAGGGTGAGATTTAGGGTTACAATGAAAATTAGGGTTAGGCTTAGGGTTTAAATGAGTGTTAGAATTAAAATTATAGTTACAATCAATTTTTTGGTTAGGGTTAGAATTAGGATTAGTGTTAGGGTCAGTGTTAGGTTTAGAATTAGAAATACAATTATGGTTATAATTAGGGTTAGGGTTATTGTTAAAATTAAGGTTAGGGTTAGTATTAGGGTTAGGGTTATTGTTAGAATTAGAGTTAGGGTTAGTATTAGGGTTAAGGTTGTTGTTAGAATTAGGGTTAGGGTTCAACATTGATATTAAAATATTCTTTAAAAATAGGTACTCTTTTTCTAAATCTAACATAGGTAATTCTAATATAACCTTGGTTCTGACCCTAACCCAAACCCTAATTCTAAATCTAACCCTAATTATATTTCTAACCATAATTCTAACCCTAACCCTAACCCTCACCACAATACTAACTCTAACCCTAACCCTAATCCTAATTCTAACCTAAACACTAACCCTAACCCTTATTTTAACCCCTAACTCTAATTTTAAATATAATATATAATTTTAATTATTATATGTTATAATAATAGTTATTATAAACATAATATATTATTATATAATATATTATTATAGTATATAATTATTATAATAATATATTAGATATATTATAAAAGATATATCTAATATAATATGATTTAATATATTATAATAAGTGTTAGAATTAGGCTTGTGGCTCTGGTTGCTACTAGCATATTTATATTAAATATGATATATCTATATTATGCCGAGAGATATCCTTCTCGAGGTGCCTAATGTTAGGATTAGTGATTAAAAAAATAAGAGCCTTGAGAGGGATATCTCTTGGCGTACTTTAGATATATTATATTTAATATACATATGCTAGTATAAATATATATAAGTTATTGTTAGAGGAAATATGAACAACATTAACAACTATTAATCCAATAACTCAATGAAATTGATGCAAATACAATAAACAAAGATTATACCTTCGCAAATCGATTTACCTCATAGCTTCCATTGTTGCCTATCTCTTCTTGATCTTATATGATAATGGAGCTCTCAGAAGTGTGTACTTCCTTGTTGTTAAAGATGAAAATAGGAGAATGGTTGAGGATGGACAATGCAATGAAGACTAAACTACAAATGCAACTCTATGAAGATGGATAATAGAGATATGATGCCATGGTTGGATGATTGCGATGATAATGAGACTATGCAAGTGCAATGAGAATACTTTGCCTAAGGCACACTAGTAGGATTTCTATAGAGTAAGTTTACAAAGCTCTTGGAGCATAGGATCTCTCTAAGTTAGTTCTAGTTTTTCTTAGATAGTTGTTCACCAGATTGTGTTTTCAACAAGAGGAAAACTCCTTATTTTCAGACATGTACTTTCATCCATCGTTTGGACTATGATTGAATGCAAATGAAGGGGGGATTCTTTTAAAAGATTTAGTTGAGTAAAGAGAATCATCTCTAGCTAGGAAAGTAGGGTCTGCTTCCCCATTTTGGAGGAGATCTCTCAGTATTTTTATGTTTATTTAGTTTTTTTGTGTCTTCTGTTTAGTTAGCTTTGTACTTGTGTTCATGTGATGTGAATTTCACTTCTTGTGTGATTGTCATATAAGTTGTTCCCTGCAGGATTGTTTTATAAGTTTTAAAATAGATTTGTTACTCAACAACACTGTCATATTCAGAGTGTTTCATTGATGTAGCTTAACAAGTAAAAATAGTTTCTCCTTATTTACTTTTGAAGCAAATGTGGTTATTTTCCAACAAGTTAGAATAGTTTCTTTCATTGCAAGTGTGTTTATTTTTCAGCAAACTAGATTAGTTTCCTTCACTACAAGTGTGTTTATTTCTTACAAGTGTGTTTACTTTCCCACAAATAGATAGATTTTCATTTCTGTATGATCTTCCATTTCCATTAGACCAATGAACCAAGTTCCATCCATAAACCATTCACCAAAGCCCCCCATATCAAAGCCTTGTCATAAATTGCTCCAAACACCTCCAGATTGATAAAATTAAATGATGATGCATTAACAAACACTACTCTGACCCTCATCATTTTTGGTGCCATTGCCAAGGAAATCTACAAATCATTATAGGTTTAAGGTGTTGATAAGACTTTTGATCCATTAGTTTATGACAAGACCTAGGGACGCCTTAGGTCGATTCATCAAACAAACCATAGCAAATACATCTGTAGAATATAATTTAGAAGAACCTCTAGATCACCTGATCAATCAAGGATCACCTATACAATTAGAGTATCCCAATTCATCTGCTACATCTTCAACAATGGGTGACAATGGTGGTAACCATGAGGAACCAGTTAATAATAGAACATTTTCTTATCCGATCTCCATCATTCCTGAGAGAAATGAACCTCCTATAAAAAATATATCTCCTGCATTTCTACCCACGTTTAGGGGAAAAACTTTAGAAGATCTAGACCAATTTCTATTTGAATTCAAGGTCCTCTGCCAAACATATGACTACACCACAGATAATTAACAATTAAAATTGTTTCCTTCCACTCTTAACGAATCAACATTACGATGGTTCATGGGTTTGACTACAGACTCTATCACTACCTGGGAAGAAATGGAAACCACTTTTCTTGATAAATATCAGGATTACTGTAGAGTCAGGGATCAAAGAGATGAACTCTTCTGCATGAAACAAATAGAAGATGAAAATTTGGAGGATTATGTGGATAGATTTTTATTTGTCCATAGGAGGTCTGGAAACAATCTAGACGAGGAATTAAGTAAAACTATCTTTCTAAGAGGAATTGATGATGAGATCAGGGAAACTTTAAATTTAATGGGTAAGGGAGATATTATTAAACAAACTTTTGAAGAAATTGTAGAAGTCTGTAGAAACTATTCTCACACCAGAGCATGTAAAAGGACACTGAAAAGGGGTAATACCAATGATGTTATGCAAGTAATGGAAGAACTAGAAAATATCAAAAGTGACATCCTACTTCATTTGAATACCACTTTGGATGGCATGCAAACTAGTAAGAAGAACACTGAACCCTTATCTATTTACTACTCTCGTTGTAGAGAAAAACATCCACTTAGGGAATGACCCTTGAATAGAACTAAGTTGTGTAAGATTTGTGAGAAAAATCACACTACAAATGAGTGTGGCCCACTTCCTAAAATTAAAAACAAATTGAAAAAGGTTTCGACGGATGAGGAAGAGCTAAACTTTATTGGCTAGAAATAACCTAATTATGGAGTGAATCAATTTCAAAACCAATATGCTCCAAGAGGATCATCGAGTTGGAGTATAAAATCTTATAATGGACCTTGGGCAATGCAAATGCCAATGCAATGGGGTCTAGCATGGCCTTAGCCAGATTGGACAAATCAATCTTGGACCAACCCTCAATGGTCAAATCAGCAATAATATCAATAATAGTGGGCACCTCAATACAACTAGAGGAGATTTGGAAACCAACCCCAAGCTTTACTCCCTAGACCCTTACAACCTACAAATTCAAACTCCAATGAATAGGTGAATCAACCATCAATGCCAGCTCAACTAGTTCTGAATCCTAAAAATAATAGGCCATAACAATAGGTGTATAATGCTGACCCAAATACAACCACCCTGAATGTAGTTAAAATTAATGACATCCAAATTCGATCAAAAAACATTCTTATAACCATTCCTATTGAGGAAGTTACTGAAGAAGAAGAAGTAATCTCCAAAGTTGACACACCACAACAAAATGAGAAAGATGAAGCAAGGGGTTTAGAAGAGATTTTGAAGGAGACCTCTGTTCCATTCCCAGAAAGATTAAAACATGTCCCTCCAAAATCTAAAGAAGGCCAGCTTTCATTGGATGACTCCCAATTAATTAAGGAACTCAGAAAGATACACATCGAAGTTCCTTTGTTACATGCAATAAAAGATATTCTCAAGATATACTAGACCATTAAGAGTTTGTGTCTAAAACTTCCAAGTAGAAAACAAAAATTACCCAATGCCATTCAAGTAGATGGGAAACTTGTTGATGTCCTATCAGGCAAGCTAATCCATCAAAAATATGGGGATCCTAAAAGTCGTGTCATTACAGTGGACATAAAAGGGGTTTCAATTTTTAAATTTTCTGATCAATCTGGGGGTTGCCATTAATGTAATGATATCAGATACTATAGAGGCATTGGCACTGACACATTCCAACCAACATCAATAGTGTTACAATTGGTCGACCTGTCAATCACAAAACCAGAAGGAATTCTAGAGGATATCATAGTTACTATCGATACCTGGGATTACTTAGTTGATTTGCTCATCCTTCAGACTAGAAAGAAACACATAAGGTGATGAGTGCCAAGTAGCACCCAAAATAATATATCATTTTTATTTCCTTTTTCCATACTTCTTATCTTGTTGCCCTAGTAATTGCACCATAGTAGACTGATAAGGTTGTTCTAATTACATTAAGGAGAGATGAATTACCAAAAGTCATATTTTTGATTGAAGGACTAATGTGCAACAATTTAATGGAAATATGCAGAAAATTCTCTCTTTTAGACATCCAAAATAATATACCCTTTTTACTTCCTTTTTCCATCCTTCTTATCCTGTTGCCCTAGTAATTGCACCATAATAGACTGATAAGGTTGTTCTAATTACATTAAGTAGAGATGAATTACCAAAAATCATGATTTTTTATTGGACTAATGTGCAGCAATTTAATGGAAATATGCACAAAATTCTCTCTTTTTGATTCTACAGGTGTAGATGTATGGGCAAAGGCAATTTTGAGCATCTCTAGAGATGGTCCTAACAGTCTCCAGATGAGGAATCCTATACTTGACTCCAATGTTTTTCTAAGTACGATAGGAGATATTTTGAAATAGGACCAAGGGTGGATCATCTCCAGAGATAGATAGAAGTCATAAGCTCATCTCTGGAGCTCAAGACAGAAACACATGTCTTCAGAGCCCTTTTTAAGACAGTGCAGATTTTCTGGCACCACTATCAGTCAACACTTCTGAGGACAATTGGAGTGCTCCGAAGATTACTCAGCCAACACCTGAGTGTTCGGGTGAAGACTGTAGTTGACCGCTATAGGTCTAAATCCTCTTTTATTGATTTTGAATGAGTTATCAACATACTTATTAGATATCTATATTTCAGGGCCTCGCTGTCCAGTTGTTATTTAAAACTAAGACTCCAGATTTAGTGGGACTACTGTACCACTAAAATCTATTTTAGTTGCATGATTTTTCTTTGCAGTTAAACAATTGATAGAATAAGAGATTGATGTTATCTCATAGATAAATTGATAGTTAGAGTACAGTGATAGCTTATCGCTTGATTTGATATATAAATATATAAGGTAGAAGCACAAAGAAGGATAATATGATATGGTTGTAATCTCAATTTTCAAGATTAGATATATCTTCAAAATACAAAGCATACTGATGAAATTGGACTAAAGAAAGATTGTGATACTATATTCATGTACTGATTTATTGTCTTAGTCTTCAGTCCTGAAGGTGAGGAGTAAGGGCCCACTCCCACCATCAAGACAGAAGGCTAGTATTTGTTTGTTCATTATCTTGTTTCATATTCTGCTTAGGAAAATAGTTATTACTTTCACATATATAAATGTATGTTTCTGTTGTGTGGATTAGAATAGATTGGTATTAGCAATTTGTTGTTTTAGCTTTGTTTCTAGTACTTTCAGAATTTACTTTCATAGAAAATTAATTAGCAACATTAATTTTTTGGAACAAATAAGATTAACAAAATTTGTTAAATAGACTAGTAACTATGGGATCCCTAATTGTAGACAGCCTAGGACACATCCCTGGACTTGACACATGAAAACATGATTAAATGCCAAGGACCAACGACTGTTGTCATAGGGCACCCAATAATATTGGGTAGACCATGGCTAGCTACGATAGTAGCTCTTATTAATTGTCGATCGGAGAACATGACCATTTCAAATGGGAAAAAGCTGAAGGAACTTTCCATCTATCCCCCTGCCAAACCATTCCTACAATACAAAAATAAGCCATGGATAGATGACCTAATAGATTTTGATGATGAGGATGCCTCCTCATTGGCAATGGTAACAATCATAGAACATTTCAAAGAATGTAATGAGGAATACAAAGAGTTAGAATCTAATAGTGAAATCTCTTTATATAGTGTCACTCAGAAAGAGGTCTTCAGATGGCTCCAGAGAGATCTAAGAGGATCTTTCAAGGCATTTCATTGTCCCTACTTTGAACAAATTGCCTCCCACTTAAGTTATCAACAAGAAAAAATGTTACACCAAATTGTGCCTCACCTTTGTCTACTAAACATTCTACTAAGTCCTTACAAAGATATCCTTTCTGTTCATAATGGCACAAAGCAAATCATTGTCCAAACCAACAAACAACTCTCTATCAGTAGTTGGTTAATAGAGGTAGAAGAAATTCAGTTGACAAAATTTTTGCAAAATCATTCCCAGGCTTTTGCCTAGGAATACAAGGACATGAAAGGGATCCACCCTAGTGTATGTACACATCATATTTACATAGAATATGTCCATCCTGTTAGACAACCACAACAGAGAATCAATCTGGCCTTGAGAGATATAGTGAAGGAAGAAATAGAGAAACTATTGCAAGTAGGATTCATCTACGCCATTTCTGATAGCCAATGGGTATCACCATTGGTTATCGCACCAAAGAAAAATGGCAAGTGGTGAGTTTGTATTAATTATAGAGAATTGAACAAAGCAACTAAGAAAGACTATTTCCCACTTCTCCTCCTTGACCAAGTGCTGGATAACATGGTTGGTAGTCACTCTTTTTCCTTCCTAGATGGATTCAATGGCTACAATTAGATTCAGGTGGCTCCAGAAGATTAGGATAAGACTACCTTCATGTGTCCATGGGGAACATTTGATTATAGAGTTTTTCCCTTCAGATTATGCAATGCACCAGCCACATTTCAATGTGTTGTGCTAGCAATTTTCTTAGATCTAGCAAATACATGTGTTGAAGTTTATATGGATGATTTTATAGTACACCAGAAAACCTTTGATGAAGCCTTGAATAGTATGAACAAGGTACTTGAAAGATGTAAAGAACATCAACTATCCCTAAACCACAAGAAATTCTTTCTTATGGTGACTGAAGGAATTGTACTTGGTCACCATATCTCATAGGAGGGAATGAAAGTAGATCCAAAAAAGGTTGAAATTATTATTCAAATTCCCCCTCAAACTCAAACAAAAGTAGGAAGATTTCTGGGACATGCTCGATATTATCGAAGGTTCATTGAAAATTTCAATCGAAAAGTTCACCCTTTGTCCACTTTGCTTAAAAAAGATTCTGAATTCAAATGGACACCACAATGTTAATAGTCATTCGAAACCATCAAAAGTGCCCTCATGACAGCCCCAGTGATTAAAGGACCAAATTGGAATGAGCCATTCCACATTCACGTGGATGCCTTCAATTAGGCTATTGGAGTTGTGCTAGGACAACTAAATGAATCTGGAGGAATGCATGCAATATATTACATCAGAAAAAACTTAAACCCTGCAGAAAAAATTATACCACAACTGAAAAAGAATTTATGATAGTAGTTTATGCTATCAATAAATTCTGCCACTACATCATAGGCTATAAAATTTTCATACATACTGATCATGCAGCTATAAGATATCTGATGAATAAAGTAGTGGTAGGA
This sequence comes from Cunninghamia lanceolata, assembly GCA_027924645.1. NCBI lineage: Eukaryota > Viridiplantae > Streptophyta > Pinopsida > Cupressales > Cupressaceae > Cunninghamia > Cunninghamia lanceolata. The sequence continues at coordinate 673,541 of BSBN01001760.1, forward strand.
GGTAGAATTATTAGATGGTTGTTGTTATTGCAAGAATTTGATATAACCATTGTTGATAAACTAGGAAAAGATAATGTTGTTGCTGACTTTCTATCCAGATTGACTGTGCAGGAAAATAGCGAACCAGTGGATGATGCATTCTCAGATGAACATCTGTTTGCCATATCCATACAATCTCCATGGTTAGTAGATATAGAAAACTATTTGGTTTCAGGAAAATGTCCACAACATTTCAATTCAAAAGAAACTAAGCAATTGGTTCAAGAGAGCTCCAAATACAAATGGGTAAGTGGTCTCTTATTTAAAAATTATCTTGACCATGTATTACGTCACTGTGTGCAGCAAACAAAAGTGTATGATATAATCTGAGCATGCTATGATGAAACTTCTGGTGTACACTTTTCAACCCTTTGGATGGGGCATAAAATTTTGGGAGAAGGATATTTTTGGCCAATAATGACCAAGGATTTTCTACATTATGTCAAGAAATGTGAGCAATGTCAGCTAATGGGATGTCCAACTTCTACCATAGAGATGCCGCTTCATCCTCAAGTCATTCTTGAACCATTTGAAAAGTGGGGAATAGATTTTGTGGGGCTAATAGATCCACCCTCTAGAGGAAATCACTACATTTTGGTTTGCACTGACTATGCCATAAATGGGTCGAAGCAAAAGCACTACCAGTAGCAAAGGAGAAGGTTGTCAATTTTTTGTATAAGCACATTTTGCAAAGATTTGGAGCACCTCAAGTCCTTGTTTCACCACAGTTCATGTCTTCTATGATCAAAGCATTCCTAGAAAGATATCAAATCAGTCATAGGAAGTCCTCTCCATATCATCCTTAAAGTAATGGTCAAGTAGAGATGACAAATAGAGAATTAGAGAACATCCTTACAAAAACCATTTCAGGAAAGAGAACAGATTGGGCTAAAAGAATGACAAAAGATGTTTGGGCTTACAAGTAAAACCACCACTAATTTCACACCATATGAATTAGTCTATGGAAAAAACCCAGTGTTGCCCATAGAATATAAGGTGGAAACATTAGAAACAACACTTGAAGTGGGTATCGACTTAACTGAAGCACAACAAAATTGAATGATGTAGCTCAACAGATTGGAAGAGATGTGGATGGAAGCACTTCAACACATAGAGTTAATCCAACAATAGAGGAAAGAATGGCATGAAAAGCACATTACTAGTAGATAGTTTAAGCAAGGAGATTGGGCCCTATTATACGATTCCAAATATCAAGATTTAAAAGGGAAACTGCACACTAGATGATTAGGGCCCTATGAAATCAAAGAAACCTTCAACAATGGAGTTGTTTATTTAGTTCCTATTGATGGAGATCATATAATTCTTCAAGTAAATGGACATAGATTGAAGCTGTACCACAAACTAGCTTCCAAAGAGGAGTTTTCTATAGAAATCCAGTCTTGGACAGAGCATTTTACCATGGAAGATCTCTCTTCCATGGGGCTCATGTTCTAAGTGATGACTCTAGATAAATAAAGTAGTAAATGTTGAAAACCAGAAATGGCGGCCTTTCCTACCAAAAAAAAAATTGGGAAAAAGTTGAAAACTAGCAAGGGCGGCTTTGCCTAGAGGAAAGATTGAGGACGAGCAATGGTGATCTTTCCTTCGAATCCTCATTTCCTTCAATAAAATTCCTTATTGTAGTTCTACAGGTTTATTGTGTTCAAATTTCTGAAGAGCTCCGAATAACTACTGATAGCTCCAGATGGTTACAGATAGATCCAGATAGATATAGATTGCTTCAAATGAGTATTAGCAGATGTTTTCTTTCTCAAGCATCACTGGGTGCTAGGTGACATTGCATTGCAAAAAGGTGATTTGGTAAAAATGTTAAGACAAAATAATCGAGGGCATGGGTACTTTAAAAGGTATATTTCTTCCCTAAAACTTATATAGTTATTTTAATATGTTCATATATGCCACGTGTTCCCTAAAGTTAGTTGCATGCAACCCTCCTTCGCACGCCACAACAAGTGCATAAATGATTACAGTCTGACAGGTGGAAGCCATAGATCTTGCATAATTCACAGGTACTTGGTCATCATGGCACAGAATTTCAAATAAATACCATAAATATAAATAAAAGTTGGATTAAGAAACAATGATGATCATCATATATGTCTATTTCAAGAAAGTACATTTGAAAGGACATGAACACAAGGATTGTTGGCATCAGCTCCCAAGGGGAATGGAAGAGTAGTAAAGGTGGTGACTGAGAAGTTACACTTCACACACGCCCACTCTGAATTGAAAACTCTAAAGCTCATGCCATTATTGATGAAAAGACGGGAAGAGTAACTTCCATTCTGTCCGCCTCACATGCAATCATTCCTTTACACAAATTTGTAATTGACACTACAGAAGTTCAAAGTTCCTTCTTGTTTGAACTAGAGAAAGAAGGTAGAGAAAACACAAAGCTCCATTATCACATTTTCTTGTAAATTCATTCGACTGATCAAAATGGGCAATAAAAGGAAGGCCAAGCCTAAAAATGCCATTTTTGATGATGTCAGTGCGCAAATCTTCCAACATGCTGGTTGGTTGGAATTTTTGTAGAAATTTGAAGGCTTTGAAGTTGACTTGGTCAAGGAGTTTGTTTCCAACTTCCATAGGACCTTCACTACTATGAAAGGGGTAAGGATACCAATCAACCCTATAGTAATTAGTCAAATTTCTGGTATTCCTAAATGGCGTTGATTTGTTTGCAACAAAACCATCGTATGAAGAATTAGTTCAGAATTTTCATGTTGCTCTGCAACCCCTACCCTATTATATTGTCAGTAAGGGGGCAACTAAAGGTATTGACAGGACCAACCTTCCAGAACCATGGAAGACTGTGGTCTTGTGGGTCATGAAATTCTTCACTTGTGATGGCTAATTTGGTATAGTTTTGGGCCCTGAGATGAGGTTAATCACCCACCTAAGGCATGGAGCCAACAATCCCTAATATTTGATAAATGTTCCTACATTTTTGCATGCAAGTCTTGTTGCAATGCTGACCAAATGGAAGGATAAAGAAGGACAAATTAGTCATCTAGGTTTGATTCATTTGATTATCAAGCACCACTTCCTACAATAAGAGGAGGGCCAATAGAAATGGGAGGACTTCCTCACCTTATAGCCCTAGAAGAAAAAGGTAAAATGTAAGACTTCTACTATCTCTATGTCAGAAGAACCTGTCGCAGTTTCCTCCGCTTCCCTTGAAGTCTAATTCTGACGACTCCAGAGAAGAACAAAGCAAAGCAGTTAGCAAGGTGAAGCTATAGCATCCATCTCTACCAAAATATGCCACCACTGGTTAGTCATCTCTTCAGATGAAGAAGAAAGAGGAGAAGCATAACAAAACCCTACCACTCTCTCAGGTGGCCACTCATCCCTTGTTACACACCCTATAGAAGAGTCACATATGGAGAAGGGAGCTAAAGAAGTCGGTGGTGGTCAGATTCTCAAGGAAGTTGGTAGTGAGGGCATTTTAGAAGAAACAGAAAAGGAAGCAGTGCAACAAAGTCACTAAAAAGGAAAAGAAACCCTTGAGGAAAGCTCTAATGATACCACAACATAGGAAACTCAGCATGCCTTAGCTCTATCCAGAGCTGAATTTGAATTAAAATAGTGCAGAGCACAATTGGAGATCTTAGCACAACAATTGAAGGCTAAAGATGAGGAAATGGAGAAGCAAAGGTAGAGGCTGAAAAGGAGAAGAAAGAAAAGGAAAAAGAAATTTCTATTTTTAAAGCAGAGGTGGATAACCATAAGGCCATGGTGGCCCAAAAAGATGTTCAAATAACCCAACTCAGGCAACAGGCTGCTCAGCAAGCCCCTACACCCACCTCATTGAATGTCTATGCTCAAAACCTATAACTCACAGTGGATAACAGGCAACTCTAAGGAGAAATCATATGGCTCTGGAGAGACATAGAGACACTGAAACAAGAAAAGGTGGTGGTAGAAAACAATTTGGCTTTAGCCTGTGAGATAGGAGAAACCCTGTTAGCACAACAGTTGCTATCATGTGTGTATGCCCTATTCCTTTGGGAATAATTTTTAAGATAGAAATTACTAAGGATAAGCTGCAATCTTCCATTTGATTTTGACAATGATAAAGATTGTGTTGAATGTTACATGTAAAATCCTAAAGATCAACAAAACTTTTTGTGTGAACTCTTCCAACATGGCCACATTATGGGGCATGTTAATACATCAATGCTAAATCTATATGTTGGAGAACTTCAAATCTAGAGCTATCTATCTCTGCTCTGAAATAATAGGTTATGGGAAGAGAGGATGGAGGAATATGATGCTGCAGCAAGATCTATAGGGCTACTAATAAGACATGAGTGCCCTAAAACTACATGGTTTTCCAACACTTTCAAAGCAAATACTTATAGGCATGGTATAATAGACCAGTATGTGAGAAATTTGAATTCATGTATTTCTAATTTCTTTGCAGTTGTAGACTATCTCCCCAACGTAGTAGTTTCAAGTTGCATATCAAGATTTGAGGAACTGCCCCATATTTTCAAAAGGAGAGAGCCAGTGTCTCCCGCAAACATAAGTTGGATGACAAACAAGGTCAAGAAAATCATACCCCTAATCTAGCGGAGGAAGCAAAACTGGATTGGGATGAGATTTAGACCACCACTAATCCTTATGCCAACTCCTCAACTGAGTCACCCGCAAGGACAAACAATGAGAGTAGGTAAATTCAATAAATGGTTTAGTAGGGTGCAAGAGAACGATGGGTTCCAGCCAAAGGGGAGAAAGTTGTTCCAATACCAGGATGAGGATTACAACTGCAGCACAATCATTGAGGGAAAAAACATACTGGATGAGACAGATGGGGCACAACCATGAGGACATGGCATAGTTTGAGTTGGGGAGGATGATGAGTCAAATATATGACTCATTTATTTCATGCTATTTCCTATTCTAAAATACTTTAACAAAACATTATGGCATATATTTACATATTATTATAGTTATGTTTGTCTTTTGGATGGATTATGCATATGTTTGGTTCTCATTTCCTTTGATGAAATCTCTTAGCTTATTTACTTGAATTACACTTTCAAAATGCATATCTTATGAATTGTGGTACACGTGGTTTTGTGTTTGCATGAGGATTACGATAGAAATATTTCTAGTGGTCTCCAAATCCCTCTGGAGCCCCCTTTCTATGAAGAAACTGAACTCCAGATGGCTCTAGATGTCGTTACCCTCTAATAGAGTCACCTTCCCTCGAGTCAATGACTGTCACTAACTAATCCTAGGGCTACCCAAAAGGTCTAGCAATGCAAACATGACCCATGCCCCAATTAAAGTAGTTGTATAATCTAAATCTTGATGTCACTCCATTTTAGTGACTAACCGAAGTAGCTGCTACATTGGCACCAGCTCTAATTGAATTCACTGCCACCGAATGCCACACCATTTCAAGAAATTGCTCAAGTTCACCAATAGCCAAGTCGATGCAAATCCTTGATCTTTAGTAAACCATAGAGGAATCATTAATGTAATAATTTAGCAACTGGTTTCAAGTCCAGTTCGCTGTAGTTAGAATCGACGTTAGTTAATTCCTTTCAATAAAGCTTGAATGTATAAATAAAAGCATAGGATCCCTCTAAGTTAGTTCTAGTTTTTCTTAGATAGTTGTTCGCTAGATTGTGTTTTCAATAGGAGGAAAACTCCTTATTTTCAGACATGTACTTTCATCCATCCTTTGGACTATGATTGAATGCAAATGAAGGGGGGGTTCTTCTAAAATATTTAGTTGAGCAAAGAGGATCATCTCCAGCTAGGAAAGTAGGGCCCGCTTCCCCATTTTGGAGGAGATCTCTCTGTATTTTATGTTTATTTAGTTTTGTTGTATCTTCTATTCAGTTAACTTTGTATTTGTGTTCATGTGATGTGAGTTTCACTTTTTGTGTGATTGTCAGTTAAGTTGTTCCCTGCATGATTGTTTTATAAGTTTTAAAATAGATTTGTTACTCACTAGCACTGTCATATTCAGAGTGTTTCATTGCTATATCTTAACAAGTAAAAATAGTTTCTCCTTATTTACTTTTCCAGAAAGTGTGGTTATTTTCCAACAAGTTAGAATAGTTTCTTTCATTGCAAGTGTGTTTATTTCTAGCAAATTGTGTTTATTTTCTAGCAAGATAGAATAGTTTCCTTCAGTGCAAGTGTGTTTACTTTCCCACAAATAGATAGATTTTCATTTCTGTATGATCTTCCATTTCCATTAGACCAACAAACCGAGTTCCATCCACAAACCATTCACCAAATGCCCCCATATCAAAGCCTTATTGCAGATCGCTCCAAATACCTCTGGATTGATAAAATTAAATGATGATGCATTAACAAACACTACACTGACCCTCATCACCTAGTTCTTTCCCATTTATCCTTTACCCTAGGTCTATATTGCTTACCATCTATGATCTAAGTCTAGCGAACATCAATACAATTTGTTACTTGTCTAAGTTGAAAGCTTATCAGATTGTATCATCTAGATAAGGATCAATGTTTAGCCTTTAGCACAACCCAAATTTAGAAACACTCCAATTTATTCCCATTCCCCACTTGAATTCTAAATCCCTATCTCACACCCTTGAATAGGTCCCTTATATCAGGACAACTTGCAATCCCATGGATTGAAAATCATATTAAAGAGCAGTCATATTGTTTATTTTGCATTGCATTCATATCAAAATTAGAAAAAGAGTCCCAAAGAAATAAATTCAATGTCATAACTCATGACATTTCATAGAGGTAAAGGTTTCATTTCAAGCATCCCTTGTGTTCTTGCATCTGCATATCGTAAACTGCATTTCACATATATGCCAAAAAAATTACAAAAACATGTCATCATTATCATACTTGCATTGTTAGAGTTGAAGGTCAAAAACATAATCAAAGAGTTCTTAAACTTAAAAAATGCACAAGAGATGAGTACCCATACGATAGCCAAAACCATAAAAAAGACAAACTTTCATTGATACATTTGAAGTTACATGTATATGAGTACCAAGAGCTAAGACAAAATGCTCTCAAGGAAAGTAAAGGCTCCCCATGCAAGGGGGCATGGTTTCAAAGAAAAACAAGGTGAACTCAAGTGTAGTTTCCTCTAATTAAACCCTTAGGACTCCTACTCCTCTACCTATGTGTGCCACTAGTTGCTCCATGAGACCTATGAGAACAAGGTACCCTTTTATGGATGCATGATTGTGAAGGCCCTGCAGCATTAACATCTCGCTGCCCAAACCCAAGGTGAACAATCTCATGAAGCACCTGATTCTCATCCTTAAGGATGAGATTCTTGGCCTTCAAATCAACACTTGCCTAACATCCATGATAAGCAGGAGCAAAAATGTCAGTGTATCATCTAGCAGTAGGGGGCACACTAGGATCAGTTAAAAGTGTCTCCCGAGTCATCCTAATGAAGGGGGCAACCAAGCTAATATTGACCTCATGAACAAAATCCCTCCACTCCTCAATATTGCCTCTAAAGTGAACCAAAGGACAAAAAATGTGTTATTTCTTGACGAAAAGGAAAGAGAAAAGAAAGGACAAAATGCAAAAATAGTAAAGCAAATGTAGACTTATGTGGGTCACTAGGATGCTAGGTAGGGTCAAGTTGCTACATCACCTCATCATAGTGAGGAGGTCTAGGAATTGTGAATGGAGCCTCAAGAGCATCATCAACATGATCAACACCATCTAAACCATTATCATGTGTATCCTTTGTCATCCTGTCATCTAACAAATCATCCCCATCAGGAATATAGTCCTCATCAGTTCTAGTCTGAATCCTTGACCACAATTAATGCTCAAGAAGGAGTCCCTCTCCCTCCTCTTTGTCCTCCTCTCAAAGTCCTAGAGGCTCCAATAATGAAAACTACAGGAGTCAAGGGGGTTGAAGTAACATATCTCTAGCTAATCTCACCCATCTCTTGGATAGATCTATAGCAAGTAGGCACTAATGGTAACTCCTCAAGGAAGTCCTCTCCAAACTACTATGAGACACACTCAACACAATGAGCCTCAACTAGACGATTATGGTCTGAAATCTTTGATACACCACGACAATGCTCCTTGATCTCATCATCATGTGACCATGCTCCTTCCATATCCAAATAAGGATCAAAAATTATATCTGCATCGATAAGAGTAGCCACAGAATGCAAAGAAGTATCAAAATGGTCCACCTAAACCCATCTAGCTACTCTCGGTAGCCGTCTATCAGGAATTAGAACAAGTTTCTGATAAGGCTTGATGTGCTAAAAAATCCAAGTCATAATCATGGAGGAATGGTTGAAGGCAAGAGCCCCTTGTCGTACAATATGGTAGAAATCCCTATATACCATGGCCAAAATGTCTGGCCCCCAAGTGTAGACTCTACCCTACTCAAGACCCTAAATAATTGGTGCCCAACACCATCTCAAGCAAGCTGAGGCCTTGTATCTAGATAGTCTCGATGCAATCAAACCAATCAAAAACTTCCTCAAGTGAGGAATGCGAAGTCCTGGCACAGAGGTAAGTTGAACACCTATCTGATCCTTAGGATGACTCGCTCCCATGAACTGTGCCTAGGAAGCTTTGTCCTTGAAAGACTCACTAGGTGGTAGAACAAAGGGTGCCCTCTCACAGGAACCCCTAGAATGCAGTAAACATCAAATAAAGTGATGATCCACTCTCTTGAAACCTGTAGGAACCTAAAGGTGTTCCTATCTGCATCCCAATATGTTAGGATATCACAACAAATATGTGCCATAGGATGAACAACTAGCACGTGGCAATGTCTAGCTAAGCCTACTCTCCTTAGAATGGCTAGATAATCATCACTCAGTGTAGAAAACATCTCTAAGAGCCACAACTGCAAGCATTCCATCGAATGCCTGTATCCTACAAATCAAAAAAGAACTTTAGATTAGATCTCATCAACTCGCAAAAATCGTAAAAATCATAAGCTTATAGAAAGTCATACAAAAAAAGTGTATAAACCATCAAAGTTGTAATAAATAGGTGAATGCATTAGTCAGATTAGATTGAAACAGAGTGAAGTAAACATAAAAAGCATCAAATTTTAATAAAAAATGATCAGTCAAGGTCACCCCTTTCATTAGTCTAGATCTCCCCCCAAGCGACCTAGATATCAGTAGGATCTCCCCCTGGGTGAACCTATTGTCAGCTAGACCTCCCCCAAGTGACCCTGTTGCTCAGCAGATCTCCCTTGGGCGACTTGCCTGGCAAAAGGGGTGACCCTATGTGGAGATCCCCCAAAGTAAAAATGCTATAAAAACCTTATTTCTTAGCCGATTTTAGAAAATGAAAGACCAATCCTACTCTAAATGATGAAACAAAGACAATGCAATAGAAAATCATCAAAAACAAAAAAATTTAAGAGATTTTTCACAAAATTTAACCTAGGGTTTAAAGAAGAGTTTTTCACTTTTTACGTACCTAATTCTTAGTGGTAGAAGAAGCGACGGCCATCTTTGTGATCTCCTTGGCGATATCTATCCAACAACTGTTTACATGATCAATTTCGTCACTAAATCACTCAAATTTCACTAATTTGCTTGCTCTTTCCTCTTCCTTAGCTTAGTTTATTTTATGCATTCTTAGATTAGTTTTTGCTTTTCGCATCTCTCGTGCATCATTTTACATTCATTCATTCCTGCAAGTCTCACCAACAAAGGCAGACAACTAGTCGAACTCTCACAATCTATGGTAAGTTCATTGTTTTAGTTTTCATTAATCATTTTGATATATCTAAATGCCGGACTAATACTAGTTATTGCAGGTACAATTGTGATAAAATTGACAATAAGTAAGGCTTAGTTCAGGAATGGTACCTACCTCTCATGTAGACTACTGTCCCTGAGGGGGCAACTATGTAAGCACAAAAATCACGCATAGCCTCCATGAGGACCCCTATGATGATTTATAATCCTTGTCACATACATGTAAGCATGAAATAACATCCTCTCAGCAACAATTCTCTTGGTGATATGTCATCTCTCTCTCTCTCTCTCTCTCTCTCTCTCTCTCTCTCTCTCTCTCTCTCTCTCTCTCTCTCTCTCTCTCTCTCTCTCTCTCTCTCTCTCTCTCTCTCTCTCTCTCTCTCTCTCTCTCTCTCTCTCTCTCGTCAATGCTTTTGACACTTGTCAATTTATGTTTTCTATGCTTGCGACCCTATTCCTAAGCCTTGTATGCATCTTGTAGGTGAGTTTTCACATCTCCCCTATGTTTTTCATCTTCTCCACCCCCAAGAAGCCTTCTAGAGGTCCCCCCTAGCCATCTCCCACTTTCAATTTTCAATTTCACTCAACCAATCTAAATCTCCCCCTATTATTTCTAGATCTCCTATTGAAATATCCTACTTTGCAAGTGGAAATTTAGATTTTCACACATGACTGACCTATTTCTGGAGATAGATCCCCTTCTTTTCTCCTCCTCTTCCATCTCCCAATGTGCAAGCCAACCCAAGTGCTATCCTTAGTGGGTCGCCCATGGGTTGTCCCTAGATGACCCAAGGTTGACCCTCGGGTGACCAAACTAGTGAAAGGGGTGACCCCTGGTTGACGCTGTCATGTTTCCAGCTGTGTCAAGTTTCTAAATCTAAAAAGCTCCATTTTCACCCATTTTTCTTCCTGTTTGCATGGATTTTGTACCAAATATCGAGTTAACTATTTCATGAACCTACACATGCATAATTAGCTCTATTTTATCTTAAATTAATATCTCATACATTCCCATGCACTCCTTCTTCACTTCTTCTTGAGTGATAATCTTTTACTAGGTAGATCACTCCAACTTTAGCATAGATCACTCTTGAATCCTCTATGTTAACTCTCCAATCAAATTGAGTTAACTCTCCTTCTTCACCCCTTAGATCCCTTCTTCTAACCTATAAATATCCCCCTCCCTCAAGCATAAAGGGAGGTAATTTCATTTGTGCACACAACTCTTGCAAGTTATTGCTCTCCACATTCAACATTCTCATGCTCATATAAGACATAGGAGCCTTTTGTTTTCATTCGTTGCTTCATCTAGCTTTCACATAAATCTCATCATGCATCCATACGCTACTTATATCAAGCCATAGTGCTCAACAAAGCTCTCATTGAGCTCTTTTTGGAAAGCTTCAAAAGCTTCTTTTTACTTCCATTGTCGTCTTATCACCAAGAGGATTCCACACTGCTACAAGAGGATATAAGGTTGCCATCACGAGGATTTTTGAGGGTAGTGGAGGCTCACGTGTCTCCAGGTTCCTTTATGCTTTCTTTCAATTTGTCATAATTAGATAGCGGAAATTGCTCTTGGGATCAGTAAACTTGTTGCTTTTTCCATGATAGGATAGATCGATCTTGGATTCTTAGAGTAATTTACTTTCAAAGTTCATAGATTAATTATTTAAAATCAATTTCCCTTTTCTTATATTAATGTGTTCCAAATATTTAGAAAACCCCAAACACATAGTTCACATTGCATTAGGAAAATTCATTATAGCTTTCATTCATCTTTTAATTCCTAGATTAGAAAAAAACATCTTCAATTCCAAAAATATTAAAAAAATCACAAAAAGAACTTTTGCATTTCATTTAGGCTTGCATTCATAAAAACCCAAAAAAGAATAAAAACATTAGACACTTAGAAAACATGTAAACCCTTGATTCCATGACAAGGTCAACCATAGTCAAACATTGGTCAAAACCCTTGATTCCATCACAAAGTCAAATGAGGTCAACACAGAATCAAACCTTAGGTCAAATAAAACCCTAAGTGAAACCCTAGATCAAGTTAAGGCTATCTCACAAACACCTATCTCTTGTCTTGACTCACAAATGTGCCTAGGATTAAGAGGTGAGTGGGTAGAGGAAATCCATTCGAGACCACAATAGGACCTACTAGTCATCCAACAACAAGAAGAACATAGGCAATTCTTAGTACAACAAGAATTTATCCAACAGTTTGAATGACACCAAACAATCAACAAAAACAATAGCTTACCCACACAAAGGTGGAATATCAGAAACCCCAACAGGAGAAGAGTGACTATTAACCCTTTGGGTCATATGATTATCTTTACAACCATGATCATTGAACAACACATCTACACAAGCACACAACAACATAGGCCCCAAGACATGCCAACCCCTCTCTGTGAAGTCCAGCTCTCCAACGAGCTAGACCACCCCTGTGTCTCACTTCCTCTCGACTGGCTACTTCCATGAGAGTTAGAGTGATGTGGTGGTTTTCCCCATGGCAAGGAGGGAAGGGTCAGTATGCACACCAAAATTTGACTCGACATCCCTAGGGCACTGACATTGCAATTTTGAGCGTACAGGTTTTGCTAGTGTTGTGGTCCCCATTGAGGAGGGTTTGGAGGTCCATTCCATGAAGGGTTCCACTGGTTATTTCCCCATTTTGAAGGGCCTCTATAAGAAGCTTGATTTGGATATTAGTTGTAGGAAATATTACCAGTTTGTTTTTGTCCAACATAATTTAACTCTACCTCTATCTGGACATTTTTCTTTGTTATCCTCTTCAGGGCTGGAAGTTGGTCATATTGGCTGGTAGGATGGATTTTGTCATAGATCTGATAGATTTTAGTTTTATCTAGGGGACATTATCTTAAAATATGTTTATTTCTACATCTTGGATAATAAACAGAAAAAGTCTTAGTTGTTTTGTTTTTCTCCTTAATCCCATCTAATGTGGTGTTCAATTGAACTAGAATGTCTGTTTTAAAATTGGCAAATTCCTCTATCAACTATCCTATATCATTCTTTCCCTTTAGATACTTTGAAGTTCTAACTCCATCTTGAGCCCTTGAATAGTTCCTACAAACCTCTTCAATCAATGGCATGTCAAGTTTATTTATGTTTCCTTCTCCCATTAAATCTAGTGCTTATTTTGATTCCTTCTCCAATCCTCTCAAAAATAAGGCTTTATCTAGTCCATGTTCCAAGGGATTACCATATCTCTAAAGGGCAAAATCAAATCTATCCATATAGTCTTCCAAACTCTCTTCTTCTTTCTACTTGGTCCTAAAAAGTTCCTCTTTTCTATCACTAATTCAACAATTGTCCTAATATTTTTCAAGAAATTATGTTTCCATCTGATCCCATGAATGGATGGGATCAGGGATCAATCCCATAAACCATCTCATGGTTGAGACTTTGAGTGTGGAGGGAAACAACTTTAACTTCTAATTATCAGAGTTATAATCATATGTTTGGCATAGAACTTTAAACTCAAACAAAAATTGGTTAGGATAATCTGAAGGAATTCTCCTAAAGGTAGGACGTATAGATGGGGAAATATTTTTCATGGAGGCATTATCCTCAGGGTCCAAGGCTATAGGATAATAGAAAGTTCTCCTTGGACTCCTAAGAGGATATTGTCTCTCATTATCATTATGATTATCTCCCATGGTAACTAGATTAATTGAATTCTCTCGAAGATTAAAGAGATCTAAAATATTAGTTTGAACTCCCTTATTCTTTTCTTGCAACCATTGGATGTATTGTGAGATAATGTGATGCCTAGGGACTGAAGGAACAATTGGGTTTGATGGTACTTCCAAAGTGTTAGGTGAGGGCTTTTATTCCTCAAAGATATCCAAATCTACTCTATTGTTTTCTCTTGTAGCATGAGGTTGGGGTTTTTGCTATTTTATAAATATACCTACTAGGTATAACTATACAAAATTAACCTAATTCTATTCTAAGGACTGCTAATTAGGGTTTCTACCAACACTAGTTCCTTGGAAATGGTGCCAAAAATGATAAGGGTCATTGTACCATGCATTTAGTTATATTAATTTTTCAAATCTAGGGTAGTGTATCCATGGCTATCTATGGTAGGAACTAATAACAAATAGTTCAAAGATATCTCTAAAACCAAACCTATCTATCCATTCAAAATCATGCATTTAACTATATGCTGAAAGGGAAGATCTAATCTAAGAAACTGAAGTACAACTTATCTAAAATGAACCAATTATCATAAAAACTAGAAATACAATAAATGAAATAAAACAACAATGTGATCTAATGATTAATAAATCAATGAAACTAAACTAGCATTTTCAAGGATATAAGAAAGCATTAAATCAAAGCAATAAATACTAGCCTTCTCTCCTTTTAGTGGGAGTGGGCCCTTTCTCCACACCTATGGAAGAGAGACTAACTCAACACCTCAAAACACACAGATATAGAACCCATTGCTTCTTATTCCCAATTCTTCATAACAAAGTAAAAAAATGGAGTATACTTTTTCTTTCCAAAAACTATTCTATATTTATTCTACGTTTTCCATTCCATACATATCAAGTATTTTTCTGTTGATATAATAACTTTGGAGTTTATTATCACTCCTAGTTCTCTAGTAGATACAGAGATCTTTATTCCTTAATCTAAGCATGCAATTGTTCATTCAAAAGATCATCATGCAAAAACTTTAAAAGACTTAAAGTGACACTCAAGGTGTCCCTTAAATCAAGAGTTTTAACTTAAGTCTAATTAGGCCATGAAGGCTACTGAAAAAGGATATAACTAAAAATAGTTGTTATGACAAAAGTCCTTGATCCATGCAAAAACAATCAACAGGTGCCCTTCTTCTTCAACCTAGCAACTACTGCAATCTTCTCCCCAAAACTCTAGCACCTTCATGCATAACTCTAGAGATACTCCTAGACCCACTCCAAAGACTTTGCAATCTATTTTAATAGTAGCTCCAAAGACTCTACACAGTCTATTTGGACAATAGCTCCAAAGATGTTTGCAACAAAGTTTAACTACAACAACACCATGGAACATAGCTCCAGAGATGATGCAACTTGTATGTTTGTATATCTCCATGGGTCTTAGCTTTAGAGATTCCTCCATCCCCTACAAAATTCTTGAAACTTCACCATATCCATTCTGCATAACTCTGGAGATGGAAAAAGCTACTCTGGAGTCTTCAAAAACCTTTCTAGATTTGGAATAAATAGTTCTTGTCATTAAAAAAGAGACACTTCTGCACATTTTTTCAGCTTAAGAACAAAACATGAAACCTTTTAACTACAACTTCTATTACAACATCACATCTCAATTTAATATAACTAAACAAGGTTTTAACAGTCTTAAGTACAAATCAATAGTTTGGAATGGTATTTGGGAGAGTGTAGTGCCCCTCCATTCTCACCATGGATATGCAGGTAGTTGGCTTTGGAACTTGGAGTTGAAGGTAAAATAATAGGGAGATTTAAAGGTATGTACTAATGATGTTAAGCAGTTGATGTTTGAAATTGACAAATGCAATATTGTTGTGCAACATGGATGGATGATATTTTGAGTAGACAGTTAAAATGTAAGTTGCCTAGGATTTTAGAATGCCTTGGAAGATAAAATTTGCTATTCTCATACTTTGGAATTTTTGCATAAAATATTATTGACAAGTGTTTGTGTTTACCTTCATTTCTAGGGACTTCTAGGAGGAAGCCTAATCCTAGGGGGGAGAGTGTAAGACCCCGTCCCTTGTGGCCTTATTGATCCTACTAGTCATTGATGGTTTATGTCCTATATTTTATGATCTTTTATGTTGAACAATATACATTAGTGATTATTGTTCCTATACATCAAGTTGCTTATACTTTAATTGTTAACTGACTAACTAGCGGTTGTTGTGATTTCGTGTGATAGCCAGATGAGTTATATTCTTTATCTATGTAAGTATGCAATGATCAAGATGTTTCATTGTTGGTAATATTATTATGTATATCAAATAGATTGCATCATGTTAGGTGATTTTATATTATGAGTGTGAGTAAATATGAATACAAAGGTCATGATTGATATTAAATATTTTCTTGTAGTAGTATTTTTTACATGTTAATTAGATTATTGATAAGTGGTAATATTTTGATATTAAATAGTATGATCAATCATTGGTTGACTCTAAAAGATATTATGCAAGTAGGGAGAGTTAAATTATACTTGTGTAGATTTAATCCTCTATTTGATTATCATTCTTAGAAGGTTATTTTTTCATATTCCATTTGTTTCAATTACTATTAATTATGAGAAGTACAGACACTTTTGGTTGAATATACAGGTAAAACAAAATGGCTAATGTTGATGAAGGGTTTATGTAGCTACTTCCCTTATGTTATCCTTTTGAATGTGTTTTAACCTTGTTTATATGGGTTTTGAATGTGTAGGAAGTTGTTTTATTAGACCCTTGAGTCACTTTTTTAAATGTGATTACTTATTTTATGTTTTATGAAGTCTTTATATGGTTTTAATTGTATAAAAAGTTTCCTAGGTGGTAGGTCTATGGGTTAGGGGTCCTTTTATTCCATAAAACCCCTTAAATAAAGTCTAAAACCCACTCTAATTACCCACTTATGAAAAGTGGCGAAAATTGGAGTTGGTTGGGTGGTTGGGAAGTTATGAGGAGTTGGTTGCCTTTTTCCTTCTATATATATTCCTTCTCTTTGAAAGGAGAGGGGGATTTTTTCTCTTTTTGCCTTGGCTTCTCTAACTTGCTCTTGGTTGTTCTTGTTTTTCCTCATTTGGAAGGAGATTTCTTGATGGAAATAAAAGGAAAGGATGGGTGAGGAAGAATAGAGGAAAGGGCTTGGAGAAAGTGAGGGTTTCTAGCATATTTAGGTTGTCAATTCTCTTGGTAAGATCTACCCTTTTCAATTTGAGTTTTGTTGATATGAAAATGAATTATTGGAGTTTTCGTTGGTCTATGTATATCTTTGTTGACCCTTGTTTAAATGGGTATTTTTTATTGAAATCTATATGAAGAGTTAATGTTGGTTTCCTTATGATGATGTTGTATGTGTTGGGGTTTGTGTGGGTAGGAGTTCCATCTTGTTGAGTTGAACATGAATAGCCAATTTTGTGTGTTAAAGTTAAGCTTGAGTTACGTGAAACCTTAAGAGAACTAATGAAAATGATATAAGGTAGATAGTTCTTATTTTCTATCTCATTTTAATATGAGTATACTGATTTGTTGAAGGCTCTAGAGTGAGATGTAATCTTTTATGAGTATATTACATCTTAGTTAATCATAAAGTTGCAAGTTCATGTCCTGAACTATGAAGTCTTTGCACTACGTGTACATAGGCAAGGCCATCATGGATGAGCCCCTAAGACATTAGGTCATCCCCTTAGGGCCTTAGGCTAGCATATAGTTCTCTTTTATGTTTATTGATAATCTTTGTGGAACTAATTTTCACTTTTAGATGCATAGATACAAGTCTGTTAACTAAGCAGATTACTGAAGCAAAGAATATATTTTTCCACTATGCTAAGGACGAACTTATGGTTATTACTATAATTATTTGTAAATGCATGAGAGATGTCTTTTTCTTGTTTGAAAAGATCTCTTATCATGTATTTGTAAACTGGGATGTATCTTCGTTTCTATCTCTTTATGTAACCTTTGTTTCTTGTAATCTTGATTTGTGAGTAGCACAGTCGAGGAACCTTAGAGGACCTAGGTTTACATTATTATGTTATGTTATACATCCTATTCATATTTGTATTTTTTTAAAAATCCATTAATTTGACCTAGTTTAGTGTTGTCCTCTGGGATTTCTTGGCGGGGCATTACAGAGAGGAAAAAAGGAGATATAAAAGCACATTTTGATGAGTACTACCTACCACTCATTAGTCCACTATACTCCTAACTTTAGCATCAAATCTTAGGTCCAAAGTCAACCTTCACTCCTATGGTAGAGGTAAAGAAAGCAAGGTCAAAGTTTGTGATCCTTACATCATTCACCCACCAAATTAATACATGGAGAATGAGGTCCAAGTTTAGGATCCCTACATTTAAAGGTTTGAAAATACAAAATAAATGTCAACCTTAGCCCAAAGGTCAAGGCATAGAAAATGAGGTCAAAGTTCAAGATCCCCATATCCAATAAGGTTGAGAAACTCATAAGATGTATGAGACTCTTTGTCCCACGGTATAAAATATACAAACAAGGTTTAAATTCAAGATTTTAGTTTTCATAAAAATGTTCACATCCATAAAACCCCCAAATCCACCATTGATAACATCACCCAAGAACTCTAAAATTTCTCTCACAAAATACATAAAATTTTCAAATATAACCTTTGGTGCCCAAAATGCAC
Source organism: Cunninghamia lanceolata (assembly GCA_027924645.1). Taxonomy (NCBI): domain Eukaryota; kingdom Viridiplantae; phylum Streptophyta; class Pinopsida; order Cupressales; family Cupressaceae; genus Cunninghamia; species Cunninghamia lanceolata. The sequence goes on from BSBN01001760.1 coordinate 691,726, forward strand.
AACAACAAGAATTCCCACTCACAAAGGATTCTAAGAAAGTTTTGTCATAACCTTGGCTATATTTTACACTTTTCAAAATAATTTGAAAGAAATAAAATTGAATCAAATCTACTTCTAATTGATTACAATCTATGCCATCCACTCCTATAGATGAAGAGGTCATATGCATCCAAATATAGTGGTCATGACAAAAGTAGGATTTGCATTTTAAAAATGTCAACGAACAAGAAGATTACCTCTTCCAAGCAAGCTACCAAATGAAGAATCTTTCCTTGAGAGGAAAGGATGCTAATAAAACTCAAATAAATCTCAAAGAAATCTCAATCCCAAGCTAATAAAACTCCAAGAAAATCCAAACACACTTTCTTTCAACAAATAGATAATTATTTTCAAAGGAGGGAGAGAAAGGTTTTTGCAAGCACCAAAATGAAAAGTTTTTCCAAAATTCTCTTTATTTTTCCTTTTTATCCTTGCCTTTCCTTTTTCTCTAATTTTACATATATCAATATTTTGAAAAATACTTTCTCTTTAAAAAATAGAACTACTCACTAAAATAAATAAAAAATACATTTCCCTAATGAGACCAACTCATTTTAAATTTCCTTTTCACATACAATAAAACAATGCATTGGACCTTTTAACTAATGCACAATTATTATCTTTCATATTAACAATTCACAAATATGATAGACACGTATTTCAAAATGGATTAAAAGAACTACAACAAGATAAAAATAACCACACTCAAAGGATCCAATCACTTTACAAGTTTAAACACAACACATGAATACTAGAATTAACATTGATTCATATCAAAGTTTTCATACGGATTCACATGATACATTCTACTACTTAATAAAGTGGGATGAGGGATGAGAACAACATATTTTCCCAATCCAACCCATCTCCAAATAACCAACATTGAGGCAAAACCTATATTGCAAACTGAATGAAACTAGTGATATAATATAGCCAAAACACAATAAAACCCCTGAGTGATATAATACAACTGAAGTAACATCAAAACTACATCAAATGAAAATCATTCTAAAGTCACATAATTTATACATAGATGTAGACTTTGATAATCAATATTAAACATGATGTTGAACTAGAAAACATGATAAACCACATATAACAGACAGTGAAAATAGAAAAGCTAAAACACTAAATAATCCAAACCCATATAGTCACAACATATGCATCCCATAATACATAGATCCTAATAAATAAAATAGCATTGATAAAGTATATCAATGACAATACAAAAAACTCATCAAGAAGCATAGTATCAAAATAAATATATACATGTAGTCAAACAAGGCACATATACATGAGGCCTTACAATAAATCATCATATCTTCATTATATTAACATGTGGTACATAATCATCAATCCATCTGTAAAGGGTAAAATTTTGGATGTTAGTTTTTTGGTAGTTTTGGTGTATATCCTCCTTTCACCCTTACATTCAAGGACCTAGGGTTGAGTTGCAATGTACTATCATACCCTAGGTCACTATTGAGATGTAGGGAAACTTGGATTTTTATGATTTGATTGTCAATTATCTTATCTTATGCTTAATTGTACCTTAAAACCCTAATTCTGCAAATACGACAACAAACAAACAAATAATGGAAAATGTTGCAATAGAAAGATGTAAAATGACAAATAACTATGTACTTGTTTTCAGGATTCAGAGTGGAAAAGTTAGGGACTAAAGAGCAGGCGCCCAAGTCCAAGGTACCAGTTTCTTTGCAGAATCCTGACCTCCTTCCGACATTGATCTGCACTGTAATTTCTGTTTCTAGAAATTCAACTGTGAAGGACACAAGGACTAGCACCCAAGTCTCGAAAAGGCTCCAAAGTCCTGCTTCTCTTCAAATCCCGAATCCTTGATGTCTCTTGATCTTTCCTGCAACTCTACTTTTTCCAGATGCGACACCTGTAACCTGCAATCACAAGACTTTGGGAGGGGGTTGTGGTGTTTAGAAGCTTGCCTTAGTCAAGCCCCAGAGAGACATTTAAGTCTTCAGAACACCGTTGTCAAATAGAGAGTGCCTGCTTAAGGAGGCAGAGGCAAAAACCAAATGATAAATACTCAATAATCACAATAGATATCACCTTGTAGTGATCTCATGGGAGGAAGAAGCTCTTCATTTCATGAGGAGATGGATGCTCAAATCTGCAAACACAAACACATATACAACACAAATCTGCTCTTGCAACACAATGAAAGCCTTGAATCACCTTTAGAACACAATAGCTTGCTATTAATCATCTAGTTGAAATCTAGTTTACAAATGAATGCCTAAACATATTTATATATGTGACTACAGACAAGCCCGCCAAGATTTTATAAATTCAAACTTACCCTGTCGGCCTAGGGACCAAATAACGGTCATAAACTGACACTAGAAATTTGGGCCTGACCCAAAATAGGGTAGGACTAGGGCGTGGGGGTTCAAGTCCTCCCCCCCTATTTTGGGCAAGGTTAGGTTCAAGGGGTCCCCCTAGGCCTCATTTTCCATGATACGTAGGGTTCATTCCATCGAGATGTTTAATTATGATGCATGATGTCCTAAATGCACACTAAGGACCCAAGAGCTAAACCTTTTGAGGGAAAAGCCCCCAAGGAGACATTTTTTGACATTACATTTAGCCCCCACTTTAATGTATGTATAAACGCGAGGCCAATACATGCATTAAAGTACGGTCGCAAAGACAACAAACACGCCAAGCACGAAGAAGACATGCCAGACACATTGAAGACAATGATAGGCACGCAAAACATGAAGAAGATAGTTACAGTCACGCAGAACACAGAGAAGATAGTAAATGCATAGAAGACACATTAATGCAAGGAAGACGAGAATGATTTCTTTTCTTTTCTTTTTCTCGTATATATGAAATGCAAATGCAAGTATAGGAAAGTAAACAAACCTCCCATAATATAGAATGCACTCATCGCGCAAGTCTTTAAACTATATATATGGGACAACACACACACAAGACATGCAAAACCTCCCAAAATGTAGGATAAACTCATCACGTAGGTCTTTAAACTGCATATGGGGCATCAGACATGCCAAACAAAGCAAGCACGCCAAAACACACTTTGAAGACATGAAGAAAACATGATAGACAAGCAATGGAGTGTTCCTATTTCGAGGTTCATCACCATCTCAGGCACATTACAGCACACACCGATGATTGCGCTTCGCCACAATAATCATCGAAAACACACTTAAGGGTTGAGTTAGTCACAGAACCGCTCCCCGCCTCCACATAGGACTTTTGAAAATGATAGGATGATGCAATCTACTCTGAGAAATACATCATCCCTGCCTCTGCAAAGGGCTTAAGAAAAAGGATATGCTCAATATCCCACCTCCACAGAGGACTTACATGATTGATTGATTGTAAAAAAACTCAGGATGTAGGATTCACTCATCGCACAAGTCTTTAAACTGCACCTGAGGACAAACACATTTCTAACATCTATAACATACAACTTATTTCATATATGCCCCCACCTTAAGGTGGTTGATATCATGCATCGATATCAAGCACATTAAGGTAGGAAGAAAACACACAAGGGAACACAGAATTTCACAAAGCCTATGCCCCCCAAAGGTGACATGTACTTTATGATCACCAAATGTTCCCACAAACACATCCCTGCAAGAAACATGGTAGTGTCTACAAAATCATGATAATCAACAACATCGATGCATCTGAAATATGAGGCATGCAAGATTCAAGATAGATAGAGTGCATGGAGCAATAATATTGTTATGATTTGTAAATGAGATAGAACACCATGAAAATCACTACATGGAAAGCATGAGTGCTTCCACTAGCCAAGTCTCGGATAAGATATACAACCCCATTGTCATATTAGGAACTATGTCCAATTTTTTATTTCTCGCGAAAGGGATGCTAGGTCCGCATCAGTATAAATGTTTTGCATCATCCACCCACTAGATAGAAACACTAGAGGAAGGGAAACAATAAATAAGAGAGGAGATACAAGTGTCTTAGGGATAGTCATGTAGGAGGGTGCCCCCAAGTCACCAACCACAATGCTATGTTGGTTAGACACAACACACTACAATGAAATTAGAGAGAGAGGCAATATAGAAGAATGATGATACAAATAGAAGAAGGTCACAATAGAGGCGGTCTCTTGGTATCCCAGACCTTACAAGAGAATCAGGGGTCATCCCAGGAGGCCTAAACAACACATAACACATCACGAGGGAAGCACATCATGAGAGAGATAAAGGGTTAGAAATACTCACCTGTAGGATCTTTGTATCAGATTTTTGAATTTGTGAACCTCTTGGAGAGGTACTCGATCATGTTGAGTGCAAAGTTTGAGTGGTTCTTATAAAATTCTTGTTTATTATCATATGATGCTGGTTTTGTGATTCCATGTTGAAGTGAGACTTTTTGTTGCTTATGAGGGGGAGAACCACTGTTATTTCCAACTGTTGACAATCGTCTTACTCTTTTGTAATTTTTAGCGAGTTTTCACTATTGAATCTTTCTAGCATAGTAACAGGACTTATCCTATACCTTCTCACTCATTTGTATTAGTTGTTCTACTTGTTTTTCTGGTGCATTTTGGTTATCTCCCAATCCATATAAGGATAACAGAGGAGGAACCTCAGCATAAATTCTTTGTCTTCATGGATGAGGTGGATTATCCACTTGCTTCTTATCCACTTCGATCATACCCACAATATTATCATAGTCTAAATAATCATCATCATCTATTTCCACTAAACCTTGTTCCATCATATTGGTATCAGTATATTTAGGGAATGGATTAGTAAAGATTTGTAAATTCTAATTCGGTGGAGCAACCAATTTATTTCCCTTATCATTCACTCCCAATACCTTGATGATATTCGAATCAATAAGGTCTTGTATCTCATGTTTAAGAAGCATACATCATGTCCTTGTGTCTGATGAAAATGACAAAAGGCATTAGCATCGAAGTAAGGTCCTTGTGCTCTACTGGGATCGACAGGCTTAATCAGGGGAAGCTTCAGAATATTATTACTCACAGCTTGATTCATGATAGAATGATAAGACTCAGATATCGAAGGAAACTTTCGTGGTTGATATGATGTCTTCTTCAGATTTGTGATAACAGACACATTAGAAAAGTTGTTTGTATTCAGTCCATAAATCTTAATGAAACTTCTATTATTGTTATTCCTCTTAAAATTGTTTTGTGATGATCCACCCATGGATTGACTGACTTGAGACGATGAGTTTTGGTTTTCATACTGACTAGACAAAAGTTGGTAATCATGAAGGGTAGTGCACAAATGTTGAAAAGAGTTATACTTCATCAAGAGGATCTTATCACAAATATTAGGTTGTAGATTAGTGATAAACACCTTCTGAAAATCCTCATCTTTCATATGATATTGAATTTGTGTATACAAAGCTTGATATCGACTAATGAATTCAATTAATTTCTCTTTCAGACCTTGCTTACAGTGAACCAATTCAATTAAAGAGACTTGGGGTTTGATATTTGCTTGAAAATGTTGTAAAAATTGATCAATGAACTACAAAAAGGAGTCTATTGAATTCAGAGGCAAAGAGTAAAACCATTCTAAAGTAGTATCTTTGAGAGATCATGGGAAAAGTTTTGCTAACAAATCCTCTTCAAAATACAAATCACTACACATAGCTATGAATGCTGCCACATGAGTATTAGGATCACCTTTTCCACCATAATTTTCAAAGCAAGGAGTCTCGAACCTCTCGGGCATGGGAGTTCTCAAGATTGCATAGGAAAGGGGATTACATGCATGATATGTTGGTATATTGGGTTGCGAAGAATTTGTCAAATTTGTTACCTTTTGTTGTAAAGCATTCATGCCCTGTAAAAGTTGGTTTAGTATGGCATTGTTGGGAGATGTGGTTTACTGTGAGGAATTGGAACCAAAGTGAGGAGGTGAATGAGCTTGAGATATGATAGGTGGAGGCTGAGAATATGTCAACGGTGGTTGGACATAATGGTAGGTGGAAGATGGTTGCGAGTAGGTAATAGGTGGCTGGAAATGAGTGGAATAGATAGGTGGTTGAGAACAATTATGTATAGAGGAGGTCCCCTTAGAAACCAAATTCTGATAATCAAATCCCATGGCTTTGTAACTAGTGCCATTAGATACTCCAATACCAATGGTAGCATTACTACAAGCATTCACATTAGTTGTTAAGATTGTGGATGTAAAAGTGGATATTCCCGTAGTCGGTATAGGTGCTAATACTTGTGTATGAGATGGTGACAAAGTGTTATTTATCACTTTTACACATTCAATCACTAGCATGATATTAGTTTGTACAATATGTGCTAAACCACAGACTGCATTAATACCATCTTGTCCCTCTTTGTCCACTTTATTTATTTGCTCATCAAATACATATCCTGTCATCTCAATAGTATCATCAACATCATGAAAAGTTTGCTCTTCCATTGTACTTGTAATAGGTGTAATGTCTCGTAACATTTGTGTCTTTCCTTTTGTAACAAAGGTGTTTAATGTTCCAACTTCTTCAAGAGCACTAGATCCCATGTGTCTTATGCTTCTCCTTAAAGGAAAGTTTCTCTTAGGGCATCGAGTTATTAGACTCATGCAAATCTAGGATGACGACAAGCTGAAATATAGTGAAAATACATTAAAATATGCAAATTTTTCACCAATTCTCAATGCAAAAGAGCATGACAAAGGGTGTTGTGAGGAAAGTGATGATGGACAGCAAATTATATTAGTAATAACAGCCTCTTAATGCCAAAATATCTGTCACAACATGCTTTTAGTGCCACTCAAGGTCAACCCTTAGTGAAAATGTAGCAAAAATAGGTAATTTTTCATAGTTTTTCAATTCCAAGGCCTAGCAAAAGGGTGTTGTAAATTTAGGAGGTACAGTAAATAACACTGATGATATCAATCACCTCAATCCATAAAATTTGTTACAACACACTTTTAGGGTTAGCCGGCAGAAGATGTTAATTAAATGCAAATAAAGATTAAATAGAGGAATGAAAAATACACAAAAATATTAACAGTGAGAGACAATTTTAACATGATTCACCCAAACTCGGGCTACATTCACCAACAGAGAATCCAATATTATTATCCAGTAAATCAAAATTGATTACAACCAACAATCCCTACAACTCAATACTGTTGCAAATGCTACAATACATCAATGAAAACCCTAACCCTTAGCCACTTTTATCAAGCCTTGTGTCAGTTACAAAAATAGGGTTTTTTATGTTGGCCAATAGAAAAATAACTCCCGATGCCTTAATAAAATAATAAAATAAATAACTAGGACCCCACAAGGGGCGCTGCCCCTTGACCCCGTCTTGGGGGTGCTGTACCCAAACCCCTGCAAGGGGCTCTACCCCTTGACCCCATTAAATGATTTGGGGGGAAACCACACTGATAAAAGTGGGGAAAATTTAACCTCCGAGTCTGATTAGGCTCCATATAACAACACACACTTGGAGTGCAAAAATGTGTAGTTTTTCACCAAATTTTCAATACAAGAGCCCGTTAAAAAGGTGTTGTGAAGATTTTTAGGAGGGGAAGCAAATGATTACACTAAAATATAAACCAATTAATGCAAAAATATCCTTCACAACATGCCTATGGTGCAAATTTGGAGTGTCGATAAGGCCAAATCTAGTGAAAATCAATGTTTTTGAAGCCCTAGGTTTAAGATCTTGACACAAAATGCTATATGAATGTTTGGAAGCTGATATATGATGAAAATTACATGCTCTTAGATCTAAAAATGATTTTCATGCTCTAACATGTAAAATGCAAGTGTAAATCTAATCAAAAATCAATGAAAATGCAAGTTTTTTGTTGACTTTTTCTATGCAAAAATGCAAATTTGTTCTAAAAATGCAAGACTACAGCCAAATGCAAATTTGAATGAGTCTCTAAAATCGGTATAAAAATCTGAAACAAGATTTTACCTACAAACTCTAGATTTTGGAATTACTAAGTTATATGCAAAATTAACAATTTTCAACAAAACCCTAGCAATTTTATGATGAAAATACAATGCAAGATATTAAATTTTTGTAATTTTCTGTAATTTAAATTAGATATAATGCAAAAATAAAAAAATTGATGAAATTTAAATTAATTCATGCAACATGCAAACCCTAAAATGTCATTTTTTTCCAGTTTTTCTAATTTTTCAATTTTTTTTTATAAATTTTCCAATGCAATAAGATGAATTACTATATGAATGAATAAAATCAATGAAAATATGAAGCACAACACTCAGCAAGGTGCAAACAAGTCCAATAACATAGGTTCACCAAAATGTAAAGGGTAAAATTTTGGATGTTAGGTTTTTGGTAGTTTTGGTGTATATCCTCCTTTCACCCTTACATTCAAGGACCTAGGGTCGAGTTACAATGTACTATCATACCCTAGGTCACTATTGAGATGTAGGGAAACTTGGATTTTTATGATTTGATTGTCAATTATCTTCTCTTATGCTTAATTGTACCTTAAAACCCTAATTATGCAAATACGATAACAAACAGACAAATAACAAAAAATGTTGTTACAGAAAGATGTAAAATGACAAATAACTGTGTACCTATTTTCAGGGTTCGTAGGTGGAAAAGTCAAGGACTAAAGAGCGGGTACCCAAGTCCAAGGTACCAGTTTCTTTGTGGAATCCTAACCTCCTTCCGAAACTGATTTGCACTGTAACTTCTGTTTCCAGAAATTTAATTGCAGAGGACATAGGGACTAGCGCCCAAGTCTCAGAAAAGGCTCCAAAGTCCTGCTTCTCTTCAGATCCTGAATCTTTGATGTCTCTTGATCTTTCCTGCAACTCCACTTTTTCTAGATGTGACACTTGTAACCTGTAATCACAAGACTTTGGGAGGGGATTGTGGTGTTTAGAGGCTTGCCTCAGTCAAGCCCTAGAGAGACATTCAAGTCTTCCAAACACCGTTGTCAGATAGAAAGTGTGTGCCTAGGGAGGCAGAGGCAAAAACTAAATGATAAATGCTCAATAATCACAATAGATATCACCTTGTAGTGAAGATCTCATGGGAGGAAAAGCTCTTCATTCCATGAGGAGATGGATGCTCAAATATGAAAACACAAACACATATACAACACAAATATGCTCTTGCAACACAATGAAAGCCTTAAATCACCTTTAGAACACAATAGCTTGCTAGTAATCATCTAGTTGAAATCTAGTTTACAAATGAATGCCTAAACATGTTTATATATGCGACTACAAATACTCCCACCAAGATTTTGTAAATTCAAACTTACCGTGTCGGCCTAGGGACCAAATAACGGTCATAAACCAACACTAGAAATTTGGGTGCCCAAGTCCTCCCCCCTATTTTGGGCAGGGTTAAGTTCAAGGGGTCCCCCTAGGCCCTATTTGCCATGATACCTAGGGTTCATTCCATTGGGATGTTGAATTATGATGCAAGATGTCCTAAATGCACACTAAGGACTTGAGAGCTAAACCTTTTGAGGGAAAAGCCCCCAAGGGGACATTTTCTGACATTACACCATCAATACATATTCCTCTCACATTCAACATCCTCTTATATATTTCTCTCTTTTCTCTATACATCACTCATAAACATTCTCTTATCTCTCTCTTTTCCATTGTTACATCTCTCTCACATATATTATATCTTCTATCTTGTATATGATACATATATGTCCATGGCTAGGTATAGAGATGTGTTCCTCTTTATGCTCTTTCATTGGTATGCATTTATGTAAGTGTCATAGGTCAATTTAGGTGTTGCATTAGTATGTATATTTGTCTTGAGGTGACTTCAGCTTGCTCCATTCTACTTGGGGATGTGTCCTCATGTTACCAACCTTTGGTTCCCTTTGGGTTTTCACCATTGGACTCTATTACACTACTCTTTTAGGTTTTCAAATTAATGGGAGTGGAACAACTCTATCCTACCATCAAACCTAAACTCTTCACCTATTTTTTATTTTTTGTAGAAAAATGGGTCTTGGTGACTTTGTATTGACTTTTGCGAGTTTAACAAATTCACCATCAATGACAAATTTCCCATTCCAATGATTGATGAGATTCATGCTGCCTAGTTTTTCTCCAAATTAGATTTGTTCTCTATCTATTATCAAAGTTATTGTGTTGTTACATAGTGTGTTTTATCTTCTTTGTTTCAAGATTTTGTTTCTAAACTGTTGTTGTTGCAGTGTATAGTTTAACTATGTGAGAGCCATAGATAGTCTTTGATTATAAGATGAATGATCTTTTGCAATGGTTGTTGGTGTTGTAAGGAGCTCTTGTATTTTTTCCCTTAGGTTGTAGTGAGAGTTCATTGACATCTTTAGTTCTATCGATAGAGGATGCTTAATCTTCATGTTATTTGAAGAGGTGCTAACATCTTGTTTCATGGAGGACTCTTAGAGTCTTTGGTCAAAGTGTTATTGTTCTTCCTTCGGAGAGGATGTAGTTCTCTTTGGTTTTGAGTATTAATCATTTTCTTAGAGCGTCATGATTTTGCATGTTGCATTTGAAGTTAGCATAGATTGATTGGTGGATGCTTCCTTGGTATATTTGATTCGCTAGATCTGCAATATAAATGTATGTTTGTTCTTAATTCAATGCTTGCTGATATAATTGTTGTTTGATCTAGAATTTGTTGTGACTGCTGCCAATGACTAAATATGATGATGAGATGAGTCTTGATCTTTGTGGAATGGTTGTTGATGAGAGACCCTTTATATCAGATATATTGAATTTTAGTTGTGATTCGATGATATGTATATCTGCTAGGCTGGAATATTTTAAATGCTTGCTTGATTGTTGCTATGCATAAATATGTGAGGTGACTGAGTTATATCTCTGTCTTACTGTTCAATATATATATGTATATTAGAATTATCCGTGCCAAACTCATAATTATATATCTGCTTCTTATCTTTCCACATTTTGCTCTATATGTATGGATAACATCATAGTAAATGGTGTTTTTGTTCCCTCTTATACTGACTGTTGTTCTACCTTCCTATCTATGTATCTGTGGATCTATATATCAGTTTCCTCTTGATTGAATATTATATCTATTCTTCAATGTCCATATATATATAATCTGAAAATGCATATCCTTTTCTATAAATGGTATTCAGATATGTCTTAGATCCTAATATCTACCATCAGTAATATCTATGCAGGAATATATATACATCTTTATTCTCAGAATTATTATTCTTATTTTCTCTAAACTCCCATTGTCCTAATTGATCTCTAATTACTACTGAAGATCGATGAATTGGATGAAGATCGTAGATGAATGATGTTGATATGTACTGCTGAATTGGTGCTTGTAAGTTTTCATTTTGACTATAATTTCTTTAAGATTGTGGTATGATTTTAGAATGCTCTCCTGATCCGATCCCTCAATTCTTTTTATATTTCCCAACTAGCATGATCGTTGGTCAAAGGTCATGTCTTTTTCTTAAGGAAGTCACTTACTTCATATCGCCACATCTTGTCTTAAGGCAACGCTTTAGTTATGTTGTTGTTTAAAGGCTTTTCTTCTTTTATAAGGTATCCTTTATCCATCGTGGGTCATAATATAATGGCTAGAGTTTTCTTTATATTAATCGCTCCCTTTTGAGAATTATGTTTATCTTTAGTTAAGATAAAAGACTTATGAATATATTCGCTGCCTTTAGATAAAAAAATTTACTTTATAATTATATTTATTTATATATATTGATAATTATAATAATAATTAAACTGATTAATCTATATTTATTTTATAATATTTATATGTATTACTTATATTTATTTTATAATATAATAATATTATTTCCTTTAGTATTTATATTTATGTTTATAATATATTTATTATCATATTATATATTATATATTTTTTATATTTATATTTATATAATATATATTTAATAATATATTATATTATAATATAAATTGATAATATTTTATTTGTATTTATATTTATTATTTATAAATATAATAAATACATTATATTATTTAGCATTATTATATATTGATAATATTATATATGTTTATTGAATATTATTATATGCATGATTATCATCAAAGCAACTTCTACATCTTATCATGATGTTTAAATCTTTAATTTAAACAATGCCTTAATATCAGGACATGGTAGCCCTCCCCACTCAAAATTGCTTGTCCTCAAGAAATCGCACGAGTTCTTTCATTACCTTGCACCTTTTAACGTCTACCTTCTGATGTGTTGAGATGAAATCGTGGTTTTGATATAAAATGAATATTGCTTTAGTGAAGAGAAAAATATTTGTGACAAAAAAAAGCATTTTTTTGATGTTTTGAATAACAACGATGTGATGCAAGTATCATGCATGAAGATGTGGTTTTAGACAATGAAAAATATTTTCAATGCTGAATAAATTTTTGGAGAGTATTGAGATTCCAAAATTCCAATGAATGATGAAGATATCTTGATCTTTGATTATGAGATTTGGTCGTATACTTGTCATATGTTATTAACCTCAAAATTGAGAAGAGTCATATTCTTGAGGAGTAATTGATTATATGATGTCATGGAGAGAAATTTTATGATCAAAGAAGATGTGGTAAGCTTTTATTTGAATATAAGTGTTATAGATTATTATGAAGAATGATCCTGGGAATTTGTGGGTTATGGGCCCATAATATAACTTAGTATTGGTTTTATGTTACTTAAATCAAGAGAAGAATTCAAAAGAGATTCTTGGAAGAAATGAATTTGGTTCATGGGTCTTGTGATTAATGAAATTACTTTTTATTTTTTATACTTCCCTAATGTCCCCTTGTAGGATATACTGATTTCTTCACCTACACATGAAAAATAACTCTTGAAAGGGACATTGGTAATATTAAAGATCCATAAATTAGCAATGAAATCAATACATCATAACATAATTAATGATATAACATAAATAACATTTAATTTCAACATATAGTTATCCATACCTCAAGTCGATCCTTTGATAGAATCCATAGAAATACTTGCAAGTTAGAGCATGATGGAGGGCACACTTCCTACCTATCACATCTTATGTCCACCTTCAAGGTTCAAGAGTGTGATGGAGAGCACACTTCCTACCTATCACACCTTGACAAGAGAATGATGGAGGGCATTCTTCCTACCTATCATCTCTTTAATATAACTTGATGAGAGCATGATGGAGGGCATTCTTCCTACCTATCATCTCTTTAACATTAAGGCTCAAGAGTGTGATGGAGGGCACACTTCCTACCTATCACATCTTGACAAGAGCATGATGGAGGGCACACTTCCTACCTATTATGTCTTGATGAGGGTATGATGGAGGGCATTCTTCCTACCTATCATCCCTTTAACATAATTAGATAAGAGCATGATGGAGGGCATTCTTCCTACCTATCATGTCTTTAACATAATTTGATGAGAGCATGATGGAGGGAATACTTCCTACCTATCATGTCTTTTGATTAATAAATATAGTTCAGTTCGGGGATGGCAATATATCCTCTTGCTGGTCACAATCGTTTATATGACTTGATCCATTGATGATTCCAATTTGTTGCTATGTAAATGTGAGGGATACCTCCTTGAGTAATCTTGTATTAAATTTTCTCACAGGACGACAGGATATTAGCTTTGATACCACTTGTAATGTCCCCTTGTAAGAAGATCAAAATTTCTTAACCTTGCACACAATTTTGACTTGTAAAAGAGAACATTAGTAACCAATAAATCCTTGGTATATTTGATTCACTGTGTATGTTTGTTCTTAATTCAATACTTGCTGATATAATTGTTGTTTGATCTAGAATTTGCTATGACTGCTGCCAATGACTGAATATGATGATGAGATGAGTCTTGCTCTTTGTGGAATGGTTGCTAATGAGAGATCCTTTATATTAGATATATTGCATTCCAATTGTGATTCGATGATCTATATATCTGCTAGGATGGAATATTTTAAATGCTTTCTTGATTGTTGCTATGCATAAATATGTGAGGTGACTGATTTATATCTCTATCTTACTCTATATATATATATATATATATATATATATATATTAGAATTATCCGTGCCAAACTCATAATTATATATTTGCTTCTTATCTTTCCACATTCTTCTCTATATGTATGGATAACATCATAGTAAATGGTATTTTTGTTCCCTCTTATACTGACTGCTATTCTATCTTCCTATCTATGTATCTGCTGATCTATATATTTGTTTCCTCTTGATTGAATATTATATCTATTCGTCAATGTCCATATATATATATATATATATATATATATATATATATATATATATATATATATATATATATATATATATATATATATATATATATTGTTGGCAAGAGGCACTGCTAGGATTCATGAGTGTTGTCATTGATGGCAACAAAGTATATCCCACACATTCGCAGTACATGAATTACTTATACTGGAAGTCAGATTGAAGATAGGTTGGTCCGGTAGTCAAGAACATAGCATATGATAGGGTCTGATAGTTGGGTTTGGAACTCTTTGATGGTGAAACCCATCATGTTGCAGATTTGGATGAGTAATAAGGAGTATCTAAACTATTGTATTCTAGAGATTTAGCCTCCGGTGACAAAACATGTGAAAGATATGAGCATTTGAGTATCAGACTCTAATTAGATAGTGCAAACAGAGGAAGAACTGGCCAATAGGGTATCAGACCTCAATTTGGATGTGCAGAAGGTGTTGATCAAGTAACTTGAGGTGTTATATGATTTTGGCCAACATAGGTAATGATTTCTATGCCTAATTTTTTGGTGTGCATCATCAATCAAGTATGGATTCAGCCTACAGAACAGTAACTTACAAATATCCTAAGTGTTCTTGTTGCTGACTAGAAAGTTGTTAGAAATCCTTGATGCGGACATATATACCCGAAGTATTCAAGCTTGTGAAGGTGTGGAAGTGATAGTGTGATGAATTAAGTGCAAAGAAAAGCAGAGAGAAGTGTGAAGGTAGTAATCCAAGCTCAGAATGTGATAGAAGAGTGATACTGAGTAGAGGAAGGATGAAATGTGCTAGATCGGTATATTGTGCCTAATCGAAACTGAATTCTTGCATATACGGATGTTATTCATCAGTTCAAACACTTTGTTATCATCTATAAGCTTTTGTAGATAGTGAGTCCCTTGTAGGCAGTGAGCCTCTTGTGAGCAATGTGCTTGGGAAGTGAGCCCTAACTCGCAAGTGCCATTTTGTACTTCTTTATTCTTTTAGCAGAGAATATAATCTTGGATTAATCACCCTGTAGTTTTTTCCTTAACAGGGTTTCCACGTAAAAAAAAATCCTTGTGTTATGTGTGTTGATTTCATTTCAGTTCTTGTGGTTTCTTATGCTTTCATATTTTGATATATCACTGAATGTTAAGATAAGAAAAGGAAGTAAAAGTAAGAAAGTTTTGAGATAATTGATTCACCCTGCCCCTCTCAGTTATCTGCCTTGTTTCCAACAATTGGTATCAGAGCTAAGTTCCTTAGAAAAATCCTAACAGCTTGAGGAGCATATGGGAATATCAATGGATGCATATGGCATGAAAGAACAACTATAGTCTATCTTAGATGATCTTGATCAATCCCAGTTTGAAGTCAATAATTTGAGAGAGCAACTTAAGGAGGCTGATGATTTCATCAATGAGCTGAAAGAAAAACTCAGTAATTCCATGAAAAAGAGAAAGGAACTACTTCAAAAGTTAGCTGATCAGAATGAAGCCAATAATACTGATGAGGACTTGAATGAGAAAACAAAGCTATGTGAAAAGATGTCAAAAGAAGTTGTTACGCTAAGACATGAAATGGAATCAGGGGTTATAAAACTTACCCAAGAAATTGAAGAGAAGAGAAAGACTAAAGAAAACTTAAATCAATCCCTCAAGGAGAAAATAGAAGATTGCTACAAAATGGATAGAATAATTAGAAATCTTGAGTTTGATCTTAGAGAAGCCAGATACAATGAAGAACAACTTGAGAGATAGATTGACACTTTTAAACAAGATCTTGAAACTGTAAATGAATACAAAGAAAAATTCAAGATAAGCTCAGCCAAACTTGAAGTACTACTTGAAAGTCAAAAGAGGGTAGATGATAACCATGGGTTGGGATATGAGAAAGGTGTGTTAGGTCTCAAAAATGTAGGTTGCAAGCCCTAAGAGGATGCCAGGCTCTATGATAAGACTTGCAACATTTTTGAACCAACTAACAGAGTTAACCTAAATGGTTGATGACTCCCTACACTTCAGGCTCTGCTAAACCTAGGCGGGTGAACCTTGAAAGATGAAGCAGATAAAGTGAATGTATGACTCAAATGAATTTAGGGATCTACTCACAATGGAATAAAGTGTGGAATAGATGAAAGCTTGCAAACTACTTCTACTCCTAATACTAAGATCTGAGATGTAATTGTTTGAATAAGATTTTATGGAATCCTAGAGTGGAATTGGTATGACCAGTCCCTATTTCTATTGGGCTAAGGGAGTCAAGGTGTATATGATATATGATTTACTTACAAGTTACAATTTTAATTGTTTGGAACTTGTGTTTGTTTATACCTTGTATAAACGTGCAAGAATGTGACTGACGGACTCTACTTATTGATCCACTCGATCCTACCAGGTTATTGTGACTTACTGAAAGGATTTTAATCCTTCCTTGAAGGAACCAATCAACAGAATCACACAATGACAGCAAGTGTGTATTGACAAATGGAGTAGATCCTTAATTTGAATAACAAGACAATATCAAGTTGGAGATAGTATGGCAATCTTGTCAATTATATGGCTCTTCTTACTGATCTAAATGTTACTTCCAAGTTACTGTAATCAATCAAAAGGATTTTAATTCTTTAATAGAAACCAATTAATTTGATTACACAAAAATAGCAAGTGTGTCTCGATGAAACTAAAATATCAACTTGGAAACTTAGGTTCAAATAATAGAGAAATAACAATGTGGAGATAGCCAAATAATTGTTCAGCTCAACAAACAATAGACACCAATATTAAATCACCAATTTATGCATTCTTCTGCATTATACAATTTTGAAATATTTTACAATACACAACATAATGTTTTATTTCGACAACTAATCAGTCCATCCAGTTATCTAACTCCTACTTTTGATCATGATGTTTTTTCTAATCTACTGATGATGATCTTGATCTTGATTCTTTGCCTCTTCTTTATACCTTGTAATTTTAGTGTTTTGACCCTTCGAACATCCTTTGGGTGTAGTTTCTCATTTTATTTTAATTAATTGCCTTCCGTAAAATCAAAATATTAGTCTTAACTTCCTTTATTTTGCATTCCCTTGGAAAATAAATATTTCAACATATTTTGGTCTTTAGTTCCTTTTCATTTTTCTTTGGAGCAAGATATTTATTTGGGTGAAAAATATTACCTCCACTAACTTCTTATGTGAAAATACCTCGCTGCAAAATATTTTTAGGTTTGCAGATATTTGTTTGATGTTTTCATATGTATTTCAATATTCGTTACGGTGAAAGTGATCTCCCTTTCTTTATCTTCTTGCTGAAAGATTTTTCACTGTATTTCCACATGAAATGTTCTCAGGGTAAAATAATTTTCTAACTTGATTAACTCCTTGAAATATTTTGACTCTTTCCTTGGGTAATTATTTTTATTATATCATCTTTTATAAAATACATCATTCTTTAGTGAAAGTATTTCACAAATTCAAAAATCCTTATGTTCCACAGAGCAACATATGATTTACACCATTAGTAAATTCAATGACTTCTTCCCAACAATATTTATCATGATATCTTCCCCATTCTCACCTCACGTTTTAAATAAATCTTTTTCACTTGGCATTTTACATGGAATTCCAATAATTCATTCACGGGAAAATAATATTATTCATGCTTAGTTTATTCCTTCATCGGGCTATCAGAAATTAGGAAATTGTTCACTCTGATAGCTATTGTCTTGCCAATATTTAGGGTTCCGCATGTGTTTGTCTCAGTAATCACAACTTATGATACGTTACTCCACTATGTTGGTATTGCCACAAAGAGCCTTCACAATCTTCGCATGATACTCATCAATTTTATTCATAGTTTGCCTGGACTTTATTTGTTCTCCTGAGAGTGAAGATTCTGCAATTATTGCAGTTCCTGAAGCCATTTTTGAAGTAGTTTGTCAAATAGTTCAGACGCCTCATTTATGTTCCTATAATCGTATTCTATGAGATGTTGTCTCATTTATTCATGTGGTCAAACACCTTATGGGCATCTACCAAATTTTCACACATGACATATATGCAAATAAGCTTGTTGCAAAAAGTTATGCGTGTAGTAGAGGCAAATCGTTGTGAGCAATGAAAGAATGGACATTCTTCCCATTTGAAAGTGCATTCTTTGAGAATACGGGTCTGCAATAATTGAAGATATGTAAAGGAGCCTCCAGGGGGTCTTTGCATAGAATGTCCAATGCCTCTTTCAATTGGTCCTTCTCTACATAATGATGTGAGATTGATATGAATAATTGATGGCAATGACATTTTATGCTGGTAATTGGGGCGTGGGAAATGTGCAGTGTTATTCCATTAAGTGCCTCATATCTTAAGACCTCCTTGGGCATACAATTGCTCACGAAGTACAAGGGTAATGCCTATGATGCCAATGAACAAACAATTTTTGTGAAGTCCTCCAAATATGCTCTTATATCTTCCACTAGCATGATAAGTACAGGAACAACACCTTTGTAAAGCATTTATCAAGACTGTTGCATCATTCTCTTCCTTCCCAATAGAAATACCTCCAAAGACTTCTCCATTGTAAGCTAGAATATTTGTCAATTAATCTACCAAAGGCTGATATAGTGGATGAACCCTTCAGAGCTGAAAGTAGCACCCACAAACAACATCCCTGCATATGTATTTTCTTGACAAGCATATGTTGTTTGTCCATTGATTCCTTTCCTTCATTGTTGCTCACAATTTGGTTCATTTTGATCCTGATCATCGTGAATTCCATCTTCTCACCAGTAGCAACAATCTTGCTTTAAATGACTTTCATTTGTTCCAAGGCCTTTTCCTTGTCACCAATGCACATGTAATACAAAGATTTTTCAAGGCGTGCCTCTTATACTTCACTTTCATCTAGATTTTCCTCTACATCGGTAACCCAGTGGAAAGATATTAATTGATCCATATTTGAAAGCAACTCCATAGCCCCTGGGTCAAATACTTGAATGCCAAGTTGAGTAGGTTATGACTTCACAATTGTGTGATGCATGTCGGGTCTCCTTGTGGGCCCGGCTAAAACATTTTCATTTTCAAACATTTTTTTCTCCTAAATTGTCCTGGAATTATTTCAGTATTGCTACTGAGATGAAAAATGAATTGGGTTGTCGTCGAAATTCACTTTTTGGCATTTTGTATTATGAGCAAAACTGATTAAATAGCCTCCAAAATTGCCCCAGAAAACTTATCAAAACTTCTCCCGAAGCCACGAAAATGCACCAACATGTTGAGTTATGATAGGGGAGTATGGTTGTCAGATGGATTGGCATGAAATTATTAGGATTATAAGCTGCTCGCAATCAAATTAGCTTATTCAGCATGTTTTGCACCTATTTAAACTCAATTGAAACCTGTCATCTTGCCTCTTTGGAAAAATATCAAATTTGATTTTGAGGAGCTACCATCCTAGAGATTAGTTCATTTAGCTTAAATGAACATGTGTGAAAAAGTATTTTTCATCATTCCTCTTCCATCGCAAAATATCAGGTGCCAAAGTTGACCTTTCTGAAGGTGAAAACTATGAAATCGGGGCTAAGTGCATTTGCTTTTGGTTTTGAAAAAATAGCAACCGACGTGTTGGGACCTTGAAACCAGACATAGAGGTAGATTTTGATAAGGTGAATCAGGAACACCAATTGGTTCATTATTAACATTATCCATCTGAAATATATTAACCTCCCAAGTTGGCCTCCCAGACTGATTTTACACTGTGCAAACAACAAAAAATTTCCAAAACCCTTCAACTTGACTCCTCAAAACTCAGTCAAATCTCTTTATGAGAAGCTGAAATTAGACATGTGCACTCATATATGATAGATGAACATGTTTGCAAAGTGATTTTACATAAAACTAAGCAGGTTTTAAAATATGGCACTCCAAAGTAGGCTCCATAGACATGTTCTTTAGGTGTATTTTTGAGTGCTGAAATGATTCACATGGAAACCTAAATTTTTTGCAAAAATTTGGTATGAAATTTTTGGTCCCAACAGTGGCTCTGTCTGGGGATGTATGCCCCTTGTGGGCATAGCAAGATCCCAGATCTCTGGGGAGCAGACCAGTGCCTACTCCATTGGGTAATAGAGTCCAAAATGTCACTTTTGCCCTAAAATGATATGGTTTGAAAAAACCACACCACGACTGATGGCACAAGGCCATCAAAAAAATAAAAGACCATATTTTCCTCTGTAATACACCCTATTTTGATATGATTTCATCAAACCCCATTTGAAGGAATTAATGCAATATATCCTGCTATATCCACTGGCATTGGAAACTTTCAAAACCATATTATATTCATCTTCGTCCTCATCTCTTTTCAGTTGTTCATAATCAGGGATTGTCTGAAACTTTCCATTATCACATGATACATTCTTATCACATAAAAGGCAACATTTTTCATTATTCTTCTCGCTGCCATACACTGTAAATTGACCCCCTGGCTGATTTGAAAAATGAGAATACTCATTGTTCTCTTCATCATGAGTCTGTATAGAAAGTCTGGTACTATCATATGGCCAATCATGCAAAGTGAAAGGAGGAATTTCAGGTGTATGGGAAGAAAAATGTTCAGGCTCATCCATGCTACTCACTTCATTGCCTAAATGGTTTTTACATGGATTCAAGAAATGTATCTCCTCTTGAACTGGGATAGGCACACAATCTTGATCAGCTTCAAGAGTTTCATCATTGTCACATGAAGTGCTTTCACTGTCAAAGAAAATATATGCTGGACATGAGACTTTCAAATCATTCCTATATGCATATCTCTAATATTCCATTGTTAGTAGTTCTAAAATTTGTTCATTGCTGAGTGAACATGTTTCCTCATTCATCTCCTTGTTGACATTTTCCTTATCCTTTTGATCATCACCACAATACACAAGTTCATTACAATTAGATATAATTGTTTCATCAGCATAATCATTTCTTTCACAAGCTAACATATCACCCTGATTATTTGAAAATGCTTCATCCTCATGATAGCATGGATTTGAGAACACATGAAATTCTTGTTCTGGTATACCCTAAAAAAGTATCATTTCATCTTCTTCTATCATGTCATTATACAATGGATTTGAACAGATCTAAAAATCATTTTCAGATGTGCACACCTCTTCTTCACTGAGAGTTTGTCCTCTTTGTTGAAAATAGTCATCCTCTTCCTCCCCAAACTGCCAATTCATATAGTGCAGTGGGTGGGTTGGGGCAACAAAAGGATTTTTATTTTGAAGATTGCTCTCATCTCTTGATATAGCATATGCTATTTCATTAGCTGTTGGAATATGTTGTGGCTCCAAGTGTGGTGTAAAATTTTTTTGCTGCATATAATATCCATATGGGGGCTGATGGTAAGCATTTTGTTGAGTGGGTTGATGAGAGTGTACACTCTGGTGTGACATATGCTAGTGGTGATATTGTGGGGCATAGTGTTGTCTCGGTGGTGGATAGTATTGGGGAATGTTACTTGTACTTATAGCCTGGGGCCTTTGCGGTGGCATATTATACTGGATAGGGTTACAGTATGCATTATGAGATACTTTTGAAGTTCCTGGAGCATATGTATTCTGAGAGGGCTCATGTGAATTGATATTACCACCTTGTGGAGGGACATAATTTTGTGGTTTTAATGCTTGGATGTCCAATTGTGCCAATTGTCTATCTTGGCTTTCTTGTATCATTTGTTGTATCCTCTTGAGTTGTTGTTCTTTCCATTCTAAATACACTTCTAATTCCTAGTAAGTCATGCTATCAAGATCAACGACAGCTTGATCAGCAAACCTCTCCTATTTTTCTTCCACCTGTCCCTTGAATTCGTTCGCCTTTTGAGGTTCTTTTTCATAAGGAGATCCATGCTTGTCTATCCACCTTTTCTCTTGGATAGGAGATCTTTCATTCATTATCGGATAATATTAAAATATTTTTAGAGTTGCCACCTACTTTTCATTAGTAGGAAAATGATTGTCTTTCTGGGTCCTTATTTCCAGCAGAGTTTACCAATTTGTTTTTAAATTTGAAATTTCAATGACTCTGTAATGAGACGATCTTCAACTGGATATAACTCGATTACTGTCTAGCGGAGTCACCAATTCTATTAGGTCTCAAAAATGCAGGTTGCAATCCCTAAGAGGATGCCAAGCTCTATGATTAGACTTGCAATGTTTTTGAACCAACTAACGGAGTTAACCTAAATGATTGATGACTCCCTGCACTTCAGGCTCTGCTAAACCTAGGCGGGTGAACCTTGAAAGCTAAAGTAGATAAAAGGAATGTATGACTCAAATGAATTTAGGGATCTACCCACAATGGCATAAAGTGTGGAATAGATGAAAGCTTGCAAACTACTTCTACTCCTAATACTGAGATCTGAGATGTAATTGTTTGAATAAGATTTTATGGAATCTTAGAGTGGAATTGGTATGACCGGTGCCTATTTCTATTGGGCTAATGGAGTCAAGGTGTATATGATATATGATTTACTTACTGATTACAATTCTAATTGTTTGGCACTTGTGTTTGTTTATACCTTGTATAAACATGCAAGAATGTGACTGATAGACTCTACTTATTGATCCACTCAATCCTACCAAGTTACTATGACTTATTGAAAGGATTTTAATCCTTCCTTAAAGCAACCAATCAATAGAATCACACAATGACAGCAAGTGTGTATTGACAAATGGAGTAGATCCTCAATTTGAATAACAAGACAATATCGAGTTGGAGACAGTATGGCAATCTTGCAATTATATGGCTCTTCTTACTGATCCAAATGTTACTTCCAACTTACTGTAATCAATCAAAAGGATTTTAATTCTTTAATAGAAACCAATTAATTTAATTACACAAAAACAACAAGTGTGTCTCGATGAAACTGAAATATCAACTTGAAAGCTTAGGTTCAAATAATAGAGAAATAACAATGTGGAGACAGCCAAATAATTATTCATCTCACCAAACAATAGACACCAATATTAAATCACCAATTTATGCATTCTTCTCCATTATACAATTTCAAAATATTTTACAATATACAACATAATGTTTTATTTTGACAACTGATCAATCCATCTAGTTATCTAACTCCTACTTCTGATCATGATGTTTTTCTAATCTACTGATGATGATCTTGATCTTGATTCTTTGCCTCTTCTTTATACCTTATAATTTTAGGGTTGTGACCCTTTGAACATCCTTTGGGTGTAGCTTCTCATTTTATTTTAATTAATTGCCTTCTGTAAAATCAAAATATTAGTCTTAACTTCCTTTATTTTGCATTCCCTTGGAAAATAAATATTTCAACATATTTTGGTCTTTAGTTCCTTTTCATTTTTGTTTGGAGCAAGATATTTATTTGGGTGAAAAATATTACATCCACTAACTTCTTCCATGAAAATACCTCACTGCAAAATATTTTTAGGTTTGCAGATATTTGTTTGATGTTTTCATATGTATTTTCAATATTCATTAGGGTGAAAGTGATCTCCCTTTCTTTATCTTCTTGCTAAAAGATTTTTTACTGTATTTCCACATGAAATGTTCTCCGAGTAAAATAATTTTCTGACTTGATTAACTCCTTGAAATATTTTGACTCTTTCCTTGGGTAATTATTTTTCTTATATCATCTTTGATAAAATACTTCATTCTTTAGTGAAAGTATTTCACAAATTCAAAAATCCTTATGTTCCACAGAGCAACATATGATTTACACCATTAGTAAATTCAATGACTTCTTCCCAACAATATTTATCATGATATCTTCCCCATTCTCACCTCACGTTTTAAATAAATCTTTTTCACTTGGCATTTTACATGGAATTCCAATAATTCATTCACGGGAAAATAATATTATTCATGCTTAGTTTATTCCTTCAGCGGGCTATCAGAAATCAAGAAATTGTTCACTCCAATAGCTATTGTCTTGCCAATATTTAGGGTTTCGTATGTGTTTGTCTTAGTAATCGTAGCTTATCATACGTTACTCCACTATGTTGGTATTGCCACAAAGAGCCTTCATAATTTTCACATGATACTCATCAATTTTATTCATAGTTTGCTTGGACTTCATTTGTTCTCCTAAAAGTGAACATTCTGCAATTATTGCAGTTCCTGAAGCCATTTTTGAAGTAGTTTGTCAAACAATTCAGACGCCTTGTTTATGTTCCTATAATTGTATTCTATGAGATGTTGTCTCATTTATTCA
This sequence comes from Cunninghamia lanceolata, assembly GCA_027924645.1. Lineage (NCBI taxonomy): Eukaryota > Viridiplantae > Streptophyta > Pinopsida > Cupressales > Cupressaceae > Cunninghamia > Cunninghamia lanceolata. The sequence continues at coordinate 716,299 of BSBN01001760.1, forward strand.
TGTGGTCAAACACCTTATGGGCATCTACCAGAATTTTGCACTTGACATATATGCAAATAAGCTTATTGCAAAACGTTATGCATGTAGCAGAGGCAAATCGCTGTGAGCAATGAAAGAATGGACATTCTTCCCATTTGAAAGTACATTCTTTGAGAATACAGGTCTGCAATAATTGAAGATATGTAAAGGAGCCTCCAAGGGGTATGTGCGTAGAATGTACAGTGCCTCTTTTAATTGGTCCTCTACATAATGCTTTGAGATTGATATGAATAATCAATGGTAGTGACATTTTATGCTGGTAATTGGGGCGTGGAAAATGTGCAGTGTTATTCCATTAATTGCCTCATATCTTAAGACCTCCTTGGGCATACAATCGCTCACTAAAGTACAAGGGTAATGCCTATGATGCCAATGAACAAACAATTTTTGTGTAGTCCCCAAATATGTTCTCTCTAGTAACAATAGTGGCAATATCTTCCACTAGCATGATAAGTACAGGAACAACACCTTTGTAAAGCATTTATCAAGACTATTGCATCATTCTCTTCCTTCCCAACAGAAATACCTCCAAACACTTCTCCATTGTAAGCTAGAATATTTGTCAATTAATCTACCAAAGGCTGATATAATGGATGAATCCTTCAGAGCTGCAAAGTAGCACCCACAAACAACATCCCTGCATATGTATTTTCTTGACAAGCATATGTTGTTTGTCCATTGATTCCTTTCCTTCATTGTTGCTCATAATTTGGTTCATTTTGCTCCTGATCATCATGAATTCCATCTTCTCACCAATAGCAATAATCTTGATTTAAGTGACTTTCATTTGTTCCAAGGCCTTTTCCTTGTCACCAATGCACATGGAATACAAAGATTTTTCAAGGCGTGACTCTTATACTTCACTTTCATCTAGATTTTCATCTGCATCGGTAACCCAGTGGAAAGATATTAATTGATCCATCTTTGAAAGCAACTCCATATCCCCTGGGTCAAATACTTGAATTCCAAGTTTAGTAGCTTATGACTTCACAATTGTGTGATGCATGTCGGGTCTCCTTGTAGGCCTGACTAAAAAAATTTTGTTTTCATACAATTTTTTCTCCTGAATTGTCCTAACATTATTTCAGTATTGCTACTGAGATAAAAAATGAAATGGGTTGTCATCGAAATTCACTTTTTGGCATTTTGTATTGTGAGTAAAATAGGTTAAATAGCCTCTAAAATTGCCCTGGAAAACTGATCAAAACTTCTCCCGGAGCCACGATAATGCACCAACATGCTGAGTTATGATAGGGGAGTATGGTTGTCAGACGGATTGGCATGAAATTATTAGGATTAAAAGCTGCTCACAATCAAATTAGCTTATTCAGCATGTTTTGCACCTGTTTAAACTCAACTAAAACCTATCATCTTGCCTCTTTGGAAAAATATCAAATCTGATTTTGAGGAGCTACCATGTTGGAGATTAGTTCATTTAGCTTAAATGAACATGTGTGCAATAGGATTTTTCATCATTCCTCTTCCTTCACAAAATATTAGGTGCCAAAGTTGACCTTTTTAAAGGTGAAAACTGTGAAATCAGGGCTAAGTGCATTTGCTTTTGGTTTTGAAAAAATAGCAAATGATATATTGGGACCTTGAAACCAGACATAGAAGTAGATTTTGATAAGGTGAATTAGGAACACCAATTGGTTCATTATGAATATTATCCATCTAAACGATATTAACCTCCCAAGTTGGCCTCCCGGACTGACTTTACACTATGCAAACAGCAAAAAATTTCCAAAACCCTTCAACTTGACTCCTCAAAACTCAGTCAAATCTCTTTATGAGAAGCTGAAATCAGACATGTGCACTCATATATGATAGATGAACATGTTTACAAAGTGATTTTACATAAAACTGAGCAAGTTTCAAAATATGGCGCTCCAAAATAGGCTTCTTAGACATGTTCTTCATGTGTATTTTTGAGTGCTGAAATGATTCACACATGGAAACCTAATTTTTTTGCAAAAAATTGGTATGAAATTTTAGGTCCCAACAAGGTGAAAGCTCTGGATCTGGTCAAAAGAACATTGGGTCAAGAAGACAAAGAAATAGGCCTAGAAGACCTCCGGTAAGACAACCTAATGCTTAAAGATATCCATCTTTCAATGGAAGCTGCTTCAACTACAACAAATTTGGTCATAAAGCAACTCAATGCGGGAGCATAATGAATCAGAATAATCCATCCTTCTCTAGTCAATATTTTAATTGCAAAAGGTATGGTCACAAATCTCATGAATGCAGAAATATGCAAATGAACAATTCTTTCAATGGTAGATGCTTTACATGCAATAGAATGGGGCATATGGCTAGTCAGTGTAGATCAAGAGGATATCAATCAAATAAGCAAGAAAATGTTGTGTGTTACAATTGCAATAAATCCGGTCATATAGCTAGATTCTACAGGAGCAGAAATCATGATGGAAAAGGTCCAGTGAAACATGATCAGAAATAAGACAAAGGCAAAGGTAAAGTGAACATGGATGAGATTCAGAAGGAGATGAGCAAGACTTGGGTAAAGAAGAGTGTGATGAACATTGGTGATGGGTCCGCACCAGAATTTGGTGCTGATAATCCTTCCAGAAATTAAAAGGTGAGCTCTGGCTTAGGGGGAGCTACAAAGAAGATCAAATTCCCCCAGCCATCTAGTAAGTGCCTGAATTTGGCACATTGAGTAAGAATCAGAGGTTACGGATTAAAGGGATTTTGGAGGTTCATCTAAAAATCATTCAGTTAAAAGTTGAGAAATTCGCATATAGATTTGAAGAAGCTATGAGTAGATCTGGTTCCCACAGCTATTTGGTAAAAATAGAATTACACAAATAGATCCAGTATGATTTGAAAATGCAATTTTATGGTCTGTAGATTTAGAGGCATGTTTTGAAAGGCTAAAGTTATGTTGTCAACTCACTTGGATAATGATTTGGAGATCCGCACAGTGATTCATGAGAAATTCACTCAAAACAGAGTAATCGGATGACTTAAAGTGTACATTTATTGCAATGGGGAATTAAGTTTTTGTGCAAGGATAAAAGGTTCTTCATTCGTCATTTACAACGCTTTGCATTCATGAAGAAGAGAGAAGAGATCCTGCAGAATATTCAAGTTAAAGTTGAACATCAAAATCAAGCAGAAATTCACTCCGACAGTTGCAACAAACCCTAAGGCATATAAAGGTATTTCTTTTCTACAAAATCTCTCCAAATTTTGTTGCTAGAATGGCTACTCCCATGGTTGTGAATGTCACTGAGAGGCCGAGACTGAAATTCAAGAAACATCCTCACAAATCTATAGAGGTTGATTCCTTGGGTACGTTTTCTCGTATCCCATACAGTGTTTTGCATGTAGAAGATATTAGGGTTTACATTCATGCAAACATTGAAGATTTTGGTGACTTAGAATTGATGGAAATATATCATAAATAGTTAAGAAGTGAGAATTTTGATCTCAAACCAGAATTCAAGGCCCTAAAAGACAAGCACTTTGCACATTGCATACATTTCCCATCTTTTGCAGAGGACGAATGGGTCTGGTATGTCTTGAGTAGGATGCATGATAACTTTATGTGGTTAATGAGTCCATTTAAGATAACCAAAGATGCCATCAGGGCTATAACCAGATTGCACTCAACTAGTGGGTTGCCTGCACTCAAATCTGTGAAAAATCAAATGGTAACAGAAGCCATCGGATCAAAATATGACAAGAGGGAAATAACTATAGATGATATTATTGATCCAAATGTCAAGTTTGCATCAATTGTAATTGGTTACAAGATTTACCACTCAAGTAGGGAAAATTTTGTATCCGGTATAGCAATCTATACTGCATATCAGATGCTGAAAGAAAATGCAGATTATGATTTGTGTGAGCTTCTATTGAATCAACTAATGGAGAATCTATAGAAGATTAAGAAAGATAAGAAAAATTCCTTCAAGTATGGCAATCTGGTGTTGTGTCTGTTCTTCTATTACATAAATGAGTTACCGGGATCAAAAGGTCTGATCTGGGCAAATGATAGACCTATTGCAATTCAAATCAGAGATTATTTGTATGGACTTGGTGATGCACAAGCCTAAAAGACAGCTCTCTGGGGTTACTTCAAGAATTTCTAGAGCATGATGCATGCGAGAGAAAGAATACCAAAATCAATAGTTGAGAAATACAAAGACACAGTTTGCTTCATGGTTGACACAGATCAATGCCTAATGGAGGCAGTTGAGCCAAGAACTATATGGGTAATGCCCACGGGTTATGAAGTTGATGAAAACATATTGGAAGTACATGTTCAACACTTGCTAAGCCAACCCAAGGACACTCAAGCAAAGAGGTTTGGCACCTTTGATGAGCTAAACATAAAAATACATGTTGAATTAAGGAAGCCCGAGTCAAAAAGAAAAGTGAGGAGGGAGGTTGAAGAACTTGCTATGAAGTTTGGCATAACAAGGGAGGCAGTAGATTCAAATAGATAAAGAATAGAGAAAATTAAAAAGGAAAGGGAAGGAGAAAAGAAAGAAAGCATTCTGGTGGAAGCCTCTACCCGGACAAGATCTACCAGGAGTTCTACCCCTGTCGCTCCTGAAATCTCAAAAACTGCTAAACTGGAAGCCAAACCATCTGTTAAAGGAGAAAAGAGAAAGAAGTCTAAGGCCATAAGAACATATGTGAGCCTTAAGGATGATGAAGAGATAGAATCAGATGTGGAGGTCAGAGAATTGAAGAAAGCTAAGAACAAACCTTCCAAGAATGAAAGAAATGATGAGGAGCAGAAGACAGAAGAGTTTGTTGAGAGACTCACTCTCTCCATTGAAGACATCATTAAAGTAGTCGCTGTGGATGGAAACATGCGGCCGGTAATAGAATTCTATGATGAGTACAATGATGCAGACAAGAGAATTCTTGAGGAAGCAACAGTAAGATATCTAAACATCTATAACAAAGATTTTATTGAAATAATTTCCTTAATTCCTAAGAGTTTAGAAGAAGTTTTGGAGTTAAGAAAAGAAAGTACAAAAGCAAAAGACTTGGAGATCCGGGAACAAATAGTGATACAGTTATGTCCTACTATCACTCAAAAACCAATGGACATGGTTTTCAAGGATGCCAAAGAACAATTCTAGAGAAAGTCTAGAATGAATAAGATCATGCTTGGAGAAACTGACCAAATAGCTGATGAGACAAAAGAAATTCTCTAGAGTGCCTTGAAAAGGTTCAATCTTCCCATTGTTGAGGAAGCAAATGAAGAGCCTTCTGACATGGATGTTGAAGGATTAAAGAAAATTGATGAAGAGTAATCTGAGGCCTTAGACTCCTCTGTTCTGAAAGAGGAAGTGCAGAAAGAAGAGACAAATATTGTTGATGAATTAATTAATTTCACTAAAAACATTCAACAATTTCACCAAGACTAGCAAGCTAGTCATGCAGAGAACAACACCAAACTAACACCTTTTGCCCAAAACTTATGGAATTGATTTATTTGAATATTAATCTAATTTTATCATCTACTGGACTGTAATAATAGTCACGAAATCTACAGCAACTATATTTTCAAGTCTGGAGCAAATACAACAAAACCCACAAAAACCCACAAAACTATCAAATGTCGAATGAAGCCAAAATCACTTGGAAACACCACAAAATGTTTTTATTGATTTTTCTGATGTAAATAACATATAATCAGGTCTGAAACACTGATTACAATAGAAAAAACATCTGCAACACAAATCTCCTAAAATTCACTACAAACTACACAAACTGTGCAAAACTACACTGCTGAAAATTGCTGAAAACAATGCCAAATCAAACCCCAACTGAAAAGAATCACTCTTGGATGCTTGGAATGGATTCCAAATGACCATGGAAAATAAAAACACTCCACAACACTATAGAATCATTGCACAACACATTGGAAATCACCAAAACTGCAACAAAACAACCTGCAAACACAATACTGCAAAACTACCGAAACTGCACAATCCTTTGAAGCCCAATGCAATCCCTGTATGGAATTACTCTCTATAACCAAAGGGTTTTCATCCTCTGATCACTTGAGACTGATGGTTTTTTCATCCACAAGCCTCCAACTCGAATGGGTTTTTGTCCACCGAAGAAAATCCAAGCACAAGTGCTAAAACAAGAAAATTAGGTTGTAAAAATGATCAAGAAGTTCCCGTGAAAGAAGATACTTGCATATTTATAATGGATCCAAATCCAAACGTCCCTCTCTTGGAAATTAAATTAAAATAACTTAATTTTGAACAAATTCCCTCCAAAGATGCTCACCAAAATAGCCCATGCAAGATTCTTCTCTAAAAATAGAAAATAACTCCCACTATGACAACTTGTCATAGATGCTGTCATAAAATCTTGTCATAACTATCATAAAATCTTCTAAATTCTATCTTGGGAGTTATAATTACACCTCATTAAACCCCATTCCCCCACTTGTACAATTAAATAAAAATATTTAATATTTAATTACTCCCAAAAATAATAAATCTTTAATTTGCGGGATTACAATTAAAATATTAAATAAAATATTTTCCCTTCGGATTTACATTAGCCCATGGGAAAATAGGAATGGACTAATAATTTCACCAATTTATTTTTACTATAAAGGGGACATGACATTATATTTATTTTATAATATAATAATATTATTTCCTTTAGTATTTATATTTATGTTTATAATATATTTATTATCATATTATATATTATATATTTTTTATATTTATATTTATATAATTTTATTTTTTATTCGTAAAGATAAAAATTTGTATTGATAAGGAGGAGAAATTTACAAGCAGATGCCTATAAGTTGTTTTCCTGCAACCATCTAAAAAATTGACTTTCAAAGCTAATACCGCTGAGACCTTACAGAGTCATATATGCAAAATTGCCATTAAGGCTTACTAGACCATTAGAAACTAAGCCAAATACAAATACCTACTAAGACTTATCATAGAAAACTGGGGGACCAGAGACCAAGCTATTAAAGAAGGCCAAGCCCCCTTGCCATGGATTGGAGCTTGCCAACCCATTCCACCTCCCCAATGTCCCCGTCCTCATTCAGCATGTTTTGAAGAAAACTATAAACTTGAAGCACACGATCCTAGTGTTTGAGCAGAGCCATACCTTTCAAGTCAAGAATGAGGGGGAAAACTTTCACCACCTCCAGAGGATCCTTCAGGGATGTGATGTCTTTTGGACGGGGGATACCCACCCCAGGGATGACTACACCGAGTGTGATATTGAGGCCACCGAGAATTTCTAGTTTGAACAATTTTAACATCGGACTTTTCGCTGCTCCTGTTGCCACCCCTACATCCAGGATAGAGGCTAGAAACTGGGAGGAGACGTGTGTGTCTACCCTATAGAATTCATCTGCTAACAGGAAATCTTTTCCCAAAATGAGCTTTACCGCCGGGAGTAGAAGACCTTCATGCCTCCGCAGGATTCGCTTGAGTCTTTGGTTCGTGATGGCTCCTTTGAAAGCCATCTGACAGACTGAGCTCTCCAACTAGAGAGGTGTCGTCATTCCCAAGTTTAACATGCCATTAACAGAGATCTTCACTCTAAAACTAGAACCCTCTGCCATTTTGCCCACTCTACCAATGCCACAGGATTCAACGACCATTCGAACAGGCTGGTTGTTTGAAGATAAAGTCGAAGACAAGCATCTGGATGCTTCTCTGTTAGTGTCCATATGCTGTCTTCTTTCATTTAACTGTGGGGATATGAGAGAAAGGAGGATGTGGAGCATGTGACTGGTCCTTTTAGGCAGATTCGAAGATGCTGCAGACCCAAAAATGATTAACTGAGATCGTTGACCGGGAGTGACTTGCCATAATGCTAACTTATGGCAGCGACCCATCCAAGATATCATGGATTGGGTGCCCACCCTACCACCCAGCCACCCAGCCTTTTACTTAAAGGAGATTAAAAATTTAACACATACTCCGTTCGCCCCCTGATTAGAAAGAGAGTCTGCTTCTGAATTGGCCTCTCTAAAGATGTGATTGATTGTTGTCATCTCGCACCGATCCATCAAACTCAGAGCTAACTCCAATTTTGCGGCAAGTTTCCAATTATGCATTCTCCTTGATCGCATCCCATTGATTACCAAAAGGGAATCTCCCTCAATGGTGACTTTCCTAAGCTTAAGTTTGTGGCAAAGACTTAAGCCTAGGATTAAAGCCTCCAACTCCGCTTCATTATTTGTGTCGTCTGGTAATGTCTCTGCAAGGCTTCCAATTGTTTTACCGTCCCAGTTTCTAATGATGCACCCAGGCCTTGATTTACCAGGGTTCCCTCGTGAAGCCCCATCAAAATTTAGTTTGAACCAGTCATGGTCCGGGGGGGGACCATTTGGCAAGTTTCCTTTTTTGTGTTGTAAGTTGACTGCCTTCCATACTGACAGGCGGCAATTTAAGACCCGGCCATCCTTGTCTTATCAATGCATCCCAAACTGAAAAAAATTGTTGCGAGGGTTTTGAGTCACTCAACTTTGAATTGAAGACTTCGACTACATTACTTTCAACTTTATTGAGGAATGTCGTAAGAGGCATTTCTTTATCCTGAAAGAGTCTCCTATTTCTCTCTTTCCAGAGCTCCCAGATCAGCAATGAGGGAGAAATAGACCACAGTTTGTGGTAGACTGCTTTTTTATTCAAACTCGGCCAACACATAAGCCATTCTAATAGATTATTTGGCAAAGCAGATTTCAAGTGAAGTTTGTTCATTAGCCAATTCCAAAAATGATTGGAGAAAGGACAATTTAGGAAAAGATGATCACCATATTCTGAGGCTTCTTTGCACAAATAGCATCTCAAAGGGCCCTGAATGCCAAGGTTGGCTAGCCTATCAATAGTTAGGGATCTGCCTTGTGAAGCTATCCATAAGAACACCCCTGCCTTTGGAAGACAATTTGGGTTCCAGCACAATTCCCTTGGGATTGCAGAGGCTTCCTCAAGGCTTTCTGACAGTTTTTTATAACCTTCTTTGACACTATAGACTCCGTTAGGAGATCCCATCCATTAGAGTATATCCTGGCCCTACCTGTAGCTGATCTGCCTATTCACTAGAACTCTGTCAAATATTTCCACTTCCGCCTGACTTAAACCAAGATTTATAGGGCTCTTCCACTTGGTTGTGAGCAAACCATTGTGGAAAGACGGAGTTAAATAATCTCTTACCTTATCCCCCCATGCCTATTTTGTAATACTTTTCACATTTGACAAATCATCTCTATCAGCCAGTTTGGGTAAACCTTGCCAAGAGTCATTCCAAAAATTTGCTAAGTTTCCACTCCTGATATCCCACGAAAGATGATCAGAGATGAGGTTTCTGCAGCTACGTATGAAGTTCCATATTCTGGAGCCAGAGGGGAGCTCCCTAGAAGTGAAAATGTTGTCTGCTCCTTCATCTAAATATTTAGCCCTTACGATTCTCACCCATTTAAGTTCTTGGTTGGAGAAAATTGTCCACACCAATTTGGCTCCAAGGGCTTTATTTTGAAGCAAAAGATTTTTTAATCCCATTCCATCACTTTGTTTGGATTCACAAATTTGCTTCCATTTGATTAAAGGATACTTGAATTGTTCTGACGACCCCTGCCAGAAAAAAAATTTCATCTTCTTATTCAAAGCTTTGCTTGCTTTACTTGACAGAGGGAGGCAGGACATTAGATAGGTCGGTAGGGCGGATATGACTGACTTGAGTTTAGTGAGCCTACCTGCCCATGAGAGCCAATTATTTTTCCAAGAAGTTGTCCTCATACTAACTTTCTCCAACAAACTATTCCAAGTGTTGCCCGGGCAAAGACCTTTAACCAGCGGAATCCCCAGATATTTGCAGGGAAGAGATCCTTTCTTAAAGCCAAGGATCCTCAAAATCTGAGCTTCCAATCTCGCTGCTGTGTTGAAGAAAAAAAACTCTAAATTTTCTTGACTGACCTCTTGTCCTGATGTTGTTGTACATTTTTGGAGAATTGACTTGAAGCTTCGAGCCTCTTTGATTTGGGCTTTCCCGAACAGCATAGTGTCATCAGCAAATTGTTGATGGGTGAGATTCAGAACACCACTTGTAACTTGAACGCCAACAATCTCCCTTAAGTTCCAGGCTCTAGAAATTGATTTCCCAAGAGCTTCAGCCATTAGTATAAAAAGAAAAGGGGATATTGGGTCTCCCTGTCTTAGCCCCCATGAGATGTTGAAGAAACCTTCTGGAGTGCCATTCACCAGGACTGAGAATCTTGGACTTGCAATCCAGGAGAAGATCCAGTCTAGCCAAAGCTTATTGAAGCCAAACCCAAACAAGAAACGCCAGTTGACTCGATCATATGCCTTTTTGATGTCAAGTTTTATTAGAAATGCTTGCTTTCTCAGGTTTTGAATTGAGTGAATGGCCTTCTGGGCAATTATTACCCCATCTAGAATGGATCTATTCATGACGAACCCTGTCTGTTCTTTAGAAATCAAATCTAGAAGAAGTATTTTTATCCTGTTAGCCATTGTTTTGGCTAAAATTTTGTAAAGGGTATTACAGAGAGAAATGGACCTAAAGTCATCCAAAAGTTCAGGCTTCTCTTTTTTTGGGACCAAAGCTAAAAAAGTATTATTGATTTCCTTTAACAACTGTCCAGAAGTCCTGGATTCCTCTAGAGCCTCCATAATGTCTTTGTTGATTATGTCCCAACATCTTTGGAAAAAACCTGCTAGGAAACCGTCTGGACCTGGTGCCTTATCTGGGTGGAGTTGGAAAAGTGTAGTCTTAACTTCTTCCGAAAATTTGTTATTTAACATCTCATTCTGGGCCTCTGTTACCAACTTGGGAATGTAGCCCACAAGCTCTTTTTGGATTGTGAGGTTGGGACCTTCCCCCTCGTTTAACAGATTCTGGAAATGGTCCACCACCATTTGTTTCACCTCTTCCACTTGCTCCAGAAGTCTTCCATCTTTATCTCTTACCCTTGTTATTTTGTTTGCCTCTCTTCTTGCTTTTGTTGCATTATGGAAGTATTTTGTATTTATGTCGCCAGCAGACATCCAAACCTCGCAGGACTTTTGTCTCCAAAACATTTCTTCCTTGGAAAGAATATCATTTAGTTTTGCCATCAAAGCTTTTTCTTCTAAGTAACTTTGATTGTCCATTCCTTCTCGGATAATCTTCTCTGAGAGGGCTTTCAAATCTGATTCATACTACTTCTTCTCCTCAAAAATGTTTTTGAAGTTGTTTTTATTCCATAATTTTAGATTCTGCTTTATTACTTTCAACTTGACTACAATGCAAAACATTTTGGATCCGACTAGCTGTGTAGCATTCCACCATTGTTTGATCAAATCCAAAAAATCTTTATGCTTGAACCACATATTTTCAAACTTAAAAGGGCTTCTAGCTGGGCCACTTTCTCCCAAAATTTCCAAACAAACTGGATAATGGTCTAACCCTGGTAGAGGTAGCAGCTGACTATCAAGAGTGAAGGGGAATCTACTAAGATTTCCTTTAAATACAAACCTATCCAAATTCTCAGCTATATTACAAAAACCCATCCTTCTGTTTGTCCAAGTGTACTGCCCACCCCCCATCTGAATGTCGCAGAGCTCATTCCTATCCACAAAGTTTTCAAAATCCAGCTGAGACTGGAGTTTCCTTCCAACTCCCCCTTTCTTATCTGCTCCTGTTAAGATAGCATTGAAATCCCCTCCTAGAATACATACCTCAATATCCGGAAGCTTGCAAACTTTGTCCAATTCATTCCATAAAATTCTTTTTTGAATATAATTATTAGGCCCATAAACATTGATCGGAAAAAAGCTTAAATTGGAGACTAAACTCCTTACCTTACAAGCTTGCCAGTGGTTGCTTGAAGCCACTACTACTAGAACTGTTTAAGGTTTCCATAGAGTTAACAACCCTCCTGAGGCTCCTTCTGAATTGACTCCATAGATTTTCTAGTTCTTCATTTTCAAACCTAGATTTACTCTTTCTTGTTCGCCTAGTTTAGATTCCTGAATCAAGCAGATGTCCGGATGCTGAGTATTCAGATGCTGCCACAGCAGGCATCTTTTGTTAGGGGCGTTTAAGCCCCTAACATTCCAAGTCATGATTTTCATTGTTGTTCAGCAAGGGGATCTCCCTTCCCTACTTTCAAAAATGTTTCAATTTTTAATTGGCCTGACGCTTCCCCATCCCATTTTAGCTTTTCCTTGTTTGGAATTCTTCCTTTTCCTCTGTGTTCTCCACAATCTGGAGATGTTTTAATTGGATCCTTAGTTCTTAGACCGAGCCCCCCTTGTTCTAGGGGTTTTGGAGTGGGAGTATTCAAGACTTTGCTTGGAATTTCCTCTTCATCCAGAAAGGCTACATTTCCCCCAATTTCCAGCTCATGTTCTGCAAACCAGTCTTCACCTTCATAGTTATCAATGTCGATCTCACCTCTTTTAGCCGCATTAGCAATGTCAACCAGTTCATTACCCACATTAATAAGGGAATCCAAATCTTCCTTACTCACTTTGTTGCCAATCATTTCAATAACTTGAGACAGTTTTTGATCTATGGACTTAATACTCTGGTTATCTTCACATCTCTACCCTAATTTGGATCTGACTTGTAGTTTCACTTCAGGAAGGGGAGGAAGGGCTTCTTCAACAAAATTTTGATCTTCATCAACTGTAGGTATGGGTTACTTGTTTGAGAATTGCTCCAATTTCTCTCCTAGGTGATTATCACTTTTCCACCCCAGAATTTTGACCAATGTGTCTATGGAAAGGGGGTTGTGGATCAAGTTTTGTGTCCAAATACCCAATCCTGATGAAATCTTGATCTCTCTGCGAATTCTTCGATTTGGATTGTTCTCAATGCCTAACCTAACAAACGTGCCTGACCCTTCTAAGTTAGTTCTTTCTTCAGCGCACAAAAAGTTCCCATACCGTTTCCAATTTCGTCCAGAATCCTAGGATCCTAATATTCAAGGGGGAGATTGGGCATGATATATCAGTCTTGGACTTTTTCGATTCGGTGTGATGTTGGATCAAATCCCACCTTCCACCGGTAGATGTAAAATCTGTAACCGTCTAGAATCCAAACACCTTCTATTTGAGCCCTAATGGCAACAGTAGGGCAAATGACTACAAAAAAATCATTCTCCAACCTTTTAAATTACAGATCCTTTCCCCATTTGTCGCACCACCAGGTTTTCAAACTTTGCCAATTTAAATCTTTTCCATGCCATTTGATTATTAATGTTGTGTTTTCTAGTTTCAAGACTTGGTCCTGAATCCAATTTGCGCTTAGGGTTATTGTCATTTCTTCTTCTCTATCTTCTTCCCTCCTTCTAGGTATTTGATTTCTGGGTTGCAGATTGTGTCTCTGAAAGTCCCTACGCTGGCCTCCACCTCTAGGGTTTCTCCCTCCCCTCCAATGCATATTTGGGTTTCTTTGTAGAGGAATGTCATGCTGCCTTTGATTCCACTGCCTTGGATGGCGTAAACCTTCATTTTTTGGTCGCCTCCTTTCCTGGGGAAACCGATCATCATGCCTTCTCCATTGCTCTTCTTCCTGGAGGGGCAAGTTTTGGTCAGCGTCGGCGGCCCTTCTATCCCAGTTCTCTTGATACCTAACCTGCTCGAGTTCCCTTCGAGGAAATCTTCGCCCATCTCTTCGCTCCTCAAAGCTTCCCTCCATCTCTGTATTTCACCATTCTGGAATGTATCAACCTACAAATTGTCGCGCCATTTGATTCTAACAGATAATGATATATTATTTATATAATATATTTAATAATATAATATATTATAATATAAATTGATAATATTATATTTGTATTTATATTTATTATTTATAAATACAATAAATATATTATATTATTATCAATATATTATATTGATAATATTATATATGTTTATTAAATATTATTATATTCATGATTATCATCAAAGTGACTTCTATGTCTTATCATGATGTTTAAATCTTTAATTTAAACAATGCCTTAATATGAGGACATGGAATAAAACATTCAAACAAGTGAGAGTATTTCTTGGAAGGGACTCAAGGGAGATGTGTTGAAGAACATTAGGGAGTGTATGGCATGCCAACAGAACAAAACATAACAAGTATTTCTTGTTGGATTATTGCAACCCTTTCTCATTCCAAATCAGAAATGGGAGAGTATCTCCATGGATTCTATCTCTGGTGTTCTACAAGTGTAGGGTAAGGATTATATTTTTGTTGTAGTTGATAGACCCACTAAGTATGATTATTTTTTATGCTATATCTTCAGAATATGAGGCACCATAGTTGGCTGATTTATTTTTTAGAGAGATGTTTAGACTACATGGGCTGCCTAGAAACATTGTGATTGTTAGGGACAACAGGTGTAAAGCCCCGTCATGCAACCCTAGAGTGCTAGACTAAAAGTGCAAAAGTTACAGAAATAATTTTTTTTTTGAAAGCAAGATAGTGCAAAGTAGTAACCAAACATATCATGTTACACCGTATAAACAAAATTACTCTTCTAACAATTCTAGGGCAACATAACTGCATTAATGACAGAAAATAAAACTACTGAAGCAATAACCATTACACTGCTAAAATAGATACAAATAACTTTTACTGTAACAGGATAGATTAATTATAGAGTCTCAGTACAGGATTACATGATTACAAGATTATAAGACCGATCATGTCGGTTTACAAAAGAATACATAAGAAAGCATACAACTCTGAAGGAGGAAAGCGAACTGGATCTAGAACACCTCTGCGCAGAACTCGAACCGTATCTCCAAAAAGGACCAATGGATAGCTCTTACCACCCAACCATGTGGAACCCTAAGGCCCACCCCTCCGAGCTAGGAGATAACAACAAGGATTCCACTAAGCCAAGGAGACAACAATAACAGAATGACAACAAACATGAAACAACCGACCATACCAACACTATTGCACAAGACATGACATCACTCCAGAGGCACCACCAAGAAACAATAGAACTGCATAAGCCAAGACCTCACTCCAGAGGTACCACCAAGAAACAATAGAACTGCATAAGCCAAGACATCACCCCAGAGGTACCACCAAGAAACAATAGAACTGCATAAGCCAAGACATCACTCCAGAGGTACCACCAAGAAACAATAGAACTGCATAAGCCAAGACATCACTCCAGAGGTACCACCAAGAAACAATAGAACTGCATAAGCCAAGACATCACTCCAGAGGTACCACCAAGAAATAATAGAACTGCATAAGCCAAGACATCACTCCAGAGGTACCACCAAGAAATAATAGAACTACATAAGGAGAGTGTCATCGCATGGTCCTACATGGGTTACCCAGGCTATCTATCCCCAGAAGTTGGCCCCCATCTATGGTTACCCTGGCAGCCTTTCTCTAGGCACCGGCCCCATAGGGTGACACATGCGGAGCCGACAGGTCCTCTCATGGAGACAAGGAGGTCGGCCTTGCCAACCAAGGCTTCTCATCCCATCCTTAGCCTATGAGAGCACTCAAGGCATGGGTGAGGTATCTTATTTATCTTGTTAAGTGTTTTAATACCCCAACCCTCTTGATTAAATTATTAAGTTTTCACATACTTACAACTTCCATGGGGTTACCCAGGCATCCTCTCACTAGGCACCGGCCCCACCATGAAAGCCACTCCCTTAGCATTCTCGGGTCAAACATACATACCACAACATATAGGTATAAAAGTCACAAATCAGATCTGGGCCATAACATATGCCTTTCACTAGGCCACAACAAGAAATCCATAATCTCTTCAAATGAAGCAAAACCATCAAGAACCAAGCACTATATCCAAGAGGCCATTTCCCATTCATTGCAAGACACGGGTATCCAGTGAAGCCAATACATTGACATGCCATAATTTGAACCAAAACCAAGGACTACACCTCTGGAGTAAGGTACAAAACAATAAAAGGGTAACCACTATCTGAAAAGAACAATGCTTCCATATTGACACAAGTGGTCAGGACATCTCACAAGGTTCCTACTTCACAACATTCCAACATATAGACATAATCTCCACCCATGATGAACACAAGATTCATTACGAGCAAATAACTCAAATCAGAAGGATAACTAAACATAAGATATTTGATGCACTCCCGGATTCAATCATGAACACAACTTGAGAATTAACCACAATTTAAAGGAACATTCAAGTCTACAACATTAACAATTATGACACAGCATAAGTTACTATCGAATTAGATTCCTTACCACAAACTACTAATTTAAAACTTTAATATATACCTTTACAAGCTTAAGCTACAAGCTCTACAACATCATTCATAAATAGATCTTCTTAAAATTACATCCCTATTTCACAAGAACGATCACATGCCAAAACCATTTTATGCATTACAACTTCCAAACCAACATTATAACCCAACCATTATAAACCTGTATAATTTCCTAGAGGTATAGATGCCCAACTAACCTTTTTCATCACAAATCAAAAACACTATAAAAGAGTAAGTATTTTACCCTATCAAAATATATCGGATTCGCTAAAAACTGACATTCAATTTTGTAATTTTAACACTATAATTTCTAGATGACGATTTACCGAGAAGTATATTTTGCTTAAGCATAAACTGCTATCTAACATTAACTAGATCACTAGGGCCCACAATCTGTATTGTTAGAAAACATTCTTGCATCTAACACATCCCTATGCAACTAGAATGGCAACATAAAAATTGGGTAAGATAATGCCATAATCACCCAAGTCATTTCATATGAAAGTTCAAGACTCTGGATTTGCCTTGTAGTTAGCTGTGTTGTTCTGCAGTCTAAGTATATCTTCTATTTCATCTGCAGGTTGATCAAAACGTTTCCAGGCAAATATGATGAGGTGAACATAACCTTTTCCCTTTCCCAACAGTCGTGACATATGAAAAATGTTCATGTTGGCGACATTTTATGCACAACCAATGCTGAGACATTAGGTAAAATGAAACCATTATCACTGGGCAAGTCTTGTAGCAAATCAATGCACACAATGGTCAATTTACTGAAGATGGGGCTTAGCTCCTAATAGAAGTCGTATGTGATAAGAAGTAATCCTCGTGCAACTAATTTCTAAGAGACAAAAAGCCAAAGAATCATTTTCTTATGAGAAATAGTATATATTGAGGTATCACATGCTAGTTTGAAACTTTTGTTTTTGCTTCATCATAATTTGCACATTTGTCCTATGTACAGGCTTGGCTCATACTCAAAGTTGGCAATTTTTTCCATGTCAACCTACCCTATTGAAAACTACACGTAACCTTTCCAAAATGTAGATAACATGGGTTTCAATTTGATACCTTATTCTTTCGAGCTTATTAACTGGATACAGTTGCTTTCACTAAGGGCATTGTCGCCACAATGCTTTCACCAATGAAATGCCACATTATCATTTTCTGAAGTTCGTCTCCAATAGTCTTTGCATTCAGAAGTTTTATTGTTCAAAATATTAAAAAAAACTATTTACCTGACTATGTCATATCAAATTGACAATACAAGAAAGCATTCAAGAAAATGCATTGAATTTAAAAAAATAACAACAAAAAACATTGTCAAAGAAAAATGGATAATGGAAGCTGTAGAAGAGAATACTGAATAGAATTTAAACCAGAAGTAGCGAAGCTAGTGGAAAGGATTTGATGATAAGAATTTTAGCACATCTAATAGTTGTTCAGGTCTTGTCACATAAAAACATAGAATGAAAACTGCGGATAAGAGAACACTGAACAGAGGTTGAACCAAAAGCTAATTGAAAAGACTTGCTACTAAGGATCTATGCATATCTAAAAACCATTCAGGTCTTGTCAACATTGATTATAGTGAGAAAAACACAAATGACAGTTTCCCAGGATAACTATTTTCTGGCTTTTTTCCTTGGGATAGTTTTTGCTAATGCAATGTTGTAGCCATATCAATGCTTGTCTGCAAATCAGATTTATGATTCACTCTTCAAAATTTCAATTATGCTAAATCTTAGTGTCTTCAATGATTAGAATGTCAGTAGATTCTTATCCCAAAAGTTATATAATAGCAAAGAACCTGTAACTATTGACTCAAAACAAGAAGACAATATGAAAGCTAACTGGCAAAAATGTTGAATAGGAATTGTCGGCAGAATAAACAATTAATTAATTGCAAACAGATGGCAATGTGGTTCAATTGAGCAGAATGTAGATGTGTAATTATAACAATTACACAACTATAGAATGGTGGAAATGAAGAGTGCATTCACTTAGAGTGGACAGTTTGTACTTCATACCGACATCGAGATGTGCACAATGGTATTCAGAAGTGCATATTAAAAACAATTTGTTTAAAAATCATGGAAGCTTGCTAAGAATTTTACAATACTAGGCAATCAGAAAAAAAAAAAAAAAAAAAAAAGTAATTAAAATCACACTAAAGTTTCCCAACATGTGAGGAAAAACATAACCCTAAAGTGAAAAACAATTATGGATGGAAACCGTGAGAAGCAGTGAGTCCAAAGCATCAGAGCAAAGTCCTATGGAGAGTTTTGATCCCCTACTAAAGATGTTGTGGCTAAACATTCCTTCAATTCATGCTCTTCTAGCAGACTTGCATATTAAAAACAATTTGTTTAAAGTTTCCCAACATGTGAGGACAAACAGAACCCTAAAGTGAAAAATAATTATGGATGGAAACAGTGAGAAGCAGTGAGTCCAAAGCATCAGAGCATGGTCATATGGAGAGTTTTGAACCCCTACTATAAAAAGTTGTGCAAGAACATGAAAGATTTCGTTGCCGCCATGGACATAAGTTAACAAATTTAACATTTCAACTAAGAATCGATGCCTCAGAAGAGATCTAAAGCAGATTGTCATTATCTAAGTTTATGTTTATAAGATAACAAAGGGGGTATGGCTTTGTCTTAAGATAAACAATAAGCAGATTCTAAACCTACACTATCAACCTCCCTACCAATGCTATGATAAGAGCTTGAATAGAAGTATAAAGAATATAGAAGTTTTGTCAAATGTTGCATCGACCCAGATAGACATGCAAGCAAGATGAGACAGTAGGTAAATATGCCAAAGGGATGCTTTCTCAGTATTACAATGATTGCAGGATATGCACAAACAAATTATAGAATCCAGAACATTTATGCAATATCAAAACAAATATTCATACCCGAATTTCCTTTTCAAATCTCCTCTTTCTTTTCTACTCCCCTCGATTTTCATCTCCATCTCCTCTGATAAACATTTTGGTCTGTCCTCCTGCGGATCCACCCGAGGCACTTCTCTTTCCTTTTTTTCCCTATATGTGCCCCCGACAGATAGTCAGAAGCAGTCATTAGAGGATCCCCAACGTGATCTCTCTGGCCCCCTTCAACCCATCGTAGATTCAGCTAAGATCCCCCCCCAAAAAAAACCTCGATAAGACCATATAATCTATCCCCATGACACATAGACCAACATGCAAATAGTGGAAGCACCAAAAAGGCACGTGGCTCGTTTGGCAGAGAGCCTCTAGGTGACCAGACATCAATACCAAGACACACTAAACGTAACAATGGTCCCTAGCTGTCTGGCAATTCCCAATAAATTCTCAATAAGACCATTACACCTATGCCAATGCCACGTTAGGCCAACATGCAATTCAAATGCCACGATACCTAGGAAAAACATGCAATACGAATGCCACGATAGGAAAACGTGCAGTTCATGGAAGAAATAATTAAAATAATGTTGGCTAGAGACGTTAAAAGCACAAAAGATAAAGATTGCCATGCTACAACAGAAGCATATCAATATTAAACAAGTCATAACAGTATTGCTAATCCATGATAGGCAATGATAGAGGAGTTGGTATAACCTTATTTGAGCACTACAAAATAACACAAAGCCAACAGCTAGGGATCCAAAATAGCAAGCAATGGTAATTATTTAACCAGAAAAGCTCCAAGAAAAGTGGATGTATAGACAAGGCATGACATCAAACATGAGATTATGGAAGCCTTATCATTCATGCACGAGATCCTATGAATTTCTGCCAATGAAACTAAGTCACACAGATAAGAGAATGTGAAAGACACAGATGCGACACATGATCTTTTAGACAGAACACAACAAGGGGATACCATCTCATTGAACCCAATACTACAACTTCAAGATGTATTAGACCAAGACAAGGAAAATATTGCTACAAGAAGACCATTAATTCTTCATTCACGCAGGAGACAAAGGTAGAGACCCCTTTTGCAAGACCTCACCAACATATCTCATTCTAATATAAATTCGATCAACTTCTGTATCTCTAGTAAAGAGAAATGAGTGCAGAGGGGATAGAGGGAAGGGCTATCAGTGGAAATGAGAAGAGGAAAGCAATGGTGGGTGATGAGTTCTTGAGCCAGAGTGGTAGCTTAAGATCAGGGTATCAACATTAAGGAAAGTTATTATTTATCAGACATTAAAACTATAATGAATTAATAGATATAGAGAATTGGAGAGTTTGAATTGAAATTGAAGTGCAGAACACGTGTTGAGGGATTGAGATGAAGATTTAGATATTAATTAGTGCTCCAAGTGTGGGCTCGTGCATCAAGCGCATGTGAAATTAGGAAATCAAGGTATTCCTCGTTGTTCCCCCAATTTAATTAAAGTAGCCAAAGACGGCCAAGGCTTATAAAATCCTCTCGAGAAAACCATACAGAAAAAAGGCACGAGCTCAATTTTCTAACACCATGCCGAATAAAATTACAAATAACAAAACATCTGACAGCAACCCACAAGGACTAACTCAACACAAAATTCATACGGAACTGACTCACAGAATGATAGAATAATCAAGCAATAACCAGATGATGTATGAGGTAATACATGACATCGGAAACTCCTCTCAACATAGAGACGATGACAAGGCTAAGCTGGTAAATGGCCAATGTGTCATCCAAAGCTTTTAAGGTAATTCAATAATTATCTAATAAACAAAATAGGAGAATTATTAATAACCACTAGTTCATTAAAGAATCTTCTAACCACACAGGAGCATAATTTAAACATTATAAAACACGACTTGACTAAACACCACAACACAAGATAACCAATCATAACAAGGCAAAGACCAAGTGTCCCAACACAACTCGAGACCACAACAGAAGACAAGGACTGACCTAGTGGATTAGACCTCGTGTTATCTCCCATCACTAATCTCCACTGATGAAAGAACCCGCTCAAACCTACTATATCAGGTGGAGTCGAGGTTCGGTACCTGCAGCCTGCATC
Source organism: Cunninghamia lanceolata (assembly GCA_027924645.1). NCBI lineage: Eukaryota > Viridiplantae > Streptophyta > Pinopsida > Cupressales > Cupressaceae > Cunninghamia > Cunninghamia lanceolata. Next base: position 737,619 of record BSBN01001760.1, read on the forward strand.
CAAACAACTGATTAAATACGATCAAGTGCGTATATGTCAACACACAGAGAGTCAAAGAATCGCGGCGTAGCAGGGTACTCGAAACGAGTAATGCTACACCATCCCTACTCTTGGATAAGGTTCTAATCATAACATTCGAAAATAGATATCTACGAATCTAATAAAACATGTAAATAATAATCCATTACTAAACTTATTCAACACATAATAACTGAAGTACTCATAATGTCATCTAACTCATAACAGATGTCTAAATATAGCAGTCAAATATCGTTCATCAGATAAACATAAATCATAACCTACTAATCAACTATCTCAAAACTGAATCAATGAAATGAACGATTAACAACTATCTCTGACTGACAGAGAGCAATGCAAAACTACCACCATCACAAGCTAACAATGAGGGGCACTACAACAGGTTCCTTAGTTTGTTTTGGTAAAAACTCTTTTGATTTACAGGGATAGAGTTGACTCCAAGCACAAGTTGTCACCCTCAAATAGATGGACAAATGGAGATTGTGAACAAATGGATTGAAGGATATTTGAGAAATTATGTTATAGGGCAGCAAACATGGATTAAGTGGCTTTATCTTGGAGAGTATTGCTACAACTCTACATATCATATGTCCATAGGTATTACTCCTTTCAAAGAATTGTATAGATATGATGCATTATCTTTTGTGGATTTGATCATTTTAGATAGTAGAGTACTAGGAGCTAGGGATTTGGATCAACAAAGTCTAGATATTTTGAATGTACTTAAGGAGAACTTGCAACAAGCCCATAATCAACAAATGATGTATGTTGATCGTAATTGTCTGGAGGGGACTTTTGAGGTGGGAGATATTGTATTTTTGAGATTATAGCCCTCTAGGCAATCTTCTTTCAAGGGGAGTGGAGCGAAGAAGCTTAAACCATGATTTTTTGGACCCTACAAGATCTTGCGAAGGATTAGAGAGGTTGCATATGAGTTAGAATTATTAGAGAACATCAAAATTCACAATGTATTTCATGTATTGTGTCTCAAAAGGGCACATGTATAGCATGTCACTCCTTTTCAAAGTTGCCACCACTTGATGTTGAGGGCAAATTGATCTTGGTGTTTGAAGCTACCCGAAGCTATCATTGACATGAGGGAGAGAAGGTTAAGGAACAAAGTCATAATGGAGTGCTTGGTAAGTTGGAAAAATCTTCTACTTGAGGATGCTACATGGGAAGGAATGGAGATTTTTTATCATCCAAATCTACAATTGCTTGAGGACAAGAGATTTGGGGAAGGGAGGACTGCCATGTCCCTTTCGCCAAATTAAAAAAATATTAATAATAGTAAAATAAAAAATATTTTTAAACATTAGCCAAAAACTAAAAAAAGTGTCGATAAGGACATGGTTCGGTGGTCAAGTCGCAAGGTTGTTATGGTGGCTACCAAGGTTCAAACCTTCATTGGACCAAAGAGCTGGTAGGCATTGTGCCTTCGTTGGGCTGATGTGCTCGCAGGATATGTGCCTTCGCTGGGTTGTTGTGCTTGCAGACTGTGGGCTTTTGTTGGGCCAACGAGCTTGCGGGTTTGAACTTGGCGATAATGCCTTAGAGACTGAGACCCCCAATAGTGGTCTCGACGATAGAGCCATGGGAAGAGATCCCCCATAAGGGTCTCTCTGGGCCCGAACCAGGCTAAAAACTTGAGTGACTAAACAAAAAATAAAAATAAAATTCAAATTCAAATAAAAGTATTTTTAAATACTTGGTAGGAAATTAGTGCCCTAAGGCCCAAAATGGAGGAGGTATATCAATAAGCTCCAATCATTCATTTCAATCATCCAGTTTCATGTTTGCATTGTTCATTCTGAGTTTGAGTTGATCCTACATTCAAGGGGAAAACCATTTGACCTTAAATTTGAATGACAGAAACCCTACCTCTTACTTTGCAATTCTATCGAGGAATTGAAGTGGTGTCGATTTGTGATCTTGTTCAAATTTTTAGGGTTTTTTGGGTGTTGGAGGATAAGCAAGTGAATCACATTTATTAGATCTTTGAAGGCTGCACTATTGTATGCGTCACCTGTGAGGAATCTCTACATCAACCAGTACTTGGGGGTGTAGCGCCATGAACTAAGAATTTCATTCATTGGGAGAAGATCTAGTATAGTTGTTGAGGGAAATTCACTAGTCACTGGAGAATATAGTCCATCCAGAGCAGACAACAAGGCTACAACAGGTATACTACAAATTTGGATGGATTTACCCTCATAGCGAGCTCTTAATCATTGCCACCTTGCACTCACTAAGGCTATTTGGAATAGAGATACATTTGGGTGCTAATTAGGAGTTATCGCTAGTATTCAAATCTAAGTCATTTATTTCCCATCGCTCACGATTTGGTCAATGATGTGGCAGCTACTGTGCATTTTGGAGTTAGACGTTGATGATAACACTTCTTCATAGTCTGAATTCACATCTTATGGAAATTGATTCAATTATGCTATGTGTTGGGTTGCCATACACTCATTTGCAAAGCATATCTACCATCGCCTTATTCACACCTGCCAGTCTATATTTGTAGATCACAGTGACTTGATCCCTATCACATCCAGTGAGATGAATATGCTAATTAGAATCTTTCATTTGTAGCAGCAGTGACAAGTTCTTTAAAGTTGTGAAATACATTATACTGTTCTAGTTGAATTGATTCTATTCTATACGACTGTAAGATTTGAGCAAGAGTTATTGATTTCTTAGTTACTTTTGCCAGTATTATATGATGGTATTTGTTGGGAAGTAGTTGTTTGAATATTTTTATTGCCAGTCTGAATAACACATGATTAATGAGGTTTGTGTATGTACCTATTAAATTGATTTTACTAACCATTTAATGGTTGCACTACCCTTTAGTAACTCGACACAACTAGTTACTTATGCATTAGATCTGAATATGGTGTAGGGTAGATAATGGTTTATAGTAGTAGGTTGCAAATTGTTTGACAATGCTCATAAACTAAAATTAGATAATACGCAAACTCATAAATAGGGACATCACACATACATGTCATAATGTCATTAGATTATGTATAGGCTCAAGACATGGAGTTTCTTTTTGTTTTCTTAGTTCAAGTTGCACGAAGTGTAGAAGTAGAGGATACACAAAAGACAAATTACTAATTTGACTTGTAAATAAAAAATGTAATAGAATTTTGCATATATATATATATATATATAATTTAATAAATAAAATTAAACACCTAAATATTGTTGTTATAAATAAAAAATTTAAAATTTCATTTGTAAAACTAAACTTTAAATGATTAAATCCTAAATTTCAAAATTTGTAACAATGTCAAGTTAAAATAAACACTAAACCCCCAAATTTAAAATTACTAAATTGAAAACATTAAAAATTAAAAAAAAAATTCATGAAGCGCTGTAAAGCTTACCTTGAGGCTTGAAGGGGACATTCCCCAAACATGCAAAACAAAAGGGGATGTCTTGGAAATGTCCTTGAAGTGTGGGCAACCGTGGAGGGACGATGAGGGGACGTTTCTCGCATGTCGTTGTGTCCCCGTTCCTAAAACATGTGGAATTTTGCTGAGGTGGGGACATATCCCTGTAGTTCACTAAAAATAACTTGTTACTTGATTAATACGGCTCCTATTAAACTAGAAAAATGTCTCCAAGGTTCTAATAGGTGGATATTAACTTGATTAATGGAGTCATTCATCATACCAACTTCATTTGTAGCCATTTTGAATTCATCTTAGGTTTTTGAGCTTGTTGATTGGATATTTAAGCTCTCTATACTTATAGAAATATATGGATGGTGATTTTTAAGACCACACACAAAGCCACTAATGTGTCAAGGTTTTGACAGTCCATTGTGTGCCCAAAAATCTTCCATGATAAAACATTTGACACCATTGACCCACAAATCTTCCTCAGGTATTGCTTATTGGTATTGAAGCATTTTATTACTCTTCACTAAGCATTCCCTTAGTGAGGAGTACTTGATGAAATATATAAGTCAATGGTGTAGATTAAAAGGACTACCATGAAATAGATCTTGGTCGTTGATTTTTCTAAACAATATCATAAATGTTAGAAAACAAAAAAAATCAACTTACATTTATTACTAGTTTATTTTATTTCTCGTCTTATTCTTAGCATTCCAAAATAAATTGGTTAGCTGAGACAAACATGACTAGCATGTCCATGTCAATGTCCATATCCACTCTCCACGCTCTTTATATCCTTTTTATGATGCACCATTTATTGGTTCTTCCCCTTGCCTGCTCATTGTTGGGCTTGCATTTGACCTTCTTTCACGGTGCTATCTGTGCTTTAGTTGTACACGCATGAAACATTAATTCTCTTTTGCTTATGTGCACCACAATTTCAAATAAGTCTCCCATGGGCATTGGTCCTATGTGGCACCATTCTTGCAAGTAGATAGAGAAAAAAATTATGTTCTAAATATAGTAAAGCAAGTTTACTCTGTGGCAAAGCTAACGGTGAGTGCTTAGTAATTTTATTATTGCTAGATGGTTTTCCTTTGTTCTTTTTAAAAATTGAGCATATATACATAGAAACTAGGTGATGAGCCAAATAATTGACTCATTTAATTATCAATATTTTCATGTTCTGATAAACATTTGAAAAACATATTGGCATATAAATACATATTATTATAATTATATTTGCCTTGAGAATTGATTATGATTATGTTTTGTTTTCATTACGCTTTGATGAAATCTCTTTAATTTTGACACTTGAATGACATTCTCTATGTGCATATCTCATAATTTGTGGTATAAGTTGTGGATGTTAAATAAGGATTGCATAAGTTGAACTTCAACTAAACTCCAGATGGCTCCAGAGGCCAATACTTCCTAAGTGTCATCCTCCCCTGAGTCGATGACTTCTAGCAAATGCTCCTGGAGACCTAAAACCTACGACACGTCAAATGTGCACCTCAATCCTTGCCGCAGCTCTTGATTACACCTCCATGTCACTAAACTTAGTGACCTAGATATCCAATGGCTAATGATAGCTCCAGCTATCATTGTCACCAGGCACCCTACTATTTTAGGGAACTCATGGAGTTCACCCTGCTAAATCACTTTATTTAGATCGTGGATCTGGAGTTCCTTGCAACTGATTATGTAGTTAAGAAAATAATACAGTTGGTTGTCCCAGTTCCAGTTCATAGGAATTAGTTAGTAACTAGATTTCTTTTCAATAAACATGCAGCTAGCTATTCCAGTTCGCTACAGTTAGACTCACATTTAGCATCTCTTTTCAATAAGGCTCAATTGTATAAGTAGAAGAGCCATTGCACCTTTTTGTTAGTTCATGTTTTTCATCAATTAGTTGTTCATCGTAGTTTGTTTCCAGTAGAAGAAAAACTTCTGATTGTAGACACCCAAATTTGTCCCAAATTTGTCCATGTCTAGCAACACCATGTTAAATCATTATCCATTAAGCCAATTAATTAAATAAATTTTATTTATTTAATTAAAATCTCATCCTCATCCTACTTAGCCAATTAATTAAATAAATTTTATTTATTTAATTAATTCCACATCATAATCCCATTTATCCTATCCTCTTTCCAATTAATTAAATAAATTTTATTTATTTAATTAATTTCCACATCATATCTTATCTCATTTTATTCATTTATCCTATTAATTAAATAAATTTTATTTATTTAATTAATATCCAACTCATTTCCCAACTAATTCAAATATTTTATTTGAATTAAACACTCATCTTTTATCATATTCCAACACTTGTCCAGTCAATCATGTGTTACAACTTTTATCTTTCACATGCACAACTAATGGGACCTAATTTTAGTATTTATCTACACAAGCACACCTAAGCCTCATCCTCCTTTGCCACATGTCATATGACTACAATTTCTTGATGTGCAAGGAAACCTAACTTAATCCTATCCATCCATTTCACCTAAAGCCCTAATTGATCCTAGCCATCCATTGGAACCAAGCCTTTCCTATAAATCAACCCCCTCACAAGCCATTAGCATGCATTGAGCCTTAAGCACCCTTATTCTGTCAAATTTTCTAAAAGGGCATTGATCTTCAAGTATCCACATGCTGTTGAAATATCATTAGAACCTTTGCATCCATCATCTATCTCCTTATCAACGTTATGCTGCGGAATCGAGCAATCAACACAACAAAGCGATCAATCAATCAAGCTCATTTTGCATCTTCGAGGTATTGAATTATTTGGGTTTAGGTTATGCATTTCAATTGTTTGATCATTTCCATTTATAAATCCAAATTTTTCGATATACATTTGGCACGCCCGGTGGGACTCACGTCCCTGATTAACCCTCTTGTTTGAGTTGTTTTTGTGAAGATCAGATTTCTTGGAGCGTCAATCATTCATTTTTGCAGGTTTATGCACTTTGATTTGTAGGTTGAAGATATTTTATATTGCTGATTTTTTTTTTAATTTAAGACCAGATCTGTTGCAGAGGGTTTTTTGTTTTACACAGGTCCTGCAAAAAGAAGATCTTAGATTCATTGGAAAGAAGACTTCGAGAGCTTTCCGAAAAGTGGTTACATTAAAGATTTGGCTCAGTATTCAAAGAGTTATGACGATTTGAAGTTGACACTGCGATTCTAATTTTTCAGAAATTTTTGACGCGTGACTTTTTGCTGATTTTTTTAATTTATGACCAGATTTGTTGCAGAGGGTTTTTTGTTTTGCACAGGTCCTGGAAAGAAGAGATCTTAGATTCGTTGGAAAGAGGACTTCGAGAGCTTTCCGAAAAGTGGTTACATTAAAGATTTAGCTCAGTATTCAAAAAGTTATGACGATTTGAAGTTGACCCTGCGATTCTAATTTTTCAGAAATTTTTGATGCGCAACTTTTTGCTGATTTTTTTAAATTTATGACCAGATCTGTTGCAGAGGGTTTTTTGTTTTACACAGGTCCTGTAAAAAGGAGATCTTAGATTCGTTGGAAAGAGGACTTCGAGAGCTTCCCGAAAAGTGGTTACATTAAAGATTTGGTTTAGTATTCAAAGAGTTATGACGATTTGAAGTTGACCCTGCGATTCTAATTTTTCAAAAAATTTTGACGCGCGACTTTTAGAAAAAAAATCATATCTTCCAATCTAGCAAACTAAATCACATTTTATTTTTTGCAGTGACTTGTAAATGAATCAAAGGAGCTGGAGCAACATTTGGATCAATCATAATAGCAACTTGGAAAGCAATTTTTATGAGGTGCACTCATTCTAATCTCTCATCTCTAATCATTATTTGATCACACATTTAGATTTTGGGCATAAAACAAACAACTTGTTTGTCATCACACTTGGATTTGGGCTTTAAAATAAACAATTGTTTGCAAATTCACATAAAAAAAAATTGGGCTAAAACAAACCATTGTCTTCCATCACATTTAGATTTGGGTCTAAAAAGAACAAGTGCTTGAACTGTTTGTTACACATTTCAAGTTTCTAAGGGGAAATTAACAACTGCGAGTGTGAATCAAGTGACAGCTCACTTGGTTTGCTTTTGTCATACCCTTCTTAGGAGGCCTACTTGGAGACACACCACTCCAAGGGACGACCTCAATCGAGGCTGAATCGAAAGACACCCTCATTGGGAGTTGGAATCTTGTCACTCTTGGCTAAGCCCCAAAAAACTTTATACCTTTGGGAAGTGAAGGTGAAGGGTGGGTTACCCCTTTCTCCTGGCTGTGTGGCAGGATTTCACTTTCAATTCCATAGTCAACCTTGTGCAATAGATAGTGTAAGACCTAATTGGCTATACCCACTTGACTACACATTAGGCTTGTTGATGTGTCTTCCATGTGTGCTTGCGTAATCATCACATTTCATTTTCAAAGTCAACAACTTGCTTATGTGTCTTGCGTGAGTGATTCATGTGTGTATATGCATAATCATTTGTTTGAATATTGCCATATCAAGCTCTAAACACCCAAACACATAAACAAATCAATCTAAACACATCATCTAAACATTCCACATCATCATCCAAATCCCTAAGCAAACACTTGTTAAAAGGACTTAAGACAAACACTTGGTGACAACATGTCTACATTGGAAGACCCAACAATCAAATTCCAAAGATTCCTCCAAAATATTTATCAAGGATTACAACCCCTAAACCAAGACGCCATTGAAATATTACAATTCTTCATCCAAAAAGCTCAACCCCACGCAAGCCAATCACCTCAACTACAACATTCCATAGCCCAAGTCCAACACCTTTTAGCCACTAGTCAAGCTCGACAAGTACAACAATCCTTAGCCACTCCATACCAACCTAATCCACCTTATAGCCGCATGTCATATCCATCCACTTCCTATCAACCTAATCTACCTATCCACCAAGTCAATGCCACATCAACCTATGAACATCCACCTCAAGCTTATCCAATCCCTCATGCCACCATTCCAATGCATTACCAAGCCCATCCACAAAGCAATCAAGTGATATTACAAGAACAACATGCAAGTCCAAATAGCCCTTTGTACATAAATCAATCAGGTTCAAGTACACATTTTCAACAAGACCATCAAGCACCATTGATAGACCTAAGTCCACCTTTACAACAAGAACAACATGCAAGTCTAAGTGGCCCCTTGTACATAAACCAAATGAGCCCAAATTATCCTATGCAAGATCTAATAACCTTTGACAAGGGAGATACTAATCTAGAGTGGCCTCCACCATCCAATCACCCGCCAACACATGAGCCAACTAGTCCTATCCCAACACCACCATGTGATCCTACTCCTAGTCCATTGGTCTATCAACCTTCCAAACCACCAAGCCCTCCATTACCTTCATCACCATGTCATTCTAATCCTTCACCAAAGGATGCGGCTGAGAGAGTTTTACAAAGGATGCTTGAAGCAAAACTCATTGAACTTCCTAAAGTCAAACCATGTGAAGAAAGTCCATATGATGAACATGATTATTGTGCATACCATAGGACCAAAGGCCATAATACAGATCAATGCCCAATATTTGTCTCAATTGTTTACAAGGTGTACCCACCTATAATGGGAAATCGTGCCACATCATCCCCATCTAGTTCAAATCTTAATCCATCCAATCCAATTAGCCCTCAACCTAATCATAATCCTAAGCTTCCAGCACCATCTACCATTATCATCCATCCATTATATTTCCCATCCACCCATACACTTGCAAAGGATGTGATCCATTGGCTACTAGATAGGAATAAACTACCCCCATGTCAAATACCAATTCATGAGCCTACCAATGAACTTCCAAAGGTCATGTCCAATCTTATAATCTCATCATGTGGTTCACATATCCTTGAGCCTCTTCAAGAGCCTTCCATTAACATACCTAGCCCTTTAAGCCCATCATGTGACCTACAAGCCAACAAGTCTATTCAAGAGTCTCCAACCACAAGCCTAAGTCAAGAGTCATCATGTTCTCGTGTTGTTGACCAAGAGCCTATCCAAGAGTCATCTACTTCCATTCAAGCAACCCAAGAGGTATGTCAAAGGTTTAATCCTAAGCATGTGGAAACATTAAGCCCTAGTCCAACTCAAGATCAATACACTTTCATGCAACCTATCCATAATATCTACCTTCTTTATGATCAAGATGATACCTATGAAGAAGCTATCCATGAGCACCTTGATCCTATCCATAATCCTATATCTATCCATGACCAAGATATCCACATTGCTTCTAGTCATCTACCATCTAGCCCTATCCATAATAAGCAAATATCCACTTGTCATGATGAGACACTTGTCCCCCAAGTAAGCATAAAAGATCAAACAAATAGCTTGGATCTTAGCGAACATAATCAAGATCCTAATGATCATCCTTCCATATCCACTATCGATTCCACTTCAAGTCCACCATCATGTCCACTTGGTCTTACCACTTTTGTCCATGAATGTTCTTCCTTAGGACAACAACGACCTTTATCCACTTCATCTTCTCCATCCAATAAAGAACTCAAGTCTAGTTCCCAAAACACATCTAGTCCCATAGTCAATCGCATCCTCCAAAACATGAACTACCAAGGAAAAGGTCTAGGCCTTTATGAACAAGTTATTTTGGAGCCAAACCATGTCAAAGTTCATCCATGCTCATATGGCCTTGGATACACACCCCAAGGTAAACAAGGCCAAGATGTTGGTAATCCCTTCATGCATCCTAAACCTACCACTTTCCATCACACCCCCCATCATATACCCAAAACATATGTAGCCATTTCATCTCCATCATCCTATAAATGTCAAAAGCATGTGACCATACACCTTCCGCCATCCACCTTGCCTCCACTTTTACCAACTCCAAATATCCCTCCATCCACCTTGCCACCATTGCTTCCAACACCTAACATACATATCATTCATAAGTATCCTTGCATCCCTAATCATGACCAACAAAAGCACACATCGTTTAAACATAAAGCTTCCAATAATTCCATCCACTCCACCCACCCCAAGGGATTCAAAAGCAAAATTTTTTATGTCTCTACCTACAAAGCTAAAAGTCCTACCAAAAATCCTAAGGACTCTCATGCCTTAGGGCACAAACATGAAAAATCAATGCAAATAACCAAAGCAAAGCAATCCAAAAAGCTATCCAAGCCCATACCTTCAAAAGCAAAGCCCAAAAGCAAAATGGTTTGGGTTCCTAAGCAAATAACTAACAAAACAAATGAGGCATCCTCATCTACATCTCAAGAATCCCAACCACCTATCTCCATCCAAAAGCCTACTTCCATCAAAAACTTCCATTCCCTTCAAAAATCCCACAAGCAAAGAAAAAGTACTAAACATACTAAATCTATGTGGGTCCCCAAATGCTTACATCAACCATCTCCTAAGCAAACATCTCCATTGCTTCCTACACCACCATCTCATCAAAAGCTTCAATGTTTATCACAATGTGTGCAACCGTTGGTCATGGTTCCCTTCCACTTCGCAGCATCTCTACGTAACTACATCTCCCCATCTTCCATCCATTATCCTACATATCTCCCCCATGATAACCCTATGGTCCATGTTTTGGCATAAAACTTTTCATCCATCTTCATTCCATAAGCCTATATAAATCCACTATCCCCATCCATCTATCCTTGCATAAGCCTTCCATAATCCACATCCTAATCCACTATCTACCTAATCCATCTCCCGTCCATGCAATCCCTTTGCCAACATCTATAAGCACACTTGACATGGTCCATGCGAAGACATCATCAATCTCTAAAGGGACACTATCAACCTTCATAGCACTAGCCACTTGAGTCCCTCCTATCCATTACCATGGTGAAAACCTGGCAAACAGGCGCCATGTGTAATTGTCAACACATCTAAAAGCAAAAAAGAAAAAAAAAAAAAAATCAAAAAAGTAAAGAGAAATCCCTTCGTCCAATGGTGAAAACCTGGTAAACAGGCGCCTTGGATAAGTACCATGATGAAGACCTGGCAAACAGGCGTCATGTGTAGGTTGATCTTTTATGTCACTTACACTTGGGGGCACATTGTCTCATCCAACCTATCCATTTCCAAACTATCTATCCCATTATATCATTTACCATCCTACCATCCTTAACCATTACATAAACAAGCCTATTCTATTGAACCCATTCATTCATCCTTCTGCCTTTTGATTTTGATGAAGACATAGGGGCAAAATGTTGAACATGTTTGGATATTTCTTGACATACCTTCTTTCCAAACCAAGTCCTATCCATTGACAATTTATCCATCCCATCCAAATCCAATCCATCATTTCATCCCTTGGTCATGAAATTAATCATGTAAAAATCCTAAGCATTACCACCTAGAATGGGGGCAAGTTCTTCCTATGCAACATAGCCTTTGAAGATCACATCCTAGCTCCCTTATGATCCATCCACTATGGCATATCCTTATCATAAGCTTTCCATCTTATAGCTTATCCCCATCCATTTATCATGAGCTTTCCACTATAGCCTACCCATCGGTTTATCATGAGGCATGCATCCATCCCTTATATGGCTTATCCCTTTATCCACCCATATATCATAAGCCTTCCATCCCATTTACTATCACCCATCCTTGTCTCCATCCTTTTATCCATCCCTTGCACCTAGACTTGGTTTTCTCCCTTGTCGTTGGTATCAAGCTCAAGGCTACCTAAATTGTAAATCCATTGATGTTCCAAGACATTCAAAAACACAAAAAAATCAAAATATCCCAAAAAAATATTAAAAAAATCAAAATATTCCAAAAACACAAAAAAATCAATATCCAATGAAAAAATCCAAGCAATAAAACCAATCACATCATCCAAATCAATCCACTCCATAAACATTCAATCAAACTCAAATCATCATCATCAATTCTTCTTATCAATAACATTGATTCATCCATTTCAATCAATCACTTCTTCCAATCATATCAATCAAATCAATCTAAGCAATGATCTTAAATCCAAGTCACACTAATCGATATCAAGCAAGCCAATCAATCAAGGAACATTATCCAATCAAATCAACAAGTTTTTGATCCTAATCTTGTCATGAGCCAAATCAATCATCATCAATCATCATCAATGGGATATAGCGTTCCCACATCCTTGTGTTGATCTAGGGATATAGCTTTCCCCGCAATGACAACACTATCATCATCAAACAAACAATCAATCATTGGTTTATGACTTGACAAGGGCAATACCTTGTTTGTTTTACATCCTTTGAGCATACTGAGAACACTTGCTTATGCTTAGATTGAGTGGACACTCTAATCATCACACCATTACTATCATCATTCAAAACAATCCAATCATCAAAATAATCAACCCAGCAATAGAAAACTTCAAAATCAAGTCAAGCCCATCAAGCTAATCATCAAAACAAATCCTATCAATCATCAGTATCAACACCAAAGAAAATCAACTCAAGCGCATCAAGCCAACCATCAAAATAAATCCAACTACTCCAACAAATCAAAAGCAGCTCAATCCACCACATATCATCCCATCATCCACATTTCATCAAACCAAATTAATCTAATCATCCATTCCTCAAATCAACTCAATCCAACGAATCAAAACAATGATCCAAATGCAAGCCCGTCATTAATCTATACCAATCAAGTTAATCAATCAAGCCAAGTTATCCAAACGCAATCCATGGTCTTGATCCTAGCCTTGTTGTAAGCCAAATCAATCAATCAACTAGCCAACCAACTTAGCAAACAACCCTGTGTTGATCTAGGGATATAGTTTTCCCCGCAATGACAACACTCTCAACTGTCATCATCAATCAGCAATTAATCATTGGTTTACAGCTTGACAGGGGCAATACCTTGTTTGTTTTTGAATCATTTGTGCATGCTTGCTTGCTTGCTTGTGTGTGTTATCATTTTATCTTGTATTTGTATCACATCAGAATCATTCCAGCTAATATTCATATCTTGTGTATGTTGGAATAGCTTCTTGCACTATCCTTTGCATCTAAGGTCATATCATACCTTTTATGCATTAGGACTCAATGCTCTAAGTTTTCTTCCTCATACGTTAGACAAGGTTGTATTATGCTGGGGCACAAGACACATCGTCACCCTGGTCCTTATACCTTGGTGCATAACGTCTAGTGCTATATCAAACATCATGGTTGCTCACCTTCCTTGCAGCATAACACATCACCCATTTCTTTTATCCATTCCCTTATCTTTCTTTTGTAGCCAAGCCATTTCTTTTCGAGAGCATACCCGTGTTTGTCCAACCCATTTATCCTCTCGAGGGGGCATCACCAACCTATCCTTTCTATCATCATCATCAACATCCCTATCAATTATCCATACCTTAACTTCTTTGAAATGATGTTACTCAACACAAAGCTCATCATCTTGAACATCATCTCAAAGAGGGGCAAAATGTAGACACCCAAATTTGTCCCAAATTTGTCCATGTCTAGCAACACCATGTTAAATCATTATCCATTAAGCCAATTAATTAAATAAATTTTATTTATTTAATTAAAATCTCATCCTCATCCTACTTAGCCAATTAATTAAATAAATTTTATTTATTTAATTAATTCCACATCATAATCCCATTTATCCTATCCTCTTTCCAATTAATTAAATAAATTTTATTTATTTAATTAATTTCCACATCATATCTTATCCCATTTTATTCATTTATCCTATTAATTAAATAAATTTTATTTATTTAATTAATATCCAACTCATTTCCCAACTAATTCAAATATTTTATTTGAATTAAACACTTATCTTTTATCATATTCCAACACTTGTCCAGTCAATCATGTGTTACAACTTTTATCTTTCACATGCACAACTAATGGGACCTAATTTTAGTATTTATCTACACAAGCACACCTAAGCCTCATCCTCCTTTGCCACATGTCATATGACTACAATTTCTTGATGTGCAAGGAAACCTAACTTAATCCTATCCATCCATTTCACCTAAAGCCCTAATTGATCCTAGCCATCCATTGGAACCAAGCCTTTCCTATAAATCAACCCCCTCACAAGCCATTAGCATGCATTGAGCCTTAAGCACCCTTATTCTGTCAAATTTTCTAAAAGGGCATTGATCTTCAAGTATCCACATGCTGTTGAAATATCATTAGAACCTTTGCATCCATCATCTATCTCCTTATAAACGTTATGCTGCGGAATCGAGCAATCAACACAACAAAGCGATCAATCAATCAAGCTCATTTTGCATCTTCGAGGTATTGAATTATTTGGGTTTAGGTTATGCATTTCAATTGTTTGATCATTTCCATTTATAAATCCAAATTTTTCGATATACACTGATTTTAGGCATGTACATTCTTTGAATGAGAATAAAATGCAAATGAATGGAGATTTCTTTTAAAAGAAGTTGTTGAGCAAAGAGGATCGTCTCCAGCTGGGATAGTAGGGCCCACGTCCCCATCTTGGAGGAGACCTCTTGATATTATGTTTGTGTTATTTCTATTCCTATTAATTTCTTTGTAGCAAATTGTTGTGTGTTATTTCCTGTTAACTATTCTCACCTGCAAGTTTATTCTTCAAAAATAGAAAATCATAAAAATTAGATTTGTTATCTCTTTAAGCACTATGATGTTCAGAGTGTTGCATGCCTAAGAAGTAACAATAGATTTCCTTTCTTTTAATCTATTATTTCCACAAGTGTGTTCATTTCCAGCAACTAGATTAAACTTTCATTTCAGCACGTGTTTTTGTTTCAAAGCAATTAGATTAGCGTTTATTTCAGCAAGTGTGTTTATTCCAGCAAATGTTAAGAATAGTTTCTTTTCAAGCAAGAGTGTGTCTTTTTCAAACAAATTAAGGTAGTTTATTTCATGAGCAAGAAGATCGGAACTCCAACTATGCAAGGGTCCTTAAACCGATCATTGGTTCTCAACCGTTCCATTCAAAAACCCCCCCAACAAACAATCTTATCGCAGATCGCTCTAGACACCTCTGGATTGATAAAGAGTAAATGATGATGTATTAACAAAGCCTACTTCAACCTCATCACTAGGGATGAGAAATTTTAAGTTGGGATTATTAATGGGTTACAGTTTTAAAGATCAACTTGAAATAAAAATTCTCCCTACCTAATTTGATTCTAAAAAATATCTTTTATCAAACTTTACTAAAAGCTCATCCAGATTGACGATTGGAGAGGTGCTAGTCGCTGCCTACTCTATGAAGATGGTGATCTTTTCTAGTGGAGCCTCCTTGTTTTATGAGGGCATCAAAACTAATACAGGAATGTGTGCGTAGAAACAACCCAAAATTCAAGTTGACAGTGCCAGTGCTAGTGCCAATGGAGTAGAGAATTCCACAAAGTCAAAATTATGTCCTCACTGGTGTTAGAGTGGGGGCAGTGGCTGTGATTGTAGCACATGCTATATAGTGGAAGGTAAGTGTTACTTTGTTGCATGTGGTCCAACACTTTTGAAACGTAATATGCATTGTCGGATGGAGTTTTATGCTAATGTTTTTTCCGTCTCAATGTGATTCTGACTATTGTTCTAGTTTAGAGTTTATCTATGTGTTTGCATGTATGGTTTTTGCATTGAGACCACAAAATATAAAGCATATAACAATAAATTAGAAAAACTATGATAGATACAAGTAAAATAACAAAGACCTAGTTCATATTATGCATAAATATGAATTACAAGAACATACCCATTTTCTAGTTTACAACTTCATATGTTTGTTGTACCCAGACCAACAATATGGACACTAATGAACATCTCCTAAACTCCACCAATGAAAGGATTCTTCCACTCCATGTATGGCAATGGCAACTAGGACCCTAGATATCTAAAATGAGCATGATAAGAGCCACAAAAGGTGGTAAAACCATCACCAGCAATACCCACGTCTTCCCTAGGCTGTATAGCCCAGATGGTACCACAAAACAACAAAGAACAATCCCAAAAGATACACAAAATCTTCTATTCTAAACTGGATGTTATTGAAGATGTAAGGTGACCCTGAATGTGGAAGAAAACATAGAGAAACCCACACAAAACCTCAATGAGCAAGTACGACCTGATATGCACAGGTACGACCAACAAAGGATAGGTACATCTGCATCAAAACTTCCTCATAAACACACAAATCTGCTCTTCACTTCTTTGTTATTAGTTGCACACCAAAACTTCATAAGATATATCCATTTCAAGCTTAAAACTCTACCAAAATGAATCAAACTGAAGCCCAAATGAAGCCCATGGATGAGACTTCCCAAGACTCTCTTGATGCTAGCTTCCAAGCATGAAGAGAGTGATCCTGAAGAGGTTTTGTCTCAGTAGAATCGAGTTCAAACCCTCAAATCCAAAGCTTCAAAGTGTTGCACGACAATATCAATTTTTTGTAAAGTGAGTGGATAATACAAATGAGCTCACTTTTCCTTTTTACACCTTCTCCTCCAACGCCCAAGAGGGAATATTCTATTAATTTATTTTATTTCATTAAGTCCCCATTCCTCCATGAGGGGCGCCCAACTCCTAACAACATTACTTTAAGTTATAGCTTGCATTTCACAAGTTAAGTCACTTTAATAAAATAAAGTCACTTTAGCCATATAAAGATTATAAGTTAAACATTTAATTTAACTTATTCATCAACAAATAACTCCTTGGCCATCTCAATACCACAAACCAAGTGCTAGGTGCTCTAATCTGGCAATGCTATAAATAGAAAGTCAGTCCACACTGCTCGTGAACCCACTTGCCTGACTTACTATAAATATTAAGTCCTAGTGAAATGATTCAATTAGGCTCCATAACCAAAGCCATTAGCCTACGGGAATCTGGTAATAGGCTAATCTCCTCATCTAACTGTCTAGGCTAAGTAGGGGACATTACAGTCTGCTCTCCCCAAAATTGCATGTCCTTAAGCATTCTCAACTCAGGGTGTTGAAGTATATGCTCACTCTCCCACGTTGCATCCTCAACTAACAAGTTCTTCCACTTCACCAAGTACTCCTTGATGATTCCTCTCTCGTGTATGAATGATGGCCTCTGGAACCAAGATTAGCTTTCCCTCCTCATCCAATGGTGGAAGCTACGCTAAAGGAACCACATTATGGCCAAGTGCTTTCTTAAGCTTGGAAACATGAAACACATTGTGCACTCGACTGTCTACTAGTAGCTCAAGCTCATAAGCTACTTCCCCCACTCTCCTGGCTACTCTAAACGAACCATAAAACAACCTGGGTTTGAGTTTCTTTGGCTAACTCCTTTTTAGAGTGGACTGCCTGTAGAGTTGGAGCCTCAATTAAACCATATCTCCAACCTAAAAAATCCTCTCTACTTTGTGTTGATTAGCATAGAGCTTCTTCTAATTCTATGTTTTTTGCATATTCTCCTTGAGCTCTTTCATTCAATGTCTTGGCTCTCTTGCAACTAGTCTTTTGCCTTTGCTACTCTACTATCACCAAGTAGAAAATCTGTGAAGGGGCATCATACCCATATAAGGCCCTGAATGGAGTCATCCTAATAGACATGTGATATGTCATGTTGCAATAGTACTCCTGTAGGTGCAACCATCTAATCCATGTCTTTTGCTACCCTGACAAAGAATTTCTGAGATACCCTTCCACCCATTTGTTTACTATCTTTGTCTGGCCGTTAGTTTGCGGGTGGTAACCGATACTGGGAGTTAGTTCAGTGCCACACAATCTGAACAACTCCTGCCAAAACAAGCTTAGGAACTTACTGTCCCTATCACTCACAATACCCTTAGGTATCCCGTGTAATCTGAATATCTCCCTAAAAAAGAGATTAGCTACCTGTACTGTTGTATGTGTCACTGATATGGTGAAGAAGTGTGCAAACTTGGTCATTCTGTCAACCACAAAGATGTAATCCTTCCCCTGAACCTTTGGTAGCCTTGTGATAAAGTCCATGGAAATATATTCCCACTTCTAATTGGGAATTGGTGCCAGTTGTAGTAATTCCTACTGAGTAAGTATGTTCATTCTTATTTTGCTGATAGATTGGGCATTCATGAACATACTTAAGGACTTCATTCTTAAGTCCTTTCCATGTAAATCTCTCCCATACCTACCTGTAAGTTTTGAAGAACCTGGGATGGCCAGCCATAGGTGTATCATGGAAAATCCTTAGAATTTTATTTTTGAAATGAGAGTTAGGCACGAGAAATATCCTATCTTTATAGATTATCAAATCATTCACCACAAAATACCTATCATCATGAATGGTGCCCTCAATGACTCCTATTGCCCAAGGGTCCTTAGCATACTCTGCTAAAATTGACTCTCCAATCAGCAAATATCTCTCCAAGCGAACACAAGTGGGGTCTCCTAGATAACGCATCTGCAACTAAATTCTTCTTTCCTTTGACATACTCGATATCAAAGTCGTATGCCTGGAGCCTACTAACCCACTTTTGTTGTCGATCATTTAGATCCTTCTAGTTCATAAAATATTTTATGTTGTTATGATCTCTTTTGATGATAAACTTCCCACCAACCAGATAAGGTCTGAATTTGGCCAATGCATGCATTATGGCCAACATCTCCTGGTTATATACTGAGTAGCTCTTCTCTACACCCCTAAGCTTCCTGCTGTCAAATGTCAATGGGTGTTTCTCCTGCATCAAAATTGCCCCTATCCCCTCTCCTGAGGCATCACACTCCAACTCAAAAGGTTTGGAGAAATTGGGGATCTCCAAGACTGGGCAGTTAGACATCAAATGTTTGAAGTGTTAAAAACACTTATGTGCTGCATCTCTCAACACAAAGGCTCCTTTCCTGGTCAAATTTGTTAGTGGTGTTGCTATCTATGAGAATCCTTTCACAAACCTCCTGTAAAATCCACACAATCTAAAGAACCCTTAAGTTGAGTAAGGTTCATCGGTGGAGGCCATTCCATGATTGCCTTGATTTTCTCTGGATCAACCCTCACACCATCTGCACTAATTATATGACATAGATATAACAACTCTATCATGCCGAAGTCACACTTGGACTCCTTGGCATATAAAGACTCACTCACAAGGATACTCAAAATCTCCTCCAGATGCCTCATATGCTCTTCCCATGTCCTGTTGAAAATCAAAATATCATCGAAGAAGATTAATACAAATTTCCTCAATTGTTTTCTGAAGATTTGGTTCATACAGCTCTAGAAGGTCACTGGAGCATTGGTCAACCCAAACGGCATCACCAAACACTTGAAATGGCTGTAATTGTTACACCCACTTTAATTTAACCAAATAGAAAATTAACTATTAACAGAATTTCAGCAGAAAGATTAACTAGATTAACTAACTATTTATGCAAATAAATTTCACGTTAACAACTTACTTTCAATTTTAGCTAAAATAATCTTTTCTAACTAATTACATGTAACCAATATTAATTTAAATTTCTTCAACGAAATTCAAATAATAAGAGAGATTAAGAGAAGTACAACTTGAATAGCTTCTTGTTGATTTTGTTTGTAGATCCTCCTCTGGATTTTGGAAAAAGAAATATCAACAAGGGTTTTAACCACCCAACCAAGACCATATGGTCTCCCGTGCTTCTTCAACTAAAGAAACCTGACCCTTCATAAGGGTGATGACAGTAATCAATCAACAACAATGTGCCTTTGAGACCAGTGTCAAGACCTATAACTCCTGATTGATCTTTTCCCTATAGGTACCTCGTAACTGGAAAGATCATTCTAACCAGTGGTATATCTGGTACTTGATCACTGACAGATGCCTAATCTGCATCATAACCTTGGACAAGGATTTCTAGTATATATATATATATATATATATATATATATATATATATATATATATATATATTTGACACTACTATGTCATCAGCCTTCACCCTTGCTCAACATTGTTATTAATTTAGTATTTTCTTCTTTTGTTTATGACTACAGGTTTTTGCATGATATCATACATGTCTTACTTGACAAACTTCTAATTCGTAGTAAATATAGAACAGAAATATATAGATAGAAATTAATCTTTCATAAAGGTACAGCAGTTTCGTTATTTTCAATGTAATTATAATAAACATGTTGTAGTAATAAAAATGATTATACATATATATATAACATATATATACACACACACACACAAGTCAAGTATCAAAAGAATCTAGGCTTCAACAGACTCAGAAAGTTTGAATAACGAAATGCATTTACAGATTTCAGAAAACTGATCCAGAAACTCAGAATCAAGAAAAGAGAAAGATAGTATGATACAAGTTATTTCAAGCATCAAATACTATGATAAAACAAACCATTAATGAAGATTCATGATCTTGCCTAACAAGACTTTTGGCGTCGGGTTAAGCCAGTCCTGATTGCTCTAACAACTAAAATAGGTGATAGCGGCCGTTTGACAATTGCACAAAATAGAGTTGACAAAAGTTCTCACAAGAATGCACCAACAATCCATAAAACTTGCACGCTAAAAGGTAATGCTCAATCAGAGATACTTCAGATCGATATCCTCCTTTAGCCTATCTTCCCCCCACCTTCCTCTGAAAGAAAAATGCTTAAAAAAATGGAACGTGCATAAGTTTTCTCTACTCCAATATAATGAAGTGCAAGCATGCCAAGAAAGAATGGACGCCCCAAAAAGAAACTTGTCCTCCACTACATTTGAGTGCAAGGAGGAGCAGTTCCCTCTTGCACTCCAATGGAGTCGAGAAGAAAGGGGAGTTACAAACAAGATTCTAGCTCAAACACTTCAAGCGCTCCACAAGGTAAGACTCAAAATAATCTGTTTAATAAACATAAGAGATAAATCTTTTTTTCACCACTTAGAATATATATATTTATACTCATGTGCCTTGGCCAAGGCTACGGTAACTTAGGATTTGGCTTAATTATTGTTTTTCAATTCCTGTAATCACCCTCTCCCTGTTGATATCCATTTTTATTTGCCACATATTTTGTCCTGCAACCACTTAGACAAGTAAAGAAGGTTAAATCATTTCCTTGATACCGACAATAATTAATATCATTTTCATCAATCCATTTTCACATAGAAGTAAGAAAATATTCACAATTAAAGAAAAGTCGTCATATACATTTTTCCAATGAATAATTTCACATTCATATGAAAGCAGTTGTACTCAACTAACAACATAATTAATATTTCATTGTTCAAACAAAAGGGGATGTAACATATTCTTCCCCTCCAGAATTATTGTCCTTAATGATTATTTATCAATAAGCAATAAAAAAAAGTTTAACCACATAGTTTTCACATCAGTCTCAATTGTTTGGAAATAAATAAGGAAATTTTTTATGGATCTCATCATAATCTTCCCAAGTGGCATTCTCTTCTGAATACAGGTCCCACTGACCTTACATTGCACCAACTCACAATTATGTAAGTGCAGCTTACGTGTCTCGGGTACTCGGAGTGGCTCTATTGTGATCACCCCAGGGTCCCGTACCTACAATGATTTCCAATCAATCATACACTCAAAGTCTGCATAATATTTCTTAAGATAAGAAACATGAAATACATTATGAATTATGACGAGAGTCGAGGGTAGAGCAATTCTGTAAGCCACAGGATTGATGATTTCAAGAACTTCAAAAGGTCCCACGTATCTCGGGGCTAACTTAGAGGCTTTCCCAAATTTTATAGAGTTTTTCTATGGTTTCACTCATAAAAGAACTTTTTCTCCTAGTACAAATTGTCTGAGAACACGTTTTGCATTAGCATAACTCTTTTGCATGTCATTGGCTTCTTTCAATCTCTATCTAATTATTCTTACTTGTTCCTCCATTTCTTGAAGCATCTCAGGTCCTAGAATGATCCTGTCTTCCCACCTATTCCAACTTATAGGGGTTCTACATTTCTTGCCATATAGTGCCTCGAAAGATGCCATTTTTATTGTTGACTGATATGAATTGTTATCGGCAAATTCTACTAAGGGTAAATATTCTTCCCATCTGTATTGTTGATCCATATAGTACATTCTAACTAAATCTTCTAAAATTTGATTTACCCTCTTCGTCTGACCATCTGTCTCGGGATGGTATGTTGTATTAATATTTAACTGAGTCCCCAAGGCTAAAAATAAGGTTTGCCAAAATCTGGATGTCATTCAAGCATCCCTATTAGATATGATCTTTTCTAGTATTCCATGGAGACAAAAAATCTCCTGTACAACTTTTCAAGTGATCACTGGTGCTCCATCCGTTAAATTCCCTAGTATGAAATGTGCCACTTTTGTGAGTTTATCCATTACCACCAATATGGCATTATGTTTGTTCCTGGTCAAAGGTAAACCTTGTAAAAAATCCATGCTAATAATCTACCATTTCCAATCAGGTACGCTATGGGGCTGAAGTAAGCCTGCTGGATGTTGATGCTCTACTTTTACCTTCTGACATTTGAAACATTCTTCCACAAATTTTGCTACGTCCTTTTTCATTCCCCTCCAAAAATATAACGGTTTGACATCATCCAACATAAATATGGTGCGGTGTGAACTTCTTTCCATATCTTTTTCCTTAACTCAGAAGACTTTGGAATATACATTTTATCTTTAAATCTCAAAAGTCCATCTGCTTCAATGTGAAAACCTTCATATTTAGGCTTCTGTGGATTTGACTGTAGAGCTTCCCGAACTTGCAAATAATATTCATCTTCTTCCAATTTCTGAATCACCTAGTTTCTAAAATCAGTGTTGATGGATACCATTACCGTTATATGTTTCCATCGACTCAAGGCATCAGCTACTCTATTTTCCTTGCCCTTAATGTAATTGATCTCAAAATCATAATTGGTGATTAACTCCATCCATCTCCTCTGTCGAGCATTTAGATTGGGTTGTGTGTATATATATTTCAACCCTTGGTGATTTGTCTTGAGTTCAAAATTTTTTCCTAACAAATAATTTCGCGACATTTGCAGAGCATGAACAATAGCTACCAACTCTAAATCATGGGGTGCATAATTTTGCTCATATTGTTTCAGTTTTTAGGATTCGTAAGCCACTACCTTTCCTTCTTGCATTAATACTCCACCTAATCCTTCTCCCAATGCATCTATTATAACCACAAAATGACCATTAGGATCTGACACTATCAATATTGGAGTGGTTGTTAGTTTTTCCTTTAATAGATCAAATGCTTCTTGACACTTTTTAGTCCATTCAAATATTTTCCCTTTTCTTTGAAGAGAGGTAATGGGATGAGCAATTCTAGAAAAATCTCTGACAAATCTCCTATAGTACCCAGCTAATCCCATGAAACTCCTAACCTCTAGAACATTCTTCGGTACTGGCCAATCCACTATGGTTTTGATCTTAACAGGGTCCACTACAATTTCTTTAGCCAATATAACATGCCCCAAATATTGTATTTCTTTCTGAAAGAATGTACATTTTGACAATTTTCCATACAGTTTGTGTTCCCTTAACTGTTGAAGAACTATTTGAAGGTGTTGCAGATGCTCTTCCTCATTTTTGGAGTAAATAAGAATGTCATCTAAAAATGCCAAAACAAACTTATCCAAGCTATCTCTAAATACGTTGTTCATCAAATTCATGAATGCGGCTGGGGCATTAGTAAGCCCAAATGGTAGAACTGTGAACTCATTTTGCCCATATCTAGTTCTAAAAGTCGTCTTATGAATGTCTTCTTCTTTTAACCTAAGTTGATGATATCCCAATCTCAAATCTATTTTTGAAAATATTGCAGCCCCTTTCATCTGATCAAACAAATCATCTATTCGAGGTAAGGGATATTTATTCTTCATGGTAAGCTTATTTAACATTCAATAGTCTATACATAGATGAAGAGTCCTATCCTTCTTCTTAAGAAAAATGATTGGGGCACCCCATGGTGAAACACTTGGCCAAATCAAACCTTTATCCATTAATTCCTGTAATTGTGCTTTTAACTCCAACAGCTCTAGTGTGGTCATACAGTAAGGTATTTTTGAAATAGGTTTGGCCCCTGGTACAAGGTCAATAGCAAAATCAAAAATTCTTCTAGGTGGTAACCCAGGTAGTTCCTCGAGAAATACATCTTGATATTCCTGAATATAAGGGTATTTTTTAGCGAAGATTTCTTCCCCATCTTTGATTCCCAATTTTCTTTTCCTATTCTGGGAATGCTTTGTCCCTTCACTGACTGTTTCCATCTTGACCACAAACAATTTGCATCCCTTCCTTCTATTTCTTTTCAGCTACATAGCCAAAATTTGTTGCACCTTAACTTCTCGTTATTTCCCTTGAGTCCACACCGGATTCCCTAAATCATCTATGCATTCTACTGTCTTAGCATAACATCGACCTTAGCCCTATGGGTAAGTGCAAAAAGATGGGGGGCCAAAAAGTGACCAAATTATTTTCAAAAATAAAAAATAAAAAATGCGAGCGCGTTTTGACTTGCTATAAATAAAAAAAAAAGGTTTCTATCTCATTACATTTCTTTCTTCTCCTCTATGCCCGCGGCCTGCAAACCCTAGGAAGCGCACTCGCATTTTGCAAAACTCAATTCAACACAAAAACCTTATTGATTCATCACCAAAATGCCACCACGACGTCGAGCACGCCAAAGGAGTGAGTTATATTTGTTTTGTTTTTTTGAATTTGTTTCTAAATAGGTAGGTTTGAGTTGATTTTTGATGTATATTTTGTTAATTGTCAGGAAATGTTAATGCACCTCCTCCTCCTCCTCAAAATCCACAAAATCCTGAGGAGGAAATACCTGCAGAACAACAACCTCCTCCATCCATTCCTCGACATGCCCCTGGAACACAAGAAAATATAATGGGGCAAATTGAAAACAACAAAAAAGAAATTGAAGATATAATTGCAAGGTTGAAAGATCCTTCCACTTCAACCTTGCATACGTCCACGCTTGTTGAATCTCCTGAATCTATGTTATCAAATGTAGATTCAATTAGCAAGCAAATAACTAGTTGGATGGATAACAGGAGAGAGTTTAGAGACTATTATGCAGACAAGCTGTCATACCAAGATGTGAAAAAATTACAAATTACAAAATTAGACTTGTGTTTGATTGTCACAAACCCACAAACAAATCAACCTCCACCCATTACATGCAAGAGGTTCCCTATCCATTGGTACAACAACCAAGCGATAAGGGACAATTTTGGGCAGAGGTGGTGGATGGTTTTTGACCATCCTCCATGCAATAATAATGAGGTCCCACAATACTTTTTGAGGAAACTCTACTGCGAGTTTGTCCTCAATAAAGTGCCAAACTATTTTGATATGTGGGACTTCTAGGGTAGAGGTGGGGGGTCAGCACAAGATAGACCAGGGACGCGTGTTGACCCACAGCAGGCAGTGAGACGAGTAATCAGCAGACCAGCCCACGAGCATGTTTTTATCCCTTCCATTGTGAAGGAGAGTGTTGAGGTTGATACAATTCAATCCATTAGTGCCTTGACCCAGAGCATCATAGCGCATGCCAGTCCTGCAGTACATAGTGGGTTGGGAGATAGTGCGAGGAGTAGGGTCCCACCCCATACTTGTTAGACTTGCGGGTCAGCCTGTGGTTATGACCCCATGGATAGTTAGGACGTAGGTGCACAGGCTACATCTGCAGCTGAGTAGATGGTGATGACAGATACCCTCCTGAGTGAGACTTTCGGCCATGATACTCAGGTAAATATTAGCAAGTTTATTGAATTTAATTTATTAAATTTCATTTTTGAAATGCAAGATTAACTAATTTAAATCAATGATTTTAATGAAATTTCAGGGTCATAGCGTCGATGCAGTTTTCAGTGGTTCTCCACCTGCATTTTATACTAGATCATCTACTGTTAGGGTATGTAACTAGTAAACAATTATAAATATTACATGTGAATAGCATCGTTATATAAATGGTATTCTAATATCTGATTTTGGATGTTGAGTAGGTTAATATTGTAGATTTCACGGCAACACCTGCCAGCGGTGGTGGACTTCAAAGCTTTACGGAGGTAATAAAATAAATAGTTTAATGAATGAATTGTACTTACTAGATTTTTGTATGTGACTTGTGTGCTTTATTGTGTGTACTTTGATGTTTAGATGAACGTGTGTGTATGTTAGGAGCCATGATTTGCATCACTATTATAGTTTTCGTAATTGAATAATGTTGTTTTATTTCCAGATGATGCAAGTTGCGGAGACACCTCCCCATGTTTAGAGGGCAATGGAGCATGGTGTGGCCTCTGCGATTCATAGCTCCATGACATTGACAGGGGTATGAGGCAGATTAGTAGATTTCAATTTACATTCATTGTTATAGTTGTCTATTTTTGAAAAATCAAAAGATTATTGATTTGAAGTTTAATTTCTATCTGGATGGTTTCTATAGGACATGACATCACCAAGGCCTATTCCTGCTACTGAGGCAAGTGAGGAGATAGATTATATGTTAGTGATAAGTGATTATTTTGTTAAATGTTTCATTTTTTATAACATGTAATTTCTATATATTAATGTCTATACTTTTTATTGTAATAGCTAAAGATGCAGGAAGAACTAAATAGGAGGAGTAGCCCTTGGGTTCGTAGTAGACCACCCACATGTGCGTCTCCATCCCCTAGAAGATCAAAGGCTGCCTGTGATCTATTCTCTTCACCAGCCAGAGGGGAATGACTTTTTATTGTGTTCCTTTGTTGTATGCCTATATGGCATTTGTGGACATATATTTTGTATTGTATATAGTTGACATTGTATGCCTATATGGCATTCTTGTAAGCCTATATGGCTATTTTGTATATATGTTATACTTATATTGATAGATATTGATGTATGCCTATATGGATATTTGGTTAATAAAAATCTTTTTTATTGATGGCGTCCATACTTGCATTATAAATCCATGTTTGAATGGATATTTGTAGATGACTACTTCAAATATTTAAAGTCCAGTTGTATTACATAGGATGTTTGTTGATCCAATAAGCTAGCTATTGTTATTCAAGTATCACCTAAACCTCATTTTGGAACTAAAAGATAAAAGTTGTATTTAAAAAAAAAAATGAATCATCATGTTGAACAGAAAATATTAATATTCTTTATGAGTAGCATAGAATGTCAACTATATGCAATACAAAAAAATGAATCATCATGTTATTCTTTATGTTTGAGACCCTGAAAATGACTAGTCTGGTAGCTTGATATTCTAAAACACTAGGATGAATATCCAAGTCATTAGGATGATTGTGCCTTGAGAAAAAGTCATTAAAATGAGCGCCTAAAGGAGACTTTCTTAAACATTCAAACATTGAGCAACAAGCATGAAGGGTTAATGCACAATTTGCAACTCATAAAGCCTCAAAAGGGTGCCCAACTTAGAGAGAGCATTCATTTAAGACAAGGCACCCATTGACACCTGTTCCACCATAAAAGTGTGCCTAAGGTGGAAGGAGAACAAGCCTCTAGTAAGTGAAGCACACCTATTGTCTAAACCACTTCATTATGGCGCCCTAGCATGAGGAGGAGTATATAATGCAATAGGAAATGACGCTTAGAATTCAAATGAAGGACTAAGTGGCATTTTCAATAAGCATCAATTCACCTTGAGCTTTCAATAAATACATCAAATTGAGCCCCATAAGCCTAGGCACCCTTTACCTTCAAAAGAACCTTGTATTGGCGCCTTTGAGGAAATCAACTTATAATGACAAGTCTTGGAGGTTTCTCATTTTGGATGATGTCTTTTGAGATTAACTACAATGATTGAAAGTTAAGATGAGTGGAAAGAAGCTATCTTGAACCTTAGGCACCCTTTATGTAATTTCCCACCATCATGAGCGCCTAGATCTAAGAAGGGGTGAATGAAGGATCTTAACATCAAGAAGCATGTTATCAATCAACTTGGAGAAGTCTTTGACAATAATTATGATGAATTGAGTACATGGAAGTAAAGGAAGTACATATCTACTCCAAAGTGTGCCTAATGATCAATAAGAAATTCTTCCAAAGCAAAGGCACTCATTGTGAATTTTCCTACTAGTTTTGGCACCTTGAAGTCTAAGTGCATGAAAATCATGAGGATGAGTGCTTAGGGATGAGATAGTCTTCATAAGAGTTTAAATAAGAACATCATCAAAATGCGCCTTGGTAGAGAGACTTGAGACCATCATCAAATAAGCCAAAATATCTATCTCCAATCTAGGCGCAAATTCTAGCTCCTCCCAACTCAAATGAGTGCCCAAGTTGAAGTCAACTTTCATCTATACAACCCTCAGATTGTGCCTTGATTGAGGAAGGGATTTGAACCTCAAAATTTAATCATCTCAAGACAAAAGCTTCCTTAGACACTTGGCAGTTGATTGAAATCATTGAGAATTAGAAAGAACCACCTAAGGATGTAAGGCGCACTTTTCACCCATACAAGCCTAAAATTGCTTCTAAGGGAAATAACTTGATTTCATATCAATAGGTGAGTGCCTTGAGAGAAAGGATCACTCTAGGTCATTTTCAATTGTTGAAAGCACAAAAATGATAAAGATAAAGGCAATTGAGTTAGGCGCACTTTGGCCTCTAAGGACACCTCAATGAGCACCTTGGGTCAAATTGCATGAGATGACCTTTTGGAGTGACCGCTTGAAAGATAGAATTCATTCTAAGACATGTCTCATCATTTAGAATTGCAAAATTGCAAGTATAAAGACATTTAAATCTAGGCGCACTCTCCATCAGTACAAACCCATTCTAGCTTCTAAGGGAGAAACTGCATTGAAAGACACCTTTTGAATGAATCTCTTAAGGGACATTGACCTCTTTAAGCCATTACAATTGTTTGAAATCATTTAAAGTGATAAATATGGACCAACTTGTGTTAGGCGCCCTTTGCTCTTCTTTTTACCTATATATGCGCCTAGATTTGTAGTAAGATTATTCCATGTTTAAAGAGGATTCCTTTGTGTTATAAAATGTTTATCATGAGGATTGATGTGTTTCTTGGTTTGTATTGTAGGAAGATTGAAGGAAAAGGTAGGAGCAAGAGCTTGGAGTCGCCTAGAGTCTTCTTCATCAACGACATCACCAGTTGCATCATGTTTGAAGACTTCCATCTATCACTTCAAGTTCCATTCATCTTCAAGTATCAACTAGATTCTTCATCAATCAAGAGTGAAAAGAGGGCCAAGGAAATGAAATTAAAGAGATGAAGTTGGTGGAGATTGAAATCTGCATTGTGCAAATATGATGTCTCAATGAATGGTATACAAGCTTTTCAAAGGTTTAGATTCTACTGTGAAGTCGGGCATCTCCCATGGCCATTGCCTCCGATGGAAGAAGGGAATGAAGACTATTAATTTCCAAATGTCAAATGGATGATGAAAGATAGTCTCTCTTTACCCCGACTATTTAAATTATAGACTTTTAGGGCGGGGGCATCGCAGGGAATTATAGAAGGATTAAATAATATTTTAAGTGAAATTATAACTCAAGTTTATTTTACTCAAGGGGCATTCGAAGAGGTGCAACTATTGAATGGATAAGATATATATACCAAACAAGGAAAAGCGAGGATCATAAGATATTGTGAAGAAATATTATGTAATATTCCATGTGAATTATTCAGCTAAAGAGGACGAAGCCCCTCAAAGGTTCATTTAGAAATTTAAGGATGAAAACCCTTAACTTCTCCTATTAAGTTAGTGGATGAAAACCCCTAACTTGGGCAGAAATTAGAGACATTCATATAAAGAAAATTGTTGCAAATTGGAGGAAGGATCACAACAAAAATTAATGATAAGTTATATTTTCATAAATATATCACAAGCTTTAAATCTGAATATTAAAAAAAAATTACAATATTAGATAAAGTAACATTTATAAATATTATGCAATTGTCACTATGAGTTAGGATTATTGTTTTAAAGGCAAAGATAATAAATTCTAGAACATGACATTACAGTTCTAGCGTGTGTTGGTACTCTGTAAAATTTTAGTGTAATTTTGAATGTCGTTGTGAAGGCACACCAGAACTTTAGCGCATGCCAATTTATACTAGCAAAATAATTTTTTTAATCTTTGTTAAGGTGCATTGACAGCCTTTGGCATGAACCATTGCTCTGTAGG
The DNA here is from genome assembly GCA_027924645.1 of Cunninghamia lanceolata. Classification (NCBI taxonomy): domain Eukaryota; kingdom Viridiplantae; phylum Streptophyta; class Pinopsida; order Cupressales; family Cupressaceae; genus Cunninghamia; species Cunninghamia lanceolata. The sequence continues at coordinate 768,206 of BSBN01001760.1, forward strand.
TAAGAAAGAACATTGGTGACCTTTTCTTTCGTAGGTGTGCTCTTGCTCCCTGATGCAACTAATATTCACAAGAAAAACAAAACAAAATTTAACTTCTTTGTTGGAGCGCATGTTGTCTTTTGCAAATGCATTAGTACAATAAGAAGCATTTTCATCTCTTAAAATTAATTCTTTTGAGGTGTGTACCTTCACTTCTAGATGAACCAGTACTTTGAATTTGTCCCCCTTTGCTTTGGTATGCACCAATACATCAGCTTTTAAAAATCTTGTAAACATTTATCTCTTGTTAAGGCACACGTTGGAAGATATCAACACACCATGTAATGGCTTATTATTGATGTGTCCCTGAACTCCTTTAACACACATGATCATTCTTTGAGTGTTTCATCTTTCGTTCTTTTTTTGCAATGACGCATTGATTTCTCCAAGTGCTTGAATTTATGATCTTGTAGTGTTATCAAAGAGAACCAACAAGATGATGCATAGAAGATAAGATTTTGAAACATATCAAGGGTAGATAAATGAGGATTTTTAGTTGATAAACTTGACTCAAGAGTCAATACGAAATTTTTGTATGGGTACAACATTAACACCCATGTAATATCCCTGTTTGATGTTTGTAGTCTAATAACAAGATCTCCTGTCTACATTGCTTATTTAACCATCCTCAATTTCCATGTCCACATATAAATTTCAGACCATTCAATTACATATAAAAAATAATCAACACAGGTAACCATGCTTTAGAAATAAGTTTATATGCAAAACTCTTTGGGAAGATTACATAGTTTAGATGATAATTCTATTACATGCCTTAATATGGTGGCCTGCAGCCTTAGGCATTATAGACTTATCACACTGTTGATTAGTATGATGCCCTAGGGTGTTGATCTACGCTCCTTCCGTTAACATGCTCTCCCCTGGGTTTATAGTGTCTTAGATCTTCTCTTGTTGTTTGCTCTAACTTTTCGTTGAATGCTTCAAACCCTGGCATTGGTATTATATCCTTCCTAGGTGGAGCAACCCATGGATACTCCGCTTGTTGTATGAAATCGTCTCTAGGCCCGACGACTTTGAGTGGTCTTAGTTTCCTATCGGCAAAGAGTAACTATGTGATTCGCCTAGCTGAAGAAGGTGTCGAAGACACCCTAAACACCTTCTTGCTTTTAGGGATTTAGGATGTCGTATCCGACAGACTCCCAAGTTATATTTCCTATGTAGTTCGCTGACTTGCCAATTTGTCAATGATATAAATTTCCTCAACTTACAAATCACCCATTTCAATCCTGGCATTGAGGATTTCGCCTCAAATGCTAGAAGGGTGATATGCAAAATACCAAAAACACATAATCCCATCACCCTCCTATTAAAAATTTGATTCTTTCTTATACCTGTTTGAATTTGAAGATGAAAGGAAAGTAAGCCAGGAAAGCAAGACCCGGTCGGCACCAAAACCAACTTTGAATTTGTTTTAATTATATGAATAATATTAATATTATTATTATAATATAGCTATATTATTATTATAATATAGCTATATTATTATTTTAGTATTTAGACACTTTTATTATATAAAAATAATAGATTTACTCTATTTGAGTGGAGGGGACATGACATGCCATCCTGCCCCAAATATTGCTTGTCCTTAAGCAATGACAACCTTGGAAACACTATCCACTTCATGCCAATGTAGCTCATCAATCCTGGGCACTGTTCCTATAGATTCAACAATAAAAATGAGCTATCATCTTTAGCAGTAATACTCATTAATCTTAGCTTCCCTTTGGCCTTTGCTTTATCAATGTCCTCATCATCATATGTGTAAGCTTCACCATTATGTGCAGTCACTCCTTTCAGATTGGTGTCATGAGGTTTACCTTGGACTTCAAAATCTCTTATCATGATGCTCCAAGCCTTACCACTGTATACATGGTTCAGATCAGACTGTTGGTGAGCTGGAGGTGGCTGTAACTATCATATTTTGCTTGTGACTTCCATTCCAAGAGCAATATATCCATAGGAACTTTGGTACCAAGTATCCCAAAATGATGAGTCTGCTTACACACAACATCAAGCAAATAAATCTTACTCATACCTGCAGTTCTGTAGCTGTCCCAAAAAGATAGCCTAGTTTATCAAAATGATCAATAGGAACATAGTATCCTGGCTGCAAACTGAGTTCCCTTATTCAAATTCAAGAAAATGAAGGCTAGAAACTGCCCTGTACTAGTTGAGAACACTTCAGCAATAGTAATGGGCTGAACACGTCTCCACCATGTGATTGGAAATTCCTCTTTGGCTACAAGGGAAGTGTGGAATGTGTTGGAAATTTTGAGGACAACAGATTTAAAATTGGAAACGATATTCAAAGTGACCCTTGGCTCATGTCTAATGCAACCAATACTCATCCCAACCATGTCAAATCGGTGCCCCTCAACCAACAAGTTCCATTTAACATTTATTTCCTTTGGTGGCCACCTTTGAAGTGTAATATTGAGCATAGCCAAAATAGACCAAATATCACTATGGTCAAGCACCTCACCTTTGAAAGGAGTTGAAATTATCACCAAAAGGTCTTCCATCATGGCAACTATTTGATCTCCTCCTTCAACGCCTTGAAGTTGTACCTTCTCTCCCTTTGATTTCAACTCCATGGTGAACTCTCCCATAAGATGTATCCTTGGCATGCCCAATATTATGTTGAACTCTCCTATTACATAGAAGTTGTTGCATTCCATGTATCCATCTATTATGTTGACAAGCTATTGTACCCAGTTGTTTTTCTTATGTGAGAAATGATCCCAACCACCTATTTGAGCTTCATGACTGTATCCTTGAGCCCCAATTAGACCCATAATTCTATTGTGGACTGATCCTTCCAAAGCATGTTGAAAATCAGTTGGAAATAAAGCATAACACCCATGAATCGTTTGGGATCTCATCCAATTCATTACTAGGATGGTTGGAGCCTTTCCACTGACATTTCCATGCAAGGAAAAAAATGCATCAATGTACTGCTATCTGTGACTGGAAACATCAATACCAGCACCATAAAAATAATATAATAGACAGAATTATGACAAACCCAGTCAATCATCCACCGTGTGATCAATATAGAAGTGGTGGACAATCATACACAAGCTAAGAACTTTCCATTAGAAGTTACCAACTAAAAATTAGTTTTCTCATGGTTGGAAATCCATGTAAAAGCACTTGTGTGAATCGGTGATAACTTTAAGAACCCCCCCTTTAAAAAGATAAAAAAAATCTTGGCGAATCACCCATTTTTTTGGAAAAAAATATTAATTTCTATTGGCCAATCTTTCCTTTTTTTGGAAAAAAAGATCTTAATGGCAAATTTTTTAAAATCACTTGAAATTTGTCAAAAATCTTGATGAATCTTGACGAAAATTAGGCAAATGCATTAATTACCATGGCAAATCCTTTCTTTTATAAAACATTAAATTACTATGGAAAATTATGGGCCTGAGGGTGGTAGTGAATGACTAGTTAAGGTCTAGTGTTCTTGTCTATAATTCCTTAATATTTTAAATCAAACATCGAATATTTTAAATTGGCTCTAGATTGTTTTTCACCATGGTTGATTTTATTAATAATCTAACAGTTTGGGTTCTATTTTGCATGCCAAAATGTAGCTAGGGTCCCCATGGGTATTATAACTCTGCGGGTACATTTTGGGCCACGAAATTTAACCCTAGCCATTAGATTATAAATTGAGATCAATGACCCAAATACAATTTCTAGCTCGATGGGCGTTGGAGCTCCATGGGTACATTTTAAACCCATGGAATACAACCCCAACCGTTAGATTATAAATAAAATCAATGGTGGCTATTAAAAATTGGTGATATGGCCTTAAAGTAACCAATAATTATATAGTATAATTGGCGAATTAATTTCATTTTCTACTATAACTTATAAAATTAGGCGAATATGATCTAATTAGGTATTGAATATTATGGCAATTTTTTAGTTTAAAAGTTTAATAAAATAAATGTTCTAGTTATTTAACTAGGACTAAAATAATTTTTTGTTAAAATATGGCAAGTTAGGTCACCTCACAGCTTGTACTATTATTCAAATTTTGAATCCCCAATTTTAAGTATTAGCCAATTGGTGAATATTCGCTACTAAGACAATCACTGGTGTCAATGCCTATGAAGTAATGTGGTGGTTGATAACAATGATAACAACATTGTTAGGGCTGGAAATTGGTTCCATAGTTGTCTTGGGAATGCTTCTGTTGTCATATGAGGACAACACCGATTGCAGGCTCCATGTTTTACTTATCCCTTCAAAACCCAAGATATAGAAGTATTTGCATATCACTTGTTCACCCTCCAAAGTGTTGACAAATCGCTCTGTTTCCATGATGCTAGGAATTTGCAGTGTCTGATTCTTCATGAGCCCTCCAACTTGCTTGTAGCTTGATATCCAAAACACCATACCAAACTGTAATAATCAAACCCAAAAAAATTTCCAAAATATTGAACAATAATAATCAATGTTAGCACAACTAAAATACCTCTGCACTTCTCATCACCAAGATCCCGAGATGGGCGAGATGAGAGCATATAGTGCTTTTCTTACAAAGCTAATCAATTTGTACAACAAAGTAAATACATTCATCCACAACAAAGCGGGCATATGCTTTCCAGCAGGCATCCACTTATGTAGTGGGAATACTCCACTTATTCAGTGGGTAGATACAAAGGAGAGACAATGTTCTTTTCCCACACTGGCAGTAAACCATCCAGGGGTTACAATGTGTTTGACTAGAAAGATAAATTATGTATTTCGTCCACACTGGTGGTTGAACCATCCAGGGTTTATTAGGTGTTTGCAACAATAAATATAATGAATACAATAAAGTATAAGAGCTACAATACACTCATAAATTATCGTAATTCCACATCTCAGCATTCAAGAATGGATTGTCATATTGGAGACACCTACATAGTCCATGAGCAAACCAAGGGGAACTTATCAATTTGTCCAACAGAATGTATGCAAGGAAGAAAAACATTGTTGTAGCTGATATCAAGATTGCACTTCTATAACAGCACTGAATAGTACTTCTTATCAGTCATAAAACATGGCTAGAATGATCATCAAATCAACAAGGAATATTCCCAAGGATAAACAAGTCAATGATACTCCCAAACTGATAAATGAATGTGTTGTTGTAGCTATTAGCAGACCTACAACACACTATGGATGCCATGCAACACACTTCATAACAAATCAAACCCTTAGATATTTCCTTTAGAAACAAACCCAAAGATATTTACTATCAAAGGTTCCCTTTTCATATATCATAACTCTATTCCAAACATAGGCGGATTCAAGCATTAAACTCACACGCCTGCTGTGACATGTACGGCTCAGGCAAGAGTAGTATGGCCTGCCAGAGGTCTCATAACCTGCAGCAATGAATTCTGAACCAATGCAAACTGACTGCCACATGAATTAGTGAACCATAAGATGATATTTGTCAAAATGTAGATAAACTATTACACAAGAAAGAGTGCCTTTTCTAATGGTACAGACATCCGGTTATGTACGGCAGGCTCTAGATGAGACTAACACAGCATTAAATTCTATGAAATCTTCCCAGGAATGGTCTCTAGTTTTAAACAACTAATATCCAAACATCAGCAAGAGACGTGCTTTAAAACCATATACAATATTTCACTGACTCCCACGTCTATGCCTGAAAATGTACGAACAATACAGAAACACCAAAATCTAGATTAGATCGAGCAGAAAACATTCAATTAGTGTTGCCAAGTCTGATTATTAGACTCTATATCAGAGCAATAGAAAGATCATTCAAACTCCACAAAAATTCATGCAAACTATGAAGAGCATCCCTGACAAGTATGGCCCCAACAAGAGATTTTCAATCATCAATATGCAAAATACATATCCAACGATCTAAGATATATTCAATATCCAAAATGATAAACATCAAATCAAAAGATAGCACACTCTATGATAGCACAATAGCAAACTCTGTATGAGCTTGCTCCAATCTCCAACTTCAGTACAAATGGTGATTTCTGTATGAAACCACACCAACTTTAGCTAGGGTGGATCTCTCACCACCGAAACTGATTTACTTCAAGAGGGTTTTCGTCCCCAAGAAGAATTTTTACAAGAGGGTTTTCATCCTCAAGAGAAATGGAAGAACTCGTAGGTTCATTCCGGCAACATAACAATACAAATTATAAGCATGTTCAAACAATGAGCCCATCTCCTCCTTTTATAACTTTTTGAGGGAAATAAAATATTATTTCCTTTATCCCTTCATATTTCTCCTCAAAAAATATAAAAATAACTCATTATGTATGCACAACTTAAAGTCACATTTTTAATTAAAAGCTCCTTTTAGCTCCAAAGACCCCTTTTATCAAAATAAAAGAAATATTTGATTTGCAAGGTCCCAATATGATGCATCGATGATTTAAATCTTTTCATTCCCTTTCCAACAAGCTATAACACTTAAGTCTTAATTAATTATTTTCACCCCTAAGAGCTTAAGTGAAAATAATAATTAAATAGCTCATTAAATCAACTAACTTTGCAGAAAATCCCAAATATCATCAAACTGCAAAATTAAGCATACCAACGTACTCCATGATGTTTGGGAAGATGAATGATGCCTTTCGAGTGACTTTCCAAAAATAGATGGCTTCTCCAAGAATCTTGGAGAGCAAACCAGGAACCCGATCAAACATCAGAAAGCATCATTGTGAACCCGAACATCTATTGAGCTCATTGCCATAGAAATCTAGGCCATTTCTAGAAGGAAACCCAATTTTATAATTAATATTACACTAAGTTGCAATAATTAGATATAAACTTAAGCAACCTTAGTGAAATATTAATTAATTATCAAAATAATAATCCCAAGCCAAAATAAGCACTAGAAATGCACTGATAAATAACTTTGACCAATCCCTGATGAAATGATGACTTGAGACACACACAACTGCTTTGTAGATAGAACCACAACCACTCCAAGAACTTTGGAGTTCTTCCAACATGCCGAATAGCCTTCACAAGACTATGAACAAGCATAATGCACACAATAATCAATGCACCAAAAATGGAACATTACAGTCCTCCCCACTCAAGACCTCAAGCAATTCATGCTATCCAACAAAGATACCAACATGATTAGCAATAATATACTTATATCCCAAATCAATCTCAAGAATGCTTCACACCACTTCTGCTACGCCACTCTAATATAATTTTGAACTGCACAGTTGGAATTCTGCTTATAACTATGAAACATTCTTCATATCATAAATCTTTTTGGATCCCAGACATCAATAAACTGAAAGATGAAAGAGTTAGCAATCATCAATACAATTATCCAACATGAAACTACTGCTGGGAACCAAAATCTAAAATGCTCCTCTGAAGAACATAAATCAGCTTGATCACAAGCTGAAAACAACTCCAAACAGCCATGAATCACATGATTTTCACCATCCAAAAGAGCAAAATTAGCTGAAACACTTTTCCTTTTCAACTAAACTCTTCTATCACCTTCCCACAATGAGCTAAAAACAACAAATAGTTCAATCTTATGGCTGCAAAAATCTGAAATTTTCTCATGAAAATCAGATTTTAGTAGTCTGAAAATAGGACAACCACAATAAAACTAAAATGTTCTTAGAACAACAAGAAATTTAGGCCATCTACAACAAAAATACACCCTATTCATGACCAAAATTTATCTCCAATCCATCATTATGAATGCAAATGACAACTTATGATGGTTGATAGGAGTAAGGACAGTAGCGTCATGACAGAAATTTGACTCCAAAATCATCCATAAAACAATCTTACCAATACCACTATCCTCCATAGATCCCTGAATATAAACTCCATTATTAAAGTAAGCCATCATTGAACTTAATTCATTGTATACCTGAACCTTATGCCCACCTTCAACAACTGATGAATACTTCCAGTTGAAGAAGTTTTTATGCAAAGTAACATTCCATGAGTGCTCCTCACCAGGATCCCATATCCTGTTACTATCCTCCTCCTTGTTATTCACATTAGATTGGTCCTCATCATTCAACACGAGAAGAAGATTATAATGAGTTAACTCAACTTCCATCATAAAAAGAGTATTACCAAATGATTGGAAGTTGTTTTCACATTCATGTTCCAATAGATTACCATTTTGCTCCATCTCCGCATCATCATTCTTAGGAGACTGTCCTAATTCAAAATCTTCTTGGAACAAATCAAGCTCTTCAGTCATCAACTTGTTATCATCATCTTTTGCAACTTTATTTTGCTCCTTGAATTGATGTTCATCAACAAGTTGACTTTCAACTTCTAAGAGAGCCATTTGGGTACTCTCTAAAGAATCCATAGTTGTTTTAAGCTTAAATGTAAGCTTATCAATTTCAGCATCTCGTCCCTTCAATGCATCACATATTTGACCAGCAAACTCAAGGACATGATCTCTATCAGAAAGAAGGTTCAAAAAATATGATTTCACCGTTTGTAAAGCCTCTTTAATAACACACCAATCGTCAAGTGAAGATCCTCTTTCCATGCCCATTTGTCTCCTTTCAACTTGTGCCCTCCAAATGTAATCTGCAACAAACTTATGTATGATGTCCAAGTGTGTTAAAGATCGAAAAACCTTATCTTCAATGACCAACAACTGATTCTTGAAATCAAAAGTTGCATCAACAATGGAGGCTGATCCAAAGTTTTCAACAAGCTTCCCATCAACTTGCTCTTCATCTGTCTCTTCTAAAAGGACACTTGGTTCTTCAATTTGCAAAGAAAAAGAATATTCTTCGTCAGTTTCATCAAATATTATGGCAGCATCAAATTCATCACCAATGGCTGATTTAAAGTCTTCATCATCATACTCTTCATCCTGGATCTTTGAGGAATCAATCAGTTCTTCATTTGACATGGGAATTTGCCACTCATAATCTGAATTACCTTCACAAGCATAGTGAAGATACTCCTCATTAGGGGTTGTCCTGAGAGTTTTAGCAGCACTAACTTCTTGGGCTACCAAAGGTACACCTTTCCTCATGCACTCATCAAGGCTTTATGCTTCAATGCTCTCAGGTTCGCTTGTAAATTCACCTTCTAGCAATTTATCAATCATCTTTAACTCCTCAAATATAGTGGCATCGTCAAGGTCTTCATCAAATGAAGGACTTGCAAAGTCCAACACTCCAGGCTCCTTAACTTCATCAAAACAAAACTCAGCTTCATTAATTTATGCTGTAGACTTTTCCAAATCAGCAAGTTCCTGTGTGTATGCCTCATGATTGGTGTCCTCTTCATCATACAGAGGCTCAGTCTTATGTATTTCTGATATCAGGACTTCATCTTCTCATTTTTTGGTTTCCACATCATCCTGAAAGAAAGAACATGTGGTGAAAGTTATTGGTTCAGCCTTGTTCTTGAAATGATGGTTAGGCTCCCAAGAATCTTTGCATAGGAAACAAAGATTTCTTCTTCTAATTTCATTCTTGCTGAACTCTTTCTTCCTCGAAATAGGAGGCTTCTTGTTCGGTGGGCTAGCAAGTGATGACTTAGAATGGATCTTGGTCCTTGCCAAAGGAAAAAGTAATTCGGGCTTGCATAAAGACATTGTCAATATCTCCTCTTCCTTACCTTCTGAATGTATTCTATTAAGCCCTCTTTGCAAGGATTCCCCTCTTTGATGATTTCCAAGAAAGCATCCCAAGGGAGTTGTTGCTTATAGTCATCTGATAGTCCTTCATACTCATCAATAATCTTAGTGGCCTCATAATGATACTTCATTTGATCCAATTTCTCTTGAACAACTCTTTCTAATTCATCCAGGACATCTTTATCACTTCTTTTCTGCATAAGAGATGCCATGATTGCTCAACACTGCTCAAAAATCTTCCAACTGCCCAACTCTGAACACACATTCAAGTTCTGATCACTCACATGCAAGGATAAAACTTATGTCCCACACTAAAGATCTGCAAGGAGTGAGTATCAACCCAAACAGGCTGGCAAGATCACCAGCTCTGATACCACTGTAACAATCAACCCCAAATTTTTTTCCAAAATATTGAACAATAATAATCAATGTGTTGGTGTTTCAATTCGCACCTCTGGAATACAAGTTGGAAACGGACAGCTATGCACATATAAACTGCTCTCCTATTGTGAGGGGGAGTTCCCATTTTGCTGATGTTCGTTGAAAGGATAAATATATTAAATTTGTGTATCTTCTTTTTGATTCTCAGTTGCAAGCACAAGGTTATAAAACTCTTTTCGGTGCAGCAGAGGTTTTTTCCTTTTTAAAACTTCTAACTACAGCTAGGCCTAAACTAATGATGCTTTTGATTATCTGAGTAAACACAGAGCACATAGATCAAAAGTAGACTAGGAATGATTTGTTTTTAACACAAAAACATGAATAAGTTTCTCCCAGATTTACATCACAAGACGCATTGTACTTTAATGATGAAAGCTAAAATAAAATTTAAACAAGCCACACATCTGACGACAAAACTTGATGATTAGTGAGATAGAATATCAGAGCAAAAGGTAGGCATGAGACTTCTATTCCAATATCATAAAGTTGATACAACTCCAGGACAGCAATACTGTAGCAAAAGACAAGCATATAGTATGCAATCAAACAGTAGAAACAAATTACACAAAGTGAACAAACACTTGGAATAACAAGTTCTGCAGGCTAGAATAGGCACAGCATATTTACTATCACAAACGCAACTTCATTACAATGAACAAGGCTACCCTTATTTATACTAAATCAAAACCTAAAAACTCCTTGATTAAACCCTAACTAATTTGCCAACTCGTAAGCTTTATTTCTATTCTAAGACAAAGATTACAATTAACAAACGCTTTAAAGCAATCTGCTTTAAAGCAAAGAAAATTCCAACTATTACAAAGTGATTTATTTCTAAATAAAGAATGGATGAGCTTATGATGAAAGCAAATGCTTTAAAACAAAAAGCATTTGAGTTAAAGCTGCTTTCTTTTGTATCACATCCTCATTAACATTCTTGCTTTTTGGTGATGTCATCCATTGATATTCTGGGAAATAATATATTCTAAAAAGTGAGTGGCCACATCTTTGCCAGGAACACTGATAATCTCTAGAATGATATTCTAGTTTTTTAACATTTCTTCACCATTGGCAACCATCTGAAGGAATTCATGAACTTCACCTAGAGCTTTGTCCAACTTCACTGTCATTGCAGCAAAATGATCTATCTTGCCGGCACTGACATCACCATTAAAATTATTGCGGATGAGAGTCTGAAACTCTGTTTACCCTTCCCTGAGATCATACAGGGTACCATCTTCTTTTTCATAAGAACACAGGATTTGAGAGACAAAAGATCTGATGAACTTGAGAATAATTACCACTTTTTCCTTCCACTCTGTTAACTATGTGATTATATTGTCATAAGTTTTTACTGTGAAAAATATATTGTGCCTTCCAAGTAGAAACAATCTTCTTATCTTCAGCTGAATCAACAGAATTATGTTCTATCTTCAAGTCATAGATAATGATCTCAAACACTGGTCTATTTTCAGCCATAGTCTATTGTAACCCCTAGATGCCTTGACGCAAATCATGAGCGTTGTACTTTAATTCATAAAACTGTGAAAGTACAACTCTTCCTTTAGTCACAAATTCTTCTACCCAATCCTTCATGTGCCTCCCATAGATGATAAACTAACTGAACTGCTGTTGATCTGCTGTTGATCGGTTGGTGAACCCAGATTTGGAAGAAGCATTAAATTAGCCTGTGATATGCCATGGAAAAGGTTGGAAATGTACTGCTGCAACTGCCTAACTTCAGCCTTGAGGGTTGCTTTATCTTCTCTATCCTTCAACACCCTCTCCTTCAAATTATCCACTACAACCTTGAAGAGATTTGCATATGTATGCTGGGTACTCCTACCAAGGTTTGCTTTGACAACCTTGAAGTCATCAACCTCAATACCATCAACATCTTTATCTTCTGGAGTTGTTGCAATTTCTACGATCATTTCTCCACCGGCGTTCTTCTCAATGTGAACCTGCCTCTTCATTTTCCTGTTTGGTGTGTCTTGGTAGATGCTATTAAGCTCTGTCAAGTTCAACTGATATGAAGTCTTTCTCCTCTTTCTTCCTAGAATGTTTTCAAGCCAGGATGAGCCATATTCTCTTGGACACTCAGTTCTAACCTCATCAACTCGTGATGGACCAATATGTGTCTCAGAGTTACGAATCGGCGAATCTGGCTCTGAATCAATGTGAATGGGAGAAGAACTAGGTGAAGAAGGTGGAGAAACATGAACAGAAGGCAATGTTTCTACATGCGGTGCTGGTTCAGTGAGAACTTCTAATGCAACTGCTGGTTGTTCCTGCTGAACATGAACTAGAGACTCAACCTTTTTCGTTTTCAACCTAGCCATCTTTGTTCCTTCTGAAAGGATGCTCATAGCTTTAACCCTTTGTTTTGGTTTGGAAGTGGAAGGTTCTGATGGTTGAACTACTGGCAGCTCTACAATCAGAATGGGTTCTTTCTGCTTACTTTTCAAGAATATCAAACTATTTTTGACAACTCAGCTCGTTCTTCTGACAAAATATCAACCAACTGCTGAAGAGTAAACTTGTTGTAACTGCATTCTCGTACTTCAAACTCATTAGCAAAATTAGCCTAGAAATCTTCAACTACATGCAAATGCGTACAATTCTAACCAAGGTGTGATGCAAAAACACCACACCGATCATATGAAGACCTCTTGTTGAAAAATTTAAGACCATACTTGGACATTTCACTTCCAATCACTTTGGCATCCGCTCCAGATCTACATCTGTAAATTCCCATCCCAATTGGAAAATTGAAAGCCACCTTGTGCCTTCTGCACAAAAATGTATGAACTTCATAGGCTTGCCTCAGAAATTCCATGAATGCTACCTCATCCGTCAGATATCTTGGCAACATGGCTGGCTCTCCTGAGAAGCCATATTCTCTGATGTAGGAAAAAGTGGGAAACTGGATAAACCAAACAGCCCATTCTGCCATTGTCATTCTGGCATCCACTGAAAACCATATATGCAACTCATTATCCAGATCTTGCACTGCATGCATCAGGAATGCATCATTTACCTACCTATAATGTCGCTCAGCCTAAGAAAATTCTAACTACGGGAAATGGTGATAAACATGTTGAATGTCCAGAGTTCCAACAATATTCAAACCTCTAAATTGACCCTGAAAGGCCATCAAATATACAAGGTATGACATCATGTGGAAATCATGAGCCCTTTGAACATCAATTATTTACCGGTGGAGACTGTCACTGATGAGTGCTAACCAATCATAGAATTTTGTTCTATCAACAATCTGGGACATGATGTAAAACAGCCAAGGCTGGAATTTGTTAGCATCTACTTGACCCGTGATCTGGCTTAGCAGAGTAATCATTATTGCATGTTCCTCCTTGAACTCTCCATGTCCAATGTTCTTTGGCATAACATTTTGCTTCTCTTTTAACCACCTCTAATTAATCTTTTTCTGGTACTTTTCTTTATCATTTTTCCACACTCTCTTTTATTCTTCAATCGAAACAACCAAGTTTTCCCTCCAGATTAGTATTGAAAAATACTTCTCAATGTCGTTCAGCCTCGGGCTACAAAGCACACGTCCATCTCTTGATTGGATTTCTCTTGTGACCGAATTGTAATGCATCATGCAAGCAATTATGAATTCAATACTCTGCACTGTGATGGGAAAGGATGTTGTTGCAAGCAACTTGGAGTGATTCAGATTCCTGATAGTGTTGTTTCCTGCACCTACCAAAGGATGTAAATTAAACACTAGAAGAACTTTATGCAAGTTTGTCTTGAAAGTTCTGAGGTAATTGCGAACCAACGTCGTTTTAGGCTTGATCTCAACTGGAGTGTACTACATACTGAAAGATTTGAAAAATGACTGTGAACACGCCTATGTTGGAAAAATATTGGACAAAAGGCTGAAAATTACTTGTTGATTTCTTCTAAAAAGCAGAATGTGAGCAAAACAGATGGCACATGGGTTTTGTAGACAATTCTGTTTCAAAGCAACCCAGATTGTCAGATTTTGAAAAAGCGGAGGATTTCCCGAAAAAGCAACAAAAAGCAGATTCCTGGGAAAATAAAATTTTCCAATCTTCAAGAGGATGAAATTCTAGATGGACCCATCTCGATGAAAATTGAAAAAGCTTCGGTCCTGTTTCTGAAAAATGATCCCCTAGAAAAAAGGACCCTAAAAAAGCGTGCCTCCCTGCTTCCTCATCTTGAAACTATGAAGAACGCTAAAAAAGCACTTCATTTGAGCCTTCGAATCTTCGTTGGAAGAAAATAAAAATCTTCCTCTTGATGCAACTTGCAAAAGATAATGAAATAAAAGAGGCCATAAGCTTGTCTTTATAGAACTTTAGGGCATAAAAGCAACTTTCTTTGTGAAAGAATAAAGCCTCAATCTTATCCAAGAAGAAAGCATGTTTTAAAGCGCAAATCCAAGTAAATATCTTCGAATAGGAAGAATCCCTATTTTATAGTTGCATATGGCTTCACGTGTAAGATGATGAAAAATATCTTCTTTGATGATGTCATCAAACATGCGAGGTTGCAAAAGTGTTAGCCAATTTTTCCTTCATTTCGACACTTTTGCGCTCATTTTGACTCCAGTATGGCCTGTCACTGACTTCAACGATATGGCAAACTGACACCATTGACTGAAAAAGATGATTAATCATAGCACCTTGAAGATTTATCAACCATGATTCCATCCCCAGCCTCAAACTGACCATCTGACGACATCTGACTGCAAAACTGACCTGTGAAACCTGTCGCCGAACAAAGATCAGAAAATGACTACAAGGAAACACTGTCGAACATGAAAAATTTCTAAGGCATGAAATCTTGGGCACCCCTAGCCTCCAAGGGCCCCTGGATTTTAGTGCCTTAGCCATTTTTATGAAAATTTCAACTTTTTCAAAATTTTGATTTGCGTGCGCGCTTCAGTGACTGAAGACCCTTGTTTGGCTGTCGATTTCTACCTGCCGAAGTAAAATTGAGTCTAATGATCTAGAAAATCAACGACTGTTCGTCAGTTCTGCGTTGAAGGAACAGCGTTGAAAATTTGAAACTAATCTCTGGTAGATGAACTTCCTCTGGTGATGACTCCCAAGCTCGTGCTTAGCATTCTGAAAAAGCAGAATTGACCCAATAAAGAAAATTTGATCTTTTGCAGATTTTGTCTAGACCACGCTAATCGTGAAACGAAATCGACCAATCAGAATCAGGCACGACACTTGAATAGGAGATTCTATTTTTAGAAACTTTCTATTTTTAGGAAATTTTGCCAGCATCCATATCTCAAGAAACCAAAAAAACCTAATTTGACGTCTATTTTTAGAAACTTTCTAAAAATAGAAATTTCTATTTTTAAAAATTTTGACTTTTTGACTTTTTTGACGAAAATTTTTCTAGACTTTCTCAAAATGCCTTAATGAAGCCAAAATTTTTGATTGGACAACAATTGGCTTTGCTTGGGGACCATGTCGAATACTTACGGCAAAGGAGAACCGAGAATCTTTAGACTTTTCAAGCTTGGACCAGTGCTTTATCCATTGGGCAATAGAGTCAGGTAACTTTCCTAATCACCTAGAACAAGACTTTTCCCTACATCACCTAAGACCAAACTTCCTAAAATCACCTAAGAGTTGGAATTTCCCAGAACACAAAGAACACAATTGTCACATTACAAAAAGGGGAAAAACTTTACGACATAATGATTACATCACAGAAAGGGGAAACACATTACGAGAACAAAAAGTGTTCACAAACACTCTTTCTCCTGAGCGAGGATGAGAAGAACAAAGACTATCACATAAAATCGTCAACTGATTCAGATAAGTAAGAAACATCTCTCCTTAGCTGTGAAGATTGTCTTGACAGCACAGAACTTTTCTTTCTCTGCAACATCTCTTCAAAGAGCCATGGTTCAGGAGCATATTCACGTTTAGGCCACGAGAAGTTCATGAGGAACTGGTTGATACGCCAAAGATCAGGTGGAGCATCTTCTTCTAAAGCGAGCAACCTCTGCAACAAGTGAAGGTACAGAATCTCCTTCTGAAGATATGTAGGAATGTCTTGTGGCCAAAGTATGCTTGTGGGAATGGTAGTCACCACATATATGATTTGACTTTCATTTATATCTTGAACGTATGCAACCTTGAACTCGATCAGTGTATCATCTTCTGGAAAAGGTGTAAGCTGCTTATATACAACTCTCATTACTGATTCTTGGCTTATTGGATCCACAACTATCGTCACCCATTTTTCTATTGCTTCAAGAGTTTCTTCTTCATCATTGGTCATGTTTTCATCCACCCAACCCTTAGAGTCAGATTGATCATCCAGGTCTGGATGTTTGAGCTCTTGATCATTGTCGAAGTACACTTGATGGGTAACATCTTCACCTGACAGTTCACTTTGCCATTCAATATTTTGAGTCTCGTCATCCTCTATAGTGTAATCTTCTTCACTGCAGATACCCGGCATCATCTCATCTTCAGCATTCATGTATCTCTCTTCTTCTAGTAAGTAAGCGGAATCAAAGACAGATTCATCTGTGCTATGTGTTTCTTCTTCATCTTCTTGCTCGATCTCACATACGGCGTATCTCACAAAACATTTGTCAAGAATTTCTAACTTTTCAACATCATCTTCTTTAGTGACCAAAACTAAATATTCCATGAACTTTTCTTCTCCATCAACCTCTTCATATGTTGTATTTAGTATTGGTTGTATAGAATCAATGAAATCTCTTTCTTGTACATGTTCATAGATAGATTCAACATCGTCTTCTTCACTATTGCGTATGAAGGATTCTTGGGACAAAGGTGAAGACGGGCTATATTGTAAAGGAAAATCTGCAGTATTTTCTGTTGAAGGATCACTTTCCCAGTGATGTAGAAAACAATTGAGATCCAATGATGAATTTTCCATATGATCTCTAGTTTTGAAAAATTCTTCTAAGAAGAAATCATCTTCAAAATGAAGATCATGTTCTTTCTCCAATTGCAACGTTTCTTTGACCTCTTCTTTGGATGTATCTGACACCGGTTCTTCAAACCAACCTTCAAAAGATGAGAAAAACAAATCTGATTCATTATTTCTTTCTGCAGTATGTTTGGTTTCTTCAGGTTCTTCCTCAAAGAAAGTTTGCAAGTTGTACATTTCCTCAGGTTCTTCCTTTGATTTGCCAATCGCGTAGACAACCTCCTAATTCTCTTCAATTATTTCTGACAGCATAACATATGTACCAAGACCCGTTTCTTGATATAGCACTTGTGCTTGAGGATACTAAGATTTCACCACCGTGAACCGTGACTTGGTTTCTGGTTCCAATTTGAAACTGCCTTTCTTTAAAGGAATGGTCGTAGATGACCAATCCAACTGTATCTCCCCTTTGAGATCTTTGCAGAAGCTTCTACTTAGCAACATCCCATAACTGGTTGGAATGTTAGCTACCAAGATAGTCATCATTATTTTTTTCTCGGGACAAGCCGCCAACCGTACTTGAGCATCCTTCAATTGTCCAACCAACAGCACTGACTTATACTCAAGAGAGTAACACTTGTCATGTGTCTCGGTGCACGAGAGTCCTAATGCATTCATCACTCGCAAAGGCATGACGTTGTCTGAGGCTCTTGAATCAATGATACAATTGCTTAATTTATAGCCTCCTATATACAGTGAGATATAAAAAGGCTTGGGCTTCTCTTCTGCTAAAACGGAAGATTCAAGCAATGTAGGTTGCACGACAGTCTACTTCTTGACATACTTAACAATTCTATCCAACTGATCTAGATGGTCCTAAAGATATTCTAACTAAGAAATCCACACTTTTCTCTTCATCATGGAATCTGTTGTGACCTAATCACACATCGCCCCACTGCAAATGGGGACCCCCTTTTTTTGAGCTCTAATGCTTTGCATTAAGTTTTTGATGATGTCCTAGGTTTATTGCATGATGAGGTTAGTGGTTGTTTGAGTTCTCAGTCTAGTTTCTAATTCAAGAGTCATTTGCTTTCGTTCTGAGATCAATCCTGATGCATGTTTGAGATCCTGAAAATGACTATGTCTGGTATCCTGAAATCTTGAAATCTTGAAATCCTGAAGTCCTGAAAAATTGACTAAGTCTGAAATCTGGTGGATCCTCCAAATTCTAGATTTTGCATGTTAAATCCGATGGATTCGAGACCTATCTCAAACATCCTGAAAGGTATATTGAAAAACATCGAGACCTATCTTCCAACTTATACTTAAATATATTTTTCAATAGACCTTGCCCTGAGAGACCCTGAAAATGGCTAAGTACTCCAGAGGATCCAAAGTCCTTGACCAGTGCGCCAAGACATGAGCAGGGTGTAAAATCTTGATGAAATGCACCACTTCCAATCAGAGAACAAATGTGGATCCAATGCGACCCATCCAATGCGCCATTCTAGCAAAGGGTGTTGATTGATGTTTTAGCCAATTTAAAAGAAGATCCATAATCCTTAACCCATGTGGCTCAACCAATGCGCCGTTATAAAAGATGATAAGATCAAAGTTTTGAATGCATTCAATAGAGGATCTATAACCCTCAACCAGTGTGCCACATGCAATGCACCCTTATTAAGAAAGGATGATGAGTTTAGAAGGCATTTTATCTAAGCATCAAGATGTTTATCCAATGCGACCAAGGCAAAGGACTAGTTTGATGGAAGAATTGTAAGTTGTAAGATTAGGAATCAAGATACCCATCCAATGCACCTTGACTACTGTGCCCATTTCAAGAGAGGTTTAATTTCCTTAACCCAAATCAGCATCCAATGCGCCTATAGGAAGAAGAGACCAAACTTTCCAACCAATGCACCACTACTAGGGAGGAGTCTAACTCAAGTTTCAAGTGCATCTTTCAAGTGAGGAATGAAATGGTGAACTGATGCGCCAAATCAAGAGGGCTGATTTAATTGGCAAAGGATGAAATTTTCAACAAAGACTCAAACCATTCATCTAATGCACCCTTGATGAAGTGGAGAGATAGTTTCATAAGGTTGAGCATGAAATCCTCAACTCTTGGGCCACTTTTAGGAAGAGGATTTAAAAAAACTTAACCAATGTGCCAAGGTGGAAAGGTTTGTTTTGAGTTTCAATATGTAGATTCTATGAGGATCTAAGACAAAGATGAAAATTGTGATCTGCTGTGCCATTTCCATGTAAGGTTAAATTGAAGATTTATAAAGGTTTCCGGGGGAAGATGAAATGCTGATCCATTTCAAGAAGATCCTAGATGTTGATCTGCTGCTCCAATCTCAAGAGGAGATTAAAATCTTCATCTGCTGTGCCAATACATGAGGATTCAAAATATGGATGTAATGCACCAATACCAAGGGGAAATTGAAACATCCATCTACTGCGCCAATTTGTATGAATTCTTATTGAAGTCTCTGACAAGTTTAGAAGATCAAAATCTCTCAACAGCTGTGCCTATTTGGGAGGAAGCTAAGTTTAAGTTATAAGACACCTTTCAATGAAGATTTAAAACCTTCAACCAATGCGCTAGCTTGAGGAAGATAGATTGCAAAGTTTCTTGATATTCATTCAACCGGGATTCAAAATCTTCAAGTGATGCGCCAAGATAGGGAGCTTGTCTTGATTGATGAAGATGATTTTAAACAAGGATCAAAAACCTCATCTAGTGTGCCACTAGTGGAGGATGGTTTAACTCAAATTTTAAGACAATTTTCAAGCAGAGGATGAAATCTTTATCCAAAGCGCCACCTTGTTGTTAGGTTGAATTGAAGTTTTATGAAGGTTTTTTACCCAAAGATGAAAATCATGATCTAGTGAGCCTAGATCAAGGAGTCAGAAATAGTGATTTGAAAGTGGAATTTCAACCAGAAGATGCAATCTTCATCTAGTCTGCCACCTTAGTGAATGTTCAAGGGGAGATCAAAACCTCCATCTAGTGTGCCAATACCAAGAGGATTCAAAATTGCTATCTAGTGCACCCTGTCTAGTATGTGGTGTAATTCAAGCTACACGAAGAAATTTTAACCAAAGCATGAAATTGCTAACCAGTGCGCCACCTTGGATTGGGATTATATTTAGATTTTATGACTTTTTTTTTAGCAAGAATTCAATTCAACATCTAATGCGCCTAGGCTTAGAAGGGATAGTAATTGATTTATAATGATTATTTTGTGTTGTAAGATCAAGAGGATTGATATTGCTTCTCTGTTTGTTTTGTAGGAACAAGGAGCTTTGATGAAGCTAAGGAGTCATTGAAGAGGTAAAAGCTTGAACCACCTTTATGCTAGGTGTGAAGTCAACAAGTTGCCATGTTGAAGAAAACATCATAAGCTTCTCCAAGTGATCACTTCAAGTTCAACATGTCGACACTCTTCATCTTCATCAACATCAAGCATTCCAAAGGCATCTATAAAGTTTCAAGTTCCTCTGGTACATTCAAGCCTCCTTGAGAAGTCATCTACTCCACACATAAGGAAGGTGTTATCACCAATAGCTACACTCCAAAAGACCTTTCAAGTTGGAGCATTTCATCTTGTTAAGATCACATCAAGTTCAGGTATACTTCATCAGCTGCATCATGTCAAAGACACTTCATCCATTCAACTTCAAAGACTCTTCAATCTTCAAGTCCATGAGAGATCATCTATTCGGTATCATGAATCAAGCATCATCATCATCTACTCTATACTACACTCTTCAATAAGATGCATCCAAAGAACATCAACCTACCTACAAGAAGAAGAAAGAATCACGAAGTTAGTCAAAAGAAGCAACATCTATCATACATATCTAGTTTACAAGAAAGTGAACAAGGCAAGATCTACAAGATGCATTTCGAAATAGGCAAGTTCAAAGCAATCACATTGAAGACATCATCACAAGATGATATAATTTGGAAATATGATAAGGTGGCACCTACATGGAAGACACTCGTCATCAAGCCAATCACAGTCTGCCACATCATTTGACAAGCAAGAAGATAGAGAGGACGTCCATGTGGAAGATGCTTAAAAGATTCCATCTTATCTTATCTTCTTGGAAAGCGTGCCTCCATTGCCTCTCTCATGTACTAAAAATAGCAAGTTGTTGTAACTACCTACTGAGGTGGCATGATCTGAGCCCTTGGCTATCTGGATTGATCCTAGCCTTTCATTGTACTCTGGAGCTCTATATAAAGGCCTTGTTGCCTCATTTGTAAATTCATTAGATCAGATATTAGATATTAGTTTGTAGACAAGTAGGAGTAGAATAGAAGAGACTCTCAAAATTCTCTGAGAGGACTTGAAGTTGTTGTAAATATTTCTCAAGATTAATGCAAAAACATTAGAGTTCATTATTTGGTGTTAAGTGTTGTCTTGTGGAATCACATGGTTTCCAGTATTTTGATGAAGTGGAGAGATGTTTCAAGTATATTAGAAATAGATTAGCAGCTCTTTGATGTTATGTATGTTGTACTGAATATTTGATCAACTCCTAGCTCGTGCTTTTAACATTCATCACCGGTGAAGTGTTGTGTAAAGCTAGTCTGAGCTTCATCATTTGCTTAAGTTCGATTGTGGATGCTTGTTTGAGCTGCACCATCCGATGGGTGCTTATATAAGCCTTGATGATTTGAAAACCATTTGTTTACCTTAGGAGATTGCACCGACTCCATGTAGTTGTAGGCATCCTTGGCGAAGTGGAGTTAGGTTAATTCAGGAGTTTGTCTATTTATGCATCATCATTACCTCATTGACCTTAGATTAGTCTCTAAACCTTACCTTTTTCCTTTTTTTTTTTATCGTTGATACATCATGTATACTCCATCCACACTGAAAAGAGAAATAAGCTAAGTGAATGAAGAAGTCTAACGTAAGTCCCTTTGTGATTATCAGCAAGATCACATGTAATCACTGAGTTCATCCACTATGAATTATAAGAAAAGGAACCTTGGAGTTGTCTCAATTGATCACTTTGTTTAGCATTCGAGAGACTTTGGATACTCAATATTTTACTCTATTGTTGACTTGTCGAAAAATAATCATCAACATTTTTGGCTTTAGAAGGAGGGCCTAAACATGGATATTCTTCATTTCAAGTAGAGCACCTAGATACTCCAAAGTGGTGGATTGAAGCTTGACGTAGACTTTCAAAGAAGATTCAAGATTTCAAGATCCCTTATAGTTCAAAAAAAAAAGTAGAAAATTTCAAAAAATACAAAAAAAAATAGAAAGTTGAAAAAAAAAGCAAAAAATCAAAACATAAAAAAATCAAAAGATGGCTTTCTCAACCAGGGATTCGAGATTGGATATGTGGCAAGTTGTTTGGTATGATCCTGCAAATTCGACTCCAGTTGTTCTCCAACTATGGTGGTCATTGAATGAGCGTCTTGGTGGCAAGAGTTTGAAAGACTTCAAGTGCAAGTATGGATGTCGTATTCACAATACAAATGATCATAGAGAAGCAGATTGTATAACATTCTTATCGAGGATGGATTTAGCAGTGCAGAAGAAAATTTCATTCTTACAAGTACATGAGCCAGTGGTATTTTCAAAGATAGATCCTAATACTCCTGTCGATGGTGAAGCATTCAAGAAGCTTAAAGATAAAATCAAGAAGGAATTAAAGAGTCCTAAGGATTTAGGTATTGATGATATATTGCTTCCTAGAAATTGGTGTAGGGTGCATGATATAGATCATTTGGAATACACTTGTGAGAAATGCTTTGAAGCAATTCATCAAGCCATGCAGGGAGTAGAAGCTGGTGTATCTGTTGAGGAAGAAGTCCTTATTACAAAGAATCTTGATAAGCAATGTACCAGTGAAAAAGAATATGAATATGAGTTTATCAATCCTGAAGAGATAGAAGCATTCAGACAAAGGTTATCCAAGGCTTTAGAGGTTTGTCAACAAGGTTTAACAGATGTTAGAGCACTTGAAGTGGCAATTGAGGAAGAAAGAAGCTTGAGCTTGTGGCAAGAACTTGAATTTGATGAAGACAAGTTTCTTGAGGAATATGCATCTACGTTACATCAAAAGATCCTTGAGAATGAGCTACAGGAAGTACAAAAGACATTGTTAGGAGATCATGAATTAGAAGCTTTGCAAAGGAATTTAGAAGATATTATTCAAGAGTATGTTGATGAAGGGCCTATGAATAGACAAGAGCAATTCAGCTCGATGCTCGACGCTTCTATCATTATATAAGAAGATATCAAGCTGAAGAAGAGAATGTCAATTGAAGAACATGCTGCTTTTATGGATGCTAAAATCAAGAAGTTGTTGACACCATTGCTAGAAATCACAAAAGAGTTGGATGATGAAATCAAGCAATATGAAGAAGACGAGAAGCTCATCAACCATCAATGGTGACCTCCGAACGGATGCTTAGAGTATGATCAAATGCTTGGTAGGCCATGTCTCACTGATAACAGCAAGCATCAGGTTGTATTTTTCCCTTCTATTGATTGGAAGAATATTGAAGTTGAACATCATGAACTTCTAATTGATAGTATTGATAGTATTGATATTGATTATCTTGAACATGTTGAATATATTGAATATGAATTTGATTATGGGGAATTGGGTAGAACAACTTGCATTTGGATAAATCATGGTCCCGATGAAAATCCTAAATTGATCATAATACCTCTGGAAATTTTTCCTACATTTGAGGACTATCGCCTGAAAATTTTTCTCTGAGTTTAAAGATGAATTTGCCCGGTTGAGAACTGTCACTGCTGCATTGCTACTTTTGTACATACTGAATAATCATGTTAGGGCATGTGTATACTCAGTCTCCTAGGTTGGATCTCTCTGATGTTTGTACATAGCTAGGTTAGAGTAAGATTTTCTTTCATATTGCGTCTTAGAGTAGATTTGCTCCCTTGAGGTCATTTGACTCAAGTGTTGGTTTAGTTTTTCTTTTGTATCGCTTGTTTGTTGTTTTCTTTTCCTTAGCTTAGTTGTTGGTTTATTTTGCTTTCATATATTAGTTGTTTGCTTTCTGTGGGTGTTAGTTGTTTTTAGTTCATGTTGTGTCGGGTTTCCTATTGGTAAGAAGGTGGTGATATCCTAAACACGTACTCTAGTTTTAATTCATGATAGTATGTTGGTTCATTTCTTAGACACCCATTCAAGAAAGTCTTAGAATCTGAAGACGTTTTTCTTTCTATTTTTCATCTTGTTAGACTTTGGACTTGACTCGAAAGTTAACCATATATTGTGTCTTGACACTGCTATCTTCTAGTCATAATATTCTAAAATGCCAAATCTAATTTTATAAATTCTTATGTGTTCCTTTGAGAAATTTGGGTCATGATTGATGGATTTCCCATGGATTCAATCGCTAGTGTCAGATAGCATGACTGCTTGCTCTTGGGAGATGAGTCAGTTGTTTGGTATTGACTGAAGTATTTTGAGGTATTATACTTTACACATCATAATGATGCCGAAGTTCCTAGGAAAGTCTTTGTGAGTCTGGATCAAGTGAAATCTCAAGGTAATTCATGTTTCCACTTCTGTTCCATAATAAGCATTTTGCATAATTCCATCTCATTCATTCCGCTTACCACACCTCATATACACAATAAAAGCCTCCATCCATTTCATTTGAAAGCAATAAAGTTTCCATCCACTTTTCTACTTCCATCGAATAATGAATTTGAGTCTGATGTCTGAATCATTTATACGGTCATGTTCTCCATTGCATACTCCAGAAGGATAAGTTGAAGTCCTTATGAATCATTTGGAGTATTTCCATGTCAATATCCTTTCCAAATGACCTTCGCCATTGCATATAATTCAAGGTCAAGATGTTGGTGTTCCCATCTGCTCCATCTAAATCCTCCTTTATCCACCCATTATATATGTTCACTTCACCTTCATTACTATGCAAAGTCTTGAAGCATGTAACTATCCATACCTTTTGTCATCCATCCTTCTTCCGCTTTTCCTAAATCACATGGCTATATTTCCTCATCCATTCACCCATTTCCTAATCATGATCAATGAATGTGAGTGTCGTCTGAACTAGAAGCTTGCAGTTCCTTTCACTCATTTCGTAGTTCCATAAAATAAATATTCGGATGCTTTTACCCATCAAATAAGAAAATTCCTGAAAATCTTAAGATCTCTATATGTCATGTCCCAATATTAAGATATTGTTTAAATTAAAGATTTAAACATTATAAAGATAATTGCAATATTAAATTAACTAATATAATTATTGACAAGAATATATTATATTCATAAAAGACAAATATAAATAATAATAATATTATTATTTTTAATATTATAGTTAAATATATATAAATAAATATAAGATAAAGTCTTATAATGAGCGATCCCCAATAAAAGTTGAAGACAACTATAATAAACAATATTTAATGACAAGATAAAGGAATCAATTAAAGATTTCGAAAGACAATGAAAATGTGTTTAGGAAGGTAGCGTCAATATGGCATAAGACAAAATCATTATGTAAACTCATAAGGCAAATCCATACAATCCCATAAGGAAAATATCAAGACAAGATTATATATTATCACCACGACTTCATTCAGCAATGTAAGAAGACAATAAGTATAATGTAGTGATTATAAATAAAACCGATCCTACCTATGTAATCATTGTGCATTAGAAATAATATAGCTTTGTTTAATAGAATATAACTAATCTTATTTAAGATAATGAAAGAGAGGCAGCGGTAAT
Source organism: Cunninghamia lanceolata (assembly GCA_027924645.1). NCBI lineage: Eukaryota > Viridiplantae > Streptophyta > Pinopsida > Cupressales > Cupressaceae > Cunninghamia > Cunninghamia lanceolata. Next base: position 794,055 of record BSBN01001760.1, read on the forward strand.
ATGAATGGTCATCACTCTTGCAAGGGGTATCTAGAAGATACAAAATAGAAAGAGAAGCATTCGATTAAGAGGAGGGAGTGATCAATAACAACATCAGTGGTCAAACCATTGAAAGATAATCCTTCGACCCATCTAGGAATCAGATCATTCAGAAATATCTCATCCTCAGCATAAAATACAGATTGATAGAAGAGTCTAATCATCATAAAGAATGGGCACATCCTCAGAATTGGTTCAGATCAGCACTCAAGCGATTGGCATATATCAATCTTGGAAGTCAACAATGCATCGAATCATTTTCTATTTCAAGCATCTAAGAAGAAAGACATATGTGAATAATAAGTACGGACATAGCAGCAATCAAAAATTTTGAGTTCTTCAAGGCATCAATCCAAACATCAAATATTATTATTAATTCATATAAGAGCATCTTTCAAGACTGCAACCCATCTTTTCTTAGCATGTAAGCATCTTTATAATATTTTATTCCTCTTTACCTGATGGGCGGTCGTACCAACACAGGTATGAAGAAAATAGTATTCCTGTTTCATTCTTAATAGCAATTATTATGTAGGCAGTCATATGCAATTGATCATGATAATGTATTTGCATCATTTATGATAACTCTTAGTTATGAACAGTCATATGATGGCTCTCATAAATGTATCAATTATGATTTATGGGCAGCAATCATATGCTTGTTCTCATCATAATAACTCTGACTTATGTACAGCCATTCTTAGTAATACATTCCATTATCCATGATGATATAATCATCATGAATAATGAAATGTAAACAGTCATATAGAATGATCATTTAAAATATATCTATGATGCAATAATTCAAGTGATTTATCTTGTAAACAATTATGTATAATGATATGTGATTTGCTAACCTCATATGAGAGATAGGGAAGAAAGGTACCAAGAGGCCACATGGGTAATATCAAGGCCTTGGTCACATGAGGTATAAGGTACCCATGATGCAAAGAATGCTTATCACATAGAGGCCTTGTCGCATGAGGTATAAGGTACCCATAGTGCAAGGATAGTGATGTAATGGCCTTGGTTACTTGATGTAAGGCATCATAAGAGTACCAAGGAGTCTCATAGAGGCATTGACTCTAAGGTATTAAGGATACCATATTGAGTCTAAGGATAGAGACATTAGAGCCCCATAGTGGATAACGGTAACTCTCCTCTAATCTCCCATAGGTTGTTAACAAATGACATATGAATAGATAGATAGATTGCAATGTATATTGATGTAAATCATAGATCATGTGAAATGTCATGATAGAGAATATGCAAGGCATATTGATGATGATCATGAAAGTAACATGTGAAATGTTAATGATATGCAAGGCATATGAATAGTGATCATAAGAGTAACATGTGAAATATAAATGATAGATAATGTGCATTGAAGCAATCATAAGATTAGCAATAGTGATATGCATTGAAAGTATTTATATATAGATACATGATAATTCTATGCATTGAAAGTAATCATAGATTGATGATAGTAATGTATTGATAGTAATCTATGATGAACTAAGTTATGAATTGGCATTTGATCATATAAATGATAGGAAATGAAAAAATGTACTAATGTTCTCTTTTTGCAAGTTGAAATTTGTGAACAAGGTAAAGGGGTTTTGATTTGTGACAAGGGGACATTACACTATATACCTTAGCACAAATGCCAAAAATCAAAGCAGGCTCAAAAGATCATTTCATTCCTCTAAGAAGAGCCAAGTGAAAATTTGAGTACTTAAGTTCAAAAAGCCAAATCCAAAAAGGCTTCTGCATCCAGTAAGTCCATTTCCATCCATTCCATTCCATTCTCGTTTCATCTGAAATATCAAATTCATTCATCCCACGAAATGAAATTAAAAAGAAATTCTAAGTTCATGGAGGTCATTACTAGTTATCATCCATTCTTGTTCCCATCATTCATTTCCCTTCCACTTGCAACCTTCGAGGTTTAGGTTGATATAAACAAACGTTGATTATGGTTTCATCGTGTCCTTTCGGTTATGTATATCATCCATTTTCGCTACCTTTCCCATCATCCAATATATCACATCATTCATTTGGTTTATGACTAAATACAGTTTCACTTATCTATTTTGTATAATCCACATCATAGTCCACTGTTTTCATTCACCTTATCATTTCATCGTTTCCTACCAACATCAGGGTGTACACTGACTTGACATGGTTTTGTATGGACCACTGTGTTATCTGCAGAATCAAACTCAGGAGTTCTTTCCATTTGTTACTACGGTGAAAACCTGGCAAACAGGCGTTGTAGGTAATGATTTTGTCTATAAAAAAATAAAAATAGTAAAGAGAAATTTTTCGTCCACTAGTGAAAACCACCATTGGTGGTGCCTTTGATAAGTACCATGATGAAAACCTAGCAAACAGGTGTCATGGTAGAGACACTCTGTCTCGTTTCACTCCTTTCCATTTCATTTCATTTCTGATCATTTTCATATCACCCTGTCCTATCATTACTCCGTTCAATATCATTGCATACCATCATATGTATATATGTCTGTTCATCTGCTTTTCATGAATTTACCTAGCTTGAGACAGGTGAGTTTAGATGATCCTAGCTACAAAGGGATGGAAATGAATGCAAGTGTCCGCACTTGAAACCTCAAATATGGATAGTTGCGCTGGCAATTGGTTTTGATTCTTTGATCAGGAAGTCGTGTTTATTTGATCAAGTGTGTGGGTGTGCATGGAAATGTTGAAACTTGATTTTTGTTTATCCTTGGAACATTTAAGAAGTTGTTTTAATTGAAATCTATCTTTAATCACACATCAGAAGATGTAGTGTCTTGATCCAATCTATGCTTCTTTTCCTTTTTGAGTTTGTCATCTCACTAGCTGATAGGTAGAAGAGGAGTGTTTGAAGTTTTTGAGTCTGGATTGAGTATTTGTCTTTGAAATGTTCAGGAACATTTATTTACGTTGACTCTAGATGTTGTGACCTAATCACACATTTCCCATTGCAAATGGGGACCCCCCCTTTTTTTAGCTCTAATGCTTTGCATTAAGTTTTTGATGATGTCATATGTTTATTACATGATGAGGTTAGTGGTTGTTTGAGTTCTCAGTATAGTTTCTAATTCAAGAGTCATTTTCTTTCGTTCTGAGATCAATCCTGATGCATGTTTGAGATCCTGAAAATGACTATGTCTAGTATCCTGAAATCATGAAATCCTAAAAAATTGACTAAGTCTGAAATCTGGTGGATCCTCCAAATTCTACATTTTACATGTTAAATCCGGTGGATTCGAGACCTATCTTAAACATCCTGAAAGGTATATTGAAAAACATCGAGACCAATCTTCCAACTTATAATTAAATATATTTTTCAATAGACCTTGCCCTGAGAGACCCTGAAAATGGCTAAGTACTCCAGAGGATCCAAAATCCTTGACCAGTGCGCCAAGACATGAGCAAGGCGTAAAATCTTGATGAAATGTGCCACTTCCAATCAGAGAACAAAATGTGGATCCAATGCGACCCATCCAATATGCAATTCTAGCAAAGGGTGTAGATTGATGTTTTAGCCGATTTAAAAGAAGATCCATAATCCTTAACCCATGTGACTCAACCAATGCACCCTTATAAAAGATGATAAGATCAAAGTTTTGAATGCATTCAATAGAGGATATATAACCCTCAACTAGTGTGCCACATGCAATGCGCCCTTATTAAGAAAGGATGATGAGTTTAGAAGGCATTTTATCTAAGCATCAAGATGCTTATCTAATGCGACCAAGGCAAAGGACTAGTTTGATGGAAGAATTTTAAGTTGTAAGATCAGGAATCAAGATACCCATCCAATGTGCCTTGACTACTGCGCCCATTTCAAGAGAGGTTTAAGTTCCTTAACCCAAATCAGCATCCAATGCGCCTATAGGAAGAAGAGACCAAACTTGCCAACCAATGCGCCACTACTAGGGAGGAGTCTAACTCAAGTTTCAAGTGCATCTTTCAAGCGAGGAATGAAATGGTGAACTGATGCGCCAAATCAAGAGGGCTGATTTGATTGGCAAAGGATGAAATTTTCAACCAAGACTCAAAACATTCATCTAATGCGCCCTTGATGAAGTGGAGAGATAGTTTCATAAGGTTGAGCATGAAATCCTCAACTGCTGCGACACTTTTAGGAAGAGGATTTAAAAAACCTTAACCAATGTGCCAAGGTGGAAAGGTTTGTTTTGAGTTTCAATATGCAGATTCTATGAGGATCTAAGATAAAGATGAAAACTATGATCTGTTGTGCCATTTCCATGTAAGGTTAAATTAAAGATTTATAAAGGTTTCCGGAGGAAGATGAAATGCTGATCCATTTCAAGAAGATCCTAGATGTTGATCTGCTGCTCCAATCTCAAGAGGAGATTAAAATCTTCATCTGCTGCTCCAATACATGAGGATTCAAAATCTGGATGTAATGCGCCAATACCAAGGGGAAATTGAAACATCCATCTGTTGCGCCAATTTGGATAAATTCTTATTGAAGTCTTTGACAAGTTTAGAAGATCCAAATCTCTCAACTGTTGCGCCTATTTGGGAGGAAGCTAAGTTTAAGTTATAAGACACCTTTCAATGAAGATTTAAAACCTTCAACTAATGCGCTAGCTTGAGGAAGATAGATTGCAAAGTTTCTTGATATTCATTCAACTGGGATTCAAAATCTTCAAGTGACGCGCCAAGATAGGGAACTTGTCTTGATTGATGAAGATGATTTTAAACAAGGATCAAAAACCTCATCTAGTGCGCCACTAGTGGAGGGTGGTTTAACTCAAATTTTAAGGCAATTTTCAAGCAGAGGATGAAATCTTTATCCAAAGCGCCACCTTGTTGTTAGGTTGAATTGAAGTTTTATGAAGGTTTTTTAACCAAAGATGAAAATCATGATCTAGTGCGCCTAGATCAAGGAGTGGGAAATAGTGATTTGAAAGTGGAATTTCAACCAGAAGATGCAATCTCCATCTAGTCCACCACATTAGTGAATGTTCAAGGGGAGATCAAAACCTCCATCTAGTGTGCCAATACCAAGAGGATTCAAAATTGCTATCTAGTGTGCCCTGTCTAGTATGTGGTGTAATTCAAGCTACATGAAGAAATTTTAACCAAAGCATGAAATTGCTAACCAGTCTGCCACCTTGGATTGGGATTATATTTAGATTTTATGACTTTTTTTAGCAAGAATTCAATTTGGCATCTAATGTGCCTAGGCTTAGAAGGGTTAGAAATTGATTTATAATGATTATTTTGTGTTGTAAGATCAAGAGGATTGATATTGCTTCTCTGTTCTTTTTGTAGGAACAAGGAGCTTTGATGAAGCTAAGGAGTCATTGAAGAGGTAAAAGCTTGAACCACCTTTATGCTAGGAGTGAAGTCAACAAGTTTTCATGTTGAAGAAAACATCATAAGCTTCTCCAAGTGATCAGTTCAAGTTCAACATGCCGATACTCTTCATCTTCATCAACATCAAGCGTTCCAAAGGCATCTATAAAGTTTCAAGTTCCTCCAGTACATTCAAGCCTCCTTGAGAAGTCATCTACTCCACACATAAGGAAGGTGTTATCATCAATAGCTACACCCCAAAAGACCTTTCAAGTTGGAGCATTTCATCATGTTAAGATCACATCAAGTTCAAGTATACTTCATCAGCTGCATCATGTCAAAGACACTTCATCCATTCAACTTCAAAGACTCTTCAATCTTCAAGTCCATGAGAGATCATCTACTCTGTATCATGAATCAAGCATCATCATCATCTACTCTATACTACACTCTTCAAGAAGATGCATCCAAAGAACATCAACCTACCTACAAGAAGAAGAAAGAATCACGAAGTTAGTCAAAAGAAGCACATTCTATCATACATATCCAGTTTACAAGAAAATGAACAAGGCTAGATCTACAAGATGCATTCCCAAACAGACAATTTCAAAGCAATCACATCGAAGACATCATCACAAGATGATATAATTTGGGAATATGCTAAGGTGGCACCTACATGGCAGACACTCGTCATCAAGCCAATCACAATCTGCCACATCATTTGACAAACAAGAAGATAGAGAGGACGTCCATGTGGAGGATGCTTTAAAGATTCCATCTTATCTTCTTGGAAAGCATGCCTTCATTGCCTCTCATGTACTAAAAATAGCAAGTTGTTGTAACTACCTACTAAGGTGGCATGATCTGAGCCCTTGGCTATCTGGATTGATCCTAGCCTTTCATTGTACTCTGGAGCTCTATATAAAGGCCTTGTTGCCTCATTTGTAAAGTCATTAGATCAGATATTAGATATTAGTTTGTAGACAAGTAGTAGTAGAATAGAAGAGACTCTCAAAATTCTCTGAGAGGACTTGAACTTGTTGTAAATATTTCAAGTAGATTAGAAATAGATTAGCAACTCTTTGATGTTATGTATGTTGTACTGAATATTTGATAAACTCCTAGCTCATGCTTTTAACATTCATCACTGGTGAAGTGTTGTGTAAAGCTAGTCTGAGCTTCATCATTTGCTTAAGTTCGATTGTGGATGCTTGTTTGAGTTGCGCCATCCGATGGGTGCTTATATAAGCCTTCATGATTTGAAAACCATTCGTTTACCTTAGGAGATTGCACCGACTCCATGTAGTTGTAGGCATCCTTGGCAAAGTGGAGTTAGGTTAATTCAGGAGTTTGTCTATTTATACATCATCATTACCTCATTGACCTTAGATTAGTCTCTAAACCTTACCTTTTTCCTTTTTTTTATCGTTGATACATCATGTATACTCCATCCACACTAAAAAGAGAAATAAGCTAAGTGAATGAAGAAGAAGTCTAACATAAGTCCCTTTGTGATTATCAGCAAGATCACATGTAATCACTGAGTTCACCATTATGAATTCTAAGAAAAGGAACCTTGGAGTTGTCTCGATTGATCACTTTGTTTAGCATTCGAGAGACTTTATTCAAGAGAGAGTTGGATACTCAGTATTTTACGCTATTGTTGACTTGTCAAAAAATAATCATCAACAGAATCAACTATATCAAATTTTGCTGAAGATGGATCTTGAGCAATTTTGACTTTGTCATGTGGTGGCTTAACATTGGAAGTGGAAGCCACTTCCTTCCCCCTTTCTTTTGATCTCAGTTTATCCTCTTCTTCTTTCTGTGCCTTGAAATGTTGAGCATGTGTAAACATAGGTGTAGAAAGATTTTTATGATTCACCGCAAGATAATATTGACGAAGATCCTCTTGTTATTCCTTTATTAAAACGGGTTTATTCAGAAGTATCCCATAGTAGAGTCGTCATCGAAGTTGTCCATCTGTGGTAAGACAACATTCGCACTTGGGGAAGGGACTATGTTGGAAAGGGGCACAGTATCAGCATATCCCATGATCTGATTCATTCTTAGTTTTTCAGGACATGTGGCTTTGGTATGTGCATCGGTTTCATGAAAGGAACAAAACACTGCATTTTGAGCAGCATCAACTGCTTGTCTTGGTGGAGGTGCTGGCAACCTGGGCTTGTAGTTATTGAAAGGCTGAAAATTTTTCCTCTTAGGTTGGTATGGTTGCTGCGGTTGGTATTGTTGTTGTGACTGATACGGCTGTTGTGCAGGTTGCCCTTGAGCAGGCAACTTTCTCTTCATAATAGTCACTTCATTTGCTACCTTCTGTAGCAGTGGATCAATAGACTCTATACAAGAGGCCTGATTGAATCTGTCTTCATCTTACCAGATGTAATCATGTCATCCTCTAACTTGATGGCATTTTCTTGTACATTGGATAATTTTGTTTCATTAGCCGATCTCAAAAAGAAGGCTATCTCAAAAGGAAGAGCGTTAATGAAACTGCTCAACAGAATTTGTGGAGATGGATTGAGAGTATGAAAAAGTCGTGTAACCAAGTGATTAAACCTTGCTACGAACTCCCTCATTGGTTCATTGTTTTCCATTTTTGAATTTGAAAGTTCGGCAAACAATCTATGTCCATCTTCGGCAGGTTTGAATCTTGCCAAGAATTTCTCGCTCATAGTTGCCCAATTTGTAATGATGCTTCGCTCCAGATGATTGAACCAATCAGCAGCATTTCCTATGAGAGTCTCAACGAAGAGACGCACAGCAACATCTTCATGTGATACATGCAAAAGGGCGCAATTTGTTGTGAATGCAGAGATATGTTCATCAAGATGTTGAGTTCCATCGTTGTGGAACCGGGGAAAGTGCTTCCTTGACCCCTTTGGTAACTCATGATGTGCTTGGAGGGCCAAAGGTCCAATGTTATCACCCCAAGGCAATGGGGGTGGTCACCTCTAATTCTGATCATTGTGATTGTTATTATTTGCATCACTCTAGGCTGGATTTCCTCTTGAGGTTCTTCCTGCTTGACTTCAAGAACTAACTGGACTTTAGGAACTATGTTGGATGCCTCTCCAACTTCAGTAGGAACAAGATCTTGAAAGAAAGGATCCATAGCACCACCTTTTCCCATTCTTGAATAAACCCTATGAGCCAGGATTATCTATTGCCACGTAGGAGATGGTAATACAGGTCTTCCAGCCGCAAGATCTACTTGTGTTCTTCGTCAACAATAGTAGCCGCGTTTCTCTACTGATCAAGACTTTCCTTTTGCGCAAATATGAAACTCCTTAGGCTACTAATGATGTCCATTTGCTCTCCTTCCACTCGTACAATATTTGGTTGAATAATAGGTGGTGTAAGATTTGGTTGTTGAAATGGAGCAATAGGATGCCATAGAGTCATTCCCGTGTCATAAGCCTAAATTTGCTTGAAGTTTTATGCCTCGTGCCACATGGTGGGCGCCAGGAAATTGTTGGCGTTTCAATTCGCACCTCTGGAATGCGAGTTGGAAATGGATAGCTATGCACAGATAAACTACTCTCCTATTGTGAGGGGGAGTTCCCTTTTCGCTGATGTTCGCTGAAAAGATAAATAAATTAAATTCGCCTATCTTCTTTTTGATTCTCAGCTGCGAGCACAAGGTTATAAAACTCTTTTCGCTGCAGTAGAGGTTTTTACTTTTTAAAACTTCTAACTATAGCTAGGCCTAAACTAATGACGCTTTTGATTATCTGAGTAAACACAGAGCACATAGATCAGAAGTGGACGAGGAATGATTTGTTTTTAACACAAAAACTTGAATAAGCTTCTCTCAGATTTACATCACAAGATGCATTGTACTTTAATGATGAAAGCTGAAAAAAAATTTAAACAAGCCACACATCTGACGACAAAACTTGATGATTAGTGAGATAGAATATCAGAGCAAAGGTAGGCATGAGACTTCTATTCCAATATCATAAAGTTGATACAACTTCAGGATAGCAATATTGTAGCAAAAGACAAGCATACAGTATGCGATCAAACACTAGAAAAAAATTACACAAAGTGAACAAACACTTGGAATAACAAGTTATGCATTCTAGAATAGGCACAACAAATTTTCTATCACAAACGCAGCTCCATTACAATGGGCAAGGCTGCCTTTATTTATACTAAATCAAAGGAGTAGGGAACCCTAAAATCTCCTTGATTAAACCCTAACTAACTTGCCAACTCGCAAGCTTTATTTTTATTCTAAGACAAATATTACAACTAACAAACACTTTAAAGCAATCTGCTTTAAAGCAAAGAAAATTCCAACTATTACGATTTGATTTCTTTCTAAATAAAGAATGGATGAGCTTAGGATGAAAGCAAATGCTTTAAAACAAAAAGCATTTGAGTTAAAGCTGCTTTCTTTTGAATCACATCCTCATCAACATTCTTGCTTTTTGATGATGTCATGAATTGATGTTCTGGGAAATAATATCTTCTAAAAAGTGAGTGACCACATCTTTGCTAGGAACACTGATACTCTCTAGAATGATACTCTAGTTTTCTAACATTTCTTCACCATTGGCAACCATATGAAGGAATTCATGAACTTCACCCACAGCTTTGTCAAACTTCACTATCATTGCGGCAAAACGATCCATCTTGCTGGTACTAACATCACCATTAAAATTGTTGTGGATGAGAGTCTGGAATTCTGCTTGCACTTCCCTGAGATCATACAGGGTACCATCTTTTTCATAATAACATGAGATTTGAGAGACAAAAGATCTAATGAACTTGAGAACATTTACCACTTTTTCCTTCAACTCTGTTAACTATGTGATTATACTGTCATAAGATTTTACTATGAAAAGATATTGCGCTTTCCAAGTAGAAACAATCTTCTTATCTTCAGCTAAATCAACAGAATTATGTGCTATCTTCAAGTCGAAGATAATGATCTCAAACACCGGTCTATTTTCAGCCATAATCTGTTGTAACCCCTGGATGCCTTGACGCAAATCATGAGCGTTGTACTTTAATTCATAAAACTATGAAAGTACAACTCTTCCTTTAGTCACAAATTCTTCTGCCCAATCCTTCATGTGCCTCCCATAGATGACCAACTGACTGAACTGCTGTTGATCGGCTAGTGATCACAGATTCAGAGGAAGCATTAAATTAGCCTGTGATATGCCATGGAAAAGGTTGGAAATGTATTGCCGCAACTGCCTAACTTCAGCCTTGAGGGCTACTTTATCTTCTCCATCCTTCAACACCCTCTCCTTTAAATTATCCGTTGCAACCTCGAAGAGATTTACATCTGTATGCTGGGTACTCCTACCAAGGTTTGCTTTGACAACCTTGAAGTCATCAACCTCAATATCATAATCTTTATCTTCTGGAGGTGTTGCAGTTTCTAGGATCATTTCTCCATCGGCGTTCTTCTCAATGTGAACTTGCCTATTCATTTTCCTGTCTGGTGTGTCTTGGTAGATGCTATTAAGCTCTGTCAAGTTCAACTGATATAAAGTTTTTCTCCTCTTTCTTTCCAAAATGTTTTCAAGCCAGGGTGAGCCATCTTCTCTTGGAAACTTGGTTCTAACCTCATCAACTTGTGATGGACCAATATGTGTCTCAGAGTTATGAATCGGTGAATCTAGCTCTGAATCAATGTGAATGGGAGAAGAACTAGGTGAAGAAGGTGGAGAAACATGAATAAAAAGGCAATGTTTGTACATGCGGTGCTAGTTCAGTGAGAACTTCTGATGCAACTGTTGGTTGTTCTTGCTGAACATGAACTGGAGACTCAACCTTTTCCCTTTTCAACTTAGCCATCTTTGTTCCTTCTGGAAGGATGCTCATAGCTTTAACCCTTTATTTTGGTTTGGAAGTGGAAGGTTCTAATGGCTGAACTACTTGCGGCTCTGCAACCAAAATGGGTTCTTTCCGCTTACTTTTCAAGAATATCAAACTATTTTTGACAACTCAGCTCGTTCTTTCCTCGATCGAGGTGCTCTCTTTAGTTGACCAATTGATTGATGGCAATGGTTGTTGCTCAACTTGATCTCTGAAATATGTGGGAAGTAAAACTCCACCATCATCTGATAAGCCCTCTACATCTTCTGACAAAATATCAGCCAACTGCCAAAGAGTAAACCTGTTGTAACTGCATTCTTGCACTTTAAACTCATTAGCACAATTAGCCCAGAAATCTTCAACTGCATGCGTATGCATACAATTCTGACCAAGGTGTGATGCAAAAACACCACGCGGATAATATGAAGACCTCCTATTGAAAAATTTAAGACCATACTTGGACATTTCACTTCCAATCACTTTGGCATCTGCTCTAGATCTACATCTATAAATTCCCATCCCAATTGGAAAATTGAAAGCCACCTTGCACCTGCTGCGCAGAAATGTATGAACTTCATAGGCTTGCCTCAAAAATTCCATGAATGCTACCTCATCCGTCAGATATCTTGGCAACATGGCTGGCTCTCCTGAGAAGCCATATACTCTGATGTAGGAAAAAGTGGGAAACTGGATAAACCAATCAGTCCATTCTACCATTGCCATTCTGGTATCCACTGAAAACCATATATGCAACTCATTATCTATATCTTGCACTGCATGCATCAGGAATGCATCATTTACCCGCCTATAATGTCGCTCAGCCTGAGAAAATTCTAACTGCAGGAAATGGTGATAAACATGCTGAATGTCCAGAGTTCCAACAATATTCAAACCTCTAAATTGACCTTGAAAGGCCATCAGATATACAAGGTATGACATCATGTGGAAACCATGAGCCCTTTAAAAATTAATTATTTGCTGGTGGAGACTATCACTGATGAGTGCCGACCAATCATAGAATTCTATTCTGTCAACAATCTGGGACATGATGTAAAACATCCAAGGCTGGAATTTGTTAGCATTTACTTGACCCGTGATCTGACTTAGTAGAGTAATCATTATTGCATGTTCCTCCTTGAACTCTCCACATCCAACGTTCTTTGGCATAACGTTCTACTTCTCTTTTAACCCCCTCTAACCAATCTTTTTCTGGTACTTTTCTTTATCATTGTTCCACACTCTCTTGCATTCTTCAATTGAAACAACCAAGTTTTCCCTCCAGATTAGTATTGAAAAACACTTCTCAATGTCGTTCGGCCTCAGGATGTAGAGCACACATCCATCTCTTGATTGGATTTCTCTTGTGACCGAATTGTAATGCGTCATGCAAGTAATTACAAATTCGATACTCTGCACTGTGATGGGAAAGGATGCTGCTGCAAGCAACCTGGAGTGATTCAAATTCCTGATAGTGTTGTTTCCTGCATCTTCCAAAGGATGTAAATTGAACACTGGAAGAATTTTATGCAAGTCTGTTTCTAAAGTTATGAGGTAATCGCAAACCAACGTCGTTTTAGGCTTGATCTCAACTAGAGTGTACTGCATACTAAAAGATTTGAAAAATGACTGTGAACATGCCTATGTTGGAAAAATCTTGGACAAAGGGCTAAAAATTACTTGTTGATTTCTTCTAAAAAGCAAAATGTGAGTGAAAAAGCTGGCACATGGGTTTTGTAGACAATTCTGTTTCAAAGTAACCCAGATTGTCAGATTTTGAAAAAGTGAAGGATTTCCTGAAAAAGCAGCAAAAAAATAGATTCTTGGGAAAATAAAACTTTCTAATCTTCAAGAGGATGAAATTTTGGATGGACCTATCTCAATGAAAATTGAAAAACTTTGGTCCTGTTTCTGAAAAATGATCCCCTAGAAAAAAGGACCCTAAAAAAGCATGCCTCCCTGCTTCCTCATCCTGAAACTATGAAAAACGCTGAAAAAACACTTCGTTTGAACCTTCAAATCTTCATTGAAAGAAAATAAAAATCTTCCTCTAGATACAACCTGCAAAAGATAATGAAATAAAAGAGGCCACAAGCTTGTCTTTATAGAACTTTAGGGCATAAAAGCAGCTTTCTTTGTGAAAGAAAAAAGCCTCAATCTTATCCATAAAGAAAGCATCTTTTAAAGCGCAAATCCAAGTAAATATCTTTGAATAGGAAGAATCCCTATTTTATAGCTACCTATGGCTTCACGTGTAAGATGACGAAAAATATCTTCTTTGATGATGTCATCAAACACACGAGGTTACAAAAGTGTTAGCTAATTTTTCCTTCGTTTCGACACTTTTGCGCTCGTTTTGACTCCAGTATGGCCTATTGCTGACTTCAACAATATGGCAAACTGACATTGTTGACTGAAAAAGCTGACTGATCATAGCACCTTTAAGATTTATCAATCGTGATTCCATCCCCAGCCTCAAACTGACCATCTGACTGCAAAACTGACCTGTGAAACCTGTCGTTGGACAAAGATCAGAAAATGACTGCAAGGAAACACTGTCGAACATGAAAAATTTTCTAAGGCATGAAATCTTGGGCGCCCTTGGCCTCCAGGGGCACCTGAATTTTAGTTCCTTAGCCATTTTTAATGAAAATTTCAACTTTTTTAAAATTTTGATTTGCGTGCGCGCTCCAGTGATTGAAGACCCCTATTTGGCTGTCGATTTCTACCTGTTGGAGTAAAACTAAGTCTAATGATTTGGCAAACAGGCAAGCTTGATGAAAACTAAGCTGATTGTACCCTCTGTTTGCCTCGGGAAACATGCTAAATTGATTTGCAACGAATCCGATGGGGCTGGGGTAGGAGTTTTTGTCGTTTTCCAGAAAAACTAAAAAATATTCTAAGGCATGGAAAAGTGGGCACCCCAGGCCTCCTGGGGCGCTTGGATTTTTGTACCTTAGAATTTTTTTGTGATTTTCAAAATTTCATTGCATTTCTCAATTTCTGTGCCAACAGGTCATGTTTGATCTTCGTTTTCGGTTGTCCGGAGGACTGCTGAGGTAGGACGGGAGGTGATCTGAGTAGCCTGAACACATCTATGATGAAATCCTAGATTTTACAGGCTTTTGACTAAGTTTGACTATGTTTGACCACTTAGAAATAGGTTATCAGAGACTTTTTGACATTTCTAAAAAAATGCGTAAAACATTCTAAGGCATGGAAAAGTGGGCACCCCTAGCCTCCTGGGGCACCTAGAAATTAATGCCTTAGCCAATTTTGTGATTTCCAACCTCTGTTTAAAATTTGCTCCATTTTGCGTGTCGGTAGCTACTTCCTGTCGCTGATCTCGAGGTTTCGTCAATCAATTGCCACTGGATGATGAATGAACTAGATAGCCTGAGTACATCTAATGTGGATTCCAACTTTTTAGGGCCTGTCAATCAAAATGACTACTTTTGTCGACCCAGGAACTTACCGACAGAGGTATTTCTAGCAATTTCTTGAAAAATGCAAAAAAAATCTAAGGCATGAAATACTGGGTGCCCCTAGCATCCAGGGGCGCTTGGAATTTTTTGCCTTAGTCAAATTTGAAGATTTCCAACTTTTCTTCTCTTTCCGACTCCATCCTGCTCCGTTTTGCGTTCTCCGCCAAATCAATGACTGTTCGTCAATTCTGCGTTGAAGGAACAATGTTGAAAACTTGAAACTAATCTCTAGTAGATGAACTTCCTCTGTTGATGACTCCCGAGCTCGTGCTTAGCCTTCTGAAAAAGTAGAATTGACCCAGTAAAAAAAATTGATCTTTCACAGATTCCGTCTGGACCACACTAATCGTGAAGCAAAATCGACCAATCAGAATCAGGCACGACACCTAAATCAAAGATTCTATTTTTAGGAAATTTTGCTAACATCCATATCTCAAGAAACCCATAAAACCTAATTTGATGTCTATTTTTAGAAATTTTGACTTTTTGACTTTTTTGACGAAAAATTTTCTAGACTTTCTCAAAATACCTTAATGAAGCAAAAAAATTTGATTGGGTACAACACAATGTTAGCACAACTAAAATACCTCTGCACTTCTGATCACCAAGATCCCAAGATGGGTGAGGTGAGAGTATACAGTGCTTGGCTTACAAAGCTAATCAATTTGTGCAACAAAGTAAATACATTCATCTGCAACAAAGTGGGCATCTGCTTTCCAACAGGCATCCACTTATGCAGTGGGAATGCTCCACTTATTCAGTGGGTAGATACAAAGGATAGACAATGTTCTTTTCCCACACTGGTGGTAAACCATCCATGGGTTACAATGTGTTTGACTGGAAAGATAAATTATGTATTTCCTCCACACTGGTGGTTGAACCATCCAAGGGTTATTAGGTGTTTGCAACAATAAATATAATGAATACAATAAAGTATAAGAGATGCAATACACTCATAAATTATACTAATTCCACATCTCAGCATTTAAGAATGGATTAGCATATTGGAGACACCTGCATAGTCCATGAGCAAACCAAGGGGAACTTATCAATTTGTCCAACTGAATGTATGCAAGGAAGAAAAATACTGTTGTAGCTAATATCAAGACTGCACTTCTATAACAGCACTGAATAGTACTTCTTATCAATCATAAAACATGGCCAAAATGATCATCAAATCAACGAGGAATATTCCCAAGGATAAACAAGTCAATGATACTCCCAAACAGATAAATGAATGTGCTGCTGTAGCTATTAACAGACCTACAACACACTATGGATGCCATGCAACACTCTTCATAACAACTCAAACCCTTAGATATTTCCCTTACAAACAAACCCAAAGATATTTACTATCAAAGGTTCCCTTTTCATATATCATAACTCTGGTCCAAACATAGGCGGATTCAAGCATTAAACCCACACGCCTGCTGTGAAATGTATGGCTCAGACAAGAGTAGTATGGCCTGCCAGAGGTCTCATAACCTGCAGCAATGAATTCTGAACCAATACAAACTGACTGCCACATGAATTAGTGAACCATAAGATGATATTTGTCAAAATGTTGATAAACTATTACACAAGAAAGAGTGCCTTTTCTAATGGTATGGACATGCTGTTATGTACGGTAGGCTCTAGATGAGACTAACATAGCATTAAATTCTATGAAATCTACCCAGGAATGGTCTCTAGTTTTAAACAACTAATATCCAAACATCAGCAAGAGACATGCTTTAAAACCATATACAATATTTCACTGACTCCCACGTCTATGCCTGAAAATGTACGGACAATACAGAAACCCCAAAATCTGCAAGATTAGATCTCAGAAAACATTCAATTAGTGTTGCCAAGTCTGATTATTAGACTCTATATCAGAGCAACAGAAAGATCATTCAAACTCCACAAAAAATCATGCATAATATGAAGAGCATCCCTAACAAGTACGGCCCCAGCAAGAGATTTTCAATCATCAATATGCAAAATACATATGCAATGATCTAAGATATATTCAATATCTAAAATGATAGGCATCAAATCAAAAGATAGCACACTCCATGATAGCACAATGGCAAACTCTGTATGAGTTTGCTCCAATCTCCAACTTCAGCACAAATGGTGATTTCTGTATGAAACCACACCAACTTCAGCTAGGGTGGCTCTCTCACCACCGAAACCAATCTACTCCAAGAGGGTTTTTGACCCCAAGAAGAATTTCTACAAGATGGTTTTCGTCCTCAAGAGAAATGGAAGAACTCGCAGGTTCATTCCGGCAACATAACAATACAAATCATAAGCATGTTCAAACAATGAGTCCATCTCCTCCTTTTATAACTTTTTGAGGGAAATAAAATATTATTTCCTTTATCCCTTCATATTTCTCCTCAAAAAATATAAAAATAACTCATTATGTGTGCACAACTTAAAGTCACCTTTTTAATTAAAAGCTCCTTTTAGCTCCAAAGACCCCTTTTATCAAAATAAAGGAAATATTTGATTTGCAAGGTCCCAATATGATGCATCCATGATTTAAATCTTTTCATCCCCTTTCCAACAAGCTATAACATTTAAGTGTTAATTAATTATTTTCACCCCTAAGAGCTTAAGTGAAAATAAGAATTAAATAGCTCATTAAATCAACTAACTTTGCGGAAAATCCCAAATATCATCAAACTGCAAAATTAAGCATACCAACATATTCCATGATGTTTGGGAAGATGAATGATGCCTTCTGGGTGACTTTCCAAAAATAGATGGCTTCTCCAAGAATCTTGGAAAGCAAACCGGAACCCTGATCAAACATCAGAAAGCATCACTATGAACCTGAACATCTACTGAGCTAATTGCCATAGAAATTTAGGCCATTTCTAGAAGGCAACCCAATTTTATAATTAATATTATGCTAAGTTGCAATAATTAAATATAACCTTAAGCAACCTTAGTGAAATATTAATTAATTATCAAAATAATAATCCCAAGCCAAAATAAGCACTAGAAATGCATTGATAAATAACTTTGACCAATCTCTGATGAAATGAAGACTTGAGACACACACAACTCCTTTATAGATAGAACCACGACCACTCCGAGAACTTTGGAGTTCTTCCAACATGTCGAATAGCCTTCACAAGACTATGAAGAAGCATAATGCACACAATAATCAATGCGCCAAAAATGGAACATTACACAAACTTAGTCACAAAATCTTGAACACCAAAATGACACCTATTTTGCTTGCCTTCATCTAGCATCAAGCTTCTTGAGGAGACTATCTCCATTTGGCTATTACCTATGATCGTGTCTTCAATTGTGGTGCTTGGCTCCCACGAGTGACCTATAAATCGTGAAGATCGGTCCTTCACAATGTGGTTAAAATGCATAAGGAACCCAATGTGATTCCTCATAAACTTCCTTTCTTTTCGAGTGCAAGAAATGGAAGACTCAATAGTAGCACCAATGCCTCTATCCACTTTCACCATTGAGATCACTAGGATCCCAAATGCAAAAACAATTTGGAACTTGAAACAAGGAGTCTATTGATGATGTTTTTGTGACAACAACAACAATAAAATAAAACACCAAGTATCCTATCCTCTCTTGAATAAAGTCTCTCAAAGGCTAAGCTATGTGATCCAGTGAGACAATTTCAAGGTTCCTTATTCGTGATTTGCAGTGGATAGACTCAGTGATTTAATGTGATCTTGCTGGTAATCACAAAGGGACTTACACAAATTGCTCCTTCTTCATGAACATGGATTGTATTCCTTACTCCTTAAATGTGAAAGAATGTAACTTCTTCAATCAAATTTAAAAGAAAATGCAAAAGGAGAGGGTTTAGAGAAATCTAATCTAAGGACAATGAAGTGATGGATGATGTTTCAATAGACATACTCCTTGAACCAAGCCTCGCTTTGCCATGAGAGCAACAACTACATGAAGCTAGTGCAATCTTCAAAGGGAAATGAAGGATTTTCAAACTGAAAACATGCATCCAAATACCCATAGCTGGTTCAACTTGAATGAACATCCACAATCGAACTAAAGCACAAGAAGGTTCAGACTAACTTTGCATTGTGAATTGCAAGCTCCAAATCACAAAAAGTATGAACATAAAGGAATTCATCAAATATCTCAACATAAATCCATTACATCAATGAACTTCTAATCTACTATCTAAAATACTTGGAAACATTTCTTAATCATCTACGAGAATTTGAAACCATGCGAACATTCCATAATCACACAAAATCACCATGAAAAACCAACAATGAGCTTGTATTGATTTTTGAAATGTATAATTACAACAATTTCCAATATCTCTTCAATGACTTTGAGGAGTCTCCTCTACTCTAATCCTATTCTGACATCTACTCCTAATGTCTCCTAATGTAATACAAATGAGAGAAGTGAGCCTTTTATAGACTCCAAGAATTACATGAATGGCCAGGATTGATTTGCAATTTGAGGGCCAAGATTTTGCCACATCAACAATTAGTTACAACTTGCTATTTTTAGCAAAAGTAAAAGTTGACACAACTTGTGTACATGAAAATTCATAGGCAATGAAGACACATTTCCCAATGTGATAAGCTTGAAGTGGAATCTTTGGAATCTTCTAGATAGGAGCCTTCTTTGACCTCTTGTTTGTTCTAAATACATTGAATGTAGACAGATAATGTGGTGAACTGTGATTAACCTGATGACGTGCATATTGCACCTTAGCATCGAGCAAACTGGTCTAATGTTGTCTGTGTTCACACTGCTTGGAATATTTTTAGAAATTTTAGATTTTTCACTTGTGGAATTTGGCTTCTAGAACTTAAAACTTGTCAAATTTCCTCTTGTTGTCTTGATGTAATTCATGGAATTGTGATGATTGACTCATTCCTCTTCTCATCTTCTTTTGCAAGATTCAACTCTGGATGGTCCAGGAAGATGTCATGTATGTGCATTCCTGGAGTAGATTTCATGATGGATGTTTTGTCCTTTTGGCGCATGAAATGGATGAATTTGGAACTTGAACATGAAAATGGATCCCTAGAAATGAACCTTTGGATGGAGGTTCCTATTGTAATGTTGGATTCTTGGATGTGCAAGATGGATTGATGTTCTTTCCAGTGATGAAACCTTGATGTAGAAAAGTGCATTTCCTCCACCCTGGTGATGAAATCTTTCTTTATGGATAAAACTTGATAACATCTCCTTCGATGAAGTCATCTCCTCTGAATGCTTTAGATGTTCCTTGAAGTAACCTCCTCTTGACAAGTGCCTATCTCGCCTCCAGATTCTTTGATATCTACAAAATAAAATATTACAAGTCATAGTATTTGATCATGAGAACATTATATCAAACTCATTAACATATATGATAAATTGAAAGTTATTCATTGCAAAATTAAACTCAATTTCTTCTCCTTGAGGCCGACTTGCTTTTGACTTAGGCAAATTTTCCTTTTGACATTAAGGGTAGATTTTCCTTGTTGATGAGCACTATGCGCCCTTCAAGAGCGCATTTTGTTCATTGATGAACAATTTCCTCCTTTTGCGACCTCCACACTTAGGCATTTTTATTGTCAAGTTTGATTCCTCTGTCTCCTTCGACTTGAACACTTAGGGATTTCAAATGATTCCAATGTACTTTGATGAGTTTCAAGTGGTTTTAGCAAATTTGATTTTGAAAGCAATCTCCAAGGGAGCGCATAATGTTCATTGATGAAAAATTTCCCCTCAAACCTCAGTGTTGATCTTCCATTCAAACTTTCCAACACCCTTAGTGAGTTTTTTTTCAACACCCTTGTATTAAATCCTCATAAAATGGCATCAATTTGCAAGAATGTTTGAGTGGACATTTTCCTTTTTGTGCAAGAATACTCCTCTAGATGGGCGCAAAATGTTCATTGATGAACAATTTGTGACCTCTATACTTAGGTGGATTTTTCACTTTTGAAACTTTTCATGACTTTGTCTAATTTTGCAAATTATTTATAGTGGAAATGATTGTTGGAAAGTTTTGATTTGAAGTTTACATGCATTCTCCACATGATTGTGAAATTTCCTCCTCTTGAGCGCATCCTTGATGATGATTCTCTGCCTTCCTAGAGTGCATAATGTTCATTGATGAACATTTTCCCTCAATCTAGGGTGCATTCTCCTCATGGGTGAGGAATTTCCACCCAAGGTCTTAAGTATATTTAAAAGTATATTTAAGTATATGCTCAGATATTGAATTTCCTATACTTAAATATATTTTTAAATATACTTCCACTCAGGGCAATTCAAAATCGGGCAAAAAAGTTTAAGTCTTAGACCTTGGGCAGAAATTCCTCACCCATGAGGAGAATGCGCTCCAGATTGAGGGAAAATGTCCATTTCTTCATCTTGTTCATATTGAGACAACTTCGGCTAGAACTCCTTTTGTATTTCTTGTATGGAAGTGTCTAGCACCCCTCTGAATTGCTCTTCATTCAATGGCTCTTCAATGATGGTTTGAAGTGCTTCTTGTAATGCATCTAATTGACTATCTTCCAACAACTCTTTCTATACTTTGTGCAACTCATTTTCAAGGATCTCCCTATGTAGCATGGATGAGTGTTCATCAAGGATTTCTTCTTCTTGCAATGAACTTGAGTCACTTTCTTCTTTGATGGTGAAATCAACATCTTGTTCATCAATTACCTTCGTTTGAACTTCTTCTATTATCTTTTCAACTTCTTCTTCAACAGGTTCTTTCTTTCTTGGAAGAAGGTATGCAAATATGCTCTCCAATTGATTATCAATCTTACTCGTGCTATCTTCACTTTTGAATGACATGGGAACTTCTTCTCCTTTGGGTGGTGAATTAATTTCAAAATATTTAAAGTATATGCTCAGATATTGAATTTCCTATACTTTAAATATTTTGAAATATACCTCCAGGATGGTTGAGATAGGTCGCAGATCCATAAGATTTAACATGCAAATTCAAGATTTCTAAGGATCCACTAGATTTCAGACTTAGTCAGTTTTTAAGATTTTAGGACATCAGACTTAGTCAATTTTCAATATCTCAGGGACATGCTTAAGCATTCTCAATTGCACCTTGCTAAACTCACTTGATTTATTTAACTCTACATCTGGAGAGGCTCATTCTTCATTTCATGGAAGAGACTAGGTCAGACAACACTTCCAGACATACAAACTCAAAGAAAACCTAAACCCTAAAGCAAAGCAACGACAGAAAGCAAAAAAAAGAGGGGGTCCCCATTTGCAATGGGGCGATGTGTGATTAGGTCACAACAGAGTCCACATGCCCTATATTGCAAGTTGTATCTCTTACTCTATCACTCCTTTTAGAATGTTTTCCATGATGACAAGTATTTTGTTGTGACATAGAAGGAAGCAATCATTTTGAAATATGATCATCTTTTTCATATTGTAAGTTACGAACAAGGAATTCACCTATCTTTGTTGGAATGGGAATTGTGGAGATACCCTGAACACTTCTATCTTTGTGATTCAATTTTTAAAAAAAATGCATGTTCATCTTAATGCTATTTTGAAAATCAGTCAATGGCTCACCCTCTGAAAGTTCTAAGGATGGTGTATGCTTCTTCATCTTGAACTCTTTACATTCATCAAGTGATGCCTTTTTCCTCTTGACTTCATTAGTGTTTTGTTGACTCATACAATCATAAGAAATGCAAAAATAATCTTCACCTTCAACTTGCTTGTTGAGTCCCTCTTGTTCTTGCTTCATGATGTCTTGTGACTCTAAATTTGATTGTTCCTCTTGCTTCCTGGTTACTACGCTAGCCATGTCCTTCAATTTTCATTTTTCTTCCTTCTTTAGAAACATTCTCTTCATCATCGGATGCTTCATCCATGCTGTTAAATCTTTTTGATATGCAACTGAATTCTTCTAACATTCATGGAATTTATGTAACATTTCTAACATAGATTCTTGAAATGTCATCTTTTTGGCATGCAAAGGATATAATCTACAATAAGATCTTAACTCCCGATGATTCATAGGCTGGCAAGATTCATGCTTTGATACCATTGTAATATCCTTGTTTGATGTTTGTAGTCTAATAACAAGATCTCTTGTCTACAGTGTTTATTTAACCATCCACAATTTCCATGTCCATGTATAAATTTTAGACCTTCAATTACATATAAAAATATAATCAATACAAGTAAGCGTACTTCAGAAATAAGTTTATATCTAGATATCTTTGGGTAGATTACATAGTTCAAATGATCATTCTATTACATGCCACAATATGGTGGCTTGCGGACTTAGGCATTACAGACTTACTCACATCGCCGAGTAGTATGATGCCTTGGGGAATTGATCTACTCTCCTTCTATTAATATGTTGCCCCCTAGGTTTATAGTGTCTTAGATCTTCACTCATTGTCTACTCTAAATCATCTCTAGGTATGACGGATTTGAGTGGTCTTAGTTTCCTGTCGGCAAAGAGTAACTATGTGATTTGCCTTGTTGAAGAAGGTGTCGAAGACACCCTAGATGCCTTCTTGCTTTCGGGGATTTAGGATGTCGCATCGAGCAGACTCCCAAGTTATATTTCCTCTGTTAGAAGGGTGATATGTAGAATACCAAAAATACATAATCTAATCATCCTCCGAATGGAAATTCAATTCTTTCTTATTCTTGTTTGAATTTGAAGATGAAAGGCATGTCGACCTAGAAAGCAGGACTTTGTTGGTGCTAAAACCAACTTAGAATTATTTTTATTTTAATAATAATAATAATATTATTATTATTATATATCTATATTATTATTTTAGTATTTAAAAACACTTTGATTATATTAAAATAATAGAGTTACTCTATTTGAGTAGAGGGGACATGACAACCAATTCCATGTATGAATTTTGTAATGTCCCCTTTCTAGCTATAGTGTAAGTTTATCATTGGGTTCCTGTAGACTAGCAGTTTGGTTGGGGAACCTTGGTGGTTTGGCCTTGGATGGACAACTTAGAGGTATAGATGTGGTTTGGATCCAGTTGGCAGTGTCAGTGACAGTTTGGGGTGCCTTGTGGAGTACTTACTATTTTTAGTACATTTCTTGAGGAGTTAGCAGCAGCGTGGTGACATAGGGTTAGCAGAAGAAATCAGTAATAATAGAGGGTTTCTTGAGGAGTTTGCAGCAACGTGGTGACATAGGGTTAGCAGAAGAAATCAGTAATAATAGAGGGTTTCTTGAGGAGTTTGCAGCAGCATGGTGACATAGCTAAGCCGTACATCTCACCAAGGGAAACGTGGGGTCTTTGGGACTCTATATTCAGTGTCAAAAACTATTGTATACCCTTGTTTGGAGGTGTCTAGGGCCTTTTGATGCTTTGTAACCTCTGCATGCCAAATACTTTCATTTTCGAGGTGGATTTGGAGTGATTCCAGCCATACCCAGTTGTTGGTCCAGTCTCAGCGTATGTACCAAGTTGCAAAATAATGATGGGTATGTGATAGTAATTGTCATTTGGCCACTTTACCATTTGGGTCTTACATATTTTCTTCATATATGTTGTATATTTTATGGGTTTGCATTATATGCTATCTATTGTATGCTCTGGCAACACACATCTGTAGGAAAACTGAAACCCCTTCTGCATCTTCTGCATCTTCTCTTCTCTTTATTCCTTTGAGTGAATTACTTTATTGGGTTCTAAGAGACACAAACATCGTCGACACTTTGAGACTAGCTTGCTCCTT
This sequence comes from Cunninghamia lanceolata, assembly GCA_027924645.1. Lineage (NCBI taxonomy): Eukaryota > Viridiplantae > Streptophyta > Pinopsida > Cupressales > Cupressaceae > Cunninghamia > Cunninghamia lanceolata. Next base: position 818,483 of record BSBN01001760.1, read on the forward strand.
TTTATCAACGTCTCTATCGATAAACTACCTCCTTTTATGTTTTCCTTGGACACTCCTACTTGATTCCTTCCTTCAAAGGAGACCATCACCAAAGCTTGCTTTTTATGTAGAACATTCCATATAACTGGAGGATGGTATCTTAAGTCATCCTCAATATTTGCAATGTCATTGGTCACATGGATTAAGGTTTCCCCTTGGCCAATCGAGGTTGTGTTCCTACCTGTTATGAGTTGAGATGTATCTATTAGGAATTAGTGTTCACATGGGTGTTAGTAATATTATTCACAGTATCATCATATTCTTTGCTAGGGCTAGGTCTGTCATCTTTGCTCCCTATTGGAGGTAGAGATTTAAAAGCACTTCGTCTTTAGATGCTCCATTCACCATGAGATTTGGGGAAGATGGTATTGCCTCTATAGGGGCTTAGGCAACATTGTCTCTACCTTTAGATATCTGAGCCAGAGGTGGTTAGCCCTTTATCTATCGACGGTTGTCACCCTTGGGTGCAAATCCTTGTAGGGGGTGTCTAAGGATTCTAGTGCCCCCAAGTTGATCACCTCCTCACAGCCCATCTAGGAATTCGATGATGCTTAATGACCTTTGGATACGGCTCCTTCACACATAGATGTGGATAGACCAGTGAGAAGGTGTTTTCTAACAATTATCACTTCTCCAATTCCCTAACACATTTCCCCTTGGCAACGTGGTTCTACTTCTTTCCAATGAAGCAACTTGGCTCCTTGATGACATAGATCTATTCATGTCACCCATTACCCTTGGATGTTACGAGTGATTGTAGAGGAAATGCCTTGCTTCCTCTTAGAATGCCCCAACTTGGCCCTAGACACCCCCTGATGAGCACTGTTAGATCTTGTATTGGTCCGCTTATAATGATTGACAATGACATTGATGACTCCTACGTTTCAGGTTTGGATAGAGACATTCGATTAGACTTGTCTCCTATCTCTCTAGTAATTCTTAGCTTATGCTCTTTAGGATTGTCTCCCCCCTACCCAGTTATTTGTATTGGCTTCTTGACCACGTGTTAGTGGTTTGCATTTGTATTGTATGTTTGGTTTTTGTTCATTCCCCTTTTTGGGCCTCTCTCAGATTTTCTCTTCATATAACTTTCTATTGTTTATTGATGTACTCTCGACTCCCATTGACATACTTTTGGTCACTTGTGGACACTAATATGATTTCTTTCTTTCTAACATTGAATTCCTTGCCCGGTTTCTTTTCCTTGAGATATTCCACATGCTCCTTAGCCCCCTGACATAAAAAATGTTATCCTATTATTACGATCCTTCCCACAACATATTAGCCACATAACATAAATATAGAGAATATGTACTACGAATGGAATAAAGAGAGCAATATTGTATTGGAATTGTAGATTCTCATTACAAAATATTGCAGCCCTTTTTGAGGGAATGTCCTTCCTTTGAGCAATGCTCAATACAAAATATTCAATGGATGATCTTTCCTCTTGCCTAGGCCCTCTATTTAAACTAATTATGTTCAAGAGAACTACCACTTCCTATACATGTGGGATAACTACAATTAGCTAAAGAGACGACTTGCAAAGTATATGTGTGCAAGCTTTTTTTAATAACACCTAATACAAAAGTAAAGAGTTTGGACAAGGGGGTCCTAAAATCTACTCCCAAATAGTGTAGCCCACATTCATTTTTCTCTTTTCATAATTTGTCCTTTACATTGTTACAATTTTCTTTTGCAAGCATGCAGAGGAAAATTAAAAGAGGGAAGAAGGTTTGTTAATGACACTTATAATTTTCAGATTTTATTTGTTATTTTTCATTTGTAACTTGTTTTTTTCTTTTTCTTTTTTCTTTTTTAATGTTTATTTTTATTTACAAATAGCAGATAATAGCTATAAATACAATGAATCACACATCTTGATGGAACTTGAATGTGTTTTAACTTATAGTTTTATCTTAAATTTATAAATTGTTTTGTTTTGTGGCTGAACACTGAATATGCTGATATATATTTTTTATTTTGGGTCTACGAGATATTTTAAACCTAATTTGAAAAACTTATTTAAGGCTTTGATGTTCTAGATTCATTTTTTACACTTCAATGAATGTAATGGCTGTTGTTTTTTTGGAGTTACAATGCAAGGGAAATCAGCTATTTATTCATTTATTTTTCCCTAATACCTTATTAATCTATGATGCATAAAAAATTAGTTGGTTTTTACTGATATTGTGAGTTTTTGTTGTATCTTGTTTTCAAGTCAAGACGAGTTCCTTTAATAACAATGACAACTATAATTGTTTCTGTAATAGCAATGACAACTATAATTTGGGAGGTGAAATTGGGGGAAATGTGGGGGAATCAACTGAGGCTAGTGAAGTTGCAAAACCCCTTGCATAGGTAGTTTAGTTGGAAGTGCACTGCAATTAGATTTCCCTTCCAAGATATTGACACCATATACCAAAGGCCCATCTAACAAGAAAACCTATTTGTGCCAATTTGAAGTGTTGCTTGACCCTAACAAGGCAACTAGTTCAGTTGGGACTCTACATCGACACTTCTTGCATATCCCTGGTAAAGGGGTTGGCCCTTGTAGCAAACTCACACTTGAGGAGAGTGTCGAGATGATCAGATTTTCAATGGGGCATCATTGTAGCATTTGCTATTTCTTCAAAGGTTTCTACACAAGGGGCTAGATCACTCTCAATTCTGAAATATGAGGTGAGTTGGGTGAAATCAAGAAGAAATAGAGGGCCACATGTTTAAAATCCTTGAACCCAATTATATATTTGTTCAATGTATAGGTTAGAGATGATGCAGATGCGTCCATTGGAAATTCTTTTTTTGCTAATGGTATTCCTTTCCATGTTGCTTGATCTCTTTATTACAAAGAGGCTATGGCCAAGGTAGGCAAATCTGGTAGTGGTTATGTGCCTCTTGGCAAGACCAGATTGAGGACCACAATTTTGGAAAAATGTTATTCCATGGCTAACCAATTTATGGAGGAGAGGAAGGGCAAATGGATGGGTGGACATGCATTATACACGTGTAACATGTGTACATGACAATGAGCAAATTAATTGAATTGAAATAGAAGCACATCTACTAGACTCCTTTCTGTGTGAATGCTATGAACAATGCACTCAAAGACATTGGAAAAATAGAGTGAGTTAGAAAGGTGGTAGTGGATGAAAGGGGGTGTAGATGCTCATTTTCAACCACTACATCTCGCCGACATTGTTTCGGTCCTTTGCAAATAACAAATTTCTCAAACTAGTTGAGACTTGACTTGCTTCCTACTTTATCCTACTAGAGAGAATTCTTGAGTTATAAGAACCCTTGTAACTTATGATTATGGCACAAAATGAAATAGGTGGAGTGAGTTTAAGACATAGTAGGGGAAGAGGGTGAAGGAGATTGTGGTTAGTGATAGTTTCTGGTCTAATGTGAGATATGTCACATCTTTCCAGTATTCCTTAAGGATGTGTCCTAGGGGTTTTTGCAAGGTTTCAGGGATGCAGGATGTCTGGGGGACGGGATTAATATTCTGTTTTTGTCCACTTTTTTTGTAGAATTTGAGGATGTCCAATCACTTGGTCCCATATGGAAACAGTGAAGGAAGCTGATTGAAAGGATCTCAAACATAACGGTCTGCTTGAAGGGGCCTCTTCTTCTCTTTGAAAATTTTGGGGATGAATCTATGCATGCCAATGAAAGAATCCCATTTTTGTAATATCAAAATCTTAGATCCAGGGTGATGCAGAGAAAATGTGTTTATATACTTTGTTTCGGCAAATACCTACTATGTAGGCTGTACATATTATAGTTAGCATCACTTCAGTTTATTAAATGGAAGGTGTAAGGCAGGCTAGAATTTTCTGTGCTCCTAGTTGTCAATGCAAAATCAAGCTAAGGAAAAACAACAATCCACATTTCTTTTTGTGCTGGACTGTCCGAAGTTGTAGTTTCCTTTATGAATGCCTTAAATGTAATGACTCTCAATTGCCCAAAACCGTTGGTGATATAAAGATATCCAGGCACGAGATCAGTACTAAGATTTATATGCCTTTCATGGGCTGCTATAGAAGAGAAATATTGTCAACTATAAAACAATTGGAAGGAAGAATAACACAAATTGAATACAATATGAATGCTAGGGAGGTAAAAGGTTCAATGCATTTTGATAGTACATTGATGGGCCTGATAGCATAGCTCTGGTGATTTTACAATACAAGTCTGGAGATTGGTGCATTGGTTGGAAGGCCTCATTAAAATATTTTCCATTCTAGGCACTGCATAGTCCAATTTTCCAATCATTTAATGAGTTTGATTAGCATCTACTTCTGTGCATGATTTTCTGAGGTATAATAATAGATCTTTACATTCTTGAATTTTCTACATGGGTTTCTATTGGTCTTTCCCTTACTTGGTGTTTCTATTGGTTTATATTTGTATCATCTTGTCAGCTCTTGCTTTAATGTTTTTTATAAAGGTAAAGAGGTTTTGAAAGGGGCTCCTCTCTTTTGGCTCTTACTTTGATGTTATTGGAAACAATATTGACTTATTTCCATGCTTTTGATCTTTACATTATCAAGCCTTCACGGGGCACACCACTGTATTTTCTATTTATGTTATTGTCATATACATTTTTGTATATGGAATTTGCTACTTCTTTGATGAATTCTCACTTTTGCTTGTCTGTCTCTGGTTTATTTGTAATATAGAAAGAAACTACATCAATGGGTTTGTTGCATTGTTTGCACTTTGCAGTAATCTTATATCTATATTTTTATTTGGCACTCTAATATATGGCACATTGATGTTCATGATTACATCAGATATTTTTGATTAGGCTCTTCTTATTGGCATCGAGTATATTAGCAGTTGTGCTTATCCATTGACTAGTATTGTATAGTATTTAACTTGTCCTATTTTTGAACTGTAGAAATGTCTTGAAAATCAACTTATGTTGAATGATGAATTGAAGATGGTAGTTTCTGATCTTGAAGAAATTTCACAGAAGTTGGGTGAAGGTACACTAAATTGTAAAGAAGATCAAAGAGAATTGTCATCCTATTTTCAGGTGAGCACCCATTTTGTTTTGTGTTTGTACATTTCAAGCAGATGTGATACACCATAACTTTCCACACTAGGACATCAACAGTTGTGGTATTTACCTCTATGTTTGTAAGCTAGAAGAGTTTGTTCCTGCCTAGGGGCACAATATTTTTTTTGGCTAAAAGTACCTAGGTTAGGCACTCGAGAGCTGCAAAAAAAGAGCATTAAAGCTTGGGTGCTGGTAACTCAAATTTCATCGGGTCCATTCTTAAGAAAAGATGGATTTACCTGTCAACACCATCCATAAACTGTAGCTCAATAGTAGGCCCCTAAAAGTTTTGCTTCTATATTAAAAAAACCTTACATATTTAATAGCATATGCACAACCTCCCATACAACCTACTACCAATACAAATAGGCTATAGCTACTATCTAAACCTTTGTTCCTACCACCTGTATCACAAGACACAGGATGTTAAAGCTAATTCTAGGCCCACATGAGCTTGGCCTTTTCACATCACTCGATCTCTTCTATCTTGAGCTTAGCATGAAATCAAACATGAAGGATGTTGCCCAACATCTTCTAGCAATTAAATAGCTTGACTTGGTGCTTCAATATTGTATGAAGGTGCTTCAAACTAACAAGCCAAATGCACCTCTACCTTTCTTGAATGCCCTCCATATCCTCATGAAGTAGGAATGTGCCAATTGCCAATTGAGAGCAAGGTTGTACTCGAAAGGGATTGCGCGACATCGAAGACCATTGCGTTGGCTGATGGACTGGCCTGGTCCAATAGTATCTTCCTCATAGCCTCATGAATCTCCACTCCATCATCCTCGTCTACTTCCTTTGCCAACATCGAGAGCCTCAACATCTAAATCTGCAGCGTAGGATTCTTGAGCTTGCACACAATATAATCGGCAAATCTCATAGCTTCCCTCTCCATGTCCAATCTTCATCCACCAATGATGTTTTTGGCCTCCTTGTCAACCACTTCCCACAACTCCTTTTACCCTTACCACCTTCTTTCCGCTTGCCTGCACCATCTCCCATCGCCATTAATTCTTCATGCTAAACTCAGCTCTTCATCGACAAATGGGTTATAGTTCAACCAATTGCACAAATAGGTCGATGCACACATCTCACACACTTCTACCAAATTAACACCATAATTAGCAAATATGCAACATCACATCATTTATGTTGAGCACACATCAAATTTACCAGTATTGAATGCCATGTAGATATTTCTTGTCCTTCGCTAGTTCTCTCTGCCACTTTGTACATCTGTGGAATCATAATTTGAACATCAAAAATCTCCCACACAATCCCATTATTAGGAGGCCAGGGGTAGAATATTTCTAGTTATGTAAGGTTCTTAAATTATCATCTAAGAGTATCTAATGTTTTGAAAATGAGGTACAGTTTCATATGACACCGATGCTTTGACTTGTTATATATTATTGTATTTAAATGTGCTGGCGAAATTGTTTGCAGTGATGTCTAAGCATTCTTTGTGAGGTAAATTTGTTGTTCATTGTGGGATCTGAATTTTCTAGGTGGATTTTATTTTATTGATATTACTCTAACCTTGGAAATGTGGTAGTGTTGGCTCTTCACTATTATGCTTGATACTGCAAGGGTTGTTTCTTTCCTCAAAACTAATCATCTAGATTAATATTGGTTTCTTCATGGTCACAAACATTTATCAATGGTTATCACAACAAAAAATGCAACAAGAATCACATAAAATGGTAGGGAAACTATACATATTAAGTGTTGTGCAAGTATTTCTTTTGATACACATGGAATCTAATGTATATAAGAATTTATAATGCATAATTAACTGTTTGATTTCTAAAAATGACCTGTCCAAAGGAATATAATTATTGGAACTTCCAATTTTCTCCATTTCTTAGTTTCTCTTTATGTCGACACTTTGTCACTATCTTAGTTATTGTCTTATTATGTACTTGAGCACCTTCTCTCAATTTTTTTTCAACTTGGTACACTTGTCACCTTTGTGTTAGTGTGCACATCACCTTTGTATTGCATCCTATATAAATACTCATGCCACACAGCTTACATGTTGACTTTTCAACATTTCTCAACTTTGAATGTATCCAAGCCTATGAATGTAGAAAGTAAGTAAAAAGATAGTCTCCAGGCATAGTGATTGGGCGACAAACTCAGCCTGGATGATGCTCTAAGGAACAATCTGTTTGTAACGGATCATGTGCTACAACATGGGAGTCTAGACCCTCTTAATGCAAGCTCAATCAACAAATTCCAAGCTAGAACCCCAAAAGTCAAACCCCTATGTAAAATTGTATGTTTGATGGCTATATCAAAAAGACGTACCTTTAAAGGGATATCTGGCTAGTGGATTTGGAAAAACTAATGCTCCAAGACACAAAGAGAGGCATAACCCTTGCAAAGACACTCGAGAAGCAAGATTCATGATGAAGGATGGACCAAAAAATTAGACTTCCAAGTATGTGTAAGTCAGTGGATTTCCAAAGCTGTCCCATTGTAAAAGAACTACAATTTTGAAGTAGAATGTTTGTAGATGTTGAAAATCATGACATTAGTTTTACTAAGGTTGGCCACAAGCTGGTGAATTCATTGAGACAAGCAAGGGCATCAAATTGCCTATGTACTATTAATTGTGCATACCAAATTTGGTCTATCAACTGTACAGCCATACATACCAAGTTTTATGTGTTTTCCCTCTTTATTCAAGTCATTTCAAATTTGGTCTATCAACTGTACAGCCATACATATAGAAGCTAAGAACAGTAATTTTGATGTCTATAGTAAGCATGTGAGAAAAAAGCTCTCCATCGTTGTTCACATCCATTACAATGATTTTATTAAGTTGGATAATAAGGGTAGTAATAGGACTATCTATTAGAAAGTGGTTTGAGAGGAAGGGCATCTCAAAGTCGACAATCCCAGACCTCCTCGCTAAATGTAATTCTTAAATATATGGGGGAAATTATTAAATGTCCATTGATCCATTACATAATGATAACAGAAAATTAAATAGTATACTTGAATGATAGACTTTGATAGATCCTACAAACCAATTTGGTCTAAATAATGTTAAAAAATTAAAAATCATACTATTATTATTGATTATGGATTTATGTAAAATAGCAAAGATCCATCTTAAAATGGGTTGATATGTCCTAAGAAGTATCTAATGGACTTAAGTAGCATCTCCATCCCCTTTGCCGTCTCCAAGCATCTCTGAAATCAAACATACGTTTTATAATGTTTAGAGAAAATAACTCACAGCTGGCAATGAAATTTTATTGTTGTTATGCTGCTATTAATATTTATTGTTGTTATTCAACTTATCTTATACTACTGTCCATTAGCTTGTAGAAATTAACTCTCTCTCTCTCTCTCTCTCTCTCTCTCTCTCTCTCTCTCTCTCTCTCTCTCTCTCTCTCTCTCTCTCTCTCTCTCTCTCTCTCTCTCTCTCTCTCTCTCTCTCTCTCTCTCTCTCTCTCTCCTCTCTCTCTCTCTCTCTCTCTCTATATATATATATATATATATATATTTGAAATATTCATATCTATATTGTCGACCCCCTGCCGTCCCCAAAAAATGGCCCTTGGATTGTTGTCCCCAAAACGTATCCCTTGCCGCCCCTGCTACCCCCTCGTCCCTGTTACCGAAACGTTGTGGAACATAGGGGTTTTACCATTATACAACAAAAAAATCAAAAGCAATCACAAGTTGTTCAAAAACCTCTATTCCCCTAAATATCTCATAAGTATAAACAAACGTAAGTTTTCCAAGCATTTTTTCTTGATGCCCCATGCCAAAACTAACGTAGGATTTAAGCAACATTGGAACCTAACTTCTTATAGCAATAAAGAAGCAAACCTGCAATGTGAGAAAAAGTTCAAGCCAAACAACATGCACATTTCAACATTAACATGCAAATTAACCCAACATCAAAGTACTTTTTACTTTGTGTTATCAAAAATAGCAAACAGAAATTCCAAAGGACAAATGATCCTATGTCCAATAGCACAATAAATGACATCAAATGGAAGTTATAGAAGTTAATGAAATCAAATGACCCAAAGGAATACAATTACTGCTACTAATGGACCAAGAACTACATTAATAAGGGGCAAGAAGGAAAGTGACCAAACAAAGAAACCTGCAATAATTTTTATTTTTAATTTTTGAAATAATTGATGTAATAATTTTATTCTTGTTCTGCAAAAGTATACACCAACAATTCTTGTTTTGCGTATACAACGTAAATGTGTAAACACTTTCAGTTTTAGGCATTTATCTTCTTGGTAATCAAATGAATAGCAACAAAAAAACAAAATTGGTAAATACAATCTTTGTCAAATATCCTCAACTTTGTAAGGCTGGGGGCCCTGGCTCGATTGGCTAAAAAGTTTCGTTGCGGTAAAGAAGGTCACGAGGTCCAGTGTCCCCTGTCCCCGTGGTACCGAAGGGCATGTCGTGCCAGCGTTACCGGTCATGTGAAAAAATTTTACCAGGTGCACTGCAGTTTATAGGGGGGCCTACCCGATTCCTGCAGTCTAATATATATATATATATATATATATATATATATATATATATCCTCAACTTTGTGATTAAATATCTTCTTTGTGGAGGTGTCTTCACATATATCTCTTTCCCATATGATCTTACATAAAACTATAATATAATAAATAAACATAAACCATAATATATAGATCAAAAACTCCCAAGCCCATGGCTCAGAGCACTGGTGGGGTGGTGGTGGCGATGCTACAGCTTCACTAGCAAACGCCTTTGGAGAGCAGCAAGGTTCGAACTGTAACTACAGTCAGAAGAGAACTTGGGATGCAACCACTAGCGGTGTCACCTCCTTTTTTCTCCCTGAGGGCGGAAGTGCGCTACCAGACTCTGTTGTCATGTTTCATGTAATGTCCCCTACTTAGCCCAGATAGTCAGATGAGGAGATTAGCCTATTACCAAGTTCCTGTAGGCTAATGGCTTTGGTTAGGGGGCCTAATTGGATCATTTCACTAGGACTTAATATTTATAGTAAGTTAGGTAGGAGGGTTCATGGGTAGTGTGGATTGACTTTCTATTTATAGCATTGCCGGATTGGAGCACCTAGCACTTGGTTTGTGGTTTCAAGATGGCCAGGAGTTATTTGTCGATGTATAAGTTAAATTAAATATTTAACTTATAATCTTTATATGGCTAAAGTGACTTAACATGTGAAATGCAAGCTATAACTTAAAGTGATGTTGCTAGGAGTTGGGCGCCCCTTATGGACGAATGGGGGACTTAATGAAATAAAACAAATTAATAAAGTATTCCCTCTTGGGTGTTGGAGGAGAAGGGGTAAAAAGGAAAAGTGAGCTCATTTGCATTATTCACCCACTTTGCAAAAATTTGATATTGTCGTGCAACACTTTAAAGCTTTGGTTTTGAGGGTTTGAACTTGATTCTGTTGAGACGAAAACCACTTCAGGATCACTCTCTTTGTGCTTGGAAAATAGCATTAGGATAGTCTTGGGAAGTCTCATCCAGGGGCTTCATTTGGGCTTCAGCTTGATTCATTTTGGCAAAGTTTTAAGCTTGAAATGGACATATCTTATGAAGTTTTGGTATGCAGCTGATAACAAAGAAGTGAAGAGCAGATTTATGTGTTTATGAGGAATTTTTGATGCAGTTGTACCTATCCTTTGATGGTCGTACCTGTGCATATCAAGTCCTACTTGCTCATTGAGGTTTTGTGTGGGTTTCTCTCTGTTTTCTTCCACATTCAGGGTCACCTTGTATCTGCAATAACATCTAGTTTAGAACAAAAAATGTTGTGTATCTTTAGGCATTGTTCTTTGTTGTTTTGCGGTACCAGTTGGGCCGCACAACCTAGGGAAGACGTGGGCATTGCTGGTGATGGTTATACCACCTTTCGTGGCTCTTATCATGCTCATTTTGGACGTCTAGGGTCCTAGTTGCCATTGCCATACGTGGTGTGCAAGAATCCTTTCATTGGTGGAGTTTAGGAGTTGTTCATTGGTGTCCATATTGTCGGTCTGGGTACAACAGAAGTACAAAGTTGTAAACTAGAAAATGGCTACATTCTTGTAATTCATATTTATGCATAATATGAACTGGGTCTTTGTTATTTTGCTTGTATCTATCATAGTTTTTCTAGGTTATTGTTATATGCTTTATATTTTATGGTTTCAATGCAAAAAACATACATGCAAACACACATATAAACCCTAAACCAGAACAATAGTCAGAATCACATTGAGACAAAAAAAACATTGGCATAAAACTCTATTCGATAATGCATATTACATTTCAGAAGTGTTGGACCACCTGCAACAAAGTAACACTTACCTTCCGCTATATAGCATGTGCCACAATCATAGCCACTGCCCCCACTCTAACACCAGTGAGGACATAATTTCGACTCTGTGGAATTCCCTACTCGATTTAGCTTTTATGTCAATGTTTGATATTGTTTTGAGACAGAAAATGTCATGCCCACATTTCCCATGTAGTCACAACACGCATCACACGTGTCATGTCCACATGCGCCATGTGGTCATGGCATGAAATACCAAAATTTTTCTCACGCTTCCCTAGAAACCCCCTCGCACGCGTAGGCATGCTCATGCGGCGTACGCTTAAGGCGAAAGCAATACAGTTGTCGGTGGTGTACCAAGTACATGTGCGCACACCCTACGCAAGGAAACGCGTGGTTTCCTAACTTAGGTTAATTTCACGAATTACATTTGAACAACAATTGTTTTAGGTGATAGATCATTTTTCAACAAAGCACGATCATCTGATTCTTCTTTCCATTTTCTAAAATTTAATATTAATTTCTCCTCCTTCAAACTTAGCATTTTCAACCAAGCCCGTTCATTTGCCCTCTTTTCCTTTTCTTGGAATTTAATTTTGATTGTATTTCTATCTCATTCTCCTTCCCGTTATGCAAGATCTTCTTATGTTATCCTTTCTTTTTTTTTTCTTTACATTTTTTATCGAACAACGTTAACACTGTATCCTTTACATTATTCCTAAATTTCTTGGTAAACCGGATCACTTAAACAGGGTTGGTTAACTTCACTAGACTCAATTCCCCTAGGGTTCTGCTCTAGTTTTTAGTTCAACGTTTGAATTAATTTTAATAACTAACATGTTCCTAAACAGAATTAACAGTAGGTTAAACTTACTTAGTTCTCTTAGCCCTATTCAGAAATGTCGCACATTTTCTCCTCTTTGTTTTCTAAGGTTAGCTGTTCTTTCTTTTTCTCTCTTTTTTTTTAATGGACGTTTATTTTCTAAATCTACAGTTGAGTTTTAAGAATGGCCACTCATGGAATGCCTGTGATGGCTTGTTTGCGTTTATTTTCAGTGTCTTTTGTAAATGAAAGGATCATATTTTCCTCTTCATTTTCCTGTCATTTAATTTGAGATAATTGTTGAAACTTCCGAGAAACTCTTCCTTAAAATTAAAGTATATTTACCTATGCTCTTTTAAAATTATAATTATATTTCTCCTTATAAATTTAATTTATATATATATACCGCCATTATCTCAGTTCACTTTAACTCACAATTTCATTAATAAGTTCCTTAACTGTAAAGAAAGTATAGATTATATATAAAATAAATATAATAATATATATAATTTGTTAAAACAGACTACTATCCAATAATTCATTTAAAAAAAAAATAGAACAATGAGTTAATTTATTTTTGCATATATAAACAATGTATTTCTGAATTGTAACTCTGAGTTTAAGCATCTATTCAATTCGTATTATACATTATGCATAAATAAATCCCACTTTCCTTGATTAAAATTTCTATTTCAAGTCAAATGTTTTAAACTACATATAATAAGCATTTAATTTCTTGCGGTAATTTAAAAAAAAAATACTGTAATCCCAAATTTTATTTCTTTCATAGTAGCAAAATTACAACTTGGCTTATAACAAAATTTAAAATTAATTTTTCCACTAAGTTTACATAGAAATAATGCTTTTACAAACTTAATTAAAACATCAACTAACTCACAACTTTGCAAGTAGGAGAAGAAGGAACTAGACAAGTCTAATATCCTTTTAAAAACAATTTTTCTTTTCCTTTCCTCATTTCAAAATGCTAAAACTTAATGAACAATAGAATACAAACATCAATCTAATAACAGAGGATTTCTTCACAACTTCAAAATACCAATTTATACAATCAATAGGGAGATAACTTTCTCCTTTTGACGAATCAACCAAGATGCAGTCACTAATATGACCAGGCTCTCTTATAGAGCCTTAAGAGTAAAGGAAAATAAAATATTTTCTCAACACAAGAAACTTCTCCAAACTTCACAAATAGCTCCAAGAATACCTGCATAACACACAAGGAAAGAAACACCACACAAGCTGCTCTCCTCCCTACCGTAGACCCACAAGAGGGTCACCCCCGAGCTAGGGAAATCATCCACACACCTAGGGGATTCAATACCACTTCACAACAAGATAAAAACAACACACCAAAACACAAATACACCCATAAATATTTACACAACACAAAATTCATCCACTGTGAGTTTAAAGAGGGGTAGGAGAGTGGACACACTCAACTCTAGAGTGTCACCCTTCAATTAAATTTTAACACAGTTTCCTTCTCATGGCCTCAAGCCAACTTACCAACAAAGATTCCAAGGAGTTCATATTTTAACTCTCAAGCCAAATAACACAATTTCTCAAAGTCACACAAATGCCCTCAAGGCTTTCAACATCCCAAAAGAAACAAGCCATGCACTCGAGGAGGATCACTCCTCCCCTACCCCACACTTGATGAGCATTTCTCCCAAGTGGAAGAAGCTCTGTCAACACCCAAGTAAATTTCCCCACAATTACATAATTTACAACACAACAAATGAAATTTCATTTCACATATCTATCATGCAATAAATAGAAAATGCAAAGGAAAGGCCTTGAAATCCAACCTTAAAAATCCTTGTAATGGAAGGAGTTGAAGTAGAGTTACTCTCCAGTCTCCTCTCCAAATCTCCACCAAAAAACCTCCCTATTTTCTAAAATTCAACCTCATTTTATTTCTATCCCAAGTGGGATTAAAAAAACATCACCCACTCCATGATCTCCTTTTCTCTCTATCCCAAGTGGGATTAAAAAAAATAACCCCTCATGAGCTCCTTTCCCAAAGTCTTCCCTTTTTTTTGTCACTATCCTAAGTGAGATTAAAAAATAACCCCACTCATAAAGGACCTAACCACTTCATGGGGACTCTCACCAAAAGTGAGGGAACAAGAAGACAATCCCCTCCATTATTGGTGGACCATGGAGTCATTTCAAGCCTTGGAAATGGAGAAAGGATGGGCTTGAGTGTTGATCCCACTCATCCTATCCTTCCCATGCCTCCAAATTCGTCACTTAACTTCACTGTGAAGTTAAGGTGACCATACGGAAGTTAACTAAGGGTTACCCTAGTCAAAATGGACCCTAGACCCATGGGGTATAATCTAGGGTCAACTTTAACCTAGTTAGGACACCCAGGGTCAAGTTAAGACACAAGAAAAGGGTCTCAAAAATTTAAATTTAAAAAATAAAATTCAAATACAATTCTTACAACACAAATCATAATTTAATTTTACAAAAGGGTAGACCTAACCCATTCAACCTCATGCAAGACAATATTACAACATTACAACATTGCACCAAACACAGAGTTGATCTTGGTTCCTCGTGGAACTAGATCGGCTTCACAAGGGATTACAACATAAGGTGTGGAATAATCTCCTGTATCTGTGGTTTTGTTAGAAATACCTATACACTCAATCTCAAAGTTAATTCCACATATACATATCATAGCCGAAATAAATTTAATACATGCATTTCCAAAGCATACCATAGTTCTTATAAACATAATGAAATCACATGACAATTTTCTATCTAACATCACCTAATTAGTTTTCCTGTAATGTAAACATTAATCAAACATCATCCAATTAGTTTTCCTAATAAAATAAACATCTATATAACATCACCCAATTTGTTTTCTCTTAAAACAAACATCTAACTATCATCACCCAATTAGTTTTCCTTTAACATAATAAGATTTAATAGTTTGAAAATCTAGGACAACAGTCCCACAAATATAAAAGTATCAGCAACAGTAAGCTAAATAGTCACATGTACGAAAATGAAAAAGTGTAGGCCTCACATCCTCCCCCCTAAAACTGTACTTCCTCCTGGAAGTCATCAAAGAGGTGAGGATACAAAGTCCTCAGTCTCACTGCATCCTCTCATGTTGCAATGACCTCGTCATACATGTCCCACTGGACCTTAACCTAGTCCAGTTTTCGACCTCGAAGGCCCAGCATCCGACGAGCCTATTAGTAATAATTTATGTTTGGGGTTTTGAGTGAGGCCTCTTCCCAAAAGTCCAAAGTTTCTAACACATTTTGGCCTCTGCAGTTGTTAAAAATGCAAGAAATCAGTTGTGTGCGGGTCAAAATATGCAGTGGCGGGTCAGAAATCTCCATTGGCCCTCGAAAAATGCATATCGGGTGACTGCTTCAGGCTCTTAAATGTTTCTAAGTGTGGCTAGAAGGGTCAAATTGTGCCACAGCCATGGGACCGCCAAGTGTTAAGCCCTGGTTTAGACCTGCGCCGTTGATTGTGCTTCCCGCGTAGCGTGCCACGTGTCAACAGCGGAGGCGGCCCCTTAAAGTTTCAAGAATGCGCGGAAGGCACCAAGTGTCGGCCTCCGCCAGAGTGTTTCAAGGAGGGATCTTGGAGTTTCATGAGGCCGCAGAAAGTGCCACGTGGCTGCTTCCGCAGGAGTTTCAGGGAAGTTTCTTGGTGTGTTTCAAAGAGAGCGCGGAGCCCGCCATGTGTCTATCTCTGCCAAGCTTCCGAAGGGTCTCTAATGTTTCCAGGATATCGCGGATGCTGCCAAGTGTCACATTTCGCGTGGGGTTCTGACAAAGGGCTCTCGGCAGGGAAGATTAGGTAAAACGAATCAGCGATAGAAACTTCAAGTGCCTACGTGGCACGATTTGGTTGGTGGGTGGCTTTTCAGCAGTTTTTGGTGCCATTCGATCTCTGCGACTAGGTTTTTGATCAACGACCAGGTTTTAAAGTTACAGCGAGGGTTTTTCCTGAGACTTTGCAACTGTTTTTGGTGGGAGAAACTTCTTAGGCACGCAATTGCTGCATCCCAATGCTGTGAGTTGGTTTGCCATTAATGGCGAGGTTGCACAGAGGTATGGGTCGAAAGGACACGCCGGCTACTCGATTTAGACAGAAAATCATGACAAGGCGTTGCAAGTCAAGATCTCACCTGCCCCTTCCTTCCTGTCTGTGCGGCTACATTAAATGTTTCTGGCGCCCCCTGGTAGTGCATTGTATCTGGTCATATCTTTGGGGGGTTGCCCTACAATTAGTGTAAGGAGGGTGCATCTTCCTGCTATTTAAGGAGGACTGTGTGACCAATTTTAGGTTGTTGAAGGCCTGGGGCAATTTTTGTGTAAATAATGAAGAACAGGGCATGAACTTGGTTGTTCCATCCCATTTTGGAGTTTATGTGTTGCAGCATGGTGTATTTTGCACATATTTTCAGTTTCAGTGTTGATTTATATGAAAAATACTTATTGCATGTGTCTATCTGCTTGTCTCCGTTTGCTGCATGTCATCCTTCTTTTGAATCTGATTGCTAAGGGTTTCATAGATTCTAGGGTATAGATATCTATACTGCATGCTTGATCTGTAACTTCCATTCAAGGAGTGGATTAAATTGGTTTAGGTCAATGTATGGAGAAGGTTGCATGTCTGCAGGGATATCTGTAAGTAGAGGCAGCTAGATACCCATTCTTGGGTGATGTTTGTAAGGCAAGCATCAAGTCCAACCCCCTAAAACTTGAGTGAAAGTTGCAAACCATCTATTGTATACGTCTAGTTGACTCCTTGCCCAATGGATAGGCACCAGTCTGCTCCTGGGTCAGTAGTTATGAGCCAAAACCCCTTGTCTTACATCCAGGACATTATGTCCACCCATCTCATCACTTCCACCTGTTAGTTGTAGGAGTAGGACTAGGAACCCCCTGCATACTCTCATACCCAACCAGACACATATGTCCAATAATGTTGCCAACCTTGTGATCTATCATGCAGATATTGGTCCATACATGAGAGTATTCTGCCTGTTGTTGTCAAGTTAGATCTTTCTATCTTTGAGCTAGTCAAGGTTACATCTTGAGTTATAGGGATACCCCCCTTGGTGCGGTAGAACTAGAAGTGAAGGGGAGGTAGCTCACGCAACCTCCTGTATTAGTTGGCTGAATCTGCACGTGCATAGGAACTGGCAAACCCTGATGCTGATTCAGAAGAAAAACCAACAAAGCCAATATGCGAATTGGCTCCAACGCCAGTTGTCCGTCTGCCTCTACCTGAAGAGCACTCTAATCCAATACGTGAGATAAGTCAGAGACATAATGACGTAATATTGAAACATGAACAACATCGTGGATACGCAACAAGCTAGGTGGCAAGGCTAGACGATAGGCTACAGGTCCTATCCACTCCAAAATCTCAAAAGGTCCTACAAACTGAGGTGCGAGTTTAGAGCCCTTTTTGTAACGGATTGGACTCTTGTGCGGTTGCACTCTCAAAAAAATCGTGTCACCTAGTGAGAAGCTCCTATCAGTTCTCTTTGCATCGGCATACTTATTCTGTCTATCATGTGCCTCCTGAAGTCTCTGTCTAATCAGTGCAATCTACTGCTCTATGTCCTGAACTAGTTCTGGACCAATGGTGACCCTGTCCTCTATCCGATCCCAACTCAATGGTGTTCTACACTGTCTGCCGTATAAAGCCTAGAAAGGAGGCATACCCAATGAGTTGTGATGCCCATTATTGTAGGCAAACTCAACCAGATACAGATACTCCTCCCATCTAGACTGATGGTCCATAACATACATACAAAGCATATCTTCTAACACTTGATTAACTCTCTCTGTCTGTCTGTCGGTCTCTGGATGGTATGCTAAACTGAAGTTGAGCTGTGTGCCCAACACTTGACATAAGGCTCTCCAAAACGATGAAGTGAATACAGAGTCTCTATTGGAAATGATGCAGCGAGGTACTCCATGAAGTCTAACAATCTAATCTAAGAACACTCTTGCCACTGCTAGTGCATTATACGTCATGCGTACAGGTGAGAAATGTGCCACCTTGGTCAACTTGTCAACTGTCACCATGATGGCATCATGATGACGTGATGACATAGGTAGACCAACAATAAAGTCCATAGAAATGGTGTCCCATTTCCACTCAGGTATCTCGTGAGGGTACAATAGTCCTACTTGATACTGATGCTCAGCCTTGACCCTCTGACACTCAAGGCAACGAGCAACATATTCTGCAATGTCTCATCTCATCTCAGCCCAATGATATAACTGTCGCAAATCGGCATGCATTTTCTTCACTCCTGGATGTGCTGCATAAGGTGCTCTATGAGCGTCTAAAAGAATCACTGTACGCAGGTCACCTGCACGGGGTACATAAATGCGCTGTTGATGTCTAAGAAAACCATCAGACTCAAGGGAATATCCTACGAATTTACCCTTAAGGGCCCCCTGATTCTGAATTTCTTGCTGCACCTCAAGAAACCACTCGTCCTCTGGTAGATGCTGTAAGATGCGGTCCCTCAAGTTCACCTTTAATGTCAAGGTCAGGATCTTGTGGCGCCTCTGACTTAAAGCGTCGGCAACCACATTCTCCTTCCCTTTGATGTAGTGGACATCAAAGTCATACTCGCATAAGAACTCCATCCAACGCCGCTAGCGAGCGTTCAAATTTGGTTGTGTAAAAATGTACTGTAAGCTATGGTGATTCGAATGGAGCTCAAAGCATCGACCTAAGAGGAAATGTCTCCAACGAACAAGAGCATGAATAACTGCTGTGAGCTCTAAATCGTGAGTAGGGTAGTTTAGTTCATGTGTCTTAAGTTTGCGCAATTCGTATGCAATTGCTCTACCTCCCTGCATAAGCACGGTTCCCAAACCCTCTAATGATGCATTTGTGCAAACAACAAAATCCTCTGCAGGATCTGGAACCGCTCAAATGGGAGCACTGGTAAGACACTCCTTGAGGATCCCAAAGGCCTTCTCACACTGCTCAGTCCAAGTGAAACTTTTCCCTTTTCGCTGAAGGGAAGTGATGGGATGTGCTATCCTAGAAAAGCCCTCGACAAATCTACGGTAATAACTAGCTGATCCCATAAAGCTCCTAACTTCTGTCACACTGGTGGGTGCTGGCCAGTCCTGAATTACTCTGATCTTCGATGGATCTACGGAGATGCCATCACCTGATAAGATGTGCCCCAAGTATTGCACCTCTGTCCTGAAGAAGGCACACTTCGCCAGGTTGCCATAAAGCTATTGCTCTCGTAAGCGCTGCAAAACTTGACGCAAATGATCCACATGTTCCTCCTTGGTTCGCGAATAAATCAAAATATCATCAAGAAATATGATCACAAACCGATCCAAGTAAGTACGGAACACCCCGTTCATGAGACTCATGAATATTGTAGGGGCGTTCGTCAAACTGAAGGGTACCACGGTGAAATCATAATGGCCATATCTGGTTCGAAAAGTAGTCTTATCAATGTCTGCCTCTGTGATGCGCAATTGGTGATACCTAGATTTTAAATCAATTTTCGAGAACACTCTGGCTCCCTGCATCTGATCAAAGAGGTCATCAATCCTAGGCAGAGGATAACGGTTCTTCATCGTCACCTTGTTCAACTGCTTATAATCTATGCATAGTCAAAGAGACCCATCCTTCTTCTCCACGAAGATGACCGGTGCACCCCAGGGTGAAACACTAGGTCGGATGTGCCCCTTTTCAAGTAACTCCTCTAACTACAGTTTAAGTTTTGTAAGCTCATGTGTAGTCATCCTGTAGGGTGCAGAGACACGGGTTCTGCACCCGGCACTAAGCCGATGTGGAAATCGACCTCTCTGCATGGACGCATACTTGGTAACTCCGGCGAGTATATGTCAGCAAAGTCTCTCAAGATATGGTGATCATCTAAGGTAGCCTCAGGCTCATCCTCTGATATGTCACTGATCGTAATAGCAAACATCTAACAACCCTTCCGCATGCAACGCTTAAGCTACTGAGCGGATATCATACGAACCGTCATGGGCTTCTAAATGCCCACTATCTCGATCGGTGTGCCATGATCGTCTAAGCAACTAATCGTCCTCTGGCGATAATCTAGTTTAGCTCTATGAGCCGCAAGCCAGTCCATACCCAGAACTACTCCGTAAGATCATAATGGCATAACCCTAAGGTCACATGCTGTAGTGAAGGAACCTAAGGAGATCTCACAATCTCTAACCACGGTATCTACTAACATCCTGACCCCAGAGGCCAACTCAACCTCCCACCTAATGTCTTGCCTATAAGCCACCAACCTGCAACGTTCCACTAACGATGTAGACAGAAAAGAATCGGTAGCTCCAGAGTTAAAAAGAATAGAGATAGGGAAATCCCCAATCGTACCTACTGTCTCAATGACTGAAACCTGGAAATCGGCCTGGCGGTTGTTAACCGCTGTAAGCATGCGGTGGGAACTGCCCACGTCACCTACAGTCTGCTCAGATCCTCCTACACGGGGTTGTCCCCCTACTGTAAATCCCTGTGGACACTCCCTAGCCAAATGCCCTGCCCCACCACATACATAACACGGGCCCCTAGCTTGCAATTGCCCTATCTGTGCCTTGCCCGACTGTCGCTGTCCAGTTTGTCCAGTGGACCCCTGTGAACCTCTGTATGACTGCTAAGATCTCGCAGGTCCCACAGATGATCCCTACTGTCTCTGATCTCTACGTGGGCCCTGCTGCTGCCAACCACGGTACTGTCCTCCCTGAACCCTCTGCTGGGGTCTAGATTTCTGCTGATGCTGCTACTATTGCTATGGAGGCCTAGGAGGTAATGATGAAGAATTATATCCTCCTCTCTTTGGTGTGTATTGCGGTCTATAAAAATTTTGTTGTTGTTGTTGGGGATTACGGTCCTGATACTGCGGGCGTGAATTCTTCCCTCATCCCTGAATTTCTTCTGTAATAAGGGCCTTTTCAACAGTCTCGCTCATGGTCTAGGGATCTGCCATACGTACTGGTCCTGCTATCCCGTGATTCAGGCCTCTGATGAATTTATGTACCAAGAGTTTTTCGTCCTGGAGGTACTCCGTGTAACGAGAAAACTCGATGAACCGGCTCTCATATTAAGCAACAGTGAGTCCTCTTTGCTGTAACTCATGGAACTCATCAATCCTGCGTTGTCTGTAATGCTCTGACAAGTATCGCACATTAAAGCGCTCTATGAAGATATCCCAAGTGAGTGTATCTAGGGATAGTCAGCGCTTGCACTCCTTAGTACGCCACCATATAGCTGATGCATCTCTCAGGAGATGCACTGCCACTCGTGCTTTCGTGTTGCTCTAGTAAGGTCGCAATGCGAAACACCTGTCTAGTCTAATCAGCCAAGCCTCGGCCATAGCTCCCTCGATAGCTCCTACGAAAGTAGGTGGGTTGAGCCTAAGCACATCTCTAATGGGATCTCCTCTGTCTCTGAGCCCTATAACCAGCTCATCTAATCCATACTCATACGGTCCATGGTATACCTGTTCTACCCTCCTGGTCTCATCTCGTCTCGAGAGTCTCAAAGGACTCCTACTCCGTGCACGGTAGGCTAACCCTACCTTCTCTACTATAGTGTCAGGAATCTCAACGAAAGGCTCCATGTGTGGCATCTCTAACGGATCTATGCGGGGTTCCACATATGGCTCAGCACGCGATTCCACACGTGGCTCATTACATGGCTCTTCTCGCAGATCAATGCGAAGCTCATCATGTTGCTCTAGAATAGCTGGTGGTAATCGCTCTAACATAGTCTGCAGTGTCTCAAGAATCTGTGGGCCTAGGTCAATTATTGGTGGTGCCTGTGGTACGAGTGGTGCCTGTGGTTCAGGTGGTGCCTGTGGTATGAGTGGATCTGCTATAATTGCGGGTCTTTGTCCCTCAGCTAAGGAATCACTATGTACCTCAGCGGACGGTGTGTGGCATGATCGTGCTCGTCGAACACGTCAGGGAGGCATCCTTAACAAAACAAGGTAGACACTAATTAATCAACGTTGCGGAATAATAACGTGCCCAATTATGCCCAGTGTTTAAACTTGGCTCTAATACCAAATGTCATGCCCACATTTCCCATGCGATCACAACACGCATCACACGTGTCATGTCCACATGCGCCATGTGGTCATGACACGAAATACCAAAAATTTTCCCATGCTTCCCTAGAAATCCCCTCGCACGCGTAGGCGTGCTCATGCGGAGTACGCTTAAGGCAAAAGCAATACAGTTGTCGGCGGTGTACCAAGCACATGTGCGCACACCCTACTCAATGAAACGCGTGGTTTCCTAACTTAGGTTAATTTCACGAATTACATTTGAACAACAGTTGTTTTAGGTGATAGATCATTTTTCAACAAAGCACGATCATCTGATTCTTCTTTCTATTCTCTGAAATTTAATATTAATTTCTCCTCCTTCAGACATTAGCATTTTCAACCAAGCCCGTTTATTTGCCCTCTCTTCCTTTTCTTGGAATTTAATTTTGATTGTATTTCTATCACGTTTATTTTACCGTATCTCTGAAATTTAATTTTGATTGTATTTCTATCTCATTCTCCTTCCTGTTATGCAAGATCTTCTTATGTTATCCTTTTTTTTTTTACGTTCTTTATTGAACAGCGTTAACACTGTATCCTTTACATTATTCCTAAATTTCATGGTAAACCGGATCACTTAAACAGGGTTGGTTAACTTCACTAGACTTAGTTCCCCTAGGGTTCCGCTCTAGTTTTTAGTTCAACGTTTGAATTAATTTTAATAATCAACATGTTCCTAAACAGGATTAATGGTAGGTTAAACTTACTTAGTTCTCTTAGCCCTGTTCGAAAATGCCGTGCATTTTCTCCTCTTTATTTTCCATGGTTAGCTGTTCTTTCTCTTTCTCTCTTTTTTTTTATTGGACGTTTATTTTCTAAATCTACAGTTGAGTTTTAAGAATGGCCACTCATAGAATGCCTGTGATGGCTTGTTTGCGTTTATTTTTAGTGTCCTTTGTAAATGAAAGGATCATATTTTCCTCTTCATTTTCCTGTCACTTAATTTAGGATAATTGTTGAAACTTCCGAGAAACTCTTCCTTAAAATTAAAGTATATTTACCTATGCTCTTTTAAAATTATAATTATATTTCTCCTTATAAATTTAATTTATATATATATATATACCGCCATTATCTCAGTTCACTTTAACTCACAATTTCATTAATAAGTTCCTTAACTGTAAAGAAAGTATAGATTATATATAAAATAAATATAATAATATATATAATTTGTTAAAACAGACTACTATCCAATAATTCATTAAAAAAAAAAAAAACAACAGAGCAATGAGTTAATTTATTTTTGCATATATAAACAATGTATTTCTGAATTGCAACTCTGAGTTTAAGCATCTATTCAATTCGTATTATACATTATGCATAAATAAATCCCACTTTCCTTGATTAAAATTTCTATTTCAAGTCAAATGTTTTAAACTACATATAGTAAGCATTTAATTTATTGCGGTAATTTAAAAAAAACAATACTGTAATCCCAAATTTCATTTCTTTCATAGTAGCAAAATTACAACTTGGCTTATAACAAAATTTAAAATTAATTTTTTCACTAAGCTTACACAGAAATAATACTTTTACAAACTTAATTAAAGCATCAACTAACTCACAACTTTGCAAGTAGGAGAAGAAGGAACTAGACAAGTCTAATATCCTTTTAAAAATAAATTTTCTCTTCCTTTCCTCATTTCAAAATGCTAAAACTTAATGAACAATAGAATACAAACATCAATCCAATAACAGAGGATTTCTTCACAACTTCAAAATACCAATTTATACAATCAATAGGGAGATAACTTTCTCCTTTTGACGAATCAACCAAGATGCAGTCACTAATACGACCAGGCTCTCTTATAGAACCTTAAGAGTAAAGGAAAATAAAATATTTTTCCAACACAAGAAACTTCTCCAAACTTCACAAATAGCTCCAAGATTATCTGCATAACACACAAGGAAAGAAACACCACACAAACTACTCTCCTCCCTACCGTAGATCTGCAAGAGGGTCACCCCTGAGCTAGGGAAATCATCCACACACCTAGGGGATTCAATACCATTTCACAACAAGATAAAAATAACACACCAAAACACAAATACACCTATAGATATTTACACAACACAAAACTCATCCACTGTGAGTTTAAAGAGGGGTAAGAGAGTGGACACACTCAACTCTAGAGTGTCACCCTTCAATTAAATTTCAACACAGTTTCCTTCTCATGGCCTCAAGCCAACTTGCCAACAAAGATTCCAAAGAGTTCATATTTTGACTCTCAAGCCAAATAACACAATTTCTCAAAGTCACACAAATGCCCTCAAAGCTTTCAACATCCCAAAAGAAACAAGCCATGCACTTGAGGAGGATCACTCTTCCCCTACCCCACACTTGATGAGCATTTCTCCCAAGTGGAAGAAGCTCTGTCAACACCCAACTAAATTTCTCCACAATTACATAATTTACAACACAACAAATGAAATTTCATTTCACAAATCCATCATGCAATAAATAGAAAATGCAAAGGAAAAGGCCTTGAAATCCAACCTTAAAAATCCTTGTAATGGAAGGAGTTGAAATAGAGTTACTCTCCAGTCTCCTCTCCAAATCTCCACCAAAAAACCTCCCTATTTTCTAAAATTCAACCTCCTTTTATCTCTATCCCAAGTGGGATTAAAAAAAACATCACCCACTCCATGATCTCCTTTTCTCTCTATCCCAAGTGGGATTAAAAAAATAACCCCACTCATGAGCTCTTTCCCCAAAGTCTTCCCTCTTTTTTGTCACTATCCTAAGTGGGATTAAAAAAATAACCCCTCATGAAGGACCACACCACTTCATGGGGACTCACAAAAAGTGAGGGAACAAGAAGACAAGCCCCTCCATTATTGGTGGACCATGGAGTCATTTCAAGCCTTGGAAATGGAGAAAGGATGGGCTTGAGTGTTAATCCCACTCATCCTATCCTTCCCATGCCTCCAAATTTGTCACTTAACTTCACTGTGAAGTTAAGGTGACCATACGGAGGTTAACCAAGGGTTACCCTAGTCAAAATGGACCCTAGACCCATGGGGTATAATCTAGGGTCAACTTTAACCTAGTTAGGACACCTAGGGTCAAGTTAAGACACAAAAAAAGGGTCTCAAAAATTTAAATTCAAAAAATGAAATTCAAATACAATTCTTACAACACAAATCATAATTTAATTTTACAAAAGGGTAGACCTAACCCATTCAACCTCATGTAAGACAATATTACAACATTACAACATTGCACCAAATACAGAGTTGATCTTGGTTCCTCGTGGAACTAGATCGGCTTCACAAGGGATTACAACATAAGGTGTGGAATAATCTCTTGTATCTGTGGTTTTGTTAGAAATACCTGCACACTCAATCTCAAAGTTAATTCCACATATACATATCATAGCCGAAGCAAATTTAATACATGCATTTCTAAAGCATACCACAGTTCTTATAAACATAATGAAATCACATGACAATTTTCTATCTAACATCACTCAATTAGTTTTCCTATAATGTAAACATTAATCGGACATCACCCAATTAATTTTCCTAATAAAATA
Organism: Cunninghamia lanceolata; assembly: GCA_027924645.1. NCBI lineage: Eukaryota > Viridiplantae > Streptophyta > Pinopsida > Cupressales > Cupressaceae > Cunninghamia > Cunninghamia lanceolata. Next base: position 844,400 of record BSBN01001760.1, read on the forward strand.
AACATCTATATAACATCACCCAATTTATTTTCTCTTAAAGCAAACATCTAACTATCATCACCCAATTAGTTTTCCTTTAACATAATAAGATTTAATAGTTTGAAAATTCGGGACAACAGTCCCACAAATATAAAAGTATCAGCAACAGTAAGCTAAATAGTCACATGTATGGAAATGAAAAAGTGTAGGCCTCACAGAAAAATATTGACATAAAACTCCATCCGACAGTGCATATTACAGTGGTATCAGAGCAAAAAAATCTTGCCATCCTGTGAGGTTATTTGAACATGTAGTTGGGTCTTGAGTGATGCAGCCTAGGACTTATCTTAGACGAAACATGTCACAACCAGATCTTGAGGTTCCATAGCATATATATCCTTTTGCAGGTTCTGATACAATTATCATTCCCATAGAAGTAATGGGGGACAGAGACCTGGAAGAGCTTAGTACCCAAGAGATGCTGAATGATTTGTGTAGGGGATAGATAGAGATGCAACAAAATTTCAATCAAATGATGTAGTTGATGACCAATCATTTTATCGGGAATCCTAGTAATAATAATAACCATGACAGGAATAGGAATAATAATGGTGATAGGAACATGGGTGACAGGAACAATGGTGATAGATACAAATATAGAGATGATGAGGACAGGAGACATGAGGGCTAGGCATCGATCAATAACAGAGTGAGCACACATTATATAGCATATGACAGACTGGGGATGCCCACCTTCACTCCCAGAAATAATGCACCTAAACCTGAGCATACCTAGTTAGAGTTCCAAGATGTTATAGTCAGGGATTGGCGAGCACCTAGTGATGAGTTCAGAGTAGACATGTTATTTCGTGAGTATTCAGACTTGCAGATGAAACACAGGCCAAAGGGTGGTAGAAAACAAAACATAGCGCTGCATAAGAAGGTTAATAAACTTAAAGTATCTTATTTCGATGGATCGGTGAAGACCACTGCCAAAGCATGGGCGCAAAAGCTTGACAGCTTCCTTCAGCTCAGCCCTATGCTTGAGGAGGAGGCCATCACATACGCAACTTTACACTTGGATGGTATTGCCCATGAGTGGTGGCACCATGGGAAGGTCACCTTGGGACACGACCTGATTACATCTTATGCTGAGTTCACAGGTCGTCTCATAGACAGGTTCGATAAAAAAGAGCCCGAGTTACATTTTAAGGAGTTGACACAGCTTAGACAATGGGGTTTAGTAGAGAGTTACATTTTAGAGTTCTAGAAATTGTCAGTGATGGTGACGGATATCTTAGAGCGTAGATTACTATTCTCTTTATTGACGGACTCATAGATCCATTATGAGGTTGGATTAAGGGCCTCAACCCACCTTCTCTCCACGAGGCTATGAAAAAGGATAGAGACATGGAATCCTCATCATCTAGAAGCAAATTCCAATCAAACGGATTTCCATACAGGAAAAACAAGGATACAAAGCCTTTTCAAAAGAAACCAATCCACCAACAGAGAGAACTAATTAGTTAAACAATGACCAGCTTAATGAGTACAGAAGGAAGAAGCTTTGCTTTCACTGCAGGGAGCCTTGGGATGCTTCACACATGTGTCTTACCAAGCCTAAAGCAAAGCATATAGAATACTTTTCGGTAGAGGAGTCAAATTCAGAGCAGTCAGACCAGCCATTAGACAAGGAGGACAGTGATGATGAGAATGCATCACAGGGTAGTAGTGACTGTGAGGGAGTGATGACACAACTTTCTAGTTTCTAGAAAGTTGGCTCGTTCAGAGTTAGAGGAGTCCTTAGCGGACAGTGCATCATCACCTTGATAAATACAAGGGCGACACATAACTTTATTGATGAGGGGTTGGTGGTTAGACGAGGGCTCAAGACAGAGGAGTTTCAAGGTTTCAAGGTAATGTTAGCAGATGGCTTTAAACTCACATGTACCAGAAAGATTTCCAGGTTGAGCATCAAGCTTGGAGAATATGAGCTCAAAGATGACTTTTATGTTGTGGGCATAGGTGATACAGATGTGGTATTGGGCATGCATTGGATGATGACCATTAGCGAGTTCACCATGAACTTGAAGAATATGGAGATGAAATTCGAATCCAATGGGAGAAAGGTAGTACCTAGAGCATTGTCAAATGGAGGACCTCACATTATTTCTCTTAAGAGGATGGAAAGGATGTTGAGACATGACTAGGTAGAGTGGGTAGCTGAATGTTTAATCATGCTAGAGAGTCCCTGATAACCTAAGAGCAACTATCATCGAGATATACAACATCTGGATGATAGTTGCTCTTAGGTTGTTGGGGACTCTCTGGCATGATTAAACATTCCATGTGTTAGTTGGCTTGATGGTGGAGGGTGCTTACAAGCACATTTTTTAGACCCTATGTTGTGTTCATGTGTTGAACAACACATTGAAAGACATTGGGAAGATAGATTGAGTGAAGGTAGTGGTGTCAGAAGCTAGAGCCATTCAGATGTTCATTTGCAATCGTCACACATCACTTATTTTGTTTGGGGCTTTTTTGAGGAAGGAATTCCTCAAGTTCGTGGATACTAGATATGCTAGCTACTTTATTTCGTTGGAGGGGATGATTGAGGTGCAAGAGCCTTTACGATTATTGGTGGTTAATTTAGAGTGGGCTAGATGGGTAGATGCAAGCATAGGTGAAGGCAAAATTGTCATGAAAAATCCTTGGTGATGATTGGTGGTCCACAGGGAGGTAAGAAATTGTTGTTTTTAATTAATTGCTAATTTTAGTATTAAATTGCCGATAGGGGCGTGGTTCGGTGGTTAAGTCGCTTGGTTGTAGTGGTGGCCACTAGAGTTCAAACCCCCGTTGGGCCAACGAGCTCGTGGACTTTACGCCTTTGCTGGGCCAACGAGCTCGCAGGTTTGAAGTGTTCTCTCTTAGGGATGAGGTCCCCCGTGTTGTGGCCTCACCGGTTCATAGCTCTAGGCAAAAGTGTCATGGAGCTGGAGGGAATGTCACACCAGCGTCACCGATCATGTTAAAAAGTTTACCAGGCTCATTTTTTTTTTTTAAATAGTATTAAATTTCTGATTTTAGCATCAAATTTTTTATTTTATTATTAACTAATAAATTGTTGATTTTAGTATTAAATTTATGGTTTTCATTTTATTATTAATAGTAAATTGATAAGTTGTTGATTTTATGATTAAATTTATGATTTTATTGTTTCTACCCTATAAATTTACTAAATTGTTTTCGTTCTTTACAAATATGTTTGCTCCATCGTCTCACTTGTTGTGCGGGTCATAAGATATGCTTTTATAGACTCTCCTAGTCTTGGAGATATTCATGAGACATTAGACAACATGCTTGGGCAGATGAAGCAAGCCATTCATAGTAGGGACCCTAATTTGGGATTTTATGAGGAGCATATTAAGCCCAAGAGAGTTTTACAACTATCAATAAAATTTGAATACAACCAATTGGTGTGATGTTGGTTGTATTCAAATTTTATTGATAGTTGTAAAACTCTCTTGGATGTTTGGAGTATGAAAGATATATCCAACTATTAGCTGTTAATTGTGCAGAGCCTTACCATCCATGGAGATCTAGTTGACATTGAAGAGAATAAGTTTCAATCAGATGAGTCTATGAATTTATGGGAAAGGCTAAAAATGTTTGCAGAACATATTTCATCTCTGGATAATAAGCTTGCTTTGTTGAATATAGAGAATGATGCAATTACAAAAGCTTTGGAGAATGAACTTAGTAGGTAAGAGAAAAAACAAATTGATAAAAGGTTTAGTGAGCTACTTGTAGACGAATTTACGCAATTGAGCACAACAATGGCAGGAAGGGATGCCATGTATGCATTAATTTGTTGTGGAATCAAGGAGTTTGAGGACAACTTTGAAAAGAAAAGATCATTAAATTTAGTATCATAAGTTTTGTTTGGTTGTCCATTGTGCTTGACCATAACCTCCAAATAAGAGTGATGGTTCTTGGTAGTGCTATACCGGCACATATTTCTGTCTGTTTGACATATTTGTGGTCTCCTTGCAATAGGGGCTAGGATTGTTGGCACATTCATATAATTTTCTTTCAAACTTCATGGTACTGAAGATAGGTCCAGTTTCATCCATTTAATCCACTGATTTATATTATGTGCCTTGGCTAGTTGCCATTACATGCTGAGTGAAAGCAATTATTATCAAATTGATTTTGATAGTAGTTGCAATTTGATATCTGTAAGATTAAATGATTTGATTAGAGTTTGAAATCTAACAAACATTTTTCTGTGTATATTTTTATTTTCCTGTGAGGTCTACTTATCTCATTCCTATGCTTACATCGCATTTACATTTTGATGACATATGGACATTGGGACTGTTGATCCTGTTTTGCAGACCTTCAGGATTTATTTCATATGCTATGATTGGATTAGATAGACTATGTTATGATGGTGATTATAGTTCACATGTCAGATTTCATTTGAATTTATAATGTTATGTGTTATTTGATTTTAATGGAATTAAAATGTTAGTGGATGAGTAACGAGTGAGATATTATTCAATTTGATCTTTATTTGATCTTTAGAAAAAATGCAAGTGAATTATGAAGCATATTTATGTTAGCATGTGTATTATCAGGGATACTTGTGATTATGCTATATTGTGTGTGTATGCTTTCCTTTTGCTTCAGCTATGATAAACATGTGCTACTGATCCGTTTGCAGAAGTGTGCAGGTTAATTTTCCATACCCATGGAAAATTCAGAGGTCATACCAAGTAACCCCTTGTGAAATCCATGTTCAACCGATCTAGTCCCAAGAGGGACCAAGGTCAATTGTGTTGGTGAATGATTATTTTCATGATGTCTACATTTATGTTTATTTCGGATTAGGTTTTACCCCTTTCTATTGTTTTATTAAGGTGTTGTAAATTTGTAATGTTTAATTTGCACCATTTGGTGTCGTTTATTTTTATGGGTGTTTTCTAGTGATTTTATGCACCTTGTGATGTTTATTTTGGCCTAAAAATGACCCTAAGTCATACCCCTAGGGTTTAGGGCCAACTTGGACAAGTTAAACCTTAGTTATACCTCCATGGAGTCACTTTAACTTTACCTTGAAGTAAAGTGACGAATTTTTGAATTTGGCTATGGGGTTGGCGATTCAAGGTCCACCTTGACCATCCCCACTATCCTTGGTTTGGTCTACCTTATCTTGAAGGCTTGGGAAGCCCCCAAGGCCTTCAAGTGTGTGAGGATCCCATCCCTATGCTCTCACACATATGTGAGAGCATCTTGGAGGGAATGGGATTGTCTTGATGGACAAGGTGTGGACATGTGTCCCATTCTTATCCTCATGGAGTCTCCAAGTTGGACTCACATCTCCACTATGCTCTCACGCATGTGTGAGAGCACTTATGTGGGAATGTGAGGCTTTGAGGTATAGGAGTGTGACATGTGTCACCTCCTCATCCCTTGGAGATGGTGAGTGGGATTGTGAGGAGGAAGGAGAAGGTGACATGTGTCACCTTCTCATTCCTCAAGGCTATTGTGTGTAGCCTATTAAACTCCCTCTTTGAGAGAGGGAGAGGGTTCTTCTTTTGTCCATTTTTTGCTTGATTATTGCTTGGGGAGAGAGTTAGCTAGAGTTTTGGAGAAATTTTTGGAAGGCAAGAGGCTTGGAGGGAGATTTGGAGGAGCTCTCCATCAGCTCTCACCATTATTGGGCTCTAAAAGGTAAGCTTCCAGGCTATAAGGATTCCCTTTGTTTTACATTTCATGGTGTTGGTGATTGTTTGTGTTGTGTGGGTTTCTTTATGGAAGTTTGGATGAAGATCTCCATTTTGGAGAGCTCATCATGTTTGGGGTGGGAGAGGAGTGAACCTCCTCGAGGTCACCCTCACCATTTTTATTGAGATATTGATGGCCATGAGGTGTTGTGGGAAGAAATGGAAAAGTTGTGAAGACATGAGTGCCTTGGAAATGTGATATTGAGAAAATTTAAGGCTAGAGGCCTTGTGTTTGAGAAACAAGAGTATTGAGATGTTTTTTGGTGCACCTCTAGAGTTGAGAGCAATCCACTCTCCTACCCCCTAATATCCATGCAAATAGATTTGTATTGTGCAAGCCTTGGGTGGGTTGTTCTTCCTTGCGTGAGTGTTCTTGGTGTTGTGGTTTGAACTTGTAAGGAAAGCACAGGTGTGGAAGATAGCTTCCCTAATGTTAATTCTCAAGGGACAGCGTAGACAGGTCACTTTTAAAACTAAATAACACAGATGAATACACTAGAAAACACCAAATAGATAATATTCAAACAGAGAACGACACACCATTTACGTGGGAAAACCCTTACGGGTAAAAAACCCACCACCACAAGAAAACAATCTTTTATTACAGTAAGGTTTACAGTTACAATAAAGAGCTCAGCTTCTTGCTCTGGTTTGTGATTCTCGACAACATACCCAATTCACCCACTGTACATTTACAGAATGAACTTTTTATTCAAGTCTCACCTTCAAAACACCAACGACACCTGTAGACATAATTCTATTTCCAGTCTGCAAGAACAAGAGTCGTTACACACTTCTGCCCTAACTGATAGAACATATTCCTCAAGCGTCGCTGCCATCTAACCGTCGCAACAGTTCATATTTCAGCGAGACGTTTAGTCCCACATGTATCAAGTCGCAGATGACACTACAGTTTATAACCGCCAACGAACCAAAGAGTATCGTCGGCAATTTTGTTGCCGATGATACCAATCCTTCAAGTCCATCGGTATAACAAACCCCATCGGCCATCAGACTTTATCTCCCACCGATAAGCAGAGTCTCCCCGATCACCAAGGTTACCATCGGAATGACTTCCATCATCGGCGAACAAACCAACGCTTACTCCGACGGCCCTTGTCTCACCGAACCCCAGACTCCCGTTGATAGGCATAAGTCATCGGAGTGACTACTCCTGTTGGAGTAACTCCACATAGCCCGGCCGATAGGCCTTGTCTTGCCAAACCCCAGACTCCCGCTGATAGGCATAAGTCATCTGAGTGACTAGTCCTGTCGGAGTAACTCCACATAGCCCGACCGATAGGCCTTGTCTCGCCGACGATCTGTTGAACGCTTCCATCGGGGTGACACTTAGCATCGGACAAACCTTCGATGCTTATTCCGACACACTTGTCTTACCGATACTAACACACAACCTCCGTCAGAGTGACTACTGTCCATCGGCCCAAAGATATAAAGCTTCATCGATGGTCATCGTCTCACCTATGGTCACTATGTAATAAGTCATCGGTGGTCATCAACATGGTCTTGCCGATAGCACTTCATCACAGTGATGCCAAACATCATCGGTATGACACCAACTGTCGGTAAGGCATTACAAGAGTTTGCCGATAGGTTAAGTCAACCCGATAACAAAGTGTGGTCTTCAACCCAACAGGAAAGAGGTTCCTAGCAATAACTTGAGACACTAGGTCTCATCAGAACTCGGTTGCTTGGATGACCTCCAAGCTCGGGGGTGACTCTTCTTGAGTCTACGGTTGGGAGGCGAGCATCCCCATGGGCATGTGAATATTTCATTTAGTTTGTTGCGGGTTTGAGAATTTGGAGTTTTGGGAACTTTGGAGGAAGTTGTTATTTATTGGTTTTTGTAAGGTTTGGCTTTATGGAAGCCATGGCTCTTGAAGCCTTGATGTAACCTTGTAAGAGAGAGTGAACTCTCATTGTATTGTGTTGTAAACAACAAAGTGTATTTTATATATTTAAATTTTTATATGTGGAAAGTTGTCATAGCATTCCTTGTAATGATGTGCAAAAGCATTTATGCATTCAAGCTAATTCCATTGAAGAAGTTGTTTTATTTTGCTTTGTATCCCAAGTTATTCATAAATGTTTCCAAGTAAATATGTACACAAGTTTATTTCAAATTATTTGCTTATTTGATGTTGCTGTGAGAAAAATAATACTGTTTTAATGGTGAAAAAAGAGAAAATTAGTTGCTGTATGATTTGAAAATTAGTTGTATTATTTGGGAAAATGTAGAAAATACTTGTAGAATAAAAGAAAAGAAAAATGTGCTTTAGTTCTCAAAAGAAAAATAATCTATTTATTTTAAGTTGCTCTTGCAAATTGCTTAATGTTGTTTTTATACAAAGAAATTACAGTGAGGACATCATTGTGATATATATATATATATATTGTTGGCAGATTTAAATAATAGAAAACTCAATATAAAAAAGAAAATATATTATAAACATATGCGTTTAGGGTTACTACCCAAAAGAGGGCCAACGATATTCTTTTTGTGGCTGTTGGGAGGCACAGTACAGGGGGGCGGCCACCATTTGCAAAAATTTGGGGGAGGGGGGACGAAGCCCCCATCCACCCACCACATATAAGTTGAGGGTGGGTGGGGAGGTCGCCCCACCTCCCCATCTTCCCTTGTTGTTTGGCGTCCATGCGACCCCAACGAAATTAGTCGCGACCCTTGGAAATTTTCGATTGTGCTTCTTTCATTCTTTCGGCTGCCTGTTCCCTTTTAATGGCTGCCACTCCATTTGACCTTGCCCTACACAATATATATATATATATATATTACAAAAAAAAAGGAGATGAAACAAATAGATAAAAATGTATAACCCTGTTTAAACCTTCTTCTATAGTGGCTTCCATGGCAGCTTTAACAACCTGCAAATAAAATTGAAAACCAAAATAGAGAAAACAAAGAGAAGAGAAATGAAATAGGGTTAGGGCTTTGTAGAGAAAATAGAAAAAAACAATGGAGCAATGAGATTAGGGTTAAAAAAATATAGGGGGATAGAAATAGAAAAGATAATGAGTTTTATTTTCCCTTGTGCATGTGACCCTATTTCTCTCTGTCTCTCCCATTTTGAATTTGACTTTTAATTAAATGCCTTTTTCATCCTTTGAATAAATTAAGTTAGTGGGTTTAGTCTTTAACCCTAAACTTTGCAATAAACGTTAGTGGGATAAATTTTAATGTGGGGATTTTGATGGGTTTTTAATTAATTGTTTTAGGAAATTATTTAGAGGTTAGATTATTAGTTCTAATCCTATTATTTCCTTTTGGGACTTAGTGCATAGTATAAGGGTACTTTAATTTAAATGTCCTAATGATGTAATTTATGATTATTTAATCTAAGGGTATGGTCGAATAAAGTATGTAGAAATAATCAGTTTAATGAGTGTATTTATTTTTTAACTATCTTTTTACTATTTTTAATTGAATGGCATGGTAGGAGATTATTTTTGAATTAAATTTTTTTCATGTATGTTAAAGAGGCGTTATGCTACTGAAATTTATCTAGAGTAGTATGGCTAATTTAATATTTTAAGTCTTAGCCATTATTTATCGCATTTAATTTTTGAGAAATTTTATCATGTCTAGATGGATTTATTTATTTTAATTATTCTAGTTCCTAGGGTTAGATTTTGACACATGTCGAAATCACTACACTTCATTTAAGAATCTTAGGGTTACACCCAATTTGGAAACTAACCCTATCAATGATGCTCCTCGCATCACATAACCCCCTTAGCAGACTATCATTTCGTAGGGGTTGTGAATGGACTTCGCATTACCCCAACGTTGACTGAGGTCTTCACCTTTGTGTGTATGTCTCTGAGCGCGCATGTTGCACGCGAGGGGGTTTCTAGAGTCGGGAGGAATTTTTTTTTGATATTTCATGTCATGACCACATGACAAATGTGGACATGACATGCCTGTTGTGTGTTGTGACCACATGGGAAATGTGGGCATGACATTTCCAGCCTATTTGGTAGAAAAAATTGAAAGGTGTTTTTCGGGCCTTTGCATTTTGCATTTTCTAATCCTTGTTGAGACTAACATCATGGCTTAGGATGGCGTTATAATTTTAGGACACTTGCTTTTTTCCTAACTTCTAAAAACAATATTTATCAAATCCTTTCTTGGAACTGGTACAATTTGTTTCAGGGTTTATTGGCTTAGAGCCTTGTACAAACAATGCACAGACATAGATATCAGATCCATTCCAAATAAAGGAGGCTAAATACATTCAGATACATTTTAAATGATACAAGACGGTTCATTATATCAATGAAAAACAAAGCAGGCTAAAGAAATAGTGAGATACTCAACTAAAAAATTTATAAATGGATAGTTAAGTATAGCTGATCTAATGAGTGAATGAATCTTTGGAGAAGGTTGAGATGGAGATGAAAACTATCTTGAACTTGGTATGTCAGTTTACAACCAATGACCAATGTTTTTGATAGAATCCAAGTCTAAGGACATGCATGCATGTGTGTTTCCTTGTTGATAGTATAAGGATTGTATGGATTAATCATGTCCTCATTGGCGAATTTTGATTTTATTATAATGACATCTAATCTTTTATATTTTTCAAAATTTAAACTATTTTTAATTTGGTTTTGTGTTGCTCTTTTTGATGAATAAGTCCTATATTACTTTTTATAAACTAAAAAGTAATAGTACAGTATTCACAAAAAAAATTAGGGTAGTAGAGATACATACCATATAGGCTAAACAAGCTAGTGTCCAAAACAAAGATGATAACATAACAAAGCCTGGCCAAGCTCGAACATCAATGAATGTAATGCTAGGAGGATCTTTATCATCAGGCTTTCAAATATCCAAGGGGATTAAGTCATCAATAGGCTCCCAACTAGTGAGAGCACCTTCCTCTTTAGGAATATTATTTGAGGGTGGCTAGGTACGAATTGGAGAAATAGCCACCTCCATGTGAGGAAACTTGTTAGAGTTAGGCCAACTAGGAGCACCCTAACCGTGAGAACAAGTTGAAGGTGGCTTGGAATGTTGAGGTCAACTGTTGTGGGCTGCGTTATCTTTGTTACTTGGAGGTTAAGAACTACAGGACCAAGAACTTCTATCTCTTTGCATAGACTGGTTGTGATCATGCAAGTGCCCTGTAGAAGAAGATAGAATGGATGGCAACAACGCAAGAAGCATTCCCCTAATGGTTTAGAAGTTCTTGAATATGTGTGACTTCAAGTGCAACATTACTAGCTTGCATTTGAATTTGCATGAGCACATCAAATCATAGTTTTAATATACAATGAAAAGTGAGCATCAATAGAGCACCTTGAAAAAAGACTTGTATTTTTATTTTTCAAAATATTGAAGAAAATTTCCACCTTGAAAGCATGCCAAATTTGGGTATGCTTGAACGAGAGACAAGTCTAGTCCTCAAGTAAAGCCATATGCTAAGAAAAAGGAGTAGGCTGAAAGTGCTTGAAGAAATTATGAATCGAATTTCAAGCTTCGTGATCTTTGGTGCAAAACTAGAAAAGATGCATGAGGCTTTCTGTCCACACAATGGTCATTGGGGATTAAGAACATCCAAATGAGCCAAATGGGCGTCAAGGGGAAGGCCTTGATAAATAATACACTAAGCAAAGTGAGACAACTTAGGCTCAAGAAAGTTTGACTGGAGAGATTGGAACTAGCAATGCCATGTACCAAGAGAAGACTAAAGCCATCAATGATGGTTTAGCTAATCCACCATAGGAAGATGAGGTGACAATCATAGATAGCCTTTACGAGGCTTGTAATTTGAAATGGTGTGTTTAGATACTTTTCTAATCCTTCCACCAAGGCTTAAAATATTTAACCCCGATTTTGAGAATCATATGGGAAGGGATGACATCAATAATAGTGTGGAATTTCTCTTAGTATTTATTAGCAAGATTGAATTTCATTCTAAATTTTGAACAAGAAAGAAAATTCTTAGTAGCTCTATTAATGAAATATGGCAACACTTTAATGCCTCTTTTAAAGAATTTCAAGGCATGGATCCATGGCACTTTAGTCAAAGGACAGCCTATACAAGAAAGAACATGAGACCACCAAATAGATTGTAGATTGATAGAAATGCCATTGTGAAATCATTTCTCACCCATAAAAGCTAGGGTTTAATAGGTTCTCAGACTTTCTAAATGCTTTTGATAACAAAAGGGCCTTGAATCTTGATGGGTTCCCTCATAGTGAGGAGAGTACCAAAATCAAGGTTTTTCCAAGCTAGCCCTCCTGAAGGCACACTAGAGTTGATATAATGCCTGATGAGAATTTTCCATGCTTCATTTCCTTTTAAGGCTCTAATAATCCATTCGGCACATAAGGGTGTTCCTTGTTGACGGATTGAAAGCAAGCCTAATCCACCAACATCAGGAGGAAGATAATGTTGGAGTACAATACCACTGAGAGGGGGGGTGAATCGGTGGTATACAAATTTCAAAAAGACTTTGAGATAATCTTTCAAAGCTTTGAAACAAAGATAACTTCTACTAAATAGAGATGAGGCATCATATAACTATTAACATCATGACAACAATAACTGACACATCAATATCAAGAATGCATCAAACACTATTGAAATGATCTATGTTAGACACACAAACAATTGATATCATAACTTAGGGATTAATTTGAAAAGTTTGATTGACCATAATCAAGATGGGTAGAGAATATCATTACAAACAATGATGTATGATGAATGTGTTAATGCAGACCATATAAACATATGATATGCAAATAAGGAATCAAGCACATCAGTGATAATAACAACCCATAACACAAATATTGTCCTAAGTGGAAAACCCTCTTGGGGAATAAAAACCACTCGAAATGCCTCACTGGCTTGATAGAAATAATCATAATTATAGAGCCTCACTAGCTTAGAAGTCTCACTGACTTGTCATTATGCCTAATTGGTCTTTTCAACAATGTCTCATTGACAATATTGCCTCACTGGCATACAAAATCCCAAATACAAAAAATTATATACATAGAGTAAAACCTCTATTTCTCTACATATCACTTCTTATCATCCTCTCTTCTTTGTTTTTTTTTTCAATTTGGATGCATAAGAATTTATATGTATGAAACAATATGAAATGTGTCTGTTAATATTCTGCCTTGAAAACCTTATGTCTTCTCTGTCTCACTGACCCATCAATTTCATCCTTTTTCTCAATATATCAGAATATATAAAAACAAATATATAAACCCTTCAGCTTCCATTCGGGGTTTTTCATTGTCAAGAAATAGAAAGAAGTTTAACCAACTTTTCAACTGCCATCATAAAAGTGTGTATAAATACATCATGAAGCCTTTATATTATGCCTATTTGAAAGGCCATTCAGTTACAAACTGTCCATATATGGTGACAGGTGAAAAAGATCAAAATAGTTTCTTCAAACTACCCAATAACAGGTAAAGGTAAAACAAAAACTATTATCCAAAATGTTGCCATTTTACCCATTGTGTTGCCACTTTACCCACTGTTAAAAAACACAGTCCTTTACCTTTATGGAGAAAGTAAACCACAGTCCCGAAAAACCAGACAAGGATTTCGAAGAATTAAACAATATTAACCACTAAAGAACAAAATCATTTTCCTTAACAAATGCAGCTTGATTATCAAAAACTTTTGACATTTTAGGTGCCATTGATTAAAGAAAAACAACACTAAATTCCACTTAACAAGTAAACCCTTTTGTTTTGTTAATGAAATACCAACAAATCAAAAAAACATTAACTAAATCTTCATAAGAATGAAATGCAAAAATAGAAACGGCAACACCTGATAAGATTTATGCCACAGGAAGAAGAAACCTGTCGGATGTGACTTTGTATAACTGTCTAGCTGCATAGTTGACCTAAGCCCGAGCATTGTCACTTCAAAGTATCTCTATCACATCTAGAACCTTACTATATGTTCCATGTTTTACCATCATTGCCATCAAAATGTCAAACCCTAGTTCAGAGCTGTATTATCCAAAGTTAAACTTTGCAATATGAAAGACAAAAACTTCCTTTTTGCTCGATACATCATAGCTACCGAGAGACTCGGTTTATCCTAGAATGGACCGGTCACCAAGTGACACTCATATCACCTTTTTACCTGTGAATAATACCTGACACCTGCTATGTAGGTTAAAACTTTAAGTGCCCAATACAATGTGTTTTGCAAAGCAAGTTGTATTTTATTCACTAGGAAATGCATATCATTTGTAACTAATGAAACCCCCTGTCAACTCAAAAACGTGGTAAGGCAATTCATAACATTAACAATAAAAACAAATGCCCTTCAAATCAAAAGATGAGAAAATGCTTTTAGTGCCCCTCATTCACCTTAAAAGCAACATATCAAATGACATTATGAAGTGTTTTTGTGATCCTTGCAAATGTAATGCACTTAGGGACAAAGTCATTAAATCCACATTTCTATTAAGAGTATATACCAACCAACTGTTACCATGAGCAAACAATGAGAGAATGATAAAACAACTGCATGAACAACTGTGCCAACTATCATGATACCACACTAAACATGTGCCAACTGTCAAGCATGTGCCAACTGCCAATTGTGTTAAGATACCTATGCATATTTAAACTATATAAGCAATTATCTCAACTGTATAGAGTACTGTCATAGATAACCCATGTGTCAACTGTTAGGAACCATGTGAATATCATATGCCAACTGTATACCACTATGAGAGTATTCAACATCAATAGATCAGTAGAGACAACTGTTATATCAAGAAAATGATCGCATGTGTCAACTAACATAATATCATCATGAGAGTATGGTATGAACCATGTGCCAACTGTTATAATGTTATCAACGAGAGTATCAATTTTACCAATGCAACTCAGTCTATAAGAAGATAGAATAGGATCTCAAAAATCAACTCTGCCATGCAAAGAATGACAACAATAATGGCAACCAAATGAAATGTCCAAGCTCATTATCACAACTGTCATGATGCAACATCAAACCAATGCAACTGTCAATGTACCACAAACCTAAGAGTTTGTGTATTTGACATCAAGGACAACAACTGAGAGGGCAACATATAACACAATTCTTAAGCAACATAATGAAAACCTTGATGTCCATCACTGGAAGCTCAGAGAAAGTTTGAGTAACTTTTCAATTTTCAAATAAGAAGCCTTTGAGAGCACTTAGCAAGAGGAATAATAAATATGAACAGTGGCCAAGATTTGAGAACAAACTTGGAACATACCAGCCAAATAAAGAGGCTTGGAAATCCAATAATTGAGTTTTTTCACAATCTTGGCAACAACTTTCTAGAGAACAGAAGGAGAGGCTTGGAAAGCAAAGGGAATGCACAAGAAACATAAAACTTTCTCGTGCTCAATCCATTTCCAGCCAAAGATATCAAGCTAGTCTAGCTTGGGAAGAAAAGGATTGCCTATAACACTAGGTCTTTTACCATTGTATGCTTGAACCAAAAGCTTGGCAAAAAATATCCAAGCAATGGAGGGCTTGCTTGACATTATCCTCCTCCTCAACGAGAGTGAGGAAAGAATCATCAGCAAAATGACCTTGACCAACTAGTTGGGAGAGCTAGGAAGAGATAACCCCTTAACAAGGGTTTGAGAAACCACATGGGCTAAAAGATAACCAAATCCTTCTGCAACAAGAAAATAAAGAGTTGGAGCAAAAGGGTAGCCTTGACAGATAGATTAGAAAAGTCCAAATGGCCTAGATCGTTGAGCATTAATCGTAATGCAAGATGAGGTGTTGACAAACATCTGAACAAATTGTATAAACTGAGGCCCAAAACCAAGTAAGTGAAGCATGACTAGGATAAAAGGCCATTCAATATGGTCACACACCTTGGTAAAATCAATTTTGATGAAAATGGTAGGTTGTTGATAGCGTTGAGCCAACTACACCCCTTTCTACACAACAATAATATTTTCCAGGATATATCTGGACTTAATAAAATCAATTTTCTTAAGACGGACTAGTTGAGGAAGCATAGGCCTAAGCTTAACAACCAGAGCCTTGGCAATAATCTTGTAGGAGACATTCAATAAAGTCATCATTTGCTAGTTGTAAATATCTTCACAATCGCTATCTTTAATATGAACTTAATATTTCTCGTCATGTTGAATTTCCTCAAGATTGGTCGCCTCAAAACTTAATTTGCTCTCCTTTATTCTCATTTCTTTTCCCTTCACTCTGTCATTGTTCCTTGTTTCTAGTTTTTTTCCTTATTTTTTTGTTGCAAAGGCAAACCCACATTCGTTGTTTTTGATTGGTTTTTATATTGACATGACTAGTAGCCATTGAAGGAGGTGTCACTAACAAATGAAATCGACACCCAAGTGGAATTAAAACTCAAGAATTTATTAATTTTTAAAGTGCAACCAACCAATGGCATTCCAAATGCTTTCCAAGGGTCTCTGACTTTGAAATAAACTCAAACAAATGAAAACTACATCATGCAATTTGCCCAATCGTGGGTTTTTTCACAATTTAAACTAATGTTACATATAGTCATAAAACTCCAAAGGATAATTGATCTCCACATTGGAAATATTATGCCCAATGTATACTTTAACACTTGAAATATAGACAAAGAAAAATATATCAAACCGAGTTTCCTTCATCATCAGGCAATCAACCATTTGGGAGATAATTTCTAGTTTTGTTTGCCAACAATTTAACTACATTACAATTCTTGCAAATTGATTGGAGTCGACATCCTTTCTGCGGTGAATTGAAAACAAACAATAACCAGTGTTCTTTTTCCTTCATAATGTTCGTGACTCATCATAATCAAATGAACCCAAAGCACCAAAAAATGATCAATAGAAACAAATGACTAATGAAATAGCCAAAATAGTCACAACAACCCAAAAGTGAGTTGAAATCCACTAATTTGAATCAGAAGCTGCATCAAAATGAAGGAAATGCAGAGTCGCCCACAACTGCAACAAAAAACTGCCAACACCACAAAAACGCAACTGAAGCAATAAACCAAATAAAAAGCAAACAAAACTGAATCAACCATTTTTTTGGGCAATGCAGGATCACGTATTCATCCAGATGCTCTTGCATTAGAGACGTCGGGTAAAAAGTTTGTGAGCATAGGCTCACAAAGTGGGGTTGAGTAGTCGAACTACCCTTTCAGGTTGCAACCAACTTGTAGTGAACTCCATTGTTGAAGAATGTGCACCAAAACTATTTCTTCCTCTTCTTCCAACACCATGCCAGAACAATTGTCATCTTCTTCCCACAACTCCATTTGCCACTCTGCTCTCCTCTCATGGATTTACATCCACCATGTACTGTCCTCCTCTGCCAAATGTTCTCTATTCTCTTCTCCTCCTTCATGGGATCCATCCCACCATCAATCGACCACCTCCACCAAGATATTTCACCATCCACATCACTACCTGCAACATCCTCAACAAAATTTGCATCTACAACTCCATGGAAATTAAATGTTTCCATGTGTTTTTTTAATACTCTCCAACCCTCATCATATCAAACGAAGGGAAATCAACATCATCACAAAATACAATAATATTTACCTCTGTTGTGACATCTTTCTCATCACCATTAGCTGCAACTTTTCCTTATTTATCCTTCGCTGCAACGACTATCTTTTCCATCCATTCTTCTTCTATCGCAAACATCTTCAACAATAAATCATCGTTGTCATCAGCATCGACTGCAACCTCTTCGCATTCCACCATTGCAACAACGACAATCTTGTCAATAACTGCAATCTCTACACTTACATCCTCTTTGTCATCTTCAGCCACTGCTGAATGTACCTCTTCTTTCTCACCCTCCTTCGTGGTGACCTCATTACTCATACCTTTGTTATGCTTGACAATTTCTCCACGCTGCCTTGCTTCAATCCTATCCAATCTCTCATTCAACCTATCAAATCTTGCACTTACATCATCCATCATCTCGAGAGTATTTCTCTCTTGATACTGCCTCCAACCTTCCCATATCATGGACTTCTTCCTCAACAATATCCCCATCTTAACTGCTACTGCAATATTTCATCATCACTTCTCACACTCTGTAATCTGCAAGGACAAATTCTTTCGCGGCTTCACAGCTCTCACTTGCTTAGGACTCCTCTCTACTTGCAACAATCTTTTGAGCTCTTCACAACTGCTTCACTCTTTCCACAGGTCCTGGTATAGGCTGCCTCACGTTCGGCGCTCTGCATACGCTCTCAAGAACTTCTGCTCTGATACCATTTGACATAGTCTAGGATGGGAGTCTTACCGGACTGCCAGCACTAGTAGCATGCCCACACACACTCATCTACCAAAACCAATTCCATGGTTTTATCTTTTCATATGCAGCTACAAGAACGCCAATTTGTTTAAATAACAAAATCACAAGAAAATAATATGATTGAGGTTTTTCAATTTCATTTCAATGCAAATCACCGTCATACAGGTTAAAATATTCATCTAGAGACACAACCCAATCACACGGTTTGATTTCTACCAATTCTTCTCTTGCAGAACAATACAAGACAATTGTAGAATAGAAATTCTATTGCACCTTCTCTCTGTTGTTTCAATAGACAACTCCCCTATTTTATGACTAAGCCATCTCTTTGCTTCTTCAAATCACTTCTTTGGTCTTTCTTTTGTATTCCATTGCTATTCCACCATAGCTGAAGACTTTGTCAAAGATTTACCTCTGGCAATTTGTACTACTCTTCTTCAATATTTCCTCTTCTTTTTATCATACCCCTTTGGCCTACTTTTCCAGTCTTTCTTTCCTACCTCATTTCCTTTGGATTATATCTTGTTGAGTTGAATTTCCTCAAGATTGGTCACCCCAAAACTTGATTTGCTCTCCTTTATTCCTATTTATTTTCCCTTCACCCTGTCATTGTTCCTTGCTTTTGTTTTTTTTCCCTTATCTTTTTGTTATAAAGGCAAACCCTCGTTTGTTGTTTTTGATTGGTTTTTATATTGAAATGACCAACAACCATTGAAGGAGGCATCACCAGTAGAAGATTTGACGCCCAAGTGGAATTAAAACTAAAGAATTTGTTAAATTTTAAAGTGTAGCTAATTGATGGCATTCCAAACACTTTCCAAGGGTCTTTAACTTTGAAATAAAATCAAACAAATGAAAACCACATCATGCAATTTGCCCAATCATGGGTATTTTTACAATTTAAACTACTGTTACATATAGTCATAAAACTCCAAAGGATAATTGATCTCCACGTTGGAAATACTATGCCCAATGTATACTTTAACACTTGAAATATAGAAAAAGAAAAATATATCAAACTGAGTTTCCTTCATTGTTAGGCAATCGACCATTTAGGAGATAATTTCCACTTTTGTTCGCCAACATTTTAACTACATTGCAATTTTTGCAAATTGCTTGGAGTCGACATCCTTTATGCGGCGAATTAAAAACAAACAATAACCAATGTTCTTTTTCCTTCATAATGTTCATGACTCATCACAATCAAATGAACCCAAAGCACTGAAAAATGATCAATAGAAGCAAATGACTAATGAAATAGCCAAAATAGTCACAACAACCCAAAAATGAGTTGAAATCCACTAATTTGAATAAGAAGTTTTATCAAAATGAAGGCAATGCGGAGTCACCCATAATCGCAACAAAAAACTGCCAACACCACAAAAACACAATTGAAGAAATAAACTGAATAAAAAGCAAACAAAACTTAATCAACCATTTTTTTGGGCAGTGCAGGATCACGTATTCGCCTGAGATGCTCCTCCATCAGAGACAAAATTGATTTCGTAGTGAATTTCTTACAAATTTTGCCTCATCAGAAGTCTCCTCAAGAGAGGAGAGTTAATGTTTCCCTAAATCTGAGGGTTTTGAAACAATCTTTGAAGCTGGATCCCTAGAGCTTGAAGATGGCTTGGGGGTAGGGTTATTATTACTAGAGCTGTTAGCTTTGTGACTAACCACTATAGACCATTCTTCCTCCTTCTGTAGAGGGTGGTGACCTAGATACATCTAAATTGTTAGAAATTCACAGGTTGATCAAACCAATTCCTACATAGACCCTATGAGAGAATATGATGCATACAAGCTTACAACAATTCCATAATGCAAAAATGAAATAGACAAAACACAAGATAACACAAGATATATCCTAGGAAAACCCTCAAGAGGGAAAAGCCCATCTTCCAAAAGCATCCACACTCAATATTATTCAACAATGAAACATTACAATGCATTTACAAAGTCTCATGGACACTCTTAAAACATAAAGCTCCTCCAATGCATCCTCCATGTGTCCAAGCACGTAACCACACATCCCATGCCATGCTTCACAAAATGCATTCACAAGAGAAACCCAATACAATGATAGCCTAAAGGCAAGTAACCAACTAGCCAACCCCAACTACTAACCATGTGCTTGCTTTTATAGAACCAAGCTCACATGTAAATACAAAATATAGTACAGGGAAAACCGCCAGTTCCAAAACCATGGATACACAAAACCATTGACCCTTCATTTAATATTTGCAACTAAATTTTCACTTTATGCCCTATATTAAATAATTTTGCAATTAATTATTCTATGTCTCATAAAATAACTAACCCAATGTTACATATAACTCTTACAAGTTACAACCAAATAAATATTTAACACATCAATTAAGATGCACCACAAATAAATATTTAGTTTACATAAATAAAATATATCAATATTATGCAATGTACAACACACCTTTTCCTAACATAAATCAAAGATGGTTGTTTGGGAGGGATCTAGTTCGTGAAAGTAAAAGTATATTAGGTTATATGCATTATTCTCAACTCAATTATTTGCACAATATATTAATAAGTAATACAACAAATATGAATAATATAATTAGTAGATTAATATTAATATTAAATTATTGATTATAATAATTAATAAATATAGTTGTGTTATATACAAACCTGAATATGCCGAAACTGTTGATTCTCCCGAATTCGTTTGGCCCTAGGGTTTCTGCATGAACCGATGCTTTGAATAGGAAAGCTTTTCTCAATGTTTCTGTTATCACCTAAATATGCACCCAGACTAATTTGTAGAAATTAGTCTATTTGATGAAACATGGGAGGACCTCTAAAGTCGTGGGTTACTCTATAAGCAGAGGTCAACCTCCGGAGAAGGTCGGCTTCCTATGGATATCACCTAAACTACTACTTTGATGGAGAAAAGGGGAAGAATATGCTTGTTTTAAACAAAAGTGGTAAAAATGAATTGAAAATGGGTGATACACCAAGCTAACAAGAGCTATGAGATACTAAGACTGACATACACTTGGTTATTTATGACGAACACTGAAAATACACAACATGTTACTGTAAGTTTCTGCATAAATGTTTCATAAATAGGTCTGTCCTACATATACTTTCAAGAAGGAAAGGTAAAACTTTCACAAACTAGAGGTTTCCATGCAATCCTAAGACAAAATTTATAACCTGCAAACTCCTACTTTTGCAAAAAAGGCATAAAATGAGACAAAACTAAAGGAGAAAAGTAATCTCACAAATAGCTCAGTCAATCACCTGGTAATGCACAATGCTTGCAAGAACAAGAAGGTAACAAGATTCTTCAATAATCTCCAAGGTAAAATTTGTATTCCATACTCCAAAAATGCTGAGTTACAAAAGATGCTCAATACTGTAACAAAGGACTGTATCAGTCACAATCTCCAAAAAATGTTTTGCATAATAAGAACTCACTCCAAAAAGAGTTACAAGTAAGTATATGTAAACTCCTACAACTAAACTCCAATAAAGTAGCTACCAGAAGCTTCTTGGGTTGGATGCTTCAATAAAGCCTAAAATCTAGCCACTAGATCTCATCCAAAAGAGTCCAAAATGCAAGAAAAAGTCCATCAAGACTCAGTCAAACATGAGGAGTCATGAAAACCACTCCTACAAGACTCTAAAAGGTAATAAAACCCTCCTAGATGTCCTCAAAACCTTCAACCCAACCAACAACTTCATCCATGACTTAGTCGACATCTCTCCTCCTTTGCAAAACAAAATGCTATGTCTTAGGCACGTGTTTGCCAACTCCTCATAGTTAAGCCCTAACTTATCCTTGCATTAAAAATAACAAGAAACATGAAATGGTTTATAAATGATACCATTTGTGTTTAAATGTTTTACAATCTCCATTTTCCACAAGGAAAATAAAAGCACGAGTCTACAAACACCGAAGTGTTGTCATGGCGGATGGGAAAGAAGGGAAATAAAAGGTTTAAGGGACATGCCCCCATCGTGACCTAAGGAATACATGTCAACACAAGTGTTGACCACGGGCGAAAATGAAAAGGAAATAAAACTTCAAAATAAAACAAAGAACCCTCGGCTGCCTCGGGTTCTTAGGGTTTTGAAGCCCTAAATGCCAAAATGCACTTTTTGTCCTCACTTTGCATTACAGAATGTTGATATTTTGCTATCTGCCCATATTTCTTGCCGCCGACAAGGGTTTGATGTCGGGGATCCTGTAGATAGCTTTTTGTTGTTTCTCCAGGCATTTCGACTGAAATCTTTCATGAAAGGTTCCTGTAGCTAAGGTGAGTTTGATAGTCTCAAATTTCTGATGCTAAAACTTTAAAACTCCGTTATTTTTGCCGCTTTTTTTTTATTTCTATATATACTGGATAACTCTGCATTTTCTATGGCTGTGAAAGAGAACTACATTCCATGCATATATGAGTGTTTTTCAGGTATAAATCTACAGAAAACAGCAATCCCCGTCACCTCTATACAAAACATTCTTCTATGTCTCATTTTCGTCTTCACGAGTATGGATTTTACTGTAAAATAATAGTGCAAAATAAAGATTTATCTGCATTGGGGTTTCATGTCTGAGCTTCGGCCATGGAATGATAAATCTTACCGTGGTTTTTCCTGCAAACTAAGGCATTTTTACTTCCTTCCTAGCACGGAAGAATGAAGGTTTTTAACCTAGGGTTTTGATCTCTGAGCTCTCACTCCTATTTTACACCTTTCTGTAGCTATATCATTCAAGGCAAGATTTTCTTTAACAATCATTTGGAACAGAGTTGGGAACCTTGTGAAGTCTCTGTGGTAGATCCCTCTCATGAACTTACCCTATCATATCCCTGAGAACTTGTTAGAGATCTCACTTTTCCTTTTCACTGTGCTCGTAGTGCTTCATGACTTCTGTGGTCTCTATTTTTAGCTTTGATACCTCTAGTTCATCTCCTATAACTCTGCAGTGTCATCTCTTGGGACTTTTCTAGACATCACTCCTTCATGACAGACCCTCTTACAACATTGACTGAGGTGACTTCTCATTGTTCACTGCTCTAAACTTATTGTGGCAGGATTTCTGCCCACTTGACTCTCTTCACTCAGTCTTGACTATTCGAATATAGTTTATGATGAAGGGGCAGAGTTTAGAAGTATTTGGAAGATATAGGTTTCCTTGCAGATTGGAAACTGTAGCAGACCCCATTTGCTTACTTCAAACCTCTGTTCTTCCATCATGACTACTATTAGTCTTTTCATGAATGCTGTTGTTCTTTGTAAAAGTCTCTTGATGACTGTTTAACTGATATCTCTTACATAACCTGAGCCCTCTTGACGATGCTTTCATCTCTCCTTCCTGTGCATTTGTTCTACTACTATAGCTGATGATTCATTTGCTTGGACTAGTGATGACCGCTGCTATGAAATTCTTTTACATAACTCCTTTTGTGGACTGTTTTCACTGCTCCTGTTGTTGTTTTCTGACTGTTATATAGTCATCTTACTCCCTGCTTATCACTTTATACTACTGTCTGGTTTCCTCAACAGAGTCTAAGAACAGAGATGACTATTTTCTGATGTTATGGTTGCTATCGTATGATCTGTTTAACACAGTCCACCTCCTAAACCATCAATACCAACCTTCTAGACTTTTGAACAACTTATCTCTTTAGTAAGAACTAAAAAACTCTTAGATACACCAAGTTTTCACAGGGTCCATTGATGAGATCATTAAGGGTATTTGTTGCAATGATGGACAGGCTTTGTGATAGTGTGAAGACCTCATAATGTGACTTTCATTAGACTCTATATTCTTTACATAGGTCCTCAACCACTGTAACAGGGACATATCATCATTGAACTAAGAGGATAGGAGTTCTAAGAAGAGGAAACTACCTTTCTCTGGATATTGTCCTTCAAAAGACTTCAAAACTTACTAAATTATGGACTATGTGTCATATACGAATTTCTTGACTCTAAAGCATTTCTAAACTTGCGTTACCAGCTCTAAGGACAGTCACTGAGCATTTTCTAATTAATCAATGACAATAGTCTCACCCCACCTTTTAGACCCTTAACAAGATTTGGGGACCTCTTTCAAACCTGGGTAGACCCCCGATAGACTTCATCATGCATCTAAAAATGCTAAACAAGCCTGAAACAAAAACTTCACATAGCTCCAGTGACTACTAGCAGTCCTCTTTTCTATCTGTTGTTATGTTTTGCTGACTGTTCCTTTCTCATTTATGAGTACCTTCCTCAGTCACCTGCCTTTGTATGCTTTGTAATGACTCACAATCATCTTTAGGAAACTCCGAAAGAACACAACTATCAGCAGTTAACTTTGGCAGTCACTACATTTTTACTGTCTCACTCTACTATGTGTTAATGATATATTAATACCAAACAAAACTTGTACTGGATCCTTGTTCCTAGTAATGCTCCAATAGCACTGCCCAGAGAACCTCTCCTTCTTGACTACTGACTAAACAATGATATTGTTACATTTCCCTTAGAGACTGTCTCCTTCATTTTTCAATGCTCACCCATTCTTTTCACAATCTTCATGATTTTCCCAAAGACATGACTATGACAGTTACTTCTGAGTGTGCTATTCTTTAACCTCATAATGCTGCTCCACTGCTACTTCCTGGCTATTGATTGTTATTGGAATGGTACAGTTCTAGATATACTGCTACGTGGCCTACTAGAGGATTGCATTCTTCATGAACAAGCATGACTGTTTCTTCTAGATGGTTAAAGAGCAGCACACTTATGTATGACAATCATTGATTTTACAAAAAAGGTGAAATGATTTAGTCCTGCCATGTGTAGGCTCCTATGGACTTGATGCCTCTTATATTACCTTCATGGCATCCATTTTACATTTAGTATGTCTGTGACTGCATACATATATGAGCATTGGCTGCTCTTGAAGCTTCTGATCTTATATCTCTGTATCATTGCAGCATATACTTTTGCTCATAACTGTGGCTCTTCAAGAGATCTCCTTTATTGTATGTTCTGCATTTTCATTAAAACATCTGTAACTCCATGCCTATTGTTTGGTTCACCTTTGTTGTAGCTTTTGATGTGACACTTATGACTATACTGTCTTGAAAAATTCAAACTGTCCCTCTAACGGTGATGCTATTATTTTGATGATGCTGTTACATATCCTCATTAACTCATGATGATTTTGTTTGATGTGAAATACACTATGATGAGCAACAAGATGTTCCCATTGTCTTATATCATGAAAACTCACTTGTTTATCATACAGCCTGTGTGCTCCATATAAAAGTATATGAATAGATCTAGTTGTACAAGTTGATCCTTGTTTTTGATGAACATACATGAGATCTTCTGCAATGTTTATGAGCTGGGCTCAACCCTTGTGGGAGCCACATTTTCTCCACTCATAATGTAATCTGATGAATCAAAACAGAAACATAACTACACCTGTAACTGCACATGAAGCAAACTTTTTAGAAAATAAATGTATACCTTGGATGTGTTTGATGGCTTGATTGTTCTCTAGGACATCCAAGGTTTACATTTCTCGTTTAATGCATTTGAGGATCAGTTTATACATGCATAGGTACTTGTTCATGTCAGGTTAGGGACCATTTATTGCTTAGAGTACTACTCTTAACATCACTCTTTTGCCAGATGTAGGAAACTAGAGACGACATGAAACTAGGAGGGACAAAGACAACTCGGGGCAGCAGGACAACACACCCGAACTAGAACCAATCATTCTCAGGCAATGACTGGCCTCTATCCTTACATGCACTTTTACTTTCATTTACTTATTCATGTATGAATTGTTTCTTCAATTTCATTGAATAAGAAAGTTAATCTCACAGCTTGTCTGAGATAATGTACGTTTACATTCAATAAAGATTATTGTTCAGAAAAGATTTGTATGAATCTTTCTTATGTTACATGCACTTGGATAAATGCAGTAATTTAATAAACACAATCTTTTTGGATTATTTCATTTATGCACTTGAATGTAATGTATGAAAGATTAGATGAAATGTACCTTTTAAGTTTTGAATCAAAGCTCTACCTGAATGAGCTGCAGTGAAATCTAGGTAACATTTTTGGCGACATCTGCTATATGTTTGGCTGAGAAACATCAGACCAGTTGCCTGAAGCATATCCATTGGGCATGGGGTCACTAAGAGACTTCTAAAACACTTGGACAAACCGATTTTCTGACTTTTGCAACTCAGCAGAACAATGCACGACCTTGAAAACCCAACCAAAAGCAAAACTGCGGAAAGGATACAAACTAGCTATCTGTGCAGAAGCTGCACTTGGAGGAAAAGAAAAACTACTGCACCTACTCTACCCTAACCAAGAAAGACACTAACTCAAACAAAACTATTTACTGTTTGGGTGAAGTAGCTACCTTTTCTGCATAGTATACAATTTTCGCCGTGCTTGAGGACAGCTATAAAGAGAGGAAATATGAACAGAAATTCGACAAAGAGGTGCAATACCTCTGGAAGAACATACACAAGTTCACTAACCTTTTCACACGGAATGTAAAAATTCCTATCCTGAGGTAGAAAAGTGACTTGAATCTGCTCTTTCCTAGCTGTATCTTCATGCTTGGGTGCAAGCAAGATATGAATATCCTTGTTGGCCTCCATTCTGGCTAGATGTCTAATTGGGTATCCTCTGGAAAGAGTGCTTTCTGAACTCTCCATGCTAGTTCCTTGTTGTTCCAAATCATGTAGCTGTTCCTCTTCTTGTCTTTTATCTTCTGTTTCAAATAGTGCTGGCTCAATATCCAAAACTGGGCAAAAACATACTTCCTCCTGAGTCAAAACAGACTTTAGATCATCCCAAAATGAACCTACCTCATGAGCTAAAGCTTCATTTCCATATCGACTTTCACGAACCAGCAACTCATCACACTGTCCAACAACCTGTAGCTGTCCCAAGTCTTGGGTTATCACAGTCATATCTTCTCCGTTTTGTTCAACAACTGAAGGTAGCCTGTCATACCAAAACATATCAGCCTTATTTCCACCAAGTTCCTCTTGTTCATTTATCTCCTCTACAGACTGTTCCTGCTCTTGTTGAAACTGGTGAACTCGCTGTCCTGATTTAGCATGATTTGCAACTTTTTCCAGCAGGTTTAATCTTTTGTCATCCAGTTTAGAGACAAAAACTTCAAGGTCATCCCAAAATGACTCTTCCTCACACTCTTCATGAAATTCTGATGGAGGGTTGTTTGCTGCCTCATTACAGCTCTCAGCCAGCTGTGCAGGTTCCAAGAAAGGCTTACTTTCCCTTTCTTTTACTTGATCCAAGACCCCATTGTCAAATTGCTTAGTTTTAATCAGCAACTCCTCGTATTGTTGAACCTCTTCTTGCTGGTCTGAAATTGCTGGCAAGCTGTGTACCTGAAAGTTTTCCTCATCGTGTTCAACAAAAGCAGGTAATTGATCAAACAAGAAAACCAATTCTTCCTCTTCATGTGGTGCCTTCTCCAATGACACTCGGGCATCCTGTCTTCACAACTGAAGACCTTTACCTCGCAACCTCTGAATGCTGCCTACATTCATTTTATAAACAGCATTAGAAAATTCATCAAATGAATGAAAATTTAAGGGATTCAGAGACAAGCTTGGTCCTACATCCTCTTCACATGTATTATGCTCATATTTCGCTGGGGACATGGTACAAACAACAGCAACCGACTGTTCCTCTTGCCATAGAGTTTCATGTTCAGACTTGCCTCCTGGTAAAAATTTTGATTCTTCATCTTCCTGATCTTGGACTGGTATGGAGGGAAGAACTTCGCTGAGATTTGGCATTTTATAACCAGGATACCTAGTCCAAGAAGGTTGCCAAGGCTGTTCAATAATTTGATGATTTGGTTCAGACTCTTGACATGACTGAAACTGATGCTTAACGGACTGGTTTGACTGATTTTGCTCATTTATGGGCTCCTGCTGTAAAGAATATTCCTGCTGCCTCTTTAAGTCATCCAGCTGCTTGTTCCAGTCAAACCATATGTTCTCGGTAGTTGCAATCTCCATTCCCTCATCGTTTTGAAATTGATTGGGAAAGTAGTATTGCTGGCTTGGCATAAAATGAGATTCTTGAGGCTGGTCATAGGCATACAGTGGCTGCCATGGAGTCTGTGCATGGGTGGGAGGGTGGTAAGCATGACAGACTGGTTGGTTATCAACTGTCAATGGGCTGTTTGGACTAAAACCAGCTATATGACCATTATGATACGCATAGTTGCAAAACTCGAACTCGGCAAAAACTCGGCAGACCCAAAATTTTTAAAAACTCGGGACTCGCCAAAAACTTGGGGAAAAACTCGGCAATAACTCGGCAAATTTATCGAACATTTAAAAATGCATAATTTTTGAAAAATATTCTTAAAAAACACACATTTTTGAAATTGTAGAATGCATTGCTGATTTCCTTCATATAAAAAATCAAAATTAAGAGTTTAATACATATCATAGACAAAAAAAAGAGTTCAACAGTCGAAAATTGAAATTATAAAAAGACTGTATCATATGAAAGGAGAGATTTCGGACTGGTCAACCGTCACTGTATCATATGAAAGGAGAGATTTTAGACGAACTGTCAAAATTTATATAGGATTATGATGATATTTAATTTCAAAAAACATTTGAATTTTTAAAAAGACTGCATTTATATAAGATTATGATGATATTAATTTTTAAATTTTTAAAAAGACTGTATCATATGAAAGGAGAGATTTTGGACGAACTGTCAAAATTTATATCCTATATAAATTTTGACAGTTCGTCCAAAATCTCTCCTTTCATATGATAGTCTTTTTAAAAATTTAAAAATTAATATCATCATAATCTTATATAAATTTTGATAGTTCGTCCAAAATCTCTCCTTTCATATGATACAGTAACAGTATCATCATAATCCTATATAAATTTTGACAATTCGTCCAAAATCTCTACTTTCATATGATACAGTCTTTTTAAAATTTTGAATGTATTTTACAGCAAAACAATTAAGAAATAAAATTAAAAAAAAACTAAAACGGAAGAACCTCCTGGGCGAATTTTTTTGGTTTGAGGGTTTCGCGTCTACAAAAATGGTGTTTTTTTCGTGGCGTAGGGCGTTGGTTTGCTTTGCTAGGGCTCGCGAAAATAGCCCGAAATTTGGGTGACTTTTCCCTAGAACGCACTTTACTTCTGACTCGTTGAAAAACGCGGAAAAACTCGCGATTTTCTCTGGTTTTACTTGCCGCGAGTTTTTCAATAACTCGTGCCGAGTTTTATGCAGAAAAACTTGTCTCTAGTCTTGCCACGCGAGAACTCTCGAGTCTTGCGAGTTTTTCGCGAGTTTTTCTACTTTGATGATACGGCTCATAAAATGATGTAAGCACAGGACTTTCATCAAATGGTGGAAAGTAAGACATATTTCTTTGAAAAGAAGACATACTGCGGCATTTATATGCCCTGAAAACTTATTGAAATCTTTCACAATAAAAATCAAGTCTGATTTTTAGTAAAAATAAGTACATACCAGCACTTGCCTTCTTGAAATCAGTAGATATTTCTTTCCAGAGTCGCCAGGTGTGTTTTTTCCTTGCCTCCCAAGGCAGGTTTTGCTGACATACACACCAATATTAGCAATGTATAAACTGTTCTGTAGTCCCACTGGGCGTGCCAAAAATTGTTATCACCTAAATATGCACCCAGACTAATTTGTAGAAATTAGTCTATTTGATGAAACATGGGAGGACATCTAAAGTTGTGGGTTACTCTTTGAGCAGAGGTCAACCTCCGGAGAAGGCCAGCTTCCTATGGATATCACCTAAACTACTACTTTGATGGAGAAAAGGGGAAGAATATGCTTGTTTTAAACAAAAGTGGTAAAAATGAATTGAAAATGGGTGATACACCAAGCTAACAAGAGCTATGAGATACTAAGACTGACATACACTTGGTTATTTATGACGAACACTGAAAATACACAACATGTTACTGTAAGTTTCTGCATAAATGTTTCATAAATAGGTCTGTCCTACATATACTTTCAAGAAGGAAAGGTAAAACTTTCACAAGGTTTCCATGCAATCCTAAGACAAAATTTATAACCTGCAAACTCCTTCTTTTGCAAAAAAGGCATAAAATGAGACAAAACTAAAGGAGAAAAGTAATCTCACAAATAGCTCAGTCAATCACCTGGTAATGCACAATGCTTGCAAGAACAAGAAGGTAACAAGATTCTTCAATAATCTCCAAGGTAAAATTTGTATTCCATACTCCAAAAATGCTGAGTTACAAAAGATGCTCAATACTGTAACAAAGGACTGTATCAGTCACAATCTCCAAAAAATGTTTTGCATAATAAGAACTCACTCCAAAAAGAGTTACAAGTAAGTATATGTAAACTCCTACAACTAAACTCCAATAAAGTAGCTACCAGAAGCTTCTTGGGTTGGATGCTTCAATAAAGCCTAAAATCTAGCCACTAGATCTCATCCAAAAGAGTCCAAAATGCAAGAAAAAGTCCATCAAGACTCAGTCAAACATGAGGAGTCATGAAAACCACTCCTACAAGACTCTAAAAGGTAATAAAACCCTCCTAGATGTCCTCAAAACCTTCAACCCAACCAACAACTTCATCCATGACTTAGTCGACATCTCTCCTCCTTTGCAAAACAAAATGCTATGTCTTAGGCACGTGTTTGCCAACTCCTCATAGTTAAGCCCTAACTTATCCTTGCATTAAAAATAACAAGAAACATGAAATGGTTTATAAATGATACCATTTGTGTTTAAATGTTTTACAATCTCCATTTTCCACAAGGAAAATAAAAGCACGAGTCTACAAACACCGAAGTGTTGTCATGGCAGATGGGAAAGAAGGGAAATAAAAGGTTTAAGGGACATGCCCCCATCGTGACCTAAGGAATACATGTCAACACAAGTGTTGACCACGGGCGAAAATGAAAAGGAAATAAAACTTCAAAATAAAACAAAGAACCCTCGGCTGCCTCGGGTTCTTAGGGTTTTGAAGCCCTAAATGCCAAAATGCACTTTTTGTCCTCACTTTGCATTACAGAATGTTGATATTTTGCTATCTGCCCATATTTCTTGCCGCCGACAAGGGTTTGATGTCGGGGATCCTGTAGATAGCTTTTTGTTGTTTCTCCAGGCATTTCGACTGAAATCTTTCATGAAAGGTTCCTGTAGCTAAGGTGAGTTTGATAGTCTCAAATTTCTGATGCTAAAACTTTAAAACTCCGTTATTTCTGCCGCTTTTTTTTTATTTCTATATATACTGGATAACTCTGCATTTTCTATGGCTGTGAAAGAGAACTACATTCCATGCATATATGAGTGTTTTTCAGGTATAAATCTACAGAAAACAGCAATCCCCGTCACCTCTATACAAAACATTCTTCTATGTCTCATTTTCGTCTTCACGAGTATGGATTTTACTGTAAAATAATAGTGCAAAATAAAGATTTATCTGCATTGGGGTTTCATGTCTGAGCTTCGGCCATGGAATGATAAATCTTACCGTGGTTTTTCCTGCAAACTAAGGCATTTTTACTTCCTTCCTAGCACGGAAGAATGAAGGTTTTTAACCTAGGGTTTTGATCTCTGAGCTCTCACTCCTATTTTACACCTTTCTGTAGCTATATCATTCAAGGCAAGATTTTCTTTAACAATCATTTGGAACAGAGTTGGGAACCTTGTGAAGTCTCTGTGGTAGATCCCTCTCATGAACTTACCCTATCATATCCCTGAGAACTTGTTAGAGATCTCACCTTTCCTTTTCACTGTGCTCGTAGTGCTTCATGACTTCTGTGGTCTCTATTTTTAGCTTTGATACCTCTAGTTCATCTCCTATAACTCTGCAGTGTCATCTCTTGGGACTTTTCTAGACATCACTCCTTCATGACAGACCCTCTTACAACATTGACTGAGGTGACTTCTCATTGTTCACTGCTCTAAACTTATTGTGGCAGGATTTCTGCCCACTTGACTCTCTTCACTCAGTCTTGACTATTCGAATATAGTTTATGATGAAGGGGCAGAGTTTAGAAGTATTTGGAAGATATAGGTTTCCTTGCAGATTGGAAACTGTAGCAGACCCCATTTGCTTACTTCAAACCTCTGTTCTTCCATCATGACTACTATTAGTCTTTTCATGAATGCTGTTGTTCTTTGTAAAAGTCTCTTGATGACTGTTTAACTGATATCTCTTACATAACCTGAGCCCTCTTGACGATGCTTTCATCTCTCCTTCCTGTGCATTTGTTCTACTACTATAGCTGATGATTCATTTGCTTGGACTATTGATGACCGCTGCTATGAAATTCTTTTACATAACTCCTTTTGTGGACTGTTTTCACTGCTCCTGTTGTTGTTTTCTGACTGTTATATAGTCATCTTACTCCCTGCTTATCACTTTATACTACTGTCTGGTTTCCTCAACAGAGTCTAAGAACAGAGATGACTATTTTCTGATGTTATGGTTGCTATCGTATGATCTGTTTAACACAGTCCACCTCCTAAACCATCAATACCAACCTTCTAGACTTTTGAACAACTTATCTCTTTAGTAAGAACTAAAAAACTCTTAGATACACCAAGTTTTCACAGGGTCCATTGATGAGATCATTAAGGGTATTTGTTGCAATGATGGACAGGCTTTGTGATAGTGTGAAGACCTCATAATGTGACTTTCATTAGACTCTATATTCTTTACATAGGTCCTCAACCACTGTAACAGGGACATATCATCATTGAACTAAGAGGATAGGAGTTCTAAGAAGAGGAAACTACCTTTCTCTGGATATTGTCCTTCAAAAGACTTCAAAACTTACTAAATTATGGACTATGTGTCATATACGAATTTCTTGACTCTAAAGCATTTCTAAACTTGCGTTACCAGCTCTAAGGACAGTCACTGAGCATTTTCTAATTAATCAATGACAATAGTCTCACCCCACCTTTTAGACCCTTAACAAGATTTGGGGACCTCTTTCAAACCTGGGTAGACCCCCGATAGACTTCATCATGCATCTAAAAATGCTAAACAAGCCTGAAACAAAAACTTCACATAGCTCCAGTGACTACTAGCAGTCCTCTTTTCTATCTGTTGTTATGTTTTGCTGACTGTTCCTTTCTCATTTATGAGTACCTTCCTCAGTCACCTGCCTTTGTATGCTTTGTAATGACTCACAATCATCTTTAGGAAACTCCGAAAGAACACAACTATCAGCAGTTAACTTTGGCAGTCACTACATTTTTACTGTCTCACTCTACTATGTGTTAATGATATATTAATACCAAACAAAACTTGTACTGGATCCTTGTTCCTAGTAATGCTCCAATAGCACTGCCCAGAGAACCTCTCCTTCTTGACTACTGACTAAACAATGATATTGTTACATTTCCCTTAGAGACTGTCTCCTTCATTTTTCAATGCTCACCCATTCTTTTCACAATCTTCATGATTTTTCCAAAGACATGACTATGACAGTTACTTCTGAGTGTGCTATTCTTTAACCTCATAATGCTGCTCCACTGCTACTTCCTGGCTATTGATTGTTATTGGAATGGTACAGTTCTAGATATACTGCTACGTGGCCTACTAGAGGATTGCATTCTTCATGAACAAGCATGACTGTTTCTTCTAGATGGTTAAAGAGCAGCACACTTATGTATGACAATCATTGATTTTACAAAAAAGGTGAAATGATTTAGTCCTGCCATGTGTAGGCTCCTATGGACTTGATGCCTCTTATATTACCTTCATGGCATCCATTTTACATTTAGTATGTCTGTGACTGCATACATATATGAGCATTGGCTGCTCTTGAAGCTTCTGATCTTATATCTCTGTATCATTGCAGCATATACTTTTGTTCATAACTGTGGCTCTTCAAGAGATCTCCTTTATTGTATGTTCTGCATTTTCATTAAAACATCTGTAACTCCATGCCTATTGTTTGGTTCACCTTTGTTGTAGCTTTTGATGTGACACTTATGACTATACTGTCTTTAAAAATTCAAACTGTCCCTCTAACGGTGATGCTATTATTTTGATGATGCTGTTACATATCCTCATTAACTCATGATGATTTTGTTTGATGTGAAATACACTATGATGAGCAACAAGATGTTCCCATTGTCTTATATCATGAAAACTCACTTGTTTATCATACAGCCTGTGTGCTCCATATAAAAGTATATGAATAGATCTAGTTGTACAAGTTGATCCTTGTTTTTGATGAACATACATGAGATCTTCTGCAATGTTTATGAGCTGGGCTCAACCCTTGTGGGAGCCACATTTTCTCCACTCATAATGTAATCTGATGAATCAAAACAGAAACATAACTACACCTGTAACTGCACATGAAGCAAACTTTTTAGAAAATAAATGTATACCTTGGATGTGTTTGATGGCTTGATTGTTCTCCAGGACATCCAAGGTTTACATTTCTCGTTTAATGCATTTGAGGATCAGTTTATACATGCATAGGTACTTGTTCATGTCAGGTTAGGGACCATTTATTGCTTAGAGTACTACTCTTAACATCACTCTTTTGCCAGATGTAGGAAACTAGAGACGACATGAAACTAGGAGGGACAAAGACAACTCGGGGCAGCAGGACAACACACCCGAACTAGAACCAATCATTCTCAGGCAATGACTGGCCTCTATCCTTACATGCACTTTTACTTTCATTTACTTATTCATGTATGAATTGTTTCTTCAATTTCATTGAATAAGAAAGTTAATCTCACAGCTTGTCTGAGATAATGTACATTTACATTCAATAAAGATTATTGTTCAGAAAAGATTTGTATGAATCTTTCTTATGTTACATGCACTTGGATAAATGCAGTAATTTAATAAACACAATCTTTTTGGATTATTTCATTTATGCACTTGAATGTAATGTATGAAAGATTAGATGAAATGTACCTTTTAAGTTTTGAATCAAAGCTCTACCTGAATGAGCTGCAGTGAAATTTAGGTAACATTTTTGGCGACATCTGCTATATGTTTGGCTGAGAAACATCAGACCAGTTGCCTGAAGCATATCCATTGGGCATGGGGTCACTAAGAGAGTTCTAAAACACTTGGACAAACCGATTTTCTGACTTTTGCAACTCAGCAGAACAATGCACGACCTTGAAAACCCAACCAAAAGCAAAACTGCGGAAAGGATACAAACTAGCTATCTGTGCAGAAGCTGCACTTGGAGGAAAAGAAAAACTACTGCACCTACTCTACCCTAACCAAGAAAGACACTAACTCAAACAAAACTATTTGCTGTTTGGGTGAAATAGCTACCTTTTCTGCATAGTATACAATTTTCGCCGTGCTTGAGGACAACTATAAAGAGAGGAAATATGAACAGAAATTCGACAAAGAGCTGCAATACCTCTGGAAGAACATACACAAGTTCACTAACCTTTTCACACGGAATGTAAAAATTCCTATCCTGAGGTAGAAAAGTGACTTGAATCTGCTCTTTCCTAGCTGTATCTTCATGCTTGGGTGCAAGCAAGATATGAATATCCTTGTTGGCCTCCATTCTGGCTAGATGTCTAATTGGGTATCCTCTGGAAAGAGTGCTTTCTGAACTCTCCATGCTAGTTCCTTGTTGTTCCAAATCATGTAGCTGTTCCTCTTCTTGTCTTTTATCTTCTGTTTCAAATAGTGCTGGCTCAATATCCAAAACTGGGCAAAAACATACTTCCTCCTGAGTCAAAACAGACTTTAGATCATCCCAAAATGAACCTACCTCATGAGCTAAAGCTTCATTTCCATATTGACTTTCACGAACCAGCAACTCATCACACTGTCCAACAACCTGTAGCTGTCCCAAGTCTTGGGTTATCACAGTCATATCTTCTCCGTTTTGTTCAACAACTGAAGGTAGCCTGTCATACCAAAACATATCAGCCTTATTTCCACCAAGTTCCTCTTGTTCATTTATCTCCTCTACAGACTGTTCCTGCTCTTGTTGAAACTGGTGAACTCGCTGTCC
This sequence comes from Cunninghamia lanceolata, assembly GCA_027924645.1. Classification (NCBI taxonomy): domain Eukaryota; kingdom Viridiplantae; phylum Streptophyta; class Pinopsida; order Cupressales; family Cupressaceae; genus Cunninghamia; species Cunninghamia lanceolata. Next base: position 880,564 of record BSBN01001760.1, read on the forward strand.
TGATTTAGCATGATTTGCAACTTTTTCCAGCAGGTTTAATCTTTTGTCATCCAGTTTAGAGACAAAAACTTCAAGGTCATCCCAAAATGACTCTTCCTCACACTCTTCATGAAATTCTGATGGAGGGTTGTTTGCTGCCTCATTACAGCTCTCAGCGAGCTGTGCAGGTTCCAAGAAAGGCTTACTTTCACTTTCTTTTACTTGATCCAAGACCCCATTGTCAAATTGCTTAGTTTTAATCAGCAACTCCTCGTATTGTTGAACCTCTTCTTGCTGGTCTGAAATTGCTGGCAAGCTGTGTACCTGAAAGTTTTCCTCATCGTGTTCAACAAAAGCAGGTAATTGATCAAACAAGAAAACCAATTCTTCCTCTTCATGTGGTGCCTTCTCCAATGACACTCGGGCATCCTGTCTTCACAACTGAAGACCTTTACCTCGCAACCTCTGAATGCTGCCTACATTCATTTTATAAACAGCATTAGAAAATTCATCAAATGAATGAAAATTTAAGGGATTCAGAGACAAGCTTGGTCCTACATCCTCTTCACATGTATTATGCTCATATTTCGCTGGGGACATGGTACAAACAACAGCAACTGACTGTTCCTCTTGCCATAGAGTTTCATGTTCAGACTTGCCTCCTGGTAAAAATTTTGATTCTTCATCTTCCTGATCTTGGACTGGTATGGAGGGAAGAACTTCGCTGAGATTTGGCATTTTATAACCAGGATACCTAGTCCAAGAAGGTTGCCAAGGCTGTTCAATAATTTGATGATTTGGTTCAGACTCTTGACATGACTGAAACTGATGCTTAACGGACTGGTTTGACTGATTTTGCTCATTTATGGGCTCCTGCTGTAAAGAATATTCCTGCTGCCTCTTTAAGTCATCCAGCTGCTTGTTCCAGTCAAACCATATGTTCTCGGTAGTTGCAATCTCCATTCCCTCATCGTTTTGAAATTGATTGGGAAAGTAGTATTGCTGGCTTGGCATAAAATGAGATTCTTGAGGCTGGTCATAGGCATACAGTGGCTGCCATGGAGTCTGTGCATGGGTGGGAGGGTGGTAAGCATGACAGACTGGTTGGTTATCAACTGTCAATGGGCTGTTTGGACTAAAACCAGCTATATGACCATTATGATACGCATAGTTGCAAAACTCGAACTCGGCAAAAACTCGGCAGACCCAAAATTTTTAAAAACTCGGGACTCGCCAAAAACTTGGGGAAAATCTCGGCAATAACTCGGCAAATTTATCGAACATTTAAAAATGCATAATTTTTAAAAAATATTCTTAAAAAACACACATTTCTGAAATTGTAGAATGCATTGCTGATTTCCTTCATATAAAAAATCAAAATTAAGAGTTTAATACATATCATAGACAAAAAAAAGAGTTCAACAGTCGAAAATTGAAATTATAAAAAGACTGTATCATATGAAAGGAGAGATTTCGGACTGGTCAACCGTCACTGTATCATATGAAAGGAGAGATTTTAGACGAACTGTCAAAATTTATATAGGATTATGATGATATTTAATTTCAAAAAACATTTGAATTTTTAAAAAGACTGCATTTATATAAGATTATGATGATATTAATTTTTAAATTTTTAAAAAGACTGTATCATATGAAAGGAGAGATTTTGGATGAACTGTCAAAATTTATATCATCATAATCCTATATAAATTTTGACAGTTCGTCCAAAATCTCTCCTTTCATATGATAGTCTTTTTAAAAATTTAAAAATTAATATCATCATAATCTTATATAAATTTTGATAGTTCGTCCAAAATCTCTCCTTTCATATGATACAGTAACAGTATCATCATAATCCTATATAAATTTTGACAATTCGTCCAAAATCTCTACTTTCATATGATACAGTCTTTTTAAAATTTTGAATGTATTTTACAGCAAAACAATTAAGAAATAAAATTAAAAAAAAACTAAAATGGAAGAACCTCTTGGGCGAATTTTTTTGGTTCGAGGGTTTCGCGTCTGCAAAAATGGTGTTTTTTTCGTGGCGTAGGGCGTTGGTTTGCTTTGCTAGGGCTCGCGAAAATAGCCCGAAATTTGGGCGACTTTTCCCTAGAACGCACTTTACTTCTGACTCGTTGAAAAACGCGGAAAAACTCGCGATTTTCTCTGGTTTTACTTGCCGCGAGTTTTTCAATAACTTGTGCCGAGTTTTATGCAGAAAAACTTGCCTCCAGTCTTGCCACGCGAGAACTCTCGAGTCTTGCGAGTTTTTCTACTTTGATGATACGGCTCATAAAATGATGTAAGCACAGGACTTTCATCAAATGGTGGAAAGTAAGACGTATTTCTTTGAAAAGAAGACATACTGCAGCATTTATATGCCCTGAAAACTTATTGAAATCTTTCACAATAAAAATCAAGTCTGATTTTTAGTAAAAATAAGTACATACCAGCACTTGCCTTCTTGAAATCAGTAGATATTTCTTTCCAGAGTCGCCAGGTGTGTTTTTTCCTTGCCTCCCAAGGCAGGTTTTGCTGACATACACACCAATATCAGCAATGTATAAACTGTTATGCAGTCCCACTGGGCGTGCCAAAAATTGTTATCACCTAAATATGCACCCAGACTAATTTGTAGAAATTAGTCTATTTGATGAAACATGGGAGGACATCTAAAGTTGTGGGTTACTCTTTGAGCAGAGGTCAACCTCCGGAGAAGGCCGGCTTCCTATGGATATCACCTAAACTACTACTTTGATGGAGAAAAGGGGAAGAATATGCTTGTTTTAAACAAAAGTGGTAAAAATGAATTGAAAATGGGTGATACACCAAGCTAACAAGAGCTATGAGATACTAAGACTGACATACACTTGGTTATTTATGACGAACACTGAAAATACACAACATGTTACTGTAAGTTTCTGCATAAATGTTTCATAAATAGGTCTGTCCTACATATACTTTCAAGAAGGAAAGGTAAAACTTTCCCAAGGTTTCCATGCAATCCTAAGACAAAATTATAACTTGCAAACTCCTTCTCTTGCAAAAAAGGCATAAAATGAGACAAAACTAAAGGAGAAATTTAATCTCACAAATAGCTCAGTCAATCACCTGGTAATGCACAATGCTTGCAAGAACAAGAAGGTAACAAGATTCTTCAATAATCTCCAAGGTAAAATCTGTATTCCATACTCCAAAAATGCTGAGTTACAAAGATGCTCAATACTGTAACAAAGGACTGTATCAGTCACAATCTCCAAAAAATATTTTGCATAATAAGAACTCACTCCAAAAAGAGTTACAAGTAAGTATATGTAAACTCCTACAACTAAACTCCAATAAAGTAGCTACCAGAAGCTTCTTGGGTCGGATGCTTCAATAAAGCCTAAAATCTAGCCACTAGATCTCATCCAAAAGAGTCCAAAATGCAAGAAAAAGTCCATCAAGACTCAGTCAAACATGAGGAGTCATGAAAACCACTCCTACAAGACTCTAAAAGGTAATAAAAACCTCCTAGATGCCCTCAAAGCCTTCAACCCAACCAACAACTTCATCCATGACTAACAGGGACTCCATCATGTATAATGCTCTACATCCCACACCATTTACTTTTGAATTTCTTACATATCTTTTTCCTGTTGGGTTTGTTGCACTAAGGTTTGAGCTATATAATGGAAAAGGTGATCCTAATGTTCATTTGTAGGCTTTCAATGCAACATGTTTAGGTTTTGCATATGAGGATAATGTTTTAGCTAAGTTATTTACAAGAACCCTAAGAGATCATGCATTTATCATGATGTTTATTATAGTAAACAAGTGGAGTCAATGGCGTTGTGACAACTATTTTATAAGGGATGAGATTATGGAGAATAATTGCCTTTTCATAAAGCAATTACCATTATAGAACTTGCGTTTTCTACATGTTTATGTTATTTGTTATTATATTAAGTAACATGAGTTACAAATATTGCCAAAATCTAGAGCAAGGATCAAAAATCACAAGTCTCTGTAAGTAGCATAATCAGAACTAACTGTAATGAGTCAATAAAAAATGACTATATCCCTGTAAGTGGTTCCACCAAAACAGTAAAACCCAACTGATTTGGGTCGGTTTTTTTATTATATTAAGTAACATGAGTTACAAATATTGCGAAAATCTAGAGCAAGGATCAAAAATCACAAGTCTCTGTAAGTAGCATAATCAGAACTAACTGTAATGAGTCAATAAAAAATGACTATATCCCTCCAAGTGGTTCCACCAAAACAGTAAAACCCAACTGATTTGGGTCAGTTGCCAAGTATTAGAATTTAAAACCGCATTTGTTAGAGAAGAACCATTTCAAATCTTGCACTCATTCTTGAGACAAAAGATAGGGTGGGATTTATTTCAATTATTTTATTATGCCAACCCACTTAGAGAAATCTTCTATAGTGTTTATAACTATATATTTTGCTCATATATATATATATATATATATATATATATATATATATATATATATATATATATATATTTTTGATCAATAAACGGCCGAGGCCTTGATTTTATTATATTAATTTTCAATAAATTTACATTTTTTCCTCCGTTCGTGCGGGCACTGGTAGGAAAGAACGGGGAAGAAAACCTCCAGTCTGGCCCGGGACATGAGTCCAAAAAATATTAGCAAGTACAGAATTCCTACAAGCGCAGGTTTACAAATTCCCTTTGATGGAGACGAAAAGGGCATTCCCTTTCTAATACAAGTTAATGGAGGCATACGTCCATGATTCAGAACATGGCTTTTATTATACTTTGATTACATCGCTCTTATAAATCGAGCTGATGGGCATACCCATCTTTTACAATACATAAATACTTATCAATGTTTCGTATTCTAATTCCTTACCTTTTGTAAATAATGTATCTTGTTTTTCTTTCAGTTGTCCTTTTGTGTGGTCGTGCCATTGCTTTCTCTTGCCATTGCCTTTTATGTCTTGCCCTCGCATTAATGTGTTTTCAAGCCTTTGGTGTTTGTATTTGCTTTTATGAGCTGTTATACTTTCCCTGTAAACCTGCAAAATAGGATAGCATCCCACCACCTCTATTCTTCTAGCTAAATTTTTATGATTCTGTCTATATTAATTCAATGTGCCAGTCCAAGTAAAGAGTTAACTATACTATGATGCTACAAGTATTGACATTTGTGTTAGTAGCCATATTGCAATCAAAACCATTACCACTTTTTACATATTCATATTCATCATAGACTGATTATTGTTGTTATAACAATTCATCATAGACCTTTTTTGTTCCTGCAAGATAAGAATCTACTACACCAACTCTGCTCACCACACGGTTATAAATAATTCTGAATTATTTCATATTCATCTTATATTGCATAAAAGGTACTAAACATTAGATATTCATATTGAGAAGTTACTAACATATGTATTTGTTTAGCTACTCTCAAATCTTTGGTGACTATACTTTATAGAGGTAGTTTTATTCAGCAAGACACCCATAGTAATTAACAGGTAGAAGCTTAGTGACACTATACTTTATACTTGATTTCCTATTATGAAATCGCTTTTCTTCACCTTCCATGTACTTCTCTCACACATACATCAATTTCTTCGATTTCTTGCCCATCGGCTCCTAGGTTAGCTAATTTATCTGCGTCTGTATTGCCCTCCCGATAGATGTGATTCACTGTATAATCTCCTATATCTTCAAGAGTTTCCATTATTTGTTCTATAGCACTATTTAGTTTCCAATTCAGTGTTCTACCCTGTCTTATTGCATTTATTATTATAGATGAGTCTCCTTCAATCGCTATTCTTTTAAGCTTCCATTTTTTGCACCATGCCAAACCTATTCTTATAGCTTCTATTTCAGCTTCATTGTTTGTCTTTATTCCTATAGGTTTTGCTATCCTTCCTAATAGCTTTCCTTCCGCATTATGTAGACATATTCCAATTCCCGCCACCCCTGGGTTTCCCTTGGCTGCCCCATCAAAGTTCAACTTAATCCACCCTTGCTCCGGTGGTTTCCATTTACAGTTTGCCCTTAATAAGGATTTATTGTCAATGCTGGGACCAATCCAGGGTGGAACTTTCAAACCATACCACTTTTTCCTCTGGTTGTTGTCTTCTAATGAGAACTCCATCCTAGATTGTCCCAGCATATTTCTATTATTTGTAATTTCTACTATATTTGCCTCTAATTTGTTCAAAAATCTCTCAATGTTCATCTTTTTATCTTGAAAAATTCTACGGTTCCTTTCCTTCCATAATTCCCATATTAACAGAGATGGGATTATGTATCTCATTTTACTGTATAAGTCCTCTTTACATGACCTTTGCCAAGAATTAAATACTTCTGTGATATCATTTTGAAGAGCAGTCTTCAGATCTAATTTCTCCAGTACCCAAAGCCAGCATTTATTAGCAAACTCACAATTTAACAAAATATGATTAATTGTTTCACTTTCCTTCTCACATAGGGCACATCTGGAAGGACCATGGTACCCTATTTTTTCAAACCATTCAGCAGTGAGAATCCTTTTCTGTAGTGCAGCCCATGAGAATGGCCCTGCCTTAGGAAGACAGTTTCTGTTCCAACATAGATCAATGGGAAGACTGGTGGAAGGGTTATCTATCCCTGAAATAACTCTAAAACCTTCTTTCGAATTATATACACCACTCTTTGAGGCAGCCCATATTATTATGTCCTCCCCAGAACGTGGATTGAAGTTCCGTTCTTGTATAAAGGTTTGTTTAGTTTTACTTGGAAATGGAGGGGAAGTCTGAATTCTTCCATGCCCAGTTGCTTCCCACACTATTATTAATTTGTGAAAAATAGTCTAACTGATACAAACCCTCAAAGCTTTGAAAGATGATCTCAGAAACTTTATAAGAAGGAAATGGGTAGCTTTAGACAGTTATTCCATACCTTTAGGTAGATGTTGGAGGCTTTGTGATATAGTAGTGCAACTTATAGTGATATACTCCCGTGAAATGCTTGGTGAGAAACCTCTTAGATGTGTCACTGTTCTGACTGCATCTTGGAGGCATGATAGTCCACACTGCCCTCACTTCAGGATTGTCCTTGGACCATACAGTCGGCTTCTTAGCCCTCATATTAATGCAATTCAAGATCCTTAAGGACTGTTATAATTAACCTTTCTTCTTGACTTTAGGTTTGAAATGACTGTTCCATCATTGCAACAACAGTTAACTCACTGTTTTCTATATGAACTCCATGAGTCCATAGACTGTCTTTGCTCATTCTATTTGCATTTGTCTTCTTGAGATTGCAAACTGTCCTTGTTGTACTTGATGAATATACTTGAAAACTTCTATAATGGCTATGAGCTGGGCTCAACCCTTGTGGGAGCCACATTTTCCTCCACTCATAATGTAATATGATAAATCACTCAGAAACACAATTTCACCTGTATCTGCACGTGAAGCAAACTTGTTAGGAAATAAATGCATACTCTGGATGTGTTCGATGACTTACTTGTTTTCTAGGACATCCAAAGTATGCATTTCTTGTTTAATGCATTTGAGGATCAGTTTATACATGCATAGGTAGTTGTTCATGTCAGGTTAGGGACCATTCATTGCTTAGAGTATTACTCTAACACCATTCTTCTGCCGGATGCAGGAACTAGAGCAACCTGGACTAGGGAGGACAAAGACAGCTCGGGGCAACAGGACAACACACCAGAACCAGAACTAGTCATTCTCAGGCAATGACTGGCCTCTACACCTACATGCACATTCTTTACTTTCTTTTACTTATTCATGTATAGATTGTTTTTCAATTTCATTGAACAAGAAAGTTAATCTGACAGTTTGTGTGAGATGATGTACATTTTACATTCAATAAAGATTATTTTAATTTGTTCAGAAAAGATTGGTATAAATCTTTCTTATTACATGCACTTGAATAAATGCAGTAATTTGATAATTATAATCTTTTAAATTATTTCATTTATGCACTTGAATGTAATGTAATAAGGATTAGATAAAATGTACCTTTTAAGTTTTGAATAATAACTCTACCTGAATGAGCTGTAGTGAAATTTAGGTAACAATTCCTACTTCAACCTTGGACACACTATTACAAGTCACAACATATCTTAAGAAGTAAGTGAATGATATATACTTAATAACAGGGACTCCATCATGTATAATGCTCTACATCCCACAACATTTGCTTTTGCTTTTGAATTTCTTACATAACTTTTTCCTCCTGGGTTTGTTCATTTGCTTTTGAATTTCTTACATTTGCATATGAAAAGGCAATTGTTCTCCATAATCTCATCCCTTATAAAATAGTTGTCACAACGCCATTGACTCCACTTGTTTACTATAATAAACATCATGATAAATGGATGATCTCTTAGAGTTCTTGTAAATAACTTAGCTAAAACATTATCCTCATATGCAAAACCTAAACATGTTGCATTGAAAGCCTACAAATGAACATTAGGATCACCTTTTCCTAAACATGTTGCATTGAAAGCCTACAAATTGTAACAGCCTACTTTCTTTGGATTTAAATTGTCATATACAAATTTGAAACGTTTTCTTGCCATATTCTCTAGTTTACAGCTCCCTGTTTAGCTCTAGACTTGCAACCTAAACTCCAAATAGTGTAGGGGTTCCATTGTCTTCTCATTACAACGGGGATTAGTTGTAAATATTTTCATAACTGTATGCTATGTTTAGGACTTGAAACTGTTTCCAAGCAACCTGTTCAACCCTATTTCATGCCATAATTTGTTGCAGTTATCTATGATACTCCATGAGTCTCCTTGCAAAAAGCCTCTTCACGAGAGAGGGGTAATGAAAAGGAAGTTAAAATCATCAAGTAACTGTGTTCAGAACTTTTGGAAACTGTCGTACAAAATCTTTATGTACAATAACAGCCTACTTTCTTTGGATTTAAATTGTCATATACAAATTTGAAACGTTTTCTTGCCATATTCTCTAGTTTACAGCTCCCTGTTTAGCTCTAGACTTGCAACCTAAACTCCAAATAGTGTAGGGGATTCCATTGTCTTCTCATTACAACGGGATTAGTTGTAAATATTTTCATAACTGTATGCTATGTTTGGGACTTGAAACTGTTTCCAAGCAACCTGTTCAACCCTATTTCATGCCATAATCTGTTGCAGTTATCTATGATACTCCATGAGTCTCCTTGCAAAAAGCCTCTTCACGAGAGAGGGGTAATGAAAAGGAAGTTAAAATCATCAAGTAACTGTGTTCAGAACTTTTGGAAACTGTCGTACAAAATCTTTATGTACAGTAACAGCCTACTTTCTTTGGATTTAAATTGTCATATACAAATTTGAAACGTTTTCTTGCCATATTCTCTAGTTTACAGCTCTCTGTTTAGCTCTAGACTTGCAACCTAAACTCTATAGTGTAGGGGATTCCATTGTCTTCTCATTACAACGGGATTAGTTGTAAATATTTTCATAACTGTATGCTATGTTTGGGACTTGAAACTGTTTCCAAGCAACCTGTTCAACCCTATTTCATGCCATAATTTGTTGCAGTTATCTATGACACTCCATGAGTCTCCTTGCAAAAAGCCTCTTCACGAGAGAGGGGTAATGAAAAGGAAGTTAAAATCATCAAGTAACTGTGTTCAGAACTTTTGGAAACTGTTGTACAAAATCTTTATGTACAGTAACAGCCTACTTTCTTTGGATTTAAATTGTCAAATTCTAGAATTTATCATAAAAGAATAAGGTTTTGTTGGCATAATGAGAGAATAAAGTTTTTTCCATAACGAAAAAGAAAGTCGTTTAGCATCCACAGTTTTTAATCCAATTGATATTAGTGGCATGTCCAACATGGCAGAAATGGTAGAGAAATATATTGAAATTACCTTTACAATCCTCTTCTTATTCTTTTGAATATTATGTCCAACCATGTAGGCAGAAATGGCATCATTTAACTGAGGAGTTTGTAGTTGGTCTACTTCAATTTGGATTGATTTCTCTTCATTTGTTTTCTCTTGATCTTTCTTTTGTTTTTCTTCTTGTAGCTCTTGTTCCATGTCATTGATTATCTTTTGTTCCTCCCTCATCAAAGCATTATCCTTTTCTAGATTATCTTGTTCTTAGATTGTGTCTTTTCTCCCACTTGGCCTTGTTCTTAGATGGGAGAGGAGGAGGAGGAGGAGGCCGATGTGGAGGAGGAGGAGGAGGAGGAGGAGGAGGAGGCCGATGTGGAGGAGGAGGAGGAGGGAGAGCACGGAGCAGAGATACAGTCGGTGCAATTATGCATAGCAGAGGAGGCTGGTGTGGAGGAGGCGGCTGGTGCTGCGGAGGAGGGAGAGCAGGGAGCAAAGACGAAATCAATGCAATTACGCATTTTTGAGTTAGAGGGTCAGTTGGCACAGCTGACAAGGGAGCTAGACTCAGCAGTTAGTAGAGCTGAGAGGGCTGAGAAACAGATGCCTACAGCCAGTGGGCCTACTGCTGAGTCAAAACATAGGGGTTTGACACGGTCGAAACCCATTTGGAGGCCATGAGCCCGCAAGCTCCATTTGTGTATGACACTTTTTTGATGATGTATATATATATATATATATATATATATATATATATATATATATATATATATGAGACAAATTGCTCTGATGATGATCTCTCTTATTTTCTATATGCATATGATGTGATGGATGTATGCGATACACTATGTTATGGTTCCATGTTTATGCTTTATGCTTTATGATTTATGATTCATGATGAGACGATGCAGTCCTATTTATCATGTATTTTATGTGATGATGTTTATGATTTGATTTATGATGTGATGCGACTCATGGACCAACATGTGTATGCATCCACTTTTTTTTAATGGTAGTCATTTATTTCCTTGTAATAGACCCAGTTGTAATGAGGATCATACAGAGCAGCGTGGAAAGAGTAGGAAGCCTAAAGATTCTTATCCGCTGGAAGTTAACAAAAGTATATATATATAAAGTAAACTTAATTTTTGTTGTCTACACTAGTTTATAATCTAAGGTTATTAAATGCATTAAAGTTGAGATGTAATCTGATACCTTTCTTATACAAAGTTTAAAATAATGGGTGCATTTTATTCTTTCTCAATGTGAGCATACAATTGAGGAGGTGATGTGCACAGTATGTGATATCTACATTTAAAAGAAAAAAAACTAGGGTTTATAAATGTATATGCATCTAAGGAGATGAAAATCAAAATAAATGTTGAACTTGATTTTAATCTAAATTTTTTAAAGCCAAAACTTTCATAAAGAATTAGAATATAGAATAAATATTGATCTAAATTTAGGACTGCCAAATTTAGAAATATTAAAATCTACATAAAACCATCATTTCATTTAATTTATATTTATTTCAGTCCAAAGGGATGACTAGTACTAGTTTTTAAATGTTTAATATTGGATTCCATTTTTTATATTTTTGGATTCCATATTTTCTATTATTGGATTTCAAGAATGTAATAATTACTAGATTCTATTAGCAAAATTATTGAATTTCCTAATTGGTGTTTTAAAAATTAATATTATAAATTTTTAATTTCAATAGTAAATAAACATTTTAATTAATTAGATTGTAACTTCTAATAATTTATTCTCCCATTTAGATTATTTATAATTTATCAAAAGAACTGTTAAATTATATGCGGGTTCTATAGGGACCCACTCCCCTAGAAAAAAATAAATGACAAATCTGACATTAAAATAAAATAGGAAAAACAAAGGTTTTCTAAGAACAAAACATGACAAACACCAAAAATCTCACATAACCCCTTACTAGATCAAGCAATATGAATAACCATAGATGTCCAAAACCAAACCATATCAAAATTGAGTGATTGACCTACACAAAACTAGTTGATTGTTGGGATCTCATCCCCAATTGATGGGGGAGATTTAATTCATTATATGCCTTATTTTATATGTATCCTCGAGTTTTGCGTCTAGAAGATCCATTTTTGGGTTTGTGGTTTGTGATGGACTCTCAAAAATTATTTGAAATTTAAATCAAGGAATGTCAGCCTCATCCCCACCTCTCATTGCTCTGTTAACCACCCCATCTTTCTTTAATCAACACAAAACATGTCACAAATAATATGGGTTGTGTTCCCCATCCCCACCTCTCAAGGCTATGTTAACCACCCCATCTTTCTTTAATCAACACAAAACATGTCACAAATAATATGGGTTGTTTTGGAACACGTAAACTTGATAAGACGTATAGAGAAGATCACACTAAATAGAGAGGATTAGTCTTGATCCTAGAAGAAAATAAAAACAAATAAAGGGTGCTAGATTTATTTATTTCAAAGTGTATGTTAAAACATATCAAATTAAGACTTATTTAGAATAACTAAATGAGCCTAATCTATAACAAATTAACCTACACACAAGAGCTAGGACCAACAACAAGCCAGGGGACTAGCACTCGGAAATACAAAGTGGAAACAAACACATGCAAACTAGGAAAAGGAAACTTGCAGTAGGAAAATATGGTATTTTGCACTTGATAGAATTAAGACACATGAAGAAGAAATACTAAGAATGTTGTAAAGGATTTACCAAATAAATTTGGAGATGGTCAAAGTTGTCTTACGGAAAATGAGTGAGTTGGTGATTAAGGATGGGGAATTGGTTCTTTTGTGTCTAATGATTGCATAGTTAGAATTGAAGATTCTAAAACTCACCGAGAATCTAGATTTACAAATCTCTTATAAAGAATTTTTACATATAAAAAGTAACTGAAAAAATATGAGGGTAAAAATAAGATAAATGCACTATAATTGGAAACCATAATCTAATTGTAACCCATAATAGACTATAGTAAAAATAGAAAGTGGAGAATAATAAATAATCAAAATAACATGGAGGAGTTTCTTAGAAAGTTTTCGAATCTTGAGAGTGATACTTTTACAATTTCTAGTGGGTCTAAATTTTTAATGGAAGCTTCACCATGAACTACAATCATATTTTAGTTAAGCACCTAAAAAATAAGAAAACTTGCAAAAGAAAATTTTAAGGAGGAGCCTACCTTAGTCAACCCCCTTGTGGGTTTTCAACAAAAATCCATAAACACAAACTGATGCAAAATAAATGTAATCAAACTACGGCGATAGAAATTAGAGGATACAACATGGTTAATAAATAGTGAAACACACAAAACCTAATGGTAATAGCAAAAATCCTAAGAAGTGGAAATAAGGGAAACAACGGTAGGAAAAGGAAAAATAGATGAATAAGAAGGCTTGTGATAAAAATTATTGAAAGGGATGACGGGAGGATGGGAGTATGCAAAAATTGATGAGGGAACGGGGATCCAAAGGCTAGGGGAGATGGAAATTATATAGAATAATGGTATGCAAAGAGAGGGAAATGGCTATAAAGGCTACTTCATGAACCAAAAATGACTCCAAAAAGAATCCATTCATAGTGTTTTTAGGCAAGTGATCAACGAAAAATATTATAGGTGAATAATCAATAATCGACCACCAAAATGTAGTGAAGATGTGCATCAAAAACCCAGGGTACTTCCCATGGGTTGCTAGTGGCATTTAATGCCCAATAGCCACCAAATTTGTAGGAAACAAGGATAAGGAAGGGGTAATATAAATATAAGAGGTTTTTTGTTAAAAGGAGCCCTAAAATGTAAGAAATAAAGAAAATAGGGGGAAATGAGGGTTAAAACACGAGGGGAGAGACAAAACTTAAATGATATGCGTTAGAATAACAATTAAAAGGATAGGATAAATACAAGTCTTCCATAAAGGTCAAAAATGCATGAAAAGGGGATACTCAAGCACATAGGGATACACAAAGGCTCAACAACACTAAGCTAGGTGTGAACAAGGCTAAAACAAGGCTAAGAATATACACAAATGGTAACACCTAAAATGAGTTCAAAACATGATAAAAGATTTTACAAGGTAAGCAATTTATATTATTATATATCCTTAGGAAATAGTAACATGTTTGTTATATGCCTTAATGTGTATAATTTATTAAGCATCACTAAGCTTATTGTGGATGTCTTTAACTCTTAGAAAAGTTTTATCTTTGGAAAGAAAAAATTATTAAGCATCACTAATCTTATCATGGATGCATACTCTTGGAAAAGGGTTATCCTCGGAAAATAATTGAAAACTCTACAAGTTATGTAATTTGCTCTTGCACTAATATCTAAGTGTGGGTGCCAAGTTGTATTGAATTTTCCTTTGAGAATAAAATTGTGTTGTTGAAATTATTCCATTCTATCTCTATTCTTTGTATCCTATGTGTATATTGAACCATGTTGCTTTGTTTGACAACTAGTCCTTCATTAGACACTTGGTCCTTTTCCTTACATCAATTTTTATAGCGCCTATTATAGTTCTGTCTAGGACCCCAATTTTGTATTAGATGGAAATTTTGATATGGTTTGGTTTGGACATCTATGGTTATGAAAATAGGGACCCCCTTCAAAGGCTTTGTTGCAATCCGCTGTGCAATTGAAGGTAACCAGAAAATAATTATTTTCCAAAAGCATAATCTCCGTCTCTCCCTCCAGCATCCAAGTCTGTTGGGCCCATGAATCAAGAAATTGTAACGAAGCCTGCATCCCCATAAACTTGCACAATAATGAATGCTTTGAATAATATTCAATATCTTCTGCAATCATCTCCAGTGGAATAACTAGCTTCCGTCTCTCCTTACAAAGCTCTAGACATCCATTGATTTTTAAAATTTGGGAACCACTAGACGAGCCTAATTCGACAAACCCTAGATCTGATGAAAATAAATTGTTATCAAATACTTTTGCAGCATGAGACGACGACTTAGCACCCATTGTCGTATGAAAATCCATCGAAGAAGGGGCCCCAGACAATTCACCTCGGGCCATGACAATGCGCTCGCCCCGAAATGGGCATGCAAGCCCATAATCCACCAAAAAGAACAAATCCCACGCAACAATCACACCCCTCAGAGAACACAAGCCACTACCAGGACCCCACACACCCCACGATACATTGTCAGAACATGTGATGAGATGACCTTGAGGTATGGTAGTCCTTATGCAAGGAAGCATTTATTCTTTCCAATGCATAGGATGTCTTTGATTCACAACCAATTGAATCCCAATCACACGCAAGGAACCTAGTTGCCCTAGTCATTTTGCCAAGACAAACCGCAAAAATAAATCAAAGAAAAAGGTCCCGCTCTATCCTTGCTTCTCTTCATCACTTAGGGATTGCCTTGAGAAGCATTGGAACGAGACTGTAAAACAAATAAGACATACGAGACCCAGAGTCAACAACCATGTAGATCATTCGTTGAGTGTGTATGTGTTTGTCTGATTGATTATGATAAGGTTGAATAATGCTTAGTTTCAGGATAGGAAGCATGTCATATAAGATGTTAAGTTTGGTTTCGGCAATGCAACCACCTATATAAGGCAAGTGATAAGATTGGTACATCTCATATAAGACATGTGGTTTGGTTTTGAGAATGCCACAAGTTGTGAGATGATTGGCATGTGATGATTGATGATGTCTGAAAGATGAAACACGTCTAAGGTGTAAAGCCTGGTTTCGACTATGCCCCATTCTGTTGTAAGACATGTAGTAGTTGATAAAGATTGTTAATAGTGATGTTCATTTATCACTATTAGAATGATTATGATGATTTCTTGGCTGATTTGATAAGCTGTCTTGCTGATGTTTGGGGTTGTTTTTCTTGTGAAAGACTGACTGTTTTGGTTTGATCAAAGTGTCCATCTCACCAAAGGATGACTTATTATGATAGATGACTCAATGGGCCATAAGTAACTTAATGTCTTAGGGGCTTATCAGAGATGGCCTTGCCTATGTGGAAGAGCAGAGACAACATAGTTTGACCAGGTGGACTCTTGTGTGACCTAAGACCTAAGGGGGGGGATGCCTTGGGGGCTCATCAGAGATGACCTTGCATACATGAAAGCTCAGAGGTCATGTAGTTCGATAAGGTGGTTTTGACACAGTTTATTGCTTGGGGTTTTTGGTTGGTTATTTGATTTTTGATGTTTTCAATGTTTTTGGACTTTTGGGAATAAATGATGTTTTTGGGTTTTTGAGAATATTTGATGTTTTTGGATTTTTGAGAATATTTGATGTTTTTGGATTTTGAGAATATTTGATTTTTTTTTAAATTTAAAAATATTTGAATTTTTTTTTTAAATTTTGGGGAATATTTGATTTTTTTGGATTTTGAGAATATTTGAAAGGTGTCCTACAATACCGATTTTTAGGATCAGGTACTGCCCCCAGTCAGGTATAGGACAAAGTCATGACCAAAACGGGACAATCATTTACTAAAGATCGGGGTGATATGGTCAACCTTTAACCATGAAGCTAGATCCGGTCATTAAATTAAGATAAGGGGTACTTCAAAATATGACCCCCCCTCTTAGGGATAGATCATGATGACATCATCCGGTCATTGACGCTCTTCAGTTATCGGGCTGTCATGACGTCATCGTTATTGAAGAATATGACAGATATTTGGGTATATGACCCTCCGTAGTTTGGGTAGGATGATTATGCCATCATCAGGGTGATTTCTTTCTTTTGTTGGAACTGAATGACGTCACCGTCATATTGGCGCAGGGTGATATTGGCACAGGGGTGATATTTTGTAAGATGACTGATATTATGAAATATCCCCCCCCCGCGAATATATGATGTTCTCGACGGGTAGATACCAGGTTCTATCTAATTTTGACATTCATGCACCGGGTATCTAATGATCGTCAGGTGATTTTTCTAAGTCTGGGTCATATTAGCGAATATGACTGATGTTATGTAATATGACCCCCCCAAGGGAAATATCAGGGTTGACCGAACTTTGACTCAACAGAACTTTCCACCCTTAAACAATATTGGGGTGATCCAAAAGGCAAACTTGCTTGGAATTTTGTGCTCTTTTCAACCATGAGGTTTATGATAGCAACTGTTGAACTTGCCAACCAACCCATCCTTGTGGTGTACATACCTTCTCAAATGTGACATACACGAATGATTTTACCAAACCGCCCAAGGCAGAAAACAAGCAAGCAAAAGCAAAAAGTTGGGTCCCTGTTTTGCTAAGGCAAAATGGGGCGTGTTGTGTAACCACACAACAACTTGCCACCAAATAAAATAACCAAATTCAAATGATTCAAGTGATGGAATCACATTCTAATAGTGTTGGTGAACAGATTTGTCGCTTCTAATTTATACTCTTCGCCCACAAGAATGACAAATGAACCAATAGTTGAGACACTTGCAATGGATAATTCCAAGTGCTCTCTGCTTATTTTACAAGCTGCAACTACCTTCAAATAATTTGCAGTGAATGAAAACTGGATGTGCTTTTGACCAAAAAGCAAAAAAAAACGTATTAACATCTATCCATAACCATGAAATAGATGTGCGCAATTGATGACATGAAAGAGATGAATGTAGATAAACGATACACAACCCACTTATTGGACATTTATAGACGTGAATAAATTAAATGAGAGATACAGTCATATTCTGCCTTAACACATGTTAACATAAAGAAGCAATATTGAAGATGGATTACTAATTGACATAAGAGCAATCGCAATCACAAAAGACACTTGGAAACACACAGTTCTGCAAGTAGTTTTTCGTTTCATCAATATAACCAAAACTCAAAGTTTCTTTAATGCTTCTATACATAAACAGAGTTAAAAAAATATAATTGGGAATTAACAAAATAACTTGTTCTTCTTCCCTCGCTGTTCACAAACAGTCACCGAGAAAAAGATGCCCCATTGGAGATCCATTCCCCCTTTTATAACTTTCCCAAGAATTACATCTGGTCAAAAATGACCCTTTCCGAGTAACCATAATCAAGAAAGGGACTTCTTAAAATAAAAACGGTTACATCATTATCAAAAATACAGTAATCATCGCTAAATACAAAAAGATTCCAAACATGCAAGACAAGTGGCATTAATCTCCCCCCAATTCTAGGTATATCTCCATAAAAAACTGGCGTAGTTCAGCACGTTCTTCTTTTTCTAGGACGTCAATTGTCCTGCGGTATTCGACATAACTGGTTTTCTCCTTCCATGCAACTGAAAGCAGCGGAGAGATGATGTCGATCTGCTCCTCCTTATGCCATTGTAAATTAGGTTGTAGAACAGGCATAGGCTCGTCGTACCAGATTTCATCATTTGTTAGAAGTCCCATCTTGAAGAATAGCTTGGTTGGCAAGAAAGCTGAACGCAAAGAGCACCATCACCTTCACTTAATTACGCTAGTGAGTAATGATATCTTTCAAACTTAATAACGTCATGCCACTATCTTGATGAGATTCATTACACTTGGCAATCGGGACAAATACATAACTTTGAACTTAGAGAAGGATTCCACGAAGCCTAAAGCTCCCGACAATGAATGAGATCCTTTAAATCATTAGAATAATGCTCAAAAATTTTGAATTTCCTAACACAAAGGAGGAGTCGGGAAGTCGGTCATTTCTCAAACTTAAAGGACATGAGTCGGGGAAACAAAAGATTCATGAATTTGAAAACTGCCCGACAACAAAGACTTAGAGAAAAATTTTGAGATTTCAAAATTTCAAGGATAAGAAAATGACTAGACTGGGAAAAAGCGATGATTCTCCCCCCCACCCCCCTTATGCGCTAAAATTTGAAAATTTTGGGGTTTAAAATTTGGGGCAACACATAGCATTTTAACTCTTTCTAAGCATAAGTATTATGACCTTTCTGAATGATATAATGTTCAACATTGCAACAATGCTAGTAAGGGATCAAGTGTGTGCAAATGATTAAGGAAATTTGAAAAGGAAGAGGAAAGGATAAATTTTGGGCTTGTTGGTGATGATGTTTGATTGATTGTAGTCTCAAGAGGATAATAGTTCAAAAAATCCAAGTTTATTCTACATGTGGAGAGATGTGGAGTGAAGAGAGAATAGTAGGAATGCATTTACTATGCAGGCCATACCTAAGTGTGAGTGGGAGAAATGAGAGGAGAGAAGAATCTTTTATCATTTTCTAGAGGCTCGAAAGCACAAGGCAGAGGAGGAGAGGATAGGAGCGCAGGTATTTTGGGAGGAAGTAAAGCTTTGGTGAACCTACTGCCTGTTACATTTTACAAGTAAGCCTATCGTATCTTATGGAATAAGTTAAATACATTGCTTCTTGTTTATTGATAACTATAAGTAAGATGTGTATGGAGTTTAAAGATAAACTATCGATTGGCATGCAGGATATCAAGAATCTTAGTGATAGTTAAACTTGTTGTTGTTTAACCTTGACAGAGGATTATCTCGGTATCCTTATACCGAATGCTAGTAATCGAAAGAGTTATGATAACTCTGTAGGATATATTTATCCCTGTCGTATAGCGATTACTTTTGGAAACAACTATACATTTTGATATCTCTTGTTAAGTGTATGATGTTTATATATTATAAACACAAGACGTCGTCTATTGATAATGATACTCAAGAGTATCAGTGGTACAATAGTGGAATGATTGTGTGCCAAAGTTGATGTCTTATGATATTTAACATCCATACAATGTTATGTATGAAATACAACCTCAGTGTAACAATAGGTCGACTATGTAACAATAGGCTGACTATGTAACAATAGGCTGTGTAACAATAGGCTAACTATGTAAGATAGGCCGACTGTGTAATACAAGCCAACTATTAATAGAAACCATGCTTTAGTTTGAATGACTTAATAAAGACCGAAGGCAGGTATATTGAGAGACCTGAGAGAAGGTCAGTCATAATCATAGTATTTTACTCAAAGCAGTAGCTAACTAAAAAGGTAGAGAGTATGTTTTTAATCTATAAAACTAGTAAATGAGTTGATGTCATTCAGTAGAAGCACTCACATTAGACTACTTTCTTTTTGTGCATATATGAAGAAGTATAAGTTGTTTTGGATGCTATTCTTAAACTACCATTATTCTAGTTTTGTAGTGGAATATTATTTTTACCGAAACCTAGGCTAAGAATAGCGTGACTCAATATAAAACTACATATGGGAAATTTTTATTTTAGCACTATACTGATTATTGTTAGCTTGGGAAACATCTCCAAGGTTGTCTGCTCCGTTTCAGGTTTCCTTAGCTCCATTCTAGGAAAGAGAGTTTAAGGGCATTTAGCGGGGAAACGTCTACAGGGTTGTCTGCTCCATTTTAGGTTTCCTTAGCTCCGTTCCAGGAAAGAGAGTTTAAGGGCATTTAGCCAGGAAACGTATCCAGGGTTGTTTGCTTCGTTTCAGGTTTCCTTAGCTTCGTTCTAGGAAAGAGAGTTTAAGGGCATTTGGCAGGGAAACATCTCCAGGGTTGTCTGCTTTGTTTCAGGTTTCCTTAGCTCCGTTCTAGGAAAGAGAGTTTAACAGCATTTAGCGCATTGGGGCTTTTGGGGATAGAGAGTAGACAGAGAGATTTTGAAATACAGTAACATCATGTGGGTGTGAGCTACTTAGCTTTGAAATAAAAAGATGATTGTGAAAACTAATACCCAAGGAGGTATTGTATATAACACGTTTAGTCTGTAATTATCATTATATTATGGAACGCCAAAAAAAGTGGGAGAGGAAGGAATTAGAATTAGGGTAGATCCGTCATCATGGGACATCGTCGAATAGAGATGAAACGAATCCAGAAAAAGACTAAATGTCAAGTCACATTTTCAAAGCGGCATACTGGACTGAGGAAAAAAGCAGCTCAACTGGTAGTGCTGTATGATGCCGAAGTGACGCTCATCATTTTTTTGAGCAATGGAAATATTTTTGAATACGCCAGTAACGAGTATTTTTCTAACCATCTTTCTTTCTTTCTTTACTGAAAAGGTTACTAGTTCATGTATACTTAATCATTTAGAATTGGGCCAAATACCAGGTTTAAAAAACATATCTTTTATTATTCAAAGCGAAGGTACAGGCTTTTCACTCTTACAAACCTCCTAACTTTTGCTAATAATTAATGATAAGTTCGTACCAATCTATTATTTTAGTGACATTCCTGAGACATATTTTTAGTGATAAAATTAATGACATTCTTGAGACGCATTTTTAGTGATAAGTTCATACCAATCTATCATAGTACCCACTAGCTTGAAGTCATTCATCTCAAACTTGTTGAGGATGTTCCAAATGTACCTTTCTCGATAAAGCTGAATTTGTTTCTTATGTCCATCTCTTACAATTTGAATGCCTAAGCAATAGTGGATCTCACCCTAGCTAATCATCTCAAGTTCAACAAATAATTTAGATTTAAACAAATCTCACAATTTCATATCATTATTCATAGAAATAGCATCATCAAAATATAATGCTAAACTAAAATTGACTCACTAATATGCTTAATGTTGAAATTTGAATTGGCATAGAAATGAAGATACCTTTCATCCTATAGAAAACCATCAAACCTTTCATACCATGCTCTTAAGGATTGCTTCAACCCATATGAACTCTTCTTTAATCTGCATACTAATTTCTCATTCCCTTGTTGCATGTATCCTTTTGGTTGTTGCATATAAACCTCCTCTCTTAACAAACCATTTAAAAAAAAACATTTTTGACATTTTATTGGTGCACATGAAAGTTTAATGCTAATGTGATAGCTAAGAAAACTCTTGTGGAATTTATTTCACTACAAGTGAGAAAGTGTCATGATAATGTAATCATGTAATTTGGGTATCCCTTTGCCACTAATCACACTTTGTATCATTCAATTAATCTAATGGACTTATACTCCCACTTAAATATCCACTTGTAGGAGACAACTTTATTTTCTAATTAAAGACTTATGAGTTCCCATGTCTAATTTTCCATTAGTGATTTATATTCCACATTGATTGCAAGCTTCAAAATTGTCACATCATGGCTTTAAAGTGCATTTTGAACACTGTGTGGCTCATCAACTTCAATAAAGATTGATACGATTCTAACACCTTTTGTGTGGACTTTCATTCTCTTATTGTCCTTCAAATTTGTGGTTTCCCTTGTGTAGATTCACCTTGTTATATTGTTGTTTCTTCTCAAATAGAATCATCTTTCTTAAACTATTCTTTAAATTCATCATCAAGAACATCCATTTGTGTTTCCTTTACATTCATCACTTCCTTTGGCTACTGTACAAATGAGATTTCATCAAAGATGGCATCTTTTCTTATTTGACCTCATGTACTATAGATATACGCATTTGAATCCAAGTTATATATGATCAATATGCACTTCTTGCTTTTGTCATACAATTTATTTCATTTTTGATGTGGTATGTATGACAAAGTAACAAATCTCAAGTTTCCAACACTTAGCTTGGTCCCATGACAAGATTCATAAGGATTCTTCTTATGTAATGTAACAATAGGTAAACCTTTTCGAACATGTGTAGATGCAAAAATTTCTTCAACTAAAAAATAATTAGACAACCCACTACTCTTAAGTATGCACCTTGCACTTTCAATTAGAGTTATGTTCCTTCTTTGTCCAACACCATTCTATTGTGATGAATAAGGAGTCGTATATTCTTACTTGATTCCTTCCTTTGCATAGAATACTTTGAATGAATTAGGGGTATATTAACCCCCATTAATACATCTTAACTATTTCATAGGATTTCCCAACTATTTCTCACTAAAGGTTTGAATATCTTAAACATTTCCAATGCATCTGATTTATTCTTTAGAAAATAAACAAAGGTCATTCTAGAGAAATCATGAATAAAGGTAATGAAATGTCTCTCACCTTTATGTGGTATTGTCTACATTGGTCCATAAATGTTTAAATGTATCAACTCCATTTTCTCCTTATCTCTTGATGTCCCATTATTTGAGAATGAAAATCTACGTTCCCAAATTTATAGCCTTCACACATTCATAGCTTAACTAGTCAATGTAGATTCAAATCCTCTACAAGCTATTTATTTTTAAATCCTTTAAGTGAATTTGCATTCACATGTCCAAATCTATGATGCTAAAGAACTAAATTGGATTTTTCATCATCTATTGGTACCAACACCTCTTCTAGAATTTTGGCACACAAATTGTACATTTTTCCCTCCCTAACACCTTTAACAATTTAGTCCTTTTCACATCTTGTAGATGACATGCATTGTCGTCAAATTATACCAATATGCCTATATCAATAATTTTACTAATTGATAAAAGGTTTTTAGCTAAAGTAGGGACATACCATGTATTGATGGGTGACTTGACACACTTAACAACTCTGATAAAGATCAAAGTGTACCTCACCTCTCTTGAAAGGAAATCCACTATCCCCAAGGTCTATATTACTAGGTCATGGTCGTGCAGGATAAATCAGTGGTTGTTTTAATTCTATTTCGAGGCCTATGGTGTTGATGAAATTAATGATAAAAACACATGTTCAATTGCATAGAATGATTACCATTTTTCAGATCTAGCATGCATGCTCAAACCGATCCAAAATATTCATTGCATTTAGATATCATTTTAAGTTTATAAATGAACAATGAATACACACTTGCAAACACAAGATTCAACTTTATAACAATAATTTACAAGTTCCAACCTAAAGCTAATCCTATTCTAATCATATGTATAAAAAACAAATAAGGGTATGATGAAATAAAATGATCCTATTTTGTGGAGATAGAAGATCTATCCTAGTTGAAGAGATCAATTCCTTGTTTGGTTAGTTTACACACAACCATGCAGATAAGAAAGGTGAAGGAGTTTGAGGACAATCAACAATGAAAGATGATGTAGATGATTACCATATACATGGACAAGTCAGGTGCATACAACCCTCATAGCCTCTGATTCTCGAGATATTTCATGAAGTATTGGTTGGAATTCATCAACATTCAAGTGGAGTATAGAGATTCATCAAAACATCATAGCCCGTGTTTAGAAAACTCAAAAAAATAAAGGAAAAACAAGTAAGGAGTTTAAAATTTTATTAAATCAAAAAGTTTCCAACCTAAATGGTTAAACAAACTCTGTGGATTTGTCACAACTCTCATAAATACTAGTGGTTTCAAACACCTTATCTTGAATGAGTGCATCAACAAGAGGTTGTCCAAGCTTGCTCTTTTCTTGACCAAACTTATCCATAACAAGAATTCTAGGAAATCATACTCCCCATGCTCAGTTGTCTTATGTAGCCTACACTCACTTAGTAATGCAATATATATTGAGTTTATTGACATTCTTAAAGTTACCATGCAGTCCATCAAAATTAGTCTCAATTTTTGTAGTTCATCTTCCATGTTTACAACAAGGTTATCATGCACGCCTTCTAATTTTTTTGGATTGGGACCCTCTTTGTATCATTCTTACCAATGAAGTCAGGAGAAATGGCTTGATCATTGTCATCATATGTTCAATTAGATTGCTCTTAAAGATCCTCTAGAATGAGTACCTTAATGAGATGGATCGGACCTTTCAAGAAAAATCCACTCTTGTGATGAAGGTAGATTAATCAATCTCATCATGTCCAGTTGTACTATGTATCCTACATCCTTTTGGTGAAGCTAAATTTAATAAGGTGCTTATAAATCCCATCTCTAACATATCCTTGTTCAAACTTTCTTTCATGAATTCAATGCCTATCTCATATGACTGATATGTACACCCAATCTCATCATTTGCATCATGTGTAAGTGTCAAAGGACTACTAGGTGCATCCAATGAAGGTGTAGAAGCCCCTATTTTTTTGAATTTATAGGACTCCATGCTTTGAACAGTGTTGTAGGTCTTTGTATATTTCTAACATCGTCATTATTTTCATCATTTGTAAATCCTTCATTATTTATTTTTGTAACTAGCCAGGTAGGAGTACTCATGTTTTGACCTTCACCTATAATCTTGTCTTTCTTATTTTCATTCTTAGTTGAACATCCAACTTTTTGTGAGTGACTTGTAAACTCTCCATCCAAAGAATCACCATCCTCTAATATATATGTCATATTTTGATTGAAAAATGATTGTATAGATGTGTATGCACCATTAGAAGTGATGTTATTTGCATAAAGGATTGAATTTTGACCATTTTGACTAAAAAAGTGACTTTGTAATGGATTGAGCTGGTTTATTGCACATGTTGATTGAAAATTTAGTGGTTATTAACTACCATGGTTGATTGAATTAGGTATATGTAGCCATAGGTTGTTGATGTATGATGGTGGTTGTTGACAACTTGAAAGCAAGTGCATATTATAACATGCATGATGGCATATTATAAGCATTAACTATTTGATACATTATGCAAAACCTTTGATTAAGCTATGAAATGGACTCTTGGGGTTGCCTTTTAACTATTGCAAACTGCAATAAAGCTTCTTGTGGATCCAAAATTTGACCAAACTATCTTAAGAAAGTATTCTCCATGTCAGCCCAAGAATGAACTGAATTTAGGATGGAGACTCAAAAGGTAAACTTAGACCTATCAGAACATTATCACATCCCTAATTCCTATGTTATAGGTGATAAATTAATTGGAGTAACTCATGAAGATAGGTGTGAAACTCATTTCAAACTAGCACTCTCTTCTATATGGTCAAACACGAAGTCATGGTATAGAAGAGCAATTTGAACCACAAAGCCATGAAGGTATGGAGGCTACAAAATTAGAATTGGGGTCACTAATAATTGTAAAAGATTCACTTTAGTCAAGTAACCAAGAAGTTAAGTATCCCATTGATGAAGATGGCATATCCAAGGCACCTTGTAGCACTACTAACAATAAGTGTAAAAGAAATTCTCATGATGAGGATACTCTAGCTTATATGAGTGATGTTAATACTCAAAGTGCTAGATATGTTCTAATTTTTTATTTGAATGGCAATGCTAAAACCATTGTCGGAGCTGAAAGTGTTGATTTGTCACAATTAATGACCGCCAATCAATCAATGGGTAGCGAAGAAGACACCGTGTATTATGGTACACCGAGTATTGATGATGAGCATGAGTTATGTGGTTCCTATGTCACTATTTATAGTGGAAATGAAAGAGCTTTTGTGATCAAGTTTGTCACATAAATGACTCCAATCTTGGTGATTTGGGCATGATCCCTAGAAGTGAAGGATGTAATGCCAATCTATGCCTAGATCTTATTGATGGCATAGATGAAGAGGACATGTTGAATGCTAATCTCTTATTCTACCATGATCAAATGCAAAAGGTTTAAGGTGTTATGTGGAATCCTAACCATGATGAAACCTTAGAACATTAGGAGAATGCCCTTGGTTTTACTAGCAATGATGTGACAATTGGTCTGAGTGCTGGGACAACTAATCAAGACTCCTTTCCCTCGATGAATATGTTTGAAATGTGAATAGACAAAGTACCACCTAATATTTGAAGCGAACATGATGGTGAAAGAATTGAGGAAAACCATGATGAACATAAAGAGAAACAATTTAATATTGAATTAGACATTCCAAATAGCCTAGAAAGAGGTGATTAAGGACTAATTGTGATGATAGATATGTTGGTAATTCCTTGACTAAGTTTCATGATAAAAAGGACTAAAACATAGGGTTTAATGCAGCAAAGAGAATCCATTTTCTTAAAGAAACAAAGAGATGATAGTTGTAAAATTTTAGAAGACATTGAAACATTTGAACACTTATCCAATGATGGCCAAGTGAATGCGATTCAAAATTGTTTTTAGTGGTAAATGGCCAAAAGGGAGATAATGACAACACATGCTTTAAAGAGGATCCATTGTATTAGATTTGTAGCATACATGGGACTAAGTTTTATGCTGGTACAATTGGTTGTATTAGAGAGGACAATGAGAATACTTTGCTACAAGGAGAGATAAGTGAAAATTTAGCTGAGAGAGTACAAGAGAGTCTTGAATGTCCTGATGTTGTTTCCCAAAACCATGGGTCACTTCCACATTGACAAGAAGACAAATCAAGGTTGTATACTTATGATTTTGACATTGTTAATTAAGTTTAACGGATCGATCTAAAGCATATTCTTGTGTATCATGTTTTGATGATTCTAATCCTATTGATGCACATAATGATGACTTTTTTAGTTTGGATAGTTTTGATTTCGATGATTGTGAGTGTTCTTTTGAGATTTTTATAGATGAACAATGGTGGGATGCTTTACTAATGAATGATTTCTCTTGAAAATGAGGCCACATTAGATGATATACCAATATGTGACAAACTTGTAATTTTAGCCAATGACATGTGAAAAACTAGGTTGTATCTATGACTTTTTTAATAGGTTGTGATGATTATCTTTTTGATTATGAAGATTGGGGTGAAAAGACATGTGTATGGATTAATCATGATCATCATGAGTTGCCTCAATTGCTAATTTTGTGTCCTAAATATGAGCTCATATTGGTTAGATTCCACTTTTCTGAGTATAAAGATGAGTTTGCTAAGCTTCAGAACTTGACGAGTGAGTTATTGTTCTTACACACATTGAGAAAACCATCAAGGGGTAGTTTTGAAACCCATTGTCCTAAGTCTATGAGTTGAGTTATTTGAGCAATTTAGGATTGGTTGTACATAGTGTTAGTTGATCCTAATAGTTATATCATATTCTTTTTCATACCTTTCAAAGGCATAGATGTCCATCTTAGTTTCCAAGTATAATATCTCATTTGGCTTATTGCATTTGTGATTAAATGCTTCATCTATGTCTCTTTGTCAATTTTGATATGATTTAGGTGACCTCTCCAAGGAAGTCATGCATATATGAAAATTGGTTACAAATTAACCATTCAAATATTTAGACCAATCCCAACTAAGCAACATACCATTTGCTTTAAGAATATCTACAAACTGTATATCAATGTATTGTTGAACACATGAATTAGAAGCTAATTACATATGAACATGATTTGATTCTCCTACTACATTAACTTATATTTAATTGAATTGAGTAACTTTTTGGTTTAACTTGGTCAAGGTTAAACCCAACCTCTAAAATATTGAAAAGGCATTACATTACCCAAAGCACCCAAGGCTAACAAATAATTGTGAAGGTTTTTACTAAAAATATAGACTATTAAGAGGAATGGTGTGACTCTACCTTTTCTTTACAAATGACCATATGTGCATTGGAAATCTTAACTTGTTCTTCTCTTTTCCTTTTGAATCAACTAAGGTTGCCATTTTTCCTTTCATGTTGGAAGTACCACAAGTTTTCTTTCTATATGGGCATTTGCAATAGTTCCTAAATGTTGTTATTAGCCTTTTATTTCTTAAGGTCCTCTACTATTTCATAGTTGGGGTTGAATGATTCTACCACCTCATCTATTGATGAAGTAGCTGCATTCTACTTAGGCTATGAAGATGGACCTAGAGCCTTTTGGTGGAATTTGATTGTTGCTTGCATTTGGATCAGGTGGGGTATGTTGGTAGGAGTGGAAGTAATGAGTGGGTTCTTGACCTTTGTTCCTCAGCATGTAATTGTTACCTTGTTGATATTATTGTTATGCTTGGATTTCATCCAAGTTCATTTCTAGTTCATTATCTTCTTTGAAAGGAAACTCATATGTCTCTAGCACCATTGTTGTCCCAAAGTTGTTTGTTCCCTTTTCATCCTTTGTAGGCACAATATCTAGATAATCGATCTCTTCTTGAAAAATGTTGGACATTGACGTAAAATTAGGACAATTTACCTTCGAATGTGTAGTTGTTTTATGGAGCCTACACCAAGAAGTCAATTATAGATCAATGAGATTAACTATTGGCCATGTGCCATTTGTGTTTTGATTTGTATTTTCTAACGGGTTGAGAATTTTCCATTATTTGGCCTTGTGTTTCATTTTCTATTAGGCCTCTATAAATTGTATCCCCTCTTTTGAGGATTTTGTTATACTTTCCTTTGCAATTGCATGAAATCATTAGACAACTTATTCACCATACTCTTACAATGCTCCATTTTTGAATTTGAGTTAGTAGATTGTTTATGAGATGTCAGTCAACCTATGGATGTATTAGGTGAAGGTGTGACCATCTAATTGTTGGAGATTACCTACTGAATAGGCGTTGGACTCCTAGCTCCCTATGGATTAAAGAATGAAGGACCAATTTGCTAGTTTATGGAGAAAATAGTAGTATTGTAGGTATTAACACTTTACTGATTTGACCAAGTGGGTATAGGTGGTGTTATCACTTAGTTTAATGCTACTTGATTATAGATCGGATTTTATAATGGAGTGTCATGATTTAAAGCATACCAAATCTGACTAATTGGGTACCCCAGGCTATTCCAATGAAGGCAAAGATCCAACAACCTCTAGACCTAGTGGGAATAACACCTATTGCACTTTAATGTCTTCAACATATACTAGTACTAAAGAATCTAGGTCCTCAAGTTTTCTTTTCATAAATGTTGAGGTCAATCTATCCAAAGCCCTAAGATATGTTTACATTATAACTTCTTCATCTTGGCAATAGGGAGCCTTGAGATTAGTGTAAAGTTTATGGAACCAAATATTAAACACACTCATAGGTTCATTATCCCCTCTTCTTGCAATAGAAAATTGGTGATATATATTTTGTTCATGGTCAAAAAAACAAATGTCGATTAAGACCACACCCTGTAGCATTGATGGAGACCTTTCAAGGAAACAACGACTATCAAGCTTTGATGGAAGATATTTGCAACAGGCGACTTGACCTTGACTTTGGAAACCATTGGCAATATAAACCTCTATGGAGATATTGAGACCAGATTTGGGTGGATGAAATGCCTGCAAGCAATAAAATGATCCTAAAATGGGTGTTGGAGACTAGAAGAGGCCACTTGTAGGTCGACTTGGACCAGTGAAGCCAGAGGAGACAGATGCAGGGCATGCAAACCAAACTTTGGGTGAAAATGTTGAGTTTTCTAAAATTAATGGCCTGCAGCTGCCAAGGGAAATTGGCGATCGTGATTCCTCCTTCGCTTTCCACAATATGTCTAACGCCTGCCTTCCAACGAGCCTTGTGAGCACAAACAGGGACAAATCACAAAGGTAAGTCCTACCTTTTTTTGTCGCCCTCCATTCGTGCTTAGGCATGGCCCAAAGGATGACCAAGAGTTTTCCCAAAGCACAACAAACTTGTCACTAATGGTAGATTTGCATAGGTTGAGAGGCCAAAAAAGATCAAATCATAAATTTTGCCCAAAACTGCAAACAAAGAATCAATCCAAAAACAACACAGAAGCCGTGAGGCCAAACATCGAGCACAAGATTGAAGAAAATTTCCCAAAAAATTACTTCAGAGCCTCCAAAATGTTGATTTTGCAATTTTTTTTGCATTTTCAACAAAAAAATTTATCAACGAAAACTTGCAAAATGTCAAATTTCTAAAAGAAAATTGCATTTTTTGCAAAAATTCCGTTAAATAGGAGATCTTTTCCTCTAATTGAACCAGCAAATAATTAGCGTAGCTTTGATACCATGTTAGAAACAAGATTGACTAACGCATTGCTGATTACAATTTGGAGTAATTTGATTATGAACAAGGTAGTTGTACATATAGGGTAGAGAGGTTGAGTCGACTTCAACACTCAACTAGAGGTGGAAGAAAGAGTGTCAACAAGTGGCTTGGAGAGTTGTGTTGGACTCTCCAAGTCAACACCTAACTACCTAAGGTGGCTTGAAGCCATGTGAGGAGTATACACATAATTACTTAGATGTCATCATATTATTCATCACCAACAATCTAGTTAGTTGCATACCCTAGATCTAACTTTCTAAATGGTAGATTTGCAAGTTTTCTAAGCAATTCCTAAACTAATTAGATCTAAAAGAAAGGACAAAAGGTGTTAGGTTTTAAAGAAAAAATGAATTTGTTTTACAAAAAATCCAATTCCTTAATTCTGTTAAGATGATGAAATCATAGTTAACCAAATTTGTTTGATCAATATTACACACAATCAATTACACAAAATGGTGCAAATGTCTAAGGAAAATAATAATGAAAGGAACATATAAAATAATTGTATTCCACATGAAAAATTTATACGTCACCTCCCACTACTTATCAATTCAAGAGATTTTTAGTCCAACATGCCGTGGATTCCATCTTTCTTAATTGAATTTTAGTAATTGGTTCATTATAGCATGACCTAGCTTGAATACTTGGATCTACAAAGAAAAACTAACTACTAAAATTGACTAATTTAATTCTTGACTTCTATAGCAAGTGTCGAATACCCTAACAATGTCCTTAAATTCTCTATAAATATACAACCTCTTGGGTAGCAAATTCAATAATCCTTTTACATCAACGACTAGGATTCAAATATCCTCAAGCCCAAAATTAAAATTTAAATAGTTCCACCTAAAAAAAAATGAATGTTACATTTGGAAAAAGAGAAATTTAAATGTGTGGCATAAAGTGCAAGGGTCCTCATTCTTTTTGGTTCCCTCCTGATCACTAGCATTCTCAATAATAATTTTAATGTCTGTGCTAATTTCTCTTCTCCTGTAAGCTATAAATGTAGTCAAATAATCATTCATCACCTCCATATCTAGTCCATTGATAAAATTAGATCTGAAGTGATATGTGGCATAAACATTTGAAATATAATATTGTTTTACACGCCTCTTTGGTATCTACTGTAAAGTCC
The DNA here is from genome assembly GCA_027924645.1 of Cunninghamia lanceolata. NCBI lineage: Eukaryota > Viridiplantae > Streptophyta > Pinopsida > Cupressales > Cupressaceae > Cunninghamia > Cunninghamia lanceolata. The sequence continues at coordinate 912,167 of BSBN01001760.1, forward strand.
CCCTTTTTCTCAGTGATAAAAAAATTGGAATATGTTAGCCTTTTTGTTATTTCTCGAAAGGCTAATGTTTGGGTGAGGGAAAAATGACTTTTAAAAAGATTATTCTAAGTTATTTGTTGCCTCAACTTAATCAACTTTACTAAACATACACCTTTTAAGAGTTGCTTGTTGCATCCTTTAGTGGGCACTAATCTTGGTGGGCCCGCTTTTGCTGTTGTCACCTATTTTAGGCATTATTCTTTGTGGAGTGGGGGGCACTTTTTGTCAGGAATTTAATATTTATTTCCTTGCATGAGCGTTGGGAGTTAATGGGGGGATGATATATTGAAGGAATCGCTCAATTTGGGGATTCATTCATGCATTTGAGATTTTATTTTCATCTGAGGACTCTTGCTGTTTAGCAAAGGACTCTGAGAGGTTGTTTAACCTCAGAACACCTCAAGTTTTGATTGTGCAATATCAATCCTAGCTGGACAGTTGATGATTTCACCTAGAAATCATATTGGGAACACAATGGAGGTCGGTGTGGTTTCTCCTATTGAGGACTACCGGTTGCTTACATGGGGTTTTAGGATTTTGATGTCTCCTAAGTTGATTGGAATATCAGATATTTAAAGTTGATGATAGCAGTTTTGTTTGTGCAAGGTACAATTGACCAGCGATAACATTCATCCATGGCCATACATCTGAGTGCCATTTCTATGAAGCCACTTCAGGGAAATAGCATTGTTTCCCGATGATATTATGTGCAACGATAACTATTATGTGATAGGATAAAAAGCATAAATGATATGAGAACAACTGCATATATGTGTAGAACGCTGAGTGGCCATATTACTTGTCTTTCATACTCAACAAATAATGCTCCAGTGTCTTATTGATAAATGCAATTTAGTATTCTGTTTGCAAGGTTTCTTGAGTATAGTGTATTGAGTTCTTCCAGCCACTAGTGTGAACCTGCCATACATAAATAAGTTGGGACCTGAGCGTTTCCATGCATAACAATGCACACAAATATGATGAAAGTTGCTATGAATCAAGGCGTCTAGGGTTAGAATGTAGTTGTTGAGAGTTTGAGGAGAGTTCACTTCTATGGCTAGAAGAAATGAGCATAAATGGATGTTTCTGGGCATTCACAATAGTGTTGGGCTGTGATACAAACTATTCCCTTAGCTTCAAGAAGGAGACTGTATTGTTCAAAGTTCTCTTTGTTCATCTACCATAACACTACTTCAGGATTCTTGAGTTATGAAGGTATTTGCATGCCTTTCCTTTTTTCATGCTTAGAGTTATGGATTCCAGCAGTGATTGCTTGTTCAAGCCAGACTTACTGAACTAGTACTGCTGTAGTCTTTTATGTTAAATTGGTGTTACTGAGTGTGCATGTACTAACAAACTCAGTTAGTTGATTTATAAAAAAACCCTAAGGTGTGTTGATGTGTTTTTTCTTGCAGATGTAAACTCAGAATAAAATACTAAGTATTCTATCCTCTCTTGAATAAAGTCTCCCAAAGGCTAATCTATGTGATTCAGTGAGACAACTTCAAGGTTCCTTATTCGTGATATGCAATGGATAGACTCAGTAGTTGATGTGATCATGCTGGTAATCACAAAGGGACTTACGCTGAATATGCTCCTTACTCCACTCAAATGTGTTACTTCTTCCTTATGAAATGGAACTTCTTCCGATTGGCTATGAAAAGAAAATGCAAAAGACAAGGTTAAGAATGCTAATCTAAGAATGATGATATGATGGACAACGCTTCGATAGACAAATTCCTTTCAACCGAGCTTCCCTTCGCCATGAGAACAACTACACAAAGCTAGTGCAATCTTCAAAGGAAATACGAAGGATTTTTAGACGTCGAACATGCATCCAAATACCCACAGATGACGCAACTTGAATGAACATTCACAATCAAACTATTGCAACATGAGGTTCAGGCTAACTTTGCATTGCAAATCACCATCGGCAATCCACAAAAAGTATGAATCGAGGAATTCATCAAATATCTTTACATTTATTCATCAAATCAGTGAAATGTATCTAAAATCTATCTAACTTGCTTTGAATCATCTTCAAGGGATTGGAAACCATGCTAACATCCCAAAACAACACAAGTTTCACCAAGCTTCAATGAGATTGTATTTATTTTGGTAGTACCTTTACAACAATTTGCCAAAGTCTTGTTGATGCTTCAAGACTAACATTCTACCTCCTAAGAACTAATGATCTGTCTAATGTCTCCCCCTTACAAATGAAGAGAGTGAGCTTTATATAGAGCTCAATATTACAATGAATGGCCCAGATTGATTTTGAAATCAATGGCCCAGATGAAGACAATAAGACAGTTTGTTACAAAAGTTGCTATTTTTAGAATACAAGAGAGGCAATGAAGGCACGTTTCCCAATGTGATAAGCATGAAAATGGAATATTTGGAGTATCTCCACATGGGCATCCTTTCTATATTCCTCTTGTAGTAGATACATTGAATGTGAACAAATGATGAGGCAAGATGTGATAGGCTCGATGACATGTAGAGGCCACCTTGGCATTAAGTAAATGAGTTTGATCTTCTCTATGTTCACATTGCTTGAAATATTTCCCAAATTGTTGGATTTTCAACTATGGAACTTTGCATCTTTCGAACTTACAAATTTGGGAATTTGTCATTTTTATTGATGTCTTCCATGCCTTAGTGAAATTTATGAGCTTCTTGATGTATTTGCTCATTTCTCTTCTCATGTGATATTGTTCTATGTAGGAGATTTTCATTCCGGCTTTGGATGACACATAAAGTAGAAGATGTTTCATACATGAACTCTTTGGAGTGGATTTATGCATGATGGATGTTCTTTTTGATCTTTCTTTATCTCTGCCTGGCGCATGAAATGGGTGACTCCTTTGGAGCTTGGACGTGCAATGTCTTCCTCCTATGCATGGTGAAGTAATGCTCCTCCAAAGTGAAGTCTTCATAATTAGTAGTATGATAATCTTGATGACTTCCTGACGATGTGTAGTGCTTGGGACTTGATCATCTTGGACTACCTCTCCTCCATGTGGCGTTGATGTCTTCCTCCTTGAATGGTCTTGAGCGATACTCCTCTTGTCATGAACTTCTCCTATGCAAATTCTCGCCATCTTTTGTCCATTACCTACACAGGAAAAGCAACTATTAATGTGAAAACACTTGATCATCAATAACATTTCATTATTAATCCTTAACATACTTGCTTTAAGCAATGAAGAAAGCCTTATTTTCATGCTTTAACTTTGCTTTTAATCCTTTCATGTCCAACTTTACCAATATGGAATGTGAATTTGATATTTTGGTGAAACATTTTCAAGGTCAAAAATTCCTTGTTAATGGGAATTTTGCGCCCTATACTTAGGTATTTCCTTGTTAAGTTTCCTAGGTAGATCGACCTGCTATTGGGCAATGATAAAAAAAAACTTTAACTCTCTTCCTTTTGGCCGACTTGTCTCAGATTTGAGCAAATTTTGATTAAGTGTGAGAGGCTCAGAGGGCGGATTTTCCTTGTTTATGAGGTTTTTCCTCCATTTCTGACTTGAACTTCTTGTTTTCACTTGTTGAACTTTGAATTGTTCCTTCATCAAATATGTTGAGTAACCTCTCTTAGCCATTTGTTGGAATCATTTTAAAGATCATTTGATTGAGCAAGGATCTTGCGCTTGGGCATCTTCATTTTTCTTTCTGACTTCATCTCCTCTCACTCCCTTGAGCGAATGAAATTGAAACATTTGGTGAATTTGCTTATGATGATTGAGCAAGCTCTGATTTTGGGAGATGCTTCATACTAAGTGAATTTTGACAACTTGGGGGCATTATGCGATGTATAGAGCATTTTGCACTCTTCCTTGAAAAAGTTTTTAAGTTTTTGAAATCTTTCACTTAGCATTCTCAAAACAATTATTGGATCTTGAAGTGTAACTTAAGCTTTTATCCTTTGGGCAGAAATTCCTTAGCCCAGAGCATTTTTCTTCATTTTGACACTTTACTTCAAACTTTCAACTCATAGTGGAACAAAACAAATTTCATCATCATTATCTTGGGTGCAAAATGCATGAGGCAGAGCATTTTGTGCTTTGGAAGGCTCCATTTTATACTTAGGCATTTAAAGATTCATCTTTTTTCTCCAATGACTTAGTCAAATTTTCAGTTCAAACAATCCTTCCATTTGCAATGTCGTTTGTTGGACAAATTCTTCCTAGGGCAGAAAATCCTAGGCCCAGAGCATTATGCGCCTAGCCTTAGACATGACTTTCTTTTCATTGCTCTTCCCTTTGGCATTTTCATTATCATGTTGCAATTCCTTTCACTACAAACTCCTTTATTGAATATTAACTTATCATCAATCATATTGCACTTCAAACTTTCTCATGGTGATCTTGGGTAGTCTTGGGCGGAAATTCCATGCTCTAGATCATTTTGCGCTCTCATCTTGATTAATACTTCATACACCTTGAACATGACTTAAAACACTCACTTCAAACTCTTCAAGGTTAACTTAGATTTGTGACATTTCACATTTGACAAGCTTAAACTTATGCACACCTTGGGCACATTTTACATAGGGCAGAACAATTCCTTCATTCCCAACTCACCCTCTAGCTACGACACAAAATGCTTGGGGCAGAGCATTTTCCCCACTTTGCATTCATCATACTTAATCAATTTTTAAAACCTTGTCCAATTCAATTTCTCTTCTCTTGGTGAATGATGTTGGAAATCCTCTTTCAAACTTGTGAAATTGAATCCTTTGGCATACCTTGAAGACCTTCTCCTTAGGGTACATAATGCATGAGGCGGAGCATTTTGCGCTCCAAGTTGCACTTGAAGTCTTTCATCAATCTTTAACTCTCCTCCAACTCCATAAAGAAATTCATCATGTTTCTTTATAAGTATTTCCAAGAATTTGTCTAAAGGAAATCATGCATCCAAAATGGAGACCTTCAACCTAGGGCAGAAATTCCTTGAGGCAGAGCATTTTCCTTCGTTTTGACACTCATCTCCCAAGGCACAAAATGCAAGGTCTAGAACATTTTCCTTCATTTTGGGATCCACTGTACTTAGCCAAATTTTCACAAGTTCTTCTTGAGCGCAAATTGCAAGAGGCAGAATAGTTTCCATATTGGGAGGGCGGATATTGCCAGGGGTAGAAATTTTTTTGCCCAATGTCCAAGACTCAAACTTTTTCGCTCAATTTCGAAGGTGAAGATCCTTGGGTGGAAGTTTATTGAAAAATATATTTAAGTACAAGTCAGATAACTTTAAATATTTTTTAATATACTTCCAAGATGTTTGAGATAGGTCCTGGATCCATAGGGTTTAACATGCAGATTCTAGATTTTTGAGGATCCACCAGATTTTAGACTTAGTTAATTTCAGGATCTCAGAACATTAGGATTCCAGACTTAGTCAATTTTAAGGGCTTCAAGACATGCAACAGGATGAGAAGATACAAATTCCTTAGCTGGAAAATGCCAAGGCTTGGGCAAAACAACACTACCAAACCCTACATGCTCAGAGAAAAAACTAAACCCTAAAGCAAAACAACGAGAGAAAGGAGAAAAAAAAGGGGGTCCCTATTTGCAATGGGGCGATATGTGATTACATCACAACATCTAGCACCAATCCGAATAAATGTTCCTGAACATTTCAAAGAAAAAGACTCAATCCAAACTCAGAAACTTCAGTTAATTAGCCCTAATTCCATCACTTAGCTGGGACATATACTCGAAAGGGAAAAGAATGATGAATTGTGTTAAGACACTTCATCCTTCGATTACCACTGTGTGTGCAGTGTTTGTCAAACATTGATTCTTCCAAGTATTCCAATGATAAACAAGAATCAAGGAATCGAAACCTTCTGTGTACACCCACATGTTAGGTTAAACAAATATGAATACATGATCAAGAAATCAGAATCAAAAGCTTAGTACAACCATTCAAAATTTAAAGACCCAAGTGTGTGCAATTGTATTCATTTCCGTCCCTTAGAAGCTAAGTTCATCTGAGTTCACTTGTCTTAAGCTAGGTAAGTTCATGGAGGACGGAAGAATGAAGGATATATATATACATATGAAAGAAATGGATAATGATGGTATGGATTGGAATGGAAATGAAAATGACAATGGAAATGACAGGATGGATAGGTGGGATGAGACAATGTGTCTCTACACATGACACCTGTTTGCTAGGTTTTCATCATGGTACTTATCCAAGGCGCCACCAGAGGTGGTTTTCACCTGTGGACGAAAGGATTTCTCTTTACTATTTTTTCTTTTCTTTTTCTCTCTCTATTTTTTTTAATATAGATAGGATGACAATTACACATAGCACCTGTTTGCCAGGTTTTCACTATGGTAATGGATAGGAGGAACTCAAGTGTCTAATTTCATGAAAAAGATAGTCCATACAAAAAACATGTCAAGTCAGTATGTTCACCGATGTTGGTAAGGCATGACAGATAGGATACAAATGATAACAACTGGATGGAAAAGTGGACAGAGACAGTAGACAATGATGTGGACTATTTTATAGTAACAATGGATGAAAGGTGCATCCAAAAGCATAGACCAAGGGAGTGGCTGAATATGTAGGATAATGGGAAATGGATTGGAACGGAGGGTATGTAGTGGAAAGGAATCACAATCAATGCTTGTACGTACCCAACTAAACTTTGAAGCTTGCAAGGGAAAGGGAGATGTATGAAGCAGTAACTTCATGACCCACACGAACTTAGAATTTTCTTTTTGATTTTATTTCATGGGATGAAGTAATTTGGAACTTTGGGCTGGAATGGAAATGGAATGGGATGAGGTAAAAATGGATTCTTTGGACGCGAAAGCCTCTTTGGATTCGGCCTCTTTGACTTAAGTACCTCAACTTTTTGCTTTTCGTTTGGAAAAATGGAATGAAATAGCCTTTGAATATGCTTTGTCTTGATTTCTGGCATTTGTGCTAAGGCATAAAGATCTTAAGATTTTTAGGAATTTCTTTGTTTCATGGGTAAAGGCATCCAAATATTTATCTGATGGAAATATGGGATGGGCGGATGGATTGCGAGCTTCTCGCTTAGACGACACCTACATTCATTGATCATGATTAGGGAATGGGTGAATGGATAAAGGAATATGGGTATATGAGCTAGGAAAATTGAAGTAAGACAGATGGCAGAAGGTGCGTGTGTGGCCAAATGCTTTTGGAATTTACATAGTAAGGGAGGTGGAATGGATACACATGTAATGGGTAGATGATGGAAAATGGTGAATTTATGTGTATGTAGATGAAAAATACTAGCATCATGACCTTACTTACCTTGCAGTGGCCAAGGCGATATGAATGGATATTGACATGGATGGACCTCAAATACCTTGTTCATCAAAGAATTAGACTTTTATCCTGATGACTCATCACTGGGAGTTTTGAGGTGAAAAACAAGACTATATGGATGGTTCAGACATCAGACTTGAGTGCATTATTTGATGGAAATGGTAAGGTGGATGGAGGCTTGTATTATGCATATGAGGTGATGAATTGAAATGGAATATGGAGCATACAGATAGATACAATATAATAGAATGAAGTGGAATCATGAACTATCTCACTTAATTCAAGCTCACCAAGAATCACTTAGAACTTTGGGACTATTAAGATGTGTAAATTTATAAGGCCCTTAATTACTTCAAGTCATGCTAAACAATAGATTCTTCTTCCAGTGAACAAGCAGTCACACTGTTAGATGGAGTCCACAATAAACTTCCAATTCATGACTCAAGTTTCTCAAAAGAACACTGAAAGATATCAATAATAGAAAAATATGTGTAATCGCAAGATATCAGTGTCAAGACACAATTCATAATTTCTTTCTGAGTGAAGTATGGATCCTAACCTTGCAAAAGAGTTAGAGAAAACCATCCTTAGCTTCTAAAGACTTTCATGAATATTTATCCAAGAAATGAACTTAAACATTTATCAGATTATGCTTCTTGAAACTTCACCTTTCACAACGTAGGAACCCCAGAAAGTAAACTAAAACTAAAGCAACAATAGAACTTAAGACAAAAGGCATCAAGGATGGCAAATCTAACCACGACAGAACAAAAAAGAAAACCTACTCTAACTATGTACAAAGAGCAGACAAGACTCAAAAGACCTAAGTATATACATGACCTGGCATGATTTCTTAGAATGAAAAGAAGCAATAAGGCCCATGTGATAGTTCAGATTTTGGCAAACTTATCCTTAATCTCAGAATTATATTCTCTCACAATACAATCATCGAATTCAGAAAAAAATTTGCACAAAATCAGCAGTTGTGGCAACTCATTTGGACCGTGATTAATCCAAATACAGGTTGTCTTTCCCAAATTTCCATAGTCAAATTCATATTCATCATTAGGAAATTCATAATCATCAAATTCAAAATATTTCCAATTAATAGCAGGGAAAGTTACAACCTGGGGTCTTTGTCTTCGAATGGATATTGCTCATCTTTCATGCACGCGTCGGGAGGTCGAAGCTGGTGATGGATCATCCCACTTGCATCTGCAACATGCAAATTAACATTATGATCAATAGTGAGCATATCAAGATGTGAAGGTGAAAACAATTGAATTTTGAAAGCATGGAACATTTCACCTATAAGTTCGTCATGAATTGTTAGCAATGGATCTAACACCACCTCGAATTGCTTTTCGCATTCGATCTTCATTTCATCAACTTGTTCTTCTTGGGATGACTTTGGTAGGAACTCCTTTTGTGTTTCTTGGATGGAAACGTCTAGCGCCCCTCCGAATTGCTATTTATTTGATGGTTCTTCGATGATGGCTTGAAGTGCTGCTTGTAATGCATCCAACTGATTATCTTCCAACAACTCCTTTTGTACTTGCCGCAACTCGTTCTCTAGGATCTCCTTATGTAGCATGAATGAGTATCTCCCAAGGAATTCTTCTTCTTGCAACGAACTCAAGTCATTTTCTTCTTTGATAGAGGAATCAACATCTTGTTTATCAATTGCCTTTGTTTGAATGTCCTCTAGTTCCTTTTCAGCTTCTTCTTCAACAGAAGGTTCGTTCTTACTTGGAAGAAGGTATGCAAATTGGTTCTTTGCTTCATCATCAATCTTACTCGTGCTATCTTCACTTTTGAATAACATGGGTACATCTTCTCGTTTGGGTGGTGAATTGATTTCTCGAAGACATTTGCTCCACAAGTCATCTAGTCTTAGTTGTACCTGAGATTCTTCTTCCAACCTTATTTCTTCCTTCACTTGACGAATAGCTTCTTGACAAGATGAACACATGAGTTCCGAATGAGTGGTGTTATGAATCATGCACCAACCACATGGAATCAAGATGTCTTCGGCATACAAGTCCTTCTCAATGCTCAGTGTCTGCTTGACCATTTACTTGAAACTCATGAAGAACTCTCTTTCATCAAACAAGGTGTTGGGAACCACCTTTGTAGAAACAATCGACTCATGTACCTGTGAAAAAGAAATTTTGCATTGTAATGCTAATTCCATTCTTGACAAAAATGTTAGACAATATAGCTCCTCGTGTCAATTGGTGTCGTGAATTCTACATCCTTTCCTTGATGCAAAGTTGTCCACACTCTTAGAATGAAGTTGTGCATTCAAAGTCCACCAAAGCTAAAGAACATCATCTTGAGGATGATCCATCTTGAATTGCCTTGAAGATCCTGAGAAATCCATGTCTATTTTTGAATTTTCTAATTTTTACTTTTTTTTTTGTACGTTTGATTTTCTACTTTTTTTGGATTTTTGACATAAGAGAGATCTTGAAATCTCTAATTCTTCCTTGAAAGCTCACTTGGTTCCACTTTCACAATTTAGAGTTCATCCACATGCTTGAAGCAATGTAATTCCTTGTTCATGCCCTCCTTCTATAAATTCTGCTAAGCATTAGGAGGAGAAGGGGGTGCGATGAATGGAGTAATTTCTTTGATCAAGCCCTCCTTCTAGCGCCAATTCTGTTGATGTGTTTTTCTTGCACATCCAAACTCAGAATAAAATACTAAGTATTCTATCCTCTCTTGAATAAAGTCTCTCAAAGGCTAAGCTATGTGATCCAGTGAGACAACTTCAAGGTTCCTTATTCGTGAGATGCAATGGATAGACTCAGTAGTTGATGTGATCATGCTGGTAATCACAAAGGGACTTATGAAGAATATGCTCCTTACTCCACTCAAATGTGTTACTTCTTCCTTATGAAATGGAACTTCTTCTGACTGGCTATGAAAAGAAAATGCAAAAGACAAAGGTTAAGAAAGCTAATCGAAGAACGATGATATGATGGAAAATGCTTCGATAGACAAATTCCTTTCAACTGAGCTTCGCTTCGCCATGAGAACAACAACTACACGAAGCTAGTGCAATCTTCAAAGGAAATACGAAGGATTTTCAAACAGAGAACATGCATCCAAATACCCACAACTGGCGCAACTTGAATGAACATTCGCAATCGAACTATTGCAACGTGAGGTTCAGGCTCACTTTGCATTTCAAATCACCATCGGCAATCCACAAAAAGTATGAACTAAGGAATTCATCAAATATCTTTACATTTATTCATCAAATCAATGAACTGTATCTAAAATCTATCTAACTTGCTATGAATCATCTTCAAGAGAGTGGAAACCATGCTAACATCCCAAAACAACACAAGTTTCACCAAGCTTCAATGAGATTGTATTGATTTTGGTAGTACCTTTACAATAATTTGCAAAGTCTTGTCGATGCTTTAAGACTAACATTCTACCTCCTAAAAACTAATGTTCTATCTAATGTCCCCCCCTTACAAATGAAGAGAGTGAGCTTTATATAGATCTCATGATTACAATGAATGGCCCAGATTGATTTTGAAATCAATGGCCCAGATGAAGACAACAAGACAGTTTGTTAAAAAAGTTGCTATTTTTAGAATACAAGAGAGGCAATGAAGGCATGTTTCCCAATGTGATAAGCATGAAAATGGAATCTTTGGAGTATCTCCACATGGGCGTCCTTTCTAGCTTCCTCTTGTAGTAGATACATTGAATGTGAACAAATGATGTGGCAAGATGTGGTAGGCTCGATGACATGTAGATGCCACCTTGGCATTAAGCAAACCGGTTTGATCTTCTCTGTGTTCACATTGCTTGAAATATTTCCCAAATTGTTGGATTTTCAACTATGGAACTTTGCATCCTTTGAACTTGCAAATTTGGGAATTTGTCATTTTTCTTGATGTCTTCCATGCCTTAGTGAAATTTATGAGCTTCTTGATGTATTTGCTCATTTCTCTTCTCATGTGATGTTGTTCTATGCAGGATATTTTTATTCCGGCTCTAGATGACGCATAAAGTAGAAGATGTTTCATACATGAACTCTTTGGATTGGATTTATGCATGATGGACGTTCTTTTTGATCTTTCTTTATCTCTGCCTGGTGCATGAAATGGGTGACTCCTTTGGAGCTTGGACATGCAATGTCTTCCTCCTATGCATGATGAAGTAATGCTCCTCCAAAAGTGAAATCTTCGTCATTAGTAGTATGATAATCTTGATGAATTCCTGACGATGTCCAGTGCTTCGGACTTGATCATCTTGGACTAGCTCTCCTCCATGTGGCATTGATGTCTTCCTCCTTGAATGGTCTTGAGCGATACTCCTGTTGTCACGAACTTCTCCTATGCAAATTCTCGCCATCTTTTGTCCATTACCTACACAGGGAAAGCAACTATTAATGTGAAAACACTTGATCATCAATAACATTTCATTATTAATCCTTAACATGATTGCTTTATGCAATGAAGAAAGCCTTATTTTCATGCTTTAACTTTGCTTTTTATCCTTTCATGGCCAACTTTACCAATATGCAATGTGAATTTGATATTTTGGTGAAACATTTTCAAGGTCAAAAATTCCTCGTTAGTGGGAATTTTGCGCCCTATACGTAGGCATTTCCTTGTTAAGTTTCAACTTCTTTTAATTGATTTCAACACATTTTGATAGGTTTCAAGCAAATTTGACAATTTTAGCATCTCTATAGGAGCGCATAATCCTTATTCATAGGGATTTTCCACCTTTTGCAACTTTTACTTAGGCAAATTTTTGTGAACTTCCATCTAGAGTGCATAATGCTTGTATACAAGGATTTTCCTCTATTTTGACTTGTAAACTTTACATTACTTACAAGATTCTTCCTCTTCTTAAGATGAAATCTACCCTTCTTTAACAATTTATGCTTTTCTTCTTCCAACTTGGGTCTTGCTCTATTTTTTTCTTTTTTCTGTTTATTTGTTTTGAATTGTAGGTTGAAAAACGAAGTTCTAATCCTCCTTAAATACCCATTCGCCCTTGTCCTCTAGGCAAGTCGGCCTGCTTGCAAGGCAATTTCCTTTGTTTAAAACTTGTAATTCACCCTTGGCCGACCTATGTTGGAGCTCTTGCTGTAGCTCACGGTTGGGCTGTACATCAGATGGATGTGAAGAGTGCATTTCTTCACGGGGATCTTCATGAGGAGATTTGCATGGAGCAGCCACAGGGGTTCGTTCATGATTCTTCACTGGTTTGCAGACTGAGGAAGTCTCTCTATGGCCTCAAACAAGCCCCACGGGCTTGGTATGCCAAGATGGACTCCTTTCTTCTCTTAGTTGGGTTCTCTCGATGCCACTCAAATCTAAATGTCTACATCCTGAGACAGGAAGATGCTCTTCTTTTTTTGGCTCTCTATGTTGATGACTTGATTGTCACTGGGAGCACTTCATCCATCATTGCGAGTGTCAAGACTTCTCTGCATGACAGGTTTGCCATGACTGACTTGGGTCTCTTGCACTATTTTCTCAGGATTGAGATCACTCAGACCTCTTTTGGGATCTCTCTTGCACAGCCCAAGTATGCTCTTGATCTTTTGGCTCATTTTCACATGGTTGATGTAAGCCTACACCGACTCCTTTCCTGTCTGGAGTCAAACTTGAGGCAAAGTGTTCCACACCACTTGCTGATGCCACTTTGTATCGTCAGCTTGTTGGTAGCCTCATCTATCTGACTCATACTCACCCTAACATTTCATTTGAAGTTGGCATTGTTTCATGCTTCATGACGGAGCCACATGAGCTTGATTGGAAGGCTGCCAAACGCATCTTACACTACATACAGGGAACTCACAGGTATGGGATTCACTATGCAACAGGCACATGTTTAGACTTGGTTGGATACACTGATTCTGATTGGGCTAGTGATCTTGATGATCGCAAGTCCACATCTGGCTACAACTTCCACCTTGGTTCTGGTCCCATTTGCTGGCAGAGCAAGAAGCAATATGCTATTTCTCTTTCTTCGACTGAGGCTGAGTATCGGGGGGCTGTCAATGTCGCCACTGAGGCTATCTGGCTTTAGAATAGCCTCACTGAACTTGGCATCACTTTTCAAAAGCCATCAGTCATTTACTGTGACAACCAGAGCGCAATCTAGATCTCGAAGAACTCGGTTCATCATCAGCGGACCAAACAAATCGAGATCCACATGCATTTTCTCAAGGAACTGATTCAGGAGCAGGTCATTGATTTATAGTATTGTCCTACAGCAGACTAGATTGCGGATATCTTCACCAAACCCTTCACTGAAAGCAAGTATGTTCATCTTCGGTCTCTCTTGGGGGTACGGGACATCTCTTCTGGGGGGGTCTATTAGCCCTTCCTGCTTTATCCTCTCATGGGGGAGTTTTTTCCCACTGGGTTTTCTCCTTCCTTTTTCTATTTAAGGGGATTCTTTGTACATGGGTACCTCATCAGGCCTTGTTGCCGAGACCCATCTTTGCATTTTGTCAACATTTCCCCCTAAGTTGCACTTAAGGGGGGGTGTTAGTGTGAATAGGGTTACTTTGATATCTAGCTCTTTCTTAGCTTGTTCTCTGCTTTAGCTCTTTTCACACTAGGTTAAGTTTACTTAGGGACTTTTTCACTTAATCCCACATTGGTTGTGTATTGAGCCTCTTGGGTGAAATATCCTATATATACCCACCTCTTGCTCTCATATGGGCATCTCATTCTGTTGTATTGCTTTGCATTCTCTTGAGTTGAATACAGTTTATTTGGCTCATATCTGATTTCTATTTTGCTTTCTCTCAATCACTTGCATTCTTGGGTAGAAATCTAACAAGAATAGATGCAGATATGTGCAGAATGCTAAGTGGCTATAATGCTTGGCTTTCATACTCAACAAACAATGCTCCAGTGTCCTATTGATAAATGTAGTTTAGTGTTCCGTTTGCAAGGTTTCCTGAGTATAGTTTATTGAGTTCTTCCAGCCACTTGTGTGAACCTGCCATACATCAATAAGGTGGGACGTGAGCCTTTCCATGCATAATGATGCACACAGATATGATGAAAGTTGCTATGAATCAAGGCGTCTAGGGTTAGAAAGTAGTTGTTGAGAGTTTGAGGAGAGTTCACTTCGATGGGTAGAAGAAATGAGCATAAATGGACGTTTCTGGGCATTCACAGCAGTGCTAGGCTGTGATAAAAACTATTCACTTAGCTTCAAGAAGGAGACTATATTGTTCAAAGTTCTCTTTCTTCATCTACCATAACATTGCTTCAGGATTCTTGAGTTATGAAGGTATTTGCATGCCTTTCCTTTTTTCATGCTTAGAGTTATGGATTCTAGCAGTGATTGCTTGTTTAAAGCAGATTTACTGAACTAGTATTATTGCAGTCTTTTATGTTAAATTGGTGTTACTGAGTGTGCATGTGCTAACAATCTCAGATAATTAATTTATAAAAAAAACCTAGGGTGGCCATTGTATCCACTTCTCAGATTCTCTAAACAAAAACTGCAAGGATATCGACTTGTCAAAAGAGGGTGGATTAAAGGATATTGGTTGGCCAAGTTCTTGATATTACACCTCCTTCAGTTGATGCTTTAAATGTACTGAATCATTAACTTCCTAGAAGTCTTTATAGAAATGCCCTTAAGTTTTATCAATCAATTCTTACACACCTATTATTATAATATTGTTTTGCATGCCTCTTTGGTATCTACTTCTCGGATTCTCTAAACAAAAACTGTAAGGACATCAACTTGTCAAAAGAGGGTGGATTAAAGGATATTGGTTGGACAAGTTCTTGATATTACACCTCCTTCAGATGATGCTTTAAATGTACTAAATCATTAACTTCCTAGCAATCTTTATAGAAATGCCCTTAAGTTTTATCAATCAGTTCTTACACACCTATTATTATAATATTGTTTTGCATGCCTCTTTGGTATCTACTTCTCAGATTCTCTAAACAAAAATTGCAAGGACATAAACTTATCAAAAGAGGGTGGATTAAAGGATATTGGTTGGCCAAGTTCTTGATATTACACCTCCTTCAGATGATGCTTTAAATGTACTTTATCATTAACTTCCTAGAAATCTTTGTAGAAATGCCCTTAAGTTTTATCAGTTAGTTCTTACACACCTATTACTATAATATTGTTTTGCATGCCTCTTTGGTATCTACTTCTCAGATTCTCTAAACAAAAACTTCAAGGACATCAACTTGTCAAAAGAGGGTGGATTAAAGGATATTGGTTGGACAAGTTCTTGATATTACACCTCCTTCAGATGATGCTTTAAATGTACTAAATCATAAACTTCCTAGCAATCTTTATAGAAATGCCCTTAAGTTTTATCAGTCAGTTTTTACACACCTATTATGATATCCACTGCATTGTTGTGAATAGCCTTGAGCTTATTCATTCCTTCTTCCAACAAATCTACCCTTGAGTTAATGATTTCCATCCAATCATCCAATAATGAGGCATTTGCCTCTCCAATATGCCTTCTTTACCTAATATATCAAACTCTATTTTCGACATCATGTCTAGGCAAGGAATTCTAAATAGTAGATCTACGAGTTTCCTCAAATTATTCCTAATTTAATTATATCTATAAGAAAGGACAAAAGGTGTTAGGGTTTAGAGAAAAACAAAAATAAAATGAGTCTATTTTGTAAAAATCCAATTTCTGAATTCTGTTAAGATGATGAAATCATAATAAACTAACTTTACTCAATTAGTACTACACACTCGATCAGTTACACAAAGTGGTGCAAATATATGAGGAACAAGAACAATGAAAGGAACATATAAAATTATTGTATTCCATGTATGCAAAATTTATACATCACCTCCCACAACTCATCAATTTTCAAAATGTTTTTTATTGAACATGCCTTGGATTCCATCCTACTCAATTGAATTTTAGTAATTGATTCATTACAACATGACCCAATTTGAAAACTTGGATATATAAAGAAAAACTAACTGCCAAAATTGACTAACTTAATGCTCTACTTCTATGGGTACCCAATTCATCTTGAAATTCCTCTAAATCTTGTACCGTGTGTCCATCTACTTTCACCTTGTCATGCATTGTCTTGACCCCCTTAATGACTTTAGAGCCATATGTAAACATGTCATCCATCCATTGCTTCGTAGAAGATGTCATACACTTCACTTCATCTAGGGTCAAGGATTCCTACCATGAGATCATCATTCAAGTAGTAAGAGTTCCATCTAATGTAAAGGACTTACCAGTTGTTTGATAAATGTATTCAATTGGTCAATTTTTCCTTTAGTTCTTGTTTGGTCTTCTAATCTTTGTCCATTTATGACACCATAGGATAAACAATAGCTTGCATATGCTAGATGTCTACCTCCCTAGTTTATTTACCTAAGTTAAGTTTGGAGATCTAGTAGTTTGGTGGAAATAACTCTCTATCATCCTTATCTACCAAGGGTGTGGCAATTTCTACAATCCTATATCTCGAGGCATCTGTGATTATGGAAGATAGTGTTATGGGTTTTATTATTTGTTAGTGGCATGCACAACATGGCAGAAATGGTAGAGAAATATATTGAAATTATCTTTACAATCCTCTTCTTATTCTTTTAAATATTAATGTCCAACCATGTAGGCACAAATGACATCATTTAACTGAGGAGTTTGTAGTTGGTCTACTTCAATTTGGATTGATTTCTCTTCATTTGTTTTCTCTTAATCTTTATTTTGTTTTTCTTCTTGTAGCTCTTGTTCCATGTCATTGATTATCTTTTGTTCCTCCCTCATCAAAGAATTATCCATTTTCTAGATTATCTTGTTCTTAGATTGCGTCTTTTCTCCCACTTGGCTTTGTTCTTAGATGGGAGAGGAGGAGGAGGAGGCTGATCTAGAGGAGGCTGATGAGGAGGAGGAGGAGGGAGAGCAGGTAGGAGAGATGCAGTGGATGTGATTATGCATTCAAGAGTTCGAGGTCGCACAGCTGACAGGCAAGCGAGACAGAGCAACTATTAGAGCTCAGAGGGCTGAGAAACGAACTATAGAGTTCATGCCTATAGCCAGTGGGGCTACTGCTGAGTCAAAGCATAGGAGTCCTACACGGTCGAAACCCATTTGGAGGCCATGATGTACTTTTTTGATCAAGCCTGCGAGCTCTATTTTTTGATTGAGCCCGTGAGCTCCATTTGTACTATGACACTTTTTTGATGATGTATATACATATATATACATACATATATATATATATATACATATATATACATACATATATATATACATATACATATATATAGATATACATATATATATGTATATACGTATATATGTATATATATACGTATATATGTATACGTATATACGTACGTATATATATACGTATATATATACGTATATACGTGTATATATATATATACATACGTATATACGTATCTATATATACATACGTATATATGTATATATGTATCTATATATGTATATATATGTTGGCAAGAGACACTATATGGATTCATGGTTGTTGTCATTGATGGCAACAAAGGTCATCCCACATATCCGCAAGTCATGATGTGTCTCTACCGGAAGTCAGAATAAAGAATGTTGTGGTCCGGTGAACAGGAACAGAGCATGTGGCAAGGTCCGACAGATTGATCCGGATCTCTCAGAGGAAGTGTCTTGGTGCAGTGCGGATTTGGGGAAGTCAAGAGGACTACCTTGAGTGGTATATTCCAAGGATTTAGCCTCCGGTGATGGACAAGGAAAAAGATATGAACAGTTGAGTACCGGATTCCTGAGAGACAGTGAAAACAGAGGAAGAACTGACTGACAGAGTATCAGACTACCTTCCGGATGTGTTACTATTGATGATAGAGGTTGTGAAGGCATGAATCATGTTTGGCCGACATGATTAATGATATCTACAAGTATATGCTTGATCCGCATTGCTTGGTGAGGAAGGATTCAGCCGACAGAACAAGAGTTTGTAAGAAACTAGACTGTTCCGGATGCCGACTAGAAAGGTGATAAAATTACTTGTGCGGATATATATAGAGGATGGATTTAGTTGTAAAGTGTGTGATGGTGTGAAGATATATGCGAATAAGTCCAGAACAGAGCAGAAGTAGCAAAAAGGATCCGGTATGTGAAAGATAGCAGAATAAAGAACAGAGGAAAGATGAAGTGCAGCAGATCAGTATACTGAGCCTAACCGGAACTGAACTCCAGCATATGCAGATGCGTTCAATCAGTTCAAGACTGTGATTCTTATCACTTTGTAGACAGTGTGTCTTCTTGTAGGCAGTGGGCCTCTTGTGAGCAGTGTGCTCGGGCAGTGAGCCCTAATTGGCAAGTGCCATTTTTTGTAATCTCCTATTCTTCTAACAGAGAATAATTTTTGGGTTAATCACCCCGTGGTTTTCTCCCTTAACAGGGTTTCCACGTCAAAAATACTGTGTTATGTGTTTCTTATTTCATGGTAATGTTTTTGTGTTTGATTCAATGCTGCATCAATTAATAAGAAAGTTCAATAAGGGAAATAATTAGGATAACTGATTCACCCCCCCCTCTCAGTTATCAACAATATATACGTATATACGTATCTATATACGTATATATATATGTATATACGTATATACGTATCTATATATGTATATATATACGTATATAGTATATATATACGTATATACGTATATATACATATATATATGAGATAAATTGCTCTAATGATGATCTCTTATTTTCTATATGCATATGATGTGATGGATGTATGCGATACACTTTGTTATGTTATGGTTCCATGTTTATGTTTTATGATTTATGATTCATGATGAGATGATGCAGTCCTATTTATCATGCATTTTATGTGATGATGTGATTTATGATGTGACTCATGGATGCACATGTTGAGATGGTATTATATGTTTATGTGATGGTACTTTATTTCTATGTGATGTTTATATGTGTACTACATGGATGTAGATATGTATGTGTTAGATGTTTTACATGATAGATGTGGATTGTATGCGGATGATGATTCTGTATGTTATGATGCAATATGGATGATCTAACTTTATGATGTAATTTTTGATAGTTATGGTGTTATGCTTATGATGGAATTTATATGATGGACCAACATGTGTATGCATCCATTTTTTTTAATGGTGTCATTTATTTCCTTGTTAGAACCTCAATCGTAGCTGCTGAGGAAGGGCAAGAACCCAGAGATGTAGAGGCCTTTTTTAGAGATGAGGAAGACCATTTTTATGTGATAATAGGTTAAGACGTGAATCAAGACCAATGGTGCTTTTCTATTTTCATTCCCACCTCAGTAGGCTATCCATATTGCCTCATTGAATGGGAGGGTAAGCTATTAGTTTTGGCATCAAATTTCATAAGTTCCACCCATCACCGCGATTGGAAAATTAGATGTGCCTATGGTGAGGGTGATGGGTATTTTGTGTTCTGGATATTGGATATAGAACAAAAAGTTTAGACACGAGAATGGGAATTGGATTTATCGCGAGTTTCACCGTTCTTGGGAGGGATTTACAAGGGGGTGGTGTGGTACGATTGGAAAATGGTTACAATTCTATCATAGTTTACCAAATGAAGAATAGACACTACTCAACTCATAAAATTTCTTCTTACCAAATGAAGTTCTTACCTCTCCAAAAAAGACTAAAACTTGTATTCAAAATTTCCATATATTGCTGATAAAGTTTAATTCATAAAATTCTATTGAGCCGTGAGTAGTGTGCTGGTATTTTAGTCATGGTATCAATGGATTGGTCTCAAACAATTAGTCCTGTGAGATATAAGATCAACGCTGAATGAGAAATCGAACACAATAATTTTTATGTGGTATGCCGACAAAGCTTTAGTAGTTTGGATTACAGATATCATACCCAAATGTAATAGACCCAGTTGTAATGAGGATCATACAGGGCAGCGTGCAAAGAGTAGGAAGCCTAAAGATTCTTATCTGACTAGAAGTTAACAAAGGTATATATATATATATATATATATATATATATATATATATATATATATATATATATAAAGTAAACTTAATTTTTATTGTCTACACTAGTTTATAATCTAAGGTTATTAAATGCATTAAAGTTGAGATGCAATATGATACCTTTCTTATACAAGGTTTAAAATAATGGGTACATTTTAGTCTTTCTCAATGTGAGAGCATACAATTGAGGCGGTGATGTGCACAGTATGTGAGATCTACATTTAAAAAAAAAAAAACTAGGGTTTATAAATGTATATGCATCTAAGGTGAGGATTATTGAGATGAATATGGAGAACTGAGATGAAAATCAAAATAAATGTTGAACTTAATTTTAATCTAAATTTCAAAAAGCCAAAATTTTGATAAAGAATTAGAAAATAGAATAAATATTGATCTAAATGTTGGAAAGACATATGCATGATTTAGGACTGCCAAATTTAGAAATATTAAAATCTACACAAAACCATCATTTCATTTAATTTATATTTATTTCAGTCCAAAGGGATGACTAGTACTAGTTTTAAAATGCTTAGTATTGGATTCCATTTTTTATATTTTTGGATTCCATATTTTCTATTATTGTATTTCAAGAATGTAATTACTAGATTCTATTAGCAAAATTATTGGATTTCCTAATTGGTGTTTTAAAAATTAACATTATAAATTTCTAATTTCAATAGTAAATAAGCATTTTAATTATTTAGATTGTAACTTCTAATAATTTATTCTCCCATTCAAATTATTTATAATTTATCAAAAGAATTGTTAAATTATATGCGGCTTCTATAGGGACCCACTCCCTTAGAAAAAAATAAATTACAAATTTGACATTAAAATAAAATAGGAAAAACAAAGGTTTTCTACTAACAAACCATGACAAACACCAAAAATCTCACATAACCCCTTACTAGATCAAGCAATATGAATAACCATAGATGTCCAAACCAAACCATATCAAAATTGAGTGATTGACCTTCCAAAAACTAGTTGATAGTTGGTATCTCATCCCCAATTGATGGGGGAGATTTAATTCATTATATACCTTATTTTGTATGTGTCCTCAAGTTTTGAGTCTAGAAGATCCATTTTTGGGTTTGTGGTTTGTGATGGACTCTCAAAAATTATTTGAAATTTAAATCAAGGAATGTCAACCTCATTCCCACCTCTCAAGGCTATGTTAACCACCCCATCTTTCTTTAATCAACACAAAACATGTCACAAATAATATGGGTTGTTTTGGAACACTTAAACTTGATAAGACGTATAGAGAAGATCACACTAAATTGAGAGGATTAGTCTTGATCCTAGAAGAAAATAAAAATAAATAAAAGGTGCTAGATTTATTTATTTCAAAGCGTATGTTAAAACAAATCAAATTAACACTTATTTAGAATAACTAAATGAGCCTAATCTATAACTAATTAACCTACACACAAGAGCTAGGACCAACAACAAGCCAGGAGACTAGTACTTGGAAATACAAAGTGGAAACAAACACATGCAAACTAGGAAAAGGAAACTTGCAGTAGGAAAATATGGTATTTTACACTTGATAGAATTAAGACCCATGAAGAAGAAATACTAAGAATGTTGTAAAGGATTTACCAAATAAATTTGGAGATGGTCAAAGTTGTCTTATGGAAAATGAGTGAGTTGGTGATTAAGGATGGGGAATTGGTTCTTTTGTCTCTAATGATTGCATAGTTAGAATTGAAGATTCTAAAACTCACCTAGAATCTAGATTTACAAATCTCCTATAAAGAATTTTTACATATAAAAAGTAACTGAGAAAATACGAGGGTAAAAATAAGATAAATGCACTATAATTACAAACCATAATCTAATTGTAACCCATAATAGACTATAGTAAAAATAGAAACTGGAGAATAATAAATGATCAAAATAACATGGAGGAGTTTCTTAGAAAGTTTTCGAATCTTGAGAGTGATACTTTTACAATTTCTAGTGGGTTTAAATTTTTAATGGAAGCTTCACCATGAATTACAATCATATTTTAGTTAAGCACCTAAAAAATAAGAAAACTTGCAAAAGAAAGTTTTAAGGAGGAGCCTACCTTAGTCAACCCCCTTGTGGGTTTTCAACAAAAATCCATAAACACAAACTGATTCAAAATAAATGTAATCAAACTATGGCGATAGAAATTAGAGGATATAACATGGTTAATAAAGAGTGAAACACACAAAAGCTAATGGTAATAGGAAAAATCCTAGGAAGTGAAAATAAGGGAAACAACGGCAAGAAAAGGAAAAATAGATGAATAAGAAGGCTTGTGAGAAAAATGATTGCAAGGGATGATGGGAGGATGGGAGTATGCAAAAATGGATGAGGGAATGGGGATCCAAAGGCTAGGTGAGATGGAAATTAGATAGTATAATGGTATGCAAAGAGAGGTAAATGGCCATAAAGGCTACTTCATGAACCAAAAATGACTCCAAAAAGAATCTATTCATAGATCCAAAACAAAAGAAAGGCTCCAAGACACTCCAAGCTCCAAGCTATAGTAGAAATATCCAAGAAGGGGATGCAATATAATAACATGTAAGGATAACAAGATTGTGGATAGGTGAAATGAGAGGAAGAGGGGTCTATTAAGAGATTTTCATAGTGTTTTTAGGCAAGTGATCAATGAAAAATATTATAGGTGAATAGTTAATAATCGACCACCAAAATGTAGTGAAGATGTGCACAAAAAACCCAGGGTACTCCCCACGGGTTATTGGTGCCATTTAATGCCCAATGGCCACCAAATTTGTAGTAAACAAGGATAAGGAAGGGGTAATAAAAATATAAGATATTTTTTGTCAAAAGGACCCCTATAATGTAAGAAATAAATAAAATAGGGGGAAATGAGGGTTAAAACACATGAGGGGAGGGACAAAAATTAAATGATATGCATTAGAATAATGATTAAAAGGATAGGATAAACACAAGGCTTCCATAAAGGTCAAAAATGCATGAAAAGGGGATACTCAAGCACATAGGGATACACAAAGGCTCAACAACACTAAGCTAGGTGTGAACACGGCTAAAACAAGGCTAAGAATATACACAAATGGTAACACCTAAAATGAGTTCAAAACATGATAAAAGATTTTACAAGGTATGCAATTTATATTATTAGATATCCTTAGGAAATAGTAACATGTTTATTATATGCCTTAATGTAGTGCCCCTCATCTCGTCGTCCATCAGATTGATGTTTGCTTAGACCTTATGATAGTGTCTTAGACCGTAGATGATGGATCTCTTGTTATCTTGTTACTTCATTATGGACCTAATTGTTATGATAACAATTGTTGATGTTGGATTCTATTATCTTATGCTTTAGAATTTGATAAATAAACTAGATGTTACAGATGTTTTGATGTTAATTGCGATATTGGATTGAATATTTTATGTTGTTGATTAATATCGGATACTTTGTTCAACATAGTTGATCGTTTATTCATAAACGTGAATGGAACAGTGTTGTATTACTCGCTCTCGAGTACCCTACACCACTGCGATTTCCATTCACTATAGGACTGTATGTGGATATATATTTTGAATGTTTAACCGTGCGTTGTTGCAAGAATGCAGGTACTAGGCATCGACTCCACCTGATTACAGGTCTGAGCGTGCCTTCGCCAATGGATTAGTTGTTTGGAGTTAACGTGAGGTCCCATGTCAGTGTGGTCTGGTTATCAGTTTATCCCTTGTGGTCATTGTCTGTCATTCATGATTTGCGGACAAGTAATATTGCACCTTGGAGTCTAACTAGGTTAGCAAGTGTCTAAGTGTGTAAGTGTCGTTGTGCTTTTATTAGAATCATATTACGGAAATTATAATGTTGATAATTAAATATATTTATAAAAGATAATATTGAGTCTATAGTTGTTAATTATTGTTGTAAATAAATTATTATTTTATTAGAAGTGTTGTTGTTAAATAAAGTTGTAAGAAAATTTGTATTGTTCAATATAATATTATTTATAATAAATATTTAAATAAATAAAATAGTTGTAAGTTATGTTGTAATTTGTGATTTACAACTTAATTAATAAAATAAATTAAAATATATAGTTGTACTATTATAGATAGTTGTAATATTATAACTTTATTAAATAAAATATGCTTGGTCGGCTATAAAGTCATTAAATGTTGTCGGGAATTATGTGTTTTCATTAAATAAA
The DNA here is from genome assembly GCA_027924645.1 of Cunninghamia lanceolata. Taxonomy (NCBI): domain Eukaryota; kingdom Viridiplantae; phylum Streptophyta; class Pinopsida; order Cupressales; family Cupressaceae; genus Cunninghamia; species Cunninghamia lanceolata. The sequence continues at coordinate 936,729 of BSBN01001760.1, forward strand.
AATATTAGTAGAGGAGGGAGATGCACGGGATCACGTGCCGAGTCCCTTGGAAGAAGGAAGGGGTTGTGTTATAAAAGAAAAGCTTGTTGAGGCAAAGAGGACAGCATTGCAGGTAGAAGAAAAGTGAAGAAGATCAGGAAAAAGGCTTGGACTGCAGTAGTTGAAATGAAATTGTCGAATCGGCATCGCAGCCAGACCAGCCACTCGCAGTATGATCAAATTTTTGGAGTTTGAGTAATCGGAGACTCGGAAGGGTGGGTTGTTATTTCACTTAAAGTAGTAGCTTGGTTATTTTGGTGAAGGTGCCTGTATAAACTCAAATGGCGACACCAAGAGAGCACATTGAGCAGATACGGAGAAGCAAGTTTTCGATTGGTAGACAAGACAATCCGCTTACAGAAGACCTTTATCACGCAGTTAAGCATTTATCTGCAGAGCTCTACACCAAGGATATTCATTTTCTAATGGAACTCATCCAGAATGCCCAAGATAACGAGTATCCGTCTAATGTAGATCCCTCGTTAGAATTTGTGGTGACGAGTATAGATATCGCTGGTGTGGGTGCCTCTGCTACTCTACTTGTCTTTAACAACGAAAAGGGCTTCACCCTCGAGAACGTTGAATCGCTCTGCAGTGTAGGAAGGTCTACAAAAAGGGTAAAAGAGAGGATGGTTACATAGGAGAGAAAGGCATTGGGTTCAAGAGCGTTTTCTTGGTAACGAGCCACCCCCATATCTTCAGCAACGGATACAAGATTAGATTCGACGAGAGCCCTGCAAAAGAGGCGAAAATAGGGTATATTGTTCCAGAGTGGATTGATGATAAGCCAACCGTTGAAGATCTCCTTAACGTCTACTGTGGGCACCCCCAAGGTGAGCTTCCCACTACTGTAATAATCCTCCCTCTGCGTGAGGAGACACATTTCCTGTGCAGGCGGAGAAGAAAGTGGAGGGAAGGGAAAAGGTCGAGAAATGGGTATTGACGCTGGCGTTTCCTATCCAACAAAGGGTCAGTGTGGGAGTTGGCGTTGGCATTTACTCTTTCCTTCCCACAGAAATGGTGACAGGATTCCCATTTATTATACAGGCTGACTTCTTGTTGACTTCTTTGAGGGAGAGTATAAGGTGGGACAGCAAGTGGAATCGGGGTATTCTCGACTGCGTTCCCTCAGCTTTCTGTGCAGCCTTTCTATCTCTTGTAAAAAGCCAAGACTCGGCTCCTCCCTCCTCCAGATCGTATTGTTTCGACAAATACCCGCCTCTCAATGATCCTTCTTACCTGGAGCTGACTAGTGTTCGGGACGCCATTCAAGCTAAACTCAAGGCAGAAGAAATCATATTCTGTGAAGGGCACAAGACATACTGCACCCCCTCTCAAGCTCGCACAATACTCCCTGCATTCAGAGATATAGTACAAGAAGCAATGAAACAAGGCCTAGAGAAGCCCTGTGCTCTATGGGCTACTAGAATATTTATAGTTCATCCCTGTATGGACCATTTGCGCTCATTAGAATTCTTAGGGGTGCAACAGGTGAGTTATGACTGGTACTCTCAATGTATCAATTTGTGTGGCCATTGTTGGGTTGCCAAGCTCTCGGAGGATTTGTATGTTCAACTCCTTTATTTTGTTGCCCGCTACTGGAATCCAGGAATTTGGTCAAGGCTTTACCAATTCCCTCTGTTTAAGTATCTCACTAGCGATTATCGTCAAAGTGTGGGCTGGGCAATTTTCCCAGAAATATCTTCTGCTCAAGGCCTCAAAATATATTACTTCTCTGGAGAGAGAGACATCTCATGGTTGACAAGATGGGGTGCGGCACTTGGAGATGCATGTTTTTATAGCATTTGGTTGCAAGCAATGAAAGTAGAAATGGAATCCATTGAAGGGAAGAAATATTATCTTATAGGGCATTTGTCCACAAGTGTATGGCCTGTTTACGGTAAAGCTTGCATGTAGCACTAGTGCAGGGCTCACTGTAACTGCAGTCAAGGATGGAGGTGAATGGATGCTAGAGGCAGGAGCACTTGTTTTGGCTGATGGTGGCCTTTGTTGCATTGATGAATTTGATAGGAAGAGGTGGAAATAATGCAGGAAGTGGGAGTGGAGATGTACAGGTTCTCCATTACTTGGTCTCGTATTTTTCCCAAGGGTAGTGGAAAGATCAATACTCTTGGAGTCAAATACTACAATAATCTGATCAATGAGCTTCTCAGCAAAGGCATTCATCTTTCCATTTCCTCTTCCTTTCAAGCTGATAAAGAATTCCTTAAATCAGTGGTGGATCTCACAGCAGTGCCTGATTTAGATACAAAAGAGAAGCATGCATAATAACTGCGCAGAATCTGATGCACTTCACTGAGGAGAAGTCACATTTTGGAGGCAGAAACAGAGTTTTCTTATTTACTTTCCATGCATTAAGGTTTATCGTTTCAACTCTAGTCTGCAGAAACCCGTCATTGTTAATCCAGGTTAGTTGTGCTTTCTTGTATGCATTTCGTCTGATTGGCTTAGATTAACCCTAAGGAATGTTTATTTACTTTACAATGTGTTTGAATGCATATTAATAGAAGTACTATTAATATCAATGTTGTTATTAGTATCATTATTATAATTATAATTATTATTATTATCATTATTGTTATTATTACAATAACAATGATAATAATTATTGTTACTATTATTATTATTTCAAAAGTATAGTTGATTGTTTTAAAAGCCAAATAAATTGGGAATTTAGAATAATGTTGTCATTATGTATTTGATTAAAAGAAAATCGCTGTGATTATATATTATGGTTAATGAAATTCAATTTAGATTGACATCGGTTTTAATATGGTTTCTTCATTTTGTAAAGATAATGGATTAAGGATTAGGTATATGATTATTGTATTGGAAATTTGATTTAAAGGTATTAGATAATTAGTTAGTGTGAATTGAAATTGTATGAAATGGTCAAAGGGTAAGTTGTCAAGGGTTCAGTTCCAGAGGCCAAGGTTGTTGTGTTTCGACTTCATGTAATGTGTTGATAAGTGTCCTAAGTTATTGAAGTCATGTCGCCTTTTGTCATGTATAAGGAATTTGGTTATGGTGTAGTGGAAGAATGTAAATATTCTGAATGCATCGTGATGAGTAGAAAGGCTCTTCATGAATGTTGTGATTTATTTATTTATTTGTTTGGGATGTTGTGTTGGATTAGACAATGGGGAGACGTCGGTATTCATGAAAAAGTATTTTTTTCTTATGAGTTACTTCATTGGAAGCCATGGAAAATGTAGTAAGAGTATGTCTTTGTAATTGAGATGATATGCAAGAAGGTGAATGCCTTGCATTATTACATGTATATGTTCATATCAGAATAATGGTTATGCAAGATGGATTATGCCTTGCATGTTTTATGTATCATCGTCGTCATGATGATGTTTGCTATGTTGTTGAGTAGGGTCTTCTAGATGCAGGTAGGGGAGTGGCTTTCAACGTTGGGCCGACGCCCAAAGTGGCAGTCAGGTTAACCCGTTGGAAGTAGATTAATCAAGTGATAACTTAAATAATGAATTAGGGGGTTGGGTAGTTAAGCACACTAAACAAGATAAGTGGATGCCTCACTCATGGCTCAAGTGCTTGTTTAGGCTTGAGATGAGATGAGAAGGCCTGGAATGGCAAGATCAACTACCTTGTCCTCATGAAAGGTGTGTTGATTTCCGCATGAGCGTTGTATGGGGGCCGGGAGTCGGGAGAGGCTACCAGGACAACCCAAGATGGGGGCTGGGGCCTAGGAAGGCTTGCTAGGACAACCCATGACAAGCCATGTGATGACACTTCTCCCTACTGCAGCCTAGCATTCCCTAGTTATACTCTCCCCATTCGTTATGTGTTGCCTCTGGGAGTTCAGTTAAGTTGTGTTGTGTTGTTACTGCCATATGTTGTATTGGCGTTTGATCGTCCTTTGTTCATGTTAGTCTTGTCTACCTGACTGTCATTGTTTGGGACCTCATGTTAACTCCTAGCTCGGGGGGTGGACCTTAGGGTTCCACATGGTCGGGTGGAAGAGCTATTTTATCCATTGGTTATTCTTGTCAAGTTCATGTGCAGAAAAGATTTGTTCCAATTGTACTTGTACCAATGATGAAGATGTATGTGTAATTTTGTACCAGATTTGTGTAATAGATCAATCATAATGTATGTGATTTTGATGTAGTCTGAAAATGGTAATGTAAAGATGTACTTATGAGTAAGGAAAGCATTTCAGTTGTGTATTTGATCATGTAGATTACATTATTTGATGACATGCAATGAATATGAATAAGTTATTTAATGATGCATTGGATTCGAATCAGTTACTGATGAATGTTAAATTATGTTGTTGGTTTGTAAAGTAATGCAGCCTTGTATTCTTAGAGAATATGTCGTAATTAGTTGTGTTAACATTACTTTGTTATCTTAATCTTTAAAAAAAAAAAATGTTCCTGTTTCATGTAGCATAAATGTGTTTATCTCTAAGGTGTTCAAGGCGGGGCGTTACACTTAATGTGTATAATTTATTAAGCATCACTAAGCTTATTGTGGATGTCTTTAACTCTTAGAAAAGCTTTATCTTTGGAATTTTTTTTATTAAGTATCACTAATCTTATCATGGATGCCTTTCACTCCTGGAAAAGGGTTATCTTTGGAAAATAATTGAAAACTCTACAAGTTCTGTAATTTGATCTTGCACTAATATCTAAGTGTGGGTGCCAAGTTGTATTGAATTTTCCTATGAGAATAAAATTGTGTTGTTGAAATTATTCCATTCTATCTCTATTCTTTGTATCCTATGTGTATATTGAACCATGTTGCTTTGTTTGACAACTAATCCTTCATTAGACACTTGGTCCTTTTCCTTACATCAATTTTTATAGCACCTATTATAGTTCTGTCGAGGACCCCAATTTTGTATTAGATGGAAATTTTGATATGGTTTGGTTTGAACATCTATGGTTATGAAAATAGGGACCAGCTTCAGTCTCTCCTTACAAAGCTACAGACATCCATTGATTTTTCAAAATTTGGGAACCACTAGACGAGCCTAATTTGACAAACCCTGGATCTAACGAAAATAAATTGTTATCAAATACTTTTGTAGCCTAAGACGACGACTTAGCACCCACTGCCGTATGAAAATCCATCGAAGAAGGGTCCCTAGGTAATTCACCTCAGGCCATGACAATGCGCTCACCCTAAAACAGGCAAGCAAGCCCATAATCCACAAAAAAGAACAAATCCCATGCAACAATCACACCCCTCGGAGAACACAAGCCACTGTCGGGACCCCACACACACCACGATACATTGTCAGAACATGTGATGAGATGACCTTGAGGTATGCTAGTCCTTATGCAAGGAAGCATTTATTCTTTCCAATGCATAGGATGTCTTTGATTCACACCCAATGGAATCCCAATCACATGCAAGGAACGTAGTTGCCCCAGTCATTTTGCCAAGACAAACTGCAAACAAAAATCAAAGAAAAAGGTCCCACTCTATCCTTGCTAATCTTCATCACTTAGGGACTGCCTTGAGAAGCATTAGAATGAGACTACAAAACAAATAAAACATATGAGACCCAGAGTCAACAACCATGTAGATCATTCGTTGAGTGTGTATTTGTTTATTTGATTGATTATGATAAGGTTGAATAATACCTGGTTTCAGGATAGCAAGCATGTCATATAAGATGTTAAGTTTGGTTTCGGCAATGCGACCACCTGTATAAGGCAAGTGATAAGATTATGACATCTCATATAAGATGTGGTTTGGTTTCAAGAATGCCACAAGTTGTGAGATGATTGGCATGTGATGATTGATGATGTTTGAAAGATGAAACACGTCGTCTACGGTGTAAAGCTTGGTTTCGACTATGCCCCATTCTGTTGTAAGACATGTAGTAGTTGATAAAGATTGTTAATAGTGATGTTCATTTATCACTATTAGAATGATTCATGATGATTTCTTGGCTGATTTGATAAGCTGTCTTGTTGATGTTTGGGGTTGTTTTTCTTGTGAAAGACTGATTGTTTTGGTCTGATCAAAGTGCCCATCTCACCAAAGGATGACTTATTATGATAAATGACTCAATGGGCCATAAGTAACTGACCTAATGTCTCAGGGGCTTATCAGAGATGGCCTTGCCTATGTGGAAGCACAGAGACAACATAGTTTGACCAAGTGGACTCTTGTGTGACCTAAGACCTAAGGGGGTATGCCTCGGGGGCTCATCAGAGATGACCTTACATACATGAAAGCTCAGAGGTGATGTAGTTCGACAAGGTGGTTTTGACACAGTTTATTGCTTGGTGGTTTTGGTTGGTTATTTAATTTTTTTGTGATTTTTGATGTTTTCGATGTTTTTGGACTTTTGGGAATAATTGATGTTTTTGAGTTTTTGGGAATATTTGATGTTTTTTGGATTTTTGAGAATATTTGATGTTTTTGACTTTTTGAGAATATTTGATGTTTTTGGGTTTTTTGATGTTTTTGGATTTTGAGAATATTTGATTTCTTTTTTTAAATTTAATTTTTTTTAAATTTTTGGGGAATATTTGATTTTTTTGGATTTTGAGAATATTTGAAAGGTGTCCTACAATACCAATTTTTAGGATCAGGAATTGCCCCCAGTCAGGTATAGGACAAAGTCATGACCAAGACGGGATAGGGATGGGATGATAACAAAGTGTTCAGGAAAGTTAGGAAGATGCTAAATGTCAACTTATTTCGAGGCCATGAAAAGGACAATGTGGTTTATGATGGGATATGACATGGATTATGGTGTGGATTATGTATAATTTATTGTGGAAAGTGAAAAGACAAGATAGAGTTATGGTAGACAATGGAGCCAAGACCAATTACACATGGCATCTGTTTGCTAGGTTTTCAACATGGTACTTATCCAAAGTGCCACCGAAGTGGTTTTCAGTTTTGGACGAATTATTTCTCTTTACTATTTTTTGGCTTTTTGTTTTTTTGATTTTTTGTATTTTTTTGCACTTTTTTTAATTTTTTAATTTTTTGACTTCGGTATAATATCTCTGAAGGTGCATGCTGTTGATTGGCTCTAGTAGCAGTTCACCTTCAAGGGTACTAAGTTGATATGCTCTCGATCCATACGTAGCTGTGATGATATAGGGATGTAACCAGTTTGGTTCAAACTTTCTTGACTTCTGTTCCATTTGATTCTTGGGGTTCTCTTTTAGGACCAAGTCTCCAATATTGAACCGTCGAACTCTAACCCTTTTGTTATAACTGCATCGAAAATGGTTCTTATTCACTTGCAAGTGTACTAGGGCATTCTATCTTCTTTCATCTAATAGCTCGAGCTCATGTAGTCTGGGTACCCTGTAGTCTTTGTCATCCACAAATTGCTTTAGTGATACTCCTAGGGAAGGTAAATCAACCTCGATGGGTAGGACAGATTTGGAAACATAGACAAGGGAGTATGGCATGGCTCCAATGGGAGTGCAAATACTAGCGCGGTAGGCCCACAAGACGAGATTGAGTTGAATATACCAGTGATGGCTAGCATCATTGACATTCTTCTTGTGGATTTTTATAACGATTTTATTTGACGCCTCAGTTTGACCATTGCCTTGGGGATAATATGGAGTGACAAAATGGTATTGGATGTGGAATCTTTCATAGTTCATGGACATCTTGACTTTTGAAAGGGCGACCGTTGTTCGTGACAATAGATTGAAGCACACCATAGTGGAACATGATGTAATTGAGGATGAATTTAGCAATCTGTTTGTTGGTGATGTATGTCATGGGGATTGCCTCAATCAACTTTGTGAAATACTCAGTGGCAGTGATGATGAACTTGTGGCTGTTGGCAGAGTTGGGATGGATTTTACCCACGATGTCAAGTCCCCAATGAAAGAATGGCCATGGAGATGTAAGTTGCTGCAAGTCTTGAGCAGGTGCATGCACAAGATCTCCGTGTATCTGACACTGTCTGCACTTTTTGGCGAAGTGGTATGTATCTTTTTCCATGGTAGGCCAATGGTATCCAGCTCTTATGATCTTTTTGGCTAGTGTAGGACCACTAGAGTGAGCTTTGTATATACCTTCATTTACTTTTTGTAGGGCTATTTCTGCTTCCTCTGCATCGAGATATTATAGGAGGGTATTGTCATATCTGCGATGGTAAAGGGCGTCACCAATGATGACATATTTGGCATATTGGTGTACAAAGGATTTACAATGATTTGAGGATAGGTCGGGTGGGAGGATTTGGTCGTGTAGGTATGTGTAAATGTCATGATACCAGGGAGACGTGGGAACGATGATTTCACATACTAGCTTTGATTTAGGGACATCAAAGGTGGGGACCAGCAATTGTTCCATCAAGAATTCAAATTGAGGAGCATTTTTTGGGATATCCAAGAGAGATCCTATTGTACCCATTGCATGAGCTGTTTTGTTCTAAACCCTGGGAATTTGATCTAAGACCACTATGTCAAAACATAGTCTGAAGCTGTCAACCATTCTCTTATATGGCATGAGTTTTTCATCTTTTGTTCATACTCATTGTTGACCTGCTTGATGATGAGCTGTGAATCACCAAAGACTTGTAATTTCTTGATCTTCCAATTGATGGCCATATGTAATCTAGTGAGCAATGCCTCATATTCAGCAATATTATTTGTACAAGGAAAAGCTATCCGAAATACTTTAGGGATGGCATCTCCTTGAGGAGTGATGAAAAGAATTCCTGCACTTGAGCCATGATTTGTGCAGGAACCATCAAAGAATAATGTTCATGTTCTGGGAACTTCCAAGGCAAAGATTGATTCATCTGGAAAATTTACAACCAAAGGATGATCCGCTGTTGTGGGTGCCTCTTCTAATTGGTCTACGATCACTTGTTGTTTTATTGCTTTGCGATAAATATACTATATATCAAATTTGCTCAATATCATAATCCATTTGGCCAATCATTTTGTTAAGGTCACCTTGTTGAGTAAGTACTTCAGGGGGTCAATCTTTGCAATTAGTTTTATCTGATGACTCAACATATAATGTCACAACTTTTGGGTGGCAAAAACTATGGCTAGGCATGAACGCTCTATGGAATTGTAATTTAGCTCGTACCCAACTAATGTCCTACTGATGTAATAGATTGTCCATTATTTTCCTTCCTCATAATTTTGTGCTAAAAGTGCCCCCAGTGCTAAAGACATTGTTAATATGTACAATAAAAGGGGCTTTCCTAGTATTGGAGGCATGAGAACTGGTGGTGATAACAAATAATCTTTAAGCTTATGAAAGGCTTTTTGGCAATGTTCAATCCATACAAAGGGTACCCCTTTGCAAAGTAAGTGTTGAAATGGGTGGCATTTATCAGGGAGTTGCGCAATGAACCTCCTAATTGATTATAATTTGCCTTGTAGATTGTGTAGTTATTTGAGACTTGTTGGTGGATGCATATCCATGATGGCTTTCACTTTAGCAGGATCAACTTCTATGCCTCGGTGAGAAATAATATAGCCCAATAGTTTGCCTGATGTAACCCCGAACATGTATTTCTTAGGGTTTAGTCTGACCTTATATTCTTCCAGCCATGTGAAGACTTTGTCCAAAACATCCAAGTGGGTTCTTCTTGTAACTGATTTGGCCAGTAATTCGTTGACATAGTCTTCCATAAATATGTGCATATAATCATGAAAGATTGTTGTCATTGCCCTTTGGTACATAGCTCTAGCATTTTTGAGGCCAAAGGGTATGACATTCCAGCAGTATGTGCCTGACGGAAATGTAAAAGTAGTTTTATGTTGATCTTCTGGAGCTATCCTTATCTGATTATACCCTAAGAAACCATCCATGAGTGAGCATTTCAAATCCAATGGTAAGGTCGGCTATAATGTCTATGTTTGGCAACAGAAAATCATCTTTTAGACATGCCTTTTTCAGGTCTGAGAAGTCTTCACAAATTGTGATCTGGCCGTTAGGTTTTGTAACTGGTACAGGGTTAGATACCCACTCTAGATAGTCTATTGGTCAGATGAAACCCACATCGAGTAGCTTTTTCAATTCTGCCTTTACCAAGAGTGCGATCTATGGATGCATTTTTCTTAATTTCTACTTCACTGGTTTGGCATTTGGCAACAATGGTAGGTGATGCAAGATGAATTGCGGATCTAGTCCTGGCATGTTGGCATATGACCAGGCAAAATTGACTTGCCTTGTCGAGAAGAAAGCTTTGAATTCAAGCTTCTTTTGTTCTGTTAATGACTCCGCAAAATGAACAATACTGTGATTATCCTCTGTACCGAGGTTGGTCTCAACAATTTTTTCCACTAGTAGTGGTGATCACTCTTGTGCAATGGGAAGCACATCCAACCCTCCATCCTTGGGCACCTCAGAGAGGTTTTTACCCTTGGATACATCGTTTATTTTTACTTTTTCATGGTCAAGAGGTGCCTTTCAGTTCTCACATAGAGACCCTTTTTCTTTTTCTTTTTCACTTTTACGACTAGAGGGTGGAGTGGATTCTCTAAAGTAAGCAGTGTCATTGAGATCCATGATGTATCCAACTTTATGATCCACTTGAGGTATACCTTCATGAAGTCCCATGAACTCGGCAATAGCTTCATCGTTCTCAAACAAATCCAAGCTAGGTGGTGTATGTTGATCCTAGTCTATGAGTTCGAGATGGACTAAGGGCAAGCCATCATCAGTGTTCATGTAGCTTATGGTTATGGGAATCAGGGTGCAAATGGAAGTATTGTCATGATCCCAAAAGATGCTGATCCATGCTTCACCATTAGGTAGGTAAGGTTGGTAAGATATAGGCTTGGGTTTGGGAGGGTCCCCTGATGTCGCGACGTCCTTGGAAGTACTTGCATCCCTACTCAAGAGTAACTTAGTACTAGGAGTGCTTTCTCTTCGTGATGTATACCCTAGCCCCTTGTTGCGAGGTCACATGGTTGGTTGAATGGGTTTTGTTCTCCCATTTTTGTTAGGCCCAAGTCTGCTATACCCATCGTATCCTTGTTGTTTTACAAACTCATAGTCTTTTCCATATCAGTCCATGGGCAATTGTACATGCTTGACCTCTTCTTCCTCCTTATAGATCCATTTGGAGACATCATCATCTACATCCTCTTATTTAAGCTCTCCCCATTTTGTGAAAGTGGTGGGGGCGACAAAACTAGTCTCCTTAGGTTTGATTGGGCCAGGTTTGCCGTGAGACCTTGGTGATGTTGGGAGCTTGTCGATGCAGTATGAGCCTTCTATCTTATATACTCCACATCCTTTATCTTGGATTTGAACTTTAGGGTTAAGTGGCGAAATGAAAGTGGTGGTGGATTTTGATAATGTGGATGGGTTGACATAATGTGATGAGGTGGAAGATGAAGATTGGGGTGAAAAGACATGTGTATGGATTAATCATGATCATCATGAGTTGCCTCAATTGCTAATTTTGTGTCCTAAATATGAGCTCATATTGGTTAGATTCCACTTTTCTGAGTATAAAGATGAGTTTGCTAAGCTTCAAAACTTGACGAGTGAGTTATTGTTCTTGCACACATTGAGAAAACCATCAAGGGGTAGTTTTGAAACCCATTGTCCTAAGTCTATGAGTTTAGTTATTTGGGCAATTTAGGATTGGTTGTACATAGTGTTAGTTCATCCTAATAGTTATATCATATTCTTTTCCATACCTTTCAAAGGCATAGATGTCCATCTCAGTTTCCAAGTATAATATCTCATTTGGCTTATTGCATTTGTGATTAAATGCTTCATCTATATCCCTTTGTAAATTTTGATATGATTTAGGTGACCTCTCCAAAGAAGTCATGCATATATGAAAATTGGTTACAAATTAACCATTCAAATATTTAGACCAATCCCTGCTAAGCAACATACCATATGCTTTAAGAATATCTACAAACTGTATATCAATGTATTGTTGAACACATGAATTAGAAGCTAATTACATATTAACATGATTTGATTCTCCTACTACATTAACTTCTATTTAATTCAATTGAGTAACTTTTTGGTTTAACTTGGTCAAGGTTAAACCCAACCTCTAAAAGATTGAAAAGGCATTACATTACCCGAAGCACCCAAGGGTAACAAATAATTGTGAAGGTTTTTACTAGAAATATAGACTATTAAGAGGAATGGTGTGACCCTACCTTTTCTTTGCAAATGACCATATGTGCATTGGAAATCTTAACTTGTTCTTCTCTTTTCCTTTTGAATCAACTAAGGTTGGCATTTTTCCTTTCATGTTGGAAGTATCACAAGTTTTCTTTCTATGTGGGCTTTTGCAATAGTTCCCAAATGTTGTTATTAGCCTTTTGTTTCTTAAGGTCCTCTACTATGTCATAGTTGGGTTTGAATGATTCTACCACCTTATCTATTGATGAAGTAGCTACATTCTACTTAGGCTATGAAGATGGACCTAGAGCCTTTTGGTGGAATTTGATTGTTACTTGCATTTGGATCAGGTGGGGTATGTTAGTTGGTAGGAGTGGAAGTAATGAGTGGGTTCTTGACCTTGTTCCTCAGCATGTAATTGTTACCTTGTTGATATTGTTGTTATGCTTCGATTTCATCCAAGTTCATTTCTAGTTCATTATCTTCTTTGAAAGGAAACTCATATGTCTCTAGCACCATTGTTGTCCCAAATTTGTTTGTTCCCTTTTCATCCTTTGTAGGCACAATATCTAGATATAACTACACCTCAACATATAACTACGGACCCCACCACTGAGTTTGCCAAATTTAATATCCCAGTCGGGTCCGCATTGTATATCACCGTTGTATCTAACTTTTGTATATGCAATTGTATATAGGATTGTATATGGGATGATACAATTGCATATACATATAGTAGGTGGACCCCAACTTGAAATATGCCACATTTGATTTTTCATTCACGTCCAGATTGTATGTATTCCCTTCTACATCACCTTTTGTATCTGCAAATGTACAATGCGAATATACATGCAAAGATGCATACAATCGCCTGTACCTTTCTTAACCAAATTGTAGCCTCTTTCGGGTCCTGGATTGTATCACAGGATGATATATGCCATTGTATATAAGATTGTATGTACAAAGATACAATCGCATATACATACAAAAAATAGACACATCTTTTGTATCTCCCCCTTGTATATTGCCTTGTATATGCAATTGCATATACAAAGATAACCTAATGCACATTCACTTTTGTATCACACCTTTTGTATCTGACTTTGCATCATCCTTTGTATATACAGTTGTATATGTGATTGTATATGCGATACAACAGATATACATACAATGATACATACAAAAATAATTAAGTATAAAACTAAGAATTATCTGCAATGGAAGGCACTTGAAGACAAAGGGTTTCTGGGTTTTTCTAGGTTTTCTGCAAGGATTCTCAAGGTAAGATTTTGGGAAATTTTACAAGGCATAGCATGTGGAAATGTAGGATTTAAGACTTTCCTCTTTCTATTTAGGCTTTCTCTGATCGGATTTCTTTGATAGAAAGAAGGGGACAAGAATATTTTGGGGCTAGGCAAAATATGACAACAATAATAACTTCTTCATCTTGGCAATAGGGAGCCTTGAGATTAGCATAAAGTTTATGGAACCAAATATTAAACACACTCATACGTTCATTATCCCCTCTTCTTGCAATCAAAAATTGGTGGCGTATATTTTGTTCATGGTCAAAAAAACAAATGTCGATTAAGACCGCAACCTGTAGCATTGATGGAGACCTTTTAGGGAAACAATGACTATGAAGCTTTGATGGAAGATATCTACAAAAGGTGACTTGACCTTGACTTTGGAAACCATTGGCGATATAAACCTCTATGGAGATATTGAGACTAGATTTGGGTGGATGAAATGCCTGCAAGCAATAAAATGATCCCGAAATGGGTGTTGGAGACTGGAAGAGGCTGCTTGTAGGTCAACTTTGACCAGAGGCCAAAAAAGATCAAATCACAAATTTCACCCAAAACTGTAAACAGAGAATCAATCCAAAAATGACACAGAAGTCGTAAGGTCAAAAATCAAGCACTAGATTGAAGAAATCTGCCCAAAAAATTACTTTAGAGCTTGCAAAATGTTGATTTTGTAATTTTTTTTTACATTTTTAACAAAAAAATCTATCAACGAGAACTTGCAAAATGTCAAATTTCTAAAAAAATTTATAATTTTTGCAAAAATTTCGTTAAATAGGAGATCTTTGCCTCCGATCGAACTAGCAAGCAATTAGCGTAGCTTTGATACCATGTTGGAAACAAGATCAACTAACGCATTGCTGATTATAATTTGGAGTAATTTAATTATGAACAAGGTAGTTGTACATATAGGGTAGAGAGGTTGAGTCGACTTCAACACTCAACTAGAGGTGGAAGAAAGAGTGTCAACAAGTGGCTTGGAGAGTTGTGTTGGACTCTCCAAGTCAACACGTAACCACCTAAGATGGCTTGAAGCCATGTGAGGAATATACACATAATTGCTTATTTAAATAATAAGTAATAGTGTTAATATTCCTACACTAACAACTTTTAGATGTCATCATATTATTCATTACCAACAATCTAGTTACTTGCATACCCTAGATCTAACTTTCTAAATGGTAGATTTGTAAGTTTCCTAAACTATTCCTAATCTAATTATATCTAAAAGAAAGGACAAAAGGTGTTAGGTTTTAGAGAAAAAATGAATTTGTTTTACAAAAAATCCAATTCCTTAATTCTGTTAAGATGATGAAATCATAGTAAACCAACTTTGCTTGATCAATATTACACACAATCAATTACACAAAATGATGCAAATGTCTAAGGAAAAAAATAATGAAAGGAACATATAAAATAATTGTATTCCACATGAAAAATTTATACATCACCTCCCACTACTTATCAATTTAAGATATTTTTAGTCCAACATGCCTTGGATTCCATCCTTCTTAATTGATTTTTAGTAATTGGTTCATTATAGCATGACCTAGCTTGAAAACTTGGATCTACAAAGAAAAACTAACTACTAAAATTGACTAATTTAATTCTTGACTTCTATAGCAAGTGTTCAATCCCTTAACAATGTCCTTAAATTCTCTATAAATATACAACCTCTTGGGCAGCAAATTCAATAATCCTTTTACATCAACGACTAGGATTCAAATATCCTCAAGCCCCAAATTAAAATTTAAATAGTTCCACCTTAAAAAAATTGAATGTTACATTTGGAATAAGAGAAATTTAAATGTGTGGCATAAAGTACAAGGGTCCTCATCCTTTTTGGTTCCCTCCTGATCACTAGCATCTTCAATAATAATTTTAATGTCTGTGCCAATTTCTCTTCTCCTGTAATCTATAAATGTAGTCAAATAATCATTCATCACCTCCATATTTAGTCCATTTATAAAATTTGATCTAAAGTGATATGTGGCATAAACATTTGAAATATAATATTGTTTTGTATGCCTCTTTGGTATCTACTGTAATGTCCCATTTTTCTCAGTGATAAAAAAAATTGGAATAAGTTAGCCTTTTTGTTATTTCCCGAAAGCTTAATGTTTGGGTGAGGCAAAAATGACTTTTAAAAATGTTATTCTAAGTTATTTGTTGCCTCAACTTAATCAACTTTACTAAATATATACCTTTTAAAAGTTGCTTGTTGCATCCTTTAGTGGGCGCTGATCTTGGTGGGCCCCCTTTTGCTGTTGTCGCCTATTTTAAGCATTATTATTTGTGGAGTGGGGGGTGCTTTTTGTCAGGAATTTAATATTTGTTTCCTTGCATGAGCGTTGGGAGTTAGTGGGGGGATGATATATTGAAGGAATCACTCAATTTGGGGATTCATTCATGCATTTGAGATTTTATTTTCATATGCACGCTCTGGCTATTTAGCAAAAGACTCTGAGAGGTTGTTTAACCTCAGAACACCTCCAGTTTTGATTGTTCAACATCAATCCTAGCTGGGCAGTTGATGACTTCACCCAGAATTCATACTGGGAATACAATGGAGTTTGGTGTGGTTTCTCATACAGAGGACTACCAGGTGCTTACATGGGGTTTCAGGATTTTGATGTCTCCTAAGTTGATTGGAATATCAGATATTTAGAGTTGATGACAACAGTTCTCTTTGTGCAAGGTACAGTTGACCAGCGATAACGTTTGTCCATTGCCATACATCTGAGTGCCATTTCTGTGAAGCCACTTCAGGGAAATAGCATTGTTTCCCAATGATATTGTGTGCAACGATAACTGTTATGTGATAGGATAAAAAGTATAAATGATATGAGAATAGATGCAGATATGTGCAAAATGTTGAGTGACCATATTACTTGGCTTTCATACTCAACAAACAATGCTCCAGTGTTCTATTGATAAATGCAGTTTAGTGTTCCGTTTGCAAGGTTTCCTGAGTATAGTGTACTGAGTTCTTCCAGCAACTCATGTGAACCTCCCATACATCAATAAGGTGGGACGTGAAACTTTCCATGTATAACAATGCACACAAATATGATGAAAGTTGATATGAATCAAGGCGCCTAGGGTTAGAATGTAGTTGCTGACAGTTTGAGGAGAGTTCACTTCGATGGGTAGAAGAAATGAGCATAAATGGACGCTTCTAGGCATTCACAGTAGTGTTGGGCTGTGATACAAACTATTCCCTTAGCTTCAAGAAGGAGACTGTATTGTTCAAAGTTCTCTTTCTTCATCTACCATAACACTGCTTCAGGATTCTTGAGTTATGAAGGTATTTGTATGTCTTTCCTTTTTTCATGCTTAGAGTTATGGATTCCAGCAGTGATTGCTTGTTTAAACCAGACTTACTGAACTAGTACTACTGCAGTCTTTTACGTTAAATTGGTGTTACTGAGTGTGCATGTGCTAACAATCTCAGTTAGTTAATTTATAAAAAAACCTAGGGTGGCCATTGCATCTACTTCTTAGATTTTCTAAACAAAAACTGCAAGAACATCAACTTGTCAAAAGAGGGTGGATTAAAGGATATTGGTTGGCCAAGTTCTTGATATTACACCTCCTTCAGTTGATGCTTTAAATGTATTAAATCATTAACTTCCTAGCAATCTTTATAGAAATGCCCTTAAGTTTTATCAATCAGTTCTTATACACCTATTATTATAATATTGTTTTCCATGCCTCTTTGGTATTTACTTCTTAGATTCTCTAAACAAAAACTGTAAGGACATCAACTTGTCAAAAGAGGGTGGATTAAAGGATATTGGTTGGACAAGTTCTTGATATTACACCTCCTTCAGATGATGCTTTAAATGTACTAAATCATTAACTTCCTAGCAATCTTTATAGAAATGCCCTTAAGTTTTATCAATCAGCTCTTACACACCTATTATTATAATATTGTTTTGCATGCCTCTTTGGCATGTACTTCTCAGATTCTCTAAACAAAAACTGCAAGGACATCAACTTGTCAAAAGAGGGTGGATTAAAGGATATTGGTTGGCCAAGTTCTTGATATTACACCTCCTTTAGATGATGCTTCAAATGTACTAAATCATTAACTTCCTATCAATATTTATAGAAATACCCTTAAGTTTTATCAATCAGTTCTTACACACCTATTATTATAATATTGTTTTGCATGCCTCTTGGTATCTACTTCTCAGATTCTCTAAACAAAAACTTCAAGGACATCAACTTGTCAAAAGTGGGTGGATTAAAGGATATTGGTTGGCCAAGTTCTTGATATTACACCTCCTTCAGATGATGCTTAAATTGTACTAAATCATTAACTTCCTAGCAATCTTTATAGAAATGCCCTTAAGTTTTATGAATCGATTCTTACACACCTATTATGATATCGACTGCATTGTTGTGAATAGTCTTGAGCTTATTCATTCCTTTTTCCAAAAAATCTACCCTTAGGTTAATGATTTCCATCCAATCATCCAATAATGAGGCCTTTGCCTGTCCAATATGCCTTCTTTACCTAATAGATCAAACTCTATTTTTGACATCATGTCTAGGCAAGGAATTCTAAATAGTAGATCTACAAGTTTCCTCAAATTATTCCTAATTTAATTATATCTATAAGAAAGGACAATAGGTGTTAGGGTTTAGAGAAAAACAAAAATAAAATGAATCTATTTTGTAAAAATCTAATTCCTGAATTCTGTTAAGATGATGAAATCATAATAAACTAACTTTACTCAATTAGTATTACACACTCGATCAGTTACACAAAGTGGTGCAAATATATGAGGAACAAGAACAATGAAAGGAACATATAAAATTATTGTATTCCATGTATGCAAAATTTATACATCACCTCCCACAACTAATCAATTTTCAAAAGATTTTTTTATTGAACATGCCTTGGATTCCATCCTTCTCAATTGAATTTTAGTAATTGATTCATTACAACATGACCCAATTTGAAAACTTGGATATATAAAGAAAAACTAACTGCCAGAATTGACTAACTTAATGCTCTACTTCTATGGGTACCCAATTCATCTTGAAATTCCTCCAAATCTTTTACCATGTGTCCATCTACTTTCACCTTGTCATGCATTGTCTTGACCCCATTAATGACTTTGGAGCCATATCTAAACATGTCATCCATCCATTGCTTCGTAGAAGATGTCATACACTTCACTTCATCTAGGGTCAAGGCTTCCTACTATGAGATCATCATTCAAGTAGTAAGAGTTCCATCTAATGTAAAGGACTTACCAGTTGCTTGTTGCATCCTTTAGTGGGCGCTGATCTTGGTGGGCCCCCTTTTGTTGTTGTCGCCTATTTTAGGCATTATTCTCTATGGAGTGGGGGGTGCTTTTTGTCAGGAATTTAATATTTTTTTCCTTGCATGAGCATTGGTAGTTAGTGGGGGGATGATATATTGAAGGAATCGCTTAGTTTGGGGATTCATTCATGCATTTGAGATTTTATTTTCATATGAGCGCTCTTGCTATTTAGCAAAGGACTCTGAGAGGTTGTTTAACCTCAGAACACCTCCAATTTTGATTGTGAAATATCAATCCTATTTGGGCAGTTGATGATTTCACCCAAAAATCGTACTAGGAACACAATGGAGTTTGGTGTGGTTTCTCATATAGAGGGCTACCAGGTGCTTATATGGGGTTTCAAGATTTTGATGTCTCCTAAGTTGATTGGAATATCAGATATTTAGAGTTGATGACAACAGTTTTGTTTGTGCAAGGTACAGTTGACCAGCGATAACATTCATCCATGGCCATACATCTAAGTACCATTTCTGTGAAGCCACTTCAGGGAAATAGCATTATTTCCCGATGATATTGTGTGCAGCGATAACTATTATGTGATAGGATAAAAAGCATAAATGATATAAGAATAAATGCAGATATGTGCAGAATGTTGAGTGGCCATATTACTTGGCTGTCATACTCAACAAACAATGCTCTAGTGTCCTATTGATAAATGCAGTTTAGTGTTCCGTTTGTAAGGTTTCCTAAGTATAGTGTACTAAGTTCTTCTAGCCACTCGTGTGAACTTACCATACATCAATAAGGTGGGATGTGAGCCTTTCCATGCATAACGATCCACACAAATATGATGAAAGTTGCTATGAATCAAGGCATCTAGGGTTAGAAAGTAGTTGCTTAAAGTTTGAGGAGAGTTCAATTCGATGGGTAGAAGAAATGAGCATAAATGGACATTTTTGGGCATTCACAACAGTGCTGGACTATGATACAAACTATTCCCTTAGCTCCAAGGAGGAGACTGTATTGTTCAAAGTTCTCTTTCTTCATCTGCCATAACACTACTTTAGGATTCTTGAGTTATGAATGTATTTGCATATCTTTCTTGAATAAAATCTACTTTTTCTTGATGAAATTCTACTCCTAACTCTATTTTTATTCACTGCCCTACTCTGCTTATTCTTGGCCTTTTCAGTTTTGAAATTAGGTGTGATAAATGAAGTTTTAAAACCTATATTTATAGCAGTCCTACCTGCCTTTCAAAACAGGTCGTCCTAGTGCAGGTCAGCCTAGTGCAGGTCAGCCTGCATATGGTAATGATTTTTTTTGGGTCTAAAACTGATTTTCCTCTGCTAAGGCCGACCTCTTCTCTTGACCTGAGTGGGATTTCACTGTGTAAGGAGAGATAAAGGGCACATTTTCCCTTACTAGCTGGAATCTGCGCCCATTTTGGGCAAATTTTCCCTCTCTATAAGGAATTTCCTTGTGGAGAGGCGCATATCTAAGGTCTATGAGGAGGAATTGAATGAGAGTTATAAATATTTTTATACAAATGTGATGTCTTGCTTCCTTAAATTCTGCTCAAACACAACTGGGTCTGCTCTTAAATCTAAGTTATTTTGAATTTTGAAATTTATGATTGAAGAGTGAATTTTGATTTCTTCTTTATACAAACTCAATCCACTCTCTTCCTCCTTGCTGCAGGTCTACATATTACCTTTATTTTTTTTTTGATTTGAATGTGAAAAATGGGAGTTCAATCTCTTTTATATAGCATTTCAATCCCCTCTTCCTAGGTAGGTCGACCTGCTATTGGGCAATGATAAAAAAACTTTAACTCTCTTCCTTTTGGCCCACTTGTCTCAGATTTGAGCAAATTTTGATTAAGTGTGAGAGGCTTGGAGAGTGGATTTTCCTTGTTTATGAGGTTTTTCCTCCATTTCTGACTTCTTGTTTTCACTTGTTGAACTTTGAACTGTTCCTTCATCAAATATCTCGAGTAACCTCTCTTAGCCATTTGTTGGAATCATTTTCAAGATCATTTGATTGAGCAAGGATCTTGCGCTTGGGCATCTTCATTTTTCATTCTGACTTCATCTCCTCTCACTCCCTTGAGCAAATGAAATTGAACTTTTGGCGAATTTGCTTATGATGATTGAGCAAGCTTTGATTTTGGGAGATGCTTCATACTAAGTGAATTTTCCTCATGACAACTTGGGCGCATTATGCAAGGTATAGAGCATTTTGCGCTCTTCCTTGAAAAAGTTTTCAAGTTTTTGAAATCTTTCACTTAGTATTCTCAAAACAATTGTTGGATCTTGAAGTGTAACTTAACCTTTTATCCTTTGGGATTTTCCTTCATTTTGACACTTTACTTCAAACATTCAACTCATAGTGGAACAAAAGAAATTTCATCATCATTATGTTGGGCGTAAAATGCATGAGGCAGAGCATTTTGCGCTTTGGAAGGCTCCATTTTATACTTAGGCATTTCAAGGTTCATCCTTTTTCTCCAATGACTTAGTGAAATTTTCACTTTAAACAATCCTTCCATTTGCAATGTCCTTTGTTTGACAAATTCTTCCTAGGGCAAAAAATCCTTGGCCCAGAGCATTATGCGCCTAGCCTTAGACATGACTTTCTTTTCATTGCTCTTCCCTTTGGCGTTTTCATTGTCATGTTGCAATTCCTTTCACTACAAACTCCTTTGTTGAATCTTAACTTATCATAAATCATATTGCACTTCAAACTTTCTCATGGCGATCTTGGGTAGTCTTGGGTGGAAATTCCATGCTCTAGAGCATTTTGCGCTCTCATCTTGATTAACACTTCATACACCTCTAACATGACTTCAAACCCTCACTTCAAACTCTTCAACGTTAACTTAGATTTGTGACATTTCACATTTGACAAGATTAAACTTATGCACACCTTGGGCACATTTTACATAGGGTAGAACAATTCCTTCATTCCCAACTCACCCTCTAGTTAGGGCACAAAATGCTTGGGGCAGAGCATTTTCCCCACTTTGCATTCATCATACTTAATCAATTTTTACAACCTTGTCCAATTCAATTTCTCTTCTCTTGGTGAATGATGTTGGAAATCCTCTTTCAAACTTGTGAAATTGAATCCTTTGACATACATTGAACACCTTCTCCTTAGGGTGCATAATGCATGAGGCAGAGCATTTTGCACTCCATGTTGCACTTGAAGTCTTTCATCAATCTTTAACTCTCCTTCAACTCCATAAAGCAATTCATCATGTTTCTTTATAAGTATTTCCAAGAATTTGTCTAAAGGCAATCATGCATCCAAAATGGAGACCTTCAATCTAGGGCAGAAATTCTTTGAGGCAGAGCATTTTCCTTCATTTTGATACTCATCTCCCAAGGCACAAAATGCAAGGTCTAGAACATTTTCCTTTGTTTTGGGATCCACTGTACTTAGCAAAATTTTCACAAGTTCTTCTTGAGCGCAAATTGCAAGAGGCAGAACAGTTTCCATCTTGGGAGGGTGGATATTGCAAGGTGTAATGTTCCTTAGTAGTTAAACTGAAAATTATATTTCAAATTAGATAAGATTTCTTGCAACTGTTTAGTTTCCTCAAATGTAATTGGACAAATACACAAATTTGCAATGAAACTCCTCTTCCAATATATTATTTATTTGATTCAAATGATGCCAATACAAATCAAATGCTCACTGTCCACTGTGACAGTCATATACTAAAATGAAATCAGACCTCAACCTATTACAAATGACTTCAAGTATGGGACCTATTGATAACCCAATAATGGAATATGGTGGCCAAATGGATGCCAAGTAATTCCAACGCTCAATGAGCCTTGTAACACCTTCAAATGATGTTGTATACTAGCTTTTATGACTGATGCAAGTGACTGGAAACACTATATACAACCAACAATAAGCGTGACACAAGATTTATCACCAAATCTTCTCCAAAAGTCCAGCGATAGGCTTCTAGACTTGAGTGAATGGGCTGAAATGATCTTCAAAAGTTCTTATTCAATGAGTGATGTCAAACTCCTGATTGCAGCCCTTTGATTGACTGTAGCAGCTTCTTCAATGACTGTAGTAAAGGTGTAATGGCTGGGAAATGTTCAAATATTCGAGATCCTTGATACAAAACCTTCAACAATGATCTCCAATACTCTCTATCTCTCCTAATACCTGCAAGTTTGAATTCAATGGTGAAATTAGAAGCAATATCACCTCATAATTCATAGGGGGTCATCACCCTATGTGCAAGGGCACATCACCTTGCAAGGAAGTAAGAAGATCGAAACCTTCAAACTTGAAAAGAATATGAAAACATACCAAAATTCAGACATGTGTTCAATGGTCAGGGCTTCCTCTATTTATTCCTTCTCCTTGTGGCCGATGACTTGCATTGGGTTTTTATTGCATTGGATCTTGGGCGAATCCCTCTAGGCGAATGTGTTGGCATTTGAGCATTGTTCAAATGCTTTTCTTCTATCAATGTTATGGTTCTTCATGCTTCTCACACCATTTTCCTTGGCAGCTCTAACCGAATGATGTTATTGACTTATGCAAACCCTTATTATGGGCTAATGGTGTCATGGATGAATGTATCAACCCTTCTTGTTTTTGGTGATAACTTCTATGCTTGACCGATCCCCTATGCATGACATAAGCGAATGTATTTTAGTCTTTTTTGTCTTGGGCGAATGCCTTGGTGAATGTGATTTGGAACCCTCATTACAATGCTTTGGCTGAATCCTTCTTTGTGTTGGAGAATGTGGCATGATATGTGCGAATGGCTTCCTCTTTGTATTCCTTGCATGGTGTTTTGCATAGGCGAATTGAACCCTTTCACATGGTCGAATGTGTCTTGGAGATCCCCTTTTGATCTTTGATGAATGCAACCTTCAAACATGGCCGAATTCCTCATGAGTATTGGCGGATGGCATTTGATATATTTTTGCATAGGTAAATGCTCTATATTGGTGGATGCTCCATCATGGATGAATAACTTCAGCTATCTTTATATGGGTGAATGTACTGCCTTCTTTCAACAGTTGGCTCTCCTTCATAGGTGAATGCATTAGGATTGGTCGAATCCATCACATGATGGTGCAGGTGCACCCTAGCACGAATATGCCTCCATGAGGTAGACTTAGGATTTTGATTTTGTATAGGTATTCTTATGTTGTAATAAGGCCTAAATGGCTACATTTAACTTGTAAAAGGCCCTATTTAGTCATTTTGATGTCATTTGATACCTAATGTAAAAGTTGCACAAATTGACAAAAGTTGTCATAAGCAACAAATTGCAAAAAATGCAACAAATTGTAAGAAGGTGGAAGGTGAAGGGACAAAGTAGTTAGAAAGTTAGTTTTAGGTGGTGGTTTTGGTTATTTAAGGCATATTGAAGCCTCACAAACTTCGAGGCAGGTTGAGAGATGATGTATAAGTGAAGCAATCAATAGAATACTCTATTTTTCTGTAATTTCCTGTATTTTTATTGTTTTCAGGCCATTGTATGACCAAGTACTGTCCTTTAACCTCTCCTCCTCTTTTGAAGGTGTTATCCATGTGAATATTATTTAATACTCTTTTTGTCTCATGAAAAATGATTTAGTTTTGTGAAAGATATGAGTTTTTTATGGATTGCAATTTTCTGATTTTCCCTACAACAGTCCCGTTGCAGCATTTGGTACGGTTATGTATGAACATATACAAGGGAAATTCATATATGGCTGGAAATAGGATTGAGTTACCTTTCAAATTCATCTGGTGTGAGGTCTTAACTCGATTCCTAGAGGAAGATATCACGTTTTTTCTAAAATTGCTCTGTTAACTAGGTTAACTAGGGTTTTGGTAGGAAAAAAAGTCATAAAACCTCATTCCACCGTGGGAATCCTCTAAAACTCAATGGAATGGAAGTAGAGGGAGTGATTGAAATGTTGACCAAGGCTTAGGACTGAAAAAGTTGTTTTGGTGTGTTTAAATTGATGCCCTAGGTGACTATAGCAACATTTTCCTTGTTATTTTTGCATTTGAAGTGGGAAAACAAGCATAGAATGAAATTGTCTTGAATCCTGACCACAAAACCCTTGAAATAAATTGTTTGGCCATCCATGTGAAGTGTCCAAGGGGTCCAGAGAGTTTGGTGGTTCCATCCAAGGGTACTTGCTTCACAAACTAGGCCTATTTAGGGCTAAAAACCATTAGGGGGGTTATTGGTTAAGGCATACTTTCCAAAACAACCCAAACCCATTCTGGAGTATGTTGTGGGGAGGCATAATGGGTATCTATTTCATGTCTGAGAGTTGTATTTGGATGTCTATACAAAAAGTTATTGGGGCTGTTCTCTATTTGTAGGGCTACTAGCCTTTCTTGAGATTTTGTGAAGGAACTAATAGTTCAAAGTTTTATCCACCTTTTCCAATGGATGGGATGGGTTCTAATACATGTCCAAACACCATTTCCATGAAGAATTCAAAGCCCTTAACTGCTGTTCCCACTTTTGTGTAAAGATCTTCGTTTTTGGGCTTGTAGGTGTAAGAGAACCTTGTCTTGTTTATCTATCCTTTCCCATCCAATTTGCCTCTACATCATAGTGGTATCAGAGCTAGAGAAAGATCTGGGTAGAGGTGTTGTGTATTTTTTTCACTAAGAAGGCAGGTGAAGAGTTGAAGAAAAAACTGAAGAGTTGAAGCAAAATGTTTGGTTGGTGACCATTTTGAAGACGGAGATTATAGAAGGTATTTTGCAGGCTGACAGTAGTTGTTAGACTGTTGCAGATGCTTGTGCCGTCTAGTTACGAGAAGGAATAGGATTCCTGTAGTGTGGGCAGATGATGTTGAGGTCTGTCAAGACCATTCACCAATAGAGATTTGGCTGGAAGAGGGTGCAGAGTGAGGCCACTAAGAGAGAGAGTGGTAGTGCATCTCCAGGATTTGCTGTTGGACGAGAGGAATGGGTCTGTGAAGCAGCGTGTAGGATGGACATTTGATTGAGCATTATGTGGTAGTCGTTGAAGTTTTGATCAGTCTGAGAGTACTCCATTGCTAGGAGTAGAAGGAGCCTGAAGATACTCTGAAATGTTGATGGTAGTTTGCCATTGTTGGTTGGTTGGTCACTATTCCATTGATGTGAAAATTTGAAGCCTGAAGCTGAAGAGACAGAGTGAAAGATGAAGCCAGACAGAGATGCAAGAAAAGGTAGATTTGTTTTGCAAGTACATTTCCAAGGGACTTGGAAATCTTTGTTGGTTGGTTGTATGGTGCAGGTGCACCCTAGCATGAATATGCCTCCATGAGGTAGACTTAGGATTTTGATTTTGTATAGGTATTCTTATGTTGTAATAAGGCCTAAATGGCTACATTTAACTTGTGAAAGGTCCTAGTTAGTCATTTTGATGTCATTTGATACCTAATGTAAAAGTTGCACAAATTGACAAAAGTTGTCATAAGCAACAAATTGCAAAAAATGCAACAAATTGTAAGAAGGTGGAAGGTGAAGGGACAAAGTAGTTAGAAAGTTATTTTTAGGTGGTGGTTTTGGTTATTTAAGGCATATTGAAGCCTCACAAACTTCGAGGCAGGTTGAGGGATGATGTATAAGTGAAGAAATCAATAGAATACTCTGTTTTTCTGTAATTTCCTATATTTTTATTATTTTCAGGCCATTGTACGGCCAAGTACTGTCCTTTAACCTCTCCTCCTCTTTTGAAGGTGTTATCCCTGTGAATATTCTTTAATACTCTTTTTGTCTTATGAAAAATGATTTAGTTTTGTGAAAGATACGAGTTTTTTATGGACTGTAATTTTCTGATTTTCCCTACAACAGTCTCGTTGCAACATTTGGTACGGTTTTGTACGGACATATACAAGGGAAATCCATATATGGTTGGAAAGAGAATTGAGTTACCTTTCAAATTCATCTGGTGTGAGGTCTTAACTCAATTCCTAGAGGAAGATATCATGTTTTTTCTAAAATCGCTTTGTTAACTAGGTTAACTAGGGTTTTGGTAGGAAAAAAAGTCATAAAACCTCATTCCACCATGGGAATCCTCGAAAACTTAGTGGAATGGAAGTAGAGGGAGTGATTGACATGTTGACCAAGGCTTAGGACTGGAAAATTTGTTTTGGTGTGTTTAAATTGATGCCCTAGGTGACTATAGCAGCATTTTCCTTGTTATTTTTGCATTTGAAGTGGGAAAACAAGCATAGAATGAAATTGTCTTGAATCCTAACCACAAAACCCTTGAAATAAATTGTTTGGCCATCCATGTGAAGTTTCCAAGGGGTCTAGAGAGTTTGGTGGTTCCATCCAAGGGTACTTGCTTCACAAACTAGGCCTATTTAGGGCTAAAAACCGTTAGGGGGGTTATTGGTTAAGGCATACTTTCCAAAACAACCCAAACCCATTCTAGAGTATGTTGTGGGGAGGCATAATGAGTATCTATTTAATGTCTGAGAGTTGCATTTGGATGTCTATACAAAAAGTTATTGGGACTGTTCTCTGTTTGTAGGGCTACTAGCCTTTCTTGAGATTTTGTGAAGGAACTAATTAGTTCAAAGTTTTATCCACCTTTGCCAATGGATGGGATGGGTTCTAATACATGTCCAAACACCATTTCTATGAAGAATTCAAAGCCCTTAACTACTGTTCCCACTTTTGTGTAAAGATCTTCATTTTTGGGCTTGTAGGTGTAAGAGAACCTTGTCTTGTTTGTCTATCCTTTCCCATCCAATTTGCCTCTACATCACATGATCCCATGCTAGGCACAAGTTCCCATAATTTACCCCTTCTAGCCATAAGTGAATGTATTTTGAGGTCTTTTTCTCATGGGCAAATGCAACCTCATTCATCCAACCGTTTGCATTTGAATTTGAAATAGGTAAATGTATCTTTCCTTGGTTTGGCCGAGTTTCCCTCCAACACATGCTATTTGATTTTGAATATATTTTCTTTATGTTCATTGGGTGATGCCTTTTCCATATCTAGACCCTATTCCATCGATTGCCTCTAATTGTATTTGAATCTTGAATCATTAGCTTGGATCTATACACAATTGCTTTGAATTTAATTTCCCTCCAAATCAGAAATGCCATGATGCTTAGCCTGGACCTATCTTAACCCCCTAGGAATCGATTTGGAAAATGTAATTAAAGATTTCATTTTCCTCTAATTGAATTAGTTCTTGGCTTGAAATTTGGGGACATGACACAAGGGGCAGAACAATTTCTGCCCAAGGTCCAAGACTCAAACTTTTTTGCTCAATTTTGAAGGTACAGATAACTGGGTAGAAGTATATAGAAAAATATATTTAAGCATAAGTTAGATAACTTTAAATATTTTTCAATATACTTCCAGGATGTTTGAGATAGGTCCCAGATCCACAGGGTTTAACATGCATATTCTAGATTTTTGAGGATCCACCAAATTTCAGACTTAGTTAATTTCAGGATCTTAGAACATTAGGATTCCAGACTTAGTCAATTTTTAGGGCTTCAGGACATGCAATAGGATGGGAAGATACAAATTCCTTAGCTAAAAAATGCTGAGGCTTGGGCAAAACAACACTTCCAAACCCTACAGGCTCAGAGAAAAAACTAAACCCTAAAGCAAAATAAAGAGAGAAAGGAGAAAAAAGAGGGGGTTTTCATTTGCAATGGGGTGATGTGTGATTACATCACAACATCTAGCACCAATATGAATAAATGTTCCTAAACATTTCAAAGAAAAAGACTCAATCCAAACTCAGAAACTTCATATAATCAGCCCTAATTCCATCACTTAGCTAGGACATATACTCGAAAGAGAAAAGAACGATGAATTGGGTTAAGACACTTCATCCTTCAATTACCACTGTGTGCAGTGTTCATCAAACATTGATTCTCCCAAGTATTCCAATGCTAAATAGGAATCAACGAATCGAAACCTTCTGTGTACACCCACATGTTAGGTTAAACAAATATGAATACATGATCAAGAAATCAGAATCAAAAGCTTAGTACAACCATTCATAAATGAAAGACCCAAGTGTGTGCAATTGAATTCATTTCCGTCCCTTAGAAGCTAAGATCATCTGAGTTCACTTGTCTTAAGCTAGGTAAGTTCATGGATGACGGACAAATGAAGGATATATATATACATACAGACGAAATGGCTAATGATGGTCTGGATTGGAATGGAAATGAAAATGACAATGGAAACGATAGGATGGATAGGTGGGATGAGACAATGTGTCTCTACACATGATGCCTGTTTGCCAAGTTTTCATCATGGTACTTATCCAAGGTGCCACCAGAGGTGGTTTTCACCTGTGGACGAAAGGATTTCTCTTTCCTATTTTTTTTCTTTGTTTTTCTCTCCTTTTTTCTTTTAATATAGATAGGATGACAACTACACATAGCGCCTGTTTGTCAAGTTTTCACTATGGTAATGGATAGGAGGAACTCAGGTGTCTAATTTCATGAAAAAGATAGTCCATACAAAAAACATGTCAAGTCAGTATGTTCACCGATGTTGGTAAGGCATGACAGATAGGATATAAATGATAACAAATGGATGGAAAAGTGGACGGAGATAATAGACAATGATGTGGACTATGTTATAGTAACAATGGATGAAAGGTGCATCCAAAAGCATAGACCAAGGGAGTGGCAGAATATGCAGGATAATGGGAAATGGATTGGAATGGAGGATATGTAGTGGAAAGGAATCACAATCAACACTTGTACGTGCCAAACTAAACTTCGAAGCTTGCAAGGGAAAGGGAGATGTATGAAGGAACGAGAGTGATGGTTAGTGAATATATGAAGCAGTAACTTCATGACCCACACGAACTTAGAATTTTCTTTTTGATTTTATTTTGTGGGATGAAGTAATTTGGAACTTTAAGATGGAATGGGATGAGGTAAAAGTGGATTCTTTGGATGCAGAAGCCTCTTTGGATTCGGCTTCTTTGACTTAAGTACCTGAACTTTTGGCTTTTCCTTTGGAAAAATGGAATGAAATAGCCTTTGAATATGCTTTGTCTTGATTTTTGGCATTTGTGCTAAGGCATAAAGATCTTAAGATTTTCAAGAATTTCTTTGTTTTATGAGATGTTAGTCAACCTATGGATGTATTAGGTGAAGGTGTGACCATCTAATTGTTGGAGATTACCTACTAAATAGGCATTGGACTCCTAGCTCCCTATGGATTAAAGAATGAAGAACCAATTTACTAGTTTATGGAGAAAATAGTAGTATTGTAGGTATTAACACTTTACTGATTTGACCAAGTGGGTATAGGTGGTGGTATCACTTAGTTTAATACTACTTGATTATAGATCTTATTCTATAATGGAGTGTCATGATTTAAAGCATACCAAATCTGACTAATTGGGCATCCCAGGCTATTCCAATGAAGGCAAAGATCCAACAACCCCTAGACCTAGTGGGAATAACACCTATTGCACTTTAATGTCTTCAACATATACTAGTGCTAAAGAATCTAGGGCCTCAAGTTTTATTTTCATAAATGTTGAGGTCAATCTATCCAAAGCCCTAAGATATGTTTAAATAGTAACTTCTTCATTTCGGCAATAGGGAGCCTTCAGATTAGCGTAAAGTTTATGGAACCAAATATCAAACACACTTATAGGTTCATTATCCCCTCTTCTTGCAATAGAAAATTGGTGGTATATATTTTGTTCATGGTCAAAAAAACAAATGTCGATTAAGACCACAGCCTGTAGTGTTGATGGAGACCTTTCAGGGAAACAACGACTATGAAGCTTTGATGGAAGATATCTGCAACAGGTGACTTGACCTTGACTTTGGAAACCACTGGCGATATAAACCTCTATGGAGATATTGAGACCAAATTTGGGTGGATGAAATGCCTGCAAGCACTAAAATGATCCCGAAATGGGCGTTGGAGACTGGAAGAAGCCACTTGTAGGTCGACTTGGACCAGTGAAGCCAAAGGAGACTGATCACAAAGGCAAGTCCTACCTTTTTTTGTCACCCTCCTTTTGTGCTTGGGCATGGCCCAAAGGATGACCAGAGTTTTCCCAAAGCACAACAAACTTGTCACCAATGGCAAATTTGCATAGGCCAAGAGGCCAAAAAAGATCAAATCACAAATTTTTAGCAAAACTGTAAACAGAGAATCAATCCAAAAATGACACAAAAGATGTGAGGCCAAAAATCAAGCACTAGATTGAAGAAATTTGCCTAAAAATTACCTCAGAGTTATGCAGTATATAAGATAGAAGGTCTATGCAGTATGAGGAATTTCCTTGTGGAGAGGCGTATATCTAAGGTCTATGAGGAAATAACATTATTTCCGAATGATATTGTGTGCAGTGATAACTGTTATGTGATAGGATAAAAAACATAAATGATATGAGAATAGATGCAGATATGTGCAGAACACTAAGTGGCCATATTACTTGGCTTTCATACTCAATAAACAATGCTCCAGTGTCCTATTGATAAATGCAGTTTAGTGTTCCGTTTGCAAGGTTTCCTGAGTATAGTGTACTGAGTTCTTCCAGCCACTCGTGTGAACCTGCCATACATTAATAAGGTGGGACGTGAGCCTTTCCATGCATAATGATGCACACAAATATGATGAAAGTTTCTATGAATCAAGGTGCCTATGGTTAGAAAGTAGTTGCTAAGAGTTTGAGGAGAGTTCACTTCGATGGGTAGAAGAAATGAGCATAAATGGATGTTTCTTGGCATTTACAACAATGCTGGGCTGTGATACAAACTATTCTCTTAGCTTCAAGAAGGAGACTGTATTGTTCAAAGTTCTCTTTCTTCATCTGCCATAAAATTGCTTTAGGATTCTTGAGTTACGAAGGTATCTATAAGAAAAGACAAAAGGTGTTAGGGTTTAGAGAAAAACAAAAATAAAATGAGTCTATTTCATAAAAATCTAATTCCTGAATTCTGTTAAGATGATGAAATCATAATAAACTAACTTTACTCAATTAGTATTACACACTCGATCAGTTACACAAAGTGGTGCAAATATATGAGGAACAAGAACAATGAAAGGAACATATAAAATTATTGTATTCCATGTATGCAAAATTTATACATCACCTCCCACAACTCATCAATTTTCAAAAGATTTTTTATTGAACATGCCTTGGATTCCATACACTTCATCTAGGGTCAAGGCTTCCTACTATGAGATCATCATTCATGTAGTAAGAGTTCCATATAATGTAAAGGACTTACCAGTTGCTTGTTGCATCCTTTAGTGGGTGCTGATCTTGGTGGGCCCCCTTTTGCTGTTGTCGTCTATTTTAGTCATTATTCTCTGTGGAGTGGCAAACACTTTTTGTCAGGATATTTAGAGTTGATGACAACAGTTCTATTAGTGCAAGGTACAGTTGACCAGCCATAACATTCATCCATGGCCATACATCTGAGTGCCATTTCTGTGAAGCCACTTCAGGGAAATAACATTGTTTCCTGATGATATTGTGTGCAGCGATAACTGTTATGTGATAGGATAAAAAACATAAATGATATGAGAATAGATTCAATTATGTACAGAATGCTGAGTGGCCATATTGCTTGGCTTTCATACTCAACAAATAATGCTCCAGTGTCCTATTAATAAATGCAGTTTAGTGTTCCATTTGCAAGGTTTCCTGAGTATAGTGTATTGAGTTCTTCCAGCCACTTGTGTGAACCTGCCATACATTAATAAGGTGGGATGTGAGCCTTTCCATGCATAATGATGCACACAAATATGATGAAAGTTACTATCAATCAAGGCGTCTAGGGTTAGAAAGTAGTTGCTGAGAGTTTGAGGAGAGTTCACTTCGATGGGTAGAAGAAATGAGCGTAAATGGATGTTTCTGGGCATTCAGAGCAGTGCTGTGCTATGATGCAAACTATTCCCTTAGCTTCAAGAAGGAGACTGTATTGTTCAAAGTTCTCTTTCTTCATCTGCCATAACACTGCTTCAGGATTCTTGAGTTATGAAGGTATTTGCATGCCTTTCCTTTTTTCATGCTTAGAGTTATGGATTCCAGCAGTGATTGCTTGTTCAAACCAGACTTACTGAACCAGTACTGCTGCAGTCTTGTATGTTGGTGTTACTGAGTGTGCATCTGCTAACAATCTCAGTTAGTTAATTTATAAAAAAAACCTAGGGTGGCCATTGCATCCACTTCTCAGATTCTCTAAACAAAAACTGCAAGGACATCAACTTGTCAAAAGAGGATGGATTAAAGGATATTGGTTGACCAAGTTCTTGATAGTACACCTCCTTCAGTTGATGCTTTAAATGTACTAAATCATTAACTTCCTACTAGTCTTTATAGAAATGCCCTTAAG
Source organism: Cunninghamia lanceolata (assembly GCA_027924645.1). Lineage (NCBI taxonomy): Eukaryota > Viridiplantae > Streptophyta > Pinopsida > Cupressales > Cupressaceae > Cunninghamia > Cunninghamia lanceolata. The sequence continues at coordinate 969,801 of BSBN01001760.1, forward strand.
TTTTATCAATCAGTTCTCACACACCTATTATTATAATATTGTTTTTCATGCCTCTTTGGTATCTACTTCTCAGATTCTCTATACAAAAATTGTAAGGACATCAACTTGTCAAAAGAGTGTGGATTAAAGGATATTGGTTGGCCAAGTTCTTGATATTACACCTCCTTCAGATGATGCTTTAAATGTACTAAATCATTAACTTCCTAGCAATCTTTATAGAAATGCCCTTAAGTTTTATCAATCAGTTCTTACACACCTATTATTATAATATTGTTTTGCATGCCTCTTTGGTATCTATTTCTTAGATTCTCTAAACAAAAACTGCAAGGACATCAACTTGTCAAAAGAGGGTGGATTAAAGGATATTGGTTGGCCAAGTTCTTGATATTACACCTTGTTCAGATGATGCTTTAAATGTACTAAATCATTAACTTCCTAGCAATCTTTATAGAAATTCCCTTAAGTTTTATCAATTAGTTCTTACACACCTATTATTATAATACTATTTTGCATGCCTCTTTGGTATCTACTTCTCAGATTCTCTAAACAAAAACTTCAAGGACATCAACTTGTCAAAAGAGGGTGGATTAAAGGATATTGGTTGGCCAAGTTCTTGATATTACACCTCCTTTAGATGATCCTTTAAATGTACTAAATCATTAACTTCCTAGCAATCTTTATAGAATTGCCCTTAAGTTTTATCAGTTGGTTCTTACACACCTATTATGATATCCACTACATTGTTGTGAATAGTCTTGAGCTTATTCATTCCTTCTTCCAACAAATCTACCCATGGGTTAATGATTTCCATCCGGTCATCCAATAATGAGGCATTTGCCTGTCCAATACACCTTCTTTACCTAATATATCAAACTCTATTTTTGACATCATGTCTAGGCAAGGAATTCTAAATAGTAGATCTACAAGTTTCCTCAAATTATTCCTAATTTAATTATATCTATAAGAAAGGACAAAAGGTGTTAGGGTCTAGAGAAAAACAAAAATGAAATGAGTCTATTTTGTAAAAATCTAATTCCTGAATTCTGTTAAGATGATGAAATCATAATTAACTAACTTTACTCAATTAGTATTACACACTCGATCAGTTACACAAAGTGGTGCAAATATATGATGAACAAGAACAATGAAAGGAACATATAAAATTATTGTATTCCATGTATTCAAAATTTATACATTACCTCCCACAACTCATCAATTTTCAAAAGATTTTTTATTGAACATGCCTTTGATTCCATCCTACTCAATTGAATTTTAGTAATTGATTCATTACAACATGAACCAATTTGAAAACTTGGATATATAAAGAAAAACTAACTGCCAGAATTGACTAACTTAATGCTCTACTTCTATGGGTACCCAATTCATCTTGAAATTCCTCCAAATCTTTTACCGTGTGTCCATCTACTTTCACCTTGTCATGCATTGTCTTGACCCCCTTAATGACTTTAGAGCCATATTGTGATGTCCCAATATTAAGGCATTGTTTAAATTAAAGATTTAATTATCATAATAAAAGATGGAAGTCACTTCTGAAAAATACGGATAATTACATATTTAATACATATATAATATTATTCATATATATATAATAATTAATAAACAATATTAAATAATATTATATTTATAAAGGACAAATATAAATATATTTATTTATTATATTTGATAATTATAAATTAACAAATTCAAATATTATTAATAGTATATATATAATATTTAATTAAATAAATAATCAACGCAGTGCTCAAGTTGGAAGGCTACGATCTTATAATATGTAGCAATATGTTACCTTTAAATAAGACAAACAAATGCAATGATTAAAATATAATGAAAAGGCTATTATGAGACAAAAAGGTGCAGTCAAATTTTATGAAGAGAAACATTTAAAAGTTGACCGTTCAAACAATAATATGCAGTAGTTAATAGTTATATATTGGCAATGATTGTAGTTTAAAGGGCTGCATATCTTATGGCAACAATCATATTAAATAAAGCCGAGAATTATTAAAAGAACAAAGGGCCACGATTAGGGTAAGGACATCATATTTGGGAAAAGATATGTCCCTTCATAAATATAGGATATATAAGAGACATATAGTTCCGAGTTTTAGGGGGAGAAGGAAAAAAAGATAAAATCATTCTGAGCATAGTTTTAAAGCAGACCTTGTATGACATATATATATATAGAATTTGAAAAGAGATAATGTAGAGAATAATGGAGTAGTGATAGTGTACAAAGGAGAATGTATATGAGAAAGAGGAGGCATGCAATAACATAGATATATTCAGATGTGAAGAACTTTATACAAATACACGAATATTATATATATATATATATATATATATATATATATATATATATATATATATATATAATTCTAAGAAGATGTGAGTGTGAGTGGGTAAGAAGGAAATGAATCAATCTATCTCATCTGACATGCACAACAGTGGATATAATAAGAAAGTTACATTTAATAATTGATAAGGGGAATCAACTCAGCAATCTCATTATGGAGGAGTATTTCAACGTATCATCAATTCATAAACAATCAAACCATTCAAATATAAATTCTAGCATATTGTTATTCAATTATTATATTATTCTCTTGTTCTATTCTTCTATCATTATATCATCCTATTCTATCATTCTATTATTCCACCATTCTATTATATCATTCTTTCATTCTACTCTTCTATCACTCTATACCTCTATCATTCTATCTTTCGATCATTCTCTTCTTCTATTATTCTATCATTCGATTATTCTTCTATTATTCTATTGCTCTATTATTACATCAATCAAGTCAACTTAATTACACTCAGCAGACACTAATTATTAGTGATGGGTTTTCATTAACAAGACTATATCTTAGGAATTTGATACATGAATTATTGTTTACCATTAAATGTGAATGTGAAATAATATAAGATCTTTCATGTTTTTGTATGAATTTCATGATGAGGGAATTAAGGTGCCTACGAGGAGGGGAAACGGTGTTGGGATCATCTTCTAAGTACCCCACCCCATGGTGGATGGCTGAGGCCTGCCACATGTGGGCCAAGGGGGCATAAGAGGCTGCTCATGGGTTTAGAAGGAGTGATTTCTGGGACACCCTGCTGTAGTTGCACTCCAACCTCCCATCATGGTGATTAATTGAGTCATAAGGAGAAGCATAATGGTTTTGATAAGGGGAACAGTGATAAGACACCTCACTAGGCACCCCACCCCATATGGATGGCAAGAGGCCACATGGGGCCAAGAGGGGTGAAGCACCTGCTCTTGGGCCTAGTGTAGAGGGTTTCTTGGGCACCCTATCAAACCATTTTGTTCTAGGAAGAGTGAATTAGAAACCTAAAAGATTATAATATATATTTATAACATTATAATTCTAAAACCCTAACCCTAAACTTGTGGGATTTGAATTTTTAAGGTAAAATTAGTATTGTAACAATTTGGGGACATTACAAGTGGTATCAGAGCATCTTTCCTACCATCCTGTGTATGCTTTATGTGTATTCAAGTGTATACCTTGTGATTTATGTGTATTCAAATGTGAACTTTGTGGCTTATGTCTATTCGAGTGTATTCAAAGGTATACTTTGTGACTTATGTTCATATGAATACTTTGTGTATTGCGTGTGTTCACATGTATACTTCATACTCATGTGTATGCTTGATGACCTTGGGATGGTGATGGGTCCACGGTGTAGTATGGGATGCACCGAGTCCCATTCCCAATTGTCCGATGGTATACTTCATGACTATGTATTTGAGTGTACTTGTATTGAAGTATATACTCTATGACTTTGTATTTGAGTGCATATTCTATGACATGTATTTGCATGAGTTTGTAATTATATTTGAGTGTATACTTTATGACTTTGTAATTGTATTCGAATATGTACTCTATGACATGACTATGTATTTGATTGTATACTCTATGACTTTGTAATTGTATTCAAGTGTGTACTTTGACTTGACTATGTATTCGAGTGTATACTCTACGACTTTGTATTTGAATACATACTCTATGACTTGTATTTGCATGACTTTGTAATTGTATTTGGGTGTATACTCTATGACTTTGTATTCAAGTGTATGCCCTGTGTATTCAAGTGTATACTTTGTGAATTATATGTATTCATATACCTTGTGGCTTATATTCATGTGTATACCTTGCGAAATATATATTCATTATGACTCATGTGTACACTTGGTGACTTCATGTATTCATATCTTGTGGCTTACATGTATTCATATTTTGTGACTTTGTGTATTCACTGGTGTGCTTCATGACTTATGTGCATGTCTCCTAAATGGTTCATGTTTCGTATGTATACTTTATGTATTATTTATATTCAAGAGAATATTTGGTGACTTATGTGTACATTTATAACTTGTATGTATACCTTATGACTTGTGTATACTTTGTGATGTATGTGGGTATACTTTGTGACTGACATATATTTCATGACTTACGTATATTCAAGTGCGTACTCCATGACTTTGTGTGTTCATTTGTATACTCTATAACTTTGTGTGTTTTATGATTTCGTGTATACATGTATTCAATGACTTTGTGTACTCAACTGTATGACTTTAGGTATACGTGTATTCAAGTGTATACTTTATGACTTCATGTATTCAAGTGTATACTCCATGACTTCTATGTTCAAGTGTATACTAATTGACTTATGTATGTTCAAATGCATACTCCATGAATTATGAATGTTCAAGTGCACACTTATGTGTATACTTCATATTTGTGTATTGTGTGCATATACCTTGCATGTTAAATGTATGCTTCATGCTTGTGTATTACATGTATATACTTTGTGTATTGAGTGTATTACATACCATCTTCATGCTTCATATACTATTTGTATTAAGCGTATAAGATTTGTATATGCTTCATGTATTATGTGTACTTATGCTTTGAGTTTTATGTGTATACTTCATATATCACATGTATGATTCATGCTTCATATATATTTGTGTGTGTATACTTCATATATCACATGTACAATTCATACTTCATATATATTTGTGTGTATACTTCACATATTCTATGTATCTACATGCTTCATATGTGTATACTTAGTGTATCACATGTACTTAAGTGAATGATTCATGCCTCACATGTACTTAGGGGTATACTTCACATAGGCATCATGCATTACGTATAACTATGAGTGTGCTTTTGACAAGTAAACAAGAGAAACTTGTCTCGAACATCACTAATTCTTGTTGTTGAGAGATATTGGGGAATAAAAAATACACGAACAAAATGGAATGACAAATTACCTCATACTTGGGAACACTGACATTGATAGTTGGATTGAGACAAGCCTAACAACAATTCTTCCAAGAGATTGATGGTTTTAGAGGCGTCATAGCTTTAATTGCTTGAGGACAAGCAATTTTGGGTGGGGTGGATTGTGATGTCCCAATATTAAGGCATTGTTTAAATTAAAGATTTAAATATCATAATAAAAGATGGAAGTCACTTCTGAAAAATACGGATAATTACATATTTAATACATATATAATATTATTCATATATATATAATAATTAATAAACAATATTAAATAATATTATATTTATAAATGACAAATATAAATATATTTATATTATTATATTTGATAATTATAAATTAACAAATTCAAATATTATTAATAGTATATATATAATATTTAATTAAATAAATAATCAACGCAGTGCTCAAGTTGGAAGGCTACGATCTTATAATATGCAGCAATATGTTACCTTTAAATAAGACAAACAAATGCAATGATTAAAATATAATTAAAAGGCTATTATGAGACAAAAAGGTGCAGTCAAATTTTATGAAGAGAAACATTTAAAAGTTGACTGTTCAAACAATAATATGCAGTAGTTAATAGTTATATATTGGCAATGATTGTAGTTTAAAGGGCTGCATATCTTATGGCAACAATCATATTAAATAAAGCTGAGAATTATTAAAAGAACAAAGGGCCATGATTAGGGTAAGGACATCATATTTGGGAAAAGATATGTCCCTTCATAAATATAGGATATATAAGAGACATATAGTTCCGAGTTTTAGGGGGAGAAGGAAAAAAAGATAAAATCATTCTGAGCATAGTTTTAAAGCAGACCTTGTATGACATATATATATAGAATTTGAAAAGAGATAATGTAGAGAATAATGGAGTAGTGATAGTGTACAAAGGAGAATATATATGAGAAAGAGGAGGCATGCAATAACATAGATATATTCAGATGTGAAGAACTTTATACGAATACACGAATATTATATATATATATATATATATATATATATATATATATATATATATATATATATATATATATATAATTCTAAGAAGATGTGAGTGTGAGTGGGTAAGAAGGAAATGAATCAATCTATCTCATCTGACATGCACAACAATGGATATAATAAGAAAGTTACATTTAATAATTGATAAGGGGAATCAACTCAGCAATCTCATTATGGAGGAGTATTTCAACGTATCATCAATTCATAAACAATCAAACCATTCAAATATAAATTCTAGCATATTGTTATTCAATTATTATATTATTCTCTTGTTCTATTCTTCTATCATTATGTCATCCTATTCTATCATTCTATTATTCCACCATTCTATTATATCATTCTTTCATTCTACTCTTCTATCACTCTATAACTCTATCATTCTATCTTTTAATCATTCTCTTCTTCTATTATTCTATTGCTCTATTATTACATCAATCAAGTCAACTTAATTACACTCAGCAAACACTAATTATTAGTGATGAGTTTTCATTAACAAGAATATATCTTAGGAATTTGATACATGAATTATTGTTTACCATTAAATGTGAATGTGAAATAATATAAGATCTTTCATGTTTTTGTATGAATGTCATGATGAAGGAATTAAGGTGCCTACGAGGGGAAACAGTGTTGGGATCATCTTCTAAGTACCCCACCCCATGGTGGATGGCTGAGGCCTGCCACATGTGGGCCAAGGGGGCATAAGAGGCCGCTCTTGGGTTTAGAAGGAGTGATTTCAGGGACACCCTGCTGTAGTTGCACTCCAACCTCCCATCATGGTGATTAATTGAGTCATAAGGAGAAGCATAATGGTTTTGATAAGGGGAACAGTGATAAGACACCTCACTAGGCACCCCACCCCATATGGATGGCAAGAGGCCACATGGGGCCAAGAGGGGTGAAGCACCCGCTCTTGGGCCTAGTGTAGAGGGTTTCTTGGGCACCCTATCAAACCATTTTGTTCTAGGAAGAGTGAATTAGAAACCTAAAAGATTATAATATATATTTATAACATTATAATTCTGAAACCCTAACCCTAAACTTGTGGGATTTGAATTTTTAAGGTAAAATTAGTATTGTAACAATTTGGGGACATTACACATATGTAAACATGTCATCCATCCATTGCTTCGTAGAAGATGTCATACACTTCACTTCATCTAGGGTCAAGGATTCCTACCATGAGATCATCATTCAAGTAGTAAGAGTTCCATCTAATGTAAAGGACTTACCAGTTGTTTGATAAATGTATTCAATTGGTCAATTTTTCCTTTAGTTCTTGTTTGGTCTTCTGATCTTTGTCCATTTATGACACCATAGCATAAATAATAGCTTGCATATGCTAGATGTCTACCTCCCTAGTTTACTTACCTAAGTTAATTTTGGAGATCTAGTAGTTTGGTGGAAATAACTGTCTATCATCCTTATCTACCAAGGGTGTGGCAATTTCTACAATCCTATATCTCGAGGCATCTGTGATTATGCAAGATAGTGTTATGGGTTTTATTATTTGTTAGTGGCATGTACAACATGGTAGAAATGGTAGAGAAATATATTGAAATTATCTTTACAATCCTCTTCTTATTCTTTTGAATATTAATGTCCAACCATGTAGGCACAAATGACATTATTTAACTGAGGAGTTTGTAGTTGGTCTACTTCAATTTGGATTGATTTCTCTTCATTTGTTTTCTCTTAATCTTTATTTTGTTTTTCTTCTTGTAGCTCTTGTTCCATGTCATTGATTATCTTTTGTTCCTCCCTCATCAAAGAATTATCCTTTTTCTAGATTATCTTGTTCTTAGATTGTGTCTTTTCTCCCACTTGGCTTTGTTCTTAGATGGCAGAGGAGGAGGAGGAGGAAGCTAATCCAGAGGAGGCTAATGTGGAGGAGGAGGCTGATCCAAAGGAGGCTGATGTGGAGGAGGAGGAGGCTGATCTAGAGGAGTCTGATGCGGAGGAGGAAGAGGGAGATCAGGTAGCAGAGATGTAGTGGATGCGATTATGAATTCAAGAGTTAGAGGGTCAGTTGGCACAACTGACAGGTGAGCGGGACAGAGCAATTATTAGAACTCAGAGGATTGAGAAATGGACTATAGAGTTCATGCCTATAGCTAGTGGGCCTACTGCTGAGTCAAAGCATAAGGGTCCTACATGGTTGAAACCCATTTGGAGGCCATGATGTACTTTTCTGATCGAGCCTGTGAGCTCTAGTTTTTGATTGAGCCCACAAGCTCCATTTTTACTATGACACTTTTTTGATAATGATCTCTTATTTTCTATATGCACGTGATGTGATGGATGTATGCGATACACTTTTTTATGTTATGGTTCCATGTTTATGCTTTATGATTTATGATTCATGATGAGATGATGCAACCCTATTTATCATGCATTTTATGTGATGATGTTTATGATGTGATTTATGATGTGACTCATGGATGCACATATTGAGATGGTACTATATGTTTATGTGGTGGTACTTTATTTCTGTGTGATACTTATATGTGTACTACATGGATGTAGATATGTATGTGTTAGATGTTTTACATGATAGATGTGGATTGCATACGGATGATGATTCCATATGTTATGATGCAATATGGATGATCTAACATTATGATAATATTTACGATAGTTATGGTGTTATGCTTATGATGGAATTTATATGATGGACCAACATGTGTATGCATCCACTTTTTTTTAATGGTGTCATTTATTTCCTTATTAGAACCTCAATCGTAGTTGCTAAGGAAGGGCAAGAACCCAGAGATGTAGAGGCCTTGTTTAGAGATTAAGAAGACCATTTTTATGTGATAATAGGTTATGACATGAATCAAGACCAATGGTGCTTTTCTTTTTTTATTTGCACCTCAGTAGGCTATCCATATTGCCTCATTGAATGGGAGGGTAAGCTATTAGTTTTGGCATCAAATTCCACAAGTTCCACCCATCACCGCGATCAAAAAATTACATGTGCCTATGGTGAGGGTGATGCGCATTTTGTGTTCTGGATATTGGATACAGAACAAAACTTTAGACATGAGAATGAGAATTGGATTTATCACGAGCTTCACCATTCCTGGTAGGTATCTACAAGCGGTGGTGTGGTATGGTTGGAAAATGGTTACAATTCTGTCATAGTTTACCAAATGAAGAACAGGCACTACTCAACTCATAAAATTTCTTCTTACCAAATGAAGTTCTTACCTCTACAGAAAAGACTAAAACTTGTTTTCAAAATTTCCATATATTGTTGATAAAGTTTGATTCATAAAATTCTATTGGGCCATCAGTAGTGTGCTGGTATTTTAGTCATGGTATCAATGGATTGGTCTCAGATATTTAGTCCTGTGATAGATAAGATCAACGTTGAATGAGAACTTGAACACAATAATTTTTATGTGGTATGTCGACAAAGCTTTAGTAGTTTGGATTATAGATATCATACCCAAATGTAATAGACCTAGTTGCAACGAGGATCATATAGAGCAGCATGGAAAGAGTAAGAAGCCTAAAGATTCTTATCCGATTGGAAGTTAACAAAAGTGTATATATATATAAAGTAAACTTAATTTTTGTTGTCTACACTAGTTTATAATCTAAGGTCATTAAATGCATTAAAGTTGAGATGTAATCTAATACCTTTCTTATACAAGGTTTAATATAATGGGTACATTTTATTCTTTCTCAATGTGAGAGCATACAATTGAGGAGGTGATGTGCACAGTATCTGAGATCTACATTTAAAAAAAAAAACTAGGGCTTATAAATGTATATGCATCTAAGGTGAGGATTATTGAGACAAATATGGAGAATTGAGATGAAAATCAAAATAAATGTTGAACTTGATTTTAATCTAAATTTTAAAAAGCCAAAACTTTCATAAAGAATTAGAAAATAGAATAAATATTGATCTAAATGTTGGAAAGACATATGCATGATTTAGGAATGCCAAATTTATAAATATTAAAATCTACATAAAACCATCATTTCATTTAATTTATATTTATTTCAGTCCAAAGGGATGAATAGTACTAGTTTTTAAATGCTTAGTAATGGATTCCATTTATTATATTTTTGGATTCCATTTTTTCTATTATTGGATTTCAAGAATGTAATTACTAGACTCTATTAGCTAAATTATTGGATTTCCTAATTGGTGTTTTAAAAATTAACATTATAAATTTCTAATTTCAATAGTAAATAAACATTTTAATTATTTAGATTGTAACTTCTAATAATTTATTCTCCCATTTAGATTATTTATAATTTATCAAAAGAATTGTTAAATTATATGCAGGTTCTATAGGGACCCACTCCCTTAGAAAAAAATAAATTACAAATATGACATTATAATAAAATAGGAAAAACAAAGGTTTTCTAAGAACAAAACATGACAAACACTAAAAATCTCACATAACCCCTTACTAGATCAAGAAATATGAATAACCATAGATGTCCAAACCAAACCATATCAAAATGGAGTGATTGACCTTCACAAAACTAGTTGATTGTTGGGATCTCATCCCCAATTGATGGGGGAGATTTAATTCATTATATACCTTATTTTGTGTGTCCTCGAGTTTTGAGTCTAGAAGATCTATTTTTGGGTTTGTGGTTTGTGATGGACTCTCAAAAATTATTTCAAATTTAAATCAAGGAATGTCAACCTCATCCCCACCTCTCAAGGCTATGTTAACCACCCCATCTTTCTTTGATCAACACAAAACATGTCACAAATAATATGGGTTGTTTTGGAACACTTAAACTTGATAAGACATATAGAGAAGATCACACTAAATTGAGAGGATTAGTCTTGATCCTAGAAGAAAATAAAAACAAATAAAAGGTGCTAGATTTATTTATTTCAAAGTGTATGTTAAAATAGATCAAATTAAGACTTATTTAGAATAACTAAATGAGCCTAATCTATAACTAATTAACCTACACACAAGAGCTAGGACCAACAACAAGTCAGGAGACTAGCACTTGGAAATAGAAAGTGGAAACAAACACATGCAAACTAGGAAAAGGAAACTTGCAGTAGGAAAATATGGTATTTTGCACTTGATAGAATTAAGAACCATGAAGAAGAAATACTAAGAATGTTGTAAAGGATTTACTAAATAAATTTGGAGATGGTCAAAGTTGTCTTATGGAAAATGAGTGAGTTGGTGATTAAGTATGGGGAATTGGTTCTTTTGTGTCTAATGATTGCATAGTTAGAATTGAAGATTCTAAAACTCATCGAGAATCTAGATTTACAAATCTCTTATAAAGAATTTTTACATATAAAAAGTAACTGAGAAAATACGAGGGTAAAAATAAGATAAATGCACTATAATTGCAAACCATAATCTAATTGTAACCCATAATAGAATTTAGTAAAAATAGAAAGTGGAGAATAATAAATGATCAAAATAACATGGAGGAGTTTCTTAGAAAGTTTTCAAATCTTGAGAGTGATACTTTTACAATTTCTAGTGGGTCTAAATTTTTAATTGAAGCTTCACCATGAACTACAATCATATTTTAGTTAAGCACCTAAAAAATAAGAAACTTGCAAAAGAAAGTTTTAAGGAGGAGCCTACCTTAGTCAACCCCCTTGTGGGTTTTCAACAAAAATCCATAAACACAAACTGATTCAAAATAAATGTAATCAAACTATGGCGATAGAAATTAGAGGATATAACATGGTTAATAAAGAGTGAAACACACAAAACCGAATGGTAATAGGAAAAATCCTAGGAAGTGGAAATAAGGGAAACAACGGTAGGAAAAGGAAAAATAGATGAATAAGAAGGCTTGTGAGAAAAATGGTTGCAAGGGATGATGGGAGGATGGGAGTATGGAAAAATGGATGAGGGAATGGGGATCCAAAGGCTAGGGGAGATGGAAATTAGATAGTATAATGGTATGCAAAGAGAGGTAAATGGTGTTAAAGGCTACTTCATGAACCAAAAATGACTGTAAAAAGAATCCATTCATAGATCCAAAACAGAAGAAAGGCTCCAAGACACTCCAAGCTCCAAGCTATAGTAGAAATATCCAAGAAGATGATGCAATATAATAACATGTAAGGATAACAAGATTGTGGATAGGTGAAATGAGAGGAAGAGGGGTCTATACAGATATTTTCATAGTGTTTTTAGGCAAGTGATCAACGAAAAATATTATACGTGAATAATCAATAATCGACCACCAAAATGAAGTGAAGATGTGCACAAAAAACCTAGGGGAGAGACAAAAATTAAATGATATGCGTTAGAATAACGATTAAAAGGATAGGATAAACACAGGGCTTCCATAAAGGTCAAAAATGCATGAAAAGGGGATACTCAAGCACATAGGGATACACAAATGCTCAACAACACTAAGCTAGGTGTGAACAAGGGTAAAACAAGGCTAAGAATATACACAAATGGTAACACCTAAAATGAGTTCAAAACATGATAAAAGATTTTACAAGGTATGCAATTTATATTATTATATATCCTTAGGAAATAGTAACATGTTTGTTATATGCCTTAATGTGTATAATTTATTAAGCATCACTAAGCTTATTGTGGATGTCTTTAACTCTTAGAAAAGTTTTATCTTTGGAAAAAAAATTATTAAGCATCACTAATCTTATCATGGATGCCTTTCACTCCTGGAAAAGGGTTATCTTTGGAAAATAATTGAAAAATCTACAAGTTCTGTAATTTGATCTTGCACTAATATCTAAGTGTGGGTGCCAAGTTGTATTGAATTTTCTTATGTGAATAAAATTGTGTTGTTGAAATTATTCCATTCTATCTCTATTCTTTGTATCCTATGTGTATATTGAACCATGTTTCTTTGTTTGACAACTAGTCCTTCATTAGACACTTGGTCCTTTTCCTTACATCAATTTTTATAGCACCTATTATAGTTTTGTCTAGGACCCCAATTTTGTATTAGATGGAAATTTTGATATGGTTTGGTTTGGACATCTATGGTTATGAAATAGAGACCCCCTTCAAAGGCTTTGTTGCGATCCGTTGTGCAATTGAAGGTAACCATAAAATAATTATTTTCCAAAAGCATAATCTCCATCTCTCCCTCCAGCATCGAAGTCCATTGGGCCCATGAATCAAGAAATTGTAACGAAACCCGCATCCCCATAAACTTGCACAATAATGAATGCTTCGAATAATATTCAATATCTTCTGCAATCATCTCGAGTGGAATAACTAGCTTCGGTCTCTCCTTACAAAGCTCTAGACATCCATTGATTTTCAAATTTTGGGAACCACTAGACGAGCCTAATTCGACAAACCATGGATCTGACAAAAATAAATTGTTATCAAATACTTTTGCAGCCTGAGACGATGACTTAGCACCCACTACCGTATGAAAATCCATTGAAGAAGGGGCCCCAGACAGTTCACCTCAGGCCATGACAATGCGCTCGCCCCAAAACAGGCATGCAAGCCCATAATCCACCAAAAAGAACAAATCCCATGCAACAATCACACCCCTCAGAGAACACAAGCCATTGCCAGGACCCCACACACCCCATGATACAATGTCAAAACATGTGATGAGATGACCTTGAGGTATGGTAGTCCTTATGCAAGGAAGCATTTATTCTTTCCAATGCATAGGATGTCTTTGATTCACACCCAATCAAATCCCAATCACACACAAGGAACCTAGTTGCCCCAGTCATTTTGCCAAGACAAACCACAAACGTAAATCAAAGAAAAAGGTCCCGCTCTGTCCTTCCTTCTCTTCATCACTTAGGGACTGCCTTGAGAAGCATTAGAACGAGACTGCAAAACAAATAAGACAAAGGAGACCCAAAGTCAACAACCATGTAGATCATTCGTTGATTGTGTATGTGTTTGTTTTATTGATTATGATAAGGTTGAATAATGCCTGGTTTCAGGATAGGAAGCATGTCATATAAGATGTTAAGTTTAGTTTCGGCAATGCGACCACCTGTATAAGGCAAGTGATAAGATTGTGACATCTCATATAAGACATGTGGTTTGGTTTTGAGAATGCCACAAGTTGTGAGATGATTGGCATGTGATGAATGATGATGTCTGAAAGATGAAACACGTCGTCTAAGGTGTAAAGCTTGGTTTCAACTATGCCCCATTCTATTGTAAGACATGTAGTAGTTGATAAAGATTGTTAATAGTGATGTTCATTTATCACTATTAGAATGATTCATGATGATTTCTTGGTTGATTTGATAAGCTATCTTGCTGATGTTTGGGGTTGTTTTTCTTGTGAAAGACTGACTATTTTGGTCTGATCAAGGTGTCCATCTCACCAAAGGATGAATTATTATGATAGATGACTCAATGGGCCATAAGTAACCGACCTAATGTCTCATGGGCTTATCAGAGATGGCCTTGCTTATATGGAAGTGCAGAGACAACATAGTTTGACCAAGTGGACTCTTGTGTGACCTAAAACCTAAGGGGGGGGATGCCTCGGGGGCTCATTAGAGATGACCTTGCATACATGAAAGCTCAGAGGTGATGTAGTTTGACAAGGTGGTTTTGACACAGTTTATTACTTGGGGTTTTTGGTTGGTTATTTGATTTTTTGTGATTTTTGATGTTTTCGATGTTTTTGGACTTTTGGGAATAATTGATGTTTTTGAGATTTTGGGATTATTTGATGTTTTTGGATTTTTGAGAATATTTGATGTTTTTGGGTTTTTGGATATTTTTGGATTTTGAGAATATTTGATTTTTTTTTAAATTTAAAAATATTTGATTTTTTTTTAAATTTTGGGGAATATTTGATTTTTTTGGATTTTGAGAATATTTGAAAGGTGTCCTACAATACCGTTTTTTAAGATTAGGAATTGCCCCCAGTCAGGTATAGGACAAATTCATGACCGAGACAGGATGGGGATGGGATGATAACAAAGTGTTCAGGAAAGTCAGGAAGATGCTAAATGTCAACTTATTTCTAGGCCATGAAAAGGACAATGTGGTTTATGATGGGATATGACATGAATTATGGTGTGAATTATGTAGGATTTATTGTGGAAAGTGAAAAGACAAGATAGAGTTATGGTAGACAATGGAGCCAAGACCAATTACACATGGCACCTGCTTGCTAGGTTTTCACCATGGTACTTATCCAAAGTGCTACCGAAGTGGTTTTCACTTTTGGACATATTATTTCTCTTTACTATTTTTTTGCTTTTTTGCTTTTTTAATTTTTGGCTTTTTTTTTGGCACTTTTTAATTTTTTTTATATTTTCTGACTTAGGTATAATATCTTTGAAGGTCCATGTTGTTGATTGGCTCTGGTAGCAGTTCACCTTCAAGGGTAACAAATCGATATGCTCTCGATCCATATGTAGTCGTGATGATATAGGGACCTAACCAGTTTGGTTCAAACTTTCTCAACTTCTATTCCATTTGTTTCTTGGGGTTCTCTTTTAGGATCAAGTCTCCAATATTGAACAGTCTAACTCTAACCCTCTTGTTATAACTGCATCAAAAATGGTTATGATACACTTGCAAGTGTACCAGGGCATTCTACCTTCTTTAATCTAGTAGCTCGAGCTCATGTAGTCTAGATACCCTATAGTCTTTGTCATCCACAAATTGCTTTAGTGATACTCTCAGGGAAGGTAAATCAACCTCTATGGGCAGGATGGATTTGGAAACATAGATAAGGGAGTATGACATGGCTCTGGTGGGAGTGAGGATTCTGGTGCGGTAGGCCCACAAGGTGAGATTGAGTTGAATATACCATTCATGGCTAGCATCATTAAGAGTCTTCTTGAGGATTTTTATAATGATTTTATTTGACGCCTTGGTTTGACCGTTGCCTTGGGGATAATATGGAGTGACAAAATGGTGTTGGATGTGGAATCTTTCACATAGTTCATGGACGTCTTGATTTTTGAAAGGGTGACCATTATTCGTGACAATATGATGTAATTGAGGATGACTTTAGCAATCTGTTTGCCGGTGATGTATGTCATGGGGATTGCCTCAATTGACTTTGTGAAATACTCAGTGGCAGTGATGATGAACTTGTAGCCATTGACAGAGTTGGGATGGATTTTGCCCATGATGTCAAGTCCCCATTGAGAGAATGGCCATGGAGATGTTAGTGGTTACAAGTCTTGAGCAGGTGCATGCACAAGATCTCCATGTATCTGACACTGTCTGCACTTTTTGAGTGGTATGCATCTTTTTCCATGGTGGTCCAATGGTATCCAACTCTTATGATCTTTTTGGCTAGTGTAGGACCACTAGAGTGAGCTCTGTATATACCTTCATTTACTTTGTGTAGGGCCATTTGTGCTTCCTCGGTGTCAAGACATCATAGGAGGGTATTGTCGAATCTGCGGCAGTAAAGGGTGTCATTGATGATGACATATTAGGCAGATTGGTGTACAAAGGATTTACAATGATTCGAGGATAGGTCAGGTGGGAGGATTTGGTCATGTAGGTATGTGTAAATGTCATGATACTAGGGAGATGTGGTACCGACGATTTCACATACTAGCTCTGATTTAGGGACGTCAAAGGTGGGGACCAACAATTGTTCCACCAAGAATTCAAATTGAGGCACATTTTTTAGGATATCCAAGAGAGATCCTATTGTACCCATTGCATGAGCTGCTCTGTTCTGAACCCTAGGAATTTGATCTAAGACCACTATGTCAAAATAGAGTCTGAAGCTATCAACCATTCTCTTATATGGCATGAGTTTTTCATCTTTTGTGTCATACTCATTGTTGACTTGCTTGATGATGAGCTGTGAATCTCCAAAGACTTGTAATTTCTTGATCTTCCAATTGATGGCCATACGTAATGTAGTGAGCAATGCCTCATATTCAACAATATTATTTGTACAAGGAAAAGCTATCCGAAATGCTTTAGGGATGGCATCTCCTTGAGGAGTGATGAATAGAATTCCTGTGCCTGAGCCATGATTTGTGCAGGAACCATCAAAGAATAATGTTCATGTTCTGGGAACTTTCAAGGCAAAGATTGATTCATCTGGAAAATTTGCAACCAAAGGATGATTCGTTGTTGTGGGTGCCTTTGCTAATTGGTCTGCGATCACTTGTTGCTTTATTGCTTTGCGATTAATATACTATATATCAAATTTGCTCAATATTATAATCCATTTGGCCAATTGTTTTATTAAGGTCACCTTGTTGAGTAAGTACTTCAGGGGGTCAATCTTTGCAATTAGTTTTATCTGATGACTCAACATATAATGTCACAATTTTTGGGTGGCAAAAACTATGGCTAGGCATGTACGCTTTATGAAATTGTAATTTAGCTTGTACCCCACTAATATCCTGTTGATGTAATAGATTGTCCTTTCTTTTCCTTCCTCGTAATTTTTTGCTAAAATTGCTCCTAGTGCTGAAGACATTGTTAATATGTACAATAAAAGGGGCTTTCCTAGTATTGGAGGCATGAGAACTGGTGGTGACAACAAATAATCTTTGATCTTCTGAAAGGCTTTTTGGTAATGTTTAATCCATACAAAGGGTACCCCTTTGCAAAGTAAGTGTTGAAATGGGTGGCATTTGTTAGGGAGTTGCGGAATGAACCTCCTAATTGATTATAATTTGCCTTGTAGATTGTGTAGTTGTTTGAGACTTGTTGGTGGATGCATATCCATGATGGCTTTCACTTTAGTGGGATCAACTTCTATGCCTCGGTGAGAAACAATATAGCCCAGTAGTTTGCCTGATGTAACCCCGAACATGTATTTCTTAGGGTTTAGTCTGACCTTATATTCTTCTAGCCATGTGAAGACTTTGTCCAATACATCCAATTGGGTTCTTCTTGTAACTGATTTGGCCAGTAAGTTGTTGACATAGTCTTCCATAAATGTGTGCATATAATCGTGAAAGATTGTTGTCATTGCCCTTTGGTACATAGCTCTAGTATTTTTTAGGCCAAAGGGTATGACATTCCAGCAGTATGTGCCCAACAGAAATGTAAAAGTAGTTTTATGTTGATCTTCTGGAGCTATCCTTATCTGATTATACCCTACGAAACCATCCATGAGTGAGCATTTCAAATCCAGTGGTAAGGTCGACTATAATGTCAATGTTTGGCAAGAGAAAATCATCTTTCAAACATGCCTTGTTCAGGTCTCAGAAGTCTTCACAGATTTTGAACTGGTTGTTAGGTTTTATAACTGGTACGAGGTTAGATACCCACTCTGGATAGTCTATTGGTTGGATGAAACCCACATCGAGTAGCTTTTTCAATTTTGCCTTTACCAAGAGCGCGATCTATGGATGGATTTTTCTTAATTTTTGCTTCACCGATTTGGCATTTGGCAACAATGGTAGGTGATGTAAGATAAATTGTGGATCTAGTCTTGGCATGTTGGCATATGACCAAGAAAAATTAACTTGCCTTGCTGAGAAGAAAGCTTTGAATTCAGGCTTCTCTTGTTTTGTTAATGACTCTGCAAAATGAACGATATTGGGATTATCTTCTGTACTGAGGTTGGTCTCAACAAATTTTTCCACTAGCAGTGTTGATCACTCTTGTGCAATGGGAAGCACATCCAACCCTCCATCCTTGGGCACCTCAGAGAGGTTTTCACCCTCAGATACATCGTTTATTTTACTTTTTCATGGTCAAGAGGTGCCTTTCGGTTCTCACATAGAGACCCTTTTTCTTTTTCTTTTTCACTTTTATGACTAGAGGGTGGAGTGGATTCTCTGAAGTAACCAACATCATCGAGATCCATGATGTATCCAACTTTATGATCCACTTGAGGTATACCTTCACGAAGTCCCATGAACTCAGCAATAGCTTCATCATTCTCAAACAAATCCAAGCTAGGTGGTGTATGTTGATCCTAGTCTATGAGTTCAAGATGGACTAAGGGGAAGCCATCATCGATGTTCATGTAGCTTATGATTATGGGAATTAGGGTGCAAATGGAAGTATTGTTAGGATCCCAGAAGATGCTGATCCATGCTTCACCGTCAGGTAGGTGAGGTTGGGAAGATATAGGCTTGGATTCGGGAGGGTCGCTTGATGTCTCAACATCCTTGGAAGTACTTGCATCCCTACTCAAGAGTAACTTAGTACTAGGAGTGCTTTCTCTTCGTGATGTATACCCTAGCCCCTTGTTGCAAGGTCACATGGTTGGTTGAATGGGTTTTGTTCTCCCATTTTTGTTAGGCCCAAGTCTACTATACCCATTGTATCCTTGTTGTCTTACAAACTCATAGCCTTTTCCATATCGTTCCATGGGTAATTGTACATGCTTGACCTCTTCTTCCTCCTTGTAGAGGCACTTAGAGACATCATCATCTACATCCTCTTTGTTAAGCTCTCCCCATTTTGTGAAAGTGGTGGGGGCGACAAAACTAGTCTCCTTAGGCTTGATTGGGCTAGGTTTGCCGTGAGACCTTGGTGATGTTGGGAGCTTGCTGATGCAGTATGAGCCTTCTATCTTATATACTCCACATCCTTTATCTTGGATTTGAACTTTAGGGTTAAGTGGCGAAATGAAAGTGGTGGTGGATTTTGATAATGTGGATGGGTTGACATAATGTGATGAGGTGGAAGATGAGATACCCCTATTTATGGGTACATGATGCTGAGGAACTTCTCACAGGTGACTGCAGTATTGGAAGGCATTGGGATCGCCAGGTATAGTGATTTTCATGCCATTGTAAGGGAATTTAATGCATTGGTGGTAGGTAGATGGCACAACCTTCATGGCATGGATCCATGGTCAGCCAAGGATAAGATTGTAGGGAAGTTCAACATCCAAGACATGAAATGCAGTATTGAGAGTGGCAGGCCCAACTGTTACGAGAAGTGAGATCACTCTCTTGGAGGAACATTCAACATCGTTGTAAGCTTTGATGACAATTCTTTTGGTGGGGTCCACACATGCTTGCAAGTATCCCAATATCATCACCAACTTTAAAGGACATATATTTAATCTGGCTCCACCATCCACCAAGACTCGACTAATCTTGTGCTTGTTAATGAAGAGCTCAAGGTGTAATGGGTCGATGTGATTAGGTCAATGTGAGGGTACATCGCGTTCAATGAAAGTAACATGGTTGGAGGTAGATAAATGTCCCATCATGGCATAGAATTGATTGACATTTAGGTTCGTGGGGACAAAAGATTCCAACAAGGCTTTGTCCAGAATGGCCTTATGCTCCAGGGATAGGCAAAGCAATTCAAAAATGGATATTTGCACCGGAGTCTTTTTCAAATGGTCCAAGAGATTATATTGTGTCTTTGGTTATGAATTAGATGGAGCACCTCGCAGTGTTATCTTGGCCCTACGAGTGGTGATGACACACTCAGCAAGGGACTTGATGGTGATCATGGAGACATTATCATCAAACGCGCGGATACTGTTGATGGTGTATTCATAAGCGACATTGCTGTAATTGACATGGTCATGTGGCTTGGTTCCCGAGGTGGAGGCTTTTCCTGATCCATGATTCTGTTAAGGGTCTTGAAAGATGGTGTGATCGATATTAGAAAAACCTTGTGGATTATCTACAATGACATCTCCTTAGTTAATAAAGTCTTGTATGATGTTCTTCAGGTTGTAACAATTGGATGTTTTGTGACCTTTTATTCTATGATATTCACAAAAGTTGTCATTCCATGAGGGAGGCTTAAAAGCTAGGTCGTATGGTTTGACCTTTGATAGTTGGATGAGGTTGGACTGTAACAACTTCTTTAATATTGTTTCAACAGGCTCTGTTAGGGGTGTATAGTTTCACTGAGGGGTATTATTCTTTGGAGGTAGTCTTCTTTGGTTGTTTTGAATTGCATTAGCCGTTTGTTGTTGCAGTTGTGGTTGTTAAATGGATGACTGATTATTTTGCACCAAGGATGCTTTGAGTGTGTGGATAAAGGATTGATATCCGCCTCTGATTCATGATTTGTGGTGTGCCTATTAGTCACAATGATAGAATTGTAGTTAGATGTACGAAAGTTATTAAATGGTATTAGTAGATGGATGAAATGTTTTAATAGTTTGTGAAATGCAAATCAAAATGACATGCATGAAAAATGACATGTTTGGGGTATTGTGTTTTGTCACATTCATGTCTTGTTTATGGCAAGTACATGCTAAGAATCTATAAAAGAATTTCAATGTGTTGAAAACCCTAAATTTGTTATAGCATCAGTTAGAATGCACCATGATATGAGGAACCATGATGATGTTGTGCCATGTGCATTAAGGATTGACTAAAAAAAGATGAACAAAAATATGCCCCAATGAACACATCATCAAAACACATCATGATATAATGGATCATGACTATATTGTTGGAATACGTTGTGGGACACAAGAAAACAATACACTCATTATGGGTTAAGCAAGTTCGAGTGATTCATCCATATTGGGGATGGTGTCTCTCTCACTTCTATTGATGGGTTTGGATATGGGAGTAAGGAATCGATTGAATAGGAGGTGAAACCATTCGAGATTGAGAAAAACCTGACACAACTGCTGGGGGCAAGGTGAAGTGGGAAGCATCGAGACCTATGAAGGAAGGAGGGAAAGACAACTTCATTCATAGGAAGGGGCATTTTTTCCTCATGTGGGAAATGAAGGGTTGGAATCAGGGAGAGAGAAACATCGCAAGTAGCTACTTTCCTCTAGAAGGATAGGGCCTCTACTTCTCTCGCCTCAGAAATTGGCTATTGAGTTGCCGCCAACTATGCCCCTATTCCTCTTGCCTTAGGTGTGCACTTTTCATAGATGGATAAAAAAGATACATAAATATTTTACTCTCGTCAAGTTGAAAACCAAGTTATTGAATTGTGTGACAGTGATAACGATGTCGGCTATGCCCTAATGATTGATTAACTCCAAACGAGGACTATGTGAAGACTAAAGGAAAAACCTATGTGAATATATTAATTGTGCTTTGTGATATGCAATTGTTCTTCGAATTTTGATCTAGGGGTTTACGTTAACGATATTGCATTTTTCTTGTTTACATGTCATGTTTGTTCAATATGTGTATTCTTTTGAGTGTAAGGGTTATGTTGTGGAAGGGTACACATCGTAATGCCTCAAAAGTGTAGATGGGAGAAACTCAATGGTTTCTTCCAAAGCACGAATTAATACTTTGCCCTCATTCCATAACAAAGTCAAAAATGGTGGAGGAATGATCTCAACGAGATTAGATGGTGTGGAGAGTACATTATCAGCAAGTTTCCATCATTGTACTTTCCCAAGCCGCCATAAGATGATTCTCACCAAAGGGCGATATTTCTTTTTACTATTTTTTATTTTTTTATTTTTATTTTTTTTTATTTTTGTATTTTTGTATTTTTTGTATTTTTTTATATTTGAATTGTTGTTGTGTTAGGCATGGAAATGTTTGAGATGCACAGTGTTCATTGGTTCTTCTATCTCTTAACCATCTGGTGCTGGTGTAGCCAACTTGTATGCTCTTGATCCATATTTAGTGATGACGATGTAGGGGACCAACCGATTTGATTCAGAGTCCCCTTTCTTTTCTCAATCTTGATTTGTGTTTCTTTGATTTTCCTTTAGCACAAGATCGCCAATCTCAAACTCTCTAGATTTTATGCATTTATTGCAGCTCTAATGTAAGCGACTCTTATACACCTTCAAGTGATTCAATGCATTAAGCTCACATTCATTAAGAAGTTCTAATTCATGCAAACGTGTAACTCAATACTCATCATCAATTAAGTTTTGCAAATAAATTTGCAAGGACGGTAACTCAATCTCAATTGGTAAGATGGCTTTGGCTTCGAAGAACAAGGAATAGGGATTAGCTCTCGTGGTTGTATGGATGCTTGTGTGATAAGCCCATAGGGTGGGATGTATTTGAAGGTGTCAATCATGGCTAGCATCATTGATGATATTTTTTTAGGATTTTGATAAGGGTTTTGGAAGATGCCTCAGCTTGACCATTACCTTGAGGGTAGTATGGCGTGGACCATTTATGCTTGATATGGAATTAGTTGCAAAGGCCTTGGACTTCATGGTTCTTAAAGGACATACCATTATCTGTGATGATCACGACACGGATACCAAACATAAAATAATTATAGTTAAGGATGAATTTGGATATTTGCTTGCTAGTCACAGGTGAGAATAATTACTTTCACCCGCTTTGTGAAGTATTATGTTGCAATAATGATGTGCTTATGGCAATTGGAAGAACATGGATTAATCTTACTGGTGAGGTTGGGGCCTCATGTAGAAAAGGTCCATGGAGTAGTGATCGGTTGTAGAGATTAAGATGGCGCATGAATTAAGTCTTTGTGCTTTTGACAAGATACACATTTTATGACATACTAATAAGTGTCATGCTCCATGATGGGACAATAATATCCTATTCTTAGGAGCTTATTGGCTAGGAGTGTGTCATTTGTGTGCACTTCGTAAATACTATTTTGAACTTCATTGATTGCTAAGTCAATTTCATCCAAATTGAGACATCTTAACAAAGTGCCATCATAACTCCTACAATAGAGTGTGCCACCAAGGAGGGTGAAATGGGATGTGCATTGGATGAAAGATTTGTGTTGATTGGAGGAGAGGTCAAGTGAGAGCATTTGATTATTGAGATAGGTGTAGATATCATGATACCAAGGGCAATTGGGGCCAACAATTTTAGATATCATTTATGTTTCTGAGACATCATATGCAGGGATCAGTAGTTCTTAAACCAAGAATTAGCACTCCTATGTATCGTTGTCCTTGTAACAAGGGATCTGATTGTGGCTATGGCATCAACAACCTTATTGTTTATTCAAGGAATCTCGAAAAACTGAATGTCGGTGAAATATTTCTTAGAACTATCAACCATTCTTCTATATGGAATACATTTTTCATCCTTCATATAGTATTCATCATTAACTTGTTTGACAACCAACTGGGAGTTAAAAAAAATAATAGGTGTTGGATGTTCCACTAAACTACAAATTTTAAACTTGAAATTAGGGCTTCATATTCTACAATATTGTTTGTACATGGAAACACAATTTTAAATTCCTTAGGTATGAGATCCCCTTGCGGTGTAAGGAACGAGATGTCTACCCCCTAGCCACAAGTAGTTAAAGACCCATCAAAATAGAGCTTCCATTCATGTGATTCTTCAAGGTTTAAAATGGATGCATTAGGAGATTCTAGGGATAATGATTGGGTATCTTCTAATGGTGCTTCCACTAACTAAACAGCTAGCACCTTCCCTTTGATTACTTTTTAATCTACATATTTACTATCGAATTCGCTAAGCAATATGACCCACTAGGCCATTCTTCTAGTTAAGGACATTTTCGATAAAAGACATTTGAGTGAATCAATTTTTTCTATCAGCTTTATTTTATAATTGAGCATATAGTGCCTAAGTTTTTACAATGCGAACACTACAGCCGAGCATGCCTTCTCCATCGAAGTGTAATTGACTTCATAACCTACTAAAGTTCTGCTTAAGTGGTGAATGGCTTGTTCTCACCCTTGGACAAGAGGGCTCCCAAAGCATGTTGTGTTGCCAAAATGTATAGTAACAAGGGTTTGTTTGGTACATGTCACGAGAACTGGTGGATTAGAAAAATATTACTTAAGTTTGTCAAAAGCTTGTTGGCATGACTTATCCCAATGAAAGTCCACATTTTTCTGTAAGAGATGTATGGTTTGACACTTGTTTACAAGTTGAGCAATGAATCTCCCTATAGCCTAAAGCTTCTTCTGGAGACTATGAAGTTGTTTAATATCTTGTGGTGGAGCCATTTTTGTAATGGATTTAACTTTTGCAGGATCCATCTTTATGCCCCTATGAGAGACAATGAAACCCAAGAACTTGCCTAAGGTTAACTAAATATGCACTTCATCGGATTCAAGCAAACCTTATACTCTCTCAATCTTTGAAACATGTGCAAGACTGTAGGATGCTTTGCTCTAGTTTTAGATTTACTTAATATGTCTTCCACATAGTCTTCAACAATATGATGAAGCATATCATAGAATATCATAGTCATTGCTTGTTGATGGGTTGCCACAACATTTTTCAAACCCAGAGGCATGATTTTATAATAGAACATTCCCCGAGGAGTTCTGAAGGTTGTTTTGTGTTGATCCTCATGGGTTATTTGGATTTGGTTGTAACCAAAAAAACCATCCATAAGTGATAGCATCTCATGCCATGTAGTGAGGTTAACTATCATGTCAATATTAGGTAAAGGAAAATCATCCTTTGAATATGCCTTCTTGATATCTTGAAAGTTGGTGCATACGCAGATATCTTTGGTTTTCTTTCCCATAGGAACAATATTGGAGATTCATTAGGGATAGTCAATAGGCCGAATAAACCCCACTTTTAGTAGCTTCTACAACTCTTTTTTAACAAGGAGAGAAATCTTGGGATACATTTTTCTTAACTTTTACTTCATTGGTTTAGCATTGGGACACAAGACAAGATGGTATACCATGAGTGAAGGATCTAATGTTGGCATATTGACATAAGACCATACAAATAGTTTTGAGAATTCTTTGATTGTTGTAACAAGAGTTTCCTTCTCATCGAATCCAATGTTTCTATGATTTGAGTAATCTGACAATTTTCTTTTGTCCCAAGATTGGCATCTAAGGCCTCTTCAACCAATAATGGTGACCCATCTTGTAACTAAGCAAGTGTTAGGGGAAGGTTGAGTTCCTCGCTCATGGATATTTCTTCTTGAGTTTCATTGGATAGTGCCTCAGAAAGGTTCTCATTAATGGGCATCAAGCTTTTACTACTTTGTCCTTTTGACTTTTTTTATTTCTTTGATTTTTCTTGACTAGGGAACTCTTCCTACTCCCTAAAATATGCAAACATGTTAAGTTCAATCTCAAAGCCCTTCTTATGATCTCCTTGTGGGGTGTGATCCTGAAGTCTCATAAGTTCAGTAAATGCTTCATCATTTTGGAACGTATCTATTGGTACATTATCTTGTTGGCCCCAATCAATAAGCTCAAGATATTTGAGGTCAAGGTTGATGGCAAAGATGGTGGTTCCATAGAAGGTGATAGAAGAGGTTAGTGGCGGCAAGGTCTTTGTAGGAGCCATGAGTGGGCATTGTCTTAATGTGCTCAATGTCAAAGGAAGTATTCCCAATAATCTCACAGGAGTCACTGCCATTGTTGGGTTGCACATCAAAGGGCACATATCCCAACCCCTAGGTTGTGTTCTCATACAAATATATGGGTTCAAGGATCCCTTGTTCATGAAGTTCGAGACCCTTTCGTTTGATTTTCATATTCTCACATTTGAATAGCTATAGGATATTCATTGTTTTTGAAGCAAGATGTGAATTCCTCATCATTTTATAGTCATGAGATATTTGAACTTTCCATATTCTCATCAATAAGGAAACCATGTTGTATGAAAGTAGTTGACCCGTACTACAACATAGTTTGTGTTTTCCTCTACCTCATGTTAGGTTGGCCATGAGATTGTGGATAGGGAGCTTGCCGATATAAAGGTGCCTTGTATCTCATATTCCCCACAACCTTTTTCAATGGTCTCAATGCAAGTTTTGGAAAGTGGAGTAGTGGATGCGGATGAAAGATCACTAGGATCTAGGTAGGATGACAACTATTAGTTTTAGGATTTAAATTAGGCAATGGTTAGCTTTTTGATACTGACCTTTCAACATCTTACAGTTTTGGAAGGGATGGGGATTAGTGGGAATGGTCACTTCTATGCCTTCATGATGGAATTTGAGGAATTGGTGGAAAGTGGAGAGAATGGCTTACATTGCATGAATCCAGGGATGACCCAAGAGGATATTGTATGGCAAATCAAGATTAATGACATGACATAAGGTTTGCAACGTCACTGGTCCAACTTCAATTGGTAGACGTATGGTCCCTTCTGTCACACACTCTACATTGCCATATGCCTTAATGGAAACAACCTACAGATCCAAGGCCTTTTTTAAATATCCAAGATGTTGCACTAATCTTTAAGTACAAATATTCAAACTGCATCCATTACATATAAGTACTCTCTTGATTTTATGTTCGGAAATAAAGGCTTCAATGTGTAGGGGTGATTATGGGATGGCTCTATGGAAGGCATGTCATTTTGGCTGAATGTAAGATGATAGTTTGATGATAAATGTCCCATGAGCTCTTGGAATTGTGATGGATCAATGTCATTTGGGACTCTTGACCCTATAGGATTTTATTCAATACGTCCATGTGAACATTGGATGTTTAAGAAGCTCTATGATTGATATTTGTGATGGGGTCTTCTCAAGTTGTTCGATGAGGTTGTAATGGCCTTTAGGAGTGGGTAGAGGAGGCACTTGGATAGTGATCCTACCATGCCTCATTGTAACAACACAATTGGAAAATGTATTAATTTGCTCACTGGTATGTTCAATATGGCCAACAATAGAATCATGTGTGTGGGGCTTTGTGGTAATGAATGTTATTGGCATGGTTATCTTGATTTTGACTTTGCTTAGATGATGGGCACAATTGGTCATGCTTTAGGAATGAGTCTTGATAGATCCCCATTTTCCTGTTTGGTGATGACAATGTGTCCCCTTCTATCTCAATGTCCCCATGATCAAGGGTCATCCCACAATAATGGGTTACACTTTTTGGCCAAACTTGACATTGAAATCAACATTTTGAACTAAAGCTTCACTTTTTGACACCTATAGCCACTAAACCATTAACAATTTGAAGATGATGCGAACTAGTGATTTGTAAGATTTTGTTTGTAGATTCTAAATATTTTTTTTTTAAAAAATTTGGAGTTAAATTGTAAAAAAATTTGTGTCTCCTTTGATAACTAATTTTTAATAGTAAACAACATTTTTTTAAAATGATGTGTATTTTGTAGCACATAACTTTTTTTCTACAACGGATAAAATTCTGATTCTTTTGAATTTAGATTGGTAACACCGCTATTTAGGGCATACATTTGGTTTCATAATGTTTTGTTGAATATTTTTTTTAATTAAGTTTTGAAGTCAAACCAATTATAATTTAGACATAGGCGTATTCCGTAAAACATAACTTTTTCTGTATGTATCGAAATTCAATTTTCTTTTTTTTTTTGAAACAAGGACATCAATACCTAGGGCATAGATATTTTTAGGAATGTTTTTTCACTAATTCACTAATTTTCCATGTGTGTAGAATAGAGAACTTGATGTTCGGTGAAAAACCTACATTCACAAGAAATAAAAAATAAATATAATAATCAAATTAAATATATTTAAAATTATACTTTTTGGGAAGGTTATAATAAGGACTACATACTTACAAAACATAAATTTTAAATGAATTCATTTGATCCCCCAAAAGGTAAATCAAAAGTGGTTTTCTATTAGCATCTTGATAGGTGTAGAGGAGACTCCATTATAGGTATGGTTTAAAACTAGCAGGGTTCTATCCAAGGGGTTTTGAATCTAAGGGGGTTTAATCAAACCCTCTTCAATTAAAATCCTTTAAATGGAACCTTTCAAGGCTTAAATCATTATGTTTTCTAAAAATATGTGATTTCAGTAAAAATCAGGATCTCCCAGAAAGTGTAACCCATTATTATGGCAGCACCCTCAATCAAGTATTGGATATATTTTTTTAACTTCATGGACTTATTAGTCGCATGGCCTTTGATCTAGTGATAATCACAATATTCATGTTCTTTATACCATGCTAGGTTAGGCTTGTTCTCATCAAAGGGCTTAGTGAGTGGGAATATTATCATGTTTTCTTTAACTAACTTGTGGAACATTGCCTCTAATAGCTCTCCCAAGGATGTGTATTGTCTCCTTTCCATTTCCTATTTTGGTTGTCTGAGTGTAATAGTCACATCAGGAGAGTTTTGCATGGCTTGCACATATTCCAAGTTGTAACTCTATCACCAACTTTGTTTTTGTTCTTACTAAAAAACTTAGGCTTATTGGATTGATTTTGGTCTTTTGAAAAGATTTTGACAAGTCCTTTAGCTAGTAAGGCCCTTTCAATTTGTACCCCCTTCTCAATAATCTCAACGAAGGTAGTAACACAATGAATTTGTAAATGGAAAGTCATCTCTTGATTTAAGTTGGTGATGAAGATATGGCCTAATTACTTCAGGGATATGCCATGGGAGCCTACTTACTAGGCTTCTCCAACATTGCAGAAAGGAAAAGAAGCTCTTTGTATTCCTTTGTTTAGCATTGTGTCAATCCATCATAGTTAGCTCATGTTCCACATTATATGAGAAATTTTTCACAAACCTTTCCACTAGGTCTACGAATATGTCATGATAGAGCCCTTAGGCAAGTGTAAGAACTATTTGAGAGCTTACCCCCCCAAGATCCTACGAAAGAGTGATTAGGTAATCATTGTTAAGCAACTTCATGGCATGTCATATATAATTCTTTTACATGGTCTCGTGGATCTCCTTTTTCCTTATATTTATTGAATTTAAGTATTTCAAAATATAGGGGGAAAGGTATTTGTGACATGGACCTACCAAAAGGATAAGGACATAATTCCTCATATGTGTACCCTTTATTTTGTCTTTGGGTTCTGTAACATACACCCTCGGATACATGTTTGTTATGTGCCAATTTTTTTATTTTTCTGCTTGTTTTGTTGTTTAGGGTTTTATGGGGTTTTCTTGCATGTGTGTTTTTGCATGAAAAACATATAAAACGAACTATATATTGAAAACCCAGAAAAACTAGAATAGATATCAACAAATTGATGAAGACCTAGATTATATTATATCAAAATATGAATTACAGTGACATACCCAGATGGAGTCTTACAACTCTGTAATAGTGCTGACGGAGAGCCAACACTACAAGTCACAAGAAATGTGCTCTGACTCCAAGAAATGAAAGGGATATTCAATAACAATTATCAGCAGCTCAATATCCAACCCTTGACGCTAAGATTGCAAGAAGAATAAGACCACAAATAAGAGTCCGTTCTGAAAATCCAATGAATTGTACTAGCAAGGTACGACCCCTAGCAAGGATGTAGTAGCAGAAAATAACACCAAGTCTACTCCAAATAGCTCTATATTGATCTGAATGTACTTGCAGCCCTCAATCGACCTCAGTAAAGTAGAAATGGCTACTCAAAACTCCACAAATAATGCTCAGCACTCCAAAATATGGTACAGCCTGAAGGTACAGCAGTACGGCCTGCATAGGAATGTTTATGGCAGCCACAAACTCCTCCAAAAATGTATAAGTCTGTCCCCTAAAAATCTGCTATCGGCTACAAACAAGATAACTCCATGAAATGTATTCATTCAAGCTCCAAACTCCATCAAAATGACTCTGGTGAAAGCACTACTGCGATTACTGGATGCATCCGCCAATACAATATTTGCTAATGGAGGTTTTCGTCCCCAGAAGCCAAGAACAACACAATCCTGCAGAGGTTTTCATCTCAGCAAGACAATACCAAACTAGGAAGCCAAGCATATCACATGAAGAGCCTTTTCCTCCTTTTATACTTTTGCATCTGGGAGTCTCTAAAATCCTCTTGCATATGGGATAAAACATGAGAGAAAATACATTTTAAAATATTATAATTCTCTTTAGTTCTTTTCTCAACATCACCCTTAAAGTCCCTTTTTTAAAACAACATTAAGTTGTCGAGCCTAGGCACCAATGTCCAAAATAATAATGTTTAATTTACAGACTTTAAAATGGAGGCCAAGATGATGTCGAAAACCAATGATCTATAGCTTGTTGGAAAGGTCTTGACAAGACGAATCCAACCCCACTCTCAAAATTCTATTTCGGTGCCAATCCTGAACTTACTAAAAATAGTAAGTAATAGCCATAAGCAAACTGAGCCAACTCAGAGGGTGCCAATTGGATCCACAAACCATCTAATAACCCTGAGTTCAATGCAACAACTGGGAGAGCCAACAGATGACTACCAAGTCACCAAAATAGCACCAAACTGACACTTACTAAAAATAACAATGTTCCCCAAGGACCAAAGAGAACAAACCCAGAAAAACCTAGAAAGATTGCCAACATGCAAGCACTTACTACAAATAGTAAGTATGGACAAGTTGTCTGAAATCTCTCAGAAAAGTGTCAACCAACTCCACTGGATCACCAGAACACCTTGGTGACATCAAAATACTCCTCTGATTATGTTGTCACCAACCCAGAAAGTCAACTCTGACTGAACTGCAAGAGAACTCAAAAATGGGGACATTACAGTCTGCACTTCCCAAAGATTACTTGTCCTCAAGCAATGCCAATACAGCCTCCAAACAATAGCCTGAACCAAACTGAAACCATAAATGAACCTAGGGTCCCAAGTTATTCTCAGCAAAGAACCACCACGCTGACGGTGCGTTACTCTGATAAATCCTTCACCATGCAGAGAGTGGTGAAGCAACACATCGGAATCCAACTGAACTGTCATTCCAAACCTGTCACCATCTAGATCCCAACACATCAGAACCTCACATCCAACTATCATGAAGAGGTAAGTAAGTCTCGAAGTGTCTGAAGCACAACATCCCCTTCCATCCTCTGCAAAACTCCTATGGATGTACTGACTATCCAACATAGGTACTGGAAGATATGAAACTGCTCCTCTCAAATCAAGGGAATGAAAAAACTTTCCTCCATCACCGCTGTAAAAACTAAATCTGCAACATGCCTACTGACACCGCAACCTCTTTGAAGCCATGTCTCCAATGGAAATTTTTGAGACAAAGAAGTTGCAAACTCTGTCTGATGCATATCACCATGATGGTAATCTGATCTCTGACCCTGCAAATAATCCTCTATATGTATCTGAGTCAGCCACATGCAATCCCTAGTTCCATTTTCTATAGACAGCAACCCTTCATCCCACAAAAGATGGTATAAATTCTAAGCCAATCCACACTTACGCGTCATCAAGTCATTTGTGTGTGGACCAAAGGAAAAATGATGACCACTCCTCACTATGCAGTCAAAATAAAAAGCACCTGCCTGTGTCAACGGTTGACTGTCATAGTCATGGGGAACACACTCCTCATCACCATCATCACACGAATCAGAAGATGCCTCATGTCTCTGATCTTGAATAGATAATTGGGTGGATACTCTGGACAAACTCTCTGCATACCCAATAGCATACTCCCTATCATGAAATAATTAGAGATATTCTAATTTTACCTCCTCGGAAGCACTCCTAATGAACTGCAAATCATGAATGTGTACCAGCCGAGACCCCATACCGTCTCTCCTCCAACTCTGTTGTCCAAAGAAGGTTCTCAACATTCGTATGAGTGTAATCTAGACGAGACAAGGTTGAATCAACCTTCTCTCCTGTAACCTTCAGCTGATCTCTCCAATCCTGTGGTCAGTAAGTCGTTGATCACTATCAGCTGCATAGGATGCAATCTTTGATTTGCTTCCAAAAGAGGCAAACAAATCCACATGAGAATTGATCTCCCCACTGAAGATGCCCTGCATATCTCCTATGAAAAAGATGGGGTAGTGTGGTGATCTGTCACACAACTCTCGGGGACATCCATCAACTCTTTACAAGAGCTATCAATCATCTGCTCTACATCACCTGAAATGGGACTAACCTCAGAGACCCCTGATGCAACATCTGGTTCCCTGACACTCTCAACTAAAGCATCCATACCATCTGTATCAACTGCACCTGTATCTGCAATGGATGTAACCACATCTTCAACCTGCTCACAACCATAATTTGTGGATATATGCTCCTCACCCATTGTTGCCATAGAAACTTGAATTGTATCTATAGATGGTGAAGATTGTGCCAAGCTCAACTCCACGGTAAGCTCATCTATCCATAGATTTGACTCTTGAAGAGCTGATTGAGTACTCTTCAAAGAGTCTGTGGTGACTTCGAGCTCATATGTGAGCTCATCAACCTCCTCTTCCTTTCCCCTTAGAGCATCATGATAAATATTGTCGATCCTAAGAAGATTATCTCTATTAGATAACAATTGTAGGTAATTATTCTTCATGATCCCAACTGCATCTCTAAGTGCCTGAAACTCAGCAAGGGAAAGTCCACTATCAAGGTGCTCATATATACCTGGAGTCCAACAACAGTGTCACCAACTGATGTGCAACATCAAATTGTTCTAAGGCTAAAGAAACCATGCCTTCGCTCACCTTCAATTGCCCTGCCAAATGAGTAGACCCTTCTGACAATTTGTCTCCATACAAATTTTCTGATTTGTATTATGCACTATGGAAAGAGGCTGAATCATCATCACTCACCGATTGGTAAGCATCCTCGTGTGTGCTATCAACTTCACACACGTCCTCGTCAAGTGTACTATTGTTATGAATCTCCTGGGATGGCTCAACTAACATGCTAGAGGCTATTGAATCGCCAATATCAATGCTTACCTCCCCTATCAAAATAGATGCATGCACATCCGTCAAACAATCCTCGGAATCATCTCTATTAGGCAGCTCTTTAGTTCTACTCCCATCTTCCAAAGTCTGATATACCAAATCAAACTCGTTGTTGCATGAATCCACAACACCTATTGCATCAATATCAACCAAAACGGGAGTGTCTGCATTGGGTGACTCCACACAACCATCGTCATCACGTGTAATAGCAGTATCCTCACACTAATACAAAGAGATCAAACTACTATCACAAAAATCAGAACTGTTATGGCTTGTATCCTCCTGATTTTCTTTATGTTTGACACTCGTAATTTGTGTGCCAATGTTAGAAGTATCTTCTACAATTTTTTCCTCTTGTGCCATAACATTTAAATCGCCACTACACTCAGGAGAATGACTTCTGTTATAAAAATCAGAATTGTTATCAAGGCTTATAACAACCTCTGGAGTGTTGAAAGTAACTTCATTTGCCAAACCAACATTAATTTGTGGGTCCTTTTTATCTGTGCATTGGTGGTTAGGCTCCCAAATTTCTTTGCAAGAGAAGCATAGGCCTTGTCTTCTCATTTGGTTCTTGCTCATTCTTGTATCCTGTAAACCACAAGCAATACATTCTTCTTCTATCAAGAGATGTCTAATTTTCTCAATTTTCTGCTCAACCAATGTCTTTGACAACCAATGTGTTGCAAGTGAAACATGTTCTTTTCTCCAAATGCTTAGTAAGTTAGATAATAACAACTTGGAGATATCAGCATCTTCATCTAAAATCATAGACAAGATAGTTTGCATTGCTGCTTTAACATCATCTGCATGATATTTTCTAATTTTATCAAAAAAACAATGGTACATTTCAAACAGTAAATCATTACACTTGAGATCAATCAAAAGGACCCATGACCTGTCCTGAGCCATCATTACTAACATCTTAGCAATTTTTTTAAAAGATAAGCTTCTAGTACCACCTAAGCCATGAAAACTTTCAATAATCAGCTGTAAAATCTCCTTCATTAAGTCATCTTTATAGGGTGCTTCAGGAGCTGAAATTCTTATTACTTCACTGATGCATGTGATAATCGCCAATCTTACATCCTTATATGGATGTTTTAGCAGCTCCGGTTCACACAACAAAGTCTTTAAATGGACCAAAGGAGAAGATGATTCAGGGACTTTAGATAAACAATCCTTAGCTTCTTCCACAGTGCTGAGAAGACTTTTATCTGACCAGTGCAATGATTTAAGTTTCAAACCTAAATCAAAAAGTCTTTCATAAAGACCAACCTTCACGAGAGATGCCATGATCTCACATTCCCTGTTCAAAACCTATCAACTGCCCAACTTGAACACACATGCAAGTGCTGATCACTCACATACAAAGCTAAGCTGCAAGTTTCATATTTTCATCTCCATCTCATATTCTTATCTGCATGTCTGAACCCGACCTCATAGGATGGCAAGATTTTTAGCTCTGATACCACTATAACATACACCCTTAGATATATGTTTGTTCTATGCCATTTTTTTTTATTTTTCTGCTTGTTTTGTTGTTTAGGGTTTTATGGGGTTTTCTTGCATGTGCATTTTTGCATGAAAAACATATAAAATGAACTATATATTGAAAACCCAGAAAAACTAAAATAGATATCAATAAATTGATGAAGACCCAGATTATATTATATCAAAATATGAATTATAGTGACATACCCAGATGGAGTTTTAGAACTTCGTACCAGTGCTGACGGAGGGCCAACATTACAAGTCACAAGAAATGTGCTCTGACTCCAAGAAATGAAAGGGATATTCAATAACAATTATTAGCATCTCAATATCCAACCCTTGGCGCCAAGATTGCAAGAAGAATAAGACCCCAAATAAGAGTCTTCGTTGTTCTGAAAATCCAATGAACTGTACCAGCAAGGTACGGCCACTAGCAAGGATGTAGCAGCAGAAAATAACACCAAGTCTGCTCCAAATAGCTCTATATTGATCTGAATGTACTTGTAGCCCTCAATCGACCTCAGTAAAGTAGAAATGGCTACTCAAAACTCCACAAATAACGCTCAACACTCCAAAATATAGTACGGCCTGAAGGTACAACAATACAGCCTACATAGGAATGTTTATGGCAGCCACAAACTCCTCCAAAAATGCATAAGTTTGTCCACTAAAAATCTTCTATCGACTACAAACAAGATAACTGCATGAAATGTATTCATTCAAGCTCCAAACTCCATCAAAATGACTCCGATGAAAGCACTTTTGCAAATACTAGATGCATCCGCCAATACAATATTTGCTAATGGAGGTTTTCATCCCCAAAAGCCAAGAACAACACAATCCTGCAGAGGTTTTCGTCTCAGCAAGACAATACCAAACCAGGGAGCCAAGCTCTAAAAACCCTCACGAGGATATCTCAACAAGAGAGAAAATCAATATCCAAGCATATCAAATGAAGAGCATTTTCCTCCTTTTATACTTTTTCATCTGGGAGTCTCTAAAATCCTCTTGCATATGGGATAAAACATGAGAGGGAAAATACATTTTAAAATATTATAATTCTCTTTAATTATTTTCTCAACATCATCCTTAAAGTCCCCTTTCTTAAAACAACATTAAGTTGTTGAGCCTAGGCACCAAGGTCCAAAATAATAATGTTTAATTTATGAACTTTAAAACGGAGGACAAGATGATGTCGGAAACCAATGATCTATAGCTAGTTGGAAAGGTCTTGACAAGATGAATCCAACCCCACTCTCAAAATCCCGTTCTGGTGCCAATCCCGAACTTACTAAAAATAGTAAGTAATGGCCATAAGCAGATTAAGTCAACTCGAAAGATGCCAACTGGATCCACAAACAATCTGATAACCCTAAGTTCAATGCAATGACTGGGAGAGCCAACAGTTGACTGCCAAGTCACCAAAATAGCACCAAACTGACACTTACTAAAAATAGAAGTGTTCCCCAAGGACCAAAGAGAACAAACCTAGAAAAACCCAGAAAGATTGCTGACATGCAAGCACTTACTATAAATAGTAAGTACGGACAAGTTGTCTGAAATCTCTCCAAAAGTGTCAACCAGCTCCACTTTATCACCCGAACACCCTGATGACATCAAAATACTCCTCTGATTATGTTGTCACCACCCCAGAAAGTCAACTTTGACTGAACTGCAAGAGAACTCAAAAATGGGGACATTACAAGTTCCTCCTTGTAGGCCCTTTATTGCTTCTTTCATGGCTTTCCCCTCTTGGTCAAATGGAGTGTTGAGAGGTGGCGTCGATGGTACAATGTTATTGGTGATACGTCTGACTGTTTTGGTTGTTTAGATTAGATCGATTGTGAGACTTATTTTGAGGGCCATGTTGTGAGGTTTTTTTTGTTTGCAGTATTGTTTGACCCTTTGTTTTGGCCAACATTATTGTAATTTACATTGTTTTGGTCGTCATTATTTTGGTCTATATTCTTATTGGTATTGGCATGGTCTTAATGCAAGAGCTCTTGACTTAGATTGTTATTAAGGTCATAGTTTTGGGGTAACTTGGTGCTTGACTCTATAAGGTGCCTAAATATGGTATCCTTGTTGTGTTGTAAGAATCGATTCATCATGGTGCATCCCTGTTCGAAATTGAAAAAATCATGATAATCGTGGGAATACTCACTTTGATTAGGAAGGCCTTCATTATCACTATCATCATTTTGGTTTCTGAGGGGATTGCAAGAGGATTCTCCATTGTAGGACTTTTGACCAGATAGGGTACTTAACAAAAAGGGTTTTCCTCATTGAAATTCATGTTAAAATTATTAAGTTTTCATCACAAGTTACAAACGATCTATCGTTTTCTATGCTAGTCTTAAACAAGACTTACTAAGAGAGTCCTCAATATACTCAAAGGTACATGAGGCCCAAATTCACAATAAGACAGTATTATCTTACATGTGTGAGGATGAGGTCAAATCCCCTCTCACTTCATTCCATGCCCTTTTACTCGAGCTTCACCAAAACCAACAATTCCAACTCAAAGGAGTAATACATAGGGATTGGGTAATGGTGGGATGAAACCAACTTACTTCATAGTGCCAGTAAAACAAGTCACCGCTTAGCCAATAACAACATCTCCAACCTCAAATTTGTATACCCTGCCAAAATATGAGGCTTTGGCTAGTGCTTGGATGTCATTTCCAAGGTCACTAGACCTCTATGAAAAGAATTTTTTTAAAAAATGAATAGATACTTTTGATTCCACAAGAATTTGCAAGGAAAGAGCATATACAACTATCCTTGAGCTACACAATTGAAGCCATTTTTTATCCTTAAGATCACCCTAAGGCACAAGAGAAGAGAGCATACACGGGCTAATCACGAACACAGACACATAAGTAAGGTAAGCAAGTTATTTTCTATCCTCAAGGTCACCCTAAGCCATAAGAGGAGAGCATACATAACTAACTTACAAAACACAACAAACAAGATTAAAAATAAATATTAATTCCCTTAAAATTAAGAATGCAAATTAGGTGGGAATTAAGTCTATGGCAAGCGGACCTACAAAACCAAAATGTTAGAAGTTTCAAATCTCTTGATGTCGGACTTATAGAAATTGCACAAACAAGGTTAAAACAATATAAAAGTTCAATATGAGCCCTGCAAACCAATGGTTAGAGAGTTGAAGTCAACAAATTTTGAAAAATGACAGATAGAGCACAAACATTGAACTACAAATGCAAACGCTAAAAATTAGGTGCAAATGTTGTGGATTAAACACAAATGTTGACCTATAGAAAAAATAGTTAGAGGACGCAGACACTATGGATTTGGCAAAAACATCGAGGATTGGGCACAAGCACAAATGTCGACTTGCAAAAAAACCATTAGAAAAATGCAGATGTCAATGATTTAGCAAAAACATCTAGAATTAAGCAAAAAACGTCAAAGATTTAGTGCAGCCATCAGTCCCCTACAAAACCATAATTAGAGGAAAAATGCATAGCCTTGCTAATTAGTAGAAAAAGCAAGACACTGATTAGCAAAAGGTCAATGCAAGAACTCTAGTTAGAAGTCAAAAATCTTTCAAAATTCTAGTTAGCAAGAGCACCCATAAAACTCTAACTAATAGAAAACCCCAAGCAAAGCCATAGTTAGCACAAATACCCCAACAAGAGTCTCTTGATGAAAAACCCTTACAAAAAAGCGAGTTAAAGAATCCTTGCAAACCTAGAAAGTGCAAAGGTTGCGAACAAAACATATACTTCGTTCTAGAAGACATGTCTAGAAATGTGTCAAAGCCTACAAAAATCACACTAAGATGACCTACAAAGAAGAAATCAAACTAGGACAAGCATCCCACTAGGCATGTTAGAAAGTACAAGCTAAAATTTAGAACAAAACAAGGAGAATGCAAACAAGTATGACCCCCTATTCTGAATTAGCTATGCACCTCTGATTGAGCAATAAAAAGATTCAAAAACAATGAATATGCAACAAGCTCTTACCCACACAAACCCTTTAATGGAGTGGATGAACTCTTGATGTTGATAGAGAAAGTTGTTGTGCGGTTGCTCTTGGAGACTCCAAAGTTGGATGAAATGTACCTGCAATCATCAATACATTTTCGTATATGGAAAGATGTCCTTGTGAAGGGGGTTTTATAGATCTTTCACTAAGGATATGGATAATTGAGATTGTGTGACAAATTGAATGGTTGAGATGCATTAGCTTCTATTGCAAGCTAAGGATGAATGTTCAAAATTAGTCATAAATGGGTAGATGAGATTTGATTGAGACGACTTTGTATATTATGTTAATTGGTGGCAATATAGATGGCTAAGATTTTATTAATTTGGATAAAGGACTGAGATGTATGAAGGGAAAGATGTTTTAAATGCAATGAAGGGAAATATGTGTTCTTTTTATTTTTCAAAGTGTATGATGTTGCAAGTATGTGCTAATTGGTGTTGTCATTGATGTCAACATGTTGTGTTGTCATTGGTGCCAACTGTATCTTCTGATATTGCTATTTGTTGATTGATTGAGTTGTTATGCTAAGAACACTATCTAAATATTTTGCTCCGCATTTTATCTGTGTTGAAGACTGGAGTATGAGATTTGGATATGATTTAAATAAGTATTTGAAGATGCTAAATCCAGAAATTGGTGGTCCAGATCGTTGTGCAAAAAAAGTTTTATTCACCAGTTTGAAGACAATGTCTTGCAATGTTTGCAGAGTGACAGGGAGAAAGTATTTTGCTCCGCATTTCTCCATTGTTTGGATTTTGGCCTTGCAGTTCTAGACTTAAACTTATAAAGTCCTTAGCTATATTCATTCCAAAGGATTTGTGATTTGTTGCTCCGGAAAGCAAGTTATTGAATAGCAGAGTTTGACAGTGTCTGTTGAGAAGCGGTCTGTGATGTGTCTTCAAGTGATATTTGTTGTCTTCAAGTGAGATCTGTTGTGGTTGGATTTGTCAGCTCCCAAGTGATTCTATGTTGTTCGTGGATGTCTCTAGAATGTATTGAAGGTGTGTGCTTGATCCGTAGGCTATAATGAAGTTTTTGAAAGCATGTATTTAAGTATTCTTAATGTTTGCACTAGTTCTGGCCAACCTGGTTATTTACACTTGTGGAGGTAATTGGTGTATTGTAAAAGCATGTTAGAGCATGTGAAGATGTATTTGGGTCCGAAATATGCTATGAAGTGTTCCTCTTTCATTCTTTTGATTCGCAAGTTTGTATAAGGTCAGACCTAATTTGATTTATGTATGTATGCCGACCTTGGAGATAGCTCCAATGGTTGTATGTTGTATTGCCGACCTTAATGAATGTTCCAAGGTTGATTATTGGTATAAATATATGTAATGAATCCGGGAGTTGCGTAAGGAAGTGTGAAGATAAAGTGTGAATTGTAAAAGCAGAGCAGAGCAGAGGAGATATATTGCGCTTCAATGGAACTAAACTCAGGCATGTTGTAGATGCTCTGTATCAGTTCATGGCAGTGAGCCACCCTTTGGGCAGTGAGCCTCTTTTGTTATTCGATATTGTTACTACATTATATTGTGAGCTAACACTCACCATGGTTTTTCACTTTTAGGGTTTTCCACGTAAAAATCAGGTGTTCATGTGTGTATGGTGTTGATATGTTTATGTTTTGATTTTGCTATTCATGATTAAACTTTGTAACAAATTAAGGATTTAAAGTAAGTGAATGTGAATGTGATTTTGTTTGAAAAAATTAAAATTTTTGATACAACAGATTTACCCCCCTACCCCTTAATTTGGTGGCATGTTTCTTGGGGCACTTCCGCCTTCGTTTTAGTATCTTCCCCATGTGTGGGGTTTAGTGTGGGGTTTAGTTTCATGCTACTTTTCCTATTTATGCTCCTTGTTGTTTCTTGGCTTTGTCGGTTCTGCTAGTCATTTCATGTTTTGGTTCTCAAGGTTACCTCTTGTCAGTCTCTTCTCTCCTACCTTCTTGGTTATCTTATGTAAAGGGTACGCGCCCTATATCCCCATTTTTTACCATTATCAAAAACAAAATGTTAGAAATAACATTCAAATGCGGAAGCGGATTTTATTAAAGTGCCTTTAAATACAAGCACATAACACCAAATCACACAAATGCTCATTTAATTAGGTCACAACTAGCATAATACGTAGGAGTCACCAAATTTGAATTTGAATTTGTAAAAGTTGGGTCCAATTATGTGGCCAAATATAATTTTAAATTTTGAAAAGGCAAGTGTGAGACCCTCAAATGACCTTGGGTAGGCAAATGATTGTGGTTGTATAGGGTATGAACACCTAGGTATGTGTGGAGTCATAAATGATGGCTATATGATAAGATGTACAAAGATGGATAAGTGTGGGTAAAATGTATGGGGATGTGTGTATAGGAATAGGTAAAGGCTAACAAATGATGCAATTTTGTTTGAAGATGGGCTCATTCGTTAGCCTTTACCTACACATCCCCATCATACATTTTACCCGCACTATATATATAATTTTGTGTGAAGATGGGCTTATTTGTTAGCCTTGACCTATTCCAATTTCCAATACACACATCCCCAAAACCAAATGAGAAATGGATATTTAACCCCCAAATGATATTTAGATTTTATTTTTATTTCTTAACTTTTTGCCAAAGGTACCAAGACTGGACAGAGATATTATCAGATGAGTAAGGTTGTATTTAGTTGATCAGAACCACAGGTACTTAGACTGGACAGAGATTTAATCTGACGAATAAGATTGTATTTAGTTTATCAGAATCACGCTTTTTCTTTTTTTCTTTTTTTTTCTTTTTGTTTCATTTTTTTTCTTTTTTAAGAGTTTTTGCCAAAGATACCTTGTGTTAAGTGACCCCAGAACTTGACAATTTTGTTGGCTGGAACGTAACTCTCAATCGGATTTGGCGCAGTCCTCTTATATTTAATTTTAAGGCCATACAGTAAAAAGGGTGGATATAAACCAAATCGTCCAACTTTTCCACCCCACAATTGGCATTTAGTTTTGACATTGTATTTCCTGTCCTAATATGTTCGATCCAGATCTCAAAATTTTGAATTTCCTGAATAATATCATTTCATCGTCAATCATTACACTACCCCTTTTTAATTGCTTCAATAATTAGCATTATACCCCCATCCACATGAAGTTTCAACCATCTAGTTTCCATACCCAGTCATGTTCCTTCTAAGAGTCATTGCTTCTGCCTTATTATTTGTATCCAGTCCCAAGTGAACTAAAAACATTAAAAGAGGTGGTCGACAATCATCTCCAAAAATCCCTACCACTCCCAGTAATTCCAGGTGTTCCGTTTCTCAGCTCCATCAAAATTGGGCTTAATTCAATCTCTCAATGCTTTTTCCACACATGTTTAGGCTTTTTCAGCCAAGTCCCAACACAATCATATTATCATGTATATATAGATATTTGAATCTTGTAGCTTGACATTGACTCGTGCTTTCACCCAATATAAAGATCATTCAATTTTTATTTAAAATGCCAGAAAAGAACAAAAAAGCTAATGACGTTCAATATCATCACAATTCATACACACATCATGCAAACATGTGCAAGAAAACACAAAAACCTCCATCATTACCAATAAGCATATAGCAAACCATGAATAATTTCTTCTGAAAATATTGGTTACAATTCCAACACTCAATATATATCTATGTGCGACTTTGTGCTTCACATAAACCAATTCAGTTGACCCCTAAAACGCATTCAATTAGATATGGAAAAATATATTTTAGAGGGCAGCTACTTTATACCCATTGATAACTCCAGTGATAACCATTCCCAAAGTGAAATAAAATATATTTTATGCATTCTAAATCAATATTACTATCGGACTTAAAGAAGCAATATGAACTGGCAGAAGAATAAAACTTGCAGAATATTTACAGGTGTTCCTGGACCAACTTTTAGATGTTGCCTAGTATTACCGCTATTACTATAGAAATAAGAGGAACAGAGATTGCAATAGATAGCACTAAAATACATTGCCATCTCTAACAGAGGCAATCTCTGTTTGAAAAACATAATTGAACAAGCCTAAAAGA
The DNA here is from genome assembly GCA_027924645.1 of Cunninghamia lanceolata. NCBI lineage: Eukaryota > Viridiplantae > Streptophyta > Pinopsida > Cupressales > Cupressaceae > Cunninghamia > Cunninghamia lanceolata. Next base: position 1,013,095 of record BSBN01001760.1, read on the forward strand.
AGCCAAAAAAAAAAAAAAAAACTGCAAAACTTGCCTCATATGGTACAGTTCAAAACCTTCCCAGCTACTACTCTTCATCAACCTTATAAACTAAATCCTATTGTCCATCCAAAGGATGTCCATAAGCACCCTAGTTACTATCAGCCTTCCACCTTAACATCCTTTACTACTTGTGCAGTCAAACAGAGATTTTAATCCCGCAAACTGTCCAAATAGCTTTGCAGGCCACGCAATCCTTCAGCAGATATACTTCTCCGGACCTGTTGCCTGGGGGCAACAAGATTGGTGGGAGGCTCAGAATGGAAGCACACCACAACTACAGTAAGATTGTCAGCAGTCTTACGTTTTAATGCTTCATCTATGAGTTCCTTGCAGCACACAAGAGGATCATTATGTTCTTGTAGCTTCCTACGTGCAAAGTCAACTGCATTTTGGCTTCTAAATACATCCCAAAGACCATCACAACCAATAATTAGAAACTCATCTTCCTCTGTCAATGTTATCCGTTTCAGCTCTGGTTCTGCACTCAAAGGCCCCCCTGCACCAACACTGTTTGCTTTCATACCTTCCATGTGCCAGTCACCAAGAGCTCTTGTAACAGTCAGTTGCCCATTTAAATACCCGTCGTCAATATAGCCCCCAGATGCTTCAATGCGTTTTCTCTCCCTAGAACAACCAGTCTTGTGATCCCTGGACATTTCAATCGCCTTTCCATGCCTTGACAACACAGCTCGACAATCGCCTGCATTTGCAACTAGCAAATACCTGTCAAAAAAAGCCTCAGAACAAAAAAGATCAGTGTGCTGCCATCTTGCCAAGAAAGTAACACACAAAAGATTTTACACTCCAGTGCACATACCTTCCAACAATCATTGCAACCAAAGCTGTTGTACCCGAAGAGAGACCAGTGTCAAGTGAGCATGCCTCAGCAAAAGCAGTATCTGTATGCAAAAATGCCCTTCTCACAGCTTTTTCAACTTCTGAAGGAAAGTGAGTATCTTTGACAATGAGGCTAGGTAATTTGTCACAAACAAACTGTGCAGCATGTTTCCCTCCATGTCCATCAAACACCTGAAATAAGAAAATTATTTTCCATGACAAGCAAATGTTCAATAATATTGTCCACCATACCATTATATTTCGGGAATAACACAGTATGGGAACCTTGAATTAGTAATCTATGTTTCAAGTCAACTTAGGCTTCCATTAATAGGATATGGTAATCAAGCCAGTAAAGATGAAATAGCATAGTAAGAGTTGGATGGGATACATTCTAAAGCCATAACTGTATTTTAGCCTTAATCTACTTCCATGGGATAAATTGTAAAGACATGAGATGGAAACAAAATGGATGATAGATCTCCATAGTAACTAGTATTTGGCCCATATAGGCAAGAACTGCACTAACCAGGATTTGACATTGTGGCCTTCAGAACCATGAGGCAACAAACCACTCATACGAACCGAAGACAAGGAATCATTCAAATTGCCATGCTCTATCAGATAGTCACCAGGGTTCAATGGTAATGGTAATCTTACACAATATTCAAAATCTGAGCGAGACAGGGTATGGGAATCTGTGTGTATGTAAAAACACACATATATACATATCGATGTAAATATAAATACATTGTCTATATACACATAAATATATCATACTGGATTTAATATAAATATAATCAGGTACAAGCACAACACTTTAAATTGATACAAAATATCACGTAGCATTATCACAATTGTTGCCATGAATTTATTTACAAGGATAATTAAAACAAGCCAAAAACTAACAGTTCGGCAGGTGTGACTAAGTGGTAAAGGCTGAGCATTATCACAATGAAGATTCGGGTTCAAATCACCATGTGAATCTCTGGACACAAGACTGCATGTCCCAAAGCATGTGGGCATAAATATAAAAACTCAAACCTGTGGACTGGGCCCTCCTTTGTGTCCCACACTAGTAGGCTCCCTAAAAAATCCTCATTACCAAACAAAAATAACAAGACAAGAACTAATTGTATTAAAATGAACGCTAACAATTATAGTCATTGAATCCCTGATAAAGAGAATAGAGCTAATAAGGCCAATAAACCTTCAATAACTTAACAACGTCCCAATAAGTCAAGACTCCAGCAGGACAAGAAAAAGAAAAAAAAAGTATATATCTTGCTACAAAAGATGATATCTCAGAGTGGATCTACTTCCTGTATGATAATGAATCTTCTGCTCACAATCATATGGTCATATTTTTAGAAAATATGCATAGGACAATGTATGAGATGCAGAGCCATGCAGCTGTCATGGACAAGATCATCCATATGCTACTTACTAGCAGAGAGGGCCAATGGCAATCTTCCTAAATTTTAAACAAATGTCCTTCCAGATGAGGAAGACAATGATGAACTAAAAACCCTTCCCTTGGAAGATGAACTACAAAGTTTTCGGTGCTGTCTTTGTTCATGGCTTATTTTATGTTCAGTGATTTATTTCCATCCAGTATGAAATATTATTGCAAACCTGTCTTCTAGCTGTTAATAATCTTTTGGTTTGAATGCCTCCTTCAACATGTTCTGAAGGCTTGATGGGAACTGCAAAGATGTATCTGTTTATATGGGACAGGGTCACTGCATATGGAAGCCCTTGTATTCAGCAAACCAGAATATACCAACATAATTTCAATTGAAATACCAAATATACAATTCTTTTGCTAGTTTACTAGATTTTCTAAGCCCAATGATGTTTCTGCCTTTTGTCATCATTTCCCTGTTTTTTAATGTTTTTCTTCTTAATAGTGGGGAGTGGAATTCTTGAATATATTTTTCCTTGTTCTTTTCAAAATAGTGCACTTGCAGGTTAGCTGCAAGAGATGTGAGGCCTCAGGTCATACCTGTCTAAAAATTACAACCCAAAAAGATACATATCAAGGTAAGAAAAACTTTCATGCTACAAGCGACAATTAGGAAACTCATAAAAATCATGAATGCAAATAAATTCATGTCAAAAAGAAGGATCGTATAGTGATAAACGATATCATATATTGTTTATATAATTAAGATATTGGTTATTAGTGGAGTAAAAGTTACTATGTTGGAAGGGGATTGTAGGAGTTGAATGCAAATCCTATTTACAATCAAATATTTTTTAGCAAAATTTATTATTCGTGTGCTGTCTACAAAATGTTAAGTTGCTTTAGTTATCAAAATGCAAACTGTAAATGAACATTTAATTAAAATACACTATAAAATATCTTCACCAAATAAACATCAAAAAAGGTACTTGTATTTCCAAATGAGTAATCCCCCATCTTGGCCTTTTCTGAATTGGAGTAGCAATCTGAGAAACACTTTCCACAGAAAAAAGAGCCCTTTCCTTGATTGGATTTCTGTCAAAAACCATATCATTTATAATTTTGGTTTTATGCCGTATTTGACCTCTGTGTTTTTAAGTCATAACAAGATAGCCTCCACAAGTGGTCATTTACTCTCATAAGGCAAGCCGACCCACTTGGCACACGAGCACCTTTTCTGTTATTAGGAGTAAGATTGGTGAATATCCACCACTTTTGGAGCATTTAATGACTTAAATGTCACCCTTGTCTCACAATTCTAACCAATGTAAAATTAAACTAAGAACAACACAAACATGTATTTTATGTATTGAAGCCTTTCACGGGCATTTCTAATTAGACTTCTAAATTTCAGTGGACTTTGACCTGTGTGTTTTTAAGTCAGGGATGGTGAATAGAATCCACCACTTTGAGATGTTCACCCTCTAGCCTCTTAAATCTTTCCTCATTGGCAAAGCTTTTGGAGCAATTAATGCCTTATAAGTCACTCTCGTCTCACAATTCTAACCAATGGGGATTAACCCAAGTAAAGCCAATCATGTATTTTGTGTTTATTTTAGTCCTTCGTGGGCTTCTTTAATTCGAATTTTAAATTTTTGTGGGTTTGAACTGTGTTTTTAAGTCATCACAAGATGACCTCCATGAATAGTCATTTATTCTAATCACATTTTCCTATGTACATTGGTAATGATTACAAGGCAACTTAGCACACCAGCACCTCTAAGCATTTGTTAGTATCATTGAGGAATAGTGATATAATGCACTGATTTGGGCACCCTCTAGTGTCTTTCCCCATTGGTAAAACTTTTAGAGCATATAATTCCTTACAACTCACCCTTGTCTCACAATTCTAACCAATGTGTAACTAACCCAAGTATAACCCAATCATATATTTTGTGTTCAGTTTTAGGGCCTTTCACAAGCATTTTTAACAAGAATTTTTATTTTTTTGGGAATCAACCAGTGTTCATAAGTCATCAAAATACAACCTCCATGAGTAGTCATTTACTCTAATGACATTTTTCCTCATTCATTTCCATTAAGTACTAAAGTTTTACACAGGTATTTTTTATTAGAATATATCATTTGTTTGATACTTTTGTTAAAATAAATTGTTTCACTTTCATTTCAGAGAATATGTGGAAGATCATTTGATGCATAAAAATTTACTTTTTTTAGAGACTATTTGGAGTGCTCTTAGCATCGTTGTTCTCACTCCATTTGGAAATTAAATGGAAGCTATTTCAGACATTCTCAATGTTCCCCCTTCTCTGTTCAGCATTTCTTTGTCAAATACAATCTGGAGATTCATTACTATGCCAATTCTTAGTTATGGCATGTGCATTTGGAGCATGTAATGCCTTCTAAGCCGCCTTGGTTTCACAATTCTAAGTAATATGGAATTAACCCAAGTACAAACCAATCATATATTTTGTGTTAAGTATTAAAGCTTTTCATGGACACTTTCAATTAGAATACGTCATTTTTTAGATACTTTTGTGAGAATATTTGTTTCACTTTCATTTCAAAGAATGTGGAAGACCATTTGATGTGTAAAGATGCAGCAAATTTTGCTTATTTTGCAAACTATTTGGATGGTTCATAGCATCTACATTCTCACTCCATTCGGAAACTAAATGGAAGTTATTTCAGACATTCCTAGTGTTCCCCCTGTTGGGACCCAACTTGAAAAATGCAAAATCATCTAAGTCAAATTTTACTCAGGTGTTGTTCAATGTCATCCCCAATGTTCCTATCATATGTTGTTGTAAAAAACCCAAGAAAATTCGAACTTTTGGGAAGTTTCAAGTTTTCTAGTGTTTTTGCGGATTTGCAAACTTTCTAAGTACTTTCGAACATTTCCTCTTCACCTCCCATCTTGTCCTCATCTCCTTTCCCACATAAAAGTTTCGCAGGACTCTATCGAGCCCTTAGCCTTTTCTTTCTGTTTGTTTCTTCCAATTTGCAAAAATTCGATGGACTGCCAGACATTCATTTTCAAGCTCCAACATCATATCATCCCATCTCTTTCCGCATTTCCGCAAATCTTGCCCCTTCATTCCCCTTCACTTTTCCTCTATTTTGCATACTTTTAGAGTTCCTCCGAACTCCATCCATTTTTCTCTTGACCTCCCAGCCTCCAATCTTTTCTCGCATTTCTCTATCTTCCCTTCAAATCCGATTTACGGAATTTCCCTCCCAAACCGGACATTTCCACCTCTAGTTCCCCCTTCCTTTCCCACATTCCTCACAATCCCCTTTGCGAGATATAGCCAAACTTCTGGACATCTTCCATTCAACACATCCACTTCCTACCTCCAGTCCCGCATTCTTTTCCCACACCTTCATATCGTCCATTTCCTCCTATTTGCAGACTTTCCATGGACTTTAGGATGTCTTCCTTCCACCTCATATCCTATCCTGACATCCAATTCCACAACCAAATCCCGCTTTTCCCCTCATCATCAAATCACTCATTTTCTTCTTTCGCGGAAACCCAATGGACTTTCAGATTTCCTTCACACATTTCCATTTCCATTTCCTACTTTCGGTTCCCACCCTTAGTTCCCCAAGGTTGCTAACTTCACTTGGTAACCTCCATTCCTATATCCAGTCCCATATCGAATTCTCGCACTTCTCCAAAAAACTTCACCTACCACAACAATTGCCCTGCATGATCCAAGACTATTGTTAATGGTCTCCAATGGACTTGATCGAGCATATGAAGACTTTCACACACCTCCACGTACCTGGGGACCCCACATTGACACGATTTTTGTAAAAAGGCATGGGTCAACGATCTGACTGGCATGTTTTCAGGTGCAAGCCATGTGAATGTGATGCAAGCAGACATGGGTGACTAGAAAATAAAATTGACCACTCCAAGATTCTCATCCAAGCAACAAGTATGAATTGTAATCTATATATACATGTAAAGATGTAACAGTTGTTGCTCACTGAGCCAGTTGTTGTTAAAAGTGTGTTTGAGGGTTTCAATCGATGAATATCTAGCTCTATAAACGATTGAACACATTTTGTAATTCAAGGGAAAGCATTATCTAGTAGGGTTTGGTCTACAAATGTATGTCTCCATGACAAGTTGTAATATTTCATGGGAGTTTTCGAACCCAATTGTTGGTTCTCTTGCCACATTTGTTGGCTTGGTGTAATGAAGAGTTGATTAATGTCGCATCATTATAATGCATTACAAATGTTTTTGTGATGGTCTCTCTTTGTTGCATGTGGGGTATTGTTGATTTGCTGTGGACAACTAAGAATGGCATTTGCAGGTTACCTTATTTTATGAGGTTCGCCTACGCAACCTTTGTTCCATTGCTGATTTGCAAACATGTTCTTATCCTTTTTGCAAGTTTGGATTTTGTTGCCCGATGGACTAGGCACCAGTCAAATTGGTGAAGGATCTAACACTTTTCATTCTAATCACCTCCTTTGTTAGTTGTAAGATTAGTTTAGTTTCCTACTCTGCCTTCCTACACAAACCAATATTATTACTTTGGCCATATCTTAAGGGATTCATGTAGAAGGAGATGTTTAGAGGTTTGTGTAGGTAGGAGCTTGGCTCATCATTACAGTCCACTGATTTGTGATTGTAGATCTCTAGTGAGTCATGTCAAATAGATATTTAGAGGGCTGATGATGAGATTGCAAGATATATGTGTGTAAGTGACTTAAGGGGGTTCGTCTTTGGTGATTTAAATTGATTATATTTTGGGTGCACTTATATGTTTGCTTGTAATCTACTGCCAATGAGGTCTAGTAAGTTGTTCCTGACCGCCATTAGGGCATGGTAGTGAAAGCCTTACTCAAATTGTTGCCCTATGCTAAGACCTCAAGGGAATACCCCCCTAGGTTCTAGAGAGCCTAAAGAAGAAGAGGATTTGCTCTAATCCTATGCGTTGATCCAAAACCACCCTCTCTTTGTTGATGTGTCACTCTCCCTGCTTGAGATACCTTGTTCCCCTTGTCTCACCCTAGGTCGTGGTGCTAGAGGAGAGGGCATGTAGTTTGGAGCACCAACACCCCCTTCTCTGTTAAGCATATCTTTCTCAAATATAATCTGTAGACTCATTACTAGGCCAATTCTTAGTTATGGCATGTGCATTTGGATACCTGCCCAGGAATACTTAGAGACAATTGTTCAAGAATTAAAATTTTAATTCTCTTACAAAGCTGGATTCATGAGAAAAAGGCACATGTATTTCTATAATCACATGTATCTTTTGTTATCTATAGTCACATGTAAGAAGTCACGTATAGTATTTCTATATCTAGAGTCACCTAATACTCTATTTATAGAAGGCTCCTCCTCCTAGAAGCTTCCTTGTATATATTTATCTATACATAATACGATGAGTGTACAACAGGTATAGTTGTGGCAATACTTGTATATTGCTCATTCCAATTATCTCCTTAGCACATATCAGTTTGCAACAGGCCCACTGGAGTTCTGCAATTTCGGCTTACTTAAAAAAAAATCCAGATTTCTCTTCAAACTCCCCCTTGAGAAACCTCTCAGGATCAACTTCTTTCATTCAGTCTAAAATTACACAAAAAGGCAGATCAAATTGCAGAGATCATTATGCCCCTCTGCAGCAGACCCAGATTCTGCCTCTATACATCATTTTTTACAAACTTGGAATACATGCTGGAAACAAAATTGTTTGTCTGGCCCACCAATTCGAAAGTAGAAAGATCTTGTTACAGGGATCCCCTCTCTTCAGCTGAAAGTTCATATTCTGCTTCTGTACAGAATTTTTTTAAAGTCTCTCAGTTCAAGAAGTACAAAAAAGTTGAAATTTCACAGGGAGGTAGATTTTGTTCCGTTTGTTGTTTTTCTTTCTGTTGTTTGACATAAATCTCCATCAATTTTCAGTATTTCTATCAATCTTATTTCATTAAATAAAATACATTTAAAAGAGGAATCGTGGATCTTTTTGGCAATCTGGAAAGTGCCTAGGGAGTGACCCCAAACCCTGACATGGATCAACTACTTACACATGAGCTTAATGACCAGTGGCAATAACAAAATGATTTTCAACTCAGTCTTATGCAGCAGGTGAAAAACATTATCCAGCAAATGACAAGACAACAACTGATCTCTAGCTCTAACTATATGGCCCTTTCAATTGCCCAACCTAAGTAGGACACCAAGATATGGATTCTGCACCATGATGGCACAATCAATGGGGATAAATTCAATGCTTGGGTTCAAAGCGTGGAAGCACATTCCAAGACAATATCTAATGTCACTAAGTCACAAAAAATTATGATCCTTGAGGTTCATATGAATGATTTGCCATCATGGCCAAAGTACTTCCACCATGCACTAAAATTAGATTAGTCGCAAAACCAAAATCTATTAATAAACCCATGTGATTAATTTCATTTAATGTATAATAAATTTTATTGCAAATTATTAATTCAAAATCAATACCCCAGTGTTACCATCTTCTTTGATTCCACTACACATATGACGACGAAGAAGCCCCTTGCCTACTTCTACAATGGCAACTCGTTATGGCTACTCACCTTTCCTCTACATCAAGAATGTGGAAATGAACTTGAATAACCCTGTTCTCACTTCTTCATCTCCTTGTATGATGGACTATAGGGACTCAAGAAATAGCTTGTAGCATGGAGATGACAATGCATTTGGCAATCCCATCTAGTATTAATGATCTCCCAAATTGACATGAATTTACTCTCATCATTCTACATTTTGGATTGTATTGCTCCTTTGCCCTTTCCATGGCCCCATTAAAACAACCCATGGGGAGATTTTCCCCATCAACCAATCTCAAAACTTGACCAAGGGTTTTGAAATTTGCATGATCTCATGTGCATCCATTCGAAATGCCACATCAAACACAAGACATGAAATGTTGATCCCATCTATCTGACTAGAAAATGATTACTCTACCAAATCTGATGAAACAAACATGCATTTGATGTTCATCTTTTGGGCACATAAATTATGCAAAGCCAAGAAATTAGTGGCAAACCTTGTTGCACCCAATCTCATGAACTCCTCTCTCAGTGAAGGATCTCATCATGCTCAACACCCTAGTGTGGTTATATATGAATTTAGTGAAAGATCTCTTCCTTTATTTTGTTTTTGGCTGATGCAAGATTGGTCATGGACCCGGACGCTCCTACATCACTCTAGTGCCAAAATCTCAATATTACCCAATCCACCACCATTACGCTACATTTATTGAGGATGTTGTGATGGAGTTGCAAATCAAACAACAATTAGAGCTAGAACATAGTTCCAAGACTCGCCAGGGCTCGGCAAGTCAAGACGGGTCACACAAACTCGTGACTCGGGTCCCTGGTGAGTCCTGTTGGGAAGACTCCGCGAAGTCGATGAAAATCAAGAGGAAAAAAATAAAAAACAAAAAGCGGTTAAACGTAGAAGTGTGAAAATCAAACGTTTTTTGAAGGGTTTGGAGGACTTATAAAGATGGTTAAAGTGATTAAATTATGAAAAATGACATGCACCATGAAGGGAGCATGCTAGGGGGACTAACCCCAAACCCTGCAAGGGGCACTGTCCCCAAACCCTCGCTTTAGTTTAAAAAGTAAAAAATTAGAATCATTTTGGTCCATGTTGGATGGAAAAGCAACATTTTTTTATTCTTGACTTTTTCCAATTAAATCCCAAGTATTTGAATTACTTTTATACTTTTAGTTTGCTAAGTCAATCCTTATCCAAAGTAATGCTCCTATGGTTGTAACAACATTTGCAGGCTTCTCTGAGATACAAACACATGACTCCAGATAGATATAGCAATGTTGGGCTGAGTGATACAAGCTCCTTTCTACCATTCATGACTCCATATTGTGATTTTTGTTTTTGATGCCATGGATATCATAATCCATGAGTTTTGTACACCTAAAACGCTTGACAATATTTATATATCTTAAAATGTCATTTCCTTCAGCTAAAACCCACTTTTGTACTCATGTGATAAATGTATACTTGTCTATGTGATCAAACTAGCTTCTATTTGATTAGTTTTTGAAGTTTATTTATTAAAGGGTGCATGAAACAAGTTTTAAATCCTTAAAAATCTCTATCTTTCATGGTTTTTTTAATTGCCGAGTCTGAGCGTCAAGACCGAGTCAAAAATCAGCTTGCCGAGTCCGAGTCTTATAAGACTAGGCTAGATTTAACCTAGCATGTCTCCTTGTGTATCAACTACTCTTGTGATGCCAAAAGAAGAGAATAATGAGTGATGATCAGTCACAGGTTATTCGGCACTTAATAAAATCACTATGAAAAACCTATACCCCTCCTAGGATCAATGATCTTCTAGGGCAGCTTTAGGGAGCCTAACTACTTCACTAAACTTGACTCTTTTGGATATCACCAAGATGTCATGGAGCTTTATGACAACTAGAAAATAGCCTTCAAAACAAAATTTAGGCTCTATGAGAAGTTTGTCGTGCCTTTTTCCTTAGTGGTTCACCTACCACATTCACCACATCATCTATGACATTTTCAAGCCACATATTAGCTAGTTCACAGTCTAAATAGAGGACATCTTGTCTATGGCAAGATTTGGGATAATCATGTGGTCCATGTGCATATAATGTTAGACAATCTTTGTCAATGCCAACTCTAATCCAAGATAAAGACGTCTTCCTCTAGGTAAACATCTATCAAGTACATATCTTTCAAGTTGATGAGTATGGCATAAACATGGATCCAAATAAAGTCCAGGTCTTTTGTGAGTAGCCCACTCCATCCAATGTTTCAAGTCTGAAGAGCTTTTGGGGAGATACAAACTTCCCATCCTTTGTGAGTGGTCCATGCCATCCACTATTTCCTATTTAATCAGTTTTTGGGGAGAAGTTCATTTCAACTACTCACATGTTGTCCAACCCCTTTATTGGCCATCATCAAAAAACTCTTTACTTGGAGTCCACAAGATGTCCAAGCATTTATCTGTTGAAAGATGCTCTTTCCACTATATATGTGTGGTTCCCCTAACTTGCAACACCTATTTGAGCGTGAGACTGATGTTTCTCGATATGTTATAGCCACAATTCTTAACACGGGATTTTATGCTTTAGCCCAAGCATTCAAAGTTGTACCATTATCTTCTAGGTAAGAAGGTCAATCTGCACAATAGGTAACTTACCCTTCGTTTCTTGAACTCACAATCCAAGATTCAAGAAAATCAGAATTTGAAGCAGGCATGTTAAATTCAGCAATTTCAGTTGGTTATCAAATAAAACAACCTTCTTTGTATTGAGTGGATCTTCTTAGTCGTCACCCTCCTCGAGTTCTTGGCATCTTGGATGTTTGATGGGGCAACTTATAATGTTAGGAAGAATATCTGCTCCACAAACCCTCACTTCGTTTTGATCATTAATGCTCTCCAACAATTCAGTGATCTAACAAACACCTATGCTTGACTATAGTTAACAAAATGGGTTGTTGTACAAGCTTACTCAGTTTTACATTATTATTGAACCTTCTCACGAACTTCTACTTAAGGCGATTCATTTGTTCTCATGTGGTGGACACTTTGGTGTCCAGAAGCCCTTGCAAAACTTGCAATGCTACTTTTCTTGGCTTCTATGTCGGTGCAAGTTGGGGGTTTCGTCTGTAAAAGGTCACATGTAGTACTTCTATACTCACATTTGTATTTTTTGATCACATGCTTATATCTTCAATTATCTTTTAATTACCTTTATAATCTCACATAGAATCAACACCAAAATTCCTGAAGATGACATAGGAAGCTTGCCCTTCTTACTTGGAAACACTTCCCAACAGCCATAAAGGGAAGGATTGTGGATGCTGGCAGCCCTTACCACTGAATGCTTGTTTATATATCTTTGGATTTTAAGTTTACTAATCTTGTGTTTAGTTTATGCAGTCATTTCAATGTTCATCTTGGTAATTGGCCTTATGCATTCTATGCTCATGACTAGGACAAAGCAAATTGGTTGGAAGAAAGCATATTATGTCAAAGAGTTTAACCCCCCTTGGAATCGTGACAATAAAAGCATATTTGGAAGCTGCAAGGGGAAAGTGAATTTGCTAATTGCTAGTTGAGGACCGGATCACGTCATCTTTGGTGCGAGACCGGTAGATGGACTATGCTTAAGAAAAATTGGGAAATGAGAAAATGCCTATTTTTGTAGCAAAGGAGTGGCAGAGACAGAATGGCACTTCATCATGGAGTGTACAGTCTATGAGGATATCCATATCCAATATGAAAACAATATGAAAGTAGACAACCTAACCGCCTTACTCAAGGAAGCAAGTTTTCTAATCAAGATCCATAGTAGAAGATCTGACATCGAAGAGAGCTTGAAAATGCCTTCGGGTTGCGGCTCTTGGTGTTGATGTTATAGCTTCAGTCGGATCCTTCTATAGGTCGACCTAATTATGCAAGTAGTCTAAACGACTTTGCATACTTTAATATGTGATTTATATTCATATTGTATTGGGCCGACTCATTAAAGAAGAGCTTCCTTGAAATGTAAAACAAAATATAAATTGTATTTATTCCATGCAAGGCCGACCTGACATGTCTGCCACATTTTATGTAAAGAAAATATATTATAATGAGGCCGACCCCTTGTGATAGGGCGCCTCCCTCATGTATATATACAAGGCCGTTTCTCCTCTCATTTCACTATTCAATCACAAGCATAATTCACAAGTTAGAGCAGACTTCTAAGGAGCAGATCAAGTTATTTCAAGAGCAAATCAGATTTATCAAGGGGCGAACTTATCTATCAAGGGCGAACTTATTCATTGTGCTTCAAGGAGTGAAGCCATACTTGTAGGCCTTGGATTTAGCCATTGTAAAGCAGATTGCTGTTCTTATCATTCAATATATAAGAGATATATTGTTGTTGGGTTTTTCCCCTCAAGTTGGAGGGTTTTCCCAGGGTATCTTGTTGTGTTTATTGTTCATTGTGTTGCATTTTCTGATTGCTTTAATTCTGATCATAAAAATCAACATGGTATCAGAGCAGGTTTAAGAAGATCGTGATCAGAATTCTTTAAAGCAGCGAAGTTCTCCTTCATTCCTCTCATCCAAAGGAGTAATATCAAGTCTCAAAAATGGTGTACGGTCTCAAGGTCGAAGATAGACTTGAATGTGCATCAAACTTCACTTCATGGAAGTTTAGAGTTCTCATTGCACTTGAAGAGAATGATCTCCTTAAATTTGTAGAAGAGCAAGATTTATCTGAGCCAGAGGATCAAGCGGAGAAACTTCAATTCAAAAAGAATGCTGTAAAAGCGAAGAAGATCTTGATTGATTCCGTGAAGGATCATTTGGTGCCACTTATCTCCAAGATGACAACTGCAAGAGATATGTTCAAGACCTTGGAAGGTTTATATGAGATCAACAACACGAGTAGGGCTCTTGCTCTAAGGCAACAACTTCATCAAGGCAAGATGGCAAAAGGAGAAACTGTCATATCATTCTTCATGAAGATCTCGGAGCTAAGGGATCAACTATGCGCCATTGGAGATCAAGTTTATGTTGGCATTGAATGGCCTTCCTCATTCTTGGGAGCCATTTATTCAAAGTATTAGTGGGAGATCCAAGTTGCCAAAGTTTGATCGTCTTCATGCTGATTGTATCCAAGAAGAATCTAGGTTGGCTGCAAGAGGAAATAGCAGAAGCTCTCATCATGAAGACACTCATGTTCTAGCCACTCAAACCTCTAAGAAGAAAGGAGGAAATTGGAGAAAAGGCAACTTCAAGAGGAACAGAGATAGAAGATTGGATTCTGCCCCTGATGCTAAGAAGAAGAAAGATCTCTCTCACATTCAGTGTTTCCGATGTGACAAGTTTGGTCACTATGCAAGGGATTGTTTCTCAAGGCCAAAGCAACAGGCGGCTAACATTAATGAAGTCTCAACACAGAAGGAAGCAGGAGATAACTCTAATGAATTTCTCTTCATCTCCGTCTTATCAAGCATTGTTCCCACCGATAGCAACACCTAGTTGATAGATAGTGGACCTTCTCAACATATCACAGGCTATAGGGAACAACTTTCAGATTTGGTGGAAAGAGAGACTAATTTTCAAGTGATCATTGGAGATGATGCATGCTACTCCGGGAAAGGTTCTGGAGCCACCTCCCTCAACTTAGAATTTGGCATTCCTCTCCATCTAAGTGATTTCTTGTTCGTGCCGGGAATCAAGAGGAACCTTGTATCTATTTCAGCCTTGGAGGACAAATGTTATCAAGTAGCATTCTCTGAAGGAAAAGTTCTTGCATGGCCAAAGAATTCTAGCATCAAGATTGCACATGTGATTGGGAATCAGCATGAGAGTTTGTACATTCATCCAATTCAAGCCCTTCTACATGACTCTTCCAGTCCCAGCGAGCTATGGCATAGAAGGCTTGCACATTTGCACTACAGGGCTCTTCCATCCTTGGAGAAAATGGTTAAAGGTATGCCTAAACTCAGTCATGTACATGAAGGCACTTGTAGAGGTTGTGCTATGGGTAAAAATACTAAGAGTCCATTTCATAGCAGTGAAAGTAGTTCTAAAGAAATATTAGATCTTGTACATTCTGATTTATGTGGTCCAATGTCAAAGGCATCCCTAAGTGGATACTTGTATTATGTAATCTTCATTGATGGTTTCTCTAGGAAGACTTGGATTTACTTTTTGAAGTCCAAAGAGTCTGAAGAAGTCCTAGATAGATTTAAAGAATTTAAGGCTCAAGTAGAAAACTTGTCTAGAAAGAGAATTGAAGTTTGGAGGTCTGATAATGGAGGTGAATACACTTCTGGTAGCTTTCGTAATTTCTGCATTGAGGCAAGAATTAAGAGGGAGTTTTGTGTCCCTCACAACCCACAACAAAATGGGGTTGCAGAAAGAAAGAACAGATCCATTGTTGAAGCAGCAAAAGCCATGATCCATGATCAAGACCTTCAAACATTTCTTTGGGCAGAAGCCTCCAAGACAGCAGTATATGTTTAGAATAGAAGTCCTCATCAGATACTGCAGAATATGACTCCAAAAGAAGCCTTTACAGGTGTGAAGCCTGAAGTCAATCACTTGAGAATCTTTGGATGTCCTGTGTATGTTCATGTACCTAAAGATAAAAGAACCAAGTTGGAACCATCTGGCAAGCAAGGAATATTTGTGGGCTACAGTGAAACTTCTAAAGCTTACAGGATCTACATTCCATGTCAAAAGCATATTGAAGTTAGCAGAGATGCCACCTTTGAAGAAAATGTTGCATTCCAAAGGTCTAAGGGTTCATGCATGGAGATAGACAATGAAGAACAGGATACTCCTCAAGACATGGATATCGATCTTACTCCTGATATTCAGAGGGAGCCCACAAAACCTGAAGAGGATGGTGGTCTAGTTGAGCCTTTGGATCCTACTGATGGGCCTAGAGATATCATTGTAAATCGAAAGAGACCTCTTTGGGCAAGGAACACTATGCAGGAGGCGGAAAAGTTTGCAGCACCTAGAGGTACATTCAAAGAGAGTAGAAGACCACAGAAATTCTCTAGCTATGTTGCATTGATGAGCAATATTATTGAGTCTGCACCTTCCAGTGTTGAGGAAGCTTCAAATCAGCAAGTATGGAAAAATGCTATGGATGAAGAATATCAGTCCATTATCAAGAATGATGTTTGGGACATAGTACCTAGACCTGAAGGAAAGTCAGTTGTATCTTCCAAGTGGCTATTCAAGATCAAGCATGCGGCAGATGGAAGCATTGAGAAGTACAAGGCTAGATTTATGGCTCGTGGTTTCTCTCAGAAAGAGGGAATAGACTATGAAGAAACATTTGCTCTAGTTGCTCGCTACTCTTCCATCAGGATCATCATTGCCATTGCAGCAACTAAGGGTTGGAAGTTACATTAGATGGATGTGAAGACAACTTTTCTCAATGGTGAAATTGAAGAAGAGGTCTACATTGAGCAACCTGAAGGTTTCGTGATTCATGGGAAAGAGTCTCATGTATGATTCTACTGTCATCCATTGTGATAATCAAAGCTATGTGAAGCTTTCTGTCAATCCTGTGTTTCATGACAGAACAAAACATGTGGAGTCAAATACCACTACATTCGAGACATGGTTTTGAGAAAAGCCATTCAGCTGAGATACATTAGCACTGATGATCAGACGGCCGATATTCTCACCAAGCCTCTTGCCAAAGTGAAGTTTGTGCATTTTCGAGACAAGCTTGGAGTTGTGGAGAATGAAACCCTTGCTGAGAGGGAGTCTCAGTATCAGTGACTTCTTGAGATGTACTATAATGCATTCTTCTCTGTGAGAGAAGTTTGAGGTGCAAGCCCTTGTTAATGCATTCTTCCGACTCATTAACTTAGATTATAGAAGCCTCCCTCTCCTAGGAGACTCCTTGTATATCTTTATTGTGCATAATACAACAAATGTACAATGAGTACAATTGTGGAAATCCTTGTATCTCACTCACCATTGCTGCATATCCAAGAGAAATGCTACCAGGATTCTAGCAGAACAGCTTAGGATCAACGTAGTCTACAACAGAGCCAGCTGAGCAAAGCAGCCTTGTATCAATTCGACTTTGATATACTTGAACAAGACTTTCAGACATCCATTCTGAATCCTGATACCATCAGATGCCCAAATGAAAGTAAGAATGAAACATTTGTGTGGGCTGGGAACAAGACAGGCTAGAAGAAATAGAGATTGTCCCTTCTATTGTTGCTAAAGCAGGGATTGTACTGTTTGCTTACTGAACAAACAGATGAGAATCAGGAGGGCAGTGGCACCGCTCCCAGTTTGCTCAATGGGGTCAGCATTGTTTTTTAATTTTAAGGCACATGCTGTAGGCCTAGGACAAGAATGTAATTCTTCTACACCATGCTAAGAAGACTCTTCATCTTTAAAAACTCTAAACTAGAAACCAAATCAAAACTGCTGAAATTTAAATGCTAGAATCTATGAACACATACAGTAGAGAAACGCTAACTGATAAATACTCAGATCTGCTCCAAATCACACCAATGTTCTATTGATCAGAAAATATAAATTACAATGCTTTGGAACACACTCTAAAAACTGAAAGAATAGAACACCTACTCTGGGCCTTTTTTATAGCTGAAGAAGAGAGCCTAAAAATAGCCTAGATCAATCCTTGATCTGATTTTATTCTAGGAATCTGTGCCCTTAAAGAGACAAAATCCAACTTGACAAAACCAAACTGCTAAATAAAGAACTGCTATTCTAAAACTGACAAACAAACTACACAAAAGCAACTGCTAAACCTGAAAAATCATAAATAGAACTGCCAAGAATGGAAAAGCCAAGAAAAGGACAGCCAAGAATAGAACTGGTTCTCTATGACCATACACCCTGCTGAAGTACACCTAGGTTCCACACGTGCACCCTGCTAGAGGACGCATTTGAGGTACCATAATCCAACACTCCCTCTTACTGAGGAATGTGTTCTCCATCAATCCCAACTCTTCTTGAATATCTCAAGCTTCCTCTTGGCTGGAGACTTCATCAGAGTGTCTGCAACCTGCCGATTTGTCTGAACATAGTCTACAGCAACTGCTCCCTTTTGAACTCTTCTTTGAGAAAGTGATGTATGATGTCACTATAATACTAGATTCTCAAAGAGTTTGATACAACTCTGATTGTCACAGTAAATGACTATAGGCTCCACCATCTCACCTGTCAGCTCTGCAATCAACTTGATAAGCCAGATGTCTTCACAACTTGCAGTGCTGGCTGACATGTTCTCTGCCTCTGCTGAACTCAATGCCACTGAAGTCCACTTCCTACTGAACCAGGATATGATTCCTAAACCCAAACTGAAGCAACATCCTGAAGTGCTCTTCCTGACTTGCATTTCCTGCCTAGTCAAAATCCACAAATCTATACAGCATCAAATCATCATCCCCTAAATATCTCAGACCAAAATTTATTGTGCCCTTCAAGTATTGGAGTACATGCTTTGCAGCAATCCAGTGAATCTGCCTCGACTCAACCATGAACTGGCTCAATATGTTCACCACAAAACATATATCTGGTCTGGTATTAATCAGATACATCAAGGACCCAATCAACCACCTGTGCGTAAAAGGATCTACCAAATCTAAATCCAAGTCAGCATGCAACTTCAGATTCAGTATCATAGGAGTGGTGATGGGCTTGCAATCCATCATTTGGAACCTCTTAAGAATATCAACTGTGTATTTTCCCTGCCCAAGGAAAACCTCACTTGTCCTCTACCATAACTCTAGATCCAAGTGATAATGCATCAGTCCAATGTCCTTCATGTCAAATTCTCTTGCCAACACTTCCTTGTACCCTGTAATGAGCTTCTCTGAACTCCCTGTAAGTATCAAGTCATTACATACAGGACGAAAATCAACAACTCAAATCCATCTAATAAATAATGCAGATCGGGATCTGTGACTATTTTGGCGAAGCTCAAACCTAACAAGTGCCCATCAATCTTGGAGTACCAAGCATGGGGTGCTGGCTTTATCCCATATATAGCTTTCTTCAATCTCATATGTGGGTTTCTCACCCATGCACTTCAAATCCTCTTGACTAATTAATGTGCACTTCTTCCTCAATCAGGCCATTCAAAAAGTTGTCTTAACATCCATCGAACGTAACTGCCAACCAAAAATAGTTGTTAAAAGACATAATGGTCTTGATAGAAATGTCATGTCCCCTTCTCAAAAATGAGGAATTTGATGGAAGACTCATAGCCTATCTCCATTTCCCATGGGCTAAGGGGCATGGTAAGGGAAATAAAGTATAATTTGGGACCCAATCATTGTTTATAAAGGCAATTTAAGAGTTGTTAGTTAAAGGCCGTCTAAATGAGACATTATAAGGCCTATGCAATACTTTGTTTTAAAAGTATTTTATTTTGACACTTGGTGGAAAAAATAGAGGGCCAGAATGAGCGCACCTATAAAGGAAAAGTGAGCACTCAATGCAAATTATCCATTATCATTATCATGAATTCAAATTTCAAATCAGAACTCTCAAGGATGGAAACCCTTGGTTGTTGGGGATTTCTAGAGGACGGAAACCCTCTTGGAAACATCTAGGAATTGGGGACGAAAACCCTCATATCCGTTTGGGCGATTCTACATCAAGGATCGCAACTGTGCTTCAGCTAGAAACGATTTTGATTTGCAAGCAAATGGTGAAACTGGCGAGGGTTTGATGTCAAATGTTGTTGCACCATTGATCAGCTTGTGGGGGGAATTTAGTTAGATCATTTGCCGCGCCTTTTCTGTTGTACAGACAGCTAGTTACATGTTGTGTATTGCTGCATTGTGAGGCAACTTTCTTATTGCTGCTGCACCGGCTGTGTACACCTTCTTATCTGCCTGAACAGTCAACATAAACAATTTCATAATTGTGCCATCGTTTCTGCATCTGATATAATTACAACTTATATTGCTGGAGGTTTAGGAGTATGGCGATCTGAATAATAGGCTGCATTTTATGTATGTTGTGATTGTGGCGATTGAAATAGTAGATTAGACTGCATTTTACATGTGTTGCGGCAGTTTCTGGATGCAGTGATTATAGAATAGATTACAAGATATGTGTTGTGGCTGATTGCTGATATAACGATCTGAAATAATAATCTAGATCTGAATTCTCATTGCTGTTCAAGGGTTTGGAGCTGTTGTTTATGATTTGATTGCAATTAACAAATATTGCTGTCTGTTAGGGATGTGGTGATTAAAGATTTAAATCAGATTGCAAATATATATATTTGCTAACTGTTATTTAATGCCTGCGATCTGAAACTAGTAAATTGAATCTGAGTTTGATAGTTGCAGATTAAATCATCTAAATATTTGTAGTCTAGAATATTTCGTTGGTCATTATAGAGGGTTGTTTTATGCATAAATCATTGGATAATTTGTGATATTTTGCAATCAGAACAATTCTGTTTAGGCAATTACGGCTGCTGATTACTAACCTAGTTTGGCCCCACTAAATCTATGCGCTGTTTATGCTGATATCAATCTTTATGATCAAAGAAAATATAAATATGTTGCTGAATTACAGCATTTACTTTATAGCATTTGATTACCAAGGGTTTGAGTTAGCTGATTACATTTATTTTGGTTTTCAATTTAATAGCTCGGTATTTACTTTCAAGTTTCTTAGTAATCAGAAAATACAAAAAAATCATATATTTCCTAAAAATAAAAAATGGGGCATTACAAGAAACATACTTGGCAACTAGAGCAAAGGTCTCCTATTCAACTCCCTTTCTCTGAGAGAATCCTCTAGCTACAAACTGAGCCTTGTACTTTTATATGTGCCCATCAACTACATGCTTCACCTTGTACAGCCACCTTGAATCCAGCACTAATTCCCCCAGTGGTCTCGACACTATCTCCCACACATCATTCTTCATGATGGAGTTGTACTCTGCCATGGCATCTTGCCATACCTGCAAACATGTTGCCTCTTCATAACTGGAAGGCTCTACATCGTAACATCAATGGTGGAAGACATCAATGCAACATAACTGGAAAGCTTCATAGGAGGGTGCCCAAAAAGAGTCTTTGGAGGACCAACTTCCTCCTCTGCCCCCTGGAATGTCTATTGAAACCATTCAGTCTTCCTGGTTGTGCTAGGAGGTAAAGTTGTCTCTATACCTGTAGTAGAACCTGCCTGATCTAAACCTATACTTCATGAAACATGTGGGCAGCAAGTGTTGTGTCCTTGTCAACCGATGTGGGAAGCTCCTAGGACCTGGAAGACCATGCATCCTCCACTGTCACATCATGACTCACTACGTCTTCCTTTGAGAAGTAAAATAGATCTTGTAAGCCTTAGAAGACTCACTATAGACTAGAATACCCTTCAAACTAGAGGGTTCTTGCTTTGTCTTCTTCTCTTTTGGAACATAAATGAAAACTACATGGCCATACACTCTGAAATGAGGAAAATCCAGTTTCTCCCCTGTAAAAGCTTCCTCTGGAGTCTTGTCCTTCAACGCTCTATTAGGACACCTATTCAATACACAAAACTAAGTACTACAAGCTTCTGCCCAAAGAAACATACATAGATCTAAGTGGTGAACCATAGAATCAGCAATCTCTAATATGGACCTATTCTTTCTCTCTGCAATGCCATTTTGTTGAGGGTTGTACAGTACTATAAACTCCCCTTTGATTCCTAAATCAAAGTCATTGGAGGTTTACTACCCTCGATTGTCTAGTCTCAGTACCTTGATCTTCCTACCTATTTGGTTTTCAATTAGGGCTTTGAACTCCTTGAACCTACTGAAGACCTCATCCTTGATCATCATAAAATAAATCCAAGTCTTTATGTAAGAATCATCAATGAAAGTAACATAATACAAATTACCTGTCAACAAGGCTGATGACATGGGCCCATAGACATCTAAATAAATTAGATCTAGAATTCCCATTGCTCACTACTCACAAAAGAGGCCTTGGCATGCTTGTCATGTGCACATCCCTTACACAACCCTCTATTCTCCATCTTGAAATCAAGGAATCCAACCACCATGTCCTTCAAAAGAGGCAACGATCCATAGTTCAAGTGCCCAAATCTTATGTGCCTGAGCTTGCACAAATTGTCACTGCTAGTCAACAAACTTCTTTGCTTCACCAGATCTGCCAGCGACCTGTAAAGGCCACCATCTCAAACTCCCTTGGCCAGGACAAGACCAAGATCAGGGCTATGTTTCCTGATAATTACTGGTAGATCATCAAACTTAGCCCTACACTTCAAATTTGTTAGACAAGAAACTGAAAGGAGATTCTTAGACATGCCAAGAACATACAGTACCTCATGTAGCTTTACAACTCCTGCTGAAATGCTGAATGAGATAGACCCTATCCTAGTCACTAAGCTCCACCTGCATGTCAGTATCTGTGTTCCTCCAATTTGAAGAAGATTAATCTATTCAAAGTTATATGTCTTGAGGCTCCAATGTCAACATGTCATCCAACACCTGACACTGTGTCAATGGAAAGAAGTGACACTATGGCAAAGGTTGTGTCAAGCCTAGCAGTCAACTTGGCTACTATAAGGACTGCCCTTGTATGATTCCTACCATACCCTAATTCTCTCTCGATGCTTGTGCCTTGCATGTTTCTAGGACTTATTAGGTAGATGAATCATCTATGTTGATATTATGCATTGGATTTTAAGATGAGATATCTATGCTTATCATATGTGCTAACTCAATCTTGGTATTGACTATTCGCTCATGATTATATCCATGCATTGATATATGTGGTTTAGAGCCATACTTGGCTTGTGTATTGTCATTTTGTATGTTGTATGACTTTGATTAGAGTATCACTTATATGTTGCTTAAGAGACTAATTGTGATGAGTGCTTTGTGTTATTTCCGAATTGAAATTGCATAGATTAGAGATGATATGTGTGATTATTATGCTTTGAGATATTGTAGTACCTTGAATTCCATGTTTATGAACATGTTGATTTATTGGTCTAACTATGCTTTGGCTATGACCCCCATTGTTGGATTTAATGCTTTGCCCTGAGTGTGCAGGGCATATGCAAGTGTATGGCCAATGGAAGGTATGTGGAGAACGCCATGGATATCACTTAACCATCTCACTTTGCTTGTTTGGAAGTTTGAAACCTTTTTCCATGTGTTGACTAGTTTGCCTAGTCTCGGTGGACTTCTTGGTGACCCTTATGGCTCCCATGAATATGTTTGCTCGTGTCTCCATAGTCAATTTGTCTTAAATGGAAGTTTTGGTTGATTTCCACACGTCTTGGAGAAATTTTTGGAAAGAGTGTCTTTTACTTAATTCACTTTGAGTGAATTGTGTAGTTTAAAGTCCCTTTAGTGAGTGTATTTAATTTGTGAGTTCTTACATATGAATTTTAGTTTCTATTTAAGTGAAAGATGCATAAAGCATCTTGAGATTCCTTTTGGATCTATTTTGACCTTTTGGTCTTTCATTTATTTTATTTAAATTTTTGAGTTGACGTCTTGAGTTTGGGTTGGGGTTAATTCTATTTTCTCGTTGAGTTAGAAGTTTCCTCCTTATCTAATGGAAACCCATTGTGCTATGTTTCATTATTCCCTTTTGAGAATGGAAAAGTGGGAGCCAAAGCTTGAGACTCAATTAATGGAGTTTGAGAGCTTGGGAGAACCATAGGAAATTATTTCCTTCATGAGTTTTTGTGTGAGGGTTGTGGGAAGCCATCCTATAGGAGGGCATGCTTTCCACCATCATGTGGATGGATTTTTGGAGCTTCCTCAGTTTTTAATGCAGACTTTCCTCCTTGTTGCTGGTTTGGAGTTTTGAGGAGCTTCTCATGGTGCATGTGAAAATTCTTCAAAGGCTTGGGAGCAATGGATATTTACTTCCCTTCTTATTTGTGGCCTTTGCTTGCAAAGGGGGGTATTTCTCTTTGTTCATTTAATTTTTATTTAATTCCTTGTTCATTGAAAATTATGAAGTAGGAAGAGTATTATGTGTGCCTTGTTTTGTAGCTTGGATAGTTTGATTTATTTTATGCATTAAGGTCTTGTAGAGATCCTTACTACCATTTTGTTTAAATCGAAAAAGCACTTGGAGTTGTAGACTTTGTTTTGGGTTCAAACCCTAAATGCCTTAAAATGACTTAATAGAGATTTATTTGGCTTTTAAATTGGTGGCCTTGTGGTGGCCTTGTGCTGGCCTTGTTAACTGAACTATTGGGTTGTGTAATACCATGTGGGGCCTTTGTGTGGCTTTTTGAAAAAATTAGTATTCTTGGTTGGATGTAGAAGATTCCATTAATGGAGGTTGCTATACCTCCAAGGTTGTAAAACCACCTTCTTTTATCTTTTTTATTTTAACCTAGAGTAGTGATTAATTTGGTCATCTTTGTGAATCCTTTAGTGAGTCTTGAGATAGACCCTTGTGTAGATTTTGGTGTCTTGTTCTAGGACCCTTGTATTTGTGTGAGAATGGCCCAGATAGTGGTGTATCCATAATCTTCTCTCTCCATAGCTCAAGGATTGTCTAGAGTGGCATAGACATCTATTGCACTTGATGACAATAATATGGTACTATGGCAAGTACATCCTCCATTGGTCCCCTTCTTTAAAATCATTTAAAAAAACTTGGAGAAGCCCTTAAGTTCTTTTGTTTCAATTATACATTTCTTTTTTCTTCTTTTTTAATCATCGAGAGAAAAAAGAACCACAAAACTATAGCATGTTGCAAGCGAAACCTCACTATAACCCTCCAGCAAACAGCCTTTCCCTCGCCTATGGTGTGGCTGGGGTTTGAAAATGCAATCAATATTCATCTATCCAATGACATTACCAATTGGTCTACACTCCAGGGGGACTTCAATTATGCATTTCAATTTGATCTAATTTGTATAATTAGAGTAAATGCTATTTTAGAGCATGTAAACAGTGTTTAAATGTACCCGTCCGGGTATTCATTGGATGCAGATACAAATTTCTAATTTGTATAATTAGTAAATGCTATTTTAGAGCATGTAAACAGTGTTTAAATGTACCCGTCCGGGTATTCATTGGATGCAGATTCAAATTTCTAACCTTATTTGTATATTGAACTTTGATGGAAAATGTATGTGGAAATATGAAATTGCATCCTAGAGAAGTGATCATGAAATTTGAAAAGTGTGATTTTGTAACTTTTATGAGCTAGTTATGATGGTGTGCACATTTAGAAATGATTGCTATATCACATTCATTTCCAGATTTTGTTGGTAAAAAGTTATGCATGAAATTGAGTTTTGTGGCCTTCTTGCTTGTAGCTTTGTTATGCTAATTTGAAAACGCAGTTTTACCTTTTCTTTTGTCATTTCTTTTCTGCTGCAAATTTTGCAAAACACTCACAGATTTTTGTAGCCATACATCCTTCCTTGTTCTTTAGTTTTTTCAGGAGTTAAAATATGTTAAGATTTGAGTGAGTTGTGGCTATTTTACTTCTCCCTATATTTGTGCAATATCTCATTGAGAAATGATGAAGTGAATGATTTTTTTTCTTTTTAGAAAGGTCTTGATATTCTCTATCACTGTCTAGAAGCATGGACTGATTGAATGTGTTCTTTGGTTTTGGAAATGATTTGTGAAATCTATTTGTTCATGCCCTAAACCTAGTGGCTAGTGAGCATTAATGTTTTTTTGGGTTAATTAATGAATGAAAGATGGTTTGTACTGTTGGATATGATGTTAGGTCATAAGTTAAGTGATTCCGATGATTCCGAACCATCTGCAGGGATCATGTATTCATTTATTGACAAAACTTATGCATATGTGAGTTGATAGGTTATGGGTCCTAAAGACCACTATCTCTCCTAGTTCTATGTTTTCTATGCATGTTGGTGAAGAGAATAAATGATTCATCTTCTGAATGCACATATGATGTAGACCTTGTATTCTTTTCTATCTTGTTGCATCCTAAACATAAATGGAGTAGAAACTGACTAGTCTTGTAGTGTGTTCGTGATCTAAGAAAATAGTGAGATCAATAGGATGATTTTATGATTGATATTCTCCCCCTTTAGGTATGATTAATAAACATATTCTTCTCTTCTCTCTGTATGATGTCTGGTTGATAAAAAGGAACAAGTGGATAAGCCTCTCTTGTTGTAGTCTTCTGTTGTTATATATGTTTGTGCTAGTGCTAGTGTTATTGTGGAGATGACACTTACGTGTGTGTATGTGTTGGAACACTGCTTGTGTTGTATTTTTGAATGCAAAAAATTTATTCGGTCAATTTCACTTTGCTAATGTCCTTAGAAACATTTGGACATTATATCTACTCCTAAAGCTTTTGCACTTGCTGCAAATTGTTTCTGCTGTTGTTGCTGCTTGCCCTTCCCTTCCTTCTTCTCTGGACTCTTAGAAAGAAGCATAGTGGCCATGCTTATTGCAATTGAAGCACTTGATATGACTCAAATCCTTCTTCTAGTGATAAGAAGACCCTTAGTTTTCTTCTTCTAACCATTCCTCAATTCTTTATTTTCTCCCTTCCTCACCTTACAATGAGGACCTGGTCTGGAACATCATCCTGAAAACTGCTTGAGACTTGCTATAGTCTCGTCTCTTCTCCAATGAAAGCATCCCACAATTGCTCGAAGTCAGATAACTTCTCTCGACCATATATAACGTGAACAAAGTTGTGCCACAGTGGACTAAAGCCATTCAAGGTAATGTGTACTAGCTCATTATCTTTGACTTCATCACCAATTGCAACAATCTGATCTCTAAGCTCTACTAGCTTCATCAAATAGCTTGCCACTATATCTATCTTGCTTATGCAAGTAGTGTTGAGCTTGTTCCTCAAAAGCATCACCCTCAATACATTCACATTCTAGTACAAGGTTTCTGTAATGTCCCCTTTTTGGGACATTTCTAACTTCATGGGAAAACTCCAATTTTCTTGAGAAAATTGGGTTGTTCATATTGTGTTTCTAACAATAGCAGTGAGTTGGGGAGAACTCCAAACTTCTTGGAGTGCTTGGGTTTGGTTAGCAGTGATTTTGGTTCTTGGAAATGAGCTCAGTAAGCGTCATGGATCAGTTTGACACTTTCAGAAGTTAATTCTGACTTCTAGTGGCTTCTCCAAACTTCTTGGAGAGCATGTTTATTTATAGTAAGTCACCCAGTTAGCATCAATCTTCATCCCAAACCTTCAAGATCATGTTGGTATGATTTATTTTGCAATTCACTTCAATTTGGGATTTTCCATAAAATTGGGTGAACTATTGAGCTATTAATTATTAAATTCACTTAAGTTATCTAATGTCGTAAATATTTCAAAAGATAACTTAAGTGTAATAGCTCTTCGTAAAGGTAATTAAGTGTTCTAAAAGATAAACACTTAAAAAGGGGACCTTGCACATGAAATATTAATATTATTTCAAATAAAGGTCTTGTGAAGAGGAAAAAGTGATTTTTTGAAAAAAAAACAACAAAAAGCAAAAGTGTTTTTTCGTAAAAGCTACGAAAAAGTAAAAAGCGCTTTTTTGAAAAAGTAGCGAAAAAGCAAAAAACATTTTTTCCTAAAATAGCTCCAAAATGTTATAAAAGGGAGTTGGAGCTCATTGTTGAAGGTTATGCTTTGGATTTGATATTGTTATGCTGTTGGATTGAACCTGGAGTTCTTTCATTATCTATTGAGGACGAAAACCCTCTTGCAAATTCTCTTGCGGACGAAAACGCTCTTGTAGATTGGGTGCAGTTTCATTCAGAAACTACTATTGTGCTGAAGGCGAAGCTATTGGAGGAATCTCATACAGAGTTTGCCTCTATGCTTAATGGGTTTTGTTGTGATTTGCATTTGTTTCTCTTTTGCTAGATTGATGCCCTTGTCTTGAGGTTTTGCAGTGGAGTTTGGTGTGTGGAGTTTGATGGTGATTTTGGCATTGGATTTTGGGTTGAAGTCATATGTTCTTTCCTTGCAAATCTTATGGATAATAATCTACATACCTGGGCGCCATTGATAGTTGATGACTTTGTCATGAGATTGGAGGTCGAGAATCTATGATTTGGAACTGATCTGAGGTTTTGTTCATTGCTGTCATAGTATTTTCAAACCTGCAACAAAGTTACAGCAGTGTCAAAAGGGACTTCAATCAGAACTTCTTCCATCGTTTCTTGTATGGTATATTTTGGTGTTCATATTGATCACTTAGCATGTTTCCTTTCATCATTTATGTGATTTGCATGAGCTAACTTGTTTCAGCAGTTCAATCAAGTTGGAAATCAGGGTTACTGAATGTTATTGCAGCCTATATTTATATTGTGAATATTTAATTTAGTTGTAATATTTCATTGTAACCCCTGGAAGGTAGTACTGCCAATGGGATTGATAGTTTAATGCTTTGGTTTTCTTACCCCACTAAATAAGTGGTTTTGTAATGGCTTCCCGCTGAATAAGTGGATATGCCTAGTTTTCCTTCCTATTTCTCCCACTAAACAAGTGGTTGCCCACTGCATAAGTGGATGTTTCCTTTCAGTTTGATTCCCACTGAAAAAGTGGATGTTTCCTTTCAGTTTCAATCCCACGATTAAGTTGATGCCTGTTGCATAAGCAGATGCCCACTGAATAAGTGGAAGTTGTTCTCAATTGCTGGTTTTGGTTTTGAATGCTAACTCTGAAGCACTTGTATGCTCTCACCTTGCCCACATCGAGATCTGGGTGATCAAAAGAGTGTGAAAAAATCATTGTTGCACTTAACTTCTGTATTGTTGTCTAGTTTTCAAAAAAAATCAGGGCAGCTTATTACAGTTTCCAAGGCATCATACACCTCCTTGGTAGTCTTCTTCTGGCAATATGAGGAACCTAATGGTCCTTCACATAATCCAATAGGATTCGCTTCACCTTCACAACCTTCTTGTTGTGTTCTATCAAACCTTTGGGATCTATGGGAGGAGAAACCTCCTTCTCCACAATGTACCATAACTTTGTTTTTTCCAAGATATTCTTCAATCTTAACTTCCACAACACAAAGTTGGAGGATTCCTCTGACAAGTGACTCACATTTTGGGAGTTGCCATTGGTGCAGCTGTTTGAATAGGTTTCAATTTATGATCACTGGATCAACTAGGGTTTCACACCCTACAACCCTTCACAAGTCCACGTGTCGATTACTAACATAATTCTGCTTCAATCACTAAAGCTTGGACATACCACCCACTAAAATCCTCCTATTAACCTTTACTCCAGACAACTAGCCTCTCCATACACACAATCTGGAAGGTTTCAAAAACTAAGCTCTAATACCATGTTGAAAATTCCTCGAGAGTCTATACCATGGTAAACACATTCAACTCTTAAAGAACCCTAAACTAGATAGCTTCAAACTGGAAGGCAATCAAAACTGCTTAACTTTAAATGCTAGAATCTACAAACACATACGGTAGAAAAACACTAACCAATAAACACTTAGATCTACTCACAGAAGTTACAATGCTTTGGAAACTGGAACACACTCAAAAAAATTGAATGATTAAAACACCTACTCTAGGCCTTCTTTTATAGCTGAAGAAGAGACCCTAAAAATAGCATAGATCCTGAAACTGGATCCATCAACCCTTGATCTAATTTTATCCTCGGAATCTGCAGCCTTAAATAAAGTCAAACTTGACAAAAATAAACTGCTAAATAAATAACTACTATTCTAAAACTTAAAAACAAACTAAACAAATGCAACTGCTAAATCTGGAAAACCATGAATAGAACTGCCAAGAATAGAACTACTGTTCTCTATGACTGTACGCTGAGCCAAAGTGTGCCTAGGTTCCAAACATGCACCCTGCTAGAGGATGCATTCTGAGATACCATAATCTAACAGGATTTATCATATGGATCAAGAAAGCCACATTTTCAGCAGAAGGTAGTATGCATCTTAAAAACCAATCTTGATAGTATTCAGTAGTTTTCATATTATGTTTTATTTTTTGGATTATCAAACAGTAAATAACAATATAATCCTTATTTTTAGTCCAGCATATTTGATCGAGTATTAAGAGCAAAAGTGAAGGCTAACGTTAAAGCCCAGTTGGACAAGTTCTCCATGTTAAAGTGGGCGGCCAATGCATGTTCCGTTAAGATGAGGTGCACGTCTGTAGTATGCTACCCCAATTTTTTTTTTCAATTTTGCAAAGCTAAAAAACAGTGTTAGCATAAATGCATAAACAACTAAAGATGCCTCACACTTTTTGATCACCAAGATCCCAAGATGGGCAAGGTGAGAGCATACAGTGATTTTGGGCTTACAGTAAATAGTATGCAAGAAATAAATACACTTCTTCCGCTGCAGCGGGCATCCACATAACATGGGAATTCACCACTTCATCAGTGGGTATGAAATAAGCATGAAAGATCACAAAACCATCCACTTATTCAGTGGGGATTCGCCACTTGTCCAGTGGGTAGAAAGAAAGGAAAGAGTGTTCTTTATCCTCACTGGCAGTAGAACCATCCAGGGGTTACAATTTGTTTAATTGTTCTTCCCTCCACACTGGCGGTAAACCATCCAGGGGCCTTAATGTGATTCACAAGAAAGATTACAATGATATCAAATACAGTGCAAATCAAGTCTTGTTTGGACTTATTAAGAATCCTGTGAAGATAGCATGACCATACCCTGCAGATTTCTTGAATAGATAAATGATAATGTAGTAGTTACTTGCTGTCCGTCACTGCTGCAACCTGAAATGATACATCAACTGCTCTCTACACAGACCATTGGCATCCAAGGAAGTATAATATTACAAGACTAAACCCAATGTTTGACAAAACAAGTGGTCCCTAGATGATCTATCAATTATATGTACTGAACACAACAGAGAGAGTGAACAGACTATAAAATGACTCCTTCCAGACTGGTACGACACCTTCCCAGCATAATACGGACTGCTGAAAACTCCCAAGAAACTGCCCACACTTAACAATATTGTTTCCCACTCTAAAAACTATGCTAATACAAGACAAATCCAATGTTTCCCATGCACTAAAGATCAGTTAACAAAAACACTTCACAAACTATGCATTTCCCAGGCCGTATGGCCAGCAGAAGTACGACTGCTCATAAAAAATAAACAAAGCTTCCCAACCACTCACTATGATCAGATTGGGGTCGCCTAAGGAATATATTAATAGTGCAAAAAGATTTAGACACAAAGAACTTCTCAATAATTTTATTTTTGCAAAACTCTTTTTCTGCCTGTACGGCAATATAATGGTACAGACCAGCAATATGACATTAAAACTATACAAGGCATAAAAAAATCTGCTTCTAACTTCAT
The DNA here is from genome assembly GCA_027924645.1 of Cunninghamia lanceolata. Lineage (NCBI taxonomy): Eukaryota > Viridiplantae > Streptophyta > Pinopsida > Cupressales > Cupressaceae > Cunninghamia > Cunninghamia lanceolata. The sequence goes on from BSBN01001760.1 coordinate 1,044,251, forward strand.
TCTCATCTGATTGCAATGATATTTAATGAACTCTAATCCAAAAACTCTTAGCAACTTCAAACATATTCAGCTCCATAGGTTCCCTGAAGTAGAAACCTCCATAACCAGCTAGGGTAGATGTCCCACTACCGAAACTGATCTTCTTCAGGTGGGTTTCCGTCCACAACAAGGAAAGATGAAAACTCTGGTATGATTCCAGCAGCATAACAATAGAAAAATCCAAGCATGCCTCCAAATGAGCTCACATCTTCTTTTTATAAGCACCTGGGAGTTACAAAACCAATCTTTCTTGAAATTAGAGCCTTTTTGCACTTCCCTTAGAAATAACTTCTAATATCAAGTTATGTGCACACTTAAGTGACTAGGGAATTAAAAATTATAACATTTCCCTTTTTCCCTTCAAGTCATAACATTAAGTCACTTTTTAAAATAACCCACCTTAGACTTTAGTGCACCAATAATAATAAAACTTAGTTTAATTATCAAATTAAACAAACCTTATAACTCCAATTTGATAATTAAACCAAAAATGATCCCAAACCATTCCCTAGCCCATTGGGATCATGAAATAGGCTAATGGTCCCATTCTGACTAGGCTTGGAAAGGGGACATTACAGTCCTCCCTCCCAAAAATTGCTTGTCCCCAAGCAATTGTAATACAGGATGCTGCAAGATGTCTTCTCCTTCCCACGTTGCATCCTCAAGAGGAAGATCCTTCCATTTGATTAGGTACTCTTTAATAGTCTTCTTCCTCAACACCCTCTCTCTTTGATCAAGAATAGCCTCAGTTACGAGTTCGAGTCTCCCTTCATCATCAATAGGTGGCAATATTGATGATGGCACAATGTTCTGTCCAAGAGCCTTTTTAAGGCGAGAGACATGGAAAATGTTATGTATTTTGCTGTGCTCAGGCAATTCCAACTCATACGCAACCTCTCCATGCCTACCAATGATTTTCAAAGGCCCATAAAAACGAGGCTTCAACTTTTCAACCCCACTCTTTTTGATAGAAGATTGTTTGTAAGGCTGAATTCTGACATATACCATGTCCCCTACTGCAAAAACCCTCTCTATATGCTGCTGATCAGCGTACAACTTCTGCTGATTTTGAGCAGATCTGATATTTTCTTTCAATGATTTCAGCAAGTCCTGGCTGTCCTGCAAAAATTCTTTAACTCTAGGAACTCGACTGTCACCAAACAACATGTCGGTGAAGCTAGGAGCTTCATATCCATACAATGCCATGAATGGAGACATTTTTATTGACATGTAATAAGAAGAGTTGTAACAATACTCACCAACATGTAAGCATCTTACCCATGCCTTCTGCTGTCCTGATACATAGCTTCTGAGATAACCTTCAAACCACTTGTTAACTATTTTAGATTGTCCATCCGTTTGAGGATGGTAACTGGTGCTTGGGGTTAATTCTGTGTCACACAGTCTGAATAGTTCCTTCCAAAATAAGCTCAAGAACTTGCTGTCACGGTCACTAACAATGCTCCTTGGCAACCCATGAAGTTTGAACACTTCTCTAAAAAACAATTCAGCCACCTGAACTGCAGTAAATCCTGTAGAAACAGCATAAAAATGAGCAAACTTCGTCAATCTATCAACAACCACAAAGATACTATCCCTCCCTTGCACCTTGGGAAAGCCAGTGATGAAATCCATAGCCAAACTTTCCCACTTTTGATTGGGAATGGGCAGTGGTTGGAGCAAACCAGCAGGATAAGTGTTCTCATACTTGTTCTGTTGGCATACAGAACACTCTTTGATATGTTTGCAAACCTCTTCTTTCAACCCCTTCCACATAAATCTCTCTCTTATCTGTTTATATGTTTTGAATATGCCTTGGTGACCAGCCAAGGGTGAATCATGAAATGCCTTCAAAATAAGAGATTTAATCTTGGAGTTTGGAACCAAAAAGACTCTTTTCTTGTATAAAATCAGACCACCATTTACCTCATATTTATCATCTTTGAAAGTTCCATCTACAACACTTGATGCAAAAGAGTCCTTGGCATATTCAAGAATGATTTGTTCTTTTCAATCAGCAACCAACTCCACCATAGAATGCATATATGGCCTTCTTGACAAGGCATCAGCCACAACATTCTTTTTGCCTTTAACATAAACAATGTCAAAATCAAAAGCTTGCAACTTGCTTACCCATCTTTGCTGCCTTTCATTCAAATCCTTTTGGCTCATGAAGTATCTTAAACTGTTATGATCTGTTTTGACAATAAACTTGCCTCCCACTAGATACTGACGAAATTTAACTAAGGCATGCATTATGGCAAGCATTTCTTTGTCATAAATAGAATAATTTTTTTCAGCACCCCTTAATTTTCTACTTTCAAAACAAATAGGATGCTTATCTTGCATCAAAACAGCCCCAATACCCTCTCTAGAAGCATCACATTCCAATTCAAAGGGCTTAGAAAAATCTGGTAATGCAAGAACAAGGCTGCTACATATGAGTTGTTTGAACCTATCAAAAGCATCTTGGGCTGATTGAGACCATTTGAAGGCTCCGTGAGAGGAGCTGCAACTTGTGAAAAACCTTTCACAAATCTTCTATAAAACCCACACAAACCAAAAAAACCTTTCAATTGAGTAAGGTTTGTAGGTGGGGGCCACTCTAGAATGGCTTTGACTTTTTCTTTATCCATGCTAACTCCTTTAGCACTGATAACATGGCCTAAATATACAATCTCTGTTAGGCCAAACTCACACTTAACTTCTTTGGCAAACAATGAATTAGCCTCCAAAATACCAAGAACCACATCTATATGCTGCAAATGCTCTTTCCATGTCTTACTATAGATGAGTATGTCATCAAAAAAACCCAACAAAAACTTTCGGAGCTGCTCACTAAAAATTTTGTTCATACAAGATTGAAAGGTTGCAAGGGCATTTGTCAATCCAAAGGGCATGACTAAGAATTCAAAATGCCCATAATGGCACCTAAAGGCAGTTTTTTCAATGTCCTTCTCCCTCATTCTTATCTGGTGATAACCAGATCTCAAGTCTATTTTTGAAAAATAGACCGCTCCATGAAGCTCATCTAACAACTCATCAATTCTTGGAATCGGATATCTATTTTTAATAGTCCTCTTGTTGAGCTCCCTATAATCAATGCACAAACAGAGAGTACCATCTTTCTTTTTCACCAACACTACTGATGAAGCAAAAGGACTTTTGCTTGGTCTAATAAAGCCCATGTCCAGCAATTCTTTGAGTGTCCTCTCGATTTCATCCTTGAATCTTTTTGGCTGCCGATATGGAGTAGTGATGATCGGCTTTGTCCCATCTTCAAGTTCTATAATATGCTCAATGCCTCTATCAGGAGGCCTTCCAGGAGGAAGATTACTAAAAACTTTACTATGCTTACTCAACAAATCTTGAATATCAGGATGATAGGATCTCTTTTCCTCCTTGGTAGGAGTAGGCATGATGACACATTGAGCAGCCCACTCAATCTGATCATTACGGAACAGCCTCTCCATTCTTTTTGCAGTCACCACCCTTGGTCCTCCAGTGGATATACCTCTTAACACAACCTTCTTACCATTATGGTCAAACTTCAATTCCAATGTTTGTAGATTTAAACTCATATCTCCTAATGATTTCAGCCACTGAATACCAAGAACAACATCAATATCAATAATACTTATCACATAAAAATCATCTACAACTTCATGATTGCCAATTTGCATGGAAAGCTAAGGTAATCTTCTATTACAAGATAGTGTAAATCCATCTGCAACAACTTTAAAACCTTCAAACTCCTCAGGTTTCAATCCCCTTCTAGCAACAACTCCTTCATCAATGAAGTTGTGTGACGCACCAGTGTCAATGAGAGCAATTATTCTTTGGCCACCAAGTACCCCACGAACCTTGAAAGGATCATTCCTTTGGTTCCCGGATAATTGGGCAAATGTTACTACATTTTCCTTGTTTGCCTCTGCCTCTTCTAAGTCATCCACATCTTCATTCTCACTTGATTCATCTTGCTGATCTGATTTTTCTGATTCAGATTCAGCAGTAACATAGGCCTCCATTTGTTGTGCTTTCCCTTTCTCATAGCATTTATGCCCAGGAGCCCAAGGTTCCTTACATGTGAAGCATAATTTTTTCCTCCTAAGTTCATTTCTGACTTCATCATCCATCTTAGGGAAAGAGGATTTGGGCTGATTGAATTCTTTCTTGAATGGTCTTTTATCCTTCTTTGATGTGAATGGTTTAGAATAGAACTTGCTTCTTGGTGTAGCGAACTCCATATTCCTTGCTTTCTTGATGGCTTCATGCAATGAATTTGGCTCTAAAGCCTTAACTAAACCTCTTAATGGCTCCATCAATCCTTCAACAAAGAGATATGTCAACCTTGCTTTTGAAATATCAGTCACCATAACAGCAATCCTCTGAAATTCGGCAATGTAAGCATCCACTGAATCTTTTTGTCTCACTTGAGCCAACTGTTTAAAGTGACTTTCAGGTTCATACTTGTCAAATCTATCAATTAATGTTTGAGTAAAATCCGCATATGACATAATCAGGTTATGACCTTGAGTGATCATGCCATGAGTCCACCAATCATGTGCATCACCTTCAAGGTGGGCAGCTGCAAATTTGATAGAATCCAACTCCAACATAGGATTCAAGCACAAATAATTGTCCATGTTTTGTACCCAAGACCTGGCTGTGCATTGAGATGAACCATCAAAATGCGGAATAGGCACTTTGCCAAGCTTCTTTTGCAGATCCTGATTTTGAATTCGAGGTCTATTTCAATACTTGATTTGACAGAATTCATTGAAAGACATACTATTCTGAAAATCATCACCATAAGACTCCCATTCAAGTCTATAATCAGCAAAGCTTTCTGTGACCAACTGCTGTCCTCCATTAGGATTCTGTTGCTGACCCAAAAACACAGGCATCATAGGTCTAGAAGATGAAGTCCTAGATGCATGAGTGGCATTGTGTGGTTGACTGGCATTATGGGAAGTGCTAGCCTCTCCCTGATTTCCATCATTACCTCTATTGTTACGGGGTGTCTCTCCTCCCAAATTCTGACTTACTAACTGAGCCAACAATCTGTTCATCTGTTGATTACTTCTAACAAGATCTTGCTGGCCTCGAGCAAGATCATTCAATATGTCTCTCATACTGGGCTCCTCTGGTTGCCTTTCACCCATATTTTGATCCTCTTCTGATTCTGAATCAAAACGAGGATATCGTCTCCTTCTGTAGGTGTTGAACTCAATATCCTCTGGATTCATCAAATGTGTATACCACTGAACTGAGACTCACTATAGGCTGATTTGAAGAAGAACACAGGCTGGCAGAAGTGACCAGCTCTGATACCACTGTAGTATGCTACCCCAATTTTTTTTTTCAATTTTGCAAAGCTAAAAAACAGTGTTAGCATAAATGCATAAACAACTAAAGATGCCTCACACTTTTTGATCACCAGGATCCCAGGATGGGCAAGGTGAGAGCATACAGTGATTTTGGGCTTACAGTAAATAGTATGCAAGAAATAAATACACTTCTTCCGCGGCGGCGGGCATCCACATAACGTGGGAATTCACCACTTCATCAGTGGGTATGAAATAAGCATGAAAGATCACAAAACCATCCACTTATTCAGTGGGGATTCGCCACTTGTCCAGTGGGTAGAAAGAAAGGAAAGAGTGTTCTTTGTCCTCACTGGCGGTAGAACCATCCAGGGGTTACAATTTGTTTAATTGTTCTTCCCTCCACACTAGCGGTAAACCATCCAGGGGCCTTAATGTGATTCACAAGAAAGATTACAATGATATCAAATACAATGCAAATCAAGTCTTGTTTGGACTTATTAAGAATCCTGTGAAGATAGCATGACCATACCCTGCAGATTTCTTGAATAGATAAATGATAATGTAGTAGTTACTTGCTGTCCGTCACTGCTGCAACCTGAAATGATACATCAACTGCTCTCTACACAGACCATTGGCATCCAGGGAAATATAATATTACAAGACTAAACCCAATGTTTGACAAAACAAGTGGTCCCTAGATGATCTATCAATTATATGTACTGAACACAACAGAGAGAGTGAACAGACTATAAAATGACTCCTTCCAGACTGGTACGACACCTTCCCAGCATAGTACGGACTGCTGAAAACTCCCAAGAAACTGCCCACACTTAACAATATTGTTTCCCACTCTAAAAACTATGCTAATACAAGACAAATCCAATGTTTCCCATGCACTAAAGATCAGTTAACAAAAACACTTCACAAACTATGCATTTCCCAAGCCGTATGGCCAGCAGAAGTACGGCTGCTCATAAAAAATAAACAAAGCTTCCCAACCACTCACTATGATCAGATTGGGGTCGCCTAAGGAATATGTTAATAGTGCAAAAAGATTTAGACACAAAGAACTTCTCAATAATTTTATTTTTGCAAAACTCTTTTTCTGCCTGTACGGCAATATAATGGTACGGACCAACAATATGACATTAAAACTATACAAGGCATAAAAAAATCTGCTTCTAACTTCATTCTCATCTGATTGCAATGATATTTAATGAACTCTAATCCAAAAACTCTTAGCAACTTCAAACATATTCAGCTCCATAGGTTCCCTGAAGTAGAAACCTCCATAACTAGCTAGGGTAGATGTCCCACTACCGAAACTGATCTTCTTCAGGTGGGTTTCCGTCCACAAGAAGGAAAGATGAAAACTCTGGTATGATTCCAGCAGCATAACAATATTCAGCTCTATAGGTTCCCTGAAGTAGAAACCTCCATAACCAGCTAGGGTAGATGTCCCACTACCGAAACTGATCTTCTTCAGGTGGGTTTCCATCCACAAGAAGGAAAGATGAAAAATCCAAGCATGCCTCCAAATGAGCTCACATCTTCTTTTTATAAGCACCTGGGAGTTACAAAACCAATCTTTCTTGAAATTAGAGCCTTTTTGCACTTCCCTTAGAAATAACTTCTAATATCAAGTTATGTGCACACTTAAGTGACTAGGGAATTAAAAATTATAACATTTCCCTTTTTCCCTTCAAGTCGTAACATTAAGTCACTTTTTAAAATAACCCACCTTAGACTTTAGTGCACCAATAATAATAAAACTTAGTTTAATTATCAAATTAAACAAACCTTATAACTCCAATTTGATAATTAAACCAAAAATGATCCCAAACCATTCCCTAGCCCATCGGGATCATGAGATAGGCTAATGGTCCCATTCTAACTAGGCTTGGAAAGGGGACATTACAACGTCACTAAACAGAAGGACCTGTCATTCTCTAGGTATCTTAGGGGAAAAACAAAAACAGCTCTTACATTTCTTATTATGAATATATTAGCTGAAAAAAATCAAATGGGATGAGCTCAAGTGGCAAAAGCATAATGGCTTCCAAAGTGGAACCCCAAGTTCAAACCCACATGAGACATGATAATGTGTTCATATTGGGTTTAATACCACATCCAACTTTCTGGATGTTGCATACCTCAACAGGTTAGGGCAGTTGCAAGTCCTGGTAAATTTGATTGAAGAAATAACCCTTAGTTGTGGCATCCAAGACAAAGGTCATCCTGCAAGAGGAATTTATGATATATAGAGAGCCATGAAATAGCTAAATTCCACTCAAGTAGTGCATAAAAACAACAAGGTGTATCTAGAAAATAGCTGAGAAAAAAGTGATAGGAATGCAATGTCAGACAGAGACAAAATAGTGCTACAACAAATTACTCTACCAAAACATCAGACCAAAGATGCCATGGCTCAAATAAAGATTGTTGATATAAATGCCAAGCCCATCACACAAAATGAGTGAAAGAGGTAATATTAATATTTATAATTTAACCCAGAATAAATTGTCAAGAAAATTTCCACTTACCCCATAGAAGGCCCATGGACCATCTCCTAATGAAGAACATCCAAATTTGTCTGCAAAATTGTCAAAGCATACATGTGTGTCTTCCATATATTGGCGATCACCTATATCAGCCCAGTCTCCAGAACGCAGGACAGGAATGAAATATGTTGTGGCACCTTCTCTACTCTTTGTTGCCCGTATGGATTCACCAGTTGGTTTCATCTGAAAATAAAACCCAAATAAACCACCTCTCAATTTACAGTTTGCAATGTGCCAGAAGGCAATTTATGTGCCTATAAGCATAAGTTAAATCAATCATAACCAATATATAGAAATTAAATTCTAATATTTTTTCCATTTTCTTGAAACCCTATTTTTCTCATGTAAGAATAATTGTGCACTAAATTACATCTATATTGGGAAGAGGGATAAAATTCAAAATGTGAAAGTCTTCTCTGACATAGCATGTTACTAATTTTTCTCATGTAAGATTTCTTCTGCATGTTGAAGACTACAAATGCCCAAGCGCCTAGACCATTGGCGGGTGATCTAGGAGGTGATGCCACCTCATATGATTCTTATTATAGCACATGGGCATATGGAGATTTAAGAGATTGTATTCATACAAGGAAGGCTAAATTGTGGTTTAATTAGGAGTAAAAAGATACAATCGTACACTCCGTGCCCATATTTCTTTCCCTGGAAAAGATTCCAGAGAGAGTTATCTATGGTGGATTCTCCTCATAGAAGGTCAGGCAAAGGAGTAATCGTAGCCATCAAAGGATGTGCAAAAATCAGTTATAAATTTGAAGATATTCGACATTCCTGTCTTAATGTTATAAATGAGAACCCTCAAGGATAGGTGTTCCCCCATAGGGTTTAGAGAAATGGGCAGACCTAGAAGAGAGAGAGTTGGTAAAGGATGACTTTTCCTTTGAACTGATTTCAATGTCACATTTGACAACCAGCAGATCTGGAGATTTTGGCAACAGCAGATTATCCTTGACCAGATATAGAGCCATGTTTAGCAATCCAGCAAGTCTGAAGAGTGGCAACAGTGCATTATTCTTGACTATATGAAGGCCAATGTTTTCCTCTCTTACTTTCAATAGGTTAGTCCAGCGTAGATCCTGCTGTACATAAGGCTGCCCCACCTTTTCAACAAGTTTCAAATGAAGATGTTAAGATTTTACCAGGCGGCTAGTAAAATCTCTGGTAAAAACTCTTTTTGGCACTATGCCTGAAGAGTGGCAACAATGTGTTATTCTTGACCATATGAAGGCCAGTTATCCCTCTTCCCCTCAATGGGCTAGTCCAGTGTAGATCCTGCTGTAGGCAAGGCTGCCCCACCTTCTCAACGAGTTTCAAATGAAGATGTTGAGATTTTACCAGCAGCTAGCAAAACCTCTGGTGAAAACTCTTTTGGGCACCATGTGAAAACTGGCAGTCAAACCATTTCAAATTGAGCTAGTGGAGCTGCATTCTAGTGTGAGGTAGTAGGACACCAGTGTTGGTTTTTCCCTCTATTTCCCAAAATCAAGTAGAAACAATTAACAAGAATCTCAATCTCCCTAAACCAAGCTTCAGATCCTCCTCCAAGAGCAGTCTAATGACAAGAGCACCAGATCAATTGACCTAATCTGTTTGATAGACTCAACCTAATAACCTTGCCAAATATCAGAGGAAGGTTATGGGAATGGAACCAATAAATCAAACATCACCAAGAATAAGGAGAATGCTAAGATTCATGATCTGAATAGAAGTTCATTATGGGATATTCAAGAAGCTCAAAGTTGGCAGGTTGTTAGAGGTTCAGGAGAGCCAAGGAGAACTGGAGTAAGGTAAGTGTGGGAGGGCAGGTCCTTCATGCACAAATCTGCTAGGGCAGAAATGCAATGTTCCCATTTGCGGAGTGATCACTGATGGAGGCTTAATGGACTAATTTTCACACTTCGGGATTTTTGGAGGGCAATTTGAGTGTAGAAGATGACTTGGCATATTTTTCTAATAATTTTGGCGTATTTATTTTGAATAACTTAATTTGCCCTCAAGTGGAGTGAACCATCTTGGAGATGGTAAAATGTGAAAATTGGTCAAAAGAGGGACGACTTGATTTTTTATATCATTTCATATGTTTGATGTTCGCCCTTGGAGAAGATAAAGGGGGAATTAATAAAATAATATTGGTCTCATGTGAGCACACATGAGAGATGGACGACTTGAAGGAAAAATGATATTAAAATTAATTCATTGTGGGCGCCCTTAGGGACGACGACATGCAGAAGGAAAAAGGATTTAAATTCAAATCTTTAATTTGAATTTGGGCGCTCAAGTTGGGTCAGCCTATATGGAGGGAAAAGGACAACTTTAAAACAAAAGAGAATATCATGCCTAGGTTGGCTAGAAGGGAGGAGTGAAGCCATGTATAAATATAAGATCATTTGATGGTAAAGGGATCATATCATTCATTCATCTTTCATATTGAGTTTTTACTCTCTTGGCTGCAGCGGAAGTTGGGCTTAGGAACCAAGGACGAAAACCCTTGTGTTTCATTGTGAGTTGGATGAAAACCTAGCTCATCAAGTGGAGATTCCGTGACGGGGATCTAATTGCACTTCATTGTTGATTTTGGAGCAGCAGCAGATCAGACCTGTTCGCCATTGTTTGAGCAGCAATTTTGGTGCTTGGAATCACCATTGAGTTAGGGTTTTGCCCTACAATTGGAGCGCCATCTTTTGGAGGTGATTTGAGGGTTGTTGTGATGTCATTTCTCACATTTGGAGCAGCAAACCCTAGCAGACCTGAGCACATCATTTTGGAGCAGCTACTTGGTGTTATTGCAGATCATTTGCTTTAGGGTTTCATACCCTAACCTAGGCGCCACACCTTGGAGGGCAATTCCACCTTTTTGAAGGTCATTTTGTGATGTTTGGTATGTATAAACCCTAGGGTTTATTTCTGATTTGTGGACAGCAGATATCAGGGCATGATTGGCTTTGTTTTGCCCATGATTTTGATGTAATCTCAGACTTCATTAATCTGATTTATAGCAGCAGAGATCTGATCCAGAATTTCAGTCATTGTGGTTGCATTTGATTGCTTTTCATTGTGTAATTCAACTATAATGGTTGACAAACCTATTGGCATGATTTTACGATTTTTGGCATTATTAATTGGCTGTTATAAGCGTTTGTTTAAGTCTGATATCAAAATCAGAAGTTCAGAAAATTAGGGTTTTTGGAGCAGATTCAGAAAACCAGATTTAAGTCAAAAATCAGAATTTTAGCAAATATCCTATTTGGGATATTACAGAAAGCAATAGGAAGTTGGGGGTATTAAATCTAAAATTATAGATTATACGATGGTGTAAGAAAATCAGACATTGAATTTTTGCCTAATATTCAATATTAAGGTATTGACCAACTGTAATGTTTCATTTCACCATTAGATGCTATGAGGCTAATTTGTAGACATGTAATGTCACTTTGACGTAGAATGCATAAGGTCCACCCAGATTTGACTCGTACCACGGCCCTGATCTTTCATCGATGCTTGCACCTTAGCATGTTTCAGGAACTTATTAATAAATAGATTATCGATGAAGATAAATGCATTGGATTATTGATGTGAGATGTCTATAATCACATATGTGCTAACCCATACCTTGTATTGATCGTATGTCAGTAATTATATCCATCCATTGATAATATGATTGATTATAATGCTCCATATGTGGCTATGTTTATTGAATAAAATGATTTATGATGTTGTACATGCCTTGATTTCCATGTATGAGTACACGTTGATACAATGGTCTAACTTGTTGCTGCGGCTATGATTTCCAGGTAAGATTTGATGTACACATTGAGTGTGCGAGACTTTAATAGGTAACGAGCCAATGGGAGGCATGTGGAGTATCATTAACCCACCTCGCTTCACCTTGTGGTGTGACAAGGCCTTTAACTGTGTCTATGCCAGTATGCTTTGTCATTTCGGTCATGTGAAACCTAATACTGCTTATGTGTGTGTATTTGTGTCTCTATCGTTGTTTTATCCTCTATGTGAGTTTGTGATATATTCCACACTTCCTAGGTTGGGGTGGAACTGTGAGATAGTGTGTTAATTCAGTTTAATTGAATTTAGAATTAAACTTCTTTTAACTATATTAATTCATTTTTGTAATTATTAAATATGAATTATATATTCTATTTAATTCAATTAAATCCTTGGAAGTTCCTATTTGACCCAAGTTGATTTTAGATATTTATTTGAGATATTTTGCAGGTAGAGTCATTCTCACTCTGCCTTGTTTAAATATCCCCATGTGTGTTCACATGGCTTGTTTGAGATAGTTGTTATTTTAATTATTTATTTTATTTAGTGGATTTGCCATTGTTGACTTTGGCAATTACTTGTTGAAAATAATTCTAATTATCTTATTTACTTTGATTTAATTGTGTACTCTTTGTCAGAGTTGCCTTTGTTGACCTCTTCTCGTCTTGGGCTCCCTTGAGTGGCAATAGACACATGTCATCAATTATTTAGGGAGGATATGTGAGCTTGGGGTTAAGGTTAATTTAAACCTATGATTAGCTTAATGTATGGGATTTTTTATTTTAGATTCCATTATCCTATTTTGGGGATAGAATTTGGGAGAGCAAAAGCTTGGGAAGAGCTTTGATGGAGTTTTAAGGGTTTTAAGAGCTTGGGAGAGCTATGGAATTTTATTCCTTTATGGGCTTTTTACTTGTTGCTTGTGGGTACTCTTCCAATGGAAGTGTGTGCTTCCCACATACTTGCAAATGGAAGTTTTGAGACTACGAGATCTCTCTTCGGCAAGTTATGGAGACTTTCCTCTTGATTTGAAGTCAGGGCTTAAAGAAGCTCCTCATGGTGTCTTGTGGAAACTCTTCAAAGGTGTGGGGGCAATAGAAAATTATTTATCTTCATGTTTATGGCCTTTCCTTGCAAAAGGGAGGTATTCTTCTTTGTTTTAATATTTGTGTTTGCTTTCTCTTCAATTGAAAGATATGAGATAAATAGAGGCTTTTATGTTGCCCTAAATTTTAGCTTATGTAGCTTGTGTTATTTTAGTCATTGAAATCTTGTAGAGATTCCTTGCATCCTTTTGTTCAAAGGAAAGTTTGTTGGAGCTTTTAAAACTCTTTGGTTTGGTTTCAAACCCTTGATGCCTTAAAATGGCTTGGTTTAGATTTACTTAGCTTTCAAACTTCGTTGCCTTGTTTTGTGTAAAACCATGTGTAGCCTTTGTGTGGCTTTGTGTGAAAATGACTATTCTTGGTTGGAGGAAGAGGACTCCATTGATGAAGCTTCTTGAGCCTTCAAGGTTCTTAACAACCTTTTTCCTTTCCTTTTTGTGTCAAAACTATGGGTGGTATTGGTTATGCTTTAACCTTGTGTAAGCCATCGTGTGTCTTATGAGACCTTGTGAGATGCTTAAGATAAACCAAGTGTGGTTGTAGGTCCATGACTTTCTTCTCCATAGCTTGGGGGTTGCCTAGGGTGAGATGGACATCCATAAGCATTTGATGATGGTAATATGGCAAGGTGACAAGTACTCTGCCTCTGAGCCTTTTTGTTAGAATCGCACTTGGAGCTTGTTAACAGCTTTGAAGGAAATTGTCCTTTATCTTCAATTAGATGATGTCAAAACATATCAATGTTTGTGCTCTATGGAATGTTGTGGGAATTTGTAAACTAATTCATGATTACCATATTTAGAGGAAATGCATAATAAATGAGTTAAAACTATTTTATGGTCATTTTTATGTAGTTTGCATAACTCTTATATTTTAAATTCTAGTTTATGATCAAGTGGATAAGTGAATTCTTGATTGTTTGAACTTGTTGGTAAGTCTTAGATGTTTTTGGATTAAAAGATATTAAGAAAACAACTCCCCCAAGTTTCCAATAGGGGGATGAGGGGACGTGTTTCCGAGAAGGTTTTTTTTTGCCATTTTTTAGGGGATGACAAAGGATGGCTATTAAAAAAATAAGGAAAATTTTAAAATATAAGGAAATTTCAAAATTCATATGATAACATTGATAAGGCATTCATCATAGACATTATAGAACCTTAAATACATAACATTAGACTTGAATTGAGTTTTCACATAAGAATTGACAAACAAATTAATAGAATTTAATTGCTTTCATTGACAATATGCATATATATTATATAAAAATTACAACAAAATGCACAAAGGCTGCAAGTTTCAACTACAAAATGACAAAAACATAGAAAATATATGGTTGTCCCTAATCAGCATCTCCCTCTGCTAAGACTGCATCAAAATCAAAGTTCGAGTCTGAGTCACTACCCCTATGAGGGGCTACCTCATCCAGTGGAACCCCAACCAATCGCCCCTATGCCCCATCCAATGAAACACCAACCAATCCCCCCTATATATAGCATCTTCAAGATCAATATATATAGCATCTTCAAGATCAACATCCCAACGTGCAGTTGGAGTCTAATGATACTCAAGTGTCTATCAATGATGTAGCCGCAAGGCACTATGCACAACCACCAACTTTTCTAAGTGTTTAGAGGTAAGGTTATTCTTCTTCACCGACTAAATGAAGCTCTATGTGGACCAATTCCTCTTTGCAGCAAAGGAACTTGCAACATGTGAAAGGAGGCGAGTGGCAAGTATCCTCAACTCTGGTGCATCCTTTCCATGCCACATCCAACATCCAATAGGATCGGTTTGAGCTAATGTAGCTCTATCCATCCTCACCTCTAGTTTGCTAAAGGTTGGACACAAAGATTGACAAAGGCTAGCCATTGGGTGCAAAGTATAGAAGACTCCTCCTCAGTATACATTTTTCGAAGGGCCTTCATGAACCTTTCTTTCACCTCTTCATCACGAGATGGAGGCACTCTTCCAAGCCTAGCTACATACAATTTGGATTTAGAGCATAGGCTGCCATATGAGGCGGGTTGTTCATAGTGTTCCACCGCTGCATCACAATGAGCCTAATATGCTCCTCATACAATCCCAAAATAGGATCCTTGCTATGAATGGCTTGCTTCATTTGCCCAAGTATGCTATCAAATGTCTCATCAATCTCTCCAAAACTAGGAGAGTCTGTATCAACATATCTTATGACTTGCACAACAGATGCAATGAAGGAACAAGCATATCTACAAGTGCAAACAAGTTACAAAGAGTGAATGCTATTACAAAGAATGAAAATAATTTACTAGTTACAAACATTAATAAATTAACTTTTTAAAAAATTAATAATAAAATCAACAATTTCTCACCTCATTGTGAACCACCAATCATCATTAAGGATCCCTTGTTTCACACTTCTTCCTCCAGTTGTGCTTGCCTCTAGCCATCTACCCCACTCAATATTAACCTCCATTAATTTTAGAGGCCCCTGCACCTCAACTATCCTCTCTAACAAAATGAAGTAACTGGCATATCTAGTATCCACGGGCCTAAGTAATTCTTTCCTCGAAAAAATCTTGAACAATGCAAGTGACGTGTGATAATTGCAAATGAACATCTGTATGCCTCTAGCTTCTACCACCACTACCTTCACCCAATCTATCTTCCCAATGTCTTTCAATGCATTGTTCAATGCATGAACAAGACATGGGGTCCAGCAAATGTGTTTGTAAGCATTCTCCAGCATCAAGCCAACTAACTTACATACACAGGCTGAATTTGTCACCACTTGTACGACATTAGAGGCCCCAAGCTCTTCTATGGCATCCTTCAAAATTTGAAATTGGAAGTTTGCATCCTTCCTCTTTCCTCTTCCTTGAACAATCAAATAGCTCTAAGAAAATAAGAGCCAACTAGACATGTGACAATGATATTGGTGAATGGCGGACGTTTTATGCCGGTCCACCCATCCATCATAATAGAGCAGCCATCCCTTATCCAAGTTTGTCTCAATTCTTTCATCAACACACTCACCTTAAAATATTCTCTAACAAGGAGGGTGGTGAGTAGCTTATGTTCTCCACGGGGGGCAAATGAGAGACCAACAGCAATTACATCTTTGCACTTTTGTTTGAAAAAGGGAGAACGTGCCACATGAAATGGTATCATGGGCATAGAAAAATTTAGCAATGGAAGACTCGGCCACCTCTCATGATTGTGCATTAAACAACCCTGCAATAGTAGTTCTTTTCTTCCCCTTGGTAGAAGTAGACCCTTTGACTTTCAACATATATGGTTTGTGTAGTCAATGACACAATAGGCTACATAGTATCTGTATGCAAGAAAATTTGAAATAATAAAAATGCAAGACTCAAATCAAAAGACCTAAATCTTGCTTTCAATTTAATCACAAACCTCAGGTAGAGCATAAGAAAAAGTAAGCAAAAACGAATGAAATGACAAAGATCCCACCCAACTCTTCCTTGTTGCACCAACAGTGGCAATTGTGCTCCAAGATCGATTTGGTTGAGAATATGAAGATGTGAGGTGCTCAACTCAACAGCTTAAATTTGCATTCAAGCGTTTGATGATTATGACCTGCGAGATACTCAATTTATAGATTTTTTATGGATTGATTGATAAGGATAAGATTTTTTATTTGTTTCTATTTAACTAGTTGCACGAGTTAGAAATGGGAAGAAATCTAAGGGGATATATGAATGGATAAGGAAGAAATCTAAGATTAGTTCTAATTATCCATTCATATATCCCGTTAAATTTCTTCACATTTCTAACTCATGTGCAACTAGTTAAATAGAAACAAATAAAAAATCTTATCCTTATCAATTGATCCATAAAAAAATCTATAAATTGAGCCTGTCACAAATCATAATCATCAAATGTTTGAATGCAAATTTAAGCTCATTATCTAATTAATTTAATCAATTAGGAGCACGAGTTAGAAATGGGAAAAATCTAAGGGGCTATATGAATGGATAATTAGCTAATTAAATAAAAAATGTATTAATTTAATTAATGTTTGAATAATGAATTGATTAATTAATTATAAATTATTCAATTATGGCTAGGAAAATGATTAGGTGATGGTAAGACATGGGAATGTGGGTGAAATTAGGTGACTTTAGGACGTGATTAAATACGTGTCTACAGTCTCCATTGGAATTCTCTTACCTTGCCTCCGCCTCCATGTGTGTTAAGAAATTAACCAAGTTGATCAAACCATTTCCTACATAACCCTATGAGAGAAGATGTTGCATGCAAACTTACAGAATAACCATAATGCAAAGATCAAAAGACATGTCACAAGATACCACAAGATATAACCTAGAAAAACCCTCCCTGAGGGAAAAAACCCAACCTCCAAAAACATCCACACTCAATGTATTATTCAGCAATAAAAACATTACAATACGCTTATAGGGTCTCCATGAATACTTCTGAAACATCAAACTCCTCCAATGCATCTTCCATATGTCCAAGTAGAATGGGTAACCATGCAACCACACATCACATTCCATTTTTCACATATGCACTCTTCAGGAGAGCTCAATACAAATGACAACCAACTCCAAAATGGCAGCCAACCTCAACCACTACACATGTGCTTCCTTTTATAAAATCAAGCTCACACAAATACAACTGTAGTATTGGCAAAACCATGTGTCTCAAAACCATGAGAACACAAAACCATTGACCTCAAAATTAAATATTTACCACAAATATTAAATATTTGTCCTATGCCTCCCACACATAAAATATCTAATCAATGTTACAATACAACTTTACAAGTGGACCCTGTTGTGACCTAATCACACATCGCCCCATTGCAAATGGGGACCCCCTTTTTTTGAGCTCTGATGCTTTGCATTGAGTCTTGGATGATGTCTTAGGTTCGTTTCCTCTGCCAATCCAACAATGAGTCTATCCTAGAAGGTTTTTGCGTTAGAACTAGAGGTCTCACCTGGAACATGAACTTGCAATAATGAAGAGTCTTGATCAAATTCCATCCAAATGGGAAACAAGGAAGTCATCCGTCAGGGTTCAACTGAACATTGAGATCAATCCTAATGCATGTTTGAGATCCTGAAAATGACCAAGTCTGGTACCCTGATATCCTGAAAATCCTGAAAATTTGACTAAGTCTGAAATCTGGTGGATCCTCCAAATTCTATAATCTACATGTTACATCCGGTGGATTCAAGACCTATCTCAAACATCCTAAAAGGTATATTGAAAAATATTTGAAGTATAAGAAATTCAACTTATACTTAAATATATTTTTCAATATACCTTACCTTGAGGAACACTGAAAAATGGCTAAGTACTGAAGGGAGATCAAAATGTTGATCTAGTGCGCCAAGACATGAAGGGAGCGCAAAATCTTGATCTAATGCGCCACTTTCAACCGGAGCAAAAAATCATGAACCAATGCGATAGATCCAATGCGCCCTATGTAATGCGCCCTTGTTAAGGTGATGTTTGAACCGAAGTCCAAAATGCTCAACCAATGCGCTTGAAGGAAGTGGTGTAGATTGCAAGTTTCAAGACATATTTTCAAGAGGACTTACAATGCTGATCCAATGCGCCCTCCTCAAAGGTGAAAATGATGATTCAAGACAAATTTCAAAAAGAGCACAAAATCCTTGACCAATGCGCCTAATTGATAAGAGGCTTAAATCATGTTTTTTGAACATTTCAACAAGATACAAAATGCTGATCTGATGCGACAGATCCAATGCGCCTATGTTAAAGGTAGTTTAAGTTCAAGTTTCCAACACTTTTTCAAGAAGATTTGAAATCTTCATCTGTTGCGCCAAGGTGGAGAAGGTTGTTTTGGGTGTCAACATGCAAATTCTATGAGGTTTTAAGAAGAAACCAAAATTCCTATCTATTGCACCAAGAAGGAGGAGTGAGTTTTGTTAAGAATTCAAGAGTTTCAAGGGAGATTCAAAATTCTATCCAATGCGCCCTTTCAGTGTGTGGTTTAATTCAGATTTTATGAAGCCTTTTAAGAAGAGATTGAAATTGCCATCTAATGCGCCCCTAATGATTGATACTTAGTTCGAATTTTATGATTGTTTTCAAGGAATCAACTAATTTGGCATCTAATGCACCTAGGTTAGAAATGCATGATGTGATTCTTATGTATTATGAAATCAATTGTTTATCAAAAAGGATTGATGTTGCTTCTTTGTTTGTGTTGCAGCAATGAGGATTGAGCTAAGGAGTCATCAAAGAAGTAAAAGCTTGAACCACTTTTATGTAGAAGATAGCTACTCCAAGTGATCACTTCAAGCCCAATATGCCGGAACACTTCATCTTCTAGAAGGCATCCATCCATTCAAGCTTCAAGTTCTTCATGGAATATCTTGCAAGTACACTTCATCAATTGCATCATGTTCGAAGACATTCATCCATCCAAGCTTCAAGTTCTCTCAATCTTCAAGTCTCTTTGAGAAGTCATCTACTCTACATATCACGAAGGAAGCATCATCATCTCCTACTACACTACTCTCCATAAAGAAGCATCAAAGAAGATCATTCATATATCCTGCAAGAGAAGAATCACAAAGTCATGCAAGTGAGCAACATATATCATACACATCCAGTTTACAAGAAGATGAATAAGGCAGGATCAACAAGGAGCATTCCCAAGCATTCATATCGAAGACTTCACAAAATGATGCAATTTGGGAATATGCCCACAAAACAAATTGAATAAACAGTTGGAATCCATAAAGTTGTTGAGATGGCACCTACGTGGCATGTACATCATCATCAAGCCAATTATGTTTCGCCACATCATGTCATTGCAAGCTTATCATCTTGGAAAGCGTGCCTTCATTGCCTCTCTTATGTACTAAAAATAGCAATTTGTTGTAACTAACTGCCTTGTTGGCACAATCTAGTCCATTGGCTTTGCCAATCAATACAGGCCATTCATTGTATTCTGGACCTCTATATAAAAGCTTTGTTGCCTCATTTGTAATACAGAATATATAGTTTGTAGGAGTAGAGTAGAAGAGACTCTCGAAATTCTCTGAGAGTACTTGAAGTTGTTGTAAATATTTCTCAAGATTAATGCAAAGACATTGGAGCTTGTTTAGTGTTAAGTGTTGTCTTGTGGAATAACATGGTTTCTTGTATCTTAATGAAGTGGAGAGATGTTTCTAAGTAGATTAGAAATAGAGTAGCAGCTCATTGATGTAATGTATGTTGTGTTGAATATTTGATCAACTCCTAGCTCATGTTTTTAACATTCATCGCCGGTGAAGTGTTGTGTAAAGCGAGTATGAGCTTCATTGTTTGCTTAAGTTCGATTGTGAATGCTTGTTTGAGTTGCGTCGTTTAATGGGTGCTTATATGAGCCTTCATGATTTGAAAACCTTTCGCTATCCTTAGGAGATTGCACCAACTCCATGTAGTTGTAGGCATTCTTGGCGAAGTGGAGTTAGGTTTATTCAGGAGTTTGTCTATTCATATATCATCATTGCTTCATTGACCTTAGATTAGTTTCTCTGAACCTTTACCTTGTGTCTTTTCTTTATTATTGATACATCATCCACACTAAAAGGAGAAACAAGCTAAGCGAAATAAGAAGAAATAAGCGTAAGTCCCTTTGTGATAATCAGCAAGATCACATGTAATCACTGACTTACCCATCGTGAATCATAAAAAAGGAACCTTGGAGTTGTCTCAATTGATCACTTTGTTTAGCATTCGAGAGGCTTTATTCAAGAGAGAGTTCGATACTCAGTATTTTACTCTATTGTTGACTTGTCTTAAAACAATCATCAACAGACCCAAATAAATATTTAATGTGGCTACACATATCACTAAATATGCACCACAAATAAATATTTATTTTACATAATTAAGAATTAATCTTTCTTGAACAAGGTACAACTTTTTCCTAACATTCTCCCACTTGTTGTATACATTGCATAAGGGTCAATCGATGAAACACATCATCATAGCCATCCATGAAACCACATGAATCTATAGCATACTCTCGTGCTCCATCAAGATACCTACAATAACATCCAAGATGACCACCATCTCAAGAGAGAACTCCTCTCATCCTGCAACATGCCACCTATGCAAAAAAAGGAACAAACCAAGGTGAAGATGCACCAATCCAAAGAACACGAGCATCAAATCCAAATGATAACTAAGGCTCCAAGCAGTTGCCAAAGAAAAAAACCTAAATGACTAGAAATAGCACCCACAACAAATGCTAATACATCCAAACATCCATACCTCTAAAGGTATCAAGAACATCAATAAACTCATGCCAACAACATATACAACCCATAAACTGCAATCACAAGCTCCTTGTATAAAACTTGTCAAAAAATAACACATCCAAGAAATCCCACTGCATGGGTAATGTCAAATCTGAAAATAGACACACATGCAACACAAACCATTGCATACTTCCTCACAACATGACATCATAACTCTCCCAAGTCGACCACAACAAACCATGTGAACATGAACCTCCAAAATGTAGCCATAGAACAAAGAAAGAAAACCTGTAAATCATCTCATACCATGTCCTTCTACCAACACCTCAGAGTGCTAAGTTGTGTCAAGTATGATCTCCTTTACAACTCCAAATGAAAAGCCTTTAACACCCAACCATTCAACCTCATGGATCAAGCAAGACATATGTATCATGTAACCAACCAACATGGATGCAAGCCTCTCTAACCAAGGAAGATCAAACTCAAATCCATTTCCAAAACTAGGAATCCGCCCAATAAACATCTCATAAATGACATCATAAATCAACTCATATGCAGAAGGAGATAACCATGCCAAACACCCCCTCAAATGAACCCTCCAGAACTAATATAGCTCAAGATCCATTTACATGGGAAGACAAGCATAGAACACAATGCATCTATAAACACGGTGGGCAATACCTCTCGGATGATTATCCGCCAAGTAGACCAAGAGTGGGGAATGAGACTGCTCCTCCAAGATACACCAAGCCATCATGACCCTCTCCAAGAACAATTTCCTTATAAGGTCCATCATGAACTCACGTCCATATCTAGGTGAGGCCCTTGGTCTTCCTGCTAAAACCTCCAAAGAGTAATAGTCTCAACAATGTCTTTAAACCCAAGAGAACTCTAGCCTCACCCAAGTCTCAAAGTATCCATGAGCACATACAACCAATCGATCAATCCATGTTAAACTCCAAATGCAACACCGCACTATCATGAAGCTCCCAAACAAAACATCAATGTACTCAATACCAAGAGAACTAACCAGACAACTGTCAAAGCTACCACTGCACGTCTACAGAATCCATAAACACATCATGATCTAACATCTCCTCCGAGGAGATCACACTCTCAAATGAACATATCTTGCTCCCAAGAGCACCTATATCATGCCAAAACTCGAACTAGTATCCAAACTAAACCAAGACACAATACCAAAACATCCTCTCAACCAAGGATCACCTGTTATAGCTGACAAGTCATAAACTAACACCTCAACCAAAGACTCCACGAGTCCTCCATGGTAAACCAAGATATCAACATCTCCAATCACATGAAGATAACCATCTCCTAACAATACAACTCAAGATGTCAAAGCACTTTCACTACATACAAGAATCATGATCCAAGAGCCTCTCCATAACACCCACAACCACTGCAAAAGATCATCCATCACCAAGTGATGAATCCACATCACTATCAAAGCTCCCACTGAACCATGATACCAAGCTACACATGGCATCATGATAACCATCTCCTAAATGAAGATCACCCATAGTCCACACATACTCAACTCCAATAACATCTCCAGAGAATAAGTAGAACCAAGATCTCCAAGCCAAGAAGATAAACAACTAAACCATCATTGTAAAAAGTTCACACTGAACTATGTAACCAAGCTATCCATGACAACATGATAAACATGCTACAAGTCCCAACAGCCAACTATCCAAGACAATCTAATCATCCATCCTTTCATCCCAAAGCAACATATCAATGCACAAATGACCACAAACAAGGCCAACTAACAAAGATTGCATCAACACTGAACTGATTTTGTAGATATAAACAATCCACATCAGAGTCATCCCACTGCAACCAATGGGTAGCCATCCCACAAAACTACATAACTCATAGATCCCAAACAATGAAACATGCAAACTCATCATCACATCAGTAACCTGCAAAACATCAATAACCTGCAAACTGAGATAACAAAGAAGATAACCTATAAACCTCAAGATTCAAACACTAGATCAACCCCAAAACTGATTGCCAAACAAGTTCGCAAATGAGTAATCATAGTCAAGGAACCAATCAAGCAGCCAAGAGATAAGAACAACCTCCTAACACTGAACCACACCACCACCTGTAAACATGAATCAATCAAATCATCACAACCCAATCCTATCAACTGCATACATGACCAGGTCGTGCCAATGCTCAAATGTGCATGCATATCCATGACACCATAATCATCACCATCGTTGTACCTGTACTCAACTCAGACTAAACCAAGACTCCTAGTCTCACCCATGTATCAACCATGTCCCCAAACCAAAAGACAACTTGTGTACCTGTCTCCATCAAAGCCCATACTCTAAAAACACATGTAAACCTATATCAGGAAGAACCAAATCTAATAACCTATTGTACCATGATATTGGTCTCATAAAAAGATGCACTCCCACAAGTTTTCGCCCATTGATTTGTCTGAATACTCAAACAATCACATCTCGAATCTCAGGCTCCTACAAGTGCTCAAACACATACAAACTTCTCTCTACTCATTCAAGTGAAAAACCCTTGATCCACAATGTAGTATACTATGAATGCTCTCCATCACCTATTTGAAATCCAAAATCCGATTCCATATGTTCAAGTTATAACCAATTAACAATTCTGGAGCAATGCCAGGCCTCAAACACCAAATTCTGACACAAAACTACAAAATCTGATAACCAAACCTATACCATTGCGTAGTGCTTGAAAAGAGCTTTTCAACGCCTATAAGAAGTTGAAACTCTAATACCATGGGTGAAAGTACACCCCGTGAAAAAAATTCACTCTAAAGGCTACAGAGGGCCAAAATGGCCCATCTGTACAGGATGATGTCAACACTATGTAGGCGGGTGGCACGCTACCGACAATGACGCAAAGGTGGTTCGTGGG
Organism: Cunninghamia lanceolata; assembly: GCA_027924645.1. Taxonomy (NCBI): domain Eukaryota; kingdom Viridiplantae; phylum Streptophyta; class Pinopsida; order Cupressales; family Cupressaceae; genus Cunninghamia; species Cunninghamia lanceolata. The sequence continues at coordinate 1,068,268 of BSBN01001760.1, forward strand.
CTGAGGCTAAGCGACAAAACTAAAGTCTATTTGAAATGTGTTTTAATTTCCAAATTTCCCCTAAACCCGACAGCATATCAAATAGGGTTTAATTTTTGTTTTTAAAATTTTCAAATGCCCATAGGGGTTGAGCCTATAACTGACCGCGACTAGGGGCCAAGATAGGGGGCTTAGCCCACCGGCCACGTGGCCTACCGGTCGCCCAGCTACCACTATCAGTACCTTCCAAGAACCACAGCCAACAAGCCCCACACTGCTTGTACATGGCCATGCCAATCCATCATCTATCGACTTTCCAATGGCACAGGGGAATACAGAGGTCTATGTACCCCGTACCCACCCCCAATAAATTTTTTTTTTTAAATTTCTCTGCCCAGGTAGAAATTTTTTTAATTATTATTATTCTTTTTTAAATCTCTGCAAATCCATGTCATACGACCGAACACAAGGGAGGGGAACTTTTTTTTGCTTCAAGCCCTGGTGACCAAAATATGTCACATTTTATATCATTTTCATCTCTCAAACCTCCTGAATCCAGTGGCGAGCTCCGTTTTGTTCCAGGTCATTTTTGCAACTTCCTCTACAAAACACTCATGTTGAACATCCAAAAAAAACATTTTTCTCAAATCTTTTTCAAACCCCAAATCTACATTTTCACAACCTACACAACTTTTATACTTTGAAATGTCTCAAATCTTTCTAGCATTGCCATGGCTTCAACTTTGCACCACATCTACTCAAACAAGGGTAAACAAAACCAAAGAGGTCACATGTAATGTTTCATTTTTGGCGCATTGAATATTGTGAGTTTTGTGCTTGTTCCTAGTCTCTTGGAGGCTATCCAACATGTTTGGGAAGAACTCCAATGTTCTTGGAGTGGTCTTAGTTCAGTCTGCAGAACAATTAATTGGCTCAGTTGATGCTCCGGGTAACAGTGTTGGTTTCTAAAGTTTGATTGGGTTTCTAATTTGCTCTCCAAGAATCTTGGAGGAATTTTCTATTTTTGGAAAGTCATCTGGAAGGCATCGTTGCACATCCCAAACCTTACAGAGCATATTGGTTCAGTTTATTTGGCATTCGGAAGCCGTTTGGGATTTCCCGCAAAATTTAATATTTAATGAACTATTTTAATTATATTTTTCACTTAAGTTCCTAAGGGTGAAAAATAATTAAAATATTATTAAGTGTTATAGCTCATTTAAAAGGGGAAAACATATACTTTATTTAGGCACATAAAAGTGAGCACTTAAGTGGAGGAAAAAAGAAATAAATTAAGTTAGAAGGAAAATGTTATTATTTTCAAGAAATAATTCATTTCCTTTGTAACTCCTCCAGTGCCTTATAAAAGAGAATGAGCTCTCATTTGGGAGGGTTATGCTATGTTTTGATATTGATTTTGTTTGCAGATGGATTGAACCTGTGAGTTCTTCCATATTCCCTTGAGGACGAAAACCCTCTTGTAGAAATCTCTTGAGGACGAAAACCCTCTGGAGTTTGAGTGTGGTTTCACACAGAAATCACCATTGTGCTGAAGCTAAACAATGTCAAGATTTTGCTAAGTTTTGGAGAGGATATCAGTAGTCTTTCATTTGTAATCTTGTGTTGAAGTCGTTGCTAGTATTTCTGATCATGTTTTATTGAGTCTTTATGTACCTTCATGCTGGTCCGTACCTCTAATGGCCGTACAAGTTGTTTGAAAGATTTGAAAAGATAAAAAAATTACAATGTTTTCTTGATTCCTTTCCTTTTGTGATGCTTTAGACTTGCCTTGGCAATCATTTCTATGCTAGTATTGTGTGGGTTTAAGACTTATATGATTTATTGAGAGCATCCGTACATTGCCATGTCCGTACTTGCAATACTGGAAGATATTTGAAAAAAATAAAAAAGTGAAGAAGAGTTTCCATTTGATTCTTTTTGCATTATTATTGTAGAGGCCAGGCGATCATCTTCTATGTGTTTTTGAGAGTCAAAAGACAAAGTCTTATTTTCTACTTTTGCCGTACCTTCTTGTCCGTACATTTGCATGGATCAATATTCACAAGATTTATAGCTATTGTTTTTGAAGATTTTCTTTATTACATTCTGATTTCCCTGCGTAAAGGACTTCATTGCAAGTGATCTGAGGGAATTTGATACAGTTTTAAGCTTTCTAGTGATGTCCGTACTATGTACTTGGCCGTACCTTGCAATGGCATCGATACACACAGGAAATGAATGTTGGAGAGTTGGCTTCTTCTTGTGATTGTATCTTGTTTGTTCACCATAGACAGTCAGTTTGGAACAGATTTGGAGTCATTTAAAATTGTAATGAATTTTTTATGAGTGTCGTACCATCTATGACCGTACGGTCCAAGCAAGAGAAATTTGTTAGGCAGATCAGAATCTCATGATATTTGCTTGGTTTGAGTGCTCAGTATTGTTTGTTAGGCACATTCAATCAGTTTGGTTCAGTCTTTGGAATGGTTTGAATAGATACATGCTATTTTGCATTTTTGAGCTTCATTCATGACTGCCGTACAGTGCAACAGTCAGCAAATTAAATGAAATGCAGTCACAGTCAGTTTAATCAGCAATTACATTCTCCATCAGCAATCTTGATCAACTAATTGTTGATTGTTTATCATTCTCAGTGCAGGGTATGATTCTATGCTTTGATCTCAAGATAAAATACTCATCTGGTTTTAATGTATGGTGATATTGTTCAAGCTTAGATCGAGTATTTTATACTTCCATTGTAATCAAATTTACATTAAGTCCCCTGGATGGTTTACCCCCAGTGAGGAGGGAAAGAACAATTAAACACTGTAACCCCTGGATGGGTTCACCGCCAGTGAGGATAAAGAATATTTTTTCTTTCTTTCTACCCACTGAACAAGTGGTGAATTCCCACTGCATAAGTGGATGATTTTGTAAGCTTTCATGCATATTTATACCCACTGATAAAGTGGTGAATCCCCACAAAATGTGGATGCCCACCGCAGCGGAAGAAGTGTATCTCTTTCTTACATATTTTCTACTGTAAGCCAAAATCACTATATGCTCTCACCTTGCCCATTCTGGGATCTTGGTGATCAGAAAGTGTGAGGCATTTAATTGGGTTTATACAATTGATGCTAACACTGTCGTATTGTTCTATATTTTGGAAAAAATTGGGGTAGCTTATGACAGTGGTATCAGAGCTGGTATGTTCTTGCCAGCCTGTTGGGAAGCTAATTTGTTGCAGATCTTTCAGTTGAGCAAGTCAGTTTTTAGCATTGCTTGTGAGTGACCAACACTTGCATGTGTGTTCAGAGTTGGGCAGTTGAAAGATTTTGAGCAGCGTTGACAGATCATGGCATCTCTTATGCAGAAAAGAAGTGAGACAGGTTTTGGATGAATTAGAAAGAGTTGTTCAAGAGAAATTGGATCGAAGGAAGTATCATCATGAGGCCACTAAGATTATTGATGAGTACGAAGATCTACCAAATGACTATAAGCAACAACTCCCTTGGAATGCTTTCTTGGAAATCATCAAAGAGGGTAATCTAGATAAAAAGGGATCTACATAATACATTCAGAAGATAAGGAATGAAGAGGAGATGAAGGAAATGTCCTTGTGCAAGCTTGAGTTAACTACTTCAAAGGCAAGGACCAAGAACTTTTCTAAGTATTCACTTTCTAGCCCAACGAACAAGAAGCCGCCTATTTCGGGGAAGAAAGAGTTCAGCAAAAATGAACTTAGAAGAAGAAATCTTTGCTTCCTATGCAAAGATGCTTGGGAGCCTAACCACCAATGCAAGAAAAAAGAAGATGAATCAGCAACCTTCACCACATGTTCTTCCTTTCTGAATGATGTGAAATCTGAAAATGGTGAAGATGAAGACTTGTTAGTTGAAAGAAATGAGTCTAAGCCTCTGTATGATGAAGACAAAGTCACAAAACATGAGACATGCATAGAGGAGTTTGCTGAATTGGAGAAGTCTACAACAAAAATTAGTGAAATTGAGCCTTGCTTTGACGAGAAGCCAAAAGTGTTGGACTTAGCAAGTCCTTCATTTGATGAAGATGTTGAAGATGCCACTACATTTGAGGAGATGAAGATGATCGATAGATTGTTTGCCGGTGACTTTGCAAGTGAACCTGAGAGGATTGAAGCAATGTGTCTCGTTGATGATGAAGACAAAGTCACAAAACATGAGACATGCATAGAGGAGTTTGCTGAATTGGAGAAGTCTACAACAAAAATTAGTGAAATTGAGCCTTGCTTTGACGAGAAGCCAAAAGTGTTGGACTTAGCAAGTCCTTCATTTGATGAAGATGTTGAAGATGCCACTACATTTGAGGAGATGAAGATGATCGATAGATTGTTTGCCGGTGACTTTGCAAGTGAACCTGAGAGGATTGAAGCAATGTGTCTCGTTGAGGACATGGGAGACAATGAAATCACAAAAGATAAAAAGTTTGATGCTGTTGCAAATTTCAGAACAGCACCTAATGAAGAGCATTTCCACCATTCTAGTGATGGAAGTCTTGATTATGAATGGGATTGTTCCATGCAAAGAGAAGAGCAGTTAGATTCTTCAAAGATCCTTGACGAAGAATGTGTTGACGAAGACTTTAAATCAGCCATTGGTGATGATTCAATGTTTGATTATGAGACTGCCATTTCATTTGATCTAAGTGATGAAGAAGAAGATTCAACTCCTATGCAATTTGAAGAACTTAGTATCCTTGCAAACGAGTCAGTTGATGAGCATGTTGATGAAGAGTTTGTTGGAAGATTTGGATCAGCCTCAAAGGTTGGCTCAACATTGAATTTATGTGATGCTACTTCTTGTAGTCAAAGTAGCTATGAAGAGGATAACTTTAAAACTGCTGATTTCAAGGATCATGCTTCTAATGATATGACAGAAAATTTATTGTGTGCAACTGATTTGGATTTTAAGAATCAATTGTTAGTCACCGAAGATAAGGTTGTGCAAGTTCTAACACATTTGGATAGCTCACATAAGTTTGTTGAAGATCACATTTGGAGAGCTGAAGTTGAGAGGAGACAAATGGGCATAGAAAAAAGATCCTCACTTGAAGATTGGTGTGTAGTCAGGAAGGCATTGGAAACTTTGAAATCAGATTATTTGAACTTGCTTATTGATAGGGATCATGTCCTTGAGGTTGCTGGCCGAATTTTTGATGCATTGAAGGAAAGAGATGCTGAAATTGATAAGCTTATATTTAAGCTTAAAACAACTATGGATTCTTTAGAGAGTACCCAAATGGCTCTCTTAGAAGTTGAAAGTCAGTTTGTAGATGTACACCAAATCAAGGAACAAGTTGGAGCTGCCAGAGCAGATAAAGGCAAGCTGATAATTGAAGAGCTTGATTTGCTCCAAGGAAATTTTGACTTAGGACAGTCTCCTAAGTATGCAAATACAGAGTGGGAGTCAATTGATGAATTGTTTGAATATGAAGGTGAAAACAACTTCCAATCATTTGATGATTTTGTTTCTATGACGGAAGTTGAGTTAATGCATGAAAATTCACTCCTCATGTTGAATGATGAAGAACAATTGGATGTAAATAACATGGAGGAGAATAGTAACAGGATATGGGATCCTGGTGCAAAGCATTCATGGAATATCACTATGCACAGAAACTTTTTCAACTGGAAGTTTTCATCAGTTGTTGAAGATGAACATAAGTTTCAAGTATGCAATGGATTAGGTTCTATGATGGCTCACTTTCATAATGGAGTTTGTTTGCAAGATAGTGGTGTTGGTAAGATTGTTTTATGGATGAATTTGGAGTCAAATTTATGTCATCAAGCTGCTGTCCTTCATCCAATCAGCCATCATAAATGTTCATTTGCATACATAATGATTGATTGGAGAGAAATTTTGGTCATAAGCTTGACTTATTCTGATTGTAGATGGCCTAAATTTTTTATTGTTCTCAAAAGATTTCAATTTTATTGTTGCTATCCCATTTTGAGATCATTGAAATCTGATTTTCATGAGATTATCTCAGACTTAAGCAGCCATGAGATTGAACTTTTTGATGCTTTTAGCCTTTTATGGAAAGATGACAGAAGTTTTCAGCTGAAAAGAACAAGTGTTGCAGTTATTAATGCTCTTTTGGAGAGTGAGAATCAACTGATTCATGGCTGTTCTGAATTGTTTTCAGCTTGTTATCAAGTTGAGTTATGTTCTTCCTCGGAGGGACATTACAATTTTTGGTTTCCAGTAGTTGTTTCGTGTTGGATGATTGTATTGAGGATTGCTAACTCTTTCATTTATGGAGTTAATGATGTTTGGTATCCAGCAAGTTGTACGATTGGAAGAATGTTTCAGATGATTATACAAAGTGTCTGTTGTGCAGTTCACAGATATATCAGAGAGGTGCAGCAGAAGTAATGTGAAGCATTCTTTAGATTGATTTGGGATCCAGACATATTATTGTTAATCATGCAGATTTCTTGGTTGGATAGCATGAATTGCTTGAGGACAAGCAATCTTGAGCAGGGAGGACTGTAATGTTCCATTTTTTGGCGCATTGAATATTGTGAGTTTTGTGCTTGTTCCTAGTCTCTTGGAGGCTATCCAACATGTTTGGGAAGAACTCCAATGTTCTTGGAGTGGTCTTAGTTCAGTCTGCAGAACAATTAATTGGCTCAGTTGATGCTCCGGGTAACAGTGTTGGTTTCTAAAGTTTGATTAGGCTTCTAATTTGCTCTCCAAGAATCTTGGAGGAATTTTCTATTTTTGGAAAGTCATCTGGAAGGCATCGTTGCACATCCCAAACCTTACAGAGCATATTGGTTCAATTTATTTGGCATTCGGAGGCCGTTTGGGATTTCCCGCAAAATTTAATATTTAATGAGCTATTTTAATTATATTTTTCACTTAAGTTCCTAAGGGTGAAAAATAATTAAAATATTATTAAGTGTTATAGCTCATTTAAAAGGGGAAAACATATACTTTATTTAGGCACATAAAAGTGAGCACTTAAGTGGAGGAAAAAAGAAATAAATTAAGTTAGAAGGAAAATGTTATTATTTTCAAGAAATAATTCATTTCCTTTGTAACTCCTCCAGTGCCTTATAAAAGAGAATGAGCTCTCATTTGGGAGGGTTATGCTATGTTTTGATATTGATTTTGTTTGCAGATGGATTGAACCTGTGAGTTCTTCCATATTCTCTTGAGGACGAAAACCCTCTTGTAGAAATCTCGAGGACGAAAACCCTCTGGAGTTTGAGTGTGGTTTCACACAGAAATCACCATTGTGCTGAAGCTAAACAATGTCGAGATTTTGCTAAGTTTTGGAGAGGATATCAGTAGTCTTTCATTTGTAATCATGTGTTGAAGTCGTTGCTAGTATTTCTGATCATGTTTTATTGAGTCTTTATGTACCTTCATGCTGGTTCGTACCTCTAATGGCCGTACAAGTTGTTTGAAAGATTTGAAAAGATAAAAAAAATTACAGTGTTTTCTTGATTCCTTTCCTTTTGTGATGCTTTAGACTTGCCTTGGCAATCATTTCTATGCTAGTATTGTGTGGGTTTAAGACTTATATGATTTATTGAGAGCATCCGTACATTGACATGTCCGTACTTGCAATACTGGAAGATATTTGAAAAAAATAAAAAAGTGAAGAAGAGTTTCCATTTGATTCTTTTTGCATTATTACTGTAGAGGCCAGGCAATCATTTTCTATGTGTTTTTTAGAGTCAAAAGACGGTCTTATTTTCTGCTTTTGCCGTACCTTCTTGTCCGTACATTTGCATGGATCAATATTCACAAGATTTATAGCTGTTGTTTTTGAAGATTTTCTTTATTACATTCTGATTTCCCTGCCTAAAGGACTTCATTGCAAGTGATCTAAGGGAATTTGATACAGTTTTAAGCTTTCTAGTGATGTCCGTACTATGTACTTGGCTGTACCTTGCAATGGCATCGATGCACACAGGAAATGAATGTTGGAGAGTTGGCTTCTTCTTGTGATTGTATCTTGTTTGTTCACCATAGACAGTCAGTTTGGAACAGATTTGGAGTCATTTAAAATTGTAATGAATTTTTTATGAGTGTCGTACCATCTATGACCGTACGGTCCAGGCAAGAGAAATTTGTTAGGCAGATCAGAATCTCATGATATTTGCTTGGTTTGAGTGCTCAGTATTGTTTGTTAGGCACATTCAATCAGTTTGGTTCAATCTTTGGAATGGTTTGAATAGATACATGCTATTTTGCATTTTTGAGCTTCATTCATGCCTGCCGTACAGTGCAACAGTCAGCAAATTAAATGAAATGCAGTCACAGTCAGTTTAATCAGCAATTACTTTCTCCATCAGCAATCTTGATCAACTAATTGTTGATTGTTTATCATTCTCAGTGCAGGGTATGATTCTATGCTTTGATCTCAAGATAAAATGCTCATCTGGTTTTAATGTATGGTGATATTGTTCAAGCTTAGATCGAGTATTTTATACTTCCATTGTAATCAAATTTACATTAAGTCCCCTGGATGGTTTACCGCCAGTGAGGAGGGAAAGAACAATTAAACACTATAACCCCTGGATGGGTTCACCGCCAGTGAGGATAAAGAATATTTTTTCTTTCTTTCTACCCACTGAACAAGTGGTGAATTCCCACTGCATAAGTGGATGATTTTGTAAGCTTTCATGCATATTTATACCCACTGATAAAGTGGTGAATCCCCACGAAATGTGGATGCCCGCCACAGCGGAAGAAGTGTATCTCTTTCTTACATATTTTCTACTGTAAGCCAAAATCATTGTATGCTCTCACCTTGCCCATTCTGGGATCTTGGTGATCAGAAAGTGTGAGGCATTTAATTGGGTTTATGCAATTGATGCTAACACTGTCGTATTGTTCTATATTTTGGAAAAAATTGGGGTAGCTTATTACATCACACCTCCCTCAACTATAACCATAGCTCTGATACCACTTGTTAAAAAATTAACCAAGTTGATCAAACCGTTTCCTACATAACTCTATAAGAGAAAATGATACATGCAAGCTTACAAAATAACCATAATGCAAAGATCAAAAGACATATCACAAGATAACAGAAAATATACCCTAGGAGAACCCTCCATGAGGGAAAACCCCAACCTCCAGAAGCATCCACACTCAATGTATTATTCAACAATAAAAACATTACAATACACTTACGAATCTCCATGAATACTTCTAAAACATCAAGCTCCTCCAATGCATCCTCCATGTGTCCAAGTAGAATGGGTAACCATGCAACCACACATCCCATGCCATGCTTCACATATGCACTCTTCAGGAGAGTTCAATGCAAATGACAGCGAACCTCAACCACTACACATGTGCTTCCTTTTATAGAATCAAAGCTTACACAAATACAATTGTAGTATTAGCAAAACCATGTGTCTTAAAACCATAAGAGCACAAAACAATTGACCCCAAAATTAAATATTTACCACAAATATTAAATATTTGTCCTATGTCTCCTACACACAAAATATCTAACTAATGTTACAATAGAACTTTACAAGTGGACCCAAATAAATATTTAATGTAGCTAAACACATCACTAAATATACTCCACAAATAACTATTTATTTTACATAACTAAAAATTAATATTTATTGTGCAAGGTGTACAATACCCTTTTTCTAACAATGTACAACCTAGTTACCTTGGCCTTCTCAACTAGGGAATTTTTCTCACAACCTTTTATCCCTAGTCCACTTATGCACAAAAGGTGAGAATAAACTCTTGTATAACTACTCCTATAGTCTTTCTTGCACAAATGACAAAGTCATACTCTACGTCCCCCTAAATTTTTTTTCTTGTCTTTGTCTATGTGGGATGCAAATTCTAAGAGAGGTTTTTAGGGATTAAATGGGTCTTTTGCATATTGTTTGAGTAGTTTGGAACGGCATTCAAACGGGTTACTTAAACCCACAATCTCTACAACACTTCCACTCCTACAAGAACCCTCAATGGCTGCAATATTTCTATGACCTCTAGTTCTTTGTTGAATTTCAAGTTCAATCTCTTCACTCTCACTACCCTCACTGCTGCTCCTTGTTTTTTTAGTTGAAAAATCAAAACACAACTGCAAGTGCAAACATAGAACAGAAAATAAACAAAAACCCCTCCCTAAGTGTTTGGAATTTTCAAAAAAAAAAAATAATGCAAAGGAATTTGAGTAAATGAATAATGGATGGTAACCTTACCTCAAATGACGTCGGTTTGATGCTCTATTGCCTTCTTTCTACTGCTATTCACCTCTTCTCACTGCTGCTCTTTCTCTTTCTCTTCTTCTTCACAAATTGCAAAATGTCAAAAAGAGTTAGCTTTTTTGTTTTTAGTTGTTTTGAGGGTTGTTTTAAGTTTAGTTTATGTTTAAAGGGGTGTGGGTGTCATTGTGGGCCCCCCCATCCCTTTTTTTAATTTAAAACAAAATTTGTTAAGTTGTAGGGGACGTCTGAACATCCCAAGGACGACTAGTCGTCCCCTAGCAAGTTGCAAAATTCTTACCCGTTCCCACACCCTTGAAACGTCCCCTATAGGGGGCAGGGCCTATTTGGGCAAGGGATGTGTCCTCGAGAGCAAATGGCTTTGAAAAACATAATACATTTGTTAAACATTATATTTGAAGTTTCCTTCTATTTCATCGATGGTATTTTGATTTAGTAAGAAAAATCATATTTTATCTCCCTGTGATAAAATTGTTAAAATTGTCAAGTTTGCTTGCTTGCTGCCTATTTCAAAACCCATTCACCAATTTGGACAGTAATTCATCCATCAAGGCAAACGCAAGTTCGCTAAAGTGAACTCAAGATTCATCTGGGCAAATGCCTTTTGTCAAAAGAGGCACACCCAAAAAGTTGGAAATCTATGTTAGTGTTAATGTTAACAAAATGAAATTCATTCCTAAGGATTGTTTGATGCTTTTCCAATTCTTTGGGATGCTAGAACATATTCATGTGTCTATTCCTTTATGAATAAGGTTACTTGCATTCTTGTTTACTAGTACATGTATGTTAGAAGTAACAAAATGATGTTCATTGAATATGAAAATGAACCTGTGCATTTGTGTCATACCTATGTTTTATCTTCTTGTTTATGTATATCCCTATGTGTAAGAAGGTATCTAATTTATCCATGTTTAGTGAAGGAAATAATGGCATGATGTATGCTTGCTCTCTTCATTAAATAGATGCTTATGTAGATTAGAGATCCATAGAAAAGTTTATTGTTCTATCTCTCTCAAGTCCTCTTAGTGATGTAAAAATGAAATGATGAGATCGACAGATGTGAATGTTATGGTTACTAGTCTTCTCCCTGTATGTTTAGAAAGAAAACATGTGCTTGTATTTTCATAACCATTTAATGAGAATGAATGTAGTGAATGTCTTTCTAAATGCTTATGTATGAGGTGGGAACTGGACCTTACGTGAATGTTGTCTTATTCTTCTCTCCTATCTTTATGATTATTTTGGTTGGTGAAATGGAAAGAGAACCTATGCGGATGAGTTGCTGCTATCTCTTTCTTTCCTTTGTAAAGTCACCATTGTGTAATGATTGAACGAATAGGCTTGGATTAAAAGTGCCTATACTCTCTCTTACGCTTATTAAAAATTGGCATCCAAGATATCTAGTTTGATGTTTATAATATGTTCAATGCATTAAAACAATGAAAATAAACTAAGATCTAACAATACCAACTTTCTAGGTTAGTGTTGCTTAATAGAAGCTAATGTTACACAGTATAGATCATTGTCCCATTTTGAAAATTTGTCCTCAAATAGCATTAAAAAAAGTTTCATACATGTTTATTTTTACTATTTTATTTTTTGAGGAGCCACCTTAGATACATACAAAATCTTTCCACAGAATTCTCATTAACAATGAAGACTAATAATAAAAACTTCTATCGCCGTTCAAGGGCTAAGAGCAGCTAATACTAGAAGGAAAAAAAAAGTAAACGATATCAAGCAAATTCATGTGAGCAGAAGAAGGATTGGGAGCCCCCTCAAGTGAATTATGTGAAATTAAACTTTGACGATAGAATGTAAGGGATAACTTTGTTCTAAGGAACTATAAAGGAAATTTTGTATATGTTGGATCCCTCTTCCTTGGCATCAAAAGGGGTAGACAATCTTATTGTAGAAGGCAATTTAATGTTGGTTATAAATGCATTATTGAAAAGAACTTGTTTGAATTAGAGATTAAAGCGCTATACAGAAGAGGCTCTAGCTCTCCGATCAAATTTTTCTAACATCAAATTTCAATACTACAAGAAGAAGTTAAATTCCATGGCGAATTTCTTAGCTAATGTTGGGGTTGATCAGGACCCAATCACAACATTGTATAGCCACCTTCCCACCTCTTGGGAAGGAATAGAGTTTTACCTCAAGTCTAAACCCCTTTAAGCAAAATTAATTTTTGTTTTTCAAACTTTATGCTCCCCATTGAAATTGGCGACAAAGGACATTAATGCCTTTGGGTGTTATTTTCAATTGACATCAATGATTAACTTTGAAGTGTGTGGGGTTGTAATCATAATTATTTGGCATGTGTGGGGTTGTAATCATAATTATTTGGCACGTGTATTGTTTATTTCAGACAAATAAAGGTAAGGTGGGATGACATTGGTGTGGTGGTGTTTTCTGGTTGGCTAGTTAGGATGTGGCTGCAACATGGGACTACTTTATTTTCTCAGCACTTTTGTCGTGGCACATCATAAGAATGTGAAGAAAGGCAAGGATCCTCAGCATAAAGGTGTTGTAACAAATAGTCGCTTAACTTTGATTTTTTGTTGCCAATCACCTTCAACATTAGGTTTTGTTAAGGCAATGTTGGATGAACCAGATTTGGGCGTGCAAGGTCCTCCTTAGTCCAAATCCATGGTGCAACTGTAATTTGTCAGTAAGTTAGTGCAAGATGTCCTTGATGCCTCCTCAAGGTTTTGGCTTCTGTAAATGCCGCTTCCAAACAACTTCAAGGTGTTATCCATGCACCCTTTTTGTGATGGCTATGGCTAGAAGTGATGTAAAATTTGAGGTGACGGGTGCTCATGGCATCGTTGTGGCAAGGGTCAAGTCAGAGAAGTTGAAATTTCTGCAATAGGAGGTTCAAATGCTTTGGGCATTCTACTCTGATATCAAGAAAATAATGCTTGGTTTAATGATGACGCATGAGAATGGTTGACTAGAAGTTACCAGTGACAAATAGGAGGTGAAGAAGACAAGGATCCTCAACATAAAGGTGTTGTAACAAATAGTCGCCTAGCTTTGAACTTTTGTTGCCAATTGCCTTCGACATTAGATTTTGTTAAGTCAATGTTGGGTGAGCCAGATTTGGATGCGCAAGGTCCTCCTCAATCCAAAGCCATGGTGCTTAGTAAGCTAGCGCAAGATGTTTTTGATGCCTCTTTAAGGGTTTGGCTTCTGTAAATGCTACTTCTAGACCATTTCAATTTGTGATGGCTATGGACAAAAATGGTGTAAAATTTGAGGTGATGGGTGCCCATGGCATTGCTATGGCAGGGATCAAGTCAGAGAAGTTACAATTTCTGCAATAGGATGTTCAAATGCTTCAGGCATTCTACTCTGATATTAGGAAAGTAATGTTTGGTTTAATGATGACACACGAAAATGGTTGACTAGAAGTTACTAGTGACCATACCATCTCGATGTTGTGGTAAATTGATGCACAAGACCAAAAGAATAACTAAGGTAATTGATGGTGTCTACCTTAATGCGTTGAACCTTATGGCTAGGCCAAACAAAAATGTGGTAGAGGAAATGGCAAACTGGATCAGTGTTGAGGCCTCTAGGGTTGGCTGCTAGAGTGTGTGTTGAGTTGATTGGTTGTAGATTTTTTGCTTGGCTACGGATGGTGTCGATAACCTAGTGTCCATATGGTATTTTTGCTTAGTCTTCTAGCTCACTAGTGCTCTATGGTTCACGTTTAGTGTCTAGTTTGTGGGTGTTGTCTAGATCATGGGTATAAATAGGGCCAGTTTTTTGGCTTCTACCCTTAGGGTGGCGGAGCATTTTGCTAGGTGTTGGCAATTTCTACCTTTCTTTGTATTTCCAATCTGGCTATTTTGGCTTCTATGCCATATGTTTATATGTACTCTCTTATAATTATTGGGCAGAGCCCCTATAGACTCCCCCAACTAATTAATCTAAAAATAATAATGAAAACTTCTAAGCGAAGTAAAAGGAGTACAAGTTTGACAGAAGAAATCAAGCAGGTTGACTATGGGCTCGCTACAAAATGCTTTTGTGTCATCTATTAACCCTAATGTTGCGATCAATGTAGATGATGGCCACCGGGATCAGACACAATGTATAGATCTTGCTCCCACTATTCCCATCACTCCCTACAAACAAAGACCAAAGTTCGATGGTGGTGCATGTGATGTGCTAGAAACAAATTCTCAGTCAACTAATGTCATGTCCCCTCCCCCCTATAAGCCGACTTCATAATAAATTGGAGAATTTAAATTAAAGATTTAAATTCAAGTGGAGCGAACATCACAAGAAGAAAGTACATATATAACAACATTGTTATCCATGAAGCTATGAACGATTTAATTAATGCAAAAAGGATGAAAGTGATATCTGAATATAATTATAAATTATATCTGAATATATTGATTATTAGAATCTATTAATAAAGACATTACTAAAGATATTATTATATAAGATATTATATTAATACAAATATTATATTATATAAGATATCAATATATTTATTTTAATATTATGATAAATATATATCATAAGACATAAAGGTCTGAATTTGTTGGTGGGCCCATATTATATATTTTACTGCCTTAATATTTGATGCTTTTAAAGGAGACAATGTCTGACATCTGCGGTTCCTTGTCTTTCAGGTGAACCGTATGATAGACATTGCATAATATGAATGATTGTGTGAAGGAATCACATATATATTAGAAGCATTGATAGTATATTAATATTTTAAGCCACGTGCCGTATAAGTCAAGGATTATTAGTCATTGTTTAAACTGCTGTGATATTATCTTGTGTGCCATAGATCTTGACTGCCGTACAAAGTAACTATGCTGCTATATCTTTTGGAGTAGGTATTAATATATGCAGCGATTAATAAAGGAAAAGCTGCGATTAATATCCAAAGAATGCAGCAACTATAATAAGACTTAATGACACGGTAGTGAATGGCTTATTTAAAAATGAAATGAATATTAAGAATCGGCGTGAACATTAGGATCAGCGAATGGTATAAGGTATAAACAAATACCAAAAACAACGATTATAAGACCAAGGTGCGAACTGTTTATTAAGAGCCACGTCCCTTGGTAAAATATTTAAGTTCATCAATCATGACCATCAAAGGGATCCTCATGGGAACCATAAGATCTCATCATCAAATAATCTCAGCAATTCACATTATTCAGTCAATCCAGCAGCGAATCATCAATCAACAAGAAAGACGTCTGATTCACATACAGATTTAAGGAGTATATATTTCTGATTTGGGAATTATATTTGAAGCAGATCAATATACAGCAGCATATTGGGCTGCAGGTAAAGAAGGAATAAAACACTTAAGAGATCCAAAGGAAACAAAGGCAAGAATTATCTTGGTAAGATGTATCTAACCTCATGTTATTAGTATCATACTATTAGTTTTCATAGTTAATATGGATCCATCTCATATGAGTGTTTATAGATTAAATGAGATGTCATATCTACTTGAATTCAAAATTGAACCATACAATTAGTAATTGATACTAGTCATAAGTGCAGACCCAAAATCTGCCTCATAACAATAATGATCAATTATATAAGAACAAGAATACTATATGACAGCATTCCGATTTGAGACACGAATGACTCTAATCATACACTATGATGATAAATGGTATAATAGAATTCCATCTATAGTACAAGGGGATATTGAATAAAAGTTCATATTTCCGATAGCCCCTATTACTTCATCCAAGAAGGAATGGTGGGTATTGTAGGGAAAGGTGGAGTAATTCCATCCCGTGTATAGACTCCAATGGCTGGGACATTGTTTCCCCAAGGCCGGGTCGGAGATGGTTTCAGTGCGCCCTAGTCATGTAAAGCCTAATTCCTTGATGAAGAATAGAAGGGGAAGATATGGATCTTGAATTATGTTTAATATCTGCCCTAATGTACGCATGGAATATATTATAGAATAGTAATCAATAGTGAATGACAAGAAGGAAATGAATAATTCTTTGACAAAGAATGAAATATTTATATTATCTTTGATCTTATTGGATATTATCATTGAAATTTATTGATCTCTAATGTTTCTAATGTCTTTTTGAGAATCACTTTGAATGCAGATTCAGGTTTAAGTGTTTCCACTAGAAAGGGGACATTACAACTAAGGCTCGCCCCTCAAGCTCTAGGGTTTTGTTGAATAGCCCTGAAATCCCAAAGTCTTCCCCTAGGAAGCATTCAATAGAAATTGAGCTTCAAATGCAAAGGCTCAACCTTATTCTGTAATGTACCTTTTTTGGCCCATTCAAACATTCTTGGAAAGCTCCAAGATTCTAGGAGAATTCCATCATCCTTGGAGAACGCCAACTTTCTATGGGCGAAGTTATATACCGCAAACCGTAAGTTGTGAAGTTATATATTGCAGTACATACTGTAAGTTAATAATTTAACTTAAATTGCCAAAAGTAACTTTATTTTATTTCAGCAACTTATGGTATATTATTAAAAGGTGTTTTTAACAGAAGACAAAAAAGTGACTTTATAAGTGTCGCTAGGCATGGGGGTACAAAAGTGAGTTAAAAGGACACTTTTAGGGTTGAGTGAGAAAACAGGACAAAAAGAAAACGAATTAGAATATTTTCCCTCGAAAAGTTATAAAAGGAGGTTTTGTCTCCAGAAAAGGGTTACCTATTCATTTTATCAGTCTCATTTCTCAAGGATGAACATGAGTTCTTTCTTCTTTCTTGACGACAAAAACCCTCTGGATTTGTGAAGCTTTGAGGATGCAAACCCTCCTAGTTTCCCTTATTCAGGATTTGAGGACGAAAACCCTCTTGTCCTACTTGGTGATTTCGTGTAGAGATCACAGTTGTGCTAAATGAATGAAGGCATTTCCAATCGTAGTTTGATTTGCAGATTTTCGAGTTTCAGTTGTGGTTGTAGTATTTTGGGTTTGTGTTATTTTGGGGTTTTTGTGTGGTTTCAATGTGTGGTGTTTTAGTATATAAGTTGGTCTTTTGATGTGTGCTAAAGATTGTTACTACCAGAAAATACAAAAAATATTGTGTGTTGTTCCAATTGATAATTTGGGTGTGAGTTTCCAATTTATTGTGAAGTTATTCTCCGTACCTTTTTAGGAGGTGTGAGATATGAAAAAGTAGACTTAGCCTTATTAAGTAGCAGATCAAACAAATAGAAAAGAATTTAAAGGAGATCGTGGCTTTTGGAAAAGAATTATTGCTGGTCGCTTCAAACTTTGATCTTCCTCTGTAGAGGTGCTCCAACCTTCAGTCTCTCCTCATAGGTTTCCCACCATAGTTGAAGCATCTACATCAGGTGATAAGTCTTCTGGGGCAAGTGGATCAAA
This sequence comes from Cunninghamia lanceolata, assembly GCA_027924645.1. Classification (NCBI taxonomy): domain Eukaryota; kingdom Viridiplantae; phylum Streptophyta; class Pinopsida; order Cupressales; family Cupressaceae; genus Cunninghamia; species Cunninghamia lanceolata. The sequence continues at coordinate 1,085,865 of BSBN01001760.1, forward strand.
GTTTAGTCTCTCCTCATAGGTTTCCCACCATAGTTGAAGCATCTACATCGGGTGATAAATCTTCTGGGGCAAGTGGATCGAAGTTTACTACTATTTGTCCTCTCCTTCCCCATTTCAAGCCTAAGGCTGCTACGTGGTCCATGAGTTTCCCTATGACATTAACTCAAGTTGAGGAATGGGGCATTAGAGCTAACATTTCAAATTCTTTGCTGGACATTATCAATCAATCTTTGTTTGTTTCTCCTATTTTGCCAAATTATGAAGAGGACAATATAGTGGGTCGAACACCAATCAATAATGGGAAAGCTGCTCCCAAGAAACAACCCTTAGGCCACACTGTTCTTCATTTCTCATAGTAGAAAAGGAATGGCCTGATTTTATAGGTCATGTTTATTGTATTTTGTTTGTAGGTTCTTTGCTTGCTACACCTCTTTAAGAGCTGCTTTAGCAAGTGTATTGCTTATGTTTTTATAACTTTTTTAGTTGTAGTTCTTGGGTTGCGGCTCCATAATAGATACCTAAAATTGCTTCTATAAAATTATAATAATGATACCTTCAAAGATATTACAGTTGATTATACTACAGCAAACAGAACCAATATATCACAGCTGATTACTCACAATTTCCACAATATTGGTAATTATATGCCCCATCACAACTCTTTTGTAATCTTCAAGGGATATATTGTTTCTGAAAGGAAGCAAGGTACGCAGAAACGCTTCCTACATTAATCTTAGAGGAGAGTATTATACAAATTTTCAATCTTTACAATTACAAAATGTAGAAACACATATAAACATAAAATAAATAATATACCATAACACAAGGTGCACGTGGGAAAAACCCTTTCGGGAGAAAACCCCCCAACTCCAAAGTAGCCCAATGTATTATTCAGCAATCTAGACAAGGTTACAGTACACTTGCAGAGTAAGCCTTTACAGGAGTATCAACAAGATTCAAATCTAAAGTGATTTCAGTAGCATTATGGTACCTGCAAATTACACCATACAAACTACAACTCCAAGCACCAATTTATAGGAGATGAACAAACTGGAAACCATGAATGGTTTAGGATAACCATTTGCAAAACCACAAGGAGGTATGGTACCTAAACTTAGGTCCAAATTCCAACACCCCCTTCTTAGTATTGATCCTCTTGGCTATTTTAAGCAAATTCCTTACACATCTCACAATGTCATAAACTATCATATTTGACCACCAAACTCAAGTGCCCCAATTTGTCTTCATTCCCAATTCAAAAATATGCTCCATGAAAAGTGTCCACACCTATCATAATGTTGATCAAGATTCCAATGTAACTCCCTCCTACATGCTCTTATGCATCATAAGAATTTGTCATATGGAACTCCCATCATGATGACACACCACAAGATGTCGACACATGGCAAAGATATGCCACCTCAATGTGGGTCACCTACCTCCTCATGTGAGGACAAAAAACTACTAAGGACGAAATCCATGTCACCTCCAAGTGGGAGGTCAACTCTCCCACAAGACAAAATACACAAAAGACATAATAGTGAAAGCATACAAAATATACTAAAATGAACATTAGGAATGCGAAGTTGAGATACCTTTTCCCAACAATTTCCTCAAAAGACATCTATTTGTAAAAAGCAGAACCAGAGGCTTTCAATAAACAACCAACTCTTATTTGATTTAAAAGAGTGCCCTTCCATATCAATTGGATCTATTTAGATCAATTGAATCATGCCCTTGTTGCCCCATAATTCCCAACCTTCAAAGCACATAAAAAGCTTGCAAGACATGGGGGGCAGATTTCAGTCTTTGAAACTGTACAACAAACAGAATCCCACCTTGGATGTCTCCCAGAAAACCAACACGTAGTGGGATTTTTCAAGACATCTTGGTTATGATATTTCAAGTCTCATCCTATTTTGTTCCTACTCCTTTTCTTGAAATTCTTCCCTACCTAACAACTTACATAATCTGCATTGCAAAACTATGTCTGTTTTTAATTGCTGCCACTTGCACTTACATAAATCAATAATTAATAATCCCCTATCACAATCGGCTTTGACCACTTCAAATTAGGGAACCTTCTCTTAAAATAACTAATCTTTGGTTCCTCGTAAACCAATATCTTTGTTTCATCATAAACCAATCTAAAAATTCTTGTAACAAATCTATATATAATCTTTACATGTGTAGAATTGTTCTAATTCCCTAAATAAACTAAACCTTATATCTTAACAATGCAACTAACTAAACTAGAACAAATTCTATCGTTATTTCATGCAAACTTATCTTTTATTTATGGATATTATCTCTAACAACCTTTATTCTTTTCTACATGGATATCATTTGCCATGGATATCAATCTCATGCTTGAGTCTTATTTCTGCTCTTCTTATGAAATACGTTGGGCTCATTACTATTTTGCCCTGCCTGAATTGATTGATATCCAATCATTGTAAATAGTGAAAGCGAAGTATGCCAAGGATGACGAGTTGGCAGCATTGTCCAAGATTAGGAACAAGGACAGCAGGTAATTGATCTGCAGTTGGCTGATTTATCACCAAGAAAGACTGCATTTGAATTCCAAATCAAAATTTAAGATAAAGGTCATGAATAAAAGTCATTCTTCTTCATCAGCTGGAAATCTATGTTGTTCAAAACTTACACAAAATTAAGGCACGCCTTTAAATGGGAATGGTTGAAGAATGATGTCTGAAACTTTGTAGCAGTTTGTGAATGGTGCCAAAGAAAAACACAGAGACCATTAATGTGTTGCAAGTATGTGCTAACTGGTGTTGTCATTAATGCCAACTGTATCTTTTGATATTGTTGTTTGTTGATTGATTGAGATGTCATGTTAAGAACACTGTCTGAGTATTTTGCTCCGCATTTTCTCTGTATTGAAGACCGGAGTATGAGATTTGGATATGATTTAGAGAAGTGTTTGAAGATGTTAAATCCAGAATTTGGTGGTCCAGATCGCTGTACAGAAAAAGTTCTTTTCACCAGTTTGAAGACTGTGCCTGGCAATGTTTGCTGACAGGGAGATAGTATTTTGCTAAGCTGTAATGTCCCTTGCCCAATCTGGTCTTAATTTTCTGATTTTTGCTGCTTGGGAATTTTGACAAACAGTTGTCTTGCGAACTACTTTAGCTGGTAAATGTTTTTTCTGTTTTGTTTTTCCCTTTTGAATGATGATAAGATGCATGAAAGACTTAACTAAATATGCCAAATGACTGTAATTGAAATTAGGATGCAATGCAAAGTAATTTTCTGATTTTCCAAGACTAGAGATGACTGAAAATTCATGCAAATATGTAGTTACAGCAAAGAGACATTTGTCGAACACTTCATGTGCAAACTCCGAACTCCATAGTGTATAATATTGCAGCTCAAACCAATTACAATGACTGTCAATGATGCTCACAGCAAATTGCTTTCTCAGAAGATGACTTACCATGCAAATACCACTCAACTTATATGGCAGCAATACAAGTGCAGACCTGGGTAATTTTATCATATGAAATGCAAGCTATGATAATGGCTGCTGTTATGACAGCAATACAAGACTCTATGCAATTACAAGTGCTGTATTGACAGCGATATTATGAGAACCTGGATGACGCCTTGGAGAACAATGACAGCAGTGCCTAGACCACGATTTCCAGCAGTAGAATCAGCTCCAATATTAAATTTGATTTGCAGTGAATCTCCAATTTCAAAATTGAATTCCTTTATTCCTTCAAAATTTGGTTCATGACCATTAAATTTGGAATCATCGAACCAGCCAAGATAACTCCTTCAAGTGCAACAATAAACCAGCTGCTGCAACTTGCAAACCCTTGTGTAAATGCAATAATAAACCAGCTATTGCATTCAATCAACTCCTTATTCAGAAATGCAATAATACATCAGCTATTGTACCAATCCAAACTCCTGCAATGAAGCGCGATGGATTCCTCCAGAATCAATCAGCTAGGGGTTATCTTTCAAACCCGAAAAGGTTTTCGTCCTCAAAGCCCTAAGATCAATAAGAACTCCAAGAACATTTCAATATCAACAATATCCATAGCATAATAAAAAGAGAAGCCCTCACATCCTTTTATATTTTCTTCCTTGAAAGCTTTGGGAAACTTCCCCAATATGGGCACCACATGAGAGGAAACATTCTTTTAAAAAATTAGAAAAAAACATTTATTTCCATCCTTTTCTATTCTTTCTTCTTTCACTTTTACCTGGGATTAGAAAAAAACACTTTATTTCCTTTCTTTTTCTAACTTATCGATCAGGGGTGCCGAGCTACCAATAATGAGCAAGTCATCCACATAGACAACAAGCAACAATATATCATTACCAGTATGTTTGATGTACAAATTTGGGTCAGATGGACTCCGCTTAAAGCCATGATCTATGAGGTACTTGTCGATTTTGATGTACCATGCTCTTAGAGCCTGCTTCAAGCCATAAAGTGCTTTGACCAGTCTACAGACCTTCTGTTCTTGTCCGGCAACCTTGAAACCAGGAGGCCGCGTCATATAGACTTCTTCCTGCAACTCATCGTTGAGAAAGGCACTTTTGACGTCCATCTGATGGACTTTCCATCCAAACTGGGCTACTAAGGCAAGGACGAGCCGTATGGTACTCATCTTGGCTGTAGGAGCAAAAGTCTCCTCATAGTCGATGCCTTCTTTCTGTGAGAAACCCCAAGCAACAAGTCGTGCTTTGTACTTGTCCAGGGTTCCGTCAGCCTTGTACTTAACTTTATACACCCATTTGCAACTAATGGGTTTCTTCCCTGGAGGAAGGTCTGAAAGGACCCAGGTGTGGTTCTTCTGAAGGCTCTGGAGTTCTGATTCCATCGCCGTATCCCACTCTGGAATACCTTTAGCCTCTGAATGAGTCTGAGGCTCATAGACACTGTGCAGGTTGGCCATGAGAGCAAAGTTGACTGTATGCTGCTGTTTGCTCTTATTTCGAGAGGATCTACCCTCAACAAGTTCATCATCATGAAGATCGGCAATCATCTGAGACCACCATTTGGGGCGACGGGTAGATGGGCCAACGTCAGGTTCAGCAGGAGGTTCTGGAACAGGTGCAACAGGTAGAACAGGTGCATCATGTAGAACAGGTGCATCAGGAGGATACTCAGGATCATCCTCAGGGATGTCAAACTGAGAATCATCGGAATCTAAAGAATTATCAGCATCCCTCCCATAAGGTGGACCTAATGGAAGACGGACACCCAAGTCAAGAGCCTTCAAAGGCTGATCTTCGGATTGCTGCACAGAAGAGGGAGAGAAGAAGGGTCCCCGCTCTTCATCAAAAACCACATCACGACTGAAGATGAGACTGTCTGTCTCAATGTCAATGAGCCAATAGGCCTCGTGGTTATCACTGTATCCTGTGAACATTAATTTTTGACTCTTGGAACTGCATAGGTCGGAGACCAGTTAAGAAGGTAAACTGCAATGAAAACTGCTTCTGCCCAAAATTTCTTAGGAACACATCTGTGCTCCATCATGGAACGGGCTAACTCAGTTATAGTGCGGTTGCGCCACTCTACAACACTGTTCTGTTGAGTGCAGGGTGTGGTCAATTGGCGTTTGATGCCATGTGTATCACAGAAGTTGGAGAACACATTTGAACTAAATTCCCCCCCATTATCTGACCTAAGAGTTACAATGGAACAACCAGACTCTTTTTCTACTAAGGCCTTAAACTTCTGAAAAACTGGAAACACATCTGATTTCTGTCTAAGAAAGTAAACCCACATTTTCCTACTGAAATCATCAACAAACAGTAAAAAGTATTTGCATCCAGTAACTGAAAGAGTATTCATAGGGCCACAAACATCAACATGAACCAACTGAAGTACCTTGGATGCACGCCAGGAGTCGCCAGTCGGGAATGGTGTGCGGTGTTGTTTCCCAGCTTGACACGATCCGCAGACACCGAAGTTCTAAGCCTGAATCTCAGGGAGCCCATCTACCAGGTGCTGTCGGGAGAGCTGAGACAAGTAGTGCACATTCAGGTGCCCATACCGCTGATGCCAGAGACTGGTAACCGAAGAGTGTCGAGCTGCTAGGGCTGATTCAGGAGGACCATCCGAATCCACAAGTCAATAAAGACCATGGTCCTCAATGCCAACAACTACAGTGCATTTGGTTTCCCGATCGATGATCGAGCACTTGTGAGCGCTGAACACCACATCAAGTTGTGGAGAGTGTTTCATGATCTAGCTGACTGAAAGCAAGTTAAGTTCCATACCAGGAACATAATATACGATGAGGAATATGATTTTCCTCCCACCAAACTGAAGCTGAACAGTGCCCTTACCGGCAACTATGTACACTTCTCCACCATCGAAGACCATTGAATCACTGAAAGGGGAGAGTTCTGCAAACCAGTCACGACAATGAGTGAAGTGACGCGAAGCACCTGAATCAATGTACCAGGCAGAAGATTTTGCATGGTCTGCAGGTCTTGTAGCCATGAAGGCGTAAAACGCAAACTCCTTCTGCTCAATGTGCTCCGCACTGTTGGCCTTCTGCTGAGACCCTCCCTGCTTCTTCTGTTCAGAAGCAATACGTGCGCGACAATCTTTCTTGATGTGTCCAAACTTGTGACAATAGTTACACTGAATGTTCTTCTTACCGATGTCCTGAGATGGCGCTAGCTAATTCTGCTGTGGAGGCTAACTTTTGCCTTTATTCTGAGCTTGAAACTTGGCTGCAAAAGCCTGCTCTGAAGAGGACGAAGAAGTACTACTACCAAACTATTGTTTCCAACGATCCTGCTGCAAGAGGATAGTACAGAGTTCTGGAAACTTCAGATCAACATTAGCTGATGTAATGTTGAGAGTCTCAATGAAATGTTCATAGGACTTAGGTAGACTTTTCAAAGTGATCACAACCAAGTCTTCTTCCTCCATTTTTCGACCAATAGCCTCCAACTGATCTCTGATCTCCTGGATCTTGTTCAGGTGCGTCTGCAAAGATGTCTTCTCATCCATCATGATAGAAAACAGTATATTTTTCAAGTAGAACGCACGGCTCTTGTCGGAGGTTTCATGCAAACCCTTCAGATGGTCCCAAATCTCCTTTGTTGTCTTTCCAGCCAGAATCTGAGGTAGCTGATCATCTATGACTGATAGCTTAATGAGCATGACTGCTTCACGGGTTTGTTCGTCAAACTTATCCTGGTCTTTACCCGCCATTGCTGGATGAGTGTTAGTGCCTAGAATGATCTAAGCGAGGCAGCGATATTCAAAGATGGTCATCATTCGCTGCTTCCAAGTGTTGTAGTTGCGGTCGTTGAACTGCTGACTGCCTTCCAACATAATATTGGACAAGCTCGCCATTCCACACGCTTTTCGAGGCACGAAAAACGATGAACAGAAGTGGATGCAAACTGAAATTCCGGATAGAACACTGCAGGTACGCCGAACAGAATTGAACTGGCACAAATTTCAAAACAGGGACACTGCACGAAAAACAATGCACCCAAAAAAACGGACGAAGACCCAGAAATCTGCTCGAAAAACCCACCAGGAATATGTCTTCGAAAAAAATTTCGTCAAATTTTTGAGGGTCAAAACCCTAGACGAAAAAATTTCGTGCCCTAGGCATTCAAAAATTTCAGAAAACCAGAAAAAAATTCGGACGAAGACCTAGAATCTGCTTGAAAAACCCACCAGGAATATGTCTTCGAAAAAAAATTCGTCAAATTTTTGAGGGTCAAAACCCTAGACGAAAAATTTCCGTGCCCTAGGCACTCAGCAAATTCGAAAAACAAGAAGTCTGCAGAAAAAAATCCAGCCTCACCGAAAAAAAAAACAAGAACCAACCAAAGAGCCCAAAACAAATTCGAGATTCGAAAAAAACTTGAATAATTTCGAATGAAATTATGTTTTTGAAGTCGAAGCAAACTCTGATACCATATTACACAGGTAAATGGCAGAATGCTGGATGATATTCACATAGAGCAAAGGCTCTTAAATAGGTTACAAGTAATTACAAAGAAAGCAAGTTTCTATATTTAGAAACTGCCAAAGACTGCCAGAGATCGACACACGATCTTGTCATAATTACATACCGTTACAAGAAACTGACCATTAACTAAAAATAGGAGATTCTAAGTATAAAAGAATATCTTAATAGGCACTACATGAGAGGAAACATTCTTTTAAAAAATTAGAAAAAAAATTTCTTTCCATCCTTTTCTATTCTTTCTTTTTTCACTTTTCCCTAGGATTAGAAAAAAACACTTTATTTCCTTTCTTTTTCTAACGTTCCCTAGAATTAGAAAAAAAACACTTTATTTCCTTTCTTTTTCCCACTTTCCCTAGGTGTTCCCCTTTGGCATAAATAATTAATTTATTTTTAAATGCTCACATGGTCCCCCTTTTAAAACAACTTTAAGTTGTGTCTCCTAGGCATAGGGGTACAACTTAACTTTATAATATTTAATTATGCCAAAGTTGCCTTTTTATAAATAAAATAATAAAGTGCCCATATTATATTATTTTTGTCCATCCCAAGCAAGGACTGCCAAGGAAGAACTCAACGCCATACTCTGCCATAGATCATGCTGCTAAAAATAGTACTTACTAAAAATAGTATGCTCAAAAAAGTCCTCGGATGCCAATGCATGTTATATCACCCTGAAGCTCTCTGACAACCCAGAAGGAATCCAATAATCAAACTGCCATACACTGACAGACAGATCCCCAAAAAAATCTTAGAAGAGATCACCACACAACGAGAAACCCTAATTATTGCCTCTGACTAGCCTACGGGCCTCCGGGATAGGTTAACGGTCCATCCTGGATATCATTGATGAGAAGGGGACATTACAGCTTATAAGGTCCTTAGATATCTTCATTCCAAAGGATTTGTCATTTGGTGCTCCGGAAAGCAAGTTATTGATTAACAGAGTTTGACAGTGTCTATTGAGAAGCAGTCTATGATGTATCTTCAAGTGATATTTGTTGTCTTCAAGTGAGATTTGTCAGCACCCAAGTGATTCTATGTTGTTCATGGATGTCTCCAGAATGTATTGAAGGCGTGTGCTTGATCCACAGGCTACAATGAAGTTCTTGGAAGCATGTATCTAAGTGTTCTTGATGTGTGCACTTGTTTCGGCCGACTTGGTTTGTCACACTTGTTGTGGAGGTGATTCGTGGATTGTAGAAGCCTATCCAAGTGTATGAAGATGTATTTGGGTCCGAGCTAAGCCATGAAGTGTTCATCCTTCATTCATTTGCCCTGCAAGTTTGTTTAGGTCTAGTCCTAATTTGATTTATGTATGTATGCCGACCTTGGAGATAGTTCCAATGGTTGTAGAATGTAATGCCGACCTTGATGTACATTCCAAGGTTGATGATTGGTATAAATGTATATAATGAATTCGTGAGTGAGGTGTGATTGTGTGAAGATGCGAAGATAAAGTGTGAGCTGTAAAAGCAGAGCAGAGCAGAGGAGATATATTGCGCTTCAATGGAACTAAACTCAGGCATGATATAAATGCTACTATATCAGTTCATCCTGGCAGTGAGCCAACCCAGTGAGCCACCCTTTGGCAGTGAGCCTTTCATTTGGGCAGTGGCAGTGAGCCCTTTGGTAGTGAGCCTCTTTTGATATTCGGTATTGTTACTACATTATATTGTGAGTTAACACTCACCGTGGTTTTTCCCTTTTTAGGGTTTTCCATGTAAAAATCTGGTGTTCATGTGTATATGGTGTTGATGTGTTCATGTTTTGTTTCTGCTATTCATGTTTAATGTTCATAGCAGAATAAGGAAGTGATATTGTCTAAAGAAGTTAAAGTTTTTGATACAACTGATTCACCCCCCCCCCCCTCAGTTGTCTTGTGCCTTTCAACATAATGGTCTAGGTTTGCTTCAACTATTACCCATCCCCAATGAGAAATGGGAATAGATCAGTATGGACTTCATCATAGGTCTTCCCAAAGCAAGTGGCAAAGATGGCATCATGGTAGGTGCTAATTGATCAACCAAGGATGCTCACTTCATTGTTAGAGAGTCCATCAAATAGGAATTGTGTTTATAGAAAACATTCATAAATTGCATGGGCTTTCCAAATTAATTATGAATGATAGGCATTCAAAAATTCATAAGTAAATTTTGCAAGAAACATGTTTTGAATGGACCAAACACTTCAAATTCTTATAGTAGCTACCACCTTTAAACTGATGGGCAAAGAGAGACTGCAACTACAAGGTTATTTGCGGAACTACGTGGCACATTTACAGGTGACATGGTTTACATGGTTGCACCTTGCAGAAAATTGGTACAATACCACCCATGATGTGTCAATAAGTTTGCCTCCATTCAAGGCTTTGTATGGGTATAATCTCTATTACTAGGATCTGCTAAAACCCTAGCCAACCCAGGACCAACCCAGATCGAGTACGGATCCTGATCCAGGTTTGGCTCAAGTTTCAATGAGATCCCTATCCAAGGCCTATGGATTTGACCCGGATACATTTAGACATACCTGGGCCAAACCTAAAGGCCCAAAGCAAGAACTTGGACAAACCTAGGGCATGCTCAAGTAAACCTACATGGGACCAAAAAAGGTCAGTTCTTTATTGAGAAGAAACAAAATAAAAAATTAAAAGACCATAACTAATCCTACAAAGTGACTTCTAAGTCACAACACACACACAACAAAAGTTAAAATGCATTCTTACCTCTCATTCCTCACTCATCCAAACCTCCATTTCCACATATTGATTAGAACTGCAAGTTTTCTTTGTATTAAACTAAAAGATCTAAAAAATGAACCCGAGGTTTTGATTGTTGTATGTTTAATGTTTATACTAACCAAGGTTCTTTTCTTTCAATTATCAACTTAATCTAACTAATCTGGATTCTGAAATATAAATTGATATACAACAAGAAATATAAATTGGTTTTAGGTGTGAAAAGAGGTTTGGGGGTCATGAAATACCAATCCAAAACTCAAGATAAGGATGAAAATCAAAGCAAATGATCCTAGAACACACTTAGGGGAGTGATCACTAGAATGAATGAAAAAACATATGGCAGAGATTGCAAAGTAGGCAATTTCAGACCTTACAAACATCACACCCTCAATATTCCTACTCCTCAAGTAGTGTTAGATAAGTGCGAGGAAGATCATGGAGCTTGCATCAAAGAGAATCTTCATTCAAGGGTTTTTTTTTGTAATTTTTTTAATTTCTTTCCTAACTCCACAAGATCTTTTCAAAAAAATGGTTTATTATTGCTTTTCAATCTCTTGTTCATTTTTCAACAAGTAATGGTTGCCTAGAGTTAACTTATTGTTTTTAAATATATTTTTAATATTTGTAATGGTGAAATTTGCATGCCAATTCCATTTACTTTTGGGCCCATTTTGATGGAATGACTTAATACAATTACATTTCAACAAGTGGCATAATCTTGTGCTAAGTTTAGCTTGTGACCTGATGCTTATCCCTATCCATTTTACACGCATTTATGCTTATTTCCATGCATTTGACTTTATCCCATCCCTATTTACACACTTTCCCATATATTTGCCATTATTATTAGCCATTTATTGCACCTACACTCACATCCATTTCCATACATTCATTTCGTGTCTAAAAAAACTAGCACTTTGCTGTCCTGGCCACTCGGGATTGAACCCAAATTTAAAATTTTTAAATTCAAAATTTTCAAGTCCCACACTTTCCTTATAGCTGTTGTGAGCCAACTTGGTACACATTTATGCAACTTGGTGCTATGTCTTGGTATTTAAAGGCATTCAACATGCAATTAATTCATAGGTGATTACAAGAAGCAAACACCATTCTAGGAACATTTTGATTTGGAGCTTAAAAAGAACACTTTGCATCAGAATCATACAGGCCATCTGCATGCTTGCTTGAGAATGTATTGGTCATTTGCTCAAAATTGTAAAGCCAATCCAAATAGGGGGTTGACATAGGAGATCTTGACCCTAGTGATCTGAGAAACTCCCCCAAGGTGTTTATGAACACCGTCTTGACAGAATTAGACACAGAGAAGGAGAAGGCGAAGAAACTTCTGCAACAACTACCTGCTAAATCATTCCAGTGGGTTGCAGTTTAGTCCTGCACATCAAGTCATTCCAGTGGCACTTGGGTTCGATCCCGAAGGACGGCCCGCAGAGACTTCTGAAACTGTACAGAACCCGAGACATTCACCAGACTATGAGCATTGGTAACTGGATTCTACGCAACATCAGCATTAAATCTTCATCTTTGTTCCCAAAGCTAAGTACCTCTATCCATTGCATTTAATTTACAAAAAGTGGCATTTCAATTTATCAAATTCCACCTCAGATTTCAAATCTAGGTTAATTGTGTGATTATTGTTTGCATATATTTAATTAGCCTAGACTTATAAGCCACAATTACCTACCAGTGTCAAAGGTAAATAACACCCTCTATGTTTCTCTTTTAAGAAAAGCCATTGTTCAAAAATTGGCAGTTTCACAGACCTTGCCTCCTCTTGATGAGGAAGAGAAATTGCTTCTAATACATGAGGGCATCCCAGCTACCAAAGATAAAAGGTTAAGGAACCTGGCTCTTACAGAATATTTGGTTGACTGGAAAGATCATCTTGTCGAGGTCGCTTCATGAGAGGGGCCTGATATACACACCCATCATATTTACTTTATGATGATGCAAAGATTAGTTATTTCTAGAGAAGGTTTCTTTGTTTATAAGTAGTTGAGACTGGTTGTAATAGGGGATTGTTGATTATTGATTTATCAGAATTGAAATTGTGCAAACTGGTTGAAAAATCACTTTTACATGGGAGATGGTTTGATTTTGAAATAAGAGGCGGCTCACCTGTGAGTTTGAGGTAATTTGATTATTGGTTGTAATCAGATCAGAGTTTCACTGTCTTTATTCTCCCATAACTTCCAGTGAGAGACAAGAATTTCATGTGCAAACATATGTTATGTGGCCCAATCATTTGATTTTTCACGCCAAATATTAAACCTTTGAATCTTGAAATGGGTAATTACATAGAAGAGGCGAACATAGCACTCAGCCATCCCCAGTAGTGATCTGTATTTCGTAGGGTTCCTGCATAATATTCTTTCTCAGCTTTTGTTTCCCTTGCAAACTATTCTCCAGGATACATTTGAAATTTTATTAAAATAATAAATATCTCATCCAATATTAGCAAAGTCTCACATTTAATAAACCCTACATTCAATCACCAGCGTTCAATACAGAAAATGACTTAGTAATTGAGTGTTTTTTTAACATACAACGATACAGTGTATTTATTTCTGTCAAATTGGCATGTGTCTTGATAGCAGCCCTTTGTCTCTAGCTTGCACCCGCGTGATGCAGGAGCATCGGTCTTTTGAAGTTTTGGTTTTCATTGTTCGTTTCTTGTGACTTTTTCCAGGTCATTGTACTCAATTTTGTTTTCATGTTGTTATTTAGTTCCGTTTTAGTGGACTTGTAGCCTTTGTTGGCTTGTCGTAGAGTTTCCCGCCAAGAAGGCCAATTTAAAAAATCTGAAATGTAAAGTGGATTTCTCTTGTCAACCATCTTACTTTGTGAATGTCCTCAAGGTTTGGGTCAGTCTCCAAGGGGATAGAACAGTTCTTGTTACCCCTAGGTTCTTTAGGCAACTTACGTGGGGACTTAACACCCACTCCCACCGAGTTTCATAAGAGAAAGATTCAGTTACTTGGCAGTTGTCACGGGAAGAAAAAGAAGAAAACATTGGATATAGTTTTGGGAGACAGGTTTTTGGAACGGTGGGTGAGCTCTTTCCACGGCTCTGTGTGGGCAGTTTTAGCGAATTTCTATTGGAGCAGCAGTCTAGGGGGAGTTGCAAACTTGTGCAGGCTGTGGAGCTGTTAGAGGAACGCCTTACAGAGTCAAGTAAGGAGGCAGAGATAGAATGTTAGCAGATTGTAATCTTCTGAAACGTGGACAAACTCAGGACAGGTGAAGAATGGAGGTCAGATGTGAATATATTTTCCTTTCTCAGCCTTTGGATTACCCTCCACGAGGAAATAAAGAGAGGGAACGTCCACTTCATGGAAGGGAGTCCACTATTGGACTGAGAACATTGTATCACGTTGATGGAAGACCTTTGTTTAGGTTTTGTATAATGCTCTGTTTTTTTTTATAAACTTGTAAAACTCTGTCCTACACAGTCAACGATGGAAAGGGAGAATTAGTAGTGGCAGCTGATTAAAAACAAAGAGAAATATGACAAGAATCCAGAGATGGACTGAATCTCGGGTATGTGAATGCTAGATAGGTTTGTTTTCAATCTATCGTTAACCTATCCTCATCGAATAAGGCAGCCAAGTGATATTTTTACCTCAAAAGGCACGGTTATGGTCTTTTTTTTTTTCGTTAACTGACTGCCACCACCGCGACAACAACCATCTCCGCATCTTGCTACCATCTCAAAAGTGGATGGAGTTTGTGTCCTATCCGACTGCAACCCTGTCCTTTGCTACTTGATAAGTCATACAAATATCATCTTTTCATGTTGTTGGCTTCCTATATTTGCTATACACCTATAGATTTATTTTCTTCCATATGGCTTCTGGGCCGTGACGTGGCTTTTTAAAATCTGCCCTAGATTTTCAGATATGAGGACAGATCAACTAAATTCAATTAATTTCCGTATACATCTATGCCTCGCGCACAACAGATTCAAAAGCAAGATTTGTTTCCCAGTTTATTTATTGATAGATCAATTTGAAAAAAAAAAAAAAAAAACCATCCATACTCTCAAATTAAGATTCTTAATTGACTGTGCTGCCACAAAAACACACTACATCATATGCTTAGCAATGCAGGTATAAGTGCTAACTGCGATATGGATCCCTTAATAAAATGTCCTTTAAAACCAAGGACTGGCTTATAATTTTAATTTATGCCAAGAGAAAGGCGAGGCAAACGTATGCAATACAATCAAACCCATGGATTGCCTTGGGTAGTTAGAGATGAGGAAACGCTGGTCTTTTATATAGCAATGTAATTTTGGGAATTTGCCTCCGTGCAAAATGTAGCCATCCTCGCATAGAACTATGAACATGCGGAGATCCAGATGAAAAGAGAACACCCAAGTAAACCCTATTCCTCTATTTCAAAAAAAAACAAGCAGCAGCAGAATTAGAGGCGAGAGGAGAAAAGGAGAATACCAGTGAGGCATGGCGAACGAGAGAGGGAGGCGTGTTGACACAGTGGCGAAAGGCGCTTCCATGAGGGTTGGGTGGCCGCTCCTTCACGCTGCTACCGCTCGCTCCATCTCCCTTCACTCCTCCCTCCTCCAAACTCTCCTTCCCATCGATCATTTCTGTGAAAATGAAACAAACAAATGAAAGTTTCTTAGTAACGGATTGAGTAGA
Organism: Cunninghamia lanceolata; assembly: GCA_027924645.1. NCBI lineage: Eukaryota > Viridiplantae > Streptophyta > Pinopsida > Cupressales > Cupressaceae > Cunninghamia > Cunninghamia lanceolata. Next base: position 1,101,272 of record BSBN01001760.1, read on the forward strand.
CTAAATAACTAGATAGTTCTTGAAACGAAGGCAAAACAAGTGGCTTCCTTACTGCTTAGTTTTCCTTGTTCGTCTTCCACCGTCCTTGTACTTGTCTAGTGTCTAAGTCATTGCAACTCCTTTCTTGTTCGTCCTCCGCCGTCGTTTTATTTATTAATGAAGGAAGCCTCTAAATTTGGAGAATTTCCGTGGAATTTGGTTTAGTTGGAGGAAAGGAAAGCGAGTTGTTTAATGAGGGAGAAGGGCCACACGTTTTTGGTTGTACAGTTTGGAGTACGCCAACAAAACAAGTGAAGGTTAGAAATGGAAAGAATGACATGACAGTGAAAAGGCCACGATTTCCAATATGTTTTTTCCCATTCCCATCCTCATCTCCTCTTTCCTTTAAAGTGGGGCCTCGGGAGATGCAAAGATATTTGGTATTCAAAGATTCTCCTTCGCACTCGCAACCAATTGTTATCAACGTAGGCAGGCGGTTTGGGTTTGTACATACTATATTTCTCCATGAATATTCAATATTGGTAATTGATTTGAATTTTAATTGAACTTTATTTTTTTATTTCTTTTTACATCATAAGGTGTCTCCAGAGTTTACGAGGGAACACGGAGGACGCGACGGCCACTAGGGACCCAAGGGCTCTGTCGGTAAAAGTGGACCCCAAGGTTCAAAGGTCGGTATAACAAGCAAACGTCCATGTTGTTTAAGTTTGTTTTCTTTTGTGACGAGGGCATTATCTGCATTTGTCGGGTAAACCAAACACAAACCAACAAGTTTTGCAACACTTTTGGTTTAAGGCAAAAATATAATCACCCTATATACTTTTCAAAACAAACGAACCTGGTCAGGGCAAACCATGGTTAAACAACAAGAGGGTTTCAGAGGTAACGTGACGGCCTCCAAGAACCCACATCATAAGGCGTCTCTAGAGTTTACGAGGGAAAAGGGCTCAGGGAGGACGCAACAGCCACCAGGAACCCGCAGAACGTTACCAACCTCGAGGGCTTTGTTGGCAAAAGTAGACCCCAAGGTTCAAAGGTCAGCATAACAAGCAAATGTCCTATTGTTTAAGGCAAAAATATAATCACCCTACATACTTTTCAAAACAAATGAACCTGGTCAAGGCAAACCATGGTTAAACAACAAGAGGGTTTCAAAGGTAACACGATGGCCTCCAGGAACCCGCATCATAAGGCATCTCCAAAGTTTACGAGGGAAAAGGGCTCAGGGAGGACACGACGGCCACCAGGAACCTGCAGAATGTTACTAGAGTTTACGAGGGAAAGGGCTCAGGGAGGACGCGATAGCCACCAGAAACTTGCAACATGTTACCAACCTCGAGGGCTTTGTCGGCAAAAGTGGACCCCAATGTTCAAAGGTTAGTATAACAAGAAAACGTCCCTGTTGTTTAAGGAAAAAATATGATCACCCTACATACTTTTCAAAACAAATGAACCTGGTCAAGGCAAACCATGGTTAAACAATAATAGAGTTTCAAAGGTAACACGACAACCTTTAGGAACCCGCATCATAAGGCATCTCCAAAGTTTATGAGGGAAAAGGGCTCAAGGAGGACGTGACGGCCACCAGGAACCCACAGAATGTTACCAGCCTCGAGGGCTCTGTCGGCAAAAGTGGACCCCAAGGTTCAAAGGTCAGTATAACAAGCAAACATACTTTTTATTTAAAGCAAAAATATAATCACCCTACATACGTTTACAAACAAACAAACCTAGTCAGGACAAACCATGGTTAAACAACAAGAGGGTTTCAAAGGTAACGCGACGACCTCCAAGAACTTGCATCATAAGGCATCTCCAGAGTTTACGAGGGAAAAGAGCTCAGGGAGGACATGATGGCCACCAAGAACCTGCAGAACGTTACCAAAGTTTACGAGGGAAATGTCGAAAAAGGGTTGAAGGAGGACATGACGACTCCACATCATAAGGCGTCTCCAAAGTATACGAGGGAAAAGGGCTTAGGGAGGACACGACAGCCACCAAGAACTCGTAGAATGTTACCAACCTTGAGGGCTCTATCAGTAAAAGCAGACCCCAAGGTTCAAAGGTCAATATAACAAGCAAACGTACTTTTTGTTTAAGGCAAAAATATAATCACCCTACATACTTTTCAAAACAAACAAACCTAGTCAGGGCAACCCATGGTTAAACAACAAGAGGGTTTCAAAGGTAACGCGACAACCTCCAAGGACCTACATCATAAGGCCTCTCTAAAGTTTACGAGGGAAAAAGGCTTGGGGAGGATGCGACGACCACCAGGAACCTGCAAAACGTTACCAGCCTCGAGGGCTCTATCAGCAAAAGTGGACCCCAAGGTTCAAAGGTCAGTATAACAAGCAAACATCCATTTTGTTTAAGTTTGTTTTCTTTTTTTATGGTGGCAGTATATGCATCTATTGGGTAAACCAAACACAAACCAACAAGTTTTGCAACACTTTTTGTTTAAGGCAAAAATATAATCACCCTACATACTTTTCAAAACAAATGAACCTGGTCAGGGCAAACCATGGTTAAACAACAAGAGGGTTTAAAAGGTAACGCGACAACCTCCAGGAACCTACATCAAAGGTGTCTCCAGAGTTTACAAGGGAAAAGGGCTGAGGGAGGACACAACGACCACCAGGAACCCGCAGAATGTTACCAGCCTCGAGGGCTATGTCGATAAAAGTGGACCCTAAGGTTTAAAGGCTAGTATAACAAGCAAATGTCCCTGTTGTTTAAGTTTGTTTTCTTTTGTGATGGTGGCATTATTTGCATATGTTGAGTAAACCAAACACAGACCAACAAGTTTTGCAACACTTTTTGTTTAAGGCAAAAATATAATCACCCTACATACTTTTCAAAACAAACAAACCTGATCAAGGCAAACCATGGTTAAACAACAAGAGGGTTTCAAAGGTAACGTGGGGCTGGGGACTCAGGGGCCTACCACCAAAATGTCACAAGTTGTAAACCATTTAGAGACAAACATGAAAGGGAGTATTGAAACTAACATTTCTGTGGAAACAAAATCATTTAGGCCAAGTCAAAATTGCATCAACCAGCAAAAGTGGTAAATGGATATAGGTAAATGCAAAGCAATTTCAGAGTATCTTGAAACATAGACTTTCATGTTCAAAATGGGAACAAGCAAAGAGAAAACAAATCCAAAGAGAAACAAACGTTGTGCGCAAAAAAATGCAGTCAAGCAAGGGGCTTAAAAAGCACAAAGAGGGAGTTGAAACATAAATTTATAGCCCCACTTCCACTCCACTTACCTGGTCTTCACATCTTTATGTGCAAGAATTGATTAATGTTAAAATGAGGCTAGAGTATTTGGAAGTCAAGAAGCGGGAAAGAAATGACAAGCTCCACGAGATTACTAAAGCAAACTAGATTTTACTAGAAGACAACAAGAGATTAAATGAACAGGTGGCATTCTTCAAGACATAATAAAAGCGGGGAAACATGAGTGGCAGATTATAAAGTTGTCTTGGCAAAAAATGATTGACTCAACTAAACTCACAGCAACAGAGGCTTGAGTAGTTCAGTAAGCAAACATTCAGAGCCTATGGATGCATGTAAATAATAAAGAAATTTTAGCAAAATAGGACAATTCCTGGACACATGTCATTGGGGGCTCAAAGGTTTTAGAAGCAGAAGCAAATACGAAGGCCGCTAGAATGCAAGAAAGAGAGTGCAAAGAAAGGCAAGATAGGGTAAGAAATGTCATTATAAGAGGAGTAAGGGATTGCGGTAAAAATGAAAGCACCTTCAATCTTACAAATGACTTCTTGAAAGAAAAGTTGCAATGGCAAGGAAGAATTTGCCAAGGAAGGAGGAGTGGAAAGATATGTCAAGAAAATGATAGACCTATTAAAGTTGTCATGGTAAATAGGGAAGATGTAAGCTCCAAATCTTCAGCAAAAAGAGATTTCTGAGAGACTCCCGCTTCTTTTGATAAGATGGTCTAATTGTAAATAACAAGAGGAGAGAAGGGTAGAAATGCATAAAATAAGAACAACAAGGGATGAAGGAAAAAGGGCATGGTTATACAAAGGGAATCAATTATTGCCAATTTAGGGTCTCATGATAAATCAGAGCAACAAGAAGGCAGCAAAGAGAGAGTGGAGGTTCTTAGGACATCAAGGAATGCATGGGTAGAAAGGGGAAAGGAATCAATTTTGATTCTTTTTCATCAAAATAAATCACAATCAAGGCCCCCTCAGGCACACCTAAATGTAGTGTGCTACAATTGTAGAGGCTACCTTTAGAGGAGGGGACCTGGTTAGGGCCTATTGCTGAAAGAAGAGACATAATTTGTCTCACTAAAACTCATGAACAAGAAGGCTGCAAGACTCCCATCTATGAAGGATACAAAAAGTTTGTGGTTTGCAACAAAGTAGTGGGCAATGGCAAAGGGTACAATGGCCTAATGGTATTAGTGAAAAAAGTTGAAGGACGTACAATTCAGTTAGAAAGAGAAGACACTAATAAGAAATACATTTGGGTAAAAATTTTAGAAAATGGGAACCACATAAACATTGTAGCATGTTATTTTGCTCCTCAAATCTCAAAAACTTACAAAAGGCATGGTTTGGACAACAAGGATCCTTATGCATCCATCAAAAAAGATATCTTAGTGTATGCCCAACAAGGCGAAATTCTTTTAAGAGATGTCAATGCTAGGACAACAAGTGTTCAAGCTAATGTTCTATGTGGTAAGGGGGACCACAATCCAATTTGGCTTATGGAGGAAGGGAATCAACAGTGGGCGAGATGTTCAGAGGGCAATAAGGACATTAATCATTATGGTGAAGAATTGCTTACTCTTTGTGGCACTTTTAATCTAATCATTTGTAATGGTATGGATAGATGGAAGAAATCCAAAAAATTTACATGCAACACCTACAACGAGGCAAGTGTTGTGGACTATGCAATTTGTTCAAAAAGAGTGATTGAAAAGATAAAAGATGTCATGATCAATGATCATTTTTGGGAGTTAAAATTAGATCATAGGCTAATTTACTTAAGGTTTTCGTGGCTGGAAAAAAGGAAGCAATCAAGAAAAATGCAGCTCCCTCAGGAACCACTTACAAAGAGTAGAATTCTTTTAACTCAAGAAAACCATAATATATTCAAGGCAACACTAGAGCAATTATGTAAAAAGGGGAAAGCTAGTTCTCAAGGTCTCAATAGTTGTGAGTTAACCACTATAATTCAAGGAGCGTTTGAGAAGTGCAAAAAAGCAAAAAATAAGAAGGCGGTAACAAAATGTTTTCCTATAAATGTCTGGTTTGATGAAGATTGTAAAATTGTTAGGAAAGCTTTGAAGAAGACGAGCAAAGAGAAGTTGAACATAAAGTGTTGCAAGGATATCATAAAAGTGAAAAAAACAGATTTCATGAGCACAAGGCGAGAGGACTTAACCTACCTAGGTAAGAATAACCCTAAGTTATTTTGGAAGGAACTTCAACCAAAGAAGAAACCTACATAAAACAACATCACGACTAGTCAATGGTTTGAGTATGTAAAGCATCTTTACGAGCAGGAAATAGAGATTAAGCCTCCTCCCTTGATCAACACGACAACCAAGTTTTTCACTTTACAAGATGTCAAGGTGGGTATTAGGAAGTTGGGTGTTGGGAAAGCTAAGGATTTGGTTGAACTTCAAGTAGAATACATTAAGTGGGGGTGAATACTCTCGCGCCTCACATTACTAAAAATTTTAACAACATTATTCAGCATGGCTTCTCGAGAGATTAGATCACCAGCCTAGCGATACCTCTTTTTAAGAGTGGAGATGCTAACAATCCTTCCAGTTATAGGACCACCATGATCAATCCTTTGTTTGCAAAATTGTTTGGTAGCATAGTGGAAAGAAGAATCAGCAAGTGGGTAGAAGAGAAGGGTAAGAGAGCAAAAGGGCAGGCATGCTTTAGGCCTAAGCATTCTACTTTAGATCATGGAGTTACACTAAGACACATCATTGAAAAAGTTTGAGATGAAAAAGAAGCTTATTGTTGTTTTGTTGACTTTAAAAAGGCATTTGACATGGTCCCTAGAGACAAGTTATGGTGTAGGATGAAGCAACTTGGCATTCCAGTGCATCTAAGAGTGATTGTCCATAGGCTTTACGAAGAGGTCCAAGTCAAAATTAGAACTTCAGTAGGCATCTCAGAAAGTTTTAGGAGTGACATTGGAGTTAAACAAGGGTGCCCTTTATCTCCTACTCTTTTTGGCTTATACATTGATAAGCTTGAAGAGTGGTTGAATTTGCAAGGTGGGGATGGTGTGCAACTAGGGGAATATGTGATAAGTCTCATTTTATATGTTTATGAGCTTATTCTAATTGCTAAGTCCCCCCATGGATTACAAGAGCACCTTATGCTCTTGAGCACTTTTGCACAACTGTTGGTATGCAAGTCAATTCTAACAAGACGAAAAATCATGATTTTCTCAAACAAAAAGAAAAAGATCCAGAACACGTTTTTCTTTAAGGGAAGTATTCTTGAAGAAGTAAAGGAGTACAAGTATCTCAGGATTGACTCTAACAACATGCGTAGGTGGGAGAATTGTAGAAAGAAAAGAACTTTGGGAGGTTGGAAAGCATGGTATGCCCTCCAAAACATATGCAGAGAGGCAAAATTATGGGATTGGAAAACTATTCATAACTTTTTGGACTATTGGTAAGACTCGTGGTACTTTATGGGTGTGATATTTGGACTAGCAACATGTTAGAGTCCAAGTGGAAGCAAATAGAGAGAATCCAAAAGCACATGATCACTAGCAAGTTCAGGCTAAAAGTTTCAACTCTCTATGAGATTTTATTAGTTGGAATAGGGGTTTTTCTTATGGAAGCCACTACTATGGTGTGTCTCTTAAGTTATCTCAAAAGAATTGAGAAGATGGAAACAAGTAGGTGGCCTAAGGTAGTTTTCAACGAGGCTATAAGCGAAAGAAATAAATCCTGGCTGAAACAAAATAGCAAGTGGATGAACAAGTGAAATATCTTTTTGAATGCTTGCCCTACGAATGACAAAGAAATAAAATCTTTTGTCAGAGATAAATTTTGCAAGTCTATGTGGAATGGGACTTTAGGGAGAAAGAAGAAATAGTACCTCGAGATGTTTAACCCCACTTGTGATCATCAACAAAAAGCGTACATTGGGGTGGATATCCCTTTGAGAGCTAAGATTTTGATTAGTCATATTAGAACTAACTCTCATCAATTTCGTTGTGAAACGAGAAGGTGGAAGAGGCCTAAAGAAATGTGGGAAGAGAGAGTGCGTGAGTTCTACACTTCTGGGGCCTAGTGGAATCATAAAAACACTTTTTTTTGGAGTGTGACGCTTACACGAACATCAGGGTAAAGTATGCGGGCATCCTGACAACTTCTTGGCATGGTCTATTTATAGAGGGGGCATTCGATAAGGTTGGAGAACTCGTTATATCTTTGAACAAAAGAAGAAGTGAAAGGCAGAAGCAAATCTGACTGGATTGACTGTCTCATAGGCTATTTTTAGCCTCGTGGACATTAAAATTTATTCTATGCTATTCTATTTAGATTTGTATTCCATGTTTTTGGTCAAACCTATAAATATAGTATTTTCAATCTAGTCGAAAATTGTAACTAGAGGTTAATTTTAGGTTCTAATTGACTTAATTTTAGCGAGTCACTATCCATTAATTTGAATGCAAAAAAAATTAATTTGCATATTAAGGTGGTGTATAAAAGAGCAAACCTTTATTTATTTTAAACATTGAATATCATCATGATCTAGTATCCCATAATCATTACAAGAGCACTTAGAAGAGTATAGTGTTTTGGACCAGTTCTCACCCCTATTTAATCATAGTCTATTTACCTTGTGTCCTTAGTTTCTTATTTTATTTGGGTTTCATTCTTATAGAACCCAATCATTTTTATAAAAACCAAGTTACACATTTTCCCTAAGTTATCCTTTGTTTTGCATCTTTAAATTTTCAATCATGGTGTTTAATTGTAGTCAAATTGATGTTCACATGTTTGCATGTGCATCTTCTTAGTCTCCCCATCCAAGTTTCAAACCTTGGAAAATCTCCAACCCAGATGCTTTGTTTGGTCCCTTTCTTTGAGGCTCTATTTTAATTCTAAGATCATGTCTTGTCTTTGCCTTGCTTTAGCTTGAAGTTGTTTCCCCTGGATTGGTCATAGGTTCTAATTACAACTAGATTATAAGGACCTCTTCAACTCTTTATATCATTCACACCCAATTTTTTAAATGATTAGAAATCAATCATATCAATTGTGGTATAGATTTTTTCGTACCTTAGTCATTTTTAGATTTTTACCAGATTAATCTAAGCTTGCCAATTGTTTCAATCTTAGGGGTCTTGTTATATTCAATTATGATGCAAGACATTCTTAGGTGGTATTTTCTTGATGGCTCGCTTTCTTCCAATAGTTATTTGGTTCAAAAAATGTGAAGCTAAGATTGTGTTGTAATTGATAAATTATCGACTCTAGATGGTGTCTTCTCCATGATGGCCACTTTTGGGCCTTTATTTGCTTTAGAGAAGAATCAAGCCTAAAAGGATTTTAAGTTAAATTTTATTTAGCAATTTACGTTTGGGTTCCCCATGCTTTCAAGTTCGAGACGTCCAATTAAAGATAAACATAAAATGGTACTAAGGTGTAGTTTATTTGGCTTTGGGTCAAGTGGTACTTAGCGCTAAAGTTTGATTGGTTCTATCATCTTGTTGCTCTAGGGAAGGTTCAAACCTAAAAGAGCATTATTGTGCGATTTAATCTAGGTTTTTCTTTTAGGTTTGTGCTATTATAGGTTACAAGTATTTTATGAAAGGGTGGACTTAATCATCAATTATGCGAGGTTTTAATATTTTTCAGATCTGATTTAAGTTTCATGGATTTTTAGTGTTTTTTTAATCTTCAAAGTTCTCTATGATAGTATTGGATGTGAAACCATTTTCAATCCAAGATTAATCTTTTGATTTGCATCTAGTTTCTATTTATTTTCATCAAGATAGATTTCCAGTTGTTTGCCACGGGGGATTCAAAAACCCAATGTTAACTAGTCTAATGTAGTGCCATGTGTCTCTGATTAATGGTGTATATTATCAAGAAGGGAAGGACTTATAGAGCCTTTGAGAAAGCCAAATCTTGTTTTATTTCTAAACCAACCAATCATAGCTCTCTTGGAGTCTTTGGCGCCACCCTCCCCTACATTGAAGGAATCTCTAATAAGATTGCCAAAAGCCTCTATAAAAAAGGACTCAATTGTGCCTTCAGGCCCATGGTTACCATTAGAAACCTTGTGCTAACCACCAAAGACCCTAAAAAACATTATTCTCAATCCAAGGGTCTACAAGATTGATTGCTCTTGTGGGACTGCTTACATTGGGGAGACAGGTTGCTCTATCAGCACCAGAATCAAGGAACATGTTGTTGATATCAAGCATGACATAATCACAAAATCTACCCTTGTAGAGCATTCCTCTAGCACAAATCACCACATCTGCCTCGAAGATACACATGTCCTGGTCAAAGAAGATAGTTTCTTCAAGAGAAAGCTTAAAGAAGCTATTTTTAGTAGAAACCACCCCACCACCCTAAACCGAGAAGATGGATGGAGCCTAAGTTCAACTTGGAATCATCTTCTAGATTCCCTCCAAACTAACTCACCTTCCCTCTGATTCCTCTCAACCCATTCCTCCCTCCCCCTCGTTTTCATCTTTTTGACTTAGTTATTCTTTCGTTTCCTTTGCTAACTTTATCTCACATTTTCTTCTCTCCTCTTCATTTATTTATTTTTATTATCATTTATTAATTTCTCTTAACTCCTACTTTATCTTATTACATCAACTTCCTTGCATCAACTTGCTCATCTTATCCTTCAACTCTTCTTTATGTTATCTTTCTTATATTCTATTTATTTTAATTTATTCTCTACCTTGTATTGTTTTTCCGTGTCAGCCCCCCCTTTCTCTCTCTCTTTTAAGGAGCTAGTTTATGTAATTGTGTATCATTTTTATCCTCTTCCTGATGATGGATCACAAAGTGTGATCCGAAATGTCGATGCAAAAAAGCTCTACACAATTTTTCCAGAAACAATAGATCATCAAGGGAAGGATTGTTATGATGGGTGGATTCTCAAAGGTGGTTTAAGCTCACCACAAGTCATTGTTTTATACCATGGTCAATTTCAAAAGTCTTGGGTTCATTGATTTGGATGATTCACCTATGATGCCTTGTAGACCTAAAATACTATAAATAGGTTTTACTCCATGATCAAATCTTAATTTTAAAGATGAATGTAAAATATTCTAAGGCATGGATTAAACCGAGAGCAATGTGAAATTATGCCATGTATCAACATCTCACACCACAATGTTTCATCAAAAGAAAAATAAGTTGAAAATGTCGAAGGGGGTCTAAGGGGTTTTTAGGTCTAAAACATGTTGAGATCTAGTTAACTTTTGAGTTTGGGTATGGATTTGGTTTCTTTTACATCTCCAAGTTGCCCAAGGGGTTGGTATACCCAAAAGTATTTTAGCTTGATTTAATAAAGCCTCAACTCTAGATTTTTTTATATGCAAAATCAAGTTCTTTTGCATGTAGTTGCTTCAAGGGGTTTATGGCCCCAAAGTTTTATGATATATAGTTTATTCTCAAGATAAATCCCATGAATGAAATGGGCCCAAGGATAACATGGTAGCATTTGTACAATAATGTTACCTAGGCTCTTGTAATGGTAATATGGTAGTTCACAATTGGTTCTACGCATCCTCAAAGGGTAAAAGAGATTGAATGCAAAATACATTCAAATTCAATTCACAAGGGATTCCATGTCTAAATTGCACTCACACCACTTTGATGTCAAATTTTCACCTTTGTTACTAATGAGCTAAGGGCAAATGCAATTTTTTTATGGAACCAAGTTTATTGCACAAAGTTAGGTGAATGAACTTGGTTTGATTCCAAGGAAGGAGCAAGCCACTCATCCCAATGAAGAGGACACTATTTGGTATTTGTTTGTTTGTTTATATTATTTTAACTTTTATGTATAATTTTATTTTCAACATTTTAATTTGTTTTAATGTGTGTTAAATTAGATGTGTAATGTTGCAGTTGTTAGTTTTGTTTCTCTATTTTTATTTCACGGAAACATGTTTTAATTTTACAATTTTAATTTATACAAGTGTGTTTCAATTATGTATGTGTGATTTTTTTCTAACAAGTGCATAAATTTAATTTTAGCCATTAGATTAATTCAATATTTTAATTTCATTAGAACAAATTGTTTGCCAAAAAACTTTAGGTTCCTAATGCAAACAACCTTTAGACACTACCCTAGATTGATATAAATTAAATGGAGAGGATTACAATGACCCTCGTCATTTTTGGCATTGTTCTTTTTTCGGCACTATTCTAGAGGATCATGGTGTTATTAGGAATTGTATTCTTAACTATTTTTTTAGGTTTAATTTCCTTCTCATTCTAGAAATATAAAAATGAATTACTTGGGTGACAACAAATAATTTATTTATTTTTATTAGAGTAGTAGATTAATATTCAATTTGGTGTACAATAGTTTAATTTTTATTTCACTGTAATTTTAATTTAACATAAGCATTTCAATTCATATATTAGTTTCAATTGACCATAAGTATTTCAATTCATAGATTAATTTAAATTTAGCGTAAGTATTTCAATTCATAGATTAGTTTTAATTCTAGCATATTTTAATTCAGTATTTGTATGTCATTTTGAAAAAAATATTTGGTGATAACAAGTAATCTTTTTTTTATGTCATAGAGAGAAAGAGGAATCCGTGTGGGATCCATCATATTAAACAATTTTGATTTGAACATAATAAGCAAACAATTCTTTAGGTATTTTATGTCAAAAAAAAATTAAAAATATTCTTATGAATAGACATGGGAAATCCAAAAGAACTTTATCTACCAAATCCCCTTCCCCCCCCCAAAAAAAAAAATTCAAACCTCATTGAAAATGCTCTTATCTGTTCAAATTTAAAAATCTAGTCAAGAAACCCAAATATTTTTTATACACTTTACAAATGTCAAAACTGACAAGAAAATTAGTTTATTTTATTAAATTTTTAAAATAGAAAATCATTGAATTTTTGAAATCAATTTGTATGGAAAGTATCTCTCTAAGTCTAAATTCATATCCAAGTAGAATCATCTAATTTTGACTGCAAATGAAAGAGATATGCCTAAAATATTGAATGTTAGTTAAGCCATAAAAAATTATTTAAATTTGACTTTTTTTTTATAGTTTATATATATTAAATAAAAATGTTATCAAAATTTGTTTATATGGTAGGTATCTCTCTAAGTATGGATTCATAATCAATAATAATCATGTAATTTCAATATTAAATGAAAAATATATTCCCAAAGTAGTGGTTGCCCGTCAAAATTGTAAAAACTACTATAAATCTGACTATTTTGTAGCAAATTTGACATAGTAAATAATTTTTTCTAAAAATCTATTCATAATGATGATATGCCTTTGAATCTAGTTTTTTAAATATATTGAATCATTTCATTTCGATATCATATGAGGGATCTAGAGAAAATTATTGTCTATTCCTCTATCTCATTGTAAAAAATACCATGTAGTAATTAGTTGAAAAATAAGCAAACCAATGAGTATTTTTTTTCAATTTTGTAGTATTATGAATCATTGAATTTTCATTCTAACTCATCAAAAAATCTTGTGTAAATTAATCATTGAAGTAAATTTTTACCAATTCTTTCATGATATCATGTTAAAGATCAACAAATAAGGTAAAAAATTGCAACAAATAATCAAACTGCATATTGATTTTTCTTATCTATTTTACTTTTACTTTGCAATCATCTCATAGGAAAAATACAGTGCATGACAATGTATTTCTATTTTTCTATTAAAATAAAATTGAAATTAATTACCTCAATTTGATATTATAGCTTATTGATGAGATTAACTACTGAATGGATACTAGTATATTTATATTTTAAAAAATACATCGCTAAGGGATATCTCTTTTCCATAGTTTATTTGATTTTCTCAGTTTTTTCTTCCATCGTTTTATTTTTTAATTTTTTAATTTTTTTTGGTTTGATATTTTGGTGATTTAAAAAGAAATTGATAATAAGAAAACACAAAAACTATGGAACCAAAAAAGAAATTGGAAAAAATCAAAAATCAAAATAAAAAAAGAAATTGGAAAAAATAAAAAATAAAAAATAAAAAAGGAATTGGAAAAATAAAAAATAAAAAATAAAAACTAAGAAAATCACAAAAACTATGGAACCAAAAAAGAAATTGGTAAAAATAAAAAATAAAAACCAAAAAATAAATTGGAAAAAATAAAAATTAAAAACTAAAAAAGAAATTGGAAAAAAGAAAAAATAAAAACTAAAAAAAGAAATTGAAAATAAGAAAAACTATGGAACAAAAAAGAAATTGGACAAAATAAAAAATAAAAACCAATTTTTTTTGTTTTGTTTTGTTTTTAGATTGGAATCTTATAAAATTACATGGAATCAGAATCTTTGAGCTCCTCAACTCCACCCCTGCTGTGAATGTAGGAATGTCTCTCAACGTAATTAAAATATAAATACATATTGCAACCAAGTAAACAAGTATCTCATTTCAATTTTTATATTACTCAGTGATGACAATGACTAGTTACCCATGTACTCCAGTGAGATGGAATGACAACCATAGGGACACTTGGTGATATCTTTCTCAATCAATCACTCAAATTACAAAATAAGTGTGTATTTTTACATATCATAGTTAGAGTTCATTCTTACTAAAAATAATCAAAGACAATTTTATAGGTATGAATGCAATTACTATCTTATATAGGTATGAATGCAATTTATTACTATCTTATATGAATGATATGTTGTGTCTTTATTGAAGATATCTATAATAAAACATGATTGATTTGGTAGAGAGAGATAACTTATATGAGAAACATGATTTGAATTTTTTTTAGATTGAAGATTTCTAAATAAGTATCTCTTTCTTGCATGTCTCTAGTTGATTCCCATTACCATCCAATACCCTTATTCATTGTGACAAATTATTATTATGATAATGGATGGAGTAAAATTACTAATATTCTTATAGAATTAATAAAAAGAAATCAAATTCAGATTTATGCATACTAATAGAGATGTAATCAACACTCTAGAGCCTAATTCCAGCTCAATTCTAGCACTCTAGATCCCACTTCTAAAGCCTAATTTCAGCTCAATTCTAGCACTCTAGATCCTATTTCTAGCATTATGGAGCTTATTTTCAGCATTCTGAACCCATTTCTAGCACTCCAAAGTCGACTTCCAACACTCTAAAGCCTATTTCTAACACTCTAGAGCCACTTTCAACTTATTTCTAGCATTCTAGAGCTCATTTCTAGCACGATGGAGTCTACTTCCAACACCTCCAAGGCTCAAGTTTTATTTAGCACCTTTGGAGCTCACATTTTATTCGCCTCCAAAGCTTAAGTTTTGTTCTACATCTCTAGACTTCACATTCTATTATGTACCTTCGAAGCTCAAGTTTTTTTCAACACCTTTAGAGATCACATTTTATTCTGCGCCTTCAGAGCTCAAGTTTTGTTCAACACCTTTAGAGCTCACATTCTATTATGCACCTTCAGAGCTCACATTCTATTATGCACCTTCAAATTTGATTTAGTAAGACGCTCACATTTGAATGGACGATCAAGATTGATGCTCTACTAACAAAACAACTTGAAGATTTTATTAAACACGTAAGACCTCCATCTCTTCATCCTAGCTTTTATTGATCCCAAGTGATTGTAACCCAACTGATTATCTTCAAGAAATTAAGCTAGGAATCTTATTTTTCTATTTACCTTGACGGAAATGATTTTGACACTGACTAGAATCTCAACATCATTTTTAGATGAGAGCATTATGGCATCCTTTTCTAAAGATGATTTTTAGCATAATCCTCGTGATCTTGAATGGGTGGACCCTAATGTTATGACATCCTCATTAGGTAGTGCTGGTATCGGAGGAATAAATCTTTGTAAAAGTAGATGCATAGTGGACCCTATCACTAAATAAAGTAGTATAAGGAAAAGTTGACAATGTTGGCAATTCTAAGTCTAATACTCCCTTTTCCTATTTACCAGCTCACTCCGTATTGTAAGATTCAAAATGACTTCTTGTTTCAGTCATTTCCTTTCTATAAATAAGATGCTCGATGAGTCATTTGATCATTGAACCTTAGAGTTCTAGGAGTCTTAGAGTCTAGTCTTCTAATCTATTGTATGCTCTCTTCATGCTCCTTGAGTGATCTTGAAGATCATGTTGGTTCCCAAAAATACTACAACCTGAAACCCTAAAACATTTCACCATCACCAAGGCCAGGGGTATCATCAAGGTGATTGAAAGAGGTTTATCAACAGGTCAAGGGTGATTTTGGCCAACTGACAGGAGTGGGTATGATCCTCTGCATTTCAAGCTCAGCTAGACCTAGAAGGGATATTCCTAGAGGCATGAAATAGAACATAAACAAATGAACACAACCATACCCAATGTACACTTGACCCCCAAAGTTGTCACTAGGTCAAGACAAACTGGCTGCATAGGCCTCTGATTAAGTTGATTATTTCACTATGCATTTGCACCCAAACATAATTTCATTACATTCCTTAAGATGACTCCACTTAACTTCACATACAAAAGATACACAGTGCAGGCATACATGTACATGATTCACCAATTATTAAAATAATTTTGCATCACTTCAAATTTATCCTTGATTATTACACTAAATCATGGACAGCATGGGAAACTCTAAACTAAACCTAATCCTACTCCTATAGCTAACAAGACGAGGGTTTGATTAAAATAGTGATTGATCCATCCCCAATATGGACCATTGCCTACTCCACTGGGAAACAAAGTCATAGAGTGCATGGAGGAAAGAAAATATACAATAGAGGATCAATGGAACTAAACATATATTCACATATATGGTACAAATAGATTTTTCATGTGATGGACATACTTAATAATCCAAGAAAGAATTGCAATGATTCATATGCAACAAAAGGAATGGCAAATACAAAGCCTTGTATTAATTTAGATGTCACACATGTCCAAACCTTGGTTACAATCATGCCAACAAATATGGCAAAGGAAAACATATAGCTGTGATTATACGTTTGCCAAAATTATTACAAACTCCTATGGAGGCATTCCCTTACATGCAAATCTACTTTACATATCCTTCCTACACTATGCTGAATACATCCCTTCACTTGCAAACCAGACCAACGTGATTTGATGCCCGAAAATCAACTTGAGTGCTTCCAGATCCGATAATTGGTTCAATGGCCAACCCTTAGAAAGAATTTTGATCCTACCTTTATAGCCTTCACAACTCGGACCTAAGGAAGAAACGGGTGGGAAAACCCTCAACAACC
The DNA here is from genome assembly GCA_027924645.1 of Cunninghamia lanceolata. Lineage (NCBI taxonomy): Eukaryota > Viridiplantae > Streptophyta > Pinopsida > Cupressales > Cupressaceae > Cunninghamia > Cunninghamia lanceolata. Next base: position 1,117,756 of record BSBN01001760.1, read on the forward strand.
CCACCAACTACAATAAAAGCATCAATTTCAACTAGCCATTTCACATTAATGGTGATTGTGATATTCCCTTATCATATTGATGAAGATAGCCAAATAGTGATATCTATCTGAGATCGATCCTTCATGCCTCTCGTCGACCAAGAAGAAATGCCATAATAAATAAGACTTGCAATTCTAACAAAGGGGTTGATTAAGACCTTGTTAAGCAAGCCAATCTAAGACAGAGAATAAAGTTAAAAATGAGATTAATTAAGGACGTGTATGGTAATAAACATCGATCGGGCATCTAGGAGGAGGCGTCTCTATGGACCAGACACAATCATTCAAGAGTGCAAGACCATATAAGATGGATCGGGGGGCTGAAGGGAAGGCATCGAACAAGATATATTCATATCAAACATCAGCAAATGAAGAATTAACATTTGAGAAATACACAGCAACGAATCTATTTGCAGAAATCGGATCTTTTTAGCAGTTAACAAATAACCAAGAAAGGTATGCATTAATGATTTTATTCCCTATATTGTCAAATCGGATATTTATATTATGCTTTGAATAACATTGCTGACTATAGACAGTGACAGATAGATCTTGTTGATAACATTGCAAATTCGTATATGCATTAAGAAACAACGATTGCATTTCTGATATGAAAGACTTACAAGATCAATATAGGTAAAATGATAGATAGATATTAGATATGTGATCATAGAATTGCAAGGAATGGATAGAGTTAATTATAATCTAGATAAATGAAAGAATATGAGAAAGCACATATAGTTATAACATGATTATATGTAGTAATCTAGAATAGACTAAAGGTAGAATATGAACATCATTTCAGAATGCATAAACAAACAAATGAAAGTAAGAATAATGGAAATGCATCAATGTAAATTAGTGTCATCTATATTCAATATGCAAAAGGGACAATAAACAATCTTAATATATATAAATATATGAAACAATAAAGTGATATGAATGATCATAAGATATGCATGAAGGCGTAATGATAGGTTCCATTATGGAATAAGAATGATCATGGCATCTTGTGATCTAAGGGGGATCACAAGATGATAACATTGGATAAATATGGGACACGAGTCATGATCTAACCGAGAGAGGTGCTCAAGTCTCCTCATTAATAGTCTTACCATCCATCGAAGTAAGGGGTTGGATTAGGGATGTATATCGGACCTAGGTTACCCTCAAGTAGATGAAGAACATTGTGTAGATGTGAAGTCCGTTGAGCCAAGTGATGAAGAACTCTTTGTGGGAGTGAAGTCCTTGGGCCTAAGGTAGTTATGAGCTCATAACAAATGTGCCCGACGAGAGGTGACCCTTGATGGGATGAAGAATGTTGTGTGGACATGAAGTTCCATCGAGCCAAATGGTGAAGAACACAACATGTAGTGCGAAGCCTTTGGGCCTTCGTAGGGATGGACTGTGCCCTAATACATCCATACTTATGTGGAAGGTCAGAATGATTAATGAGAGGGAAACCAAGGACCCACTCAAGGTAGTGCATGGGAAGTGTGTGAATGAGAATATGAAATGTTTATATTTGTGAATGATAAGATGAAAGTATTATAGTTAAGAACATAAGTTCATAAACATAAGGACATAAGTATGACTTGATATTGATTAGAAAACTAGAATGATGAAATGAAATAGAAATGGAACTCTAATGTTCTCTTTGTAAGTTGAAATTGTGCAAGGTCAAGAAAAAAATTGGCTTACTAGAAGGGGACATTACAAGTGGTATCAAAGCAGTTTTCCTGCCACCCTGTGAGGAATTTGATGCAAGCTTACTCAAGAAGGTACAACACACGCAACAACAACAACCAAATGGACGAGGAACTAAGAGAATTCATAGCGGAACAAAACAAGACAAACCAGGCTCTCCGTCAAGCACTACAAAATATGGACAACACTATTGAGAGTTTGAAGACCCAAGTAACTAATGGAAAGGAAGTGGGATTGAACCACACTGAAAATAGCCAATCCTCATCTACTCTAAAAGTACCCGTACCATCTTTCCTTCTGAATGAGGAAGTTTCAAGTGGAGAAGAAAATGCACCAGCCACCATGAGCACAGAAGACATAGCTACAGCCTATGCAAACCTAGACCCCGAAGTGAGAAGGGTAGTCTCATTTAATGATTTTTACGACAAGAGGAAGGAAGGAGGTCAAAGAGAGAGGAGACCCATGAATAAAGATCTAAAACACAAAGCAAATAAGGTCTATCTACCTAATTTCGACGGATCTAATAAGATTTCAGCACACTCATGGTTGGAAAAACTTAATGATTACTTCCACCTAAGCCCCATGACCGAAAAAGATGCTTTACAATTCACCATTCTTCATTTAGAGGGGTTAGCATACGAATAGTGGCACCATGGGAAAAACACCCTAGTCCACGAAAAGATTACATCTTATGAAGAATTCTCAAGGAAGTTCATCAAGAGGTTTGATAAAAGACACCCACAAGAGGATTTTAAGGAACTCACACACCTCAAACAACGTGGAATGGTGGACGACTACATCCGCGAATTTGAGAAGCTCTCCGTGAGAGTTTCCAGAGTCGAAGATTGGCTCACATATATGTTTGTTGAAGGACTCAATGAATCCCTTAGAAATTTTGTGAGTGCATTCAAACCTACTAGTCTAGAGGATGCCATAGACACAACCCTTAGGCTGGAAAAGGATAAAAAGCCCAAATCCTACACTAAACCCTTCGCTAAACCCTTCCAAAAAGGGGGGAAATTCCAAAAATCATTCCCTCCTAAAAATGAAGAAAAAGATAAAAACCCATGTCGAAGATGCAGCGAACCATGGAAACAAGGGCACACATGTCAAAAGGATGAGTTAAGGGCCAAAGGTCTATGCTTCAAATATAGGGAAAAATGGGGTCTTGGGCATAGATGTGGTCAAGTTCGGACCCTAGAATCCCTAACTAATGATGAAGAAAATGAAAATCCAACCAAGAGACAAAAATATGAAAATCAAGAGAAGGTAACCCTAGCCTCCATATCTAAAGTATCCAAACATCACCCCTTTAGACTTAGATGTAACCTAAAGGGAAACAAATTAACTGCCTTAGTTGACAGCGGGGCCACTCATAACTTTATAGACGAGTCCCTAGCCAAAAGGATAAAGTTAGACACACAAAATTTTGAGGGGTTTATGGTCTCCTTAGCTGATGACTCCACACAAGAATGTTCCAAAATACTACCTCAATTAGAGATGACCTTAGGAAAACACCATGTTAAAGATGATTTTTATGTGGTAAATTTGGGAAACACCGATATCGTTCTACGGATGTCATGGTTACATTCACTAGGATGAGTCACCATAGACTTTCCCAAGCTATAAATCCATTTTGAAAATCAAGGGAACAAGATCATCTTACACGGTCTATCCGATGGATCCCACTGGGTGGTGTCTTCCAAACAAATGGAAAAAATCTTCTGACATAACCAAGTAGAGTGGGCTGCCCAATGTTTGGTTCTAGACAAATCCACCCCCAAAGGTAAAGCCATTCACATAGACATCCAGCCTATTCTAAGGAAACATAAGAAGGTGTTCAATGACATTCCTCCTGGCTTACCCCCTAAGCACGGTTTCGAACATATGATCGAAATGGAGCAAGGTGCGAAACTAGTCATTACCACCCCATATAGGCATCCTCAAAAATTAAAGGAGGAAATAGAGAAAACAATAAATGAGCTTTTAGAAATGAGACATATTCAACCAAGCTCCAGCTCGTTTGCATCTTCTGTGGTATTGGTCAAAAAGAAGGACGGGACAATGAGGATGTGTGTGGATTATAGAGCTCTCAATAAGCAAACCATCAAAAATAGATGCCCCATACCTAGAGTGGATGAGTTAATAGATGAACTCCACGGGGCGAAGTACTTTTCCAAGATTGACCTGAGATCGGACTATCATCAAATCCGCATGAGGGAAGAAGATATACCAAAAACGACATTTAGATGCCATTATGGACACTTTGAGTTCCTAGTACTTCCCTTCGGACTAACAAATGCTCCGACAACCTTTTAATCCTGCATGAATCACACATTCAGAAAGCAATTAAGGAAGTTTTTGCTCATCTTCTTCGACGACATTCTAATTTATAGCAAAACATGGGAAGAACATCTCAAACATATAGACGAGGTGTTGTCCATTCTAGAGCAAGAGTCCCTATATGCTAAAGCATCCAAATGTGAGTTTGGAATGGAGGAGATCTTATACTTGGGGCATAAGATTAGTGTCGAAGGAGTTAAAGTTGATGAGGAGAAAATCAAAGTCATTAAAGAATGGCCCCGACCAAGAACCTTAACTCAATTGCGGGGATTCCTAGGTCTATGCAACTGTTATCGAAGATTTGTGAAGAATTTCTCCAAAATTGCTGCCCCTTTATCTAATCTCACAAAGAAGGGATTGTTCTGATGGAATGAGGTTGCCAAGAAAGCATTTGAGGAGTTGAAACATGTCATGAGTACGTGTCCAATTTTAGCCATACCTGACTTCTCTCTACCCTTCGAGTTGGAATGTGATACCTCTGGCGAAGGAATTGGGGCGGTATTAATGCAAAATAAGCATCCCATAGCATTTGAGAGCCACAAACTAACAGTCGTAGAGAGAATTTACTCTACTTATGACAAAGAAATGTTGGCTATCATGCATGCTTTAGCCAAGTTCTGGTAGTACCTGGTATGCGGGAAGTTTGCAGTTCAGACGGATCATAACAGCTTGCAACATTTTCTTAAGCAACGTGGTCTTAATGATAGGCAACAAAAATGGGTGAGCAAACTCCAGGCCTATAACTTTGACATCACTTATATGAAGGGGAAAAATAATGTGGTAGATCATGCACTCTCTCGAAGACCTTTCATATGTGCCATGACAAGCATCTCACCAAATTGGAAGAACACCCTCATAGCCGATTATGCTAAGGATCCTCTCACTATGAGTATACTTGAGGGTAATTTACCAAATGATGAATTTAGAGTCCAAGATGAACTTATACTCTACAAGAATAGGGTCTATGTGGCAGTTGAATCTAAGATGAAAGGGAAAATCCTTAGAGAATTCCATGATCAACCTCTAGCCGATCACCAGGGTTATTACAAAACCTACAAGCAGGTTAGAGGAAAGTTTGCGTGGAAAGGACTAAAGAAGGATGTGTTGAAACATGTGCAAGAGTGTGATACGTGTCAAAGGAACAAGGTGGAGCAAACACATTCATCTGGGAAAATACAACCCTTACCCATTCCGGAGCAAAAATGGAGTAGTATATCCATGGACTTCATAACCGGCCTACCAAGAGCACAGGGGAAAGATTGTACCTATGTGGTCATGGATAGACTCATGAAGTATGCTCATTTCATGGCTATCAGCTTCGAATATAAAACCCCCTAGGTAGCAGACATGTTCTTTAGAGAGATCTTTAGACTCCATGGATTACCCGACACCATAGTCAATGATCATGATAGTCGTTTCATGAGTTCCTTTTGGCAAGAATTGTTTAGATTATAAGGAACAGAGTTGACTCCTAGCACTATCTATCATCCACAAATGGATGGTCAAAACGAAATTGTGAATAAATGGATTGAGGGATACTTACGAAACTGTCACCGGGCACCAGAAGTCGTGGATTAAATGGTTACATCTTGGTGAATATTGCTATAACACGACATATCACATGTCCATTAGGATGAGCCCCTTTAAGGCTCTATATGGATATGATCCACCTTCATTTGGAAGCATGATCTTGAGAGAAAGTCGATGTCCCAAGGCTAAATATTTCATTTAGCAACATGAAGACATTATGAGGGCTCTTAGGGATAATCTACATCATGCACAAAACCAACAAAAGATTTATGCTGACCGAAAGCGGGTGGAGAGAACCTTCGAAGCAGGAGATATGGTATTTTTGAGGTTGCAACCTTACAAGCAATCCTCCCTAAAATCCAGTGGTACAAAAAAGCTTAAACCCTGGTTTTATGGGCCTTACAAGGTGATAAGAAGGATAGGAGAAGTTGCATATGAACTTGAACTCCCCGGGAATAGCAAAATCCACAATGTATTCCATGTGTCTAGATTAAAGAAAGTGCTTGGCCAGAATGTCACTGCATGTGAAGACCTCCCTCCTCTCGATGATGAGGGACAACTGACTTTGGAACCCGAGAGAATCTTGAGTGCCAGAGAAATAAGATTGAGAAACTGAACTATTACGGAGTATCTTATCAAATGGAAGAACTTGCCCAATGATGATGCTACTTGGGAAGGAGAGGAAGTTCTCAAACACCCAAATTTGAGCATTGCTTGACGACAAGCAATCTTTGAGTAGGGAGGACTGTGATATTCCCTTATCATATTGATGAAGACAACCAAATAGTGATATCTATCTGAGATCGATCCTTCATGCCTCCCGTCGACCAAGAAGAAATGCCATAATAAATAAGACTTGCAATTCTAACAAAGGGGTCGATTAAGACCTTGTTAAGCAAGCCAAGATAAGACACGGAGAATAAAGTTAAAAATGAGATTAATTAAGGACGTGTATGGTAATAAACACTGATTGAGCATCTAGGAGGAGGCATCTCTATGGACCAGACGCAATCATTCAAGAGTGCAAGACCATATAAGATGGATCGGGGGGTTGAAGGGAAGGCATCAAACAAGATATCTTCATATTAGACATTAGCAAATGAAGAATTAACATATGAGAAATACACAACAACGAATCTATTTGAAGAAATTAGATCTTTTCAGCAGTCAACAAATAACCAAGAAAGGTATGCATTAATGATTTTATTCCCTATATTGTCAAATCAGATATTTATATTATGCTTTGAATAACATTGCTAAGTATAGACAGTGACAGATAGATCTTGCTGATAACATTGCAAATTCGTATATGCATTAAGAAACAACGATTGCATTTCTAATATGAAAGACTTACAAGATCAATATAGGTAAAATGATAGATAGATACTAGAATGTGATCATAGAATTGCAAGGAATGTATAGAATTAATTATAATCTAGATAAATGAAAGAATATGAGAAAGCACATATAGTTATAACATGATTATATGTAGTAATCTGGAATAGACTAAAGGTAGAATATGAACACCATTTAAGAATGCATAAACAAACAAATGAAAGTAAGAATAATGGAATTGCATCAATGTAAATTAGTGTCATCTATATTCAATATGCAAAAGGGACAATAAACAATCTTAATATATATAAATATATGAAACAATAAAGTGATATGAATGATCATAAGATATGCATGAAGGCGTAATGATAGGTTCCATTATGGAATAAGAATGATCGTGGCATCTTGTGATCCAAGGGGGATCACAAGATGATAACATTGGATAAATATGGGACACGAGTCATGATCTAACTGAGAGAGGTGTTCAAGTCTCCTCATTAATAGTCTTACCATCCATCGAAGTAAGGGGTTGGATTAGGGATGTATATTGGACCTAGGTGACCCTCAAGTGGACGAAGAACATTGTGTGGGTGTGAAGTCCGTTGAGCCAAGTGATGAAGAACTCTTTGTGGGAGTGAAGTCCTTGGGCCTAAGGTAGTTATGAGCTCATAACAAATGTGCTCGACGAGAGGTGACCCTTGATGGGATGAAGAATGTTGTGTGGACATGAAGTTCCATCGAGCCAAATGGTGAAGAACACCGCATGTAGTGCGAAGCCTTTGGGCCTCCGTAGGGATGGATTGTGCCCTAATACATCCATACTTATGTGGAAGGTAAGAATGATTAATGAGAGGGCAACCAAGGACCCACTCAAGGTAGTGCATGGGAAGTGTGTGAATGAGAATATGAAATGTTTATATTTGTGAATGATAAGATGAAAGTATTATAGTCAAGAACATAAGGTCATAAACATAAGGACATAAGTATGACTTGATATTGATTAGAAAACTAGAATGATGAAATGAAATGGAAATGGAACTCTAATGTTCTCTTTGTAAGTTGAAATTATGCAAGGTCAAGAAAAAATTTGGCTTGCTAGAAGGGGACATTATAGTGATCTTGGAAGTTGTTGATGCATTTTCCTACATTTTTGGATGATAGAGAGAGCAAGGAAGGCCAGTCAGTCTTGCCCAGACAAATCGGGCTTCGAAGGATGGGCCTTCACCCTGCACCACATATTTTGAAAAGAAAGAGAAGAACCATCTGACCCCGAAATACATAGAAGAAATGAAGATCGAAGAGGGTTGAGCCTCAAACCATCTTCCTTCCACCTTCCTAAAGAAAGAATGAAGAAAATAAACTTCCATTTCGGTGTCGTCCACAAACTTAGAAGAATGTGAGCTCATCGGACTTCAGTCCTCGAACCTTCCACCTGCCATCTTTGAGAAGAAAGGAGGAATAGAAACCCCCAGGTCACTGATGCCTGAAATACTTAGATATTTTTTAAAACTCGACAGGCTTTGATGCACGGACCTTCCGCCTTCTGCCTTCCAAAAGAAAGAAGGAAGAAAAGAGAAACTCCCACCTTCTGCCGCCCGCAACACTTAGAAACTTTTTGGAACCTTGGCAAACTATTGCGATCAAGCCTTTCACCTTCTGGCTTCAAAAAGGAAGAAAGAGAAGACACCCCCCACTCGTCACCGCCCAAAACACTTAGAAAGATTAAAGCTCTGTTGAACTTCTCTTTCTTCCTTTTTGTAGCTCAATTTGTAGGATGACCCCTACAAAACTTGTCCGTTTTGTAGCCTACAAATCTAAACAAACAAAACGAGGTGAATCGCATTTGTCCTGGTGCGTGGTCTCCTAGCCTTGGAACATCCTTTCGAGCGTAAACTTGTGTTAGTTTCTTGAATTTTGCAAAACAAGTCTAATTGAAAATTTCACTTTTTAGGAGTTAGTAAATTTTTGTCATATGCATTGGTGGTGATTTTGCCTCCATTGCATCTTCATATGCACTGGCGGCAATTTTTGCCTCCATTGCATCTTCATATGCATTGGCGGCAATTTTTACCTCCATTGCATCTTTATATGCACTGGCGGTGATTTTTGCCACCCGTACATGTTGGTCCCTCTGTCACATGCAAGGGCGGCGATTTTTGCCGCTCGTGCATGTTAGTCTTTTTGTCACATGCAAGGGCGGCGATTTTTGCTACTCGTGTACAAAAGCAATTTCCTCCACATGCAAGGGCAACAATTTTTTCCACCCGTGCACTCACTCCCTGAAAATTTTCTAACTCTGGAAATTTTTCAAGTTGTTAACTTTAGCCCGCTTTCACTCAGTTTTTAGCTCTAATCGCACTTTAGCCCTTCAAAGCCCATGCAAATGCTCAGTTCTCCCTCGCTACTACAATTTCCAGTCAAAGAGACCAAAAGTTTCTTTCCACAGATGAAATGATACAGACATTCAATAACATGATCCAAAGGAGTTTGGAGATCAAGCTTTCTCATAGCTTCTATGGATAAGTTGTCAGATATACAGTTGACCTTGGACATTCTCAAGGTAGTTCTGGATAAGCATGAGAAGGCTACTACCTCCATGAAAGATTCAGTAACAAGGACTTGTGTCATTTCTGAGAATACTTCTGGACCGGATAACCTTGAGATGCAAACAATGTGGACAATGTTTGACGATTTTTTGAAGAAGGATGGGAACGAGAGTTGATGAAAGTGATCATGCCTTAGTTTATTTTTGTATTTTCACATGTACTTTTCCAATATGTAATTATATGTGTAAACAAAGGAAGTCCTAAGTCAAAAAGGACTCTTTTGTTGAATAAGTCAAAGTAGTTATAGGTTTCCTATTTTTACTCCAAGCTCCTCACTATAAATAAAGAGGGCCTCTATTGTAATTTTTATCTTTTTTTTATGCAACAAAGTGTTGCCCAAATTGAGACTCAACTTTGAGACTTTGTGTTTAAATTGTATGATCAATTCCAATCAATAAAGAAGGTGAGTTTTGATATCAAACTTTGTGTTGAATCGAATTTGTATGAGTGAAGATGTACATATGGCATTTTTGCTGATTTCTCTTATTGATTGATTGGAGAAAGTGGTGTTTAGTTATTACGATTGGAGGACGTTTAAGATAAGTTATATAAACTTTGTGTTATATTATTTCCTTGAATCTATGTGTGTTGAAAGCGTTTCTTGGTGAAGGATTATAAAGACTTTGAGCTTGTAGTTGTTCACTTTGTATATGAATCATGTTGAGAACTTGTAGACTTTGTGCTATGATTTTCAATCACATTTGCGTGGATCAGTGGTGTTGTTAGTTGAGAGACTTTGTGCTCCAACTAGTGATACAGTTACTTTTAAAATCTTTCTGGGGATGATTTAAAGACTTTGTACTTAAGATTATTCACTTGGTTCGTGAATCTTTTTGTGAAGTAAGTTGAAAGACTTTGTGCTTCAATGTACAAGAGTATTGTTTATTATTTAAGTGTAGAACATTATTGAATATTACCGTGAAACATTGTAAACATCTTTTCTGAAAGAAGAGAAAAAGATGAATGTAACACACCCCCAAAGCTAGTATTTAGTGTAAATAAGTTTGTAATAGTTAAAAGGGAACCTCCCTTTGCTGAGAGGAGAGATTTATCTCATCACACTGCAGTTGATATAACCATTTTGCCATTAGTTAGCTAAATGACAAAATATTCACCCAACAGTTTTTGGTGACTCTATTGGAGATCGAAAGCGCAATCAAGAGCCTCTCGCCTTTGGTTGAAGCATACTAGTCTCATCTTTTGTAATATATTTTTGTTATATCTGCTCTATAATTTTATCAAGGAATATGGATGTCCTAGGTCCATGGGGAAATGCCTTTGGGCCATTGAATTTGACTCAGCCTCTACATTAACTACCTCAGGGTTTGCGTAAGAACTTTCCCAAGTTCAATGGGGATGGTAAACAACATCCGGATGAGCACATTGCAGCTTTCTACATTGCATGTGGTGTTCTTGGAGTTGAGTATGAAGATGTTTCTATGAGACTATTTGTGGAAACATTCCAAGGTGTTGCAACTGATTGGTTCTTTCACCTTGCACCTAAAACTATCACTGGATGGAATACACTTCGAACTCAGTTTGAAGCCAGATTCAAGTTAGCAAAAGATGCTTATGCCTTGTTGGCCCAACTTACCCAATTGAAAAAGGAACCGCATGAGACCATGCGTGAGTTCGTAGCAAAGTTCAATAAGCTAAAGAACAAGATCCCAACTGTTGCTCAACCCACAGCTGAGAACCTAAAATGCTTCTTCATCAATTCACAATTGCCAGAAGTATGTTTTCTTTTACGAAGAGAAGCACCAACTAATCTTGCAATTGCTCAAAGTTTAGCAGTTGAAGTGGAGGATGATTTGATCTTGGTTTGAAAGTTGAAGAAGGATTCTATTGGGCCTAATGAGTAGCCCCTTTTGGCTTTACCTTCTACCAGCACCATGGATCCTATGGTGCAAAAGTTGGCTGATGAGTTGTTAGCTCTGAAAAAATAGTTGTCACAAAGTTTTTCCATTCCCCTCTACAAGGACATTCCGAGGAAGACATTCCCAAATGCTCTGAATTACCAAGGCAATGCTTCAATGGATCAGAATCAAAACATGTTTCCTCCACCACAAGGAAGACTTGCTTTAGAGGCACCACCTGTGGATGCAGCAATCTTCTATTATGAATCAGAGCAAGACAATCTTCTTCAATCATAATATGATCAAGGAGAAGATGATGCTAATCTTTTCACGGAAGGTGAGGAGCAATTAGTTGGCGACTCTACCATCGGGTTCCTAAACTTGGAATATGAGATGGGACAAGAAGAAGTTACTTTTGGTGAATCTTATGATGTTCTCACATGGTCACAAAATACATCAAATCATAAAGATGTGGTTGGTGACAAAAAAGTAAGTACACCAGATATTCTCACTTCATCCTATGTTCCTAAGACCAGTACCCCCAATGTAAAACCTCAAGATGAGAGTTTTTCGTCTTCTGTAGCAAGCCCATATCAACTTGTTGGTATCACAAATCATGCTGAGGAGACACATATTCAAATGCTTGAGGCAAGAATACCTATTAAGGGTATTATGCAGGAGGTTCATCCTAAAAGGGAGGCCAAGTACACAGTGACAAAATTTGAGGATCCAAGAGCTCATATTCTCTTTGAGTTTTCCGATATGTGTACTTATTTCTTGACCACTAATGAAAATCCTAAGTCATCAGATAGTGCTTCAATTGAAGGTCTAGAAACAGATGGATCGTTCTCTTCAAGCGAAGAGACTTTGTAGCTGAAAGGAAATATGATTTCCAAAAGACTGGTTTTTCTGGAGAAACCTTTTGATGAGCATGATCACTTTGTCAAATGACAACAACAGTTGGGACTAAATTCATCAGCAAGAGTGGGGCAATTCAATCTAGATGCAGAAGAAGATCCCAGAATGTCAAAAACTGGGAAATGTTACTCATTCAATAGTAAAAGAAAAAGAAGTGGAACATCTTTTCTTCTGCCTCACAACAGACAACATCTGAAGCTATTCTCAAAGTGAAGCGACAGATAAGTTTGTGAATTTTTGTACAATTTTTGTGTCTTTTTTTTTAGTCATTTTTGTGTTTTTGTGTCTTTTTGTTGTGTCGCCTGACTCTATAGCCCAATGGATGGATGAAGGCACTTAGAGACTAGAGTTCTTCTCCCTTCGATCATTTCAAAGGATGATCAAAGGAAGTTCCCTAGTTAGAGCGAGTTGTTATCCTCAAATTTAGTTGCGCTCAATTTGTAGGATGACCCCTACAAAACTTGTCTGTTTTGTAGCCTACAACTCTAAACACACAAAACAAGGTGAATCGCATTTGCCCTCGTGCGTGGTCTCCTAGCCTTGGAACATCCTTTTGAGTGTCAACTTGTGTTGGTTTCTTAAATTTTGCAAAACAAGTCTAATTGAAAATTTCACTTTTTAGGAGTTGGTAAATTTTTGTCATATGCACTGGCAGCGATTTTTGCCTCCATTGCATCTTTATATGCAATGGCGGGGATTTTTGCCTCCATTGCATCTTCATATGCACTAGCAGTGATTTTTGCCTCCATTGCATCTTTATATGCACTGGCGGCAATTTTTGCCTCCATTGCATCTTTTTATGCACTGGCGGTGATTTTTGCCTCCATTGCATCTTTATATGCACTAGCAGCAATATTTTCTGCCCGTGCATGTTGGTCCCTTTGTCACATGCAAGGGCGGCAATTTTTGCCACCTGTGCATGTTAGTCTTTTTGTCACATGCAAGGGCGGCGATTTTTGCCACCCATGCACTCGCTCCCTGAAAATTTTCTAACTTTGAAATTTTTTCAAGTTGTTAACTTTAGCTTGCTTTCACTCAGTTTTTCACTCTAATGGCACTTTAGCCCTTCAAAGCCCATGCAAATGCTTAGTTCTCCCTCGCTACTGCAATTTCCAGTCAAAGAGAACAAACGTTTCTTTCTACGGATGAAATGATACAGACATTTAATAACATGATCCAAAGGAGTTTGGAGACCAAGCTTTCTCATGGCTTCTATGGATAAGTTGTCAGATATACAATTGACCTTGGACATTCTCAAGGTAGTTTTGGATAAGCATGAGAAGGCTGCTACCTCCGTGAAAGATTTAGTAACAAAGACTTGTGTCATTTCTGAGAATACTTCTGGACCGGATAACCTTGAGATGCAAACAATGTGGGCAATGTTTGAGGATTTTCTGAAGAAGGATGGGAACAAGAGTTGATGAAAGTGATCATGCCTTAGTTTATTTTTGTATTTTCACATGTACTTTTCCAATATGTAATTACATGTGTAAACAAAGGAAGTCCTAAGTCAAAAAGGACTCTTTTGTTGAATAAGTCAAAGTAGTTATAGGTTTCCTATTTTTGCTCCAAGCTCCTCACTATAAATAAAGAGGGCCTCTATTGTAATTTTTATCTTTTTCTTATGCAACAAAGTGCTGCCCAAATTGAGACTCAACTTTGAGACTTTGTGTTCAAATTGTATGATCAATTCCAATCAATAAAGAAGGTGAGTTTTGATACCAAACTTTGTCTTGAATCGAATTTGTATGAGTGAAGATGTACATATGGCATTTTTGCTAATTTCTCTTATTGATTGATTGGAGAAAGTGGTGTTTGGTTATTACGATTGGAGGACGTTCAAGATAAGTTATATAAACTTTATGTTATATTATTTCCTTGAATCTATGTGTGTTGAAAATATTTCTTGGTGAAGGATTATAAAGACTTTGAGCTTGTAGTTGTTCACTTTGTATATGAATCGTGTTGAGAACTTGTAGACTTTGTGCTATGATTTTCAATCACATTCACGTGGATCAGTGGTGTTGTTAGTTGACAGACTTTGTGCTCCAACTGGTGATACAGTTACTTTTAAAATCTTTCTAGGGATGATTTGAAGACTTTGTACTTGAGATTATTCACTTGGTTCGTGAATCTTTTTGTGAAGTAAGTTGAAAGACTTTGTGCTTCAACTTACAAGAGTATTGTTGATTATTGTTTAAGTGTAGAAGCATTATTGAATATTACCATGAAACATTGTAAACATCTTTTCTGAAAGAAGAGAAAAAGATGAATGTAACACACCCCCAAAGCTAGTATTTAGTGTAAATAAGTTTGTAATAGTTAAAAGGGAACCTCCCCTTGCTGAGAGGAGAGATTTATCTCATCACACTGCGATTGATATAACCATTTTGCCATTAGTTAGCTAAACGACAAAATATTCACCCAACAGACAACCATTTTGTGGGTTTCTTCCTTGTATTTCAAAAGGAGCAAGGTAGGAATTTTTGATGGATTTGGAAAGATTAGCGTGTTTGGGAAATGTATTTTTCAGGCATCAACAGATCAAAAATTAACTTTGAATTATAATTAAAACCCTGTATTATTTTCTTTTAGTAATATATCTAGAAGTTGTAACCATTAGACCATCTTATTATGAGTCTACATTAATGAAATGACTACTTTCCTATATTTTTTGCCTCATATACAAGCACCAGACTAATAACAATTATGTCTTGCAAGCAAATTTTTATAGATTTTTACAAATGAAAGTAGATAATATAAACACAATAACACCTTCATAGTGGCTAGAAATAAAAATAAAAAATTTAGTGTACACACTATTTGGAGGTAATAACACATAGATGACACTTAATTTTCCAACAATTAAGTAGTTAAGTTATCTACAAAGCCATAACCTAAGTAGACAAACAACCTCAATACAATGTTTGATAATATTATCTACTTCCAATTCATTTAATGAAATCATAAAATACAAATTGAGCAATAATTTCAATAGCATTAGTCTAGCATGAACTATCATTAATAATTCTTTTGCTCCAAGCACTTGTTAATAAGTTATGAGATAGCCAAATTTTGGGATTTAGGATAATAATTGATTTATCCCCAAAATCATTGTTTTAAAGCAAAACACTTGAGGCTTTTGAAAAGTAAGAAAGAAAAAAATTTAAAGCAAAAACTATTATAAACAAAGAAAAATAAAAGATAACTAAAGCAACATTAAAATAGGCCTTCATCCATTTGTCCAATAATAGAACCTCTAAAAAAACAACAATCTTCAAAAGGCAACTTTATTCGAAAAATAACTTTCTAAAAATATTAGTTGCTAAAAATAGAAAGTCTAGTTTATGAACCTCTCTGTAATTATTTGAAAAAGAAAACCTACTAAAATAGAAGTTTCTCAAAATAGATTTTTCATTTTGAAACAAGTGAAACTTTGAGAATCTTGAAACCTTAACAAATAAACCATGTTGCAACGGATTGTCACCCCCAAATCTAGAAGAATTGAACAAAAAACAAGCTTAAACTCCAATTGTTGGAAAAAGTAAAAGAATGATGTCAGGTGCCCTTTTTAGTAACACTTGCTATCCAAACTACCAGAATTGGTCTAGGAGTGATTCTGAGGGTTCTTTGCCATTGAAAAAATGGCAAACAATAGCTAGGAGCACTCTACCACTTTTTCCACCCAAAAATTTAGCAAACACTCTCTAAGCACCTTATGAGTTCTCTTTGTCATTTACCTAGAAAGTAGTCAACAGGAGGGCTCTTTGGGCCTATTTGCTAGGTCAAACATTAACTATGTCACTTACCTAGCAAACAAGTGATAGGAGAGCTCTTTTCACCTATTTGCTAGGTCAAAATTTGACTCTAGTTGATGAGGAGCACTCTTGGACCCTTTTTTTTACTTAAGAATTGGTTGTAACTTATGAGAAACACACATGAACCCTTTCTACCACTAGAAAATTAATCTCAAGTGTGCACTTGGACTACCTCTACCACTTAAACTATGCCTTCGCCAAATTCTGAATATCTTTTACATCTGGACTCTAATTTTCATCTAACTTTTGAATACCTTTTACATATGGACTTTGATTTTCATCTTGTTTTATGTGTTGGAAATCTCTTTTTAGTAACTATGTAATGGAACTAATTAAAACCTTCCAATGTGAGATCCAAGATCATGGGAGAACATTTTAGTAATAAATCTTTAGAGGATGAAAGGCTTACAATACATTGGAAAGAAACACCTATAAAAAATTATATAGGTACAATAATTAGCTCTATCTGGGGATCAAGGGGCATACTGGGGCCATAGGAAAACCTCTAAATATCTCATTTAAAATAATTAGTGTCTATTTATTGGGCAATAGAATCAAGCCTATTTCTAACATCTAACCCTGATGACCAACCAAACCTAACCAAAACTAATGGTGGAAAATAAATACATCACAACAAAGGGAAACACATTACAAAATGATGAACATATGAAATGAAAACTCCCACCTATGAGAAGACATGAGAAAGTAAACTATCTAGACAAAACCATTAATGGGATGAGAAAAATAACAAAATAACAAACCCTCCTTTTAATTTGAGAGTGTAACTATGGTAGCATGTATCCTTGAAACTCATAACAACATTTAATATCATGCAAAGAAAACCTTGGTAAGGATTGATCACTACTAGGTTGTTATAGGTAAACTATAATATCTTCAAATTCATTAAACTCCACCCATTCCTCCTAAATAAACCCTATGAAATCCTAATTTTGTAGCACATCATTGTGATCAAAGACAACCCCATACTCTATTCCTTCATTTTGCTCTTTATAACCTTCCTCTTTCATGACATCTACTCTAGAACAAGCTCATTGACAATTGATCCATGCCCTTCACCTTATTCTTCATTAGTATACATGGTAGCTATTGAAGATGAGGATGAGTCAAACTTCAAGAGAAAAATCATTATCCTATAATGATGGCATACTCTCAAGATATTGGAAAAAATAGGTCAATCCCTAACATCTAATTTTCCATATATCTTGTATTTAATCATGAATCTAGAGCTAAATTATCTTCAATAAAAATAAATTGTTCTTCATTTGATTGTGATCCTTCACTAATATTATGAAGAAAAATATCAAACTCTAGTCACACAATTTCCAATGAATATGTTAACTGAGATTAAAGTTCCTTATCATTAATGCTCATAGAATCTACTAGACTTGAAACTAAAACCTCCTTAGGGAGACACATATCTTAGTCTTATAACAATAGATTCAAATGTTGAAGAAAAATGTCAATTTATAGCATGAGACTCCATTTCTTCAACAAATTCTTCTTGAAAATATTGAGTGTATGATCTTCAATTTGATTTTGTGAAGACTCTTCAAATAACCCTTCGAAAAAAGAAAATAAGTAATTTGAATCCTCATCATCTTTGGTGTAGTTGATATCTTCTTGCTTAGTAGAAAGAGTTGGATCACAACTTTGATCTATAGATACTTTTGAGACCTTATCTTTACCAAAGAACATGTGGCATGCTTGTGCAATTCCTCTTTCCTCTAATATAAGAGGAAAATCTTCATTTTTTAATAATCTTTCTTCTTCTTCAAAGAACTTGAGAAAAGATTGCAAGAGAGGAAAAATATCCAACTCATCTTTGTGAGAGGAAAATTTGGGCTCTTAAGAATATAACTCCATCAAAGGATCTTTTCATGAATTCTCTTCGTGTACTTTGTTCTTTCCTTCTCCATGCAATATTTTACCTCTCTAACTCAACAAACACACATAATTGTTGAGCACATGGCAATGTAAATTATTCAATTCTTTATAAAAAATGGGTTCACATTGAAAATATCTCATCACAAAGTCAATATTCAGCTCATCTTGAAGATGCTGAATGTTACCTAAAATCCTTTTATGATTTAACCCAAAAAGGTCATGAGTTGCAATATATGTTTCACTTTGGGACAACTCCTAGAATCATGCTCTCATTTTTAATGAAAAATACCAAAATGATTCATGTTAGCAGGCCTTAAAGGTGGAGAAGGTAGCCCGAGTTTACCATTTTTGTTGGAAGGACGACCAAAATTTAGGTAAAAATGCCCTTGATAATGTTAAGTTGGACACTTTTTTAAAAGTTGTTTCTTCATGTCTGTGATATCACTCACCGCCTTTTGCAAGAGAGGATTAGAGAAACTTTGAATCATGTGTCTAATTGATCTTTCCTTATCATCCATACTGTAATCATGTTATCTTCTAACTCAATTATATGTTCCTAGGCTTCTTCTAGCTCATCAATTCAACCAAATTTGATCAAGGTAAATTTTGATGGCATTAATAAAATAATTTAGGAGGATTTTGGGGAAGGATTCAAAGTAATCACTAATTCTATTAACAAGGTGAATGAATCGTGCAACAAACTCTCTCATTGGATCATTATTTTCATTCTTTGAATTAGATAGTTGTGCAAAAAGAATATGTCCATTTGCACCTAGTTTGAAATATGATAAAAAAAATCTTGCATGATATTCGAATTGGTGATTGCTCCTAAAATAATATGGTCAAATCATTCCCTTGCACCTACAACCGATGTCTCAACAAAAAGTTAGACATCAACATCTTCATGTGCCACCCCGAAAATACCATGAGCTATAGCGAAGGTTGAAATGTGTTCATTTGAATGTTGGATGTCATCTCCATGAAACTGGGGAAAACATTTACTTGAGCCATAAGGAAAAACATGACATTCTACAAAAGCTAAATGACCAATATTGACTCCCATGGAAAAGTAGGTGGAGGTGGGCCATTGTTGTTATTGTTGATATTCAAATTTACATTTTCATGTGCCTCTATACCAACATGGGAAATTTTGTAAATGTGGGACGATATTTACAAAATGACCTCAAGAATTGAGAAGCTTGTTCTTCATGTGATCTTTAATTAATTCTAAATCAAAGTTGAAGAAAAAGGGAAAGAAAATAAATTCTAGACTAGCAAGTGAAATGCCAAGAACGAAATTTATTTTAACCATCTAAAACATGCATAGAATTTGTGTTGTTTAAAACATCTTTCAGTAAAGTATGAAAGGGAACACATATGCATGATTGCTATTTTACTTCCAAATTACAGGATTTCACAAACACAAACTAAGGCTTATAATAGCATTATGATGATTCAATATGAAAAAAGAGAGAAAAATCATGAAATGGCACAACAATGCAAGATATTTTATATATATCAATTCTTGTTACAAATAACATGAAAGGACAAAATGTGCAGTCACTATTTGCTTTAACCATTGAATACAATGAAATACAATATTCTTCCTTGAAGGCCCGAGTACCAAAGAGTGTAGTTTTTCGTATATTTTTCCAAAGGATCCCCCACCTTACAAATAGCATTACATGGATATTTATACTAATTAATAAGAGTAAAGGAGCACCAATAATTCAAAAATTTAAACTGCATGCTATAAATTTGTGCAACTAAACTCAAAATGGTGCTCTAAATAATAGTTCATGATGAAGAACTTGACATGTATCTCCTTCCTTAAAGTCACTTTATCTTGGCCGTTTGATAAGTATCCTTTCAATGCATCCAATGAGTCTGAGGAGTCTCTCCACCTTGTACTAGATTTACTTTCCTCCAATAGCACAATAGAAAACATGTGTCAATTCTACCATTTTCTTCGAGGAGTCCTAGGATGCCATGTGTCCTTGTTGTGGCCTTATATCTTTTATTAACTTCTTTCCATAGTGGGCCCTACAAAAGTTGAAGTGTACAAACTTGACCAATAGTACAACTTTTTTAAGTTGTCAAATGGATAACCCTCAAAGGATGCCACACCATCGATCTTGTAAATGATCAATAGTTTTGTAATATTGGGATTTTAAATTTTATATGCTAGCACTAAAACAAAAGGGGACCCACTTTCATCCATCATGTCATCCTCGACCAATGACACAATAAAAATAACTTGTCAGACTGATGATACTTTGGGAAAGCATTGTGGTGACATGTGGCACATGGTGTAGATTCTTTTGATTTACTTTTTCACATCTAAAAAAAGGTATAATCAAACTTGGTCCCACCATTTATACCAACTCATTATGCTTTGTCCAATGGAAGAAGAGTTTCAGGTTGTGAAACTGACAACATTGAAATATAGCGCTAGTCATTAGATCTTTGGGAGCGAGATCAATGGTTTTGTGGACTTGCTAACTTTTCTTATGAACTTCACCACAATGGGACTTGCTCATGTTGAGACCTATTGATTACTAACCAATGGTGCAACAAAAAAGAGGTGTCAGAATGACAATCTCTAAACATTGTACATGCCATTTTGATCTTTGAAATGCTCAACGATTTGGAGCTATTAATGATGTCACATGCCAAAAGTACCTCACATAGTGTTTAAAAGGTGTTTTGACTTACAAAAAATAAAAGGAAGACAATAGAAACTTGATAGCTCTCCTAATTGACGACAAATTGAGCTGAAGGAGGAATTGACTAGTCGGAACATGAAGAAGGAACAAAAATGCCTAGTGAAAATATTGCCTTGAAATGGCGAATAGAGAGTGGATCTCTACACTTATTAATTATTAGTATTGGTGTTTCTATCATCCATTAGTTGTAAAGGTTTCTTGTCTAATACAACAAATAAATTAACAAGCTCTGTAATAACAACTAAAAAAACTTCACTTGAAGATGGTGGAATAGTGCTTGAAAAAAAGAATTCAAAAATAGTTACTTTCTTGTGCGATCTAATGTAAATATTATTTTCCAAAATGGAATAGCTTCAATTTTAGTTGATAAGACTACCTCTCTTTCTACATGATAAGCTTGC
Organism: Cunninghamia lanceolata; assembly: GCA_027924645.1. Taxonomy (NCBI): domain Eukaryota; kingdom Viridiplantae; phylum Streptophyta; class Pinopsida; order Cupressales; family Cupressaceae; genus Cunninghamia; species Cunninghamia lanceolata. The sequence continues at coordinate 1,138,940 of BSBN01001760.1, forward strand.
TTGTATCTTGTTCCCCAACAAAGTCACCAAAACAATTAGCTTTTTGATTTCTTTTTTCCATAACAACACAAAACAAAATACTATGTGAGTATAAATTTTTCATTCAAATTATCAAGGGAAACTCCTTGAGATCTAAACTAAACTTAAACACTAAGCTAAATTGGCCCTAGACACCAAACTGTAGATAATATATAAATATTAACACTATACAATATCTTCTTAGGAGTTTACATTAATGAATGACTATTTGCGTATGTTTTTGTGACTTGATAACAACTATGTATTGCAAGTGATATTGTATAGATTTTATATCTAAACACAATAGTTCAACACCTTCCTATTAGCTAGAAATATAAACCAGCAATTCAATGCACACACTATTGGAAGTAATATGTTCACATAGATGACACTTGATTCCAAGGATTAAATAGTTAAGTTGTATTAAAAGCCACAAACTAGGTAGACAAATAACCTCACTACAAAGCTTGATGATATTATTCATTTCAATTCAATTAATGAAATCATAAATATAGATTGAACAATTATTTCAACAACATAAGTGTAGCATTAACTATTTGTAGACACTTAAAATTCACAACGCATTCTTCATGTCACCATATCACATTCACATCATTTCCCACTTAATTATCCAATTTCCATCCTTCCATATTAATTAATTAATTCATCTATCTTCATCATATTCCTCCCTATTAATTAAATAATTCTAATTATTTAATTAAATCAATTTCCCTCCACACTTTAAATAAATAAATTTAAATTATTTATTTAAATATTCTATTTCCCTTCAAATAAATAAAATTTAAATATTTTATTTATTTATCCATGTGCACATGAAATTATATAATTTATTTATTTAATTTTCCCATTTTCCTCTCCCACCATAATTTCCTTTGGTCAAATCAATTAACAGATCAATCAAAGTAGTTGACTCATCAATCAATCCTGTTAACAAATCAATTAATTTTGTTAACAACCCAATCAACCCAATTAACGAATCAATTAATTCAGTCAACTCCTCAATAAAATCTGTTATCCTCCATAAGTCATGAGAGGACAAGGACACTTGTCCTCTCATTTGGTCACATCCTCTCATTTGATTTCAACCGTTTATCTTTCTGATCATCCTCCACCGTTGATTTGCATTTTTGAAAGTCTATAAATTGAACATCCTTCTCACCATCTGATCATCTCTCATCTTGGTAAACTTATGTTGTTGAACTTATACCACCTCGGGAGATCAAGGTTATGTTGCTTGAGTTCGAGCAATCCACATAGTATTCACATAGCAAGGAACAAAATCTATTGGATTTGGGTGCACTCCAATCCGCTCAATCAGTGTGGCTTGATTTGTGTGCAAGGGAAGGTATAATTGTATTAATTTTGATTTCTTTCATTGGTCTTTGCATTCAAATTTTCATCCATCACACTATCACTAATAATTATTGAGTTGTAAGCACTTATTTATAAGTTACAAAATACCCAATTTTGGGGATTTAGGATAATAATTAATTTATCCCCAAAATCATTGTTTTAAAGAAAATGTTTAAAACTTTTGAGAAGAAAGAAAGAAAGAACTTTAAAGAAAAAACTATCCTAAACAAAAAATAAATAAAAGCTAACTAAAGCAACCTAAAAATATTCCCTTGTCCATCTATCCAACAATAGAACCTCTGAAAACAAATGTCTTAAAAATAACTTTATATGAAAAAATAACTAAATCTAACCCCAAATATTAAAAAAATATGATGTATGAACCCCTCTTTATGATTCTTCAAAAAAGTAAACCTTCTAAAATAATAGTTCTAAAAATAAATCTTTAATTTTTAAATAGGTGAATCTTTTAGAATCTTGAAACCCTAACATGAAAACCCTATTGTAACAAGCATGTCACCTCATGATTCGTAAGAAATAAGCCAAAGGTAATCTTAAATACTAACAACACCTTGGAAAAGTAGGAGAATGATATTAGGTGCCATTTTATCAATAGTTGCCACCCAAATTGGCAAAACTAGTTTAAGAGCACTCTTGGGAATCCCTTGCCATTGAAAAATTACCAAACAACAACTAGGGGCACTCCTCTACCACTTTTGCCACTCAAAAACTTGGCAAACACTCTCTATGTACCCTTTTAGGGTATCGCTACCATTTATCTAGAAAATGGATGATAAGAGGGCTCTTTTGACCTATTTACCAAGTCAAAAACCAACTCGGCGCTTAGTTGGCAAATAGGTGATAGGAGAGCACTTTTCACTTGTTTGTCATGTCATAAACTAACTCTAACTGATGAGGAGCACTCTTGCACCCTTCTTGCCACTTAATAATTGGTTATAACTCATGAGAAGCATGTTTGGACCCTCCTTTTTGTCGGATGCTTCTCAATATTTGTGTTGATTTCTGCTCTGTAAGTCTCCATCCTTGCCCTACTAGTTCTTTGATTCCATTATGTGTGTAAACTTCCCTAGACCATGGTATAACTCTATCATTATCTTCCTATACATTTTTTCCTTTGTGCCTTTGGTTTTATTTTCTTGATAGACTTGCTTCTCTTGGTTGTAATATTTTTAATTTTTTCTTCATGTATTTTCCATCATAAATTGAATGGCCCCATCACAATGCTCTTTCGTATCAGCAAGTTCCTTTAACAAATGTAGCCTCACTTTCTAAGGGTGTGTTATTAGTCGATGTATTCCATATTGTCTTTTAGGATGTGGTATTGTGTCAACATAATATTTGTCTTGGTGCTCACATGGTTTGTCAAATCCTCACTTGCTTTTCGTATGCACACACTTAGTTGTTTTGTATTTGCTTTTAACTCTTCATTACCAACCTATTGGCCCCACCTTTCTTCAAAGCACACCCTGAGACATATGGAGGCTCATTAAAATACTCTTGTTGATATGTGATAATCCATATGTGGACCCCACCATCCACTTAGTCAAGCTCTATTGCCATGCTATTTGTCCATGTGTTCACCCTATCATTGCTTCCTCATTGCATACTCTCACTTATCACAATATTATTCATGCTTCAAATGGCCACCTTGGATCCATGTCACATCCCAATGCTTAAATCAAATGGTGGCCCTATCTATGTAATGCTTCCAAGTGACTAATTTGACATGCCCACTTTTTATTGCATCAAATGAAGCCTTCACATCAGCGAGTGCCTTTCTCAATAGAGTGAGTACCCATTAGTCGATGTGTGATAGCTTCACAAAGTGTTGCATGCTAGCTTTGCTACGACTATAAAGATAAATACTAGCAATCACACCTTAGTGTGCAATGGGTACACCGAGATAGCATGTGGATAAAAATAATAAGTAGTTTCTTGATAAGCGAGAATACAAATTTGTTGATAGTGAATGGTTGTTGTTCATCCATCAATAGAATTGAAAGAATGTAGTGATATGTGTTGTTGAGACATTTCTAAAAACACAAAATCATTGGCCATCATGGGATAACAAAACTAAGCTTAACTATATAAAATAGTGGCAAAAAGTGTTATGTTGTGCATGATAGACTTTGGGATATGGTCAAGCATTGCAATGGAAAACCCTACATTAAAGATTAGGCTATGATACTTTTACAATGTAAAAGTGGAGCTTGGTATGAAATGATACTTTTACAAAAATAGAGAGAGAGATAAAGAAAAGAGAGTGATTTTCCCTCTCTCTCTCGCTCATGTTCTATCTCTCTTTCTCTATTCTTATTTGTCTATCAATCTCCCTCTCTAAATCTCTCTTCCTCTCTCTGTCTCTATCTTTCTATCTCTCTACCTCTCTCTAGATCTTTTTGTCTCCAACTCTATCTCTTTATCTTTCTTTTTACCTCTCTCTCTCTCTCTATGCTGACAATGGTTCTAGATATTTTCATCATCAGTGTCTATCAATGAATCTAGAGATGTATGATGCAAATTCAATAGATGGTAGTTGTTTGGAATTCTTTGCCAATGGGCTGTAATATCTTTCTCTAATGAACCAACATCATTGTGAATGTTTATGAATGGATGGTACAACAATAGTTCACTCCAACAAAATGCTTGAAAACATTGATCATCTACTGATGGGATGGTGGTGAAATGAGGGGAGACTCGAACAATAGGTGTTAAGTGTTCTTTCCATTTACTGGACTTCTATGATAATTCATGTGGATTTAAAATAACATTTGAAAATCAGAAGTCATGGCCAACACCTTGACAATTGAGATTGAGAAGTTTAGTAGGCAAAACTTTGAGTTGTGGAAATTGAAGGTTGAAGATATTTTAGTGGAGATCAATCATTGGATCATAATAATTGTTGCACTTAATTTTCTATCATCAGCAATGGATCAAGATGAATGGGAAAAGTTGGATAGAAGAGATAGATCTACTATTAGGTTGTGTCTTTCTAATTCAATCTTGATGAATGTTTTAGTTCAAGACATTGCTAAGATATTATGAGATAAATTTATATTGCATTATATCAAACTAAGTGTCTTGGAAAAAAAATATTTTTGAAAAGAAATTGGTATTCTTTAAAGATGCACGAGGGAGACTTTGTAACCAAACATTATACAATTCAATTATGTTGTATTTGCAAAAATTGTCAAAGAAAACAAGCTTATCCTCAAAAGTTTGGTAGAAAAAACACATAAAAAGGGTAAATTGATTGAGGTGAAGATGTGTAGAATTTGACAAAAGAAAGACTTGGTGAAATAATTAATTATTGCATTATATCAAAGTAAGTGTCTTGTAAATAAGTTTTTTTTGAAAAGAAAATTGTATTCTTTAAAGATGCATGAAAGAGACAACACTAAGCTTAACTACATAAACATAGTGGCAAAAAGTGTTCCATTGTGTGATAGACTTGGTGTTAAGCATTCTTTCTATTTGTTGGACTTTCGAGTTAGTTGTTGTAAAAGTCTGTTTTTGAGCCACTTCAATAAGTGATGTTGTTTCCAATTATATTGGTTGTTCCATGTATGAATGAATGAATCTTTGAGATGTGATGTTTCTATTGTTAGAGATAGCTACACTTTAGTTCAAAGGGTCGGTAGTGGAAGTTTAAAGAGTTTGACCAAGGCCCACCATACTTTTACTTTGAATATGTGTATAGTATGCCAAAGGGTAACTAAAATTTATGGATTGAAAGTACTTTTCATTTTGAAGTAGAAAACATGGATACATGGATAACCTTCGTATGAATAATTGTTTTAAGATTTACTGTTAGGTTGTGTCTTTCTAATTCAATATTCATGAATGTTTTAGTTCAAAATTTTGCTAAGAGTTTATGAGATAAAATTATTGCATTATATCAAAGTAAGTGTCTTGTAAATAAGTTTTTTTTATTTATATTCTTTAAAGATGCATGAAGGAGACAACACTAAGCTTAACTACATAAACATAGTGGCAAAAAGTGTTCCATTGTGTGATAGACTTGGTGTTAAGCATTCTTTCTATTTGTTGGACTTTTGAGTTAGTTGTTGCAAAAGTCCGTTTTTGAGCCACTTCAATAAGTGGCATTGTTTCCAATTATATTGGTCATTCCATGTATGAATGAATGAATCTTGGATATGGGATGTTTCTATTGTTAGAGATAGATACACTTTAGTGTGCAATGGGTACACTAAAGAGGTCTTAAAGGTGAATTATTAGGTCCTTAAGAAAATGACGTGTTTCACTAATATATTAAGGTTTGTATACACCTAAAATTGGCTTAGGTTGAATTAAGTAAATATTTTGATATTTATCTTAATTCTTATTTCCTTCTGTCAATTAGAATCCCTAATTTCTTCTAATGTCTCAAGTCCTAAAATCCACCTCATCAATCCACCTCATCTCTTCCACCTCACCATGTTGCACATATAATTAAATATTCTTAATATTTAATTAGCTAATATCCTCCATTTTCCAAAATAAATCTTTAAATCAATTATCCTTCACAAATTGAATATTCTATTCAATATTCCCCACTAGCCTTCACCCATTGAATATTTTATTCAATGTTCCCCACTAGCCTTCACCCATTGAATATTTTAATTCAATGTTCCCCACTATCCTCCACTATTGAATTCTTAATTCAAATGTCATAACCCACTGTCCTCCACTATTGAATTCTTAATTCAATTGTCATAATCCACTAGGAATAAAAGATTCACTTTTATTCCTAGCCATTAATCTCATCTTTGGATCCTCACCCTCCATTCTATTTTCAGAAAATCTACAAATAGAACCCTCTTCTAAGCCATTAAGGAGGAACTTCATTTGCACAATCACTATGCCCAAATTCCTCTAGGGAATCTTCTTCTTCTTTTCATATCATCATCTTCATACCATCGTAATGTAGAAATCATCATAGCCATTTCTCCTTGTCATCTTGAGGAATCAAAGCAAGGAAGCAAGCTCCCTGAGGGCCCATCTTCATCATTCAAGATCAAGAAAGAATAAGCGACCAATGGAAGCCGCAGGGTAACAGGTTTTGTGAGTTTTATACTTCATTTGTTTATTCTTGTTATTCGCTTATTTCATTGTTATTTGGGTTAATATTATCTTAATTGATCAATCTCATTTCACCCTTTACATTTTGGCGCCCACCGTATTGAATCCAATCGTCAATTTATGCAGGTTTTGTTGTCAAAATCTTCTTTTTCTAACAGTTTTTGCAAGTTTTGGTGATTAAGTGTTGCAGGTGGCATCCTGGGCAAAAATGAACTGCATTTTTGTGCTCAGGACGCTGTTTTTGTGAATTTTGACAGTAAACTCTAGTAGGTTCTGTGAAATTTTTTTTGAAAAAATTTGAAATTTTTAGGGTATAGTCCATACCGTATGGATCCGTACAGTACGGAACCGTACCCTGCCGTACTAATGGTTTTTGTTTGAAGGAAGGCAGTTGTTAGAGTTACAGGTTTTCAAGTTTTTTTTGCAGGTTTTGTTTTCACCGCCGCCCATCCACCGCTTCAGCCACCACACCGCCGCCTCACCCAACTCCCCTCCCTGCCTCCCCCGACCTCCAATCCTCCCGTAGCCTCGCCCGAGCCCCACTTCCTCCCCGCAGAGCCACCTCCGACCGCCGCCCGCTCCCACAACCATCCTCCACCGACACCCCAAGCTCCCGTGCAGCCCCGCCATCTCCCTGCCTCCCCCGACCTCCGCCTCCCCCTACCGCTTCCCGCCTTCCCCGCCGCCTGTTAACTCCCCGCCTCTCCCTGCCACTTCCCACCTCCCCTGTCGACTCCCACATCCCTTCTCCCCGCAACACCCAGCCACCTTACCTCCCCTCCTCCAGCGCTTGCTTCCACCATACCCCGCCTCCCGGCCGACCATTCCTCCCTGCGAGCATCCTCCAGCCCAAAAAAACCCCGAACCCCTACCTCCTCCATCTCAGCCGCCTGCCTCTCCCGCCACCCCTGCCATATCTGCCCAACAAGCCCTTCTTCCGCCGCTTCTGCTGAATAAACCCTAAACCGCCTTGGGGGGAGGCCTTTGGTATAACGGAGGGTTAAAAAAACCTAAACCTAAACACAGACTCTTTTTCATTTTCATTTTATTTTTTATTTTTATTTTAGTCCGCCCCTGGTCACATGAGTGACTAGGGGCTACTTTGACCCTAACCTCCTAAATAGACCACCCAGGTGCAAACCATAGCATGTGACCAGTTATGTATAACCACCGGTGGTTAAATCAAACAGTCAAGCCAACCTCCTAGTACCTTCTACACACTGAAGGAGGTTTTTTTTTTCAAACTCTCATAACTTGGTCATACGGAGGCCAAATCATGCAAATAAGGACTCGTCAGAAAGAGAATTCAGCAAACTCTGCAGTTGTGAGGTTTTTATCAGGTGACTGTACTTTTTTCTAGCTTTTTTTCGCAGTCAAAGTCAAACCTGCCTGAAAACTTTAAACGCTCATATCTTTTGCATTTTGTATCAAATTTTAGCAAATTTTTTTTTTCAAATCGCATAGAATTTCCTAAATTTTCTGTTCATACAATCTGTTTTCTTGTATCAGTTCTTTTTTCATCAAATTTTCTCAGATTATCAATTTTTGCATCACAATCTATTTGGCTAGTCTACTTGCTTCGTTGTCATTTTTTTTACTTGCAGGAGATCATTCGGGACTGGAGCAACATCCGGGGCAGCATCTACATCAATTTGGACAACAATTTAATCAGGTGCATTCGTTTCATCCTTTATCTCTCAATCTTGTTTTCATCACACATTTCAATTTGGGCCTTTAAAACGAACATTGTTTGATCATCACACATTGAAATCGGGCTTAAAACAAATCAGTGTCTTCAATCACACCTTGAAATTGGGCTAAAAAGAACCATTGTTTGACGTGTTTGTCATCACATTTCAATTTTTTAAGGTCAATTAATCAACTGCGAGTGTGAATCAAGTGGGTGTGTGTATGCTCTCTCCTCGCACCACAAGGTGATCTTGGAGATCAAAAACACCTCACTTGATTCACTTTTGTTTACCCTTTCCTAGGAGGCCTGCTAGGGGATTTCATCACCCCTAGGGATGACCTCATCCAAGGCTAAATCGAAAGACACCCTCATTGAAATCAGAACCTTGTCACTCTTGGCTAAGCCCCAAAGAACTTTCTACCTTTGGGAAGTGAACGTGAAGGGTGGGTTACCCCCTTCTCCCGGCTGTGTGACAGGATTTCACTTTCAAATCATTAGTCAACCTCATCTAAACATTGACAAAACCTAATTGGCCATACCCTACATCAAACTAGACATTAGGGCATGTTGATGTGTCTTCTACGTGTGCTTGTTTACTAATCAGCATATTCTTCAAATTCAACATTCAAGGTTGCTTATGTGTCTTATGTGAGTGAATCATGTTTGTACATGTGTGATCATTGCCAAATCAAGTTTAAACACCAAACACATAAGACAAGTCATTCAACTCATTCTTCCAAGCACACTTGTCTCGACTTGTGACGCATTTGCACTCTATTCTGACGCATTTGTTTTTTGCACATCCAAACTAAGTAAGCTTTTCCAATCTTGTGTCAATGACAAACAAATTAGAATATCTTAACCAAAAACTACAATATCTGGAATTACAAATAAACTTAGGTCCCTCGCCCCAAGACCGTATAGCAATTGCTCAAGAACTCCAAGTCATACAACAAGAAATGATAATCTTACAAGCTAAACGTGTCAGTACTAGCTACGCCTCGCCCCAAACTCATACATCTATTTTCTGTCTTAATGATGCTCATGACAAGGCAAGCACCACCTAAAGAGGGAAATCATATACCATCCCGTCTACCAATCCTCCTTCACCATATCCTAAAACACATATCCCAAAACATACCAGTTCTACGCCAACACCGCCATCTAGTTCCTCAAATTTTAAATGGCACACCAAAAAAGAATCAGAAGAGTGGTGGGAAAAATGTTTTCCACATTTATACAATACAAGCAAAGCTAGGGAGAAAGCCAAATCCATTCATCCATCCCCTCATTCATCTACCCATACACTTGCACAGGATGTGATCCAAGGACTACTAGTAGAGAGTCAACCATGTCTCCTAACTCCGGTCCTTGACCTTACCAAAGATTCTTCCAATGTCTTGTCAACACCTACAATGCCTTCATGTCATCCCCAACCCCTTGAGCTTCTCAAAGAGCCTTCTACCATGCACCAGAGTCAAGGTCTGTCACACCCTCATATTGTTGACCAAGAGCCTATCCAAGAGCCCTCAATTAACATTCTTAGCCCTTCAAGCCCATCATGTGACCAACAAGCCATCAAGCCTATTCAAGAGTCTCCTATTATGAATCCAAGTCAAGAGTCATCATGCTCTCATGTTGTTGACCAAGAGCCTATCCGAGAGCCTTCCACTTCCATTCAAGCAACCCAAGAGGTATGTCAAGAGTTTAATCCTAAGCATGTGGAAACATTAAGCCCTAGTCCAACTCAAGATCAAAACACTTTCATGCAACCCATCCATAACCTATATCTTTTCCCTAATCAAGATACTAGTGTTGATGAAGAAGCTATCCATGAGCAACTTGATCCTATGCATGAACTAGAGATCCAATGGCTTTTCTATGATCAAGATGATATCCATAATAATGAACCTCTCTAGGAGCCACTTGGTCCTATACATGAGCAAGAGATTCAGTTTCCAACCATGTATAACCTATATCTCTCCTATGATCAAGATATTATCACTGATGACGAACCTATACAAGAGAACATTAATCCCATCATGCTAAATCCTATCTATGATCAAAATCCCATCTATGATGAAGAACCTATCTATGATCAAGCAGACCATGATGATCCTCTTAGCCCACTTTATGTGTTCCATGGTCCTGAGCCTAGCACCCCATCTAGTCTTACCCAAAATCCAACAACTTCCACTTCCCCTGATGAGACACTTGCCTCCCAAGCAAGCGTAGAAGCTCAAACCAGTAATGATCCCTCACCATTTGTTATTGACCATGCTACAAAGACTCCACCATATATCCTTGGTCTTACTACCTTCATGCATGAATGTTCTTTCTTAGAACACTAGCAACCATTATCTACTATCGCCTCTTCCTCATCCAATAGAGAACTCGTTGTTAGTGCACCTATACATAATCCTGCTGTCCACCGCATACTCTAGAAGATGAACTATCAAGGTAAAGGCTTAGGCCTTCATGAACAAGGTATCTTGGAACCCGTCCATGTCAATGTTCCTCCACCTTCATACGGCCTTGGATACATACCCCAAGGTGCATAAACTCAAGATGTTGGTACTTCCTCCACTCCTCCTAAGTCTACCACTTTCCATCGCAAACCCTATCATATCCTCAAAACATATGTCGCCATCCCACCTCCCTTATCATACACATCCCAAAAGCATGTGACCATACACCTTCCACCATCCAATCTCCCTCCGATACTTCCAACTCCTAATCTTTCACCATCCAATCTCCCTTCGCTACTTCCACCTCCATCATCCTACAATTGTCAAAAGCATGTGACCATACACCTTCCACCATCCAACCTACCTCCACTACTCCCAAATCCCAACACCGCTCCATGCCGTTTACCACCACTTCTTCCAACGCCTTATCCATCCATCTATAAATCCTCTAAATATCCCAATCATGGCCAACAAATGCACATATTGTCTAAACAAGGAGCTTTCACCAACCACACTTCTACCATCCCACGGGGATTCAATGACAAATATGTGGATGCCTCTACCTATAAAGTAAAAAATCCTAAGAGTCCTCATGACCTAGGATATAAAAGACAAGAATCAAAGAATTATCCATGTCAAAAGCTGCATGTCCCCATACACCTCAATGCCAAACTGAAAACGGTGTGGGTCCCCAAGCAACAAATGATTACTCCAAAAGTTGCACAACAGCTGCATACACCCATACACCTCAATGCCAAATTGAAAATGGTGTGGGTCCCCAAGCAACAAATGATTAATCCAAAAGCTACACAAAAGTTGCATACACCCAAACCCATACCTTCACAGGTACTATCTAAAAACAAAATGGTTTGGGTACCTAATCAAAAATCCCTAAAGTTACATGAGGCATCCACCTCTCAAGAATCTCAACCTTCCACTTTCTCCCATTCCATCCATAAGTCTGAAATTCTTTCATCCCACATGGCAAACAAAACTCAGTACAATACTTAGTCTATGTGGATCCCGGCATGCCTATGTCATTCATCCACAAGCAAAAGTCTCCGTTGCTTCCTACACTACTTGCCCATCACTAGCTTCAATGTTTATCACAGTATGTGCAACCGTTGGTCATGATTCCCTTCCATTCCACAACATTTTCATATACCTCCATCTCCCCTTCCTTCCACTACTATCCTACATATCTTCCTCATCCTATGGTCCATGCTTTTGCATAAGCCTTCCCTCCATATTCTGCATCATAATCCACTATCTACCTACACCATCTCACTTTCATATGATCCCCTACCAACATCTGTGAGAACACTTGACATTGTCCATTCGACAGTATCTATCTAGCAGGACTATCACCTTACAAGGAACTCTATACTTGAGTCTTTCCATATCCACCTTCTCCTATCTAAATGTTTAAAAACAAAAAAAATACAAAAATGAAAAAAGTAAAGAGAAATCCCTTCGTCCAATGGTGAAAACTTAGCAAACAGGCGCCTTGGATAAGTACCGTGATGAAAACTTGGCAAACAGGCGTCATGTGTAAAGTTGATCTTCTATGTCACCTACACTTGGGGGCACCTTGTCTCATCGGCATATCACTCTTCTCCTACCAGTTTCCTTTCATACCATTTCCTATGATGTCCCGTCCATCCATCCAATCTTCCTCTCCTTTATTATTTGGTCTTGATAAAGATTGGGGGCACAATGTTGACAAATGTTCTAGATGTCTCTTGACATACCTTATCTCTCCACACCAGGCAAACCCTTCATTATCCTCTCATCCTCCTATCATCCTTAGCATTGCCATGAAAAATCTAAAGTATTCTACCTATAATGGGGCACGTTATTCCTATGTGACATAGTCCTTGGAGATCACATCCGTATCTACTATCACCCATACATCTACATATCCGTGGTGGTTCCTTGTCATCAGTATTGTTTGATCCATCTCGGTTCCATATCATGTCTTGTCTGATCCATATCTGATCCATATCGTGTCTTATCTGATCCATATCGGTTCCATATCACGTCTCATCCAATCCATATCTTAGGTCCATCAGGGTTCACCCCGAACTACGTCGCCTCTGAGCTATCACGTAGGCAAGGCCATTATCAATGCGCCCCCGAGGCTCTGCTGTCCTGTTAGTCCCATATCTGGTCTTTCTATCTATCTAAGTCCATACCACTTCTACAGATCCACCATCACCTAGGTCTTCGGTCCATTAAGGTTCACCCTGAACTACGCTGCCTCTATGTTGTCACGTAGGCAAGGCCATTATCAATGCACCCCCGAGGCTCCACTTTCCTGTCCATTCCATGTCTAGTCCTTCTATCTATCGGAGTCCACTCCATTTCTCGTCCATCCCATGTCTTGTCATCCGTCCCACCAATAAGGATTGTGATACCTTCTGCTAGACAAACAAGAGCAACAAAGCCCACTTCCAAACAAAAATCTTGACGAAAAACATCGACCTGTCCAAGGCAAAACAGAGCACCATACTGAAACACTCAAGCTAAATCTCATATCAATATGGCAAAAAGACACATCTAAATGCAAGAATGTTTTGTGTTGGTTAGATTAAGAGTCTTGATTTATGCTATCATGCCTTTCTATGCTACTCGAGGATGCCAAAAGCTAGAGATGCTATGATGGGGGCATGATTATTTTCTTTGTCTGCTGCTTGTGGATCAAACTTTAGTAATGTGACGACTTTTGTCTAATGACATGATTGACAAAAGATCATCAAGGACTCCAAGGTCTAAACATGAAAAGGGGCAATCCTTGTCTGTTGAAAAATGCAAGAAGTACTCAGGTCATCTAGATTCAATTTTACTAGATGCTTGTATTAACTTGCTATATCAAAATCCATGTAAGTAATACTCAGGTCATCTCGGTTTAATTATACCTAGATGCTTGTATTTTCTTACAACATAATAAAGCCCAATGATGAAAGTGCTTCAAAATACTTGCTATATCAAGGTGACAAATATCCATATCCATATCCATACTGTATCCAATCACATCTCATATCCATATCCATATCCGTACCCATATCCATATCCATACCGTATCCAATTGCAAGTCTATCCTTAATCCATGCCAATCAAGTCAAGTCAATCTTGTCAAATGATCCAATCACAATCAGTGGTCTTGATCCTTGTCCGGTCGTAAACCATATCAATCAGTCATAACTATCCTTCATGTTGCTCTAGGGATACATCACTCCTCGCCATGACAACACTGTCGTATATCGTTATCATATGTCTTAGACAGGATGTCGCATTGTCGAAACCAAACTCAGAGTCTTATACGACATATCTCATTCCTGAAACCAGACATCATCGACCTATATCGTTGGTTTACCGCTCAACAAGGGCAATACCTTGGTTTTTCCTGTATCATTTGTGCATACTTGCTTACTTGCTTGTGTGTGTCATCTTTTTATCTTGCATTCCATATCATTCACCTCCTTCTACATACAACCGTTTCATCTCTCGTCAACCTATCTCATCGTGAGATTGTCCATCTCACGCTATCTGCCTTCTCCCCGTCCAATCTCCCGAGGGGGCATCCCATCATCATAACCTGTACCAGGGGCAAACTGGGGCATGTATCATTATCAGACTATTTATTCTTTGAAACAATGTGATAAAACACATTGCTTCAAAGAAGGGCAAAATGTATACACCTAAAATTGGCTTAGGTTGAATTAAGTAAATATTTTGATATTTATCTTAATTCTTATTTCCTTCTGTCAATTAAAATCCCTAATTTCTTCTAATGTCCCAAGTCCTAAAATCCACCTCATCAATCCACCTCATCTCTTCCACCTCACCATGTTGCACATATAATTAAATATTCTTAATATTTAATTAGCTAATATCCTCTATTTTCCAAAATAAATCTTTAAATCAATTATCCTTCACAAATTGAATATTCTATTCAATGTTCCCCACTAGCCTTCACCCATTGAATATTTTATTCAATGTTCCCCACTATCCTCCACTATTGAATTCTTAATTCAAATGTCATAACCCACTGTCCTCCACTATTGAATTCTTAATTCAATTGTCATAATCCACTAGGAATAAAAGATTCACTTTTATTCCTAGGCATTGATCTCATCTTTGGATCCTCACCCTCCATTCTATTTTCAGAAAATCTATAAATAGAACCCTCTTCTAAGCCATTAAGGAGGAACTTCATTTGCACAATCACTATGCCCAAATTCCTCTAAGGAATCTTCTTCTTCTCCTCATATCATCATCTTCATACCATCGTAATGCAGAAATCATCATAGCCATTTCTCCTTGTCATCTTGAGGAATCGAAGCAAGGAAGCAAGCTCCCTGAGGGCCCATCTTCATCATTCAAGATCAAGAAAGAATAGGCGACCAATGGAAGCCGCAGAGTAATAGGTTTTGTGAGTTTCATACTTCATTTGTTTATTCTTGTTATTTGCTTATTTCATTGTTGTTTGGGTTAATATTATCTTAATTGATCAATCTCATTTCACCCTTTACAAGGTTTACTTTTGGTGGTGGGTCTCCTACTCAAGAGGGTTTTCTCAAGTATATATGTCCTCTTATCTTTTCTATCTCCTTCACTTATTCTTCTATGTTGAATTAAGGTTACATGTGTTAAATTTAGATCAACAAATTTTATTACTTTCCATTGCTCCTAATTGAGGAATAAGCATTGTGAAGCTAATATTTAGTATCAAAGCTTTGTTTGGATTGATCCCATGAAGGAAGGAATACATTTCTTATGTTGCTTTTTATTTTTGTTGTGGGATAATTCATGTGGATTTAAAATAACATTTGAAATCAGAATTCATGGCCAACACCTTGACAATTGAGATTGAGAAGTTCAGTAGGTAAAACTTTGAATTGTGGAAATTGAAGGTTGAATATATTTTAGTGGAGACAGATTATGGATCATAATAATTGTTGCACTCAATTTTATACCATCAAGAATGGATCAAGATGAACGGGAGAAGTTAGATAAAAGAGATAGATCTACTATTAGGTTGTCTTTCTAATTCAGTCTTGATGAATGTTTTAGTTCAAAACATTGCTAAGAGTTTATGAGATAAAATTATTACATTATATCAAACTTAGTGTCTTGTGAATAAGTTATTTTTGGAAAGAAATTTGTATTCTTTAAATTCTTTTTATCTAGTAGTGCGACAATTGGCTTCCATAGATGTAAAAATGGAAGAAGGGGAAAAATTTATCAGTTTGATTTGTTCATTATAGGATACCATCTTTTTGTTTGAAGCCTATCTATCTAAGGGGGATCAATATCCTTTATTTGTTCTATAGAACTGGGGGTGAAGAAGTTGTTTTGCACAGTTTGGGTATACCACGCAGTTATGTTGTATCTACAAAAAATGTAAAGAAGACAAGCTTATCCTCAAAAGTTGGGTGGAAAAACTCAAAAAAAGGGTAAATTGATTAAGGTGAAAGATGTGCAGAAATTGACAAAAGAAAGACTTGATGAAATGATTAATTCAATTGGAGGTTTTGATCTAATAATAGGTGGAAGCCCCTATAATAATCTGACAAGCAACAATAGGAACACAAGGGATGGGCTAGAGGGGAAGCATTCCACTATTTTATATGAATTTTCACGAATTGTGAATTATGTAAGGCATGCAATGCATTCAAGTGTAACTTGATATAATAATGAAAGGTCTTCATTTTGTATTAATTTGGAATTAATAGATTAAAAATTCATTATTTTTCATATTGAAGTTCCTGTCCAAATTGAAGAGGCTACCAAAAAAAGTATTGAAAATTATGGACATTATTATTATTTTGATTCTATGTAGCAAATTTGTTTGCATAATCAACATGGGACTAATTGCAGGTATGGATGTTGTCAATTGTAGACTCATATGAACATTATTTTGATTATACAGAGAAAATTTATTTGCAAAATCAACATGGGACGAATTTTAGGCTTGAATGTTGCCAATTACAATCCTTGGGTTATTAGTTTGATTAGTCATGCTAACCATGGTCTCTCTCTCTCTCTCTCTATTTCTCTTTATCTCTTTCTCTATCTTTATATATGCCTCTATCTCCCCTTCTCTCTTTCTCTCTTCCTTTCTCTGTATCATCTCTACCTCTCTTCATGTCCCTCTCTGTCTAATCTCTATCTCCTCTCTCTTTATTTCTATCTTTATATATGTCTCTCTATCTCCTCTATCTATCTCTCTATCTTTATATATGGCTCTCTATATCCCCCCCTCTCTCTTCCCATCTCTCTTTCTTTCTCTCTCCCTCTATCTCTATATCTCTATCTTTCTATCTCTCTCTATCTATTTGTCTCCCTCTCCATCTGTCCATTTATCTTTATCTCTCTCAGTAATATCCTAAATGGAATATTATATGATATCTGATCAAATTTAATTCACTTCAGCAAATTTCAACAATTAACTCCACAAACCAAAAAAATTAAAACTGGATATTATTGTTGCTCTACAAGAATTATGTGTGCAAAAGTTATGGATATAAGAGCTGATGTAATGTATAACATATATGCTAGGTATCGGCCCTATAGGAGCATAATGTACATTTGATCTTGATACTAATATGATTTTGTGATGGTAGAAATAAGATGTTGTTATGTAGTAATATGAAATGTTCATAGTTTTTAGCATGCTTAATTCTAGTTTATTGGTGTCTCGACAAATTGTATTGGAAGAAGTATTAATTTTTTAGGATATACATGATTTGCATAGATTACAAATAATTGATATAAAAGTAAATCTCAAGAAAGCAGTGGCCATGAAAGTAGATCCAACTTGAAGAGAAGGTGTATCTTTATTGTTTATGTCAAAATTTGTTTTTCTTTGTTTTATTATTTTAAAAATTCATGCATCATATGTTACATGTACAAGAACAAAAAAGTTACATATGGGTGCCACATTTAAGAGGCCCTATCTACAAAATGGAAAGAAGAGCCAACACATTTTCTCTTAAAATTTAATATATGCAATGGGTTAGCCAAAGAGGTCTTAAAGGTCAATTGTTAAATCCTTAACCAAATGACATGTTGTATTCAATGGAACTCCCCATGAACAATCTCACCTTTTTCAATTGTTTATACATATATATCTCTCTATCTCCCCTTCTCTCTTTCTCTCTTCTTTCTCTATCTCTTTCTTACCATCTCTATTTCTTTCTCTCTCCCTCTTTATCTCTTCATATCTCTATCTCTTGTTCTCTTCATCTTTCTATCTCTCTCTATCTATTTGTATCCCTCTCTATCTATTTCATCAAGCTTCTTGGTTGGTCTAGATATGATTTAAAGGATGATTATCTTGGATAGCCTGGGAGAACTATCTTTGAATACCTTTGCTGGATCATTGAAGTGAAGGCATGGGAAAGACATTGGATGCAAAGTGCTAAAACAAGGAAGATCAAGGAGAAAGAAGATTGTCGAGGACATGCTGAGCTTTGAGAAAGGATGGTAGGGACATGTGAGCTTTGGACGACCATGTTAGAATTTTGAAAAGTGAGATTATTGGAGAATAGTGTCATTCTCAGCCCCATCCTTCCAAGTGGTAATGCAAACTTTTCTTTGACAAATGAGAAAGTGTAGCTCCACATTAATTATCCCTTTGTTTTATGTTTCAGTCTCTCTTGAAAGTCTTTTATTTTGAGAAGGATAAGGGCACTGAAGGATACTGCATACATGGCTCCGAAAAATCAAGAAAAGGACATGCATGTTGATTACAAATAATTTAGTATTCCATTAAAACTTTTGCCAAATTGGTAAAGGATTTATCAAAGGTATAGCCACCATACTTAGCTATCGACCTACATTGACATCCTTGTTGATGCATCAACTATTAATTGGTCCACATATCTCCACATAGATAGACTCAGATGCTTGCAAGATTTAACATCATACACTAAGGAATCTCCCCATCAATTTTTAGGTAAGAAGTCATGAAGCTTTATAGCATGAAGCCCGCGCTACTTATACTATGATCAAATGGCCTACACATTGTGAATGTGCATCTAATTGGTGGTGCTTGGTGGTTTAGAGTGATCAACTTTTGCTCAATCGTTTCATGCCAACAATCCAAAGATTAGAGTGTTCATACGGTGCTACGTTAAACACATGTCATTTGCTTAAGGACATGACAATTCACCTTGAAGACCTCTTCGATGTACCCATTGCACACTAATAGAGAGAGAGGGAGAAAGAGAGAAAGCTAGAGAAGAGAGAGGGAGAAAGAGAGAAAGCTAGAGAAGAGAGAATAATAGAGAGGGAGATTGATATAGGGAGGGGAATATTGATATTGAGAATAAATGATGTGAATCCTTGGGTTGAAGAGGTGGTTGATGCTAGTCATTCTTTCCTTGTAGCTTGAGAGTGTCTAGGGATAGTCTAAGGTATTGCCTGTTTATATCTTGGTCAATGGGCATGTGTCTAGTCAATATGCAATCTAAACATTGGTTCGCCTTTCCTTGTGCAATAATTAAACTTGCACTATTGATGAACACCTTTAAGGAGCTTGGTTAAGTGAGGGGCCATGTTATTTTTAGTCAAACTCTTACAAAGATTGATTTAACACCTTATAAACTATGCTTGAAGACAACAAATAACCATGCTATATACTTCACAAACGAAGACTATGAGTAATTTTACATTTAAAATTTACAATAAGAGACTTTAACACAAAGTCTCAAATTTCAATGCAATAAAGAAGTCAAACTTGTTCTAACATGTTAAATGAAGGGAGAAAAATGTGTCATGGGTAACACTACAATGAACAGAGCCTCAAATTCAACCTGGGTTTTTTTTAATTGAACCCTAAAATTATAAAACATGAGCAAATTAATTTTTAACATTTGTCACAACACATCTCCACTATTGAATTTTAATCTAAATATTGCATTTAATTTGTTTCTATTCTACATTTAATCTAGGATTTATTTGAATTATTGTTGCCAACTCATTACCCCAAGATAAATTTGGTTATCATTGTGATTTAATTAATGGTACTAAGCTAATTTATGTATAGGGGTGTTTTATTCCTATACATTTTGTAAACCCAACATTCCTTCACGACCTAGGGTTTTACCTTCTAAATTGGGGTTTTTTATATCTATTTTTTGAGTGTTGTATCTTATTATTTAGATCTCATCAGGGTTTGATTTCTCTATCATATTAGTGCTTCATGCAACTTTATCTTCCTTTAGGATTTTTGATTCATTATACATGACCTTGCTTTCATGCACCCTATCCACCCTTGTTTTCAACTCTAGGGTTTCATTTCAGGTCTGATCACTGACCACTCTTTCCAATTTTACAAATCTAAGAGTCATTTATAGTGCTTCATCCTTTTATGTCTCTTAGCCATATTGTTTTGTTTAAATGCCACAAGATACTTGAGACCCTAATCTTCCTTTGAAAAGGAGTGTTTGTCTAAACCCTAACATGGCTATCAAATTCATTGATAATGAGGTATTTTCTAATGCTTGTGTTGGGAATGATTTAGAGGATCATGATAGATATGTTGGTAAGCAAGATCTTGCTCTTCCTAGACAACTTCTTGTTGACATGCATACCCATGCTCAATCTCTTGAACAATTGGCTACTCTTTTACATAAGACAATAGTGAGTGCTTCATTCAGAACAAATATTCTTCATAGTATTGGTACCTTGTTGCCTTTTTTAAACGGTGTATCCTCTCATCCTTCATCCTCTTATGAGCCATCTCCTTCCAAAGTCTCTTTATTTCTTGGATATCCTCTCTCTCTCTCATGTCTATCCCTCTCTCTCCCTTTTTCTCTTTCATTCTCATTTCATATCTCTCTCTTAAGTTGTTAGATTTCTTATAGGTTAATTTAAATAGTATTATATATTACTTTATATTTATATTTAATTATGTATAATAATAAATGGAACTAAAAATATATAATTCTTATAAAAAAAAAAAATAGAATAAAATAATAACTATAAATAAACATCAAACATAGAATATATTCAATATAAATAAAACATTATATATTTTAATATCATATTAGAAATAAAAATAGTAATTTATATTATATAAAATATGGTATATAATAATAAAAAGATAGTTATATTTTAAATTTTACATATAAAATAAATATAATTCAATAATAAATATAGATAAATATAAAATATATAATAGATTTAATGTAAATATACATTTTTTACAAATTCAATTCTTTAACAAATTAAAAATAAATTTAAAAAATATAATTAGAGAAATAAAACAAGATAAGACAAGATGTATATCTCTCATGGCGTAGAAACATAAGTGTCTCAAGTCCTCTGAGTTATGGGTATGTCCTCTGAGTTATGGGTATCTAGACCCCTTTCAAATGTTGAACATATCCTAATAAAATTTTGATTATGTTTTTTCACAAAAATAGATAAATACGACCAATAAAAAATAAAATTAGATAAAATGATACATAAAACAAATGTAGAATAATTTTTTATACACATTTATATTATTTTACATTTTCTATTTATAAATATTATACTTAAAACTCCACTAAAATTATTATCATAAACATCAATATCATAATTTAAATGAACTAATTCTAAACTTAAACATTATTCTTAAAATAAGGTTGACCAACGACCTCCATTCTTAACCATAGCAAGCATGAAATTTAAAAATATGATAACTGTAGAGACAAGTTTCCACCACCAATGAATGATATGTTGTAGTTCCCAATTGCATCACATGACACCTTTGCTTCGGGAGTGCTTGTGAAGACTAATTCCCTGCTCGCCAAAATGCGATACGAAAACTCATCAATTGTCTAATTTAAAACCTATTCAAAAGGGTTAACGAAAGTGGGAGTGCACCATTAAGTTTAGCCTGGTGAAAAATGATTTAAGTGTTCAGAAATTATGAATTTACCATTGCTATTTATAGAGATGAGGATTCCAAAGTATGTACAAGTGATAAACTCTATTGCAGCCAGTTGAGCAAGTTATTCATGTCATTTTTGTGAAAGTTTTTGATTCTGTCTTCAGTGTAATTTTTAATTTGAAGGGTAAGGTTGCAATCCATTAATTATAGAGAAATCGGGTTGGTTCATTTGCATTTGAGCGAGGGGTTTCTATATTGAACTCTGGTAATTAGTAACCCTAGAGAAACCCTAGCCAATGCTTACAATGTCTTCCAAATCAATAAAAAGGTTAGCTTCTCAAGATTTGATAGACCAATTCCCTGAGATGCCCAAGAAGTTTAAGAATACGTCAAGAAAAGGAGTTTTAACTAATCACCTACAAGATGCAATTACATACATTAAGGAGGCTAATATTCTTAGCATAGGGTGAGATTTGTTCGAGTACTAAAACAAATCATTTTAGCCCAGCCCTATGAAATAACCCTTGGAGATTTGACTTGGCAAAGTTGGTTGTCCCCAATTATTTCTTGAACAAAAACTTGTTAGGGTATTCCTGTAAACAATATGACCCTAATACTAGAGAAGTCAAGATCATTGATGGAAAGGTTCTATTTACAGTAAATAGGGAGTTAATCATAACTACTTTCAACTTGAACCTTAATGCAAACTAGAAGATCAGTCTTAATAAACTATCCATTGAATATCATAGGGACAAACATAGCTATAGGGTAAAATGGCTTCCCAAAACACATACCCAAGGCATATAGAAATTTAAGGTTCCTCGAGCTCATTCCAAAAGATGAATTAGAACCCCTCGACATTAAATAATTCAAAGGATATTTCAAGATAACATACCAAGCAGTGTGTCAAGTTATGGACATTAGTCACAAACAATAGATTCAAATTAGCATGATGATGCTTGTAGTAGACCTACAAAACTCTCATCTAAATGGGATTTTTGACTATAGGTCATTTATGCTAGAAAACCTACACAAGTCAATGGTGAATTTTAGGAAACACGAGCCACCTCATACTTTTGGGTGGTATTTAATTTTGTGCCACATCTTGTTGCATGCTCTTTGGTGAATGGGACAAGATGTTAGGGGAGCAACTTGTATCAGACTTGGTTCCTAAAGGACACATGTTGGTAGTTCAAATGCAAAATATGCATATGGACATGCATTATGCCTCTACCAAGTATTGCATCTTTGAAGACTTCTTTGTCACTCCTATTTTGAACAAGCTTGGGTATCATAGGAGGAGGTTGTTAGATCAATTCACAAAGTTCCTTAGACCCCTTGCATTTGCTCTAGAAGCTAAAATAAATCATAACTAGGGTGACTAGCTTTACCATGATAACTATACTATCAATAAGCGTGTATCGTGCTCCACTAGCACCTCATAAATTGCTCAAGTTTGTATTTGATAGGGTTGTCATTCTGGAAATTATGTGGCAATTATATGAAGCCGATAAATTCCATTTCAAGCAACATAAAATGCTGGTTTTCTGCCTTGGAAATTATTTGTACCTAGGAGATTTCATTGTCCTTGGTAAAGAAGGATATGATCTTTTAGTAGGGTTGATCAAAGCATATGGGATGACCCTAAGACCAGAGAAGCAAGATCATGGATGGAAAGGTTCTATTTGAAGTAAATAGGGAGTTCATCATAACTACTTTCAACCTAGTAACTAATCCAAACTAGAAGACCAGTCTTATTGAATTATCCACTAAATATCATAGGGATAGCTACAAGGTAAAACAAAAATTCAAGGTTTCTGGAGCCTATTCCAAAGGATGAATCAAAACCTTTTAACATTAACAAATTTGAAGGATATTTTAGGCTAACATACTAGGCATTATGTCAAGTTATGGGCATCGGTTACAAATAATAGATTCAAATTGGCATGATGATGCTCGTAGCAAAGGTATAAAACTTTCATCTAAATAGGCTTTTTAACTATGGGTCACTTATGGCAAAAAACCTGCACAAGTCAATGGTGAATTTTAGGAAAAGTGAGCCACCTCATACTTTTGGGTGGTATTTGGTTATGTGCCACATCTTGTTACGTGTTTTTTATAGTGAACACGACAAGACATTGAGCAAGTATCCCAAAGGACACATATTGTCAGTTCAGATATGAACTGTGTATATGGACACATAGTGTGCCTCTACCAAGTATTGCATCTTTGAGGACTTCTTTGTCACTCCTATTTTGAGCAAGCAAGTGTATCATAGAAGGAGGTTGTCACATCAATCCATGAATTTCCTTAGACCCCTTACATTTTCTCTAGAAACTAAAGTAAATCATAACTTGGGTGACTAGCTTTACCATGGCAACTATATTGTCTTAAGGGTGTATGGTGCTTTAGTAGCACCTCATGAACTTCCTGTGTTTGTATGTGATAAAGTTATCATTCTAGAAACTATGTGCCAATCATATGATGGTGATAAGTTTCATTTCAAACAAAATAAAAAGGTTGGTTTTCTACCTTCTCAGATGAAAGTAGGAGATTTCACTATCCTTGGGAAAGAAGGATATGAAATTTTGGTAGGGATGATAAGACAATATGGGATGAAAGTTGATGAGAAGAGAAAGTATGACCCCAAAGGTTTCATTAATAGCTTGACGAGTGTTGGCAAGTCAATGTTTATACATTAGTATTGTGAGAGAGAAGATTTAATGAGGAACTACCTCACAAAGGTTGAGAGGGATACAAGGATAGAGAATTTGAGGAAAATAGTAATGGCAGAGATGAGAAGAAAGTTGAATGATCCTAACTATAAAGAGTCTTTCTATGAGATCAAAAACCTAGTGGAAAGACTTGAAGCATTATTGCAAAATGTAGACACCCTTGGGATAATGCTTCCAAGATTAATGCCCTCAAGACCTAGAGTCTCTACTCCCACAAGAGGAGAGTGACAAGGTTAGGAAGAAGAGACACCTATATCCAAAAATGCTCTAGATAGTGCTTCACCATTGAGGCATCCAATTGTTGCCGACCAAATGGATGTGGGAAATTCCCCTATGTAAGCATTAGTGGATTACGTTGAAACTAAGGAAATTGGTGATCACCTTCTAGAGGATCTCAAAGAAATGTACAACTTGGCATCTCCTCCAAGATAAGAAAGCCATAATGTTCAAAGGACATCATTCATGTGCAAGATAAGGTACCATCTTAATTAGAGATATATACCAGATGGCTTCCTAGGGTCTCAATAATGAAAACACTTTAAAGAATGCCAAATATGATCTACCTTTCCCTATTGGAATCCAACCTATCTTTGAGGCTTCAGAACTACCGAGTGATGTTAATGCATTTATGAGTAGAATATTAGGTGTCCTTAAGGAGAAAAAGAAGGATTTTGGTGCACTAATAGACTAAGGACTACATCCTTTGTAGGAAACAGATAATGAAATAAAACCTTTGGAGACATGGAAGAATGAATTTAGTGAGATAGTGACAGTTTGTAAAACCCTTGTTAGAAGAAGAGAAAGTTGATCCTACTCTATGCAGCTTGAAATTGGATAAGATTCTCAAGCTACACGTAGGAATGGACTATTTTGTTAGGAATGTAAGAATAGCTCTAAATTCCAGATGTGTTTCCAATGTGAATAAGCTAAAGGCAATCTTAGATGTCGAGTGGCCAACTAATGAGGACTGCAAAAATGGTCGAAAACCTATGGATAAGGATATTCTTTATTCTTTACTATTCATTATTTTTATTGATTGGATGTTATTTCACATCTACCCTATTAGAATAATTATACTCGAGTAGAGTTCTTGATGACATCTGTAAAGTAAGATACAAATATGTAGTCAAAGATGGATCATAAAGTTGTCAACGCAACCAATAAATAAGAAAGAAATCTCCTTTGATAGATTCTCTTGATGGTGCTACAATAAGTGAAAAGATGGATGCATAATAAGGATAGAAGGTAGGATTTGGTTTGTAATATGCTAATTGTAAAGGGCAGAGTGATATAAAAAATATGATTAGACATTCATGATTACCAAGTGGATTTAGGTGCTAAGTAGGTGATTATCAAATTAATGATGAAGCATTTGTGCTATATAAGAGGAAATATTTACTCACCATCATAGAGTATTTCCTTTTATAGATATTCTTAAATTGGCAAGAAAAGTTATGAGATGGGAAGGCTTGGGAAGTGCATTGTCTTGTGCTTGTTAGTTTCTATGTATCCAGGAGGTGTTCATGTTGCAAGTATGTAGTAATTCCTTATGTTCTTATGTAAGAAGTTTAACTCCTATTTGTTACTATAGATACATTTCTAGAGATAGGTGGTCATGACTATAGGCCAAGGTTGTGAAGCCTTTGTACCTTGCAACATGCTTCCAAGAAGTGCCATTCTATCTCATATAGATTGGTCAGGAGTGGAATGAGATCTTGGATGAATAAAATGGGAAGAGCACCTTCTAATTTGTTTTGTCCACAGAGAATGAAGGGTAGCCGCCACATGCAACTTTTCATCTCTCCACATTAATAGGTGCATGTGAAAGAGATTCAAGAGGCTTCATCACATTGATTGAAATCCTTGAAATGGATTCACCTCATTTCTTGTTTGTTGTGTTGAGGTTGTATGAGTGTTGTGCTACTATGGATTTTTCCTTCTTTCAATTACAATAGCAGGGTGAAATCAAGGGCTAGTGAAACCAAGGAGAAGCATCTTCTTTCATTGCACTCTGTTAGAGTAATAGGTTAATTACTTAATTAATTTAATCATATTGATTAATTAATTAAGTCACCTTTACTTTATTTTTCACTTAAGCTAAACTTAGGCACTTTAATTATTTAATAATTATTTTATTAAATCCTAGGGTTCACTTTAGGGTTTTGATCTCCTTTCCTAAGGATTGATCTTTTTTCTAATTAATTATTCTTGTTTATGTAATTTTACTCTATTGGCTTATAGAGCAATATATTTGTGTTGTTCGAATCTCTTCTACGTGACAGGTTATTTTGCTTGCAGGTGATCACTGGGTTCTGTGAGGTTGACTTTTACAACTTCAACATGGTATCAGAGCTTTAGATTTGCAGCTTCTTGTTTGTCTTTTGAGGGATTCAAGCCTTGAAAGAGTATTTCGATGCATCTTGAGTCATTTTTTATCACACCATTGCATTTAGAGTGCTGGAAATAGTCAAGATTGGCCTTTGTTTTGTCAATTTTAGACACACGGGCTCAGATCTGCAAGGGGTACTGAGGGTGCTTTTTTCTCAGATCCAGAGGGTACGTGCAATTTTGAAGCTTTTTCAGCCCGAACGAACCTCACCATTGCATTCAGAGCGGCCAAAACCCTAAAACCACCTATCGTTTCGTCGAAAACAGAGCAGTTGAACCTGAAGGCAAATTTTTTTTGCATGGCAGAGCCGTACGGCCTCTGCACAAGTGGCCATACTATTTTTCGTCAATTTTTTTTAAAATGCAGTAAATTTTTTTTAACAGGCCTAAAGGGTCGACACAGTTTCTAAAACTGCCGATCTTCAATGACGACCCTCTCCAAAATGGTGACGGTTTTATTTGGTCACTCAAGCAACAGTTTGAAAGCCCTTGCCCACTGGTGTTTTCTTCTGGAGCCTGCGACCTCCACCTTCCAAATTGCGACCTCCTCCATTCAAATGGCGACTGGCATCCTGCAGACCGCCGGCAATCACTGCCGACTCGCTGCTCAGTCGGCTCCAACACGCCACCAAGTCGCCTCCTGCCTCCAGGCAGGTTGCAGCCTCTGCTCTGCTCAGTTGCTGCCAGCCTAAGCGGCGCCACCTAGTCGCCGTCACGGGGCCACCAGGGCCCCCCTTTTTTGCCTTTTTTGACCTGTTTTGGGAAATCGGGTGCCATTTTTGTGTCTGGTATCAAATTTTTGCAAAAAAAATAGGTGTTGGAAAGCTGGTTCCGAGACCAATCCAATGACGCTATTTATTTTTTATGGTTTTGTTGTTTTGCTGCCTTTTTTGCTAGTCAAAGTCACATCATCTTTTTTGCGCTTCCGGGGGCATAACTATTGCATACAACCTCCATTTTTCGCAAACAAATAGGCATTGGAAAGGTCTTGAAGTGCTCTTTCCAGATCTGCAGAGTATTTAATCAGAAAATTTACCAGGTACACAGAGATTAGTCTGAAGTGTTTTTTGCTTTATCTCCCTTTCCAACTTTCAAATTTGTATTGGGGTTTGGTTTCTTGTGTTGTGGGGGGTGTTTTTTTCTTGCTTTCTGTATATGCACATCAGAAAACAAAAAACTCTTCCATTAAACACATTTCACACTCAAACATCATGACAACACGTCATCAATTGACCATCTTTCCCCACACAATTATCACACCTAGAAGGCACATATGACCAGACTTCTCATGTCAAAGGGGTTATGGTCCTGTTTGGATGAGATTCAACCTCAGTTGCAACGTTAGTTTGAGATTCTATAGCATAGAAACAAAATGGATCTGGCCATGGGTTTGATATCATTGCATGTTTCAAACAGTCTTTTATTTCACCTTGAGAGTTGTACAACTCCTTGGGAAATGTGGACCAAGTTCAGTGATCTCTTTGGCACCATCAATCAGTTCATAACACTTCAGCTTGAGGCAGAATTAACTTCCTTGGTAACCGATTCCTTTCCATCTATTAAGGATTTCTTGATGAAATTCAAATCACTCATATCACTTTTGCAGGGTTGTGGTAAAACCAAAACTGACACCGAGTGTATATACCTGATTCTCTCTAAGCTTCAAGGCTCATTTCAGATATTCTCTTCTACTTTCTATTCCACCATGGATGCTTTGGGTCCACGATTTACCATGCCTACCTTTGAGGTTTTCTATGATCGGTTGACTCGTGAGCAGGCCAAGCTATCACAGTTGGATGCTCTCCTAGGATCAAAGAACCAAGCCTTGCTAGCTTAGACATCTAAGGGGAAGCAGAAGTAGAAACCGAAGCCCAAGTCAGATTCAACAAGCAGCGAGAATTCCTCCAAGTCACCTCCTAAGTCAGATTCCAAACCACACTCTAATCCTAAGCAAGGTAAGTCTTCTAAGTATGGTGAGTCTTCCTCCAAGACAAAGAAGAAATCAGGTGATCCTTACAGTTTTTGTGGCAAGGAAGGTCATCCAGTTACCAGGTGTTGGAAGAGATTAGAGGCTTTAGAGGAGGCCATGCAGTAGCATCATATCTCTTCACCTTAGTCTTCTTCCCCACACATAGGGAAAGGTCATGCTCTTTCTGCACGGGCCTTATCTTTAGCATCCACATGGATTCTAGATTCTAGTGCTTCTCACCACATGACACATACTTAGGAGTTCGTTACCACACTTGCTCATTGCGGCACTTCATAGATTGCAGTTGGTGATTCTACACAGCTTTTAGTTATGGGTTCAGGTCCTATTCCATTGGATGGTGGTTGTCTTTAGGATGTTCTTGTTGTTCCTGCCATTTCGACAAACCTCCTTTCCATTTACTAGATTTTCCATTCTAGCACTGGTAAGACAGTTGAGTTCTCCCCACATGATGTGGTTATTCGAGACCTCTATGATCCTGATTTAGTTGTGGCTACTGGGAGTGTTGATCCTGCATCCCGCTTATATAGATTTGATGGCTTTGAGATCTCAGATGGTTTTGGTTCATCACTTATAGCACATGCAGACATGGTGAGCAAGCTTTGGCATGAGCATTTTGGCCATGTCAATTACAGATATCTACATCAAATGAGTACACAGGCACTTCTGATTAGGCTCCTTTAGATTTCCTATACTGATGGTGTTTGTCGAGGATGTGTACTTGGCAAACATCACTGGGATTCTTTTCCTATGGGTAGAGCCACACATGCTAAGACACCCTTGGAGTTGGTACATAGTGACCTCATGTCTTTTTTGACTTCTTCATTTTTAGGGGCCAAATTTGTGCTTACATTCATTGATGACTTCTCTAGGTGTACTTTCTTAAGTACAAGAGTGATGTCTTTGATACTTTCAGGATCTTCAAGACATTCATGGAGAAGCAGTCTGGACTTTGTATCAGGAGGATACGCACAGACAATGGGGGGAGTATGTCAATCAAGCTTTCAGGGACTTTTGTATTGAGCATGGTTTGCAGCATCAGCTTTCAGTTCCTTATATCCCTCAGCAGAATGGTGTTGCTGAGAGAAATAACAAAACTTTACGGGAGATGGCCAATTGTCTGAAATTCAGTCACGTGATATGGATTCTTCATTCTGGGCTGAGGCAGTGAATTGTACCAATTACATTCAGAATCAAATGCCTCATAAGGCATTATGATATATGACTCCTAAGGAGGCTTGGACCCATGTCAAGCCTGATGTTTCTACATTCTGAGTTTTTGGTAGTGAGGCTTGGGCATACATTCCTGATGCTCAACGGAAAGCCATGGAGAGGACAAGCCGACCACTCATATTTGTTGGCTACTGTGAGGATGTTAAGGTGTATAGGTTTTTTGATCCTGATTCCAGAGAGGTCTTGTTTGGACGAGATGTCCAGTTTGGTGAGTGCTTTCCTCAGATGGATTCTCCATCACCAACTTCTCCCTCACTTCCTACTCCACCCACTTCATCTCTTGAGGATTCCTTATCTCTTGAGGATGATGTTGATGATGCTCCACCTTCCCCACCACCACTAGATACTCAGCCTTTTCCCAAGTGGGCCCGCTTTACTGTTGAGGTAGCTGGATCTTTGGCAGATGATCCTTCAGATTCTCGTCAAACCCGTGCACAGACATCAGGTGCTAGTCTTTTGAGTCATGCCATTTCGGATGATCCTTAGAAGTATTTAGAGGCAACAGGTACTCTTGAGTGGGATAGAGCTATGGAGGAGTATTCTTCTTTGATGAAGAATAATACTTGGGATCTTGTACATCTTCCTAAGGGAAGAAAGTTGGTTTGGTGCAAGTGGGTGTACCGTACCAAGTTTGCTGCAGATGGTTTGATTGATAAGTACAAGGCACGTCTTGTTGCGAAGGGGTTTTCTTAGGTTGAGGGTATTGATTACTCCGAGACCTTTGCTCCTATTGCTAAGATGAATTCTATTTGCTTTGTACTTTCACTAGCAGCTTCACAGGGATGGACAATTTTTTAGATAGATGTGAAGAGTGCCTTCTTGCATGGAGACCTCCATGAGGAGATCTACATGGAATAGCCTCAGGGATTTGTGCAGGACACTTCTTTGGTTTGCAGACTTCGGCATTCATTGTATGGTCTCAAACAAGTCCCTCGGGCTTGGTATGAGAAGATGGACTCTTTTTTGCTTTCCTCTCACTTCACGCGCTGTCATTTCTATCCCACAG
Source organism: Cunninghamia lanceolata (assembly GCA_027924645.1). NCBI lineage: Eukaryota > Viridiplantae > Streptophyta > Pinopsida > Cupressales > Cupressaceae > Cunninghamia > Cunninghamia lanceolata. Next base: position 1,169,830 of record BSBN01001760.1, read on the forward strand.
TGTACATTCAGTGTTAGGAGGGTGATCTTTTGATCTTTGTGCTATATGTTGTTGATCTCATTCTTACAGGTAGTTCATCCTCCATGATTCAGAGTGTTCAGAGAGCTTTGATGGAGTAGTTTGAGATGATAGATCTTGGTCTTCTACACTATTTTCTTGGTCTACAGGTTATTCAGTCTTCGGATGTGATTTCCATATTTCAGCAAAAGTATGCTCTAGAGATTTGGCATGCTTGATTGCAAGCTTGCCCCCACACCATTTCAGTTAGGTGTTGTCTTGTCTTCCACTTACTCTACTCCTTCCATAGATTCTACATTATACAGGCAGTTGGTTGGTAGTTTGTTATACCTGACACATTCACGTCCTGATCTTTCCTTTGCAGTTGGCCTTGTCTCTCGGTTCTCACATGATCCACATGAGAGCCATTGGCAAGATGCCAAATGTATCTTGAGGTACATTCAGGGCACCACACATTATGGCATTCACTACACAGCAAGAGCCCCTCACATTGTTGGCTTCACTGACTCAGATTGGGCTGGTGATGTCAATGATCGGAAGTCTACTTTTGGCTTTGTTTTTTACTTTGGTTCTGGTCCTATTACATGGTCTTGCAAGAAGCAATCAGCTATTGCATTATCATCTACAGAGGCTGAGTACTGAGCAGCGGTGTTAGCTAGTTAGGAGATTTTATGGCTTCGGCAGTTGATGACAGAGTTTGGGTTTCCCCCTGATAGTCCCACTGTTCTTTGGTGTGACAATAAGAGTGCTATACACATTTCCCGCAATCCAGTGGAGCATCAACAGATTAAGCACATTGAGATCCACATGCACTTCATCAGGTAGTTGATTCAGGATGGTTCTCTCATCTTGGAGTACATTCCTACAAAGGAGCAGGTTGCAGACATCTTCACGAAACCTTTGGTATCACCTCACTATCTTTAGTTGCGATCTATGCTTGGGGTGAAGAAAGTTGTCCTTGGGGGGTCTTCATGAGGCCTTCCTTCATGTTTTTTTTACATGCTTTCATCTCTTTTTGGAGAGGAGTTTTTTCCCACTAGGTTTTCTCCTTTACTTCGCTTTACAGAGATTTGGTTGTATTTGGGTACCTCATCAGGCCTAGTTGTCGGGACCCATCTTTGCTTTCATGCATTTCTCCTTAGTTTTTTACCTTCTCCCTAAGTTCATCTTAAGGGGGGGTGTTAGAGTAATAGGTTAATTACTTAATTAATTTAATCATATTTATTAATTAATTAAGTCACCTTTACTTTATTTTTCACTCAAGCTAAACTTAGGCACTTCAATTATTTAATAATTCTTTTATTAAATCCTAGGGTTCACTTTAGGGTTTTGATCTCCTTTCTTAAGGATTGATCTTTTTTGTAATTAATTATTCTTGTTTATGCAATTTTACTCTCTTGGCTTGTAGAGCAATATCTTTGTGTTGTTCGAATCTCTTCTATGTGACAGGTTATTTTGCTTGTAGGTGATCACTGGGTTCTGTGAGGTCTGCTTTTACAACTTCAACACACTCAACACTGGCAAAAGTTATTTCTCATTCAAACAGTTAGACCTTGACCATTGGGAAGCCTGGGCCCAAAATGCACTTTAAAAAGTGCAAACCACATATTATAATTAGAGTGTAACAAGTGTTAATCATCCATGAGATGAACATTGTCACTCTTCTATAAATAGAATGTGCATACTTTGTATTAAGGGGTTAGAAAATCTTTGTGAAGTGTAAGACAACCCAATTCTTAAGGAGAAAACAATTCAGAGCTCATGTCATAAGCATTTTATGTAAGATATGCATATTTCCTTTTTGAGAATTTAGTATAAGACATTTCTAATTTTAAATATCAAATTGTCTCAATTGTATCATTGTTTGTTTTAGGAAATACTAATTTCTGAGTTTACATTCGCTATACCCGTGTTAGGAATGTGTTAGTTGGTATTCAAGGAATATTGTAAAAGTTCTTGTTACATTTTTTTGTTTAATAGGGAGAATTTCATGCTTTAATTGTTAAATGATGTTTATAGTGGATTACTACATAGAGTTTGTTTGTTTCAGGTTAAAATGCAATTGATAACCTAAGTCTTGCAAGACGAGACCAAGAAAATTAAGCCACTCCAAATAAACAAGAAACTTGGGTTATTCTTCCATCTTTTTATCTAACACTTGACTCTATGCACAAAATATAAGCACCAATCTTGGAATTTTCTAATCATTCACTCCAGTTTTAGAATGAACTGTCGCAACTCTTATTTTTTGATATTTAATTATGGAAATAATATTATCAATATTATTTAATCGAATGCCGACTAATTTTGACTGTGTTTGCACTAGGAACACTCTCTCGACGAAGAGAGAGTATCACGAGGCAGAGGGTGTTTAGTCGAATGAAGGTGAAAAGTGGTGAAGCGAATCTGCACACACCACAGATTTCATTTTGCATCAATGGAAAATATAATTGTATTGCATAATCATTTTTAAATAAATAGATTAAACTAAAGTATTTAGTTGCAATCTTATTAATTGTCCTTTTCGAATTACTCAGATATTTGCAAATCTTTTTGAAAACAAGATTCTTTTAACGCAAACATTCTATTTTGGCCACAATAATGAGATGACAATAAGGGAATCTGGAAAATCTTTATTCCTATCATTTTTCCAAGTTTATGAAGATTAATTTTAGAAAAGAAGAAAGGAGTAGGGAGGTGGAAAAGATTAGTCAAAATTATTTGGTCGTATTAATATATTTATTTTGCAGGTTAGACTAGTTAGTCGCAAATAATTAGTCGCAATAGATTTAATTGCAATATAATTAATTGCAAATTGTTTGCATTATTCTATTTTGGTATTTTGATATTTCTAATATCTTCGAAAAAGATTCTTTATTTGATTTTATCTATTTTGGCCGCAAGAGGCAGTTATAAATTTAATGAGGGAATCTTATGGATTAGTGTAAGTCTAAAATTAGAATATTTTATTTGGGTGAGTGGAGTTATGAAAATTAAATGCTCTTTCTTTTCTTTATTATTTTCAAACGTGCATTCCTAGAGGAGGATTTAGTTTTTGATTTATCTATCTTTAAGATGGGTATAAAGAGTCTCCATGCTTGGTTCAATGCTTAATTTTTGGAGAACGATTTCAAAAACAAGCACACAAAAGGAAAAGATAGAGGAGAATTAAGGGAAAAGTAGGAAGAGTAAAGCAAGGACAAAATGTTTATGAGAAATCTTATTAGAGAAGGCATTGGAAGGGAAAGAGAGTGCAACTTCAAAATCAAAGAGCAAGAGTGGATCATAGTTGAGCAAAGAGCAATTATTCATTTAAGAAAGGAAGGAAGGAGAGTGTAGCTTCAAAATCAAATAGTAAGTGTGGATCATTGCTGTGGTAAGGTGAGTACATTATATTCATGCTTTATTATTATTATTATTATTATTATTATTATCTGTGGTTAAAATATTGTTTGTTTGATGAGGCTTATTGTAGTAAAAATTGTTCTTGCATCTTAAGGAATACTATTATTTCCTTTTTGTGTTTTTCCCTCTTATTCTTAGCTTTCCAAAATATTTTATGGTTTTAAATTTTCTTTAAGTTTTGTGAAAGTTTTAGTGATTTTATTACTCTTGTACCCTATTGTAAACCCTGCTAAAGTTTTATAAACTGTTATTTACACGGGTAATGGTTTGTAAAATGGTTTCTGGGTTTTGAGTGCATTGATTTTATCTTTTCAAAATATCTTACGATTTTAAATTCTATTAAGTATTGAAAAAGTTATGATTGTTTTAATAATGTCAAGGGTATAATTATGACAACTTAAAAATTGTTGATAAACACATGTTAATAGTGTTTGGAAGATTCAAATTGGTAATCTTCAAATACTTAGAAGCATTGAGGTTATCTCCTTGGTGCCTTTATTTGTATTGTAATCAAATATACTTGTTATCAATCCTGAGTGCACCCTTGAGAGAGTGATACATCATTCTCTCCTTAGTTGATAAGCATGTAAACATCTTAAGGCCTGTGGGTTGCCTATAGATCAAGATGAATATCTAGAGAAGGCTGATTCCCTTGGTTTATCACCTAAATGTTAACTCTAAATTGTTGTTTAACAAGAAAAAGGAGAGAGAATGTCATAAACTAAAAACCATATCCTAAGGAGGTGATGCACCAAATTATCTAGGACCTATACTATTGTTTTAACATACACAATGCACTCAATAACTGAACTTATGTCTCACACAACTCAAGATTTTTGACATATCTTAGTGCATAAGTATTTCATGGAAAGAAACTTGAGTTTTGGACAACATCTAGAAGGAAATAATTGATATTTTCACAACTAAACCATACATTAACTCATCAAACAAACCATGAACTACACATTCATGTAATTTTCTGCCTAAAGATAATGAGAAATAGGACTAAATTTCATGGATAACAATATAATCACAAGAAAAATCAACTACTTCATAAACTTACACAATAAGACAATCTTGAATAGATGAAAAAGTCTTTTATTGATCATGAAAGGTATAAAACCAGTCTATTACAGGTAAGATATCTCTTAAAACTTCATAAAATGATAGTATATTGTTGTGTTTTTTTTAAACTAAGTTACTATAAAAAATTTTCTAACTTGAAAGAACTGATTTTCTTCCTAACCTAGACATCCTCTTTCTCTTTCCCAACATGGGAGAAAATGTAGGACAAAATCTAGGAAGAAATAAATGTATTCTTGCCTTTGAGTTGATGGGTCAAACTTCTTTTTGGGGCACTTGAGTAGACTCCTAAATACTTTGAACCCTTGAAATGTCGATGGTAGGGATTGAGGAAAGTTGTGTTGACTTCTTCCAGCTTTGCATGTACCCCTTGAGGCTCCTAAATCCTTGGAAAGTGATTGAAATGCTCCTAGATGTTTGGAAGATGCTCCTAGCTATCCCCAAACACTTCAAGGCTCTTCAAATTGCTCAAACTATCCTCAAATCCACCTTGCACAATCATAGGACTTGTGGTTTTGTTGTGTAGATGCCATCAGAACTCTTGGAGGGCGTTTTGCAAGAGTTTGGCCCATTTAGGACTCTTAAAACTGCTCATAACTATCCATTTATGACATGAAACCACTTCCCTTTGCAATACATATCCATGTAGGGTCTTTATCATGCTCTAAACATCCTATATGTGTTATAAAACTAAGTTTGTAGTCTTCTAATACGAGGAAAAACCTCCATTTCTCCATCGTTGTCTTGGTTGAAATACACAGTGTGTATTTCAACCTTCTTCTATTTTGTAGCCTTATCTTAAGTCATGACCCTACTAACTTCCTTGAGTGCATGGTGATGCCTTACAGTACTCTATCAATGTCTTCTAGTACCCTGCCAATGTTCCATCAATGTTATGTTACTGCAGTGTTTTGTCAATCTATTCTTCTTCATCTGGTTTACAAGGTTCTTTGATGCTTATTGAGTTCCATCTCTTTTGCCTCATGATAGTAGCTTTATGACCTCACTCTTCAAGTGTCTTGGACTCCTGTATCCTACTTGCTCATTTGTATTTTCTATGCACTGCTTCTATTGACTGTGACATGCTTGTTTTGAAGGTTAAGACCAAAAGAGCTCTCAGGTCTGAGTTAGGAGTGCATGTAAACCTATTACTTCTCCCTTATGGATAGGCTTCCATCATATTTGTTCAAGAATTTTTTTCTTCTTTGTTCTTTCATTGCCCTCACTGTCTAACATTAGATCGTTAAAGCTTCACTTTTCCACGGTTCACTGTCAACTTGGACTGTCAAATTCTTCCTCTAGTCTTGCATGCTCAATGAACTTGTTCCTTCTTTCATTCCCACTTTCTAACATTGGACTGTCTGATTGTTAGAGCATTGTCACAATGAACACTGCTCACTATCACTAATGATCTCCTTCTTTTAACCATTTAGAACCCAAGCATTGTCTTGTCTCTCTGTCTGGTATAACAAAGATCTCTCTTTGTTTACATGAATGCTTGTAATCCTTCTTGATTCTAACTTATGCACTACCATACTTTGTAGGGGATTTGATGATATGAAAGGGGGGAAGCTTCATAAGCTCAACTAGTCTTCTCCAACAGTTTCCACTCCAAACACCTCTTTAGCCTTTTATATTTAACTTCATAATTTAGTTCCTTTACTTCCATAGACCATATAGACCTCCCAAGCATGTGCATGGTTACTTTACTATCTTTAACGATCCTATACCTGCAAACTCTCTTCTACTTGAAATTTTTTTAATGTTCTCGATTGTCTCAAATCCTTAAGAGAACCTTGACATATTCCTTCATTGTCACTGCTACTCAAGGTTAAGGTAAATCACTATGAAAGCTTCAATGCAACAAACCCTCCATTGTCATCTCACTGTCACACCTCTGAACCTTAACTTTGTGATAGATCTATATGTGTATAAAAGGCTATTGTGTTCTTTTAGAATAAATGGATAGTGATATTGTAAACTTTTATGCAAACTAGTGATTGTCAAAGGTTTCCTCATTGTATCTTTCACATACCTGATCATCTTTGCACATCTCTGCAAGTTTTCTATTTTCATCATAGATAGAGATTCAAACAATCTATATGGATCTATGAAGATGAGAAAGTTTGAGGCGGAGGTCTTAGCCTGTGACAAGGTCTATACAAAATGAAGAATGAATCCCTACCTAGCCCTATCAAAAGTATAGTGATCTCGCAGACGTAAACCCCCTTGCACATATGATTTATCCTTGTTTGTATCCTTGCCATATATTTGTGATGAAGTTCAATTAACCCTAATGTAGACCCTAGGAAGTCCTATGACTGAGACAATCTTAGGCTATATGTAGACTTATATAGAAGTCATGAGGAGTTGTTCATTTAGCTATCTTAATCTTAAACCTCTATACTATCATGCATTTGCATATTACAAACCCCTACTTTGATACCTCTGTCCCAATCATTGCATCTTCTATTCTATGTACAAGTAAATCCCTTGTATTCTTCATCTATTCTGCCTCGCTATCACAGTCCACCTTTGCTTTGTATCTGTCTAGTATCTTTGCCACATGTTATCTTCAAGAACCTTGAATGATGAAAGAAGAGCAGGTCACCAAATCTTTGTTGAATGTTTGCTATTTTAGCATTGTCCCAATAGAGTTTCCATGAGACCTCTCGACTTCATGCACTTTTGACGCCTCTGTGTCCTTATAAGCCATGCATACAACTTATAAAGGCCTGCAAAAAGTCCATTTGCACTGCATGAACTACCTTCTCTCAATGGGTCTCCTTTAAGTCACATTGTATATCCTTAGTTCTGTCCTATGAGCATGTTACCACTTTAGATATGCATCTTAATGATCTTTCCTGTATCTCATGAAACCTTGCATGGCTTGACCTCATTCAAACACCTTGTCCATTGTCATCCATGCTCTCATCATCTGTTTTACCTCCTTGCTCTGTAGGTCCTTGACTATTTCTCATTCTAACTCTTATTGTTCATTTTTTCTCGAATACTTCTTCATAAACTATTTACAACTACTATTATGGAAACTCTCCATGTCTACAACTTCAACATCAATGTTAAAACCCTAAAGAAAGCATATGACACAGAGGAGAAGATTCAACCTAAGAAAACCTAAAACCTATGCCAACATCAAAGAACTAACTCCAACAAGAACTAACCTAACCTGATATAACTCAACTCTCAAACCGTAGAAGACAAGATAGAAACTAATTTTGATTCAAAAGCTTTTTCCTCCAACCATGTACGTGATTTTTGACAAAAACAAGGTTTTAGGATGTGGGAAACATTAGGTTTTTGACTTTTGACCCACACAAAGGATGCATGCATGTAGAAAATGTTTCTTTTTTTGAAAGAGATAAGGTAGTCTAAACATATAATCATTGATTTTTTCCTTTGATTCACTCATACAAGAATATTTTCATGTATTTTTGGAGGAAATACATTTCCAAAACACCCTTTTAACACTCATCAATATAAATTAAAGACATATGATATACTTTAACATTTAGAATACCTTTAATGGTCCTCTAAATACTTGAACCACCCTAGGAAAGACTTTTATATGAGGAACATGAGACCCTTTTAACTAGGTAATGGTAAAGATAAGTGACCACCTTGAACAACCTGCTTGACTATTTGAGCTGAGGAGCAAAAATAGGTAACAATACTATTTTGATAGGTCCATTATTTCTAGTGAATACACTATGTTATCATGAATGGTTAGTGAGTCTAGAATGTTCCATTGCATATCATTACTAAAATCTTGAATTGTCTTTCCTGAGCATTTTTTACTTTGTAAGTGATAAAGCTAATATTATTTTCATCTGATTAATGAAGTTAGTATCTAGAACTCATCCTTTGTGTGGAGAAAAGTGTTTTGCATTCATTGAAAAGTAGATGTAAATATTATCATTTTGCTTGCATCTTAAGTCAATGAATAACAGTGAATGAGTTAACATGTTTACTAAATTGGTAGGCTTATGTGAGCTTGATCTTCTCCTATTTATGTGTTGTAAATTCTTGTAAAAGACCCTACGAATGAAGGCATTATAGATATTATGAAATTCTTTAGGCTAACTAAGGTGGGTAAATCAAGTAAATAAGAATTAGTGAATCATGACAATATGTTTTAGTGTTTATAGAATTCATTTAATTGAAAATAAATCTATACTTTTAACTATATGGATGCTTTATTAGTATAGTACTAAATGTACAAGTTATCAATCAGTTTGAATTGCTTGAGAGAACTAGATCACATGTTAAGTTATGTGAAACAAGTAGTTTGACCTTAGGCTTATGTTTTCCTCATAGTAAGGGATGAAATTGTGATTTAAGTCTATGAATGAGGTGATGTCTAAATTATGTGATTATCATCTTAGAAGAAAGTTCATTGGTTTTATTTTGCAAATTGAAGACTATCATATTGTCTATTCAAGACATGTCTTCCAAACTGAAATATTTCTGTGAATGATCATTTTTATGGCATCATGAGTGATGTATGGTTCTAGATTATTAGATTAGATGATTAATCCTATTATAAGTTCTTTTGCAAATGAATTGTATGAGGTTATTCCACCAAATCTTTTGCATGGTACCGAATAGCATAGTAATGCACATTATGACTTCATTTACGAATTGAAGTTCCTTGCATAATGAATGCATCCTTAGGATGATGTATGACTGCATGCATTTGTATGTTTCTTCTATTATTTTTGTAAGTTGAGTCAGAGAAATAGCATGGATGGGTGCCAAACATGGAGCTACAAAGAAGGGTAGGTTTCTATTCATAACCTATTTGTTGAACATGACTTACAAAGATACTTTGGCCAAAGCTTATATATCACTAGTATTCATTACTATTTAATTTATTTCTCTCTCTGCCATATCATGATATAAGTACATACGCATTTTATTCATGCTAGAAATGTTATATATCATGCTGCACCGTATTCATTCATATATGTCGACTTCATTTTGCTAGACTCCTCGCGAAGGGTTGGGCTTCTCCATTGATGAGTAAGACCGAAGAGGCGTGAGCCTTGTGGTTGGGTGGTAAATCGCTTTGATGATGCTCTCTCTCCACCAAGTTTAGTGTCGAAGATATAGTATGGTATCAAGGACATTATATGGTGTGACATTCTTTTGTTATGAGCCTATATGGATAGATGTTGTAAAGGACTTAGTCCTATTTATAAGCTATTTGACTAGTTGTTGTAATGTTCTTTAATTATATATATTGATGAAAGTTATTTATTTCTTGAGATATATTTTATGGGAAAAATTTAACTCATTCCTCTTTTCCGCATTAATTTATTAGGATAATATTATTTTATTCTAGTTAATTAGAGTGTATGTTACATATGGTATCAGAGTGTACCGTGTTCAACACTAGGGCCTGAACTTTTCTACATTGAAGGTTGGATTAAATATTCATGCAAACCTTTCTGATGGTATGATCTAGTATAGGTACATCGAGTGTCTTGAAGACCCTAGTTTTGAGCCAAAGATTCCTTAGATAAGTTGGAATCTTGTTGTTTCTTAGATGGTTCAGTTTGGAACCAAGTATAAGTATAGACATTGTTTGATTGATCAGAGTGCTTTAGGGCCTTATGTTTTGTTTGCTTGAGTTGTGGTTTCCTTTCATAGGACTCTCTAGTGAGGGAGAAGACAAGGTGTAAGCAAGGAATTGAAATCATTTCAGACCATGGAAAAGACTTTGAATCCTCTTTTGATACTTGAGCAAAGATGGAATATAAGAGGGGCTCGAAGAGTAAAATCATGAGGAGAAAGAAATCTGAGATAAAAATAACGGTGTAGAATTGTAATGAAATTAAGGAATTGCACTTTCTAAGTTTGAAGGTAAACCATAGGGGATGGTGTGGAAGCTTGAATAAAGCAATGTTTTGAGTTGAGAGGTCTCTTTGATGACATAAAAGCAGAATGGACTAGAATTGGGTAGAAAAATCAAAAGGAATAAGGATACAATGATGATGGTAATGACTTGGGTGAGATCAAAATGACATAAAGATGGATGCTTGGTGAAACTGGTAAGTACTCAATTTTCAGTAGTAAAGAGATGAAAGAAAAACAAGTTAAAGCAAGTTGATTTTCAAGGGATGCCTATTCAACTTTCAATCTAGGATGTGAGCTTGGACTTTACAACCTTATGGAAGCTAAATTAAGTTGCCTTAAGGGTCTTCATCGATGACCTAGGATAAGGAGTTGATTGGTTGAGTCATCTCCTTTTGTCTAGTGGACAAGGTAGAAAAATCTTGTTTGTATTTGATGGGATCTTAAGATTCTTGTATGTTGTGATTGCTTTTTGAGGTCATACTCTTAATTACATACTTTGTGTGAGTGATGCACTTCTGCAATGATTGTATTCATACTTTGTGCGAGTGATGCACTTTTCATATTTTGTGTGAGTGATGCACTTGTCTAATGATTGTATTCATACTTTGTGCGAGTGATGCATTTTTGTAATGATTGCATTCATACTTTGTGCGAATGATGCACTTTTCATATTTTGTGCCAGTGATGCACTTGCGTAATGATTGTATTCATACTTTGTGTGAGTGATGCACTTATGTAATGATTGTATTCATACTTTGTGTGAGTGATGCGTTTTTCATATTTTGTGTGAATGATGCACTTGCGTGATGATTATATTCATACTTTGTGCGACTGAAGCACTTTTCATATTTTGTGAGTGATGCACTTGAATAATGATTATTTTCATATTTTGTGTGAATGATGCACTTGTGAAGTGATTGTATTCATACTTTATGTAAAATTAATGCTTTTGTGTGAGAAAAGCCCTTTGAGATCGTACTTATACCTTGTATGAATGATGTTCTGTATGTTATTAGAGTACACTTACTATGTGCAAGTGATGCATTATGTGCAATCATACCTTATGTGAATTATGTATTTTAAGAAATGATTGCTCATGTGTTTGATATGAGTAGGAATTATTTGGGTCATTCTTTCGGATTGGAATTTTGCCTTGACCTTTCTTATTAATTGAATGATTGGGACTGCATTTATGATATTTTGACTCTCTTTGACTTGAAAGTCTTAAAGTTTTTATTTAAGCATTATTTTCATTATGCTTGGAACTAGCAGAGTACCTTGAGCATTTGAAGCTATGTAGTTTTGTGCCTTTATGCATTTAAATATGAATTCATCTATGTGCATGAGATCTTTTTGTAGTTTAGTGTTGACCATTTTTTTCTTTAAAGTCAATCACCTTATGCAATATTGACTTGATCTTCTATGATTTGGTGTTGAAATCATGTTGATGTTTTTGACTTTTTGATCATCTATGAAAGTCATAATATGATCATATTTTCTATGTTAATGATTTTATTTTCGATAAAAAGGTCATGATGATCTTTATAATCTTTGACCTTCTTTGATTTAGTCAAATTATTTATTTTTGGAGATTTAGTGATGGAATTATATTGGACAACTTATCCTTATTAATGGTTCTTTAGTGATTTAGAGTTGTAATAATCTTTTAAGATGATAATTTTATCAACGACTTAGTTTTGAAATCAAAATTAACCATTAGTGGTTTAGCATTGAAACATATTGATCTACCTCCATTTATTGTTGATCCTCTTATCTTTGATGAAACCATAATTTAGTGATATAATCATGTTGAAAGATTTAAAGTTGATGACCTTATATGTTGATTTAACTACTTAATGTTAAAACATCTCTTTCAGTTTAGTTAAATGATCCTTTGATAATCATAATTATTTTTGAGAAAACACTCTTGATAAATAGAGTTTTTGATTAATTCAGCTGGAAAAGAGGGTCCAGAACCCTTTACAAAGCGGCCCCACAACCGGGCAAAGCAAGTAGCAAAACAAGGGTTGCACCCAAAACAAACAAGCCAGAAACAACATAAAAGAACAGAAACAACAGAGGAACAACAACCAAACAACAACCAGAACCAGGGGACCTAAACAACACCAGGTCCCTATGGTAGAAAATGAACTCCCTTGACCCTTTGTTGCGAAGTAGCAATAGACTTAAGGAGTCCTTTTTGCTTTCTATGGACAACAGTCCAAGAAAACTCTGAGTCAAAATCCTTAGATCGTGGTGAGAGAAGGGTCCCCCCAGCTGACCCCGCAACTAGAGGGCATTCACACGCTGAAGATGGCAGCATAGAAGGAGAATCAAGAACTAATAGCGAACTCATGATAGAAGGGTCCAATAGGGGGGTTGAGGGCGCAACAGGGGCCACCAAAGCAGGTTCGACATGAACAACAACAGCAGACAAAGACGCCAAGGGCACCTCAGTAGGTTGGGGAAGAACCAGCTCTTGAGAGGAGACACTCTCCCTGGATGGCTCGCCCGCTTGGGAATCATCAAACAGGGGAGCGTTAATGGTAAGATGATTTAGAAGTGCATTCTTTCACCAAGTTGCCGCACCCTTACGCCGAGACTGAGGACAACCAGAGGCTAAATAACCAATAGAGAAACAATGCCTGCACCGAAAGGGGGAGCCCCTCGTAGTCCAGAAGTTGCGTCCAAGGCCTATCCTCCACCATCAAGACCACTTCCCCATGGAGGGGTTTGGATATGTCTATATCCACTAATATGCGAGCAACTGTAGAATGCCCTATATTCTAAGTTGTAGCATCAACCTTCAAAAAGTGCCCTAACATATTGTCAATAGCTTCATAGCAAGAATCCTCCCAAAATTGGAGAGGAAGATTCGGTAGTCTTACCCAAATTGGTCTGGTATTCAGCATCTTAGTGAGGGGGTTGAAGGAATGAGACCAAGGCTTAATGGACAACGAATGATCCCCCACATCCAACCCTTGTCTAGCATAGGGATACAACTCGATTGGACCAACAACAAGAGGCTTCTAGGATTCCAACACCTAGTTATGCAGGTTGGGGAGAGAGGGCCACAACCCATTGAATCTGTAGATTACTCCATGCCTCAAATAATACACCTCATTTTCAAAGACCTCAGGGCCACAAACCACCACAGGAGAGGAACGATTGTAGGGCAAGGGCCTAGCTGTGGCCTGCAATAAACCTCTAGCAGCAGCTCCCTGGGCCCTAGAGTTGAGAACAACTTCAAAAAATGATTTTTGAGGGCGTCTCGAAGCAACAAAACCAGACGTAGAGGATCCCTGTGGGGAATTTCATTTGCTACATGGATAAAAGAGCGACCCAACTCACAGAGCAACCCATCCCTCCTAGTAGACACCACCCCTCTATTGGCGTTCAAACCCTACACATCCTACTCAACGCCAACGGTCACGATGTTCAACCCTTGCGCATCCTGCTCAATGCTAATGATCTCCACGTCATTCAAAACCCGCGTCTCTCGCGCGTCACTAACGGTCTTCATTTTTTGGACAAAGATAATTTGGAATAACTAGTCCCACTCTTGATAAATAGAGTTGATGTTAATAAAGAAACTCATTCTTCCATTATGAGTTTGGAGTGTTTATTGTTCAAGTGTCTCATGCGGGATTGACATGTTTGACAAGATGAACTTAAAGGATTTTATTTTCTATCCTTATAGTAGGGAATTGTTATACCATTTGGGTAAGACTATATGTTAAAGTCACTTGTATACAAATGTCTTAAATTTTGATAAGACTTATTTAACTTATTTCATGATGATGAGTTAGGATCTCGGACCATGCCCAATAGAGATAAGCGAACATAGATCCTAGAATAAATGTGAGTGGAGCTTTTGCATGAAGTTCTTATGAATTATGACTTGGGATATTCTTACTTCTTGGTTATAGCAAAGGATATGATGTCTAATGTAGATTAGGCAAGCATATATGTATTATGTCTAAAAATGTTGATTAATGTCTCGTTATACTGATTTAACTATAGAGGATTGATGAAATCATGTTTGAGCTAATGAAGTAGCTAGGCATTGGCTAGCTCTGTTAAAAAGGTATTTAATTTTTGCTCACTATTGCTCTAACAATTAAGCAAGTGTTTGATCCTAGACATAGGGACTATAATAATATGAGCTAACAGGTACATTGGGGGTAATCGATACCCTGATCGGGTAGACAAGTTGTAACATTGAGGTAAAGCAACGTTAGAAAAAGGTATGGAACTTTCTTATGAGTTTGATATAAACTTAACTTGATCATTGGGACTATGACTCTTCCAAGAGGGGAATGATGTCACAACCCTTATTTCTTGATATTTAATTATGGAAATAAATATTATTATTAATATCATTTAATCGAATGTCAACTAATTTTGATTGTGTTTACGACAGGAACACTCTCTCGATGGAGAGAGAGTATCATCGAGGCAGAGGGCATTTAGCCAACTGAAGGCGAAATGTAGTGAAGTAAATCTGCACACACCACATAGATTTCATTTTGCATCAATGAGAAATATAATTGCATTGCATAATCATTTTGAAAGAAACAGATTAAACTATTTAAATTATTTAGTTGCAATATTATTAATTCTCCTTTTCAAATTAATTAGATATTTGCGTATCTTTTTGAAAAAAAGATTCTTTTAATACAAACATTCTAGATTGGCCACAATAATGAGATGGCAATAAGGAAATTTGGAAAATCTTTATTCCTATTAGTTTTCAAAGTTTATGGAGATTAATTTTAGAAAAGAAAAAAGGAGTGGGGGAGGTGGAAAAGATTATTCAAAATTATTTAGTTGTATTAATTTATTTATTTTGCAACTAGTTAGCGCAAATAATTAGTCGCAATAGATTTAATTGCAATAGAATTAATTGCAAATTGCTTGCGTTATTCTATTTTGGTATTTCTAATATCTTTGAAAAATATTCTTTATTTGATTTTATCTATTTTGGTTGCAAGAGGCAGTTATAAATTTAATGAGAGAATCTTATGGATTAGTGCAAGTCTAAAATTAGAATGTTTTATTTGGGTGAGTGGAGTTATAAACATTTATTACTCTTTCTTTTCTTTATTATTTTTAAATGTGCATTCCTAGAGGAGGATATGATTTTTGATTCATTTTTCTTCAAGATGGTTATAAAGAGTTATCATGCCTGGTTCAATGCTTAATTTCTAGAGAGTGATTTCAAAAACAAGCATGCAGAAGGAAAAGATAGAGGAGAATTAAGAGAAAAACAAGAAGAGTAAAGCAAGGAGAAAATAATTTTCTCTTCTCCTTTCTCCCGATGATGGATCATGGAGTGTGATCCGAAACATTGAGGAAAAAATTTGCACACAGTTAAATCCTCAAACACTGAACTACATCATTATGGATTGTGGAACTTTGATTTCTATTAAAGGAGAAAATATTTATGAGAAATATTATCAGAGAAGGCATTGGAAGGGAAAGAGAGTGCAGCTTCAAAATCAAAGAGTAGGAGTGGATCATAATTGAGTAAAGAGCAATTATTCATTCAAGAAAGGAAGGTGAGTGTAGCTTTAGGATCAAATAGTAAGCGTGGATCATTGCTGTGGTAAGATGAGTACATTATATTTAGGCTTTATTATTATTTATTTTTGTCTGTGGTTAAATTGTTTGTTTGATGAGGCTTATTGCAATAAAAATTGTTCTTGCATCTTAAGGAATATTATTAATTCATTTCTGGGTTTTCTTCTTATTCTTAGATTTCCAAAACATTTACACAAGTAAACCCCACTGCAAACCCTGTTGAAGTTTTATAAACCATTATTTACATTAGTAATGGTTTGTAAAATGGTTTCTGGGTTTTGAGTGCATTGATTTTAGCTTTCCAAAACATTTTATAGTTTTAAATTCCATGAAGTATTGAGAAAGTTATGATTGTTTTAATAATGTTGGGTAGAACTATGATAACTTAAAAATTATTGATAATCAATTGTTAATAATGTTTGGAAGATTCAAATTAGTAATCCTCAAATACTTAGAAGCATTGAGGTTATCTCCTTCGTGTCTATATTTGGATTGTAATCAAATATACTATTTTGATAGGTCCATTATTTCTAGTGAATACACTATGTTATCATGAATGGTTAGTGAGTCTAGAATGTTCCAATGCATATCATCCCTAAAATCTTGAATTGTCATTCTTGGGCATTTCTTACTTTGTAAGTGATAAAGCTAATATTATTTTCATCTGATTAATGAAGTTAGTACAGAACTCATCTTTTGTATGAAGAAAAGCGTTTTGCATTCATTGAAAAGTAGATGTAAATATTATCATTTTGCTTGCATCTTAAGTCAAGGAATAGTAGTGAATGAGTTAACATGTTTACTAAATTGAAAGACTTATGTGAGCTTGATCTTCTCCTATTTATGTGTTCTAAATTCTTGTAAAAGTCCATAAGAATGAAGGCAGTATAGATTTTATGATATTCTTTAGGCTCATTAAGGTGGGTAAATCAAGTAATTAGGAATAATTAGTGAATCATGGCAATATGTTTTAGTGTTTATAGAATTCATTTAATTGAAAATAAATCTAGACTTTTAACTATATGCATGCTTTATTAGTATAGTGGTAAATGTACAAGTTATCGATTAGTTTGAATTGCTTGAGAGAACTATATCATTTGTTAAGTTATGTGAAACGAGTAGTTTGGCCTTAGGCTTATGTTTTCCTCATAATAAGGGATGAAATTGTGATTTAAGTCTATGAATGACGTGATGTCTAAATTATGTGCTTAGCATCTTAGAAGAAAGTTCATTGGTTTTATTTTACAAATTGAAGACTATCATATTGTCTATTTAAGGCATGTCTTCCAAATTGAAATATTTATGTGAATTATCATTTTGATGGCATCATGAGTGATGTATGGTTATATTATTAGATTAGACGATTAATCCTATTATAAGTTCTTTTGCAAATGAATTGTATGAGGTTATTCCACCAAATCTTTTGCATGGTACTGAATGGCATAGTATTGCACATTATGACTTCATTTACGGATTGAAGTTCCTTGCATAATGAATGCATCCTTGGGTTGATGTATGATTGCTTGCATCTGCATGTTGCTTCTATTATTTCTATAAGTTGAGTTAGAGAAAGAGCATGGACCAATGTCGAATATGTAGCTACAGCGAATGGTAGGTTTCTATTCGTAACCTATCTGTCGAACACGACTTAAAAAAATGCTTTGGCCAAAGCTTGTATATCATTAGTATTCGTTACTATTTGATTTGTTTATCTCTTTGCCATATCATGATATAAGTACATATGCATTTTATTCATGCTAGAAATGTTAGATATATCATGTTGCACCATATTTCCTTTGCACATGTTAGCTTCAGTTTACTAGAATCCTTGCAAAGGGTTGACCTTTTCTCCATTCAAGAGTAAGACTGGAGAGGCGTGAGCCTTGTAGATGGGCAGTAAATCACTTGATGATGCTCTCTCTTCACCAAGTTCAATGTCAAAGATATGGTATGGTATCAAGGACATTATATGGCATGACATTCTTTTGTTATGAGCCTATATGGCTAGATGTTATAAAGGACTTAATCCTATTTATAAACTATTTGACTAGCTGTTGTAAAGTTTTTTAATTATATGGATTGATGAAATTTATTTCTTGAGTTATATTTTATGAGAAAAATTTTAACTCATTCCCTTTTTTCGCATTAATTTATTAGAATAATATTATTTTATTCTAGTTAATCAGAGTGTATGTTACATGAACATTGTGATGGGAATAATTTATTTAACTTTATTGTTCACGATGAGCATAATGAAACAAAATAATATTATAATGTGCTATGTGTTTCTCATCTTCGTTTATAAGCATGTGGATTTACATCTCTACACAGTAATCTTTCCATTATTTGCTAGGGGCCAACATAATTCAGGTGACAGGAAAATTAGGTCTAAAATTGTGTCATAATGGCTTGGCTTAACTAGTAAGTTTTAATAGAATTGATCAATTTAGATGTTCTTGAATGCATAATCTTCTAAAGAGACATTGATTTCGATTTAACCTTTGAAGAATCTACAAGGGAATGCCCCACTATGCTTGACATAACTCCAAGAAGAAGAAGAGATAAGCCATCTCTAATGTGTTGGTCATGTTTATACTTTGTTTAATTATGGAGACTTTGTTTGCAACCTTGAAGCCTGATATTTCCCTAAAGGCTTTATTTGTAGAAGGATTCCTAGGACAAAGTAGACGTATGAAATGGGAAAAAACCTCAACACCTACCACTAGCAAACTCATCCCAAGTACACAAGTAGATTGCCTCTACCACTTAAACTATGCCTTAGCCAAATTTTGAATATCTTTTACAACCAAACTTTAATTTCCATCTCATTAGATGCATGGAAAGCGCTTCTCATTAGTTATGCAATGACACTAATTAAAACCTTCTAAAATAACATCCCAAGACATAGGAGACATGGATTCCATAATGACTCTTTTGAAGATGAGAGCCTTACAACAAAGTGGAAAGAAACACCTATATAAAAAGTTCTCATATAAGTACAACATTCATCAACATTGCCAATTTCTCATTACAAGTACAAACATCAAGTAAATCTATATTTGCAAGTATATAAGGTATTCAATCTTCAAGGTCGAAACTATAATACAAGGTTGATTCCAGGTATAAAAGTTGAATCTATAAGGGCTTAGATCATTTATGTGGGGCGCAAAAATTACCTAATGCATGACACAATAAATTTATCAATTTGACAACCATTACTTGGCAAAATTATGAATATAAGCTACAAGAATAAATCATATATCACTATCTATCACAATATATTCGACATCAAACCTAGAACTAAGTATGTTTATTTTAATTATTAACTTATATAGATATTTATAAACATGTTTAGTTAATATAATCTATCTCAACTCATACATCTAAAATAGTTTACTTATTATACTTAATTAATTTTTCATACAATCACACATAATACTAATATAGTCTCCACCAAACACTAATACATAACATCCTTACTCATGCTTGGCAAACAAGGAAACCAAGATATTGAACTCTCAGAATTTGATATGGTAAGGCTTGCATGGAACATAATTTATTGTAAGTTCTAATATTTCCATCCCAAGCATTTATGGTTTTAAATACTTTAGGGAGCTAAAGCCAATTAATTGTTTGTTGTTTTCTTATGTTCAAGAACAAAAATGTTTTTGAATGGATCAACAATCCCACACAAAGCATAAATTAATTGTTTGTTGTTTTCTTATGTTCAATATTTTTGTTCTTGAATGGATGAACAATCCCACACAAAGCATAAAGCATTAATAGAAATAATTATAGTGGGGAAAATCTCAAAATTCTTCATTACATAATGTTAACATTGTTTATTAATGACATTCATACCAACCACTTTCACTCCATGTTCATAAATTATAGTGGGGAAAATCTCAAAATTCTTCATTACATAATGTCAACATTGTTTATTAATGACATTCATACCAACCACTTTCACTCCATGTTCATAAATTTAACTGCCTTCCAAAAATAAGTTTGTCCTTCCATTTAGAAGTTTTAAAAAATCAAGTAACTCCCTCCACCTTTTATTTTGGAGTCCTAAATATATACTAGTATAGATATCTTAGTACATCTATTTAAAAAATGCCAAGAGGTATCAATCTTGAGTTATTTTATTGACTTAAGAGTTATTTTATTTTTCTTTAGAACTATTTAAGAATTATTTTATTTTATTTACATTATTTTATTTATTTTTAAAGAGTTATTTTTATTGTTATTTTATTTTATTTACTTTTATGTACATGGTCATGTCATGACATGACACTTTGAGCCTTGCGTTCAGTGTACAATGCCTCTCAACATAATTAATAACTAAATATATATTACTTACATTAATTAAGTTATATTACTAATAGTATATATTAGTTATATACCTCTTATGTATATTCTTTATTTATATAATTATTTATTAATAATAAATAATAATTACAATTAAAAATTCACTCGATAAAGGGTAGAAACAACAGTAGATGACATGGGTAATTATCAAAACATCTGTTTAGTTGAGGCATTTATGACTTCATGGTTTGGGTTGATATTTGCCTAGGTGGCAACAAATGGAGCGTTTCTTGTTATTGAAGTATTACTATAAGTTTTTTACGCTATTTGAGGTCTGCGATAAGAGACACGGTGTCCTTGATTGTTTTTGGCTCTAGATGTGCAATTAAAGCAAGGAGAAAGGGGAAGGAGCAAGTACTAGAAAAGAAATAAGATGAGACAAGTTTTAGGGGAGGAAATGGTGGCCAATTTCATGGTGTTTATGGATAAGAAAATTAAGAACCTAGAACTCTACCATTGGGTGGTCCATATTTGGGAGCTTGCCAAGGATATCGACAGGGTGTTAAGTGTGGGGATTCATTTGGCTATGGCTAATCTTTTGCTTGACCCTGGGCACACATGGGAAAAAAGTATTTTTGATGTTGTCCAAACTTTGTCTTGTGCTTCATTGTTGTCTATCGCAGCTCGTTCGTATTTGATCCACGATGATATTGAAGATATGGTCCATCAATCCGAGGTTTATTTCAATTGTCTCCTTAATCACTTAATGCTACCAAGACGCGCCAACTACATCAACAATGCTCTATGGAGGAGATAGCAAATTTTTTAAATGTGGTTCTACCTATGGACATGATTTTGATGTTTTTCGAGTGTTATGACAACAAGGATCTTGAGGATATGGCAGTGGTGGCTCCACCTAGTAAGGTTAAATCTTGTGTTAAATGTAAAGCTAATACGGCAAGGTGTTAGGGGCCTGTGTAATTTGGCCCAACCCCTAGGCTTAGACATGATAATACTAATGTTTTTTGGTACGTTGGATGGGCGTCTTTTGGTTTGGCTCTCTAGGTGGGTTGATATGGTTCTATGTTGTTTTGCCTTCATATAGACTGTGGTGAACTCTATGGGTGGTGAGTACAATTTAGTTTACTATTATGTATGCAATTGTTTTGGTCAACATCTCATCTATTAGGCAATTGGGTAATGATGTTTGTTTATTCTGACTATGGACATGGTCGTTGTCATGACACCAACCTCTGAGGTTTTAGTCCATTTGTTATATGGCTCCTAGGCCCTCTCAGTTTGCTATAAAAGAAAATATACAATTAAAAATAATATATTAACATAATTTTAAATAATTAATATTATATATAATTACCATTAATTTTTGTGAAATTTCTTCTAAAGTTTTTAAAATATTTATCAAAAAGCTTCAATTATGAGATGACAAGATGAGCTCAAAAGAGTCTTCATAATATGATTTTTTTAGTTAGTTGCATAGTTTCTAGTTGATTTATAGTGATCCAACCTTTATAATAAGCAGTTCATAAATAC
Source organism: Cunninghamia lanceolata (assembly GCA_027924645.1). Classification (NCBI taxonomy): domain Eukaryota; kingdom Viridiplantae; phylum Streptophyta; class Pinopsida; order Cupressales; family Cupressaceae; genus Cunninghamia; species Cunninghamia lanceolata. The sequence continues at coordinate 1,191,658 of BSBN01001760.1, forward strand.
CCACCTTCATTTATAATATGCATTGTGTCTAGGTGATGTTCATATGAGCAAAATTCAACACCTCTCAAACGGTCACTAATGGTACTTTGGATCAAGCATGCTTAAACGATATAATCATCCCCACAAATAAATTTAGTTAGTTTGCTACTCATTTTCTATACCTTCAAAAAGTATGTACCGTATGAACCATTCAAAATGGGGCTTCCCAACAATCTCGTTTTCTTTTATAGAAGTGGTATTTCAATAATGCATTATTATGTATATTTTTCATAATTCAACTGCATAGTTTTAAGTCAATCTACAATGAGAAATGTTAATGGTAAGTAGTTTGCAGGAATACATATTTCTAAAAAATGAATAGTTCACCTAAAACTTATTGTCTCAAAGTGATGCTCATAGGAGTGAAACATTTATACTTATTGAAAGGTCACCCATCCCATTGCTACTATGACTCAAGTGCACTTAGAAACATTTACATTAAATCTTCAATTAACTATACTAATTACTTCCTTAAAATGTCTACTTTGTAAGATTTTTTAAGGATGACAATTATGTTTTTGATTAGTTAAGCAGGAAACATGGGTCTTGAACCCTTTACAATAGTGGCCACACAGGCTAGGCAAAGCTGGCCAAAACAGGCCACAAGCAGCAAAACAACAACACTAAAATAGTTGTAAAACAAACAAGGATCTAAACAGATCCTGAGCAAGCAGATCTAGCTCCTCGAACCCTAGGGTTGGGGAGTCCTTTATTTTTACGCTAAACCACAATCCAAGAAACCTCCCCATCAAAATGCTTAGAACAAGGTGAGAGGAGGGGATTCCCAACAGACATCGCGCCCATAGAGACACCACGCAAAGCAATCGATCCAGAAGCAAGAAGAGTTGAAACAACAAGACCTGATGAAGGAGCCGAGACTCGATCTGAAGAAACATGAGAAGTCATCTTGTTTGTTGTAAACTCATCCGCCGGCACCCCCATAGACTTAGGAGGGACATACAAAGTCACTTGGAAAGGCACATCCTCTTGGAAGGATCCATCCTCCTTGGAAGAACCAAGTGACCAATAGCAAAACACCGCCTGCATCTGAAGGGGTGGCCTTCATAGTCTAGTTGTTGCGTCCAAGGCCTATCTCCTACTATCAAAACCACATCTCCATGGAGGGGTTTGGAGATGTCAATATCCACTAAAATGCAGGCAACTGTAGAATGTCCTATTAATGAAGTGGTAGAGTCTACCTTCAAGAAGCAACCTATGGCATTGCCAATGCCCTCGTAGCATGAATCCTCCCAAAATTGGAGGGAGATTCGGGAGCCAAACCCATATTGGCCTGATGTTAAGTGGCTCAGTGAGAGGATTGATGGAACGAGACTATGGTTTGATGGAGAAAGAACGTTCAACCCATAACCAAACCCTGCAATTTAGCACACTGTCTCGTTGCTCCAAAGAAGCAAAGGACACAATAAAGAATCCCCTTGCACAAGGGAAGAGCTTGATCTTTCCCTCCACAAACGGCTTCCATGATTCCATGACCCATTTGCGGAGATCAGGAAGAGAAGGCCAAAATTTGTTGAATATGTAGATCACCCCTCTTTTGAGATATAACTCCTCGTTTTCTAAGACATCTTGGCCACATGCCACCACTGGGGAAGATCGGCAACAAGGCAGTGGCCGAGAAACCCCGCGTTGTGTTGGGCAGGCCGTCACAACCTCAGAGAAAGATTTCTAAGGCCTACCCTGAGCTCTTAGACCAGATGCAATCAAATCCAGAGCGTTGTCACACACTTGCAAAGAACTGAGACACAAACCCTCCACAAGCAAGGAATTGGTAATATTGTCACCTGTAGCAGCGCCCAGGAAGATGGCGCACAGGTCAGGGGAGATCTGCCCTGCCGAAGCAGAGCCACCACTATTCAAACCATTGGGCGGGGAGAACCCTAGACGCCGACGCCATCAAAAAAAAATTCTATTGTTGTTTCCCAAGGATGACAATTATGTTAATCATACTACAATAGCACTTGTATGTCTTTTACTAGAGTTTCATGTGGTGAAATTGTTTCAATGCACATTGTGGTCTATGTAAATGCTGAGTAAGGCTCATTTTAGGCAAAGGTTTTGCCGAACTGAGTGCAAGACAAGTGAACTAAGTTCAGTAGTTTTACCAATTCAATCTAATAATTAATTATTTTAGCTACCACGTAGATTAATAGTCAAACACATAACCTTTAATACTCGTTCTGCATGCTGAGGAATGAAATGTTAAGACAAACATATTTACTAAATTAAAAAGTTCTGAGTAGAATATTTTGTACAATCTTTGAATATTTATTTGATTGTGCACTAATTACACTTTAAAAAATCACTTCTAATTGATTTCTAGTTGGTCGCATATAACCAGAAGTGAGTATTCAGAATTCAACATTTAGTACTTGGATGTCATATCATAATTGGATTTGGTTCTGTGATTTCCAAATATATATCATTCCATATACCATTTTTGGGCTTGCCCATGGCATTGGACGTTATTAATTGCCCCTAGACGATTCACAATATTTTCCTCTGGTGGTATTATACTACACAGCAAATCAAAATTGAGTACTTGATATGCAACATTTTAGAATCACCCTATATTCATATCTAAATCCAAATGGCACTTTACCATAATAGGCACCTAACACCAGAAAACTGCATTATATTTATTATGGTATTCTTTTCTCCCTGTGGGCATGGTTGTGTCTGAAGCTATATTCTATTGTACCTTGCAGTTTGGCAGATAACTGAATTTTCAAATGTGAGAGTGACACATAAAGGTTTTGTAGCCAAACAAAATCAACTTAAAATGAGTTAGTTTTTTGAAAAAGAGGTATATTTTTATGACAACAAACAAACCATTCTTGATAGATTTCCCAGTTTGCTAGTTAATAAAGCAATGGAACAATAATACACTAATACAAAACTGACAATTGATTTCACTGATACTTCTTCAATGGGAGGGTTGGGCTGTCAAATAAAACTCAAACGATTTTACAGCCTGAGGAAAGTTGTAAGCACTACCAGCTTCAGAGACACAAGGAATAAGACAACTAATTATATTTTTCCAATGATGATACAGTTAACATTCCAGTACATGCCCTCTTCCTACCATCCTCAAAAGAATGATGTTAAAGAAAAAAGTAGAAAAATACCAGTTAACAAAAGCTGCTTTCTATTTTACGTGTCACTAAAATTATCAGACCTAAAATCCTTGACCATCTAACACATTACCTATATGATGCCAATCCAAGGTAGGATAGAAACTTTTCCGTAGTAAAGGTAATCATGAAAATTAATCAAATTAATTTGTACGACGCCAAAACCGACCTTGTTGTTTTTGTTCTTGCATTCGTCTGCCACAAAGAAAATCACAAATTTAGCTCTTAAGATAAATGGATATAACAGGACAGACAAATACAAAGGATCTAAAGAAAATCCACTGTAACCATAGCCATGTCAACAGAAGAATAAGACAAGATGAACATCACCCTAAAATGCTGTTTTTTGAAACCAGTAGCAGCAAAACACAGTTTCTGGCATTATTATGCTTTTGTAGATGTCATGATTTAATAGTCAAGTTCATATTTTGTATTAGTTGATTTGGCTCATAAAGTAATGTTGTTTGGCTATTTACAATTAACCAAGCCAAAAGAAGAAAGCATGGACTTGGCAATGGATAGACTATTAGTAATAAACCAAAGCAAAAGAATGCTTGGAACTTGACCATTGTAACCACAACCACAACAACCAAAGAAACAAGACAAGATGAACATACACAAAATCTATTTGTGAAATTGTTTTTTCAATCAAATTTTAGAGTTTTAAAAACATAAAATGTTGTTTTTTTAGTTTCGAAATTTAATATTCAATGCTCACATATGCAAATTATTCAGAGGGTTTATAAATTATTAAATGTTGTTTTTAGGGTTGCATAGCTACTGTCCAGAGTATTTAAATATTGTTTTTAGGATTTTAATTTTTTTAATGTTTATTTGCATAATGATTAACTTAATAATAGGCTTCGGCTCATGGGTTAATGAAAAAGAAATTAAAGAGAAGTAAAGTACATGGATGTCCCTTCCTCAAGGATTTTGGAAGTTGAATTTTGGCAGGGCTTCTAGAGGTTACTTAGGCCCAGTGAGTGCAGGTATGGTTATTTGGAAATCTTCTGGTTGTTTTATAAAAGAATGCTCCTTTCTTGAGCAGAAATCCAACAATGAGACAGAATGGGAGGCTGTGATTGGTAGGTTTGCCATGTCGAAACCAGAATGTTGTAGGAAGTTACTGGTTGAGGACGATTCAGCTAATGTGATTCGAGGTTTGCAAAAGGCTTATTGTCCAAATTGGAAACTACATAGGTTACTATTGTAAGAAGCTATTCTCATATGTAAAAACTTTTGATTTAGTGTCATTCAGCCACAATAGGGTGGCAGATTTGCTTGCAAATAAAGATATAGACCTTATGCCCTTTTTGTCGTTAGTCAATTTGAGGGTGACAAAATGGGAAGGCTTGGAAGATCTTATTAATAATGAAAAGCCATTGTGATCATTAGCTTAGGTGCCTTTTAAAAGCCTCTTTGGTTGGCTCCCGCGTTGAAACTTTGGTGTGCTATTAACCTGTAGAGAGTTCCTAAGTGAACAGAAGATGTGCGAACTAGTTAAGTTCATGTTGACAATGTTTGACCACGGACTGATAAACAATTACAGAAAGCTATGAAGTAAGTTGCGAGTTTCAGATGCTGCAATTTAGCATGGAGGCCTGTCTTAGCCCGGCATTCCTATGGTTGCAACCACAAGTCATTTGGAGAACTCACTGTTGTGTATTTGTCTAAGTTACTGGAGTGTGTATGACAGTGTAGGTGCTCATGCAACATTGTTGGAGTACATGCAGTGAGTGCTAGAAGCATGGAGTTGTTCTTAGGGATGCTCATAGGTACCACAAGTAGTTAGAAACAATCAAGTATTTGTCTCTGCTAGCACAAGCCATAGTTGGTGTTTGGCTATAGTGCAAGAAGAAATGTATGTGGTTCAGCTAAAGTTGGTCAACAACCTTTGACCACGTGTGAGCAGTAACTGCTAATTATATGCAGTGACTATCCATGTGGAGAAGTTGTGTTTGATATAATGTGCGGTATGTTGATGACATGGTACGGACATGTTTTGGTTGTGTGACTATTGGTATTCTATGTGGTAGTTAGATGATTCAAACTCCATGAGAATGGTTATATCTAATTGCTTGTATGAGTGGAATGGCTAATGATGGTTGATGTTGGTTGGTGCATTGTTGCCTAATGGTGTGGAAGACTTGGTTGTGAGGTTGTACATTGTTGGTCTATAGATTGAGACTCGGTAATAGAGCCTAATTGTATTGGATGCTGTTTCCTAAATAATACAATTGTGATTGTCCTTTTGCTGGTGGGGTTTTTTCTTGCAAGGGTTTCCGTCGTAAATTTTGTGTCTAATGCATATACTTGATCTATGTATCATTTTGTGTTGTTTCCTTATTGTGCTAAATTGAATTGGTATAGCACAATTGTATTTAAATACTGAAATAGTCACTGTTCACAATGCTGTGCTCTGCTACGGAAGTTCCGCCCCCTTCATCCGCTCTTGGCGTTACTCTCCCCAGCTCGGACAATGATTTGCGAAGCAGGGATTGCTTTGACAGCGACGCGGTTAGATGTTTGCCTCCAGATCGACACAAGGGTCTGAACTTTAAAAAGGTTTTGAGCACAGATATTAGGGCATGCGATAGTCAAAATCCTCCTTTGTGGCAACAATCCAAGCAAGCTCTACACCAGGGTGATAAGGGCTTTGTTCTAGGGATCCAATCCGTCCAAATAGGCTCTGTGGTTCCAGTAAGGTGGTCCCCTTCCATTCCAGAAATTTGTCTGGATGGATTGGTTCATGACAAGGATGTCTTTCTGCGGAGGCACGCCCTAATATGTAGATTCACAAAAATGTGGCTGAAATTAAGCGAATTGCATGTGTGGATTTTGGAAAACTAGAAAGAGTTCTTGAAGGAAGAAATATGCCTTTTCCCCTGCACCAAAGGGTTTTTTATACTTGAATTTGAGTCTCTTGCAGACAAGGATTGGGTACTCAAAAACAACCACTGGGCTTTTCAAGAAGACTTCCTATGCATGAAACCCTGGTTTCCCTCCTTTGATTCACGAACCGAGACTTCCTCCTTTGTGTTTTTCTGGGTGAGACTACCTTACCTCCCTTCTCAATTATGGGAACTTGATTGCCTGCAGGCCATAGGTAATGGATTAGGCAAGTACGTTTGCAGCTCAGAGGAAACAACTAATTACCAGAGTTCTACATGTGCACGCATTTGTGTGGAAATGGATCTTTCCAAAGGTGTCCCAACAGGGATTTCGTTGAAGGTGGGAGACCGTTGCTGGAATCAACCAGTTGATTATGAGAAAATTGCTTTCGTTGTAGGAATTGCTTCTCAATAGATCATTACACGCCCCAATGTAAAAAAATGCAAGATTATGAGCGAAGCAAAATGGCCGCAAGGGGCAAGCCCACCTGGTGGATTGGGGCTGAGCCCCAACATTATATCATACCTCCCAGCATAGAGAATGAAATATCTCGACCCGAGTTTTTTCAGAAGACAAACTAAAACACAATCCCACCCCACTACCAAGGGCAGAAGAATCTACAAGTGGGAATGTACATACTAATAATTCAAATTTGGGTGACCTTACAGTATCTCCACTCTCAAAATCTTCAGACTCTGAGATCTATCAAGAGCAACTGTTTACTCCTAAGGCTACATACACCAAAAGAATGTCCAAGTAAAAATCATAGTAAACCTCAAACTGATCAAGATCGGTCAGAAGAAAAAGAAAAAAGCAAAAGGGCTTCCTCATCAGAGCACATTGGAGATGACAACAATCACTGGACTATGGTGAGAAGGAGAAAGAAATCAGTAGAGAATGAGAAAAGCAAGATGACTTTGCGATCACAGGTCAAGGTGGGCAAGCAAGAAACAAGAATTTAGTTTGTTTAGGAGTTCTTATGCACCCCTTCTTTAAGGGCATGCAATTTTTTGGTTCAATTTGTTCTCTTTTAATGAGATGGGAGCTACCCCCACTGGTAGTGCTTATCTATTAAAAAAAAACACAATTGTATTTGCAAAACATGATATTAAGGTGTTCCAATATCCTAGTCTATCAATCAATTATGATAGGGATTAAGTTTCCCAACATCCCCAAGTGGTGTGTATGAGTAATGATTCTACCAATGTCCCATATAGCATAATTATTTTGATTTAACCTATGGCAAGGTTGTCATGTGCATAGTTGAAAAACTCGGACTTGGCAATTACTCGACAAAACCAAAAAACTTTAAAAACTCAGGACTTGGCAAAAACAAAGGGAAAAACTCAACAAATTTATAGAACATTTAAAAATACATATATTTTTTTTAATTTTCTTCAAAAACACATATTTCTAAATTTGTAGAATGTATTACTAATTTCGTTCACTCTTCGTGAGGCCTTAAAGCAAGGTGCTTGTAATGTCCCCTTTTTATAGCCTTTCCAAAATCCTTGGAAGTTCCAACTTTCTTGGAGAGCGCCAACCTTTTCGAAATCAATTTCAGTTAATGGCACTGTGTTCAGAGGATTAAGATGAGTCCGCTCGTTCTTTCTGGGTGCAGTTTCGACATTCTGGAGAAGTATTTTATTTTTGAAAAGTATCAATTTTCATTAAGTTGTATATCCAGTGAGCTTCAAAGTATGTTGGCTTTTTTAAAATTCACTTTTGGGCTATTTTTGTATTTTCGGCAACTTTGGGCGAATATACGGAAAATAATTAAAATATTAAATAATTAATATTTAAGTTGTCAAAAGATGAATTAAAAGACAATTTATATTAATTACTTATAAAGATGAATTTTAAGTGACTTTAGGACTCGAAAAGTAATTAATAAAATAAGTCACTTATTTGGAGCTGAAAGATTATTATTAAAAGTGAATTTAAAATATAACTTCTAGAAAGTTCCATTGAGGTTATAAAAGGAGGTTGAGAGGAGTCATTTGATTCATGCTGAATACTTTTATGAAACCTTGTTTTCTCTGTGAGGTTGAACGTTGTTCATCTCTCCTGCCTTAAATGAAACCCTACGGTAAGATTGGTTTGAGTGGTGAAAGATTCTTCCCTAGCCGATATTGTGTCATTCATTCAAGATCACAGTGTCTGCTGAAAGGATTCTATTCAAGGTTCACAGGCGTGCTGATTGATTTAGTTTTTGAAGAAGATTGTGCAAGATAGAATATTTGAAGAGTTTTTGAAGAAGATTGTGCGTGACAGAATATTTGAAGATTGTGCAAGCAAATATGAAATATGTTTTTGATGTTGTAAGGGTTTCAAAACCCAAGCTTTTGGTGAGCCCCTTCCAACAATGTTTTGTGTTGAGGTATTTGATTGAGTAAGGCTCATAAGCCTTCACTCTATGCTGCCGGAACACTTCATGGGCCAGTCGCAGCAAGCTATGATAAAACCACCCCTTCTTATACAGAAACGCCTCTTCTTTCACACCATTCTCTGCCGTTAGCATCAAGGCATAGCCTCTTTATGCAGCGATTGGGATTTTGGAGGAGTTATTTACCTATTGGTGGTGCGTAAGACCTTAGGAGAAAGGTGTAGCTCATCAAGTGAGCATTTTCTTGCATGTTTGTAGCAGGCCGCCCCTGTTTGGTGGCATTTCCTTGCTGATGTAGTGCAGATCGAAGACCACACAGCCAACATAGAGGTTATCCTTGATCAGCATCAGCATAATATTCATTTCCTTTACATTTGGTATCATTTGGAGGTTAGAAGAATAAGCATTTTATATATTTGTAATTCTGATTTCTAAAACAGCAGTTTATATTGTTCATTTAAATGTTTCCAGTTCTATAGGAAGATTGCCAACTCTGACAAAATATCTTGGTGAAAACTATGAACAATGGCATGATTTAATCATGAATATATGATTTAGAAATTTATTTACAGCTGTTCTAAGTGATTGCAATCAGAATTTCTTCATATCAGATTGTATGCAAAGTGTTTGACAAAATGCCAGTGAACTGAAAAAGTTAGAAACTTGCAAAATTTTGTTGAAATTTCTTGAAAGGGTTATTACAGTGGTATTAGAGCTGGTGATCTGCCACCCTGTTGGAAGTTAACACCTTGTTGTATATCTTCAGTTACAAATCAGAATTTCAGTAGTTGTATGACGTTATTCAGTGAAAGGATATGACAGATAAAGAAAAGAAAATTGCTAGGTCAACTCAAAAAGAAAGGAGAGAAGTTGGAAATATGCTTTATGCAGTGGGAAAGCTTCTTGAGGGTCAACATCTGTCAAAAGATGATTTACTCAAAAATGTGGAGGTAGTAGAAATTTGTTTATCTATGGTTGACCAATCAGATTCTGAATTTTTGAAATGGGCTCTGAAACTATCAATGGATGCTTTCATCCAACCCAAGTTCACAAGACACTTTGATGACGATGTGAAACTTGCAGTCACCTCTTGTTTTTGTGAAATCACAAGAATCACAGCTCCTGAAGTTCCATACAATGATGACATAATGAGGGAGGCATTTCAGTTGATTGTGGAAAGTTTCCAAGGTCTGGATGATACAAGAAATCCTTCTTTTGCTAAGAGGATAAATATTCTAAAACTTGTGGCAAGAGTCAGATCATTTGTTCTTATGATAGATTTAGATTGTGAAAATCTTATTCTTAGAATATTTCAACATTTCTTGGCTGTTGTAAGTGTCATGAAGAAATTGTTCTACCTTATATGCAGTCCATTATGTCCCTGATTATTAATGAGAGTGATGATAACTCTCAACCACTCTTATCTTCTATATTGGTTGTTTTAAGGCAAGAACACATTACTTCTTCAGTTGTACATGAGTTGGTCAACAGTGTTGTCAAACAATGTGAGCAGAAACTGAGGCCATACTCATCAGTTGACAAGATAGAGGAAGAAGAATCACATGATGCATCTGTGAGTGTACCAGAAGATGTGAAGTTAACATTGAAAATCCCAGAATAAGATGTTAGAAGACCTGAATTTGAGAAAGAACTTTCCTATAAAGAAGAAAATGCCTTATTTCAAGAGGCATGTATGGCAGAGCTCCATAATGACTTCATAGAAGTACATGCAACTACAAATGATGGGATTGAGCTTGATGGAAATGTTAGAACAACAAACTTGGTTACAAATTCAGATCAATCCAGTGAAGTTTATGAGCCCTGTGGCTACCTTGATGACACTAATGGAAAGTATGCAAGTGATAATAATTTTGAAGTCACTGATGATGAAATAGAGTCGGCTGAGAATTCTAGATTAACAGGTAATGTTGAGCACTAAGATAAATCTAGTGAAGCTGCCCCTCGATTTCACTGAGGGACGTTGCCCCTAAACCCTGGCGAGGGGTGCTGCCCCTCGACCCCATTGGGGGCTCCGCCCCCAAACCCCCACCCACTACTTTCCCCCTGTTGTCCCCAAACTTAGGCCCCTGGTTCCCTCATCCTGAAACCTACTCCCCATCTCCTCGTCAAGAAACTTTGTGGAACATAGATCAAATCTAATAGAAAACACCTTTGTACTCATTTATGGACTCATTGGATACATTTTGTCATTGAATTTTGTAAAAAAGGTGTGTTTTTAAAGAACTTTACGTTATTTTTTTAATTTTAAGTTGCCGAGTTTTTGCCAAGTCCGAGTTTTCCAACTATGATTGAGACCTTCATGGTGTTTTGTCAAGATTTGCACTCAGTGGTTAAATACCTAGTAATGTCTCATAACAAAGGTATGTTGGAGGTAAACAGTGTGTATAAATTGCCTCAAATCTCTGGAGATAATTTACAAAGAGCTTCCAAGCGTTCAGTAGTTATTCATGGCATAAAATTTGAAGGTTTAGGTCTTTTGGGTGGCAGTGGTGATTTGAAGCCAAAATGGGTGATAGTGGCAACTGAGGGTTGGAACAGTCATGTGTTTGATAAGGTTGACGAGAATGAAGCAGATGTGTTTGTAGTTTGTTGGGGTGTTTTTGAGCTCCCATAGCTTGGTTGATGTCAGGTGGTTTTTGGATCGATTAGTTTCTGCTTCTAGTTAGGACTAGTTACTACTTGTTAATTTAGTTGTTGTTTCCTTTTGTTCTTTGCTTGCTGCTCCCACTGTGTTGTTTATGGCAGTTTTTTGTTACTTCTTGGGGCGGGCCCCTATAGATCCCCACTACTATTATATAAAAAAATAATAATAATAGACATCTGATTTTCTTGTTTTCCTTTGACTTTTGTGTATCATTTGCTTATGGGCCTTATGTGATCTAAGTAAGAAAAACAAAAGTAAAGTGAAAATCAGAAATCCTCTTTTAGTTTTAAAGTTTAAACATTTACTTACTAGTATTTAATATTTAGTTCTTACAATTATTTTAGTTTTGAACTTTTAGTTTTGTTACTCAAATAGACTAATAGTCAAATTAGGATTGCATCTTGTGTGTATCCTCTACTTCTACGCTTCGTACGACCTGAAGTAAGAAAAACAAAAGTGAAATACTTCTATGCTTCATGCAACCTAAAGTGAGAAAAACAAAAGGAGAATTCTTGTGCAATGAAGTTAAACAATAAATTTTATTTCTTGCAGTGTCACTATGAGTTCTAATACCATGAATGACAATAAAGAGGCATAGAACCCTAGCATTGAAATGCAAAGTCAAACTAAGAACATACATGGGGGTGGGGGGACAAGGAAGCTAGTTCAATGGAAACAGTCCCTTCAATAAGAAGACTCATCTAAAATGCAAGGATGCAGATTTTCAATTTTGCTATTTTGAGGGAGGCCATAAAAGAGGTTGGGCTTTCAAGTGTTGTGTAGGTAGTGATTGATTCAGCTCGTGTTTGTAAGTTAGTTGGTTTAATGGTTGAGAGCAGTTACAAACATATTTTTGGACCCCATGTGTTCATGGTTTGAACAATATTTTGAAAGTCATTTGAAAGATAGATTCGGTGAAGAGAGTGGTAGTTGAAGCTAGAAAAATGCAAAAGCTTGTATTTAAACACCACAAATCACCTAGATTTGTCAGAAACGTTTTAAAAAGGAATTCCCCAAAAGAATGGAAACTAAATATGCTAGCTATTTAAATTTGTTGTCGAGGATGTTGAAGGTCCGAAAGGTTCCACAATCCACGTATTACACAGGTAATTGGTAAAACATTGGATGATATTAACAATGAGCGAATGCTCAATAAATAGGTTAAAGAATGTACAAGAATAGGCACGTTTCTATATTTAGAAACTGCCAAGGATCGACACACGGTCCAAGAAATCATTACAAAACCGTTACACTTACACGGTACTGACCATTAACTAAAAATAGATGATTCTAGAAGAATATCTTAATACCCTCCCTTAATGGTCAACCTATTTACAACACCAAGAGACCCCCTGAATTTTACAAACTTGTCAGGACTCAAGGACTTGGTGAGAATATCGGCTGTCTGATCCTCAGTAGGAACATACAGCAACTAAATTGTGCGGTCTTCAACCAGCGATCGGATGAAGTGACAATGTGTCTCGACGTGCTTGGTTCTCTCATGGAAGACCGGATTCTTGGCAAGTTTGAGAACTCCCTGATTGTCGCAGAACAGGGGAGTCGGACCTGCTTGAGATAGTTGCATATCTACAAGCATCCGGCGAAGCCAAACTGCCTCACATGCTGCCTTCACTGCACCTCGATATTCAGCTTTAGTTGAGGAGAGTGCCACAGCCTACTGTTTCTTACTAGTCCATGTGACGGCACTGGATCCCAAACTGAACACATACCCAGAAGTTGATTTTTTGTCATCAACTGAACCTGCCCAATCGGAATCCGTGAAGCCTCGAAGGCTGGGATCGGAATTCCTTGTGTAAAGGATACCAAAGTCAGATGTACCCTTCACATACCGTAGCACATGCTTAGCCGCTACCCAATGATCAGCCTTGGGGGCTGTCAAGAATCTGGAGATGTAGATGACTGCAAAACTGATGTCTGGTCTAGTAGCAGTTAAGTAGATAAGACTGCCTACTAGCTGTCTGAACAGAGACTCATCAACCACTGGTGAGTCGGACTTAGCTGACAGCTTAAGTCCCTTTTCCATAGGGGTGGAGGCTGGTTTGCAGTCCTGCATGCGGAACTTATCCAGAAGACTGCGAGCATACTTCAACTGAGAGATGAAGATGCTATTTTGAGTTTGCCAAACCTCAACACCTAAACAATAGTGAGAAAGTCCCAAATCTGTCATATCAAAGGTGGTGCACAGGTGCTGTTTGATCTGATCGATCAGGTGTGGCGAGCTGCCAATAATAAGCAAGTCATCCACATAGACAACAACTAATAAGATATCACTGCTAGTGTGTTTGATATACAGATTTGAGTCAGATGGACTCCGCTTAAAGCCATGTTCTGTGAGGTACTTGTCAATTTTGATGTACCATGCTCTGGGAGCCTGCTTCAGGCCATAAAGTGCTTTGACCAGCCTACAGACTTTATGTTCTTGACCGGCAACCTTGAAACTAGGAGGCTGCGTCATGTAGACTTCTTCCTGCAACTCACCGTTGAGGAATGCACTCTTCACATCCATCTGATGGACTTGCCATCCAAACTGGGCTGCTAAGGTAAGGACAAGCCGTATGGTGCTCATCTTGGCTATAGGAGCAAAGGTCTCCTTGTAGTCAATGCCTTCTTTCTGCGAGAAACCCCGAGCAACAAGCCGTGCTTTGTTCTTGTCGAGGGTTCCATCAGCCTTGTACTTAACTTTATACACCCATTTGCAGCCAATGGGTTTCTTCCCTGGACGAAGATCGGAAAGGACCCAGGTGTGGTTCTTCTGAAGACTCTAGAGTTTTGATTCCATCGCCGTATTCCACTCTGGAATACCTTTAGCCTCTGAATAAGTCTGAGGCTCATAGACACTGTGCAAATTGGCCATGAGAGCAAAGTTTACTGTATGCTTATGTTTGCTCTTATTCCGGGAGGATCTACCTTCAACAAGTTCATCATCATGAAGATCGGCAATCGTCTGAGACCACCATTTTGGTCGACGGATAGAAGGGCCAACATCAGGTTCAACAGGAGGTTCTGCATCTGGAACATGTGCATCAGGAGGAGGTTCTGCATCATCCTCAGGAATTTCAGGCTGAGACTCATCGGAATCTGAGTCGGAGGAATAAGCAGCATCCCTCCCATCAGGTGGACCTAAGGGAAGACGAACACCCAGGTCAGAAGCCTTCAAAGGCTGATCCTCGAACTGCTGCACAGAAGAGGGAGAGAAGAAAGGTCCCCGCTCTTCATCAAAAACCACATCGCGACTGAAGATGAGATGTTCTGTCTCAATGTCAATTAGCCGGTAGGCTTTGTGGTTATCGCTGTATCCTGTGAACATGAGTTTCTGACTCTTGGAATCCAGTTTGGAGCGTTGGGCATCTGGAATCCAAACATAAGCAAGAGAGCCAAAAACCTTCAAATGACTGACCCTTGGTTTGCGGCCAGTCCAGGCTTCTTCAGGAGTTTTATCCTTAACTGCATAGGTCGAAGACCTGTTAAGAAGATAAACTGCAGTGAAAACTGCTTCTGCCCAAAATTTCTTAGGAACACATCTGTGCTCCATCATGGAACGTGCTAACTCAGTTATAGTGCGGTTGCGCCGCTCTACAACACTGTTCTGTTGAGGATTGTAGGGTGTGGTCAATTGGCGTTTGATGCCATGTGTATCACAGAAGTTGGAGAACTCATTGGAACAAAATTCCCCCCCCCCATTATCGGACCTAAGAGTTACAATGGAACAACTGGACTCTTTTTCTACTAAGGCCTCAAACTTCTGAAAAACTGAAAACACATCTGATTTCTGTCTAAGAAAGTAAACCCACATTTTCCTACTGAAATCATCAACAAACAGTAAAAAATATTTGCATCCAGTAACAGAGGGAGTATTGATAGGTCCACAAATATCAGCATGGACAAGTTGAAGTACCTTGGATGCACGCCAGGAGTCACTAGTCGGAAAAGGAGTGCAGTGTTGTTTGCTAGCTTGACAGGATCCGCAGACACCGAAGTTCTGAGACTGAATCTCAGGAAGCCCATCTACAAGGTGCTGCCGGGAGAGCTGGGACAGGTAGTGCACGTTCAAGTGCCCATACCGCTGATGCTAGAGACTAGTGATGGAGGAGTTCCAAGCTGCGAGGGCTGATTCTGGAGGACCACCTGAATCCACAAGTTTGTACAGACCATGATCCTCAGTGCCAACAGCTACAGTGCATTTGGACAGTTGGTCAATGATAGAGCACTTATGAGTGCTGAAGACCACATCAAGGTGCGGAGAGTGTCGCATGATCTAGCTGACTGAGAGTAGATTAAGTTCCATGCCAGGAACATAATATACATTGAGGAATATGAGATCCCGCCCACCAGACTGGATCTGAACAGTGCCCTTGCCGGCAACTATGTACTCTTCACCACCACCGAAAATGACTGAATCATGGAAAGGGGAGAGTTCAGGGAACCAATCACGTCTGTGAGTGAAATGACGTGAGGCACCAGAATCTATGTACCAAGCCGAGGATTTGACATGGTTTGCTGGTCTTTTAGCCATGAAGGCATAAAAGGCAGACTCTCTCTGCTCAGTGTGCTCCGCTGTGTTGGCCTTCGGCTGAGACCCTCCCTGCTTCTTTTGTTCAAAAGCCAGACGTGCCCGACAGTCTTTCTTCAAATGTCCAAATTTGTGACAATAGTTACACTGCACATTTTTCTTCCTGCCATTATCAGAGGATGGTGTTGAACCCTTTTGCTGATTCTGCTGAGAAGGATGACTTTTGCCTTTATTCGGAGCCTGAAACTTGGCTGCAAAACCCTACTCTGAAGAGGACAAAGAATCACTACTACCAAACTGTTGTTTCCAGCGATCCTGCTGCAAGAGGATAGTACAGAGTTCTGGAAACTTCAGATCAACATTAGCTGATATAATGTTGAGAGTCTCAATGAAATGTTCATAGGACTTAGGTAGACTTTTCAAAGTGATCACAACCAGGTCTTCTTCCTCCATTTTGCGACCAATGGCCACCAGCTGATCTCTGATCTCCTGGATCTTGTTCAGGTGCGTCTGCAGAGATGTCTTCTCATCCATCATGATAGAAAACAGTACATTTTTCAGGAAAAACGCACGGCTCTTGTCGGAGGTTTCATGCAAACCTTTCAGATGGTCCCAAAGCTCCTTTGCCGTCTTTCCAGCCGGAATCTGAGGTAGCTGATCATCTGTGACTGACAGCTTAATGAGCATGACGGCTTCACAAGTTTGTTGGTCAAACTTATCCTGGTCTTTACTCGCTGTTGCGGGACGAGTGGTAGTGCCGTCGATGATCTCAATGAGGCAGCGATATTCAAAGATGGTCATCATTCTCTGCTTCCAGGTATTATAATTTTTGCCATTAAATCGCCGACTGCCTTCCAACATGATGTTATTCAGACTCGCCATCTTGCACGCTTTTCGAGGCACGAAAAACGAGGGATTGAGAAGAGGCGGAAAAACACGAAATCTGAAGCACAAATTTCAATGCACAGAGGCAGATACAGGAATAGATTGCGAGACAAACCCGCTGGCACGAATTTCGAGGCACGAACTTCGAGAGAACCGAAAAAATCTGGAGGTAACCCAGAAAAGAGCTCGAAAAACCCAAAAGGAATATGTTTTCGAAAAAAAAAATTCGTCAAATTCTGAGGGGGCAAAACCCTAGATGAAAAATTTCCGTGCCCTAGGCACTCAAAAATTTTCGAAAAAATGGAGATACTCGAAAGAATTTCGAAATGATTGAGAGGTTCCACGGCCCTGTCTCTGTGCAAGAGCGAGAGCTTTCTGCATGCGGAAACACGGAGGACTTTCAGTACGCGGAAACACGGAGGCCGCGAAAACACAGACGCCAGAGTTGGAAGGAAGTCGCAGTCGCGACTGGCAGAAGAAACGCCAACACCAGAGGGTCCGAAAAAAGAGCCCGCGAAATGACTATCCAGAACACGGACCACAGTCGCGGCCAACACCAGAAGGTCCGGAAAATCGCGACCCAACAAAGTAGGGCAGGAGCCGCGACGGGAATAAAGAGACCGTTCCAAGCATGTATCCAATGACGATTCCGTTCCAACTGTGATGCCCGCACAAACAACTCCAACACAGAAATCCGTCGCACAAAAGCAAGAAGAAAACAACAGAGTAGTCTGAAAAAAACGCAATCAACAGCAAAAAAAAAAAACGGCCCACGAACAGAAATTCGCGACTTTCAGACTGAATGCTATCACCAGAACCCTTCAAAACTTGGATCGAAATTGTTTTTAAACTAGATGCCAAAAAAAAACAGAGAGTAAGGAGGCCGTACGTCATACGACAAGGAGCACAGGAAAGGAATTGAAAAAAAAAAATCCCGCTCAACTTGGCTCAATTTGGCTCTGATACCATATTACACAGGTAATTGGTAAAACATTGGATGATATTAACAATGAGCGAATGCTCAATAAATAGGTTACAGAATGTACAAGAATAGGCACGTTTCTATATTTAGAAATTGCTAAGGATTGACACACGGTCCAAGAAATCATTACAAGACCGTTACACTTACACGGTACTGACCATTAACTAAAAATAGATGATTCTAGAAGAATATCTTAATACCACGGTGGTTTGTGGAGTGGGGAAAAAGTTGGTTGAGGTAGAGTTAGAAGGGCAAGTGAAACAAAAGGTACTTGATAATGTTTGGTGGTCCACCACGGGGTAAGAAATTCACAATGTTAGCTTTTATTTTACCTCTAAATTCTAATTTTGAAAAAAATAGCATTCAATTATGTTTTTTAGTTTCAAAATTATTAATTTCAAAGAGTTTTTAAATGTTACTTGCAAATACGCTTGCTCTATCATATCACCTATTGTGGGGGTAATCAGATATGTTGATATAGACTCTCCTACCCTTGGAGACATTTATGAGACATTTAATAGTATACTTGACCAAATAAAGCAAGCAACTCATAGGAAAAAGCCCAAATTACAATTCTAAGATGAGCATAGCAGGCCTATTCGGCACAAAGGTGGAACACAATGAACACCCCACTTATATGGCTACCAATGCTCTTAACCCCAAGTGGTATGCACCTAGGGCTTGCAAAATTCCTCCTTCTAATGATGATCAAATAAAGGAGGGATTTACGAAGGACCTTGAGAAAATGTACAACGCTGAGGATGCATCAAGACTTTGGGAGCAATGTATTCAATTTGTCAATCTTCAAGGCCCTACATTTAGCAAACCAAAGGTTATAGTGGACGGGGCTACTCTTGCAAAAAAGAACCTATTGGATGGTGAACATGGCATGGGAAGGATACAATAGAGCTAAGGTAGCTTGTCATTCACCGATTCTCACAAGTTGTTCGTTCTTCTATTGCAAAGGAAAAGGTCCACCTAACGCTTTATCTACTCAGTCAAGAGGAATAGACTTACCTCTAGACAAGCAAAGAAACTAGTTGTAGTTCATAATGCCTTGCAACTTCAGGATCAACAAACTCCTAAGTGTCGATAGGCTCCAACCACATATTGGGATGTTGATCCTAAAAATTCTAAATAGATTGATGACGAGGTGCAACAGGGATTGCTTGGGTCTCATTTGATAAGTCACAACTTGATATACAAAGTGACTCAGGGTCAGAAGGTTCTTTTGATATTAATAGCCCAAATGAGGCATAGTTGTACTTAGCATAGTTTACAGCATAGTTTACCTACTGAGTCAATGAGTACTCGTCGTTTTTCTATGCTAGCAAGTTACTCACTGGAAAACTCAACAGTTGAGCTTGTCATTTACATATTGAGTCAACGAGAACTCGCCGTTTTCCTATGTTGGCAAGTTACTCGCCGAAAAACTCATCGAGTTTTTGGCGAGTACTCACCTTTTTTTGGCGAGTACTCAACAAGTCCAAGCAAAAAACTTGCCAAACGCTGCAAAACTACGAGAGAGGTTAAAACACGCCAAAAATGCAATAAAAATGTGGATTTTTTGCTTATAAAAACAAGGATGCCCCTCTCACTTGTTCACACAGCAATCTTATATGCATTTGAGCAATTTGCAAGGATTTTTAGGCGAATTTGAAGGGCAGATTGGAGGAATTTATAGGGCAGATAACTTTTTTTTTGCTTCTTTTTCCCAAGCACGTAAATTCAATCTAGCTGCTAGAATCTAGCATGTACAATGTAAACAATTTATAATTTCATAGTATTTACAATTTTACTTGCAATAAATTTGACTTATGAGAATTTTATTGTTCATTTATATTGATTTTTTGAATGAAATGGTTGTTCTTTCCTATAAATGAAGTATTTTGTTGTAATGTCCCCATTTTTTAGTAATTCTGATTTGCAGGCTTCTGTCTAGTTCTAGATTTGACCTAAGCAGCTTGGTGTTTGATGAGGGGATGTCCAAGGTTCTTGGAGCATGTAGGATGTGTTTTGCAGAGATGTTTGTTTTTGGCAGTGAGCTCAGTTGGTCTTGAGAACCCTTATGACACTTTCAGAAGCGAATTTCGACTTTCAATGTGTTCTCTAAACTTCCTGGATGGAGTGTCTATTTATAGTCAATTACCTGGTCGGCTCCAATCATCATTATTCATCATCAGTATCATTCTAGTATAGTTAGATTTTGGTTCTGATATTGTTGATTCAAAAGCAACTTAGTGTAATAGCTCGTTAGAAAGGTAACCAAAAGTTTTAAATCATGGACGCTTAAAAAAGGGACCTTGCACATCAAATATTATTATTATTTCTTTAAAGGGTCTTTTGGAGCAAAAAGGGATTATTTTATTAAAGTGAATTTAAAAATAAGCTTGCTAGAAAGTTCTTCGGGAAAGTTATAAAAGGAGGTTGAGTCTAGATACCCGTATGTAGCATTTGTGGGAAGTTTTGGCCTCCATTACATTAAATATATAATATTTGGAGTAGAGTGTAGCTACAACTAGAAAATATTGTTGTTGATGGCGATGGGAGGTGTGGAACAGACAGATCTTCAAGCTATAACATGTATTTATGTGACAGCAGCATAATAACATTGTGGGTCTACACCATTTGATATTATATCACAAATGTTGTAATTCTGAGTTTGTAACAGCAAGCATAGCAATTGAAGATCAATATATGATGCTAGAGTTTGAGGTCAGGTTGTTATTAAGTGTTTTCTTTATGCATGCCACGTGTTTGTTGAAATGTGCATGATATTTCTATGCATTGTGGGTTTTCTATTTGAACAAAAATTGCCTCAAATTGCATTTTGAATGATCCCATTCCAAAACATATTGAAACACCTTGAAAACGATCACTATACAAAGTGTTTGACAAAATGCTTGCTTACTAGAAGTCAAAAATATTTGTGGGTTTCGGAAAAAATTTGGTTTACAAATTGGGGTTGGTCATTACATTTGTTGATTTATAGTTTTTTTTAAATCACTAGGTTATACTAAATTTATGCTGATTTATACTGATTTTAAATTGATATTTTGAATTAAATCACCGTTTTTCTCTTTCAACATTTTTTTCTATTTAAAAATGAAATATGTTCTACTTTGTAGGTTAGATACAATGGCAAATAGAGAACCCTTTGGCTCTAGATCAAGCTCAGGATCAACCCGCTCAGTACAGGTTACTAGAACTCGTCCCCTTGGAGCCAAAGACCTCGCTTGGAAATGTTGTACAAGGACCGACACCGACAGGAGATGCCAAAACCAATATTATGGAGGAATCAATCACCTCAAATACCATCTCACAGGCATTACTCATCGTGATGCCAAGCCCTGTAACAATACCACAGAAGAGATAAAACGAGAGATGAATGCACACCTTCCATTGATGGAAGAGAAAAAACTACAAAGGGAGAAGACAAAAGTAGCCATAGCAACATCCATAGCTAGTGCTCATGCTCCTCATATGCAAGTAGAAACAAATGAAGATACGACATTCCAATGCATAGTGGGCTTCGCTTGTGGTCCACGCATACTAACCACATCTACTTCGAGTAGAGCACCTAAACAAACATCACATAGTTTTATTTGTACCTAGAAACATACCTAGAGCACAGCCATAGTTGGAAGGTACAAGGTGGAACAAGGAGGTGCATCAAGAAGCAAATAAGGTGCGTGCCAGTGCTTGTAATTACAACCACCTTCCCTACAATGTGGCGAAGAGCCCGTACTAGGAGAATTTGGTAACTGCATTGACAATTGCAGAAAAAAGCTACAAGCACCCTCTCCAAGGGACTTAAGTGGGAAGTTGCTCGTGGATGCTTTTGAAGATGCAAAGTTAATGTGGAAGAACAAAAGAAGCAAATGCGAAAGTTTGGATGCACTATTCTTTCACATGGGTGGACAGATGGAAAGAACCACACCCTTATAAACTTTATGGCAGCTTCAAATGGTGAGATAATTCTTTTCACGAAAATTAATACCTCTGATAAAGTCAAAAATGCAAAAACTTTGAGTTTAATGTTGGAGGAAGTAGTTTTAGAGGTGGGCATAGAGAATGTAATCCAAATTATAATTGACAATACAACAACATATGTGGCAGTTGGGAGATTGCTCCAGGAGAGTCATCCATCACTCTTTTGGACCCCTTGTGCAGCACATTGCCTTGACCTTCTTTTGGAGAACATAGGTAAAATTAATTGGGTGAGACCAATTGTAGAAGATGCAAAAAAACATAACAAAATATATTTATAATCACCCTTGAGTTCTTAGCTTGATGAGAGATCACACCAAAGGGAAAGAGCTGATGTGATCATGTGTCACAAGGTTTGAAACGAACTTTCTAACATTGCAAAGCATTATTGGTTTTTTGACTTCTTTGAAACAAATATTTGTGAGTCAAATGTGACTAGACTCATATGCAAAGAAGCTAGAAGGAAAGAGGATCGCAAGGATAGTCTTTGATAATCTCTTATGTGACTAGACTCATATGCAAAGAAGCTTGAAGGAAAGAGGATCGCAAGGATAGTCTTTGATAATCTCTTTGCACAGAGTGCTACAGAGATCGTCAAGTTAACCTCAAAAGTTCGATTCAAAATTCAAATTGAATCTTTTATTTTTAAACTTTAAAAGTGTTTACTTTCATTATAAATTTGTAACTTTAATCTACTTGTATTTGTTGAGTTTTGTGCTTGGTAGATGGGGATCAAAACCCAATGGGGTACATTTATGAGGGCATGGATAGAGCAAAGAGTCCATCCGAAACTATTACAAGGGTGATAGACTCAAATTTGATCCCATTTGAGAGATCATTGATTGGAGGTGGAACAATCAACTCCACCAACCCATTCATCCAACGAGGTACTTCCTCAACCCCAATTTTTTCTATTCATATAGCTTCACAGATCCTAATGTGGAGGTTATGGAGGGCCTTTCGACATGCATTGAGAGGATGACAGCC
The DNA here is from genome assembly GCA_027924645.1 of Cunninghamia lanceolata. Classification (NCBI taxonomy): domain Eukaryota; kingdom Viridiplantae; phylum Streptophyta; class Pinopsida; order Cupressales; family Cupressaceae; genus Cunninghamia; species Cunninghamia lanceolata. The sequence goes on from BSBN01001760.1 coordinate 1,214,167, forward strand.
GAGGTTGAGGAGAGAGACCTTATTATTAAGGACTTGCAGAATTACAAGAGTGGTAAGGGGAAGCTCTTTTCTTCACCACTAGCTATCTGAGGAAGAAATACTCAATCAACAAGTAACAAAAATGGGAGTCTTTACATGCATCTTACAAGTTACACATTTCAAATTTACAACTATTGATCAAATATGGTTTGCTTACTAACTCTTGAATATCTTATTTGTAGGTTCTTGGTGGGGAGACTGGAGCGGAAATACCCCAAATCTTCAAACTATGTTACCAGTTCCTTGTCTTGGGCGCCGGATCCCGCTCCGATTCGTTTTGGAGTCGGATCCGGATTCAATTCACCAACACAAGCGTCCATAAAACGTTTTTTAGCCTATGGATTCGTCCCGGGCGAATCTGGCCGAATCCAACAGGATCCGCGGCATTTGACGGGTCAAACCGAGTTTGTTTGCATTTTTCAAATAATATAACTCCTTTGACCACCGTTTGAAAGGAGTTAATATTTTTTCCTTACATTTTTGTTTTGTTTAACATTTCCTAGTGAAGGTATACATGAAATAAACATTTAAGTATAAGTGACATTTACATATAATTTAAGTTATATTTCATGTATATAGTTTCAGGATGTTTGAGAATGGTTTTGGATCTCTAGGAGTTATAGTGCAAATTCTAGGTTTTGGAGGATCTTATAATTTTTCAAACAATCAAATTTCAGTGGGTACAACAATCCAAATGGCATATGCTTAAATTCTTTAAACTCAATTCGGTTCTATATAATCTTTGTTTTTATTTGTTTCAATTTTCAAATGTGTTGTTTATTGAATTTGTTGCCATAGGGATTACAATGGCAACCAGTTCATCCTTCGTGGGCAAACCCCATTTCAAAACAGACCCAAATTGACCCCTTTGGAGACATGTTAATATGGTGCAACAAGTAAAAGGTGGTTGGTGTTATATTTGGATTTGCAATGGATGTGATGTCCAGTACCCAAGCTCATACAGCTGGGTGAAAGCCCATTTGTGTAACATCCCCAGGTAGGGCATCAAAGCTTGCCCAGGAAAAAAAGATGCACCCATTCCACCAGAGCAAGTATTAACCTACATTGCTGAGCACGACAAAGCAAAAGGTCGTAAATCAAATCATCCTATATACCACTACCTATGCCATCTAATATGGATGACGATTTTTTTGAAGACCCATGGACACCAATGCTTGATCAGTGATGACTGATTGTTGACACTTGACATTATTATTTTTAATTTTAATATATATCATGACATTCGAATTTGACTAATTGACATTGTAGTATTTTAATTTTTATTGTTTTAAGGAGGTTTTGTTTATTATAATTAAATGATGATGTTGTGGTATTATGAACTTAATTACTGTTGCAAATATGTATATATCTTTGATTTTTATATGTTTTTGTATTAATGAATCCACACCAAAAAAAAATTTTGACCGAATCCATGAATCGACCTGCGAATCCGAATCAATATTAGGATCAGTAACTTAGTCTTCAAAGATTAGCCCTCCAAATTTTGTCTCAACCTTGTAGTGCTTCTAACTGTGGACACAATTGGAGTTTGTTTGAGGCCATTCACACGAAGAAGCAGAATAAGTTAACTCATAAACACCTCAATGACCTAATCTTTGTACAATACAACCTTTGGCTTCACATAAGAAAGGTGGAGGACAAATCAGTGGAGTTCATTAATTTGGATGAAATTCATTCTTATGCCAATTGAATAGGGAAAGATGAGGACACCCAATCGTTTATTGCAAACGAGATTCTTGATTTTGAGAGGCAGGCAATGGAGGATGTGGTTGCAACATAAGTAGGAGCTACTAGATTGTCATTGGATGACATTGATGAGGTAGAGGAGTAATTTCCATCTAGCAGCAAGATGGAGGCGGAACCGGAGCCACAAGCATAGCCTTCTATGTCAAGCGAGGAGTTGTAGCCGAGTGCAAGGATTAAAACCTCTACCCAATTTTTCACTAGATTAGAGAAAAGGAAGATTTAAAATGTTGTAATATGCAATTTATGAATTATGATGATGATCTTCAAAGGCAATCATCATAAATTCATAATAGTTGACAACTAACTATTATATCATGATTCCACATAATGATCCGATTTTGCACTCAATTTGTATTCAAATGAATCAAATCTAATAGAAAACACTTTTGTACTCATTTATGGACTCATTGGGTACATTGTCATTCAATTTTGCAAAAAAAATGTGTTTTCAAAGAAATTTAAGTAAATTTTGAAGTTGTTGAGTTTTTTGCCAAGTCGCAAATTTTGGGTCTACCGAGCCTTTGGCAAGTTCAAGTATGCGAACTATGGTACTTAGTACTATATTTTTTATATCTATAATCTTATTCCTACCCCTATTGTTGTGCATATTTTCATTGACTCATTTATGATTTTGTAGCCTTGGGGCTTTTCCTCATAATGAAAACAATGAAATTTCTATTTTTTATTGCTGCTACACTTGAATCAATGACCATGTTACATGGAATATCTAAACTTGTAAAAATTTGAGTATGTGTGTGCAAATTCCCGAAGAAATGCCCCATAGACCATCATCCTCATCTCCAAAACATGTGTGTACTGTCATCCCTAAAAAAATGCACGCCCCCCCCCCCCCCCTCAATTGTTGTCCTCATCTGCAAAATGACATGGAAGATAGCTTCTATTCACTTATAGCTTTGAGGTGTACACCAATCATAGCCATCTTTATCATAAAAACAAAGACGCTGAGTTTGAAGAAGATGCCTACAGCTTCAAAAAGACAACTAAACATTAACTTAGGAAGGCAAAAGGCAAAAGGTGATGATGGCATGACCTCAAACATGAAGACAAGGAACTATCAACAAAAGATGTAACAAACTTCTTCAAGAGGAAAAATATTAGGTAGGCAGGTTAAGGAAGATACTGTCAACCCCATTTTTAGCTTAACCACATAACCAAAATAATGGTAAGTTCGGAAGATAGGAATAAACAATATGGATGTAAAGTGCAAAAAAGTTAAATACATGGCCTATGGAAGATGGTATCGGCCATAAGTAGCCTAACAAAGATTGTATATTACAACAATATAGGAAAAGAAATATCAATATCAAGACAATACCAAACAAAAGGATACCAACAGCTAAGGACAGGATACATAGCATTCATGTTGCAGCATTCTAGGAACTTTCTCATAAAGCATTCCATGTGTCATTGAATGTTCCAAACATATGGTTCATGGATAGTTCAATTCTTAAAATTTTGATGGGAAAATAAAATCAACTAACAAAATGGATATATAAATTGATGATAACAATTTTAGACGAGGTGTAAGACAAATTTGTGTTTGACTAATAGTGTAGAAACAGGCAAATCATAGTTTGATAACTACTACAAAAAAGACCAACAATACAAAAACACTAGCAGCCAAGCCATGTGCTTCACAACATGGAATGAATGGCCCACACAAAAGCCAAGCATAAACAGAGGGTGGTCATTTGACCCACAAGGTAGTCCCTTATACAATCCATTTAAAATATAAAAGGCAGCAAACCAAAAGCAAAGAAGAAAATCTCTGCTAAAAATTGATCTGCAAGTTAGATTCTAATGGATCAGTAGTCAGCCCATTTGACATTATTTGAATTAAAACAAAAAAAAGGATTTCATGTGCTCAAATTTCACTTGCAAATCTGGGACTATGGAAGTCCAAAGAATGCGTGTAATTCCATACCTATTTAGCTGATAGAAGGTTTGATATTAGCAGAGTGTGGATTTTGTATACCAAATAGTTTAGTGCAGCATAAAATTCGAAAGGAACACTAAGAGGAAGAGAGATCAACTAGTAAACAATGTACTCTTGTAAGCAATCCTTGTAAAGAAATATGAGATGGCCATTCAAATTGAGGTTTTCCTAGTTATTGGGTTTCTATAGAACTATTGAGTTCCATTGTGATAATTGCATTTGGACTTCCTTAATTTCCAGTTCCAATTTTTTTGATCTTGGTATTTGTTGTAATCTATGTTCCCTGGGGACGCGTCCCCTGGGAAAAATGACCCGTACCCGTCCAGGGGACGTTCCGGGGACGCGGGGACGGCCAGGAAACGTCCCCTGGCCGTCCCCGTTTCCCGGGGACGTCCCCTTTTTTTAGGGGACGTAGGGGACGGCTAGCCATACCCGGTACGGCCGGGACGTCCCCCGACCGTACCGGGTACGGCTAGCCGTCCCCTACGGCCCAGCAACGTTGGCACTTAAAAAATAAAAAAAAACTCACTTAAAATTTAAAAAAAAAAGGGATGGGGGGGCCCACAAGGGCCCCCCCATCCCTCATAAACTTACCTAAACCTAAAAAATGTCTTATATCATGCAAAAACAAAAAACATACCTTCATTACCTCATTTTGGCATTTTTGAACAGCAGCTTGAAGAGGAGAAATAACAGTTGGAGGAGGGTAACAGCGGTGAAGGGAAGGCAATAGTGCATCAAATCATTGTCACTTAAGGTAAGATCGACATTCTTTTTTTTGTTTTCATATTCCTTTGCATTTTTTTTAGTTTTTTTTTCAATTTCAAACACATGGAGGGTTTTTAGTTTTTTTTTTTTTAATGTTTGCTTGCAGCTGTCTTTAGCATTTTTTCAAATAAAAAACAATGAGCAGCAGTGACAATAGTGAAAATTCTGAAAATGACATTGAAATTCAAGTGCAACGGCAATCAAGTAGAACTAGAGGCCGTAAAAAGAGTGGGGGTTCTGCTAGTGGCAGTGGTACAGCAGAGAATGTCAGTTCATTCAAATCCAATCCATTTGAATGCCCCTCCAAAACACTTGCCACTTATGCAAAAGGCCCATATAATCCTAAAAAACCTCTCTTACAATTTGCAACCCGCATAGACACTGACAAACAAAAGAATACTGGGGGGTCTAGAGTATGGCTTTGTCACATTTGCAATGAAACCTATAGGGGCAGCTATACAAGAGTTTATTCTCACCTTTTGCACTTGGGTGGAGTGGGGGTAAAAGGTTGTAAAAACATTACCCTAGCTGAGAAGGTCGAGGCAACTAGGTTGCACATGGAGGGGGAGGCAAGATCTAAGGGATTGTCAATGGAGAGTATGCCTAGTATGCCTGAGTCATTGCCTTCACAAAGCCAAGTGGAAGAGGTTTCTAGTAGGGGAAAGAAAAGAGCTACTACTGTTGCAGGGTTGTTTAATGCACAAACACGAGAGGTGGCTGACTCTTCCATTGCCAAATTTTTCTTTGCTCATGCCGTACCATTTCATGTGGCACGCTCTCCCTATTTCAAACAAATGTTAAGAGATGTTACAGCTGTTGGTCCTTCATATGTCCCCCCTGGAGAACATAAGCTACGCACCACCTTACTTGACAAGGAATATTCTCAAGTGAGTACCTTGATGGAGGACATGAGGCAAACTTGGATTAGGGATGGTTGCTCTATTGTCATGGATGGGTGGACCGACATCAAACGTCGGCCACTCATCAATATCATTGTCACATGTCCAGCTGGCTCTTATTTTCTTAGAGCTATTGATTGTACAGGGAGGAGGAAGGATGCTCACTTCCAATTTCAGATTTTGAAGGATGCCATTGAAGAGATTGGGGCATCTAATGTTGTCCAAGTGGTAACAGATTCAGCCCGTGTATGTAAGTCAGCCGGTTTGATGGTGGAGGGTGCTTATAAGCACATTTTCTAGACTCCATGTTGTGTTCATGCATTGAACAACGCATTGAAAGACATTGGGAAGATTGCTTGGGTGAAGGAAGTGGTCGTAGAAGCTAGAGATATACAGATGTTCATTTGCAACCATCAAACCTCACTTGCACTTTTCAGGACTTTTTCGAAGAAGGAATTCCTCAAGCCTGTGGAAACTAGATATGCTAGCTACTTCATTTTGCTAGAGAGGATGGTTGAGGTGAAGGAGCCTCTACAATTATTGGTGGTTAATGCAGAATGGAATAGATGGCCAGAGTCAAATTCAGCTGAAGGAAAAAGTGTGAGGCAAAAAATCCTTGACAATGATTGGTGGTCCACAACAAGGTATGAAATTGTTTCAAATTAAAATTTTAAATTGCTGATTTTTTTTTTGTTTATATTATGATATTCATATTATCATTTTATTAAAAATTTAATTTTTGTTCTTAAATTGCTGATTTTTGTAACTTGTGTTCACTTGCAGCTATGTTTGCTCCTTCATTGCACCTGTTGTGGATGTCATAAGATATGCTGACACAGACTCTCCTAGTCTTGGAGAGATTTATGAGACATTTGATAGCATGCTTGGGAAAATGAAGCAAGCTATTCAGAGCAAGGATCCTACTTTGGGATTTTATGAGGAGCATCTTAGGCCCATTGTGACGCGGAGGTGGGACACTATGAACACCCCACTTCATATGGCAGCATATGCTCTAAATCCCAAATGGTATGTTTCTAGACCTGGAAGAGTGCCTCCATCTCATGATGATGAGGTGAAACAAGGGTTCATGAGGGCCCTTGAAAAAATGTATACCGAGGAGGAGGCTTCTTTACTTCGCTCACAATGGATGGCCTTTGTCAATCTACGTGGTCCAAACTTCAGCAAAAAAGAGGCGAGGATGGATAGAGCTACATTAGCTCAAACTGACCCTATTGGATGGTGGATGTGGCATGGCATGGATGCACCAGAATTGAGGACACTTGCCACTCGCTTGCTTGGACAGATTGCCAGTTCCTCTGCTGCAGAGAGGAATTGGTCCACATATAGCTTCATTCAGTCAGTGAAGAGGAACAAACTTACCTCTAGACGATCAGAGAAGTTGGTGGCAGTGCATAGTGCCTTGTGGCTACAGGATCGACAGAGACCTGAGTATCGTCAGACTCCAGCTGCACGTTGGGATGTTGATCCAAAGGATGTTATGCAGATTGATGAGGAGGAGGCATAGGAGGGATTGGTTGGGGTTCCATTGGATGAGGGTCTACTAGACCCTCATGGTGGCAGTGATTCGGATTCAGATTCAGATTTTGATGCAGTATTAGGAGAGGCCGATTAGGGACAGCCATATGGCATATACTCTATGTTTTTGTCATTTTATTGTTGAAACAATGAAACATTTTGTTGTTGAAACTTGAAACTTGCAGCCTTTGAGCATTTTGATATAATATATTATATATATGCAGATTGTCATTGAAAACAATTAAATTTGGTTTATTTGTTTGCCAATTCTCATGTGACAAGTTGAAAACTAAGTTCAAGTGTAATGTTATGGTTATGTATGCATGTTTTAATGTTCTATGATGTCTAGAATGAATGCCTTATCAATGTTATCATCTAAATATTTGAAATATCCTTATATTTTTTAAAAAAACCTTATTTTTTTAGTAGCCGTCCCCTGCCGTCCCCTAAAAAATGGCCAAAAAAAATTGCCGTCCCCGAAACTCGTCCCCCCGTCCCCGCCCGTCCCCGTCCCCGGTACTTGGGGGAACATAGGTTGTAATTCCTATTTGAATGTATTGAGCATTAAAACCATTACTTCTTGCAAATAGTTTTAATCTTTCCATATATGATCTGTGTCAATGAATTTTGTCCAGCAAAATATCTAGCATAAATTATAGATCAAAGTGATATCATCAGGTTGTACATTTTGTTTGTAAGTGGTGTGTATTGCATGTTTATGCTTACCATGAAGAAGAAAGAACAAGGTGGCATTAATTTCCCTAGAAAGACTGACATTGATATCAAGAAGCAGCTACGGTATATTCTAGATGGTATCCCAACAAGGCCTGGTATTCCATTGAGAAATTGGTGACAGTGTGAAAGTGGATAACCAAAAGGAATGTGAGAATGATGATGACAGATCAAAAGAAGAAGAGGCTTTGGATGTGACAACATCAAAAACAACATTTAAGATGGAACCTAAGTTAGAAATACAACCGTGTGGGGGTCAATATGATGCTAGAAAGCTCAATTGTTGACCCAAAGAGCTTAAGGCCTACTTTAGCATATACAAAGTGAAAGAAAAATTTAATTGTACCCACTAGAAGATGTTCAACCCATAGTTTGCAAACTTGGACTTGGCAAACCAAAAATTTCTAACTCAGCAACTTAAAAAATACTTAAATTTCTGAAAAAAAAAACATAAATTTATGGAAAATACAGATACCAAATGTATCTATAATGTCCCACCCTATTTTTTTTTTCTGATTTCTGTTGTTTGTTTCAGTTTTGAAATGTTTTATAGAAGAAGACGGATATGCAGAAGTTGTTTTTTCACAATAGGTATAGTTGCAATAAATACAGAACTGAAATAACACTTCTAAATAATATTTCCAAAACAACCACATTCAACAATGAACTGAAAGTACAAATGTTTATCGAAGTAGAGATAACCAGATTGGGGAAAGTCATTTTAATGAAAACAAACATACCCATTTGCTGATTTGTACATTACAGGTCTGATATGAAAATTGCAGGACACTGAAACCCTAGTTTAGTGCCAAAATGGACCAAACCCTAGCTGTTCCAGCTCTAAAGTGTAAATCGGCAATGATGAAATGCTTGACGCCTCCAATGGTGAAGAGAAAGGCACAAAACCCTAGGCTTTTTGGCCTTGAGAGGGTCACGCCTAACCCTAGGACTATACAGCCTGTTTTGGGGAATAAAAAGCAGCAGCAAATGACTGAGCCACACTCCTCCAATCTGCCCACGAATCTCCTCCCAAACACCTGAAAACTGATGCTAAGCCTCATGCCAAGATAGAGCGAGGAAACACTCTAAAATGAAGCCCAAACCATCCACAAAATGGTATGGCCTGTCCCAGAATTGGTACGGCCAGCATTAACATCCCATACAGATTCAAACACAAATACAAACTGCCTTATTCCACTTGTAATTTTCTGTTTATCCTCTGCACAATAAATCTACAATCAAATTCTTCTTATAATCCCTAGAAATCTGCAACATTGAATCTCCAGCATAACCTCTGTATGAAGTTATCAACAAACACCCTAGAAAGATCTCTCACTCCCGCAGATGCTGTTCTCCGTGAGGGTTTCCGTCCTCAAGAAGCAAAATGGTGAACTCCGTTTAGCCAGCAAAAATCTGTGTGTATAATATTCAAGCATAACCAAAAATGAGCTCTTTTCTCCTTTTTAACTCCTCCAACCCTAGTCGCCCTTTTTGGAGGAATTAAAATTCACTTTAATCTAGCACTTGCACCCATAGGAGGTTCAAGGAATACGCCGATAGGAACAACCCACGAGTTTAGAAAATTTTCTGGCGTGAATTTATTTTACGGTGTGTGACAATTTTCCAAGCGAGACAATTTTCCGAGCACTATAATGCTCACATATAAAAGCCTATCGGCTAATTAAATCCTTATGTTCCCTTCACTTGGGACGCCTCACTTCATGTTTAATTACTTGACTTCATTACAACTCACTTTTTCCAAACTAGGCGCTCCAAGTCCAAGATAAAAAGTCACATTATAACTTTTAATTATCATTAAGTTAAATCTTTAATTTAACTTAATACATTAATGATAATTAAAATATATCATCGTTCCTCCTCAAACGGACACCAACGGACATCGATTGAAGAGACCAATCATGATGGAGTATGACTGGTGCCATGTGGCGAAGTCAGTGTCGAGCGGTGATTCCTACTAAAAATAGCCATTGCGGACCAAGTGTTTGAAAACACTCCAGAAAAGGTTGTCGTGAATCCCCTAACGACTTTGAGCTCAATGCATCATTTGTAAGAACCAACTGGCTGATCTATCAAGTCATCAACCCCCTATAAGGGGTTCCCTAACCACCATGTTCCCTAATAATAAGTTAACCATCACCAACTATCGGATGCTTAGGAAGGGGACATTACAGTATCTAATGAGTTTGGCCGAGGCTTGGCGGCAATGCCCCCAACAAGACCGAGGAGCAGTCCTCCTCATAGGGGTTTGGAGGCAATGCCATTTTCATAATTTTTAAAAAGACAAAAAAATGTGTGTTTTCACTCCAATTTGCACAAGAATGCTTTAATGCCAGAAAACCATGTTTTTCAATGTTTATGCCGTGTTTTTGGCACCACTTTTGCCGCATTGGATTACCTGTTTTGCATCCTACAAGTTGCATGCACAGGCTCGCCAAGTTTCGGCAAGTACTCACTGAATTTTGCTGCTCTGACTCACCAAAAACTCGACATTTCTGACTCGCAAGTTATTTCAATAAAAAACTTCAGTACTCGGCGAGTTTTCCAACTATGGTTTGACCATGCCTTGACAAGTGAGAGATTAGATTCCCTTGCACTTAATTAAGCAATAACCTAATCATGACTAGATGGGAGCAATAAAAGAAGCTAATTTTTTATCACATACGCCCTAAAGGATATAAGGAAGAGCAACTAATGAAGTGGGAACACTACCTGCAAGAGGAAGGACAGCGCTCGAGACTATGTCTGTAATTATTGTACGCAACTTGCAAGCCATTTTGTTAAATGTTTCTCCTGATGAAATGGGGCTGGTAATGAAGTGCAATGGAGGTTTACGTAGTCACATTTGAAAACAGTTGCAGCTGTTTGATGTAAAGAGCATTAAACAAGCAAGTGATAAGGTTTTTAACATCGAAATGAGCAAAAGGAGCAGCTAAGAGAAAAAAAGGTCAATAAATTTGAGAAGAGGCATTCTCAAGCAAAGGCAAGATAATTGCAGCAATTAACCTTAAAGAGAAGCAGCATTGAAAACATTGTGAAGCAAATGATCATTTAGATCAGATGTGTTGGAAACTTGGAAGTAACAATGGGGAGCAACAATCCAAAGCCAAAGAATACAAAAGTACTTTTGATGTAGATGACATGATAGCATGTTCTTCACTTAAGAGGGCAACTGTAGCAGAGGAGTTTGAAATATAATTGGAGAGTCGGAAGCTCTTCAATATCAAGATCCAAGTGAAGCGCAACAAGGTAAATGCATTATTTGATTCTAGCTACAAAATGATTTAGCAGCCAAGGTAATGGAGCACAGACTTGGATTAGAGACACATGCAATCTCACCCATATCCATTTGGTTGGTTGTATAAGGGTGTAAGGATGCAAGTCATTAAGCAGTACAAAATCAAGTTTGCAATTTCAGCTGAGTTTGCTGATGCACTTGAATATGATGCAGTTCCATTAAAAATTTGTGATGTTATGTTTGGTAGCCATTACATGTGGATTAGAAATGGAATCTTCATGAGACAAAAGAAACAATATCATGTATTCAAGGATGGAGCAGACCTTTTTTTATCAAAGTTCACAAAGGCAAGAATGTTTCAGCTGTAAAAGACACAAACAAAGTGTAACTAAACCAGCATCAAGTGGTTTCAATTTCAAAGAAGTGAATGTAAGTATCCATAGACGCTATGGTGAAAGGCTTATGCCTTGATCGCCCCCATATCTGGCTTGTGGGACCAAAAGCCTGCCAAACGGGCGAGGTGTGATCTGTAACAGATCACGGAATTGACCCATATGGCATTTGTTAAATAAAAACAAAGATGAAAACATTTCAGGTGCTTAGATTTCAGTTTCAATTTTGGGAATATAAGACCAAAGAACCAATGTAATTCCAAAAGAAAATTAACTGATTTGAGGCTTGGAAACAGTTGAGTGTGGGTTTATTCTATAACCAAATAGTTGACTATGGCAGGAAATAAGGCACTGAGAGAGGGAGTGAGCTCAAATAATGACCAGCATACTATCATAAGCAACTGTTGTAGAGCCATTAGAGGCGACCATTCGAATTTTGGAGTTTTCTGCAGGGGAAATTATTTTAGCCTCCTTGTGACTGTCTGCAGTCATATTTCTTTCATTTTCAAGTTCCATATTTCCTTCTTGATTTTATTTGCTATAATTTCTAGTTGAATGCATGAAGCATTGAGAACTATTACTTTCTGAAAGTAGTTTGAAATTTTAATTGTTCCACATACAATGTGTTGGCGAATTGTCCATTGCAATATCCATTGTAGAATAAAAAATGGAAACCAAAGAAATACAAGGGGCAAAGATGGTAATTACTGCATAAGAGCAGACTCAGCCAAGAAGGCAGTGACAGAATGAAGACCAAAGATTCATGCTATATGAAGGAACCAAGAAAGCCCCAGAATTCCCACAGGGAAAGGCTGTCACGAAAAAGACATTTTAGTTGATCTTGTTCCAATTTCCAAGTTTTCTGAAAATTCCTTTTTGTCAAAACCAACCAAAATTCCTAGATAAAAAACTACCAAGATGAAAAGAAGCAAACAAAGAAAGATTCTTAAATTAGATTCATAACTTAGATTTTGCCTCACTGTCTGAGGATGTAGCATCAACGACCTCAGTCATTACTTCAACTACAATTTCTCAGCATCGTTGAGGAGACTCAACATTACAAGTGATGGCTGTAGATTGTGTTATTTATGTCCCATGGGCATTTTTATTGGTTCCTATGTCAGCCATTTAGTGGCTTGAATGATCTTCTGTACATAATCATAAATTAAAAATAACAATAATATAATTCTCTATTTTGTTCTCAATAACAAAATGAATAAATAGTGAGCAAAAATCGCATCTCATCTTTGTTTCATTAGATGTTATCTTATTGTTCATGAGTCAATACTTGCTATGGTAGTTTCCTCTCTTCTTGGTTACAAGAAGCTCAAATCTAGTTTGTTGTAATTGATGGTGATAAAAAGCTACCAATAGTACTCCTGAAATTTAATAATATTGAAAATAGAAAACAGTACTCCAATAAATCTTAAATACTTCTTTTTAAGATCATGCCAATCCAAAATATGGAACTTAATTTATAACATAGGATCAGATTACTACCTTTGATGCTCCTTGGTGCGTTCACGAAATTCAGTTGCGATATCTCGCCCTTGATATGATGATATCACAGGTCTTATATCAGCTGGCCGATGGCGTGCTACGTCTGCAAGTTCATAAGACATTTTCTTCTTTTTCAAAAACCTTCCAGTATGGAACATGTAGAAAGGACAATAAAAATTTAATAATACCAAATGCTACACTTTCAGGTGATTAAAAATCACTCATGCATGACATTACTCTAAAGAGAACTCATCACCCTCCATTTATTTGGCAACAAAAAAATCCTCACATTCAAGAAATGGTATAAGATCTAAGAGAGATGTATCATCTGATTCCAGCTTCCATGGCATGATTTGGATAGCATTTTCTGCTTGCAGACAGGATTCCGCAGCATGTCCACTCAAGTAAATAACTTTTGCAGGGTCTCTATTCAACTTTGACAAATCCTGTTAATGATACGTGCATTGTTAGTCTGTAAGCACTGAAATATAGCAATCAAACACATTCCCACAAACACATTTTGAGATATGGAGAAGATGAATCATACCCAAAAAAGGGCTAAAAAAACGAGTGGTAAATACCAAAAGAAAACCTAGACCCACAAATCCAGTAAAGGACCGAGATTTAAAATATGTAATATTTCACTCTAGACAGAACATCAAAAGATAAATAGAATTTGGTTATGCTTTAAACTAAAGCCTATAGAATTTTCTTACGCTTTAAACTAGAGCCTACATCTTGCTTTAGTGCCATTTCCAAAAGCTTCAAGAGTCAAAACTACAATATGGTCTGACTGCAATGTAGCCAGAACCAGAAAAGCTCTCTCTATAATTGAACTAATTAGCACAAGAGATAAATATAGGAGAAAAGACAAGTAATCTATTATAATTAGCCACTTCGAGGGGGCACCCCCCAAAAGTCTTACAAATAAGAACAAAACTTCCAATATGATGCTTAGCAACTACTCAGTACCTCCTATTTATAAGCATAATTGGGCAATATTAACCCCCTAACCCCAATGAGGTAGACCTAGCTTACAAAAAAATATACTTAAGGACTAATAAATGATTAAAATAAGGATTATGCAAGCCATTGTTATCACATATCCCAATACATTCAATGGGTTAATGGCTTAGCATGCTCCTTCCCTTCAAACAAGCATTGTCCTCAGTGTTGATCATAAATGGATGCTTGTGCATGAAAGCTTCATCTTCCCATGTAGAATCTTCAATAGGCAAATTCTTCCACTTGAGATCCTCTATGATTTACCTAGTCCTTAGCTTCTTTGTACATGTCTAGAGAATTTCATTGGGATCAAGATGATTCTTCCCTCTTCATCAAGCTCAAGCAACATTGGTTGTGCTGGAATTCGTTTTCCAATAACTTTCTTTAAACAAGTGACATGAAAAATTGGATGTATTTTTAGCTTGTATGCCACACTGCCAATCTTCTACAAAATCAGATAAGGACTATAATATTTGGGAGAGAGCTTGTTAATATTATTTTTCTGCTTTAGGGACATTTGCTAATATAGTTGCACCCTCAAAAAAACCCAATCTCCCACTTCAAAAATCCTTCACTCTAGTGCTGGTCAATCTGTTGCTTCATTCGGCGTGGTGCCATCGTCAAAATCTCCTTGAGACCAAAATATACCTATTGTTGATGTCGAACATGTTCTTCCATTGCATGAACTCTTGTTGGTGATGGTGGACACTCTAAAGAAAATATTTTTTCCTCAAAACATGTTGAACTTTCTTGAGCAAATTTTGCATTTGATGAGAAGCCTCATAATTGAAGTGCATGAAGAGCTCTTGGAAATTCATCTCAATGGTGCCCAAAGTTGTGAGCTATTGAACTCCCAACACTACATCTACTCCCCCCATAGGAATGGAAAACATAGGGCTAGTCAAAAGAAAGTCCAACAAAATCTTGCTTGTCCCTTTTTGCTACAAGGATTTTGATGCAGATACTCTTTGTCACCATCTATAGGATGAGCATTGCTTTCGGGCCAATAGGAAACAAGTATGTCCTATCTATACAACTAATATAGCCATTGTTCAAGATCCTTCGAATGCTGACAATGGTGAAGGCATTGCTCTTCATGCATTTTAAATAAGCCTAGCTTTTTCAAGACAGGAGGAATCCAATATAGATAAAACTCAGTATGGATGGTTGCCCAGTTAGCTTTGGAGTCTGTGAATCCTAGGACCATACCCTTACGAGGGTTATGAGACAACTTGATGGAGCATTGTGGATGTTGCTCAATATGGATTGTTGTCCAATGATTTGGGAGATCCGTGATTTCGGAGTTTGGGGAGGTGGTAATCTAGGAACTTAGGAATTCAACTCGGAGGCTACACCTTTGTGAGGGTTACGAAGCAGCTTGATGGAGTTCTACCTAGTTGAAAAACTGTTTTCAAAGAAAAGCTTCTAAAGAATACATGGTTGTGCGTGTTTTAGTTTGTTTTGTTTTAGCAATAAGCCCTAAAAGGGGGTATTAGAGGATAAGGCTTACCTTTGTAATAAAGTCACAGTAGTGACTTAAGTGATTTAGATTTATTGTTATTTTTAGTTTTTAGAATCTTGAATAGCTTTAAGAAACTTAGACATGCATCATGTTTATCCATTTCATCTTTGAAATCTATATAATGAGATGATCGTCATTGTAATTGTTATCCCTAATAGAATAATATATTGTGTTCTATTTATTTTTACAACATGCAGGCCTTTTCGAGGGGGCAAACTCATTAAGAGAAAAGCTCTAATATAAAATGATTCCAAGATGATCTTCTCTTCATTACATCATCAATATAAAGGCCTCCCAAAGAGCGACTTATGAAGTAAAGCCAATGTAGGATAATTCCACACTTAAATATGAACTTGTTACATTATTATAAGTGTTCCATGGAAACATGCCCCCCCCTCAATCTATCGTTTCTAGGGATAGTAACATCTATGGGACTTGGGTACGGTTGGGACACCCCCCACCACCACCACGACGTAGAAGATGTCCCCAGGACGTCTCCCTCACGGAGGGGGCGTTTCTTAGATGTCCCTCCTCTTGGGGATGTTGGGGGGGACTTCTAAATGTCTTTGAGACATAGAGGAAACTCTCAAGCATCTCTTGTGACATCTTCGAGACTGTTGGTCATCCCTTAGGTCAAACACCTCCAAAAAGCAATTTTAAAAAAAATCGAAATTCTTCTTAATGTTTGTTTCCCCTACCCTAACCCTAAAAGTTTATGGGCCCCACCCACATCATAGGCACTCCAAAAAAGCTATAAATACACCTCACACTCACTCTAAATCACTATCAAATCTTGGAAGCATTGAACAAGGCTGCAAGTTGCATTGCAAGAGGGACAGCATTAGCAAGAAGAAGAGCAAGTGCCAAGTGTTCCAAGTTTCAACACATTGCTCAAGCCAGAGGCCATCAATCCTTCAAGGTAAGCCATGGCCCTTCATCTTTTGGGATTTGGATTTTTTTATTTTAATTGGTCATTTCCTAAATGGCTAAATCTGAAATCAATGATTATGTGATAATTTTTTTGTTGTTTTCAATTTAAATATGCTATAAAATTATAAATTGTTCATAGAATTGTATATGGTTATAAAATGCAACCCTAAAAATAATATTTAGGGGTTTAAGTACTAACTTTACATTTATAACAGCAGAGTTTTAGGTTTTTTAATTTATTTATTGAAATAAAAGTATTTAATTTTGAAATGTTTATGTGCAAATTTGTATAAATTATTAAATAACTGATTTAAGATTTAAACCTTTTACTTTATAATACTTAGTGAAATTATGATTTTGTCTTTTGTGTATCCTCTACTTCTACACTTTGTGCGCCCTGAAGTAAGAAAAACAAAAGTGGAATCCTTGTTTGACTAAGGTTGAAGAACAAAGATTCCTATTTTTGTGTATCCCCTACTTCTGCAATTTGTGCAACTTGAAGTAAGAAAAACAAAACCAAAATCCTTGTGTTCTATGCATAGGTTGAATTTGAGACTTTGTGTACAAATGGGTGAGGGACTAGTTCTATTGGCAGTGCTGCTTTTGCCCTTCCAAGTTATTAAAAGAATTTGTTAAGGGTCCCTTCAATAAGAAGTCCCTTTAAGACAATTTGCAACTCAAAGTACGAGCAAAACCTAGGGCAACGAGGGGCACTAGGTTGTGCAGATGTCATTTCTATAAAGTTAAATTTCAGGGCAGCATTACAAGAGTTAATACACAACTCCTTCATGTATGAGGCAAAGGTGTAGATGTATGTAAGGAATTGTCACTCAAAAAAGAGTTGAAATAAATAGATTGTGAGGTTGTGGTGATGACCAAACACTTGTACCTACTACTCTGCCATTGAGTGGTCCTACTCCTACTAGTACTAGGACTTCCCAAGAGCGATGACTTCATACTTTTCCATCTAGTTCAAGGGCAATAGAGCCTAAGGGAAATGTAGAATGACTAGTAGTGGTGATGTTGCAAACATGGTGGCAAAGCTATTCAATGTGCAAAATAAGGATGAGACAAATGATGCCTTTGGCAAATTCTTCTTTGCCAATAGCATTGCATTCCATGTGGCTCGCTCTACTTATTATAAGGACGTTGTGACAAAGATAATAAGAGCAAGATCATCATATGTGCCACCAGAGGAGACAAAATTGAGGAAAACAATCTTAGATAAGAACTAGTCCAAGATTAATATTCTAATGGAGAAAATGAAGGCTACTAGGATCAACATAGTCATGGATGGGTGGACAAACATCAAGCATTGTCCATTCATCAACATCATGGACACAAGTATAGAGGGCCCTTACTTCCTTAGGGCTATAGATTGTTCAGAGCACCGCGAAGATGCTGATTTTAATTCCAAATCCTTAGAGATGTTATTGATGAGGTTAGGCCAAAGAATGTGGTGAAAGAGTGACAAATGCAACATATGTCTGCAAAGTTGTAGGTAAATTGATTGAGGCGGCCCACAAGCATATTTGTTGAGCTTGTGTGCATGCCATGACCCAAGGACACGAGCAAAATCCGTTGGGTAAAAGAGGTAGTTAATGATGCTAGAGATGTGCAAATGTTCATCTGCAACAACCACACTTCACATGCACTCTTCAAGACCTTCTCCAAGAAACATTTTTGAAACCTATAGAGACTTGATTGCATTGGACTTCATTCTCTTGGAGAGGATGCTTCAGTTGCAAGAGGCATTGCAACTGATGATCATGATAGCAAAGTGGATTCGATGGCCGGATTCTAAGTCAGAGCAGGGGAGGAAGGTGAAGGAGGTGGTGAAGAGATATTTTTCGGGCTGATGCAAGTTACATTGTTGCTATCATTACTCAAATCTTCGAAGTCATTAGTTATGGGGATGCTAATGCACCTATCCTTGGAAAGGTGTGTGAGTGCATTGACAGTATGCTTGGCCAAATTAAGGTCGTTGTACAAGAGAAAGACCTCATATTGCAGTTCTACAATGAACATATTCAGCCAATCATTCATCATAGATGAGAGTGACGGTTGCCTATGCATTGAACACAAAGTGGTACATGCAAAGGCTTGGTAGGTTACCCCTATGCAAGATATAGAGTTGAAGGCCAGGTTCATGAAGGCTATTCAAAAGATGTATAATTCTATAGATGCTAGCATCATTCATACTGTGTGGACAAAATTTGCCACTCTTAAGGGGACTTTGGCACAAGAGGATCTAATTTTGTGGTGGACTATGAATGGGCCATTCATCTATTGTCCAAGATTTCTAGTTCTTCTACTGTTGTGAGGAACTAGTCTACTTATAGCTCAATCCACTATGTTAAGAGGAACAAACTAAAACTTACCTCTACGAGGGCAAAGAAGCCTGTAGTTGTACATAGCGCCTTGCATCTCATTGACCACGAAATGCTTACATACAAGGAGAGTCCAGTAACCCAATGGGATGTAGAGCTAGAGGACCCAACACAAATCAATCATGATGCAGCACAAACAGCGTTGGTATTGGTTTGGAAGAACTTGACCTTGAAGAGTCCAGTAGTTCGAATGATGAGGTGATGCAGACTTTGGGGATGAATGATGATTAGAGGCATTGGCCAATTGTATTTGGATTTTGAATGTAATCATCATTTTGAATATAATATAAATATACTGATATTCGGCAGTTTCATTGTTCAATGCAATATGTTTGAGTATTTCAAAGTTTCATTTGTTATTCCTTATAATTTTTTTATAACTATTTTTTAAAGTACTATATATATTTGCACTGTCATCCCTAAATCTAGGCCCTCGGTCCCCTTGTGCCCGTGTCTCACCATCTTGAGACTCCATGGAACATAGATTGTTATAGCTTCATGTGATGCATGTTGGATAAATCCACACAATGTAATATTAACTAAATAACCAAACTATGATTATTACAATGTTCATAATAATAAAAGGTTACAATGTAAGAGTCATGTTGTGTCTTCCCCTATTAATAGACTAAGAGTTAAACAACTTGCTACAAATTCAGCAGTTTGGCTGAGAGCCCCCAAATGGCTTTGCAACACTTAATTTTGATGGTGTTTCGAAAGGCAATTATGGGCTAAGCTAGTGTGGGAGTGGTCACTCGAGATGTAGATAGTTCCTTTGTGCATGGGGGATCCATACTCTTAGGTATACTCCTGGGTACACGCACAAATAACATGCCCAGATGTGAAGCTATTATTTAGGGCGTGGCATTTGCTAAATCTTTGGGGCTTAAAAAATTAGGGGTTGAAGGAGATTCATTATGGGTTTAAAATGGGCTTCACAAAGGTAGAAGCCCAAATTGGAAACTATATAGCCTTTTAGAGGAAGCCATTAAAGTCAATAAATCCTTTGATCAAATCGTGTTTTCTCATTGTTTCGAAGAAGTCAAAAAGGTGGTCGATCTTCTGGCCAACTGTAGTGTTGACCAAGAACCACTCACAATAATACATAGCTCTTCTCCAGATTCCAAGTCAGGGCTAGCAAATTTAGTTTATTAGGAACCTCCTTAAAATCCTACACCTTAAATATTCTCCACACCAACCTTACTCATTATTCCACCATGTTACTCAAAGTTTTGTCTTTGTTTCCTCTTGAACAAATTTTGAGTAATTTCAGGTTTAAGTCTCTTTTCTTCCTAAAATGTGTTATCTGAAAGTCAAACAATGAACTAATGCATTTTTGTGCCTTGAAGTTTAGCCTTGAAAGCTTTTGCAAAGTCTTGTTTCTCATTTTTTTGGCAAAATCCTAAAATAGCAAACTTTTCAGCAGGTTCGCAAGTTCGCAAACCTACCGATTCACCGAAAGTCTTGTTTTCAACTTTATTCATCTTCCATTTCCAACAAAGTCTCTACTTCGCAAACCTATCAAATCACCGATAAGCTTATGTTCACTTGTCTTTTTCAGCAAACTGCCAAGTTCGCTAGCCACTCATCTTGCCAAAAACTTTGTCTTTTATTTGTTTTTCTTTCCTTTTCGGCATTTTTCTTAGTTCGCAAACCTCTTTTCATGCCGAAAGGAATGTAATTAAAGTCTTATATTTCCGAGATTTTCTAAGTTCCCAAACTTATGATTTAGCCGATAAGGGTTTTTGGTCTCACTTATGATTATACAACTCTTTGCAAAGTGTTCAGGAAATCTCTTGGTTCGCGAACTGAAGGAAGTGCTGAAACAAGGTTTGTGAGTTCAATATAATGTTTTGAAAGGTCAATTTCTTGCCTAAGGAAAAGTTCAAATGAAACAAAGTTCGAAAGTTTCAACTTTCGTCAAAATGCCAAAGTATAATGAAATCAAAGGAATTGAAGGCTCGCAAACTTGAAAGTTCGCCAAAACCAAGGTTTGCAAGTTACAAATTTTGTTGAAATGCCAAAAAGGCTTCCCTAACATTTATTTCAACGAATCAAAAGAAAGAGAAACTTAAAATAACCTAATTTTTGGTTATAAAGGGGGTTTTTCGAACTCATTTCAATATTCTACTTCCAAACTCGCGTTTTATTCGCAGAAGCTTATACTCACTATCACAACTTGCCTCCTTCCGTCAACTCAAGCTACACACTTAGTCTGCCTCTGCTGAAGGTCAATGTTGTATTACTCACATTTTTCTTGTGAATCACTGCATACGTTGCATTTTGTCTAGCTCTCTCACAAAGTCTATTGTCGTGAATTTTCATAAACTCTGTTTATTTTGTACACCACGCACTCCCAGAAAAAGTTATCTCCCTTGCTGCACATCAAAATATCTTAGAGCTATCAGTTGTTTAACTTTATTGTTATTCAAACCATACAAGATAAAGTACAAATACCAAGGGTTTGATGTTCCAATCATTATTCAAAATCTCTTGGCGGAAGTAAAGGGCAGTGATTTGGGGCATATTGACTTGAAAGATTTTTGGAAGAGAATGAATGCAAATCCTAGGGCTCCTATGGCTGAGACAACTTTTGCAAGTGGACTTGCTCACGCAGGATGATTCCCACTAGCAGTGCAGTGCCCTGATTTAGTCCTTGCTTGTGTACGAAACTATCATCCTGAATCAAGAGAGGAGAACAGCTGGTGGCAAAGTTATAGCAAGATTGGATGGTGCATCTCTGGTGTTACTCTTAGGTTGCCAGTAAGAGGAATATGTTGATATGTATGTACAAGGAGGTTGGAACTATTATGTTGATAAAAAGGATCTGTGTCTAAATAATATTGCCAAACATTGGTTAAAATTTGAGAAAAAGGGAAAATTCCAAATCTCAAAGACACTGCAAAGGGCACACTTTTAGGACATTTCTGATATAATTACTCTGCTCCATAGAGTAATAGGAGATAAAGACACTAGTACATTTGACCACTGGATGTACCAATTTATCATAGTCACTTGCTCTTCCTCTCAATATGTGGATTGCGGTAAAATGACAACTGATCATATTCATGATCAATTGATAATTTTTCAAAAGAAACAATGTTCTTATATGTCCTATTATTTGTTTTTGTCATCACTAGTATGGATGCATGGCTCGGTTTGAAGACTATTGGAGCTTTCACAAATGCAACCCGAATATATGACTACTACCCTCAATTACAGATGGAATATAGAAATAAACTTAAAGACTCTAGGAGGGTAAATTATGCATTTTGTATGCTAAATGTAAGGAGAATTGATGGCAACCTTGAATCAAGAATTTCTCCAAAGGTAGCCCAGCTTATTATGCAGTATGGGAACTATTTTATTTAATTTGATAAGTTCACATATTTAAGAATTGGGGGTTTTGAAAATTCCCCATATCAATTGCCCAAGTATGTCAGCAATTACTTTGCATTCCTTGAAGTTTGCAGGCAAATGGGGAGGGTGAGTGAAAAATGTCACGAGAAGAAGAAAGCAAGTTACCCTTTCCCTGTACATTTGACATATTATAGTTGTAAATCCCATTCAGATGCCTTGAACATTTATAGAATCATGGCAAGGTACAATTTTCATCTTTTTACTACAAGGTTGTCATATGACAGTAAAAATTATGTCAAAAATAATTTGTATATGGGGTCTTCTTATGAACATGAATTTCACCTGGAAGATTATTGGGAGGATTGTACTAATGAACATAAGGAAAGAAGGAGAGGCTAGATGAGGTTGAATGTAGATCAAATGAGAGATTTCAATCTAGGATGGGATATTCCTGATACAATTGATGATGGCTCTAATGTTCAGAGACAGCAGAGACAGCTCTTGCCTAAAGTTAGATGGTCGGAAAAATAAGTCACAAATATTAGAGAGAGTTCACTATTTGTATTAACAAAGAGCCAGAAATGACTAAATGCTAAAATTAATGATCATACTACAACCAGGCCATCACAAAAGGAGCAGGATTCAAAGAGACAAAAGCATGTTGCAAGCTCTTCTGCATAGCAACCCCCTGTCATTACAGATGCTAACAGGACAAAATCTACTCCTAGGAGGGATGATGATGGGAATGATCCAAATAAAGATGTAAAGCTGAAAAACTAATGTGAGGTTGAAGATGAGAAGCCAAGGAAGAAGTTGGAAGTAAGAAGAGCTCCCCAAGGAGATAATGCAGAAACACAAGAACCTGCAGGGGATCAACAGCAGGTAAATCCAAATACACCTCCTTCTTCTCCACCTCAAGCTAATGTATCTCCTCTTCCTCCACCATTAATACACAGTGTTAATCCTTCTCCATCTTCACCACCCAAACAGCAAACAATAGAAAATGTTATTCCTGATTCTAATCCTAATGCTACCCTTCCTCAATTGGTACCTAATACTCAAATGAGTCTACCACCACTACCATGGTTGAAAGAAGTTGTGCGAAGAAAAATAAAGTATACTCAGATGGCAGATCTTAGTTTTGATGTTGTAGCAAAATTGTTTCAGGCTACCCATCAACCAAGGAAAGCACATAAGATGTGTTGGATGATGGTGGATTCTTCTTTGGGAAACCAATATCAACGATTGTTGAACCAACAGCTAATAAGAATGAAGAGGACATCACTGAAACAGACTTCAATGTAAGTAAGGTTGATTTGGGGCCTCCTACATTTGAGGGAGATATACACAATGCCAAATTGTCAGTGGATGTCTTAATCAAGAGGTTAAAGGAAGAAAGGAATGAGAAAAAACAGTTAGAGAAGTTCTTATTTCCTGTATTAAATCAATTATTGATACTTCTTCTCAGCCACTTGATTCTTCGGTTGTGACTCCCACCAAGGTGCCTCCAAAGGGGATAAGCCCTGATGTTATTGACAAAATCGGCAAATATCAAGCCTATGGCAGAGCAACAGAGACTTGGGTTGAAAATTAATCATTGACGCATTACTATATATTGAGAAAGCTATGAAATTGTATGAAAACATTTTGGTGAAAAAAAAGGAAATTAATACTGAAATTCAACTTGTCAAAAAAGAAGAATCAGTATTAATGATAATCGTCAGAGATTTACAAGAAATGGTTAAAGTTGATGTCAGTATTTTGATCTCTGAACAAGTGATTAATAAGCCGAAAGGAAATGAATCAGTTAAGTGGTTAAAAAGTATTGAATGGAAGATGCTGGTGATCAAACAATCACTTACAGATATAAGGTATGTGATTCAATCCTATTAGATATAAGAGCCAATTGTCTTTCAAATGAAACAGATATACTTGATGAAAGTGAGACTAGTATGGTTGAAATTGAGCCTGTGAAAAAGAGCTTTAAGGATCTGATTTCAAATGAGTTGTTCAAAAAGGACACTATAGATGGGAATACAATCGAAAAGTTGTGCAATTTATCTAAATTCCTAACTTCCTTTAGGAAAGAAAGTACTGAATTTCATAAGAAAGTTGAAAAGGTTAGGGAAATAGTGTCTACGTGGAAAATCAAATTGAACACCATGACCATCCTAAATGGAAAGGCCATAGACCCAATTGTTACAAATTTCAAAAATTACAAAGCTAGGATGGCTCCATCTCAATCAAGGGATTCAGTAGATGCTTCCATCGATAGTCAAGAACAGATAATAGATAGAGACAAAGAAAATGACACTTCAGCATAATATTTTTAGCTTTTGTCTTTACTCTAAAATAGCTTTTGCATACCTGCGTAATTAATAAAGTGAACTTTATACTCATAATGAAAATCAAAAGAATAAGGTTTATTTTATTTCCTTTTCAAGAAATGGTTACAAACAAGAAACTATTTCAAATGTAATCTATATAAGGGAGAAGAGAGATAGTAAAAGGATCTTTTTGGAGAATAGTCTCTCCTTATTGTTCTAAGCTAAGTTACCGGTTCTTCTGTAGGCTACCCTGGGTCCCGGTTCAGACCGGCCCGAGTTCGGATCCTGGTCTAGTCCTCCCGGGGATCTGGCCAGGGTTTGGCCAGGGGCCTGTGGGTCCGTCCGGGCCAAACCAGGGCGAACCTGGGCAGAACCTGCAACCTGCCAGCGGAAAAAGGCATTTTTTTTACGTTTATTTAATATTTTTTGGGCAATTTTTAATTGTTTTTAATGATTTGACTCCCTCTCTAACCCTAAAAGCATCATTTGGAGTCATTTTAAAGACAAAAAACATTCTATTTACTTCATTCCAAATGCAAAATAGAAAACTCTTCCATTTTCAGCTGAACTCTCATTTGTGCTTGGCATACTGTCATCACCTCGGGAGAGAGGTGGAAAACCTTATGGTCACTCATGACCATGACATCCTTGAGGTTTCTAGTGCCCTCACAATGTTGCAGCTGGCTTTTGGGAAAACAGTGCCTACTAAGTTCTGTCAGGAGGTCTTTCATGGTGTCAAATTCTTAGTATTACAGGCTTCTTGCTCTGGTTCATTGGATAGCTGGGCTCAGCAAGGTGTGACAGAGGTGGCTCTACGCATACTAGATGGTTGGGGCCTGGCTGCAAATGGTATGGCTCATTGGGGAGTCTAAAAAGAAATGTAGGTGGAAACTGCTACAGTTTTTGCTGTTTGTTTTTTTGTTTACTAGCCATAAAAATGTATTTTCAAATCTTGGCCATGATTGTTAAAAGTTTTTTGGGTTAGCAGTTATATCGGAGAGTTTGTTATTTCTGTTATTAATGAACTTTTAAAAGTAATAAAAAATATTTAAGCGAGACAGCCCAAATAGAACCATCACTAATTAATCAAAAAAATTATTTAAAAAAAAATGCCGTGTCTTCCACTCACAACTATTGGTTCTACATATTAGGGTAAAGTCGCTGATTTATGACAGGTCCTCCCTGTACTAGCAAGCCATTGTACTAAACACTACCTATACAATAAAGCATTCTACTCTTATCTTCTTTGCATGTTGTTCATTGTTCATGATAAACGATTTCCATATATTTCTATACTGCAACTATAAAAATATAACAAACATTATAAGCTATTTAATAAGCAAGTCTACATGCATAGAATTATAAAATTTACTACACTTGTGGAATAGAGGTGTGAGCCCTCAACAAAGGGAGGCAAACTAGAAAACTTTAGACAAACAACAAAGACAGCCAAACATTCATTAGTAATGACCCTTTTATATCCTGCATTAGGTCATAGGATTTATGTATTAAAATTTAAACTTAGAATTATCCAGAAAAAACAGAGAAAGATGAGCATCTTATAAAACTTTGGAGTTGGAGCTCTCTGAGAGAAGTTTCTATTGAGTTATGAGCCCATACTGCACATCAAGTTCTCATCAATGTTACAGGTACATACCCTGTAATGTTTGCCATTAACATACTGAGTAGCATCCCTTGATAGCCTGTATCTGACACAGCCTTTCTGATCAAGCCTTTCCATGATTGGATCAACATACTACTAGTATAGAAAGACAAGACAGAAAACTGTAAGTTTCAAATTGGAATATTAATTCTAAAATAAAAAAAATGTTGGAAACAGAACAACTTGAGTTTGCTATATTAAGAGAAAAAAGCCCACTTTCAAACTATGAGAAAACAGACTGATATGCACATTACCATGCTCAATTGGTCAGAAAAAACTACAATTTCATAGAAGTGGGCAAGATGCTCTAAAAATGCATCCACTCCAGGCCTTTTAAATGTTCTCCAACCTCTTTCTCGCTGCAGTACAAAAACAGGTATGGGAGTCAGCATACATTACACCATTCAATTGGGAAAACATCCAAACATGTTGTAAAAAGGATAACATGCTACATGTTTTGTGTCCCATTATATATAGCACCGTAAAGATATAACTACAAATGAAACTAATTTATATACACCAGAACATGATCATCACTCAGATTCTCATGAAACCTTCCTCAGAATATATTTACATTGCTGCTGGGTCTCCTTTACAGACATTAACCACTGTAGGTCAAGAAATGCACATAATTTGACAGTAACTCATATCAAGGATGAACAGATAAGCTTCTAAATAATGATATTATTCTAATTCAACAGTCTTAGAGGCAAAATATGTCATCAAAAGGAAAATTAAGCAATACCAGAGAATTTATATAAGGAAAAAAGGCAGTTATGACAATGGGCAACAATGGAAGAAAAAGGTCAAACCAAAAACAAATGCCTTCAGATCAATTCTCAACAGTCAATGAGGTTCTTGTTTAGAAAGTCACTTTACAATGTCCTTGGTTGCAGATAGTTGAGATTATATAATTGCTAATTTACCTGAATCAGGAAATGGACAGCGGTTTATAGAATCAATCTTTTACAAAAACAATTACACAGGATGATGTAATCAATCAAACAGGCCACACTATTAGAAACAAGCAAATTCCTTTTGGTATAGCAATGTCACTTGGATGTGTGGTGGAAAGGTATCAAAGCAAGTTGCAAATGGGGTGCTACCAAAATCTTCACTTAACTGAAAGAAGCGAGATTGTGGATCAGATCCTTGCAGCTTGCCACATTCCTACAAGTGTTTTATATTCCTCAAGATTGTGAAATACAAAAAGAATGGATTTGATTTTAGGGACATTCATTTGGGAGAATCAGGGAGTGAAAAAGTAGCACCCTCTTGTTGAAATTGGTAGAGCAAACACACAAATCAGATTACACCATTATTGTAAACAGTTGAAAATAGAAAAATCAAACCATTGTTGCAGAAAGCACAAAACACCAAATAATATGTAATATAATATTGTTCATCAAGATTATATTTCTTTACAATACATTGGCTTTATAAAAGCCTATCAACTTTCCCATACTCAGCTGCATATGGGAAATAACTCCCAACTACTTAATTATTTGCTAACCTATAAACTAACTTATTAAGTTTTATTTATATTCTAACCCAACGATGTACTACTAATTCCAGCATTCCCCCCCTTATTACATCAATCCAAACAAAGGAAAGAACACTACACCGGGTCTTAACATAGCAGCCCATATAGAAATCCGATGAACCAAGACATACACATAACTCATTAAATCTTCCAACTCACCCAGAACATACCAAACCGAATATATCAATTGATGTCCTAACTGTCCAACAATACCTATGAAACAAGACATACTCAACTATTCACAAGTACACCACTCCTGCTGTGAATCAAGACATACTCAACTATCCACAAGAACATTCTTCCACATGTTGATCAAGACATACACACTATCCACAATGCAATACTCTAGCTGTGAATCAAGCCATACTCAACTATCCAGCAACAACACTCCTTTTGTGGATTGAGACATACTCAACAATCCACTATTACAAATTTCCAAGTTTGTGGATCAAGACATACTCAACAACCTACAGATACAACATTTTTCTTGTGGACTGAGACATACTCAACTATCCACAAGAACAAAACATAAAACTCCCAAGACCCCCCTTGTTCCAAGAAGGGATACAAATGAAGAATTGGTGCCTCTCATGCAATGTACCATCTTTGGGTGAGAAGCCAGCTCGAGATGGGAAAGTCCTCCAACCTCCTATGTCCTCCATCCTTCACTTTGTCCTTGTTTCACTTTATCCACCTAATGTCGCATGTAAATCTCCAAAAGCCCCATCAAATGTAGCATACATGGCCCCGAAAGAACAAACATTACATGTAGCCATAATCAAGTGGGTGTCAGTTTCAACCGATAATGCACCATTACAAAAAGTTTGTAAATGATTCCAATTGCAAACAATATTCATGGGAGAAAAAAGAACAATTATATTAAATTTGAGAAAAAGACCTTGGGTTTTGAACATGTGACCTTCAAAATCACATCAACATCTTAGTTTTCTTTATCTCTAATTGTTCTAAACACACTCATGAAATACATATTAACAACTCTATATGTAGTGTTGTATTATTGAAGAAGCCTTCACACATTCCTCTCAACCAACTCACCATTGGGGCAACCCCCACAGCTTCCTTAATCTTCACGTTGTCTCTTGAATCTTCACATGAGGATTTCAATGATAAAACAAACTTTTGCCCTTTTTAAATTAAATTTTTTCAGTTTTTACCATGTATTATCACAACCTTTAACATGAAATGTTAGAAGTGAATCTCCTTTCAAAATAATTCATCACTTGAAAAAGCTTCTCAAAACTCCTACCTTCTCCCAGCTGCAAGTTTATATGTTAACAATTTGTTTCTCTATGGGCAGGCTGTGAAAGCATATTCTTGTAAACACTCAGACATCTTATCATGCCTCACTACCAGGAATTCTCATGAGCAAATGATCTACTCGCCACTATCAGAGCATCAACACATTCTTATGAAATAAACTGCATTGTGGATTAAGTAAACGGTTGACAAATGGTGGAATAGAAATGTCCACACTGTAATTCACACGGGCTTACATAGAGAATAAGTGGGCAGAAATAATTTTAAACAAACCCCCCACTAAAACAAACTTTAAAATAATGATTAAAATTATTTTATGGTATTCCTAGATATAATTTCACATTTAGTATTGCCATTCTAAATTTTCTGTTTCTTTGTACTTTTTGCAAGCATATCAATTTCCTTCATATGTCTCATATTCAAGCAATAATTTCCTCCTAGATTTGTAAAAATATTTCATATCCATATCCCATACCAAGCCTGTATCAAATGCCACATCTGTATTTGTGCAACCTAGACTGAGGATAATGCAAACACAATTACATTTTATCATAATATTTAAATATCATCAACAGAATTAAGTTGTTTCAATTGCATATCGTACTACAAGAAATCTACTGAATATCCTTCCTGTATATCCAGAAATCTACTGAATCATGAAATATTTAATAAAATACTAATTTGATACAATTAGTTATGCAAGCACCTAGAATATGCATAAAATAAACCATGCACACATTACCCCAATAAACAAATTCATGGCCCCAAAAATCCTAAATTGAAACGCATAACCTTGTATTCAACTGCCAAACCCAAAAACTAACCTTCCAGTCTGAATATACTAGAGTTTCATTAAGATCAAGAACTAGGGTGAAAACATGATGTTCTTGAGGAAGTAAGTCCGGAAGAAGTTTCTCAGAGGATGGTGCTGCAAAGCCCTGTAGGGAAATAGAAGATCAGAATAACTAAAAAATGATATTAGTCCACAGAGTTTGAAGAGCAAATAACAGAAACATATAATTGTTATTCATATTCATGCATCTGTTACAAGCGTAGAAAATCACTAAACAGAAAAATTTCATACATCTATATATGCATGGCTTCGGAAGCATCTATTTATGCATTGATTCAAAAGCTTCTCTTTTGCATCAAGTAAAAATCAATTTAAACAAATAGCCCTTCTTCACTATCATTAGCCCAAATCAAGAAAACATCTACCTTTACTTGCTCTTCAATTGACCTCCTTATATCCAAGTATAGTTCAGCAGCTTTGGCTGGAACTGCATCACAAAAGGATAAAAATAATCAGAGCAAGCTCAATTAAGGACTACATGCCAGTGGGATTCTGAAATGTGATACCTGTTGTTTTATTTTATACTCAATCAATGAAGCCATACCCCACTTATCCTTTCAATATAATGCATCTATTACTGTCCCTTCGATTTTTCTGTGGGAGGTAAGATGTAGAGAAAAACAAGATTCACTTCTTTGAAGAGAAAGATATAATTTTTCATTCTGAATATATTTATTAACACCAAGCCAAGTACACATTCCATAGAAATTAACAAGCAGAAGATTCCAATTATCTCAATTTTCATATGAATCAACAACTAGCATACTTATAAATTTAACACATAAATTTATTGTGTTCCTGGACGCATTTTATGACCCTATCACAAAACAAACAAAAAAATTGGCATCCTACTAAATAGAAATAAAGGAAAAAAAAAATTGCCAGATAATGGTACCAAAAGTACAATCCTGTCCATCTTTAAGTGCAATTGACAATCTATTAAGCAGCAACTGTATACCATTGATGAAATAGATAGCAACAACGTAAATGCTGATTGAAGAGTACCAAATTAGTTCAGAGGCATAACATGGCAACAGTTGATGATCATTGAAATCAACCACCTTCTCATTATAAGTTCATGGGTGACTACATTGTCTAGAGGAAAGATGGTTTCCCTCTGAACAAGATTTATGGACAACATTTTAAAAAATTAAAAATACTAAACTTAGTAAAATTTAAATATTAATAAAAAATTAAATTCATAAAAACAATATTAAATTTTTAAAAGTTGATAAATAATAAATGTGTTAAATAAAAAATAATAAATATGAAATTTAACAAGATTAAATTTAAATATTTAATATAAATAAATATATGTTAAAAAAAGGTCAAGTGGGTGTGGTCTAGTGGTTAAGACCACTTGATCCTTATTGTGGAGACCAAGGTTCAAATCCCCCCAAAGACATCTTGGCTTCTAAATGGTTGTGGCTCTATGTAGGTGACTCTTGGCACTCCGAGGTCCTTAAGTGGAGTGTGTTCGAATTCTGGTGTACTTTGGTCTTCGCAGCTCGACAAGTCGTGGTAGCAATGGTGTACAATGACGAACCCACCACTGGCGATCCGCGCCACAAGCGGCATGATGGCAGACTTAGCAAGGCTGCACCGCTGGCAATCCGCGTTGCAATGGTGGTGGCAGTTCTACGGGAAGGAGGTCCCCCTTGTGACCTCCATTGGAGTGGGCCAGCCTAAAAATCCCTCACTTACCAATCAAAAAAAAAAATTTATATATATATATATATGTTAAAAAAAAACTTAAACAACAAAAAATATAGTTAAATATAAATAATATATATTTATCAAATTAAATTTAACACATTAAAAAGGAACTAAAAAAAACATAAGATTAATAATAAATACTATTAAACTTAACTATGTTGTTCATGGTGAACGGGATTGTGCTTGAATGGCAAAGGCCAAAGGTTCTCACGGTGGAGATCCAAGTTCGAATCCCCCAAGTAACATGTGGTTTCTATGTGGCTTCTAAGTGGATTATGTTGATGGGGAGGAGGTCCCCCTTGTGACCTCCAATGCTTACGAAACACAAAAAAAAAATATGTTGTTCATGGCATAGTGTGTAGTTAAAACATGGCATTGTTGATGTTGCCACCAAGGTCCAAACCCCCGCTAGGCCATTGTGCTCTAGGTCTTCATGCCTTTGTTGGGCCATTGTGCTCGTAGGTTTAAACCATTTGTGTTAAAGCAGTTGACTCCATGATCCAAATCCTTGCTAGGTCATTGAGCTCGCAAGCTTTGTGTCGTTGTTGGGCCATTGAGCTTGTAGGTTTGGACCATTCCCGTTATGTGGGTTCATGCGTGGATGAGGCCCCCATTTGTGGCCTCACCTAGCTCGAGCCAAGCTAAAAATCCCAAGGGACCAATCAATTATATATATCATATTAAACTAAACTATTTTTAGAACATAAAATAAATAAAAATTAAAAGCTTAAAAAGACCTAATAAATGAAAAGGAATGGCAACAAACTTTTTTATATATTATAAACTTATAACATGCAAAAATGACACAAAATTATACCGCACTTAATTTTTAGAACATAAAACATAAATACTTATATTAAATAAAACTAAAAATTAATTTTCCCCCATTGATGGGGCTTGTAGAATTAATTCTATTGTCAACCCATGAGTTGGCATAAAATGAACACTGCCACTATCTGGATGGATGAAGCTGAATTTTGACGGGGCTGCAAGAGGCAATCCAAGTCTCTAGTGCAATTTGTATAGTTTAAGATGAAGAGGGAAGGCTAGTGTGTGCAACCTGAAAAAAACTAAAGGATGCAACCAACAATGAGGCTGAGGCACAAGATCTACTTCTCAGCGTTCAGAGATGTAGACAATTTGGTGTTTGTTTTGTGTAGATAGAACAAGACTCAATGATTATAATCAATGCGATCAAAAAAAGGTTTCCCCCCCAGCTGGAAAGTTGCAAGTATTCTACACAATGTGTGGCAATTATTGGACTCTTTTCCTTCCTTTTCAATCCAACATTCATACTGAGAAATTAACAATGAGGCTGATTTTTTGGCAAATTGTGCTATAGACAACCAAGAGGAATGCATCATAGATAATAAGATTGAGGCCTCGATAAAATTTGGAAACAAGTTCAAGCTTCCAACAGTCTAAGGAGATAATTGTTCTAATTATGTTTCCTAGCCCCCTCATTGAACCATCTAAGATTCCTCCTTGATCGAACAACATGGCTCGTGATTGCACTAAATGGTGACTAGCTCTTGTCTACGACTTGACAACAACTACTCATGAGAAGTGAAGCGAAGTTAGTTGCAACTAACAAAAGGAGCTATGATGATGGCCTGGCGGCGTTCATGTAAGGTCTTCTTAAGCAATGCAAGCTTCAATGACAATTCAACATTTACTCCTCATTTGGTGTGGCCCCTTTGAGGAAGAAAGATGGATATGAACACTTGTTTGATATCTAAGAAACAACAAATTGCATTCCTTGATATAATTCAAACATTCGAATGAGAAAAGTTTTTAGAAGGAAAGTTGAGGCGGTAGTGCATGCGGTAAAGATAGTGCTCTATGGGGAATATTTTGTAAAATTTCAACCCTAAGCAACTGTTGTCCTAATGTCCTCAATTAATTAATTCTTAACTGCAGAAAATTTAATTAATTAACATTGCATCAATCACACAACAATTGAAACTTCGAGAGAAAACATAAAATACATAGATAATTACACCTTCAAATGAGCTTTTCATTTACTTGATAAAAGCTTACAAGGAAACCTAAGGTAAACTGCCAAACTAGCAACTTCACGGATTACTAGACAGATCTGCGCCTAAACAAGAAAAAAAGTTGCCTGCCTAGACAACTGTATGGATGTTGTATGTCCTATTGTGCAACCTCTGCACTTCTTCTCTTTCTCTACCTCAATTTTGCTAAACTGTTTTTTGTTTTGATCACTATATTTTTACTCTATCTTGTGCCATGTCTTTATACTGTAGCTGCAATTCTTATCCGCCAAAAAGCTCCTTATCTATTGAAGGAGATGAGTTGAAGATAAATGAAAATCGTTAATGTATATCTACACTTTATTAGACTTTATTAGCTAAATAAAAGGCTTTCACCTTTTTTGCTAAAAATGAAATGCAAAATAGAATAACTCGAACCACTTCTAGCACATTCACACTGAACCTACGCAGAAGTTCCTGTCCGAGCTAAAAAACTCAACACTCCCTCTTAGTGAGGAAGGAATTCTACACCAATCCAAGTTTGTCTCTGAATGCTTCAAACTTCCCTTTTGCTATGGGCTTGGTCAAAATATCAGCTACCTACTGATCTGTGGAATTATACTGGAGCTTAACCGCTCCATTCGGAATCCTATCTCGAATCTTATCTCTATGTGCTTGGACCTATCATGAAAACTAGATTCTCAGAGAGTTTGACACAACTCTGATTATCACAATAAATAACCATGGGATCCAACCTCTAATCAAACAATCCTACAAGTAACTTGTGAATCCAAATGACCTCACAACTTGCAGTACTAGTTGCCATGTATTCTGCCTCTACTGAGATAAGTGCCACACAGAAGTCTACTTTCTGCTGAACCAGGATATCATCACTGAACTCAAGCTAAAGTAACACCCTGAGGTGCTCTTCCTATTTGTTGCACTACCTGCCCAATCTAAGTCTATACACTCCTGCAATTGTACTTCATTATATCCAAGATATCTCAAACCATATTCCAATGTGCCCCTCAAATACCTAAGCACATGTTTTGGTGCTATGCAATGCTCCTATCTTGACTCCACCATGAACCAACTCAAGGTGTTCATTGCAAAACATATGTCTATTCTAGTGTTGACCAAATACGCCAAGGAGCCTATCAACTGCCTATACAACCTATCAACCAATTCTAAATCCTAATATGTCATCTTCTTCAGATTAGTGATCATAGGTGTGGCCATAGGTTTGCAATCCTCCATCAAAAAATCACTTCAGGATCTCAACTACATACTTACCATGCCCACGGAAAATCTGCCCTAGTTTCTACCAAACCTCAAAACCCAAGAAGTAATGCATCGTGCCAATGTCCATCTCAAATTCAACAGCTAAATCTACTTTGCACCCTGCAATGAGCTGCTTTGCACCTATAATAAACAAGTCATCTACATGTAACACCAAAATAAGTAGATCACTCCCAACAATTATATAATATAGATTAGGATCTGCTTCACTTTTGGTGAAGCCCATACTTTGTAGATACCCATCTATTTTGGAATACCATGCATGCTCTTAATGCCTATTTGAGTCCATACAAGGCTTTCTTAAGCCTGTAAATATGAGACTCCTTTCCATTTACCTCAAAGCCTTGAGGCTACTCTATGTACACTTCTTTCTCCATGATCTCATTAAGGAAAGTTGTCTTAACATCCATTTGATGTATCCTCCATCCCATAAATGAAACTAAAGAAATAACTACTCTCATGGAAGTATATCTGGTGACTGGAGTGAATACCTACTCATTGTCCATTCCCTCTCTCTAAGAGAAACCTCTCGCCACAAACCTCATCTTGAACTTCTCAATGCTGCCATCTGCAACATACTTGATTTTGTAGAGCCACCTGGAACTCACAATTAACATCCCCTCCAATCTTGGTACTATGTCCCATACACCATTTTTCATGATGGATTTGTATTCCTCCACCATAGCATCCTACCAAACCTGCTAGTCTACCGCCTCCTAAAAGCTTGAAGGCTCTAAATCTATGATACTACTCATCAATGCCATGTAGTTTAGAAACTTCTTTGGAGGCCTGCTCTCCCTAAATGTGCTCCTAAGAACCTCAACATGCTCCTAAGCATCCCTGAATGCTTGTGTGAACCATTGAGGTCTCCTAAGAAAAGTGGAAGAAGTTGATGTCTCTTCCTTCTCTCCTAAAGATTGTTGTTCTGTACTAGAAACAACTGGTATCTTTGGAGACAAAGACTCAACCTTCGGAGATTCCTACTCCTCATCCTCTATTATTGGAATGTGCTCATGGGACTTCCTAGATGCAAAGTCCTCCTCAAACTTTACATCCCTACTGACTACTACCTTCCTCTTCTTTGGAATATAGACCCTGTAGGCCTTTGAAGTCTCATAATAACCAACAAATAAACCCTTCCTACTAGATGGTCCAATTTGGTCCTCTTCTCTATAGGTATATGAATATAAAGTAGACAACCAAAGATGTGGAAGTGACTCACCTCTAGCTTCACACCAATGAATGCATCCTCTAATGTCTTATCCACCAAAATCCTGTGAGGATGCTTGTTCTGGATGTAGATTGTTGTGTTACATGCTTCTGCCCTTACTACTAGATGGTCCAATTTGGTCCTCTTCTCTATAGGTATATGAATATAAAGTAGACAACCAAAGATGCGGAAGTGACTCACCTCTAGCTTCACACCAATGAATGCCTCCTCTAATGTCTTATCCACCAAAATCCTGTGAGGACGCTTGTTCTGGATGTAGACTGTTGTGTTACATGCTTCTGCCCAAAGAAGCATTGGTGAGTCCTAGTCATGAATCATGGCCTTAGCAGCAACCCCTATGATGGATTGATTTCTCCGCTCTACAACCCCATTCTACTGTGGGTTGTACGGAATAGTTAGCTCCCTCTTGATCCATGTCTCCTTGCAGAACCCTCGAACTCCTTGGAAGTATACTCACCTCCATTGTTTGATCTCAAGACCTTGATCTTCTTCCCTGTCTGATTTTAAACTAGAGCTTTGAACTTCAGAAACCTACTAAAGACCTCATCCTTGGTCTTTAAGAAATAGATCCAAGTCTTGCGAGAGAAACCATCAATAAAGGAAACATAATACATACTTCCTAAAATTGATGCTACTAACATTGGTCCACAAACATCCAAATGCACCACGTTTAGAATTTCCTTAGATCTATGCTTCACTACTAGGGAAAGTGTGCATCCTCTACATACTCCCTGTTGTTCAATGCTAAACTCTGGAAGACCTATGACTATCTCCTTCAAAATAGGCAATGCTTTGTGATGCAAATGATTCATCCTCGTGTGCCATAACTCGCACAAATTGTCACTGTTATGAACCAAGGCTAGAACCGGTCCACCTTGTAGCCTATAAAGATTACCTTCTCTAACCCCTATTACTTGTGTAGTATCTAGGCTAGATTCTTCCGGCGTGATAAGGACTTGCTGCTTTTTAAATTCTACTGCATAGCCCTTATCTTCCACAACTGAAACTGAAAGTAAATTCTTCTTGAGACTAGGAACAAACAAAACATCATCAAAATCTAAAGAGTTACTTGTTTGTAGTTGAAAAAGAATAGTATCAACTCCTGCTACTGGATACTTGGCATCATCACCTGGATACTTGGCATCATCACCAAGCTCAACCTGAACTCCTAAGTTGTGTTGTTATAAATTGGTAAAACATTGTCGAGTTGATGTTATATGCCTAGATGCCTCGTTGTCCACATACCAAGCATCCCTCATAATCATGCTAGTAGAAAGGCAAGATACCATGAGAAATCAAAAGCTTGACAACAAACTCGTTCCTTTGAGTTTTTGCAGAGGTTGTCGCTTGCTTTTGTTGTTGCTTCTTTGCTCTTCTTGTCTGGACATTGTGATGCATAATTGTTGTACTTATGGCAAATGAAGCACTTGATTTTATCCAAGTCCTTCCTTGGTTGTGAGGATGAATCCTCATCCTTTCACTTTCCCTTGTTGGGCCCTTTTCCTTTACTTTTCTTGGTCTGTCCAAAGAGGGCTAAATTATCATCACCACCCTTCTTGTTGGCTTTTGACTCCATTCTAGTTTCCTCCTGGATAGAGTCATCCCACAATCTTTCAAAAGAAGGAAGACTCTCACCAACACAAATACATTGAACAAATGTTTCCCATGAAGATGAGAAACCATTCAACGCCATGTTCACAAGTTCTACGTCTTCAATCTTCTCTCCAATTGTTGCAAGTTGGTCATGAAGCTATGTGACCTTCATCAAGTAACTGGTAACTGAATATGATTATTCATCTCTAGGGATCTGAGTTTATTTTGCAATATCATCTTCTTGTTCATATTCTCACTCTAGTAAAGACTAACCAGAGCATTGAACATCTATGTCGTTTTCTTCTCAGATAAATGAGGAATTAAATAATCTTTTGTTGCATCCATGATCATCTACTTGGCCTTTACCTCTTTCTTTTTATGAGTTACCAACTACTACGGGTTTGAAGGTGAAGCACCTCAAGAGATCATTCTCTTCCAATAACAAAGTCACCCTGACTTTCCAAAGAAAGAAATTTAACACACCTTCCAATCTATCCTTAAACCTAAGGCTAGCTGATGTCATTTTAAAACAAAATTTAAGCACAAAACTCCTAGATCTGGTAAGAAAGGCACAAACTACAGAAACCCTCCAATGAAACCCTTCTTCAATTAGAAGTATACTTTAATACAATGTAAAATTTCAACCCTAGGCGACTGTTGTCCTAATGTCCTCAATTAATTAATTCTTAACAACAAAAAATTTAATTAATTAACATTGCATCAATCAAACAACAATTGAAACTTCAAACAACAAAAGCATAAAATACGTAGATAATTACACCTTCAAATCAGTTTTACATTTACTTGATAAAAGCTTACAAGGAAACTTGAGGTAAACTACCAAACTAGCAATTGCACGGATTACTAGACAGCTATGTTACCCCAAGTTTCTGGGGTGGGGACAAAAGGGAGGCCACTTTTTAGGGGACAACAGGTGATAGCTATTAAAAAAATAAGAAAATTTTTAAAATATAGGAAATTTCAAATACTCATATGATAACATTGATAAGGCATTCATCATATACATTATAGAATCTTAATATATAACAAATTAATAAAATTCAATTGCTTTCATTATGAATGTACATATATATTGTATAAAAATTACAACAGAATGCCCAAAGATTGCAAGTTTCAACTACAAAAAGACAAAAACATAGAAAATATGTCGCTGCCCCTAATCAACATCTACTAACATTGCATCAAAATCGGAGTCTAAGTCTAGCTCATTGCCAATATGAGGGATTGCCTCATCCAACAAAACCCCAACTAGTCCCTTTTGTGTCTCCTCCTCATCACCTTGTGTGGCATCTTTGGGATTAACATCCCAACATGTGGTTTTAGTCAGACGTTACTCAAGACTTTGTCGGTCCTGAAGTCACAAGGCACTATACACAACTTCTCCAATCATTGAGAGGTAAGCCTATTCCTCTTGATTGACTATATGAAGTTGTAAGCAAGGTCAAGGGGCATTGCCCCTTGTGGGGTCTAGGGGTATCAATGTCATAAATCGATTATATATTATTCAAATTAAAGACAAGAATAAATACCAATTATTGTAAAACATAATATCTTTACGAATAAATAATATATTTAAATAACGAATTAAATATTATATAAAAATCTTATATCTATCAAGCTATTTATTTAATTTAAATATAAAATATAATATAATATTATCGATTTTTAAATATAATATATATTATATAAATATAAATATAAAATATAAATATAATAAATATTATTAATTTAAATATTATTATAATTATTATATATTATAAATATAAATCTTGAATTAAATATTACTATAATTATGATTCTTATTATATAAGAATATAGAATTAATATACCCCAAGACTTTATTAAGTGTAGGGCTGGTGGGGGACAAGATTGTTAAGTTAGAATAAAACTCAATTTAATATTTCAAACAATGCATACTAAGGACAAAGGCAATAAAGACAAGTCAAAGATTCCTTTAAACTATAAACTCTAATCCTTCTAAGACAAAAGGCTATTCAACTCCACGTAGGCATGAGTAAGATGGTAAAGCAAGGATCATATAAACAAAGCTTAAAATCCATGTCTCTAAGGAAAGTATTCATAACCAAAGCTACAGCGATTGCATTTTATAAACAGCGAACTAATCAAGGAGAATGGCATAAGCGCTTACGTAGGAGATAAGACAAACACAATAAAGAGGAATTAGCAAACAGCGAATCATCTAAAAGGCACGGGCTGTAATTAAGAATAAAATAATGCTAACTAAAGGACGGCAATGATTCTTAAAGGGACACACCCTATTATAATATGTCCATGGATACAAAGAATGGTTCGTGGCATTTCCTCTGGGCATCAATCAGCAGATCTCAGATAAAACAAGCAATTTATTCAATCATCAAGGGAATATCATACGAATACATCTGAAGATATATATAGAGAGGAAATCCAAGAAAAGATAGAACAGTTCGGGTTGTAATCTGCAATAAGTATGAGAACAGAATAAGAGATAATCAGTACTGAATCTGAAGGAGGAAAACAGAGAGAATTTCTGATTTTTATATAAATCTGAGCAGCAGTAAATAAAGAATATCATTCTTTGTATCAGCACTTGGACACCAATTAATAGCAGATCTCAGGGAAGGAAGCAGAACTAAAATATGTAACATCTGATTGGAATATACAGAAGCAATTGGAATAAGCAGCAAGCAAGATATTTTCTGAAGTCACATTTCATATAGATAAATATTGAATTAGATACATCAGCATATATATTTATAAAAGATAAATTCAGTTCCTATTATAAAAACAGCAGCAATAAGAAGTCTTTGAATATTTATATCTTTATAGCAGTCTTGTAAAAGACAAGGACATACATTCAGATTAGAGAACATACGAAACAAGAATAGTATAAAATTCCCAAAAAAAGGAGTTGAATCAAGCCAAGGTACTCTCTAAACCTTGTTTACTTGGAAATTGATAATTTTTAGAAAAAATTAGTGTTGTCCCAAAAAGGGGACATTACAAGCAACCCTAGTGGGGTTGAGGGGCAGCACCCCTCACAGGGTATGGGGGAAATGCCCCCAACAAGGTAGAGGGGCAGCACACCTCACAGGGGTCTGGGGGCAATGCCCCTAGTGGGGTCAAGTGGCAACGCCCCTCGCCATGGTCTTGGGACAACGCCCTTGGTGCACTCCCTAGCGTGATACAAGGTAGGGTCGAGGAGTGGAGCCCCTGCCACCAAGCCCATATTAAAGCCTTTGAGACCACACATCCCCTTTTTTTTATCAATTTTGTGTTTTTAGGAAAAAAAAAAAAATAAGACTTTTGACTACTGAGCCATAGGGACGGCTAGTTGTCCCCGGGACATTGGGGACATCCCCGGCCGTCCCTTACCATTTCCTGCATTCTACCAGGTGTCCCGTAAAAGTTTCCAAAGGTGGAAAAAGGAAGGGGACAAGGCGGGGATGTTTCCAACGCGTCCCCGCAACCCCAAAACATCCCTTGCTGGGGACAGCCCTGATTTTGGCGGGGACGCGTGAAATGTCCCTAGGGTTTACAAAATCAAACCCAAGCTGTCATATTACTTGTAGAACCCTAGCATATGATGGCAGCTACTGCAGATCCGAAAGAACTATTAGTTTATGGCAATATCACCAATTAAATGCACTCAGATTATATGAGATCAGAGCACTGCAAGATCCCATGTATATTTATCCAAGGTCAGGGTTTATTGTTAGAATTTAATCATGAAAGAAATCAACTCAATTCTCCATTAAACAGTTATCATTTGAATCGGATGATTAAACTTCTACAATAATAAATCAGTTTAGAAACCCTTTTACAACTGCGGTTCAGAAATTACATTCAGAATTTATAAACAGATCCAAGATCTGGGTGGTCCAGAACAACAGAATGACCGATAACTGGTCCAGAACAACAGAATGACCGATAACTCATTGTTCTTCTTCAGCACACCATCCAGGATAAACAAATCAGAGCTAATGATGTTGAATGTGATTCAGATTTACTCCCACCTGGGTATATATCTCCATGCCCTAGCAACCCTTTAGGGTTTGGCGGGTTGTAATAACCCCTTGATTGCAGCGTTTAAACTCTGTCAGCACTGGTATTACTAGCTCAGCTTGCAAATTAGAGGCTGTGTAGCGCCCTTTCTTCTTGGAAGCCTCCTCCCTTGAATGGTGGTTCTATCCCTATCTACTCGTTGGTGGAATGTTGACAAAAATAGTCGCTTCAGATCACCTAGGGTTTCACTAATTATGCACCCAGATTTCACTAATATTTGCCCAGATGTACCAACTCGCGCCCAGCTTCACAAGATAAGATTGTAGCTGCAGGAATGTCACCTGGAATTTGTCTTTTACAAGTGGCGGCTGACTAAAATTAAGGTTCTAATCAACAAGCAGCGTGCAGATGGTACTGCTAGCACTGGCAAATCCCTGAAATAAAGAACAAATCTCAGTCAGCACAAGGGCAACCCCAGATGTAGGATTGTTCGATCAAAGCGTAGGGTTTTTGTCCTACCTTTGATAATTCCTTCCAGGGTTTCCGTCCTTCCAGGAAAAGCTCTTAGTTCAAGCGAACAAAATGCCAAATTGCAGAATTTTTGGATGATCCAAATGAGACAAGGAAGCTTGTTTATATACCTTATTTTGGATAGGTCTCAAGGGCCCCAATAGAACGCCCAGATTTGAATTTGAATTTTTAACTTCAATTTATTTTTAATTTATATTTATTATTATTTTATTTATATTTGATATTTAATATATTTATAAAAACACTTTTTTATAATAATAAAATAGTAATACTATTCCTTCAAAGCGGAGGGGACATGACAACGCATCCCCGGGTAACATAGCTAGGAAAATTTGCACCTAAACAAGAAGAAAAAGCTGTCTGCTATACAAATTCATACAACTGTACAAACTGCTATATGGACTGTTGTGCATCCTATGCACTTCTCTTTTTGCACCTCAGGTCTGTTAAATTGTTTTTTGTTATGATCGCTATATTTTGACTCTATCTTGCGCCCTGTCTTCATACTCATAGCTGCAAATCTTATCCACTAAAAAGCTCCTTACCTCTTGAAGGAGATGAGTTGGAGATAAGTATAAATCATTAATGTATATCTACACTTTATTAGACTTTATTAGCTAAATAAAAGACTCACTTTTTTTTACTAAAAGTGAAATGTAAAATAGAACAGCTCGAACCACTTCCAACATATTCACACTAAACTTGTGCAGAAGTTCCTATCTGAGCTAAAAACTTTAACATTTTTGCACGAAGAACACCATTACCGGATCAATGCATGCATTGCATCTACATTTGTGGGTGTTCTGTTAGACATGAAAGAATAAACTAACACTATTAGTTGTAGACAATGCTTCTGGATTAAACTGTGTAAGATTGTTTTTCCAGAAGCATTGTCTACAACATCATGGACTGTGGAAAATTAATGACTACTATTAAGACTATTAGGTCGATGGCAAAGGCATTTATAAAGAAAGGTTTCCTCGGCGGCTTGAAAGACACCCTTGTCAAGGATGCTCTAGTGCAAGGGTTTTTGTCTACTAACTAAATTCCTGAGATGGGCAAAGGGTCAACTCTAGGACCATGTGTTCCCTTCATCATCATTTCCAACAACCTTAAAAAAAGGAATGCAAGAACACAACAAAGAAGGTGGTAGCCTTCTTCAAATATGACATAGGGTTGGCATATGCGAGAGAAATCGACAAGAGTTTCACTTTCGATGAGGATATCGAGTCCAATGAAGAATGAAATACCTCCCATGCAACACTGTGGCTTTTGGTTTGACTATTTCTCAACAAGAAATAGTTTTTGTGGCTCTTTGTTGATAGGTTTCTTTTTGTAATTATTGTATATCAATGTTGGGGGTCGTTGAGCCTAGGTCGAATCGCATCTAGATGCTATGTCATGAGTAGGGATTTGTTTTGTTTTTCTTGGCACTTGTGTAAGGGTTGATAGATCTTAGTGTCCCATGAGTAAATGGGTGGAGTTTTGGTCTAGTATGCACCCCTGTTGATGGGTTGTTGCAAAAACTATAATGTTCATATTTCCAATTGATAAATACAAAGGGAGTGGCATCCAAGGTCACAATTAACCTATCAAAAAAATTAAAAATTAATTTTAAACCTAAGTTCTAACATAAAAATAAAACAAAAAACCTATTAAAAAAGCATAATGAATATTGTTACTAACATTGCCATAAATATTTTAAAAAATTGGACTTTGGATGTAAGAAGCCACTAGCTTAACGGCTAAATGATGCGGCAAAACAAATAGGTAAGAAGCACTCGTCAAAACAAACAGTAAGAATCACTTTTCTTACAGAGAGATGGGTGAGAACAAGCATGACAAATATTTATGAACGGAGGTCAAGAGACAAAAAAATTTAGGAGCTCAAATGCAGGAAACTATCTCTACAAACACCTTTGCACCACAAACATCAAAGGGAAATTTGCACTGCAAGTCCAACCACCATATTTATTATAAATAAAAAGAATTTTAACATTTAAGGATTAAGCTTTTTTTGGTAAAATTGGATACAGTACCTAGGCTATATCTAAGTCATATAGTATTTGTACCAATACCTGGTATAAAGATGCATGCCAAGGGTTCTACCTAGGCATATCTTGCAACCCATTGTGGACAACCAATGGTTTATCCAATGAATCAATATGGAGTGCTTTTTACTAATGACGGTATCCTACAACTTCATTGAGTACTTCCAATGTAGCTAGAACCATAAATAGGTCAACTTGAAAGTGCCTTCCTTAAAACCCATAATTCCCAAGATTTGCCTTTTTTTGTGTGAGTTGGGATGTTGACAAAGATTATACTAGACTTTTGTGTATTAATTTAAGTCCTGAAGCCAACTAATTCTTTTGAAGTTTTTCCCAATTCCAAATTTTTCATACTATTTAAGTGGAAAGGATTACCGTATCATCAGCAAACTGAAAACTAGAAAACATTTGTCCCCTAGTTGAGGTCAACAATACCTATATTTTCCCTTCGGTGTTTGCCCAAATCCATCATTCTGTTGAAGACCAAGACCTCCCCCATTAAGATAGAAAGATATTAGATAATGGGCTGTCCTTGTCAGAG
Source organism: Cunninghamia lanceolata (assembly GCA_027924645.1). Taxonomy (NCBI): domain Eukaryota; kingdom Viridiplantae; phylum Streptophyta; class Pinopsida; order Cupressales; family Cupressaceae; genus Cunninghamia; species Cunninghamia lanceolata. The sequence continues at coordinate 1,258,863 of BSBN01001760.1, forward strand.
TCCCCCAGTAGCATCAAATGGCTAGCAAACCCTGCCATTTATCATGATAGCAATGGTGGGTATGATCTATGAACTTCCACAAAAGTTGTTTGATTAAACTCTATATGAGTTTGGAAAAACTCATAAATCACATTGCAAAATGCCAAAGGTCTATATGGGCCCATTTCCTCTACTTGAGTTACTTTCAGAATCAGAATCAATAGTGTGGCACCAATGCTTGTGACAATGGAGATCGGTTTTGATCAGCTGTAAAAAAGTTGGGTAGAATTGTGCTGACAATCCATCTGGAATTGCTGCTTTGTCCTATTGGAAAGAGAGCATTTCTTATCTTGCTGAATGGGAGATCTTATAATTATGAGGTAAGTAGAAGCCACTCTGCATTCACCATTCAAGATTCCTGGCCTTACTTGATTGTTGTCTTTGCTTCAGTATGTTATGTGACATGAACAAAGCACTTCAAGCAAAACATCCAGCAGCAGACAAAATTCTAAAAGTAGTCAAACTAATAGCTGGTACGTTGTTTTGCATGATATGTTAGTGTCATTTATCCAAGGCAATTTTAGTGGCAGCTGGCCATTCCCGCTATCTTCTCCAAATCTCATTTTTTTGCCATTTCCAACCTGATGTTTTTCGGTTTCCTGCAGCTGTTATCCCTTTTCTATTTGTTTAGCGAGGATTAAGTGTTGTGGGCATCAAATGGCTGGGATTATTTCTCCTTGGACAGAGATTAAGTATATATGTCAGACTCGCTTCAAGGTGTTAATACTCTTCCCAAATCTATTTGCCATATTGGATGCTAGATCCTTATTAAATCACCGCAGATCTTTTAATATTAAGGCCGCCATTTGTTTTTGTTTGTGTTACTCTAGATCAGGTAAGGACAAGGTGTTTGAGCTTTTCTTCCATTCCATTCCACATGAACTTCTGTTGTTTGAGCTCTTCTATCATCTTTACCTCCACCTTCTGGGAAAAAGGCAGAAGTATGAGGATGTATATTGGAACAACTTGTAGTACTGATTGGATTCATTGTATTCTGCCCACCATAAACAACCAAAAGTTTGTCAAGTGTGTCAATTTAGACTACAATTTACAAATGATGGTATCCCAGAACTTCATTGAGTATTTCCAATGTAGCAGGAACCCCAAATGGGTCAACAAGAAAGTGCCTTGAAATCCAGAATTTTCAAGCTTTGTCTTTTAGTGTCAGGATGTTGGCAAAGATAACATTGACATGTATGGATCAATTTGATGTCCCAAATCCAACTGATACTTTTGAAGATGTTTTTTTATAAATTCTAGGTTTCTCTTACAAGGAAAGTGGAGACGATTAATATATCATCAGCAAACTTAAAACTAGAAAATCTTGTCCTTTGCTTATGGCCAGTAATCTGTATATTTTCCCTTCAATTTTTGCCTCATTTATCATTCTGTTGAAGACCTACCCAATTAAAATAAAGAGATATGGGCTACGGGCATCTCCTTGTCAAATTCCCTGGGTGGTAGCAAATGGTTGGCCAGCCCTGCCATTTATCGTGATAGCAAAGGTGGGTGTGATCACAACTGCTCATCCACAATCCATAATCAGTTTACCGAAACCTAAGCATTGTAGCACACGGGTTATGAGATACCAGCTGTATTTGTCAGAGACCTTTTAAAGCTTTTATAGTGTTCCCCAGTTGATTCTTAACTTTTTTAAGCGGTGTATCTCCTCTTGGATATCATATTGTCCATGATTTTCTCTCTGGGAACAAAACGTGATTGTGTTTCGGATATAAGCTTCTGCAATGGTAGTTGTATTTAACTGGATTTGAGTTTGGAGATAATCTTATAAACCATATTGCATAATGTCATAGGCCTGTATGGATCCATTTCCTCTGTTTGAGCTACTTTCAAAATCAACACCAATTGTGTGGCATTAATGCTTTGAGCATTTACTTATTCCTATGATATCAGCTTTGATCGGCTGCCAAAAAAATTGTAGTCTTGTGCTGAGAATCCATCTAACGTTGAGCCTTTGTCCTGTTGGAAAGAGAGCACTATGTTTTCAAACTCCTCCATTGTCAGTTGCATCATTTGGTTGCTTTCCAAATCCATGACTAGTTTAACAATATTTTGTGACTCAAATTTGTGCTCAAACGCTTTCCTGGCTGATTGGTACTACCAATAGTAGATCACAGAAAAAAATCTGTAGCATATTTCAATATTTCTGGCTCTTGCTCTGTATGTACCAGTGGTCCAAAAGGACACATCCCCAGGGGCTAACTGCAAGTCCCAGATGTCCAAGACATTCATGGACAAGGCCCCAAGGGGTAAGGAAATGGAACAGGACTCCTCAAGCCTCCTCCTACCTTTTTTCTTCAAAAATTATGGACATCCCTGGGATGTCCCCTATAAAGGGGAATGTCTGGGAGACATCCTTTTTTTCTGTGTAGGAGCCATTAGGGCTCCCCTACAGTCTAACTTTAACTAAATAGCAAAGTAGAAGTCCATATTTATAAAACACATTTAAAAAATACAAATAAACACATTTGGGTGACAACTGTAACAGCTATTTATTCTGTAAGCTGTATTTATTTATTTTTGTAAATGCCTTGTGTGATAAGGTATAGGTTTGATACAAAAATTACATCAAGCCTCCCTTGAAATGCCATTGCACTCAATAATCCCCAAATAATTGTGTACGATGTTTAATATTTATCAGTCTAATGTATCCTGTCCCTGACATATCAGACAAAATTTGATGATATAATGTTTCCCAGTTTCTGCTAATGTTTCGTCACTAATGCTTGTGTTGCTCTTCATGCTGGATAACTGTGGTTTGTTTCCTTTCCTTTACCATGTCCATATCCACGTTGAAGTCTGGGGCTTATAGTGCTCAATAGTGTCAATTGGTACTACAATTTATATTTAAACGGCTCCTTGTGACTTGGGTTTGCTAGGTTATATCCATCCTTGCATATTGAGCTTGCAAATTTCATGTTTTAATTAAAAGAAACCAACAAATCAAAACATTTACTTGCACAAAACCCGTATTAACATAAGTTTGAATATGTAATTGATTTGTGAACTGACAATTAAGCTTTAACAGATCACTTAATTCCTAAAATCAGAAAATTCAACTAAAACGATAATGTTCAGAATCACCTGTCATTGTTGCTGAATAAAGGAAACCATGAATCCTCTGTCCATCATCAAAATTAAACAAAAACAGTCAGTTCATTATATAAACTGTTCAGAAGCAATATAGAATCAACGAAGGCAAAAATAATGCTTTAACAAGAAAGTAAATAATGTTTGAAATTTCAGCATATTAATGAACTGGAAAGTCCAGATACATCTAAGTTTACACCTAACTGATCATAATTCCTGGACCGTTAAAGGTTGATCGTCTGCAATGTCCAGTTTGTGACTATATTAGTAATTACTGTCCAAGAAGAGATTGGCAGTAACTGTTAATATCTTTTATTTGTTAAGAGACATCCTGGGAGTATTTTAACCGAAAACATTCATCCAGAATAGACAAGGATTAAGGCAAGCAATGGTCCCAGCTCTAAAAGCATTAAGCTATGCTGGTACAGCAATCTTACTATCATTGGTTCTCTGCTGATATTTACAGTGTTACCCAGGAATGTGTCACCAGGGCCTAGACACCTGTCCAGGATGTTCTGGGGACGGAAGCAGAAACAGGATGTTGTCCCCTCACTCCCATCCTGCCCACCCTTGTCACCCCACCCCCTTTCTAAATAACTTGGGTGTTCCCTTATTTTATGTTAAAATTGGGAATGCCCTTGCATCATCAGGAGGGCCAGGGCTGTTCCCCACACCTGCATGCTATAAACAACCAAAAAACAACATTCTAAAACAAAATAACAGGCAACCAATTTGTGATCAACTTTATTTGAAGAGACTTGCACGTGTCAGCTTGCCACTTGTCAGTTACCACAAGGCACAATCCAACAAATTCAAATATCCACCCTTCAACTCATTCCCTTCGGTCTCTAACCCTTCCATCTTTTATAAACAAGAAAACCTTGGGAAATATTTTAAAACACCAGCTATTCCCTAACTTGTAAGAGTGCCCAACAACCAAAGCAAGAGGGGTACCAAATGGGCAATTTCAGGGCAATCTTATAAGTCTTTTCGGAGCAATTAAGCAGGTTCAAAATATTTTGGACTTCTTGCAATACAAGAGATATGGTCATATTTTTTAATTCCTGCAAACTATGTTACCGGGTTTGCTGGGAACCTTGCCAAACCTGGACCAATCCAGGCAGATTTCTGATCCCAGTTCAGACCTGGCTTTGGTTTGCACAAGGTGCAACCTTGGGTGTGACCATTTAGCCCAAGTATGTCTAACAAACACCCAGGCCAAATGGCCATGCATGAGGCCGGATGGCCGCTTGGCCTCTTCGTAGGCAAACCCACGAGAACATAGAAGAATCCAAGGAGAACCTGGTTAAAAACTGCAATTTAGAAAAAAGAGTTTTTATAAAAGAACAAACAAAAAGTAATTAAAAAAACCTAACCATAGATAACCCTAAAAAATGACTTTTTCACTAACAAAACACAAAACACAAACATAAACATATTCCTACATCTCATTATTCACTCGCCCAAAACTTATTTTCTACTCATTGCTCAAGGTTGCTAGTATTTTGAGTGTTCAAGCCTCGTGAAGGCATTATTCCTATACCTCAAGGAGTGTGAGATAGGTGCAACAGAGATCAAAGCACTTCTATCAAGGAGCATCATCCTTCAAGGCAAGTTTTTTTTCTTTCCAAGCTCTACTATTTTCCTTTTTAAAAATAATTTATTATTGTTTTGTAATTTCTTGTTCTGTTTTTTAACAAGCAAAGGTAGCCTAGGATTACATTCATTTTTATCCTAACTTTTTAACATTATAGGCTTGCATTATCTTATTTTTTTCCTAATATTTGTTTAATTCAAAAAATGTAGGTATAGGTATGGTTTATAGTGGCTAGCACAGTTACCGGATACGCAACCCCCTCTCCCTTGGTACGCATATTGCCGTATCGGATACGAATACTCATAGGATACAGCTCAGATATGTCTTGGGTACCGTTTTTGACTGTACCAAAAAAAACTCTATTTTTTTCCCATGCCGGATACGCGCAGATACGACATTCTCATGACATTTGTGTTGTATCCCAAAAATATTAACCCCAGAATGTTAAAAATTGCCGCAAGCAACTACTCCATAACCTGGCGTGCTGATTTCTTGTTGCAGGGAACTACTTTGGACCAACACACACACGATCGGAAATATGTCTTTCTACATGATCGTATTTACTCAAATAATCATGTTCATTCTAAAGTTGGAGATATAGTGTCAACAAGCAATGGAGGAAGAGGCAAATTTTATTAATTAGATTTCATACATGTTGGCCACAGTGCGCTAGGCTCTTCGTGATGGGTCGGGCTGCTCGTGTGGTAGCACGAGGAAGTCTATGACTTCGTGGTAGGGTGGAAGTCGCCCCTATGATGCTCTCTCTTCTTGGGATTCGAAGGAGGAGCTTGAGGTGAGAGGTTGCACCAAGATGCCTCAGATGATAATGTATTGAACAGAGTTACCGGATACGGCACCCCCCCTTCTCCTGGCACGCGTACCAGCGTGCCTAGTACGGATTCGGGTACGGTACGGCCTGGGTACGGCCTCGGTACCGTGCCCATCCGTGCCCTAAAAAATAAAATTTTGCAGCCGTGCCGGATACTTTAGGATTTGGGATTTTAGAAAAAATGCCCCGTATCCGGCTATCAATTCATTAAAAAAAATGGACTATTCAAGGAATATGCTAAAAATGCATCAATTCATTATAAAAATCGCACTGTTCAAGGAATACGCTAAAAAATGCATCGATTCATTATAAAAATCACACTGTTTAAGGAATACGCTAAAAATGCATCGATTCATAAAAAAATCCAACTGTTCAAGGAATGCGCTGATTTTTACCAGCGTTAGAACACTGCGCTTGAGAATCAAACAATTTTTTCCCGACGTGAGAATGTTGTTTGTCAAATGATTTTTGCCCAGCGTGAGAACAACCGACGAGTTTAAAAAATTTCCTGGAGAATTTTGTTTTACGCGTGAGAACCACCGATGAGTTTAGAAAATTTCCTGGAGAATTATTTTACGGCGGGAGAACAATCAAGTTTAGAAATTTTCCTCTCGAATTTTTTTTTACCGCGTGAGGTAGTTTTCAGCGCACACGTATAAAAGCCTATCGGCTTAATATATTATACTTCATTCAAATTTATTGAAGTTTAAAATTTATCTGTTTTAATATTTTATTAATAATTATAATGTATATTTAAATAAAAATATATTTATAATATATATTATAATTAATATTTGAATTTAATGCTATTAATATTTATTAATACTTAATATATATATATTAATTAGTATATAATATTTATAATATGTATTATAATTAATATTTAAATTTAATATTTTTAATATATTATTATTTTATAATAGCATATACTATATATAATTTATTATTTTATAATAGCATATTATATATTATATACTATAATAAAATAATAAATTATATTTTAATATAATATATTATATAATAAAATATTTTTTAATATATATTTGTCCTATTTATAATATGTATTATAATTAATATTTAAATTTAATACTTTTAATATATTATTATTTTATAATAGCATATACTATATATAATTTATTATTTTATACTAACATATTATATATATTATATACTGTTATAAAATAATAAATTATATTTTAATATAATATATATATATGTGTGTGTCATATCTAGCCCCGTATCCAGCCGTATCCGTATTGGGGGTCTTCAAAATTAGCCGTATCCGTATCGGATACCGTGCCCGTATCGAATACCATATCCGTGTCCGTGCAACTTTGGTATTGAAATAAAACCATGAAGTATTCATGTATGTAGTGTATTGCTTGGAAATTGTAATTGAAAACAATGCATATATCATTGACTATATAGAAATTATGAAATAGTTTGATTTCATAAGTAATGTTTCCTATGTATGAAGGAAACCATATGTTGTATTTTAATACGTGGGTTAATTAGTGGTGTAAAACACTAATTAATTGGGAAGAATCAATCCTATATGAAATTGGAAAAAAAAAAGTATGACAAGAATACCATGAGAGGAGACTATCATTACAGTCTTATGGATTTTATTATTTTATTTCCATGACATAGTGTCAAATAATGAAAATGTGAACATTGAAATTTTATAATGATTACATTTTATGCCATTAATATGTTAATATTAATACTTTGTTAAAGTTTATATGGTAGAATTTTGGTTTGATGTTACATGTGTGATACTTTTTTTAATTTTTGGCTTTTTTTTTTTTTTTAATAAAAAGGGGTAAAAACTTTATTGAAATTCAAAAAAGAGCATTACAAAACATCAAAGAGCCAAGGCCCAGGGAATCCATAAGAAGCAGCCATACAAAGCATGAAACAACATCATCCTTCACCAATACCATTCCCATCCTCGGCAAGAATCCTCTCCAAGTCATGTCGAAGCTCATGAGGAACCTGCTCCCACTCATCAATCTTCCAACCATCCAAATGCTCAGAAGCCCACTTAGCCAAACAATCTGCTGCCCTATTCCACTCCCTCGGAATATGGACAAAAGATACCATCTCCATCAAAGAACTTATCTGCAGAATCTATTTTTGGCTTTTTCTTTTACTTTACATTGTAAACTTTTATTTATTTATTAATTTTAATACATTTAACTTTTAATTTAAGTTTAATTTATTAAAATATAATATATTTTTTAAATATATATTATTTATATTAAATTATATTATTATTAAATTTAAATTATTTAATATTATTTCTTGCTAATACATATATATGTGTGTGTGTGTGTCGTATCTAGGCATATCCATATTAGGGGTCTTGAAAAATAGTTGTATCCATATCCAATAACCTATCCTTATCCGATACCGTATCCATGTCCATGCATCTCTGGTGGCTAGTAGTTCTAGCTTAGTGGGCCAAGGGGTTGGATAGGGCTTTCAAATTTGACCCCTTATCACCACATTGGCAGCATGTGAGAATGATTGAGTAGCTTGTTGGAGGCAGGGCTTATGTTTGGTGATGTAACAAGTGCTAGAACCGGTATAGGAGATTCTCTAGTCGAGTGAGAGCCCACCTATGTGCAATTGCCGACCAAGGAATTAGAGCTTATGGTGAGCCATTCAAAATGGGTTGCCAAAGAGGCAAATTCTTGCGTAAATCAAAGAGCAGGTGTATGTAGATGGTGCAACCAAGAAAGCTATATTGAAATCTCCTCTTTTGGCCAAGAAATGATCCCACAAGCCACCTATAGGACCATCCTCCACTACTCCGATAGTGGCTTCCACACATCCATTTCTTTGGCACCATATTCCTAAGAAGACAATAGCCCCTCTTTCCCACAAAAGGACAAATGATGTAGGCCCATTTAAAAGGGGCATTTCAGCATGAGGCTAGAGACAATGCCAATGAGCACATTGCATGTTGTATTTATGCCAACGGGCTACTTTTCAACCTTGTTAGATCGCCATGGTAGCGGGAAATGTATTTATGCCAAGGAGAATTAATGATGCACCCACAAGGTATACAAGTCATGTCTATAAAAAAGGCAAGCACCACCTTCTTGGCCAAAGAAAGAAAGTTTGTAGACACTTCAGTACAGTCAATTAGGGATTCATGAAATGAAACAAGACTGTCTGTCATTTCCAATGGATAGAAAGATTGCAGAAGTAGGCCCCTGGTTATGATTGCAGCAATGCAGTGTGCCTTAAAGGGGCAATGTTTTATAAGGCAGTTAATTGTGAGGGACAAGTGAAGGGTGCAAACTCCATTGCCAACATCCTCATTGAGTTTGTTGAGAATCTTGAAACAATGGGGCCTCAAAACATTGTCATGTCATAATAAACAACGTTAAAAATTGCAAAGTTGTAGGGTTGTTGGTTGAGGTGAGATATAAACACATATCCTAAACACCATGTGCCATCCATTCACTCAACTTGATAATACAAAATCTTGGCACACACGTCCAGTGGATAAAGCAAATTTACACCAAGGCTGATAAGATTTAGAGGTTTGTGACTAATCATTAAATCTCACAAACCATCTTCAAGTCCTCCAAGTTGGAGCTACTAAAGGCGAATTTATGAAATTTCAATATTTTATTTTTTGATTTATTTTGAGTTTTAAAATTTTAATCTACATCTTTTTCAAATTTATTTTACTTCTTACAATTTACAGATGACATCATTGTTTTCGGGGAGCTACTCTTTTAGAAGTTGTAACCATCAAGGAAATCGTCTCCTCATACTTGGTTGCATCAAGTTAGATCATTAACGAAAATAAATCTATGATTTTCTTTTCTAATATTTCTACAACTCTCTAGAGCCATATTGCAAATTTCTTGGATTGTAAAAGTGGAAAGCTCCCTAGCAAATATCTTGAAGTTCCACTCTTTATTGGGACCGGTAAGGCTCCCCTATGTAACAAGCTCATTGATTCTTTTCAAGCTAAGCTAAGTTCCTAGAAAGGAAAATGGTAATCACTAGCTGGCAGACTCTTGATAGCAAAATCAGTTTTAGCTGCTCTTCCTATTTACTTAATGTATGCCCTCAAAGCTCCTTCTGACATCATTAAAAACATAGACAAGATTATGAGGGATTTCCTATGGAAAGGCACAGAAGATAAAAAGAATATTCCCCTAATTGCATGAAAAAAAGTTTGTACTCCCAAGGGCAAGGGAGGCCCAGGTTTACGCTGTCTTGAAGTTCAACATCAAGCTTTGGGTGCCAAACTACTTTGGGGTCATTTTGCCAATCCTTCAGCAAAATAAAGCTCTCTTCTTTAAAAAAAAATCTGTCTTGACTCTAAAGACCCTTCTTGCATCCTCACCATCTCTATTCCTCCCAAAAGCTCTCATTTGTGGAATTATCTTCTACATTGCAGAACAATCATTATGAATCACCTAACTTGGGAAATAAAAAGTGGTTCAAAGGAAAGAAAAATTGGAAGATTCCAGGAAATGTCACAACCTTCAGGCTGATTTAGAGAACCTGAATGAAGCAATAGATTTCCTCTCATTGGAGTGGGGAAGGAAAGTATTCAATTATACAACCAACAAACTTCTAAATGGCATAAAAACTGCATAAGGGAACAAGCTATCACTCAAGTAAAACCTTTTGTAGAACACTAGAGCTTCGTATCAAGCAAATGAGGCGCCATAAACAACACAAACTATGGTTTTACCACTACCCCTGGGGATGTAACACTATTATACATGATCCTAGGTGTAGTAGGATAATATTCTATATTTTATATTTCCTAGATACACTAGAAGCTAAACAGTCATCTAGAAGATGAACTAAACGGTCATTTCATATTGATAAATATGTACATCGTGTCATAGTTGATCAATGGATGAATGGCTATGAATTCATTGAACATTTTATTGTTGTCTTGTCCATTTTCATTTGTCAATTCTTTTCATCTGCAATTCATTTCCAGGCCTACAGTTTTTTAAGTTGTTGAACTGCTATATTTACTGAAAACAGCAATTAAACAACCCTAAAAGCAGCATTTAGGGGTTTCAGTTTTAACATTACATTTATAACAGCAGTATTTTAAGTTTTTTTATTTATTTATTAAATTATTTAAATTTTGAAATGTTTATTTGCAAATTTACATAACTAGTTGATTAATACTAGTATAATTAGGATTTTGTCTTTTGTATATCATTTGCTTCCACGCTTCATGCGACCTAAAGTAGGAAACACAAACAGAAAGTCCTTGTGTCTTGGGCCCTTGCATTAAAATTTATGATATATGCATGGTTTAAAATTTAAACCATAAATTTCATTTCTTGCAGTGTCTGTATGAGTTCTACTTCTCATAGCCAAAGTCTATGGGGATTGAATCTGAGACTTCAAGTACATATGTGGGGGAGTTGAGTCAACTAGTTCTATTGGAGTGCACATTTGAATTGCCCTTCCAAACTGCTAGAAAAACTTGCCAAGGGTCCCTTCAATAAGAAGTCCCTTTTAAGACAATTTGCAACCAAACTACAAGCAAAGCCTAGGATATCAGGGGCCACTAGGCTATGGAAGTGCCATTTTTATGAACTTGAATTTCAAGGCAGCATTACTAGAGTTAATGCACACCTCCTTCACATACCTGACAAAAGGCACTAAGGTATATTGTGCCTTGTCACTCAAACAAAGAGATAAAATAGATAAATTGTGGGGTTGTGCTAAAGAAAATACAGCTGCAACTACTACTATCCCACCGAGGGGTCCTACTCCTACTAGTACTAGTACATTCCAACAACCATGATTTCCTGCTTTTCCATCTAGTTTAAGGGCAGCAGAGCCTAAGGGGAAATATAAAATGCCTAGTAGGATTGATGCTATAAACACAGTGGCGAGTTATTCAATGTGCAAAATTAGGATGAGGTAGACGATGCCATTGGCAAATTCTTCTTTGCCAATGCAATTTTATTCCATATGGCTTTCCCCATGTCCCCATGCGGCAGCTTAAGTTAATTTTCTGCTTAAATTTAAGCAGTTGGAGTGGCACCATGGAAATTTATAATTGTGGAAAAGGGATAATATAGAATCTTTCCCTATTTTTGTGGTGCAGCTACTGTTTAGGAATTGCAAATAAGCTGTGGAAAAAAAGGGGTGGCTGGAAATAAGCAGCCACTGCATAAGGAAAGATATGCCATGTGGCTGCATATATTTCCTTCCCTCTTTTTTTTATTTTCTTCTAAATTAAGATAATTAAGATAATTTATTTTTTGCTTTTTTATATAATAAAAAACTACAAATTAAGATAACTTCTTAAAATAAGCAGAAAAATAAAATATAATGGGGTCACTAGCTCCACAAATATCTCCTAAAAAAATTGAGCAATGGCTGCTAGCCAAAATAAGCTAAGCAGCAGCATGGGGACATGCCCTTACTCTCCTTATTGTAAGGAGGTTTTGGAAAAGATAATAAGAGCAGGATGATCATATGTGCCACCAAGGGAGATGAAATTGAGGACAACAATCTTGGATAAGAACTATTCCAAGATTAATTTTCTAATGAAGAAAATGAAGGCTATCTCGATAACAAGTGGGTGCAACATAGTCATGGATGGGTGTATGAACATTAGGTGTTGTCCACTCATCAACATCATAGTCACATGTACAAAGGGCCCTTACTTCCTTAGGGTCATTGATTGTGAAAGGCACTAAAAAGATGTCGATTTTCAGTTCCAAATCCTTAGCTGTTGAGGAGATTGGACCAAAGAATGTGATGCAAGTAGTGACAAATGTAGCCCATGTGTGCAAAGCTGCAGGAAAGTTGATTAAGGTGGCCTACAAACATATTTGGTGGACTCCTTGTTGTGTGCATGCCATGAATAATGCATTCAAGGACATGGGCAAAGTCGGTTGCTTCAAAGAGGTCGTTAATGATGCTAAAGATGTGTAGATGTTTATCTGCAACCACCACACTTCACATTCACTATTTAGGACCTTCTTCGAGAAGCAATTTTTGAAACTTGTAGAGACTGGATATGCATCGTACATCATTCTCTTGGAGAGGATGCTTGAGTTGCAAGAGGCATTGCAACTAATGGTTATGATAGCAAAGTGGAATTGGTGGCTTGAATCTATGTCAAAGCAAGGGAAGAGGATGAAGGAGGTGGTTCAAAGTGACACTTTTTGTGTTAATGTAAAATACATTGTCTCCATCATTACTCCCATCTTCTAAGTCATTAGATATGAGGACAATGATTCACCTAGCCTTGGAGAGGTGTATGAGTGCATTAATAGTATGCTTAGCCAAATGAAAGACATTGTACAAGAGAAAGACCCCACATTGTAGTTCTACACTGAATATATTCAACCAATCATTCATCAAAGATGGGAGAAGCTCAACACTCTCTTGCACATGGCTGCCTATGCATTGAACCTGAAGTGGTAAGTGCAAAGGCCTGGCAATGTTACCCCTATACAAGATAATGAGGTGAACACTGGGTTTATGAAAGCTAATCAGAAGGTGTACAATTCTACAGATGTCAACATCATTCGTACTAAGTGGTCAATATTTGCCACTCTTAGGGGATATCTAAAAGAGGCCAAGCTAGATAGGGAGACTATGGCAAAGGTAGACACACTTCTATAGTGGACTATGCATGGGCCTACTCCTTTGACAACCACACTAGCTATTTGTCTATTGTCTGAAGTTTCTAATTCTTTTGCTATGAGACTTACTTATAGGTTCATCCACTCTATGAAGAGGAACAAGCTTACCTCTAGGAGGGTGTAGACACTTGTAGTTGTACATAGCACCTTGCATCTCATTGACCGCAACAGACTTATGTACAATGAGAGTCCAACAACCTGATGGGATGTAGAGCCATAGGAGCTAGTGTAATGTCCCACCCTTGTTCTGCCCTTAAATTTCACTTTCCATAGTTTGACGTTTTGTCAAACAGTTGGCATGCAAAATGTCTGTTGACTGATATCTGAGTTTGTTTTGTTGTTTGATGTTTGTTATGATTGAGTTTCAACATAAAACACATATACCAAATGATAGTACCAAGGACCAAACACTTGGCAACAATAAACAAACACTTTGCTAATAATTTCAATGCCAAATATGGGACTGTTATAAGTTTATAACACAGTGAAAGTCTGATATAACTCAGAACAGCAAGATAATTTCATTCAAATTAAAGATTTGAATCATTTCATTCCAATGCAACATACCCAATTTATTCTCCTTTGATATAACAATGAATGAAGACTTCAATTACAAATAAAGGGCTGCTGATAAACAATTATGAAGTCTGATATATCAGCGAACTCTTCACATAATAGCACCTAGGGTTTGAGTGATTCCATGACTGATTTCTCATTCCTTTGGACAGCGATCAATCTTTGACATGCAATGACTTCCTTTATACCTTCAAACTACTGCTTGTATTGTTCACAAATCCTTAGCAGGTACTGTAGCAGTTATGTAGCATCCACTGTAGGAATTACTGTAGTGATCACTGTAGCAATCACTATAGCATTTCCTTTAAATATCCACTATAATCTGCTTTGCCAATATTGCATCAACCCTCCAATTTGTATTTGGCACAAAACCACAAATTGGACAATGAAATCCTCCAAGCTGGCCTGCAAATAAACACCTCCTTTGAAACTCCAAACAATGCCAAACCTACAATGAACTACAAAGCGTAAACTTATTCAACCTGGGAGGGTCTTTCACCACCGGAGTTGATCATCTCCAAGAGGGTTTTCGTCCTCAAGAAGGTTGAGATGAACCAAAATTGATCTGCTGAACCACAAGGGTTTCAATCACAGAAATAGAATAAAATGCATAATCCAAATGAGCCCCTCAAATGCCTTTTTATACTTTTTCCGCCAAACTCTCCAGAAGCTTATATTTAAAATTCACTTTTTAATTAAAACTCCATTTTAGCTCTAAAAAAGACCTTTTAATTAAAATAATGATAATTTGACACGCAAGGTCCCTGTTTTATGCATCCATGATTTAAAACATTTCATCCCGGTTCCGCCGAGCTATAACATTAAGGTGCTTTTTAAATATTTTAAATAATATTTAGCGACCTTAGTAAAATAATTAAAATAAGCCATTAATACACCCATTCTGCGGAAACTTCCGGAATACATCGAAATTGAAAACTGACTACACTGGTGTGATACCGATGAAGAATAATGATAAACGGAGCCCACCGGGCGAATTACTATAAATAGATGCCCTCTCCAAGATTCTTGGAGAGCACACCAGAAGCCGAAAATCCCCCCGAAAAGTGGCATATGAGTCCTCCAAACCCCTTAAGCTCATTGGAATCATCAAGTAACTCCTCTGATAACGTTGACACACATCCACAAGGTCATGCCAACTACACTGCAAGGGAACCCGAAAATGGAGACATTACAGCTAACACATGTTGATGATGATGTCGCACAGACAAGGTTGGTTTGGAGGGGCTTGACCTCAAGGAGTCCAACAGTTCAAATGATGAGGAGTTTGGTGAAGACTTTGGGGATGATTAGAGGCATTGGGCTATTGGCCAATTGTATTTTAATTTTGAATGTAATCATCATTTTGGATATAATATAAATATATTGATATTCAGCATTTTCATTGTTCAATGCAATGTATTTAGTATTTCAAAGTTTCATTTGTTATTCCTTACACATTTTTTTATAACTAATCTTTCAAGTACTATATATATTTGCACTGTCAAACCGCTGCTTATTCTGTCCATATTTGGTTGTGTATCCACTTTAGAAGACTGAACGTTGATACCATTAGACTCATTTCTACTTCCCTTCACCATCTTCATTTTGGAGGAGGTGGCAAGAAATAAGAGTTACTCCTTTTGGGACAGTTTGTCTGATTACAACAAAGTAAGCATCACAGAAGAAGATAAGCTGTAAAGAACCTACATGAACAAGAACAAGATCTATGCTTGCAACAGAAGACCTTTCAGATTGTATAATGCAACCATGACCTTCAATGGGATTATTTTGAACATTTTCAAGAAAGTGACAACAAAAAGGTCCAAAATCTTCCTTGACGACTGGTCCATTTATGGTCCCAAGGAGTTGTACCTAGGAGCTTTTCCAAGGAGTTCAATGTTGGCCAAGGAATACTTACTTTGAATATTATTCTCTTTCATGGTCCCACAAAGTAAATTATTGCATCATATGGTATGCCCAGCCAGATTGAAGCTAAATTCAGACAAGATCACAGTAGAACTGCTGATGGAAGGATCTAAAGACATAAGTGCCATTAACTTCTTCCTAACCATGCGGATGTTTTGGCCAGGAGATGAGTGTGTTCAATTGGACACAAAAGCAACAGAAAGCTGTTGATGAACTAAAGGTGCAGTTGATCGGTGTGCCAATGCTGAACTGCGTAAACTGGAACAAGGAATTTCATGTCATGTTGATGCCCCAAATTTTGTGATTGGTTGTGCACTAGGGCAATTGCTAGACAAATTGGAGACCACCCGTGACAATATGGAATGATAAGTCTTTGGTATGATCCACTCAATCAAGGATTTTGAATAATACTTACTCGTAAATCCTTTGTCTTCTATGTGGAACCCAAGTGCTGCTATATATAGCCAATATGCTGGTGTCATGGACATGTTAACAGATAGTTGTTGGCCTTACAAGATTTTACATTCAAGATCATAGTGCTACCAAATAAGAGCCATGGTGTAACATACCAGCTTTCAAGGAACAAATCTAAAGAATAACCAATAAGGGTCAAAGATTATTTTCAAACATGCATCTATTCAAGATAGCAATTTGGTTGCTATGGTATTACAACATTGGAAATTCTGTGTCTACCATTTTCTTTGTGAAGGACACACAACTAACACAGAGGCAAAATTTCATGCCGGAGTCCAACATGTTTCAAGTGATTGATGGACTGTTATATATGATAGGGCTAGATTAGGGACAAATTAGACCCAATGCCACTGGATTGTGTTGATTTAACAAATATTGGGATGCCAAAGACTAAATTCAAATATATGATACATGTCAAAGGAAAGGTAAACCACTCCAGAGGGACTTTATCCTCTTTTGGTCTTTACAATAACTGGTGCTTTTGTGTGGGGTGAGCTTGACTTCATAGGAAATTTATAGAAGGTAGTGCCCCCCCCCCTCGTTGTTGGCTTGTGATAGTGGTAGTTTTGCATTGCTCTCTGTCAGTCAGAGACAGTCGTTAGTCTTTCATTTCATTTATTCAGTTCTGAGACACTTGGATTAGTAGGTCATGGTTTATGTATACTTTGATTCTGATGGACTATGTTCGACCGATATAGTTAGACATGTGTTATGAGTGATGATGACATTATGGTTACTTCAGTTATGATGTGTTGGATATGTTTAGTAATGGATTATTATTTACATGTTTTATTAGATCCGTTGATATCTATTTTAATTGCAGTGGTTATAATCTTGTTCAAGAGCAGGGACAGTGTAGTATTAGTCGCTCCGAGTACCCTACTACGCCGCGATTCTCTGACTCTCTGTGTGAAGACATATATGTACTTGATTGTGTACAACCAATTGTTTGAGTGCAAGCTGCAGGTACCGAACCTCGACTCCACCTGATCTAGCAGGTTTGAGCGGGTTCTTGCACCAATGGGTATCAGTGATGGGAGATAACGTGAGGTCTATTCCACTAGGTCGGTCCTTGTCTTCTGTTATGGTCTCAAGTCGTGTTGTGACGCTTGGTCCTTGCCTTTTATGTTTGGTAATCTTGTGTTGTGGAGTATCGTCGAGTTGTGTTTAATAATGCTTATTTATGTTCATGTGTGGTTGGAAAATACTTTAATGATTTATTATTAAAATAATAATGCTTCTATTTTGTTTATTAGATAATATTTGGTTTAGCCAAGATCTTGGAATGACACCCTTGTAAGATTTTATAATAGACTAGAATTAATTATCTGCTGTCCAAGAGCATTTATGTCATAATTTGGAGTTACGGGTAACTAGTATATTTTTGGTTATGCATTAATGGTTGTGGGTTGTCGGATATGATTCTAGATTTGGGAATCTTTTTATAGAGTAAGAATTTAAAATTTGTTGGAGGAGTGGGATGCATAGTAACGGATGCATGTCTGCATTAATTTTGAGCTGAACCATTTTGTATGGGGGATTTTGGTTCGGAGAAGGAGGGTTGGAAGGGGAGGTCAGATTTTAGTGCTGGTGGCACAACTGCTCTGGTAGTGAAGGACTCTCGGGACAACGAATAGGAAACTGTTGGAAGCTCTTGAAAATATATTGGATGGTTTTGAGAACATGCTGATTCCTTTCATTTCTGCATACAATCTTTCTGAGTAAGTCCAAGACAAAATGGTAAGTGTTCTTAGTATTACTTTTGGTGTATGGTATGCTGGTAGATCTCTCTGTATGCTATGGACCCTCTACGACAACTTATCTTGAAAAGTTATACCAAATTGACTAGCTTTATTAATCCTTCTTGAAAGTAAATAGTTGGCGGTTAATATACTGGAATGAAGGGGTTAAGTCCCTTGCTTCTTGTGAGTTGCATTTGGAATAATAGATAATAGTTATGTGATCATGTAGTTCCCTCTAGTGAACCCGAACTATGGTGATGTGATTAGAAATTTTGGCATTTATTCACGATTGAAAAGTGCATTAAGCTCATCATCAACATTATCTATTAACAACTCTTCATTGTCAAGTCTACAAATGGTCTCATCAGACTCTCGTATGTTTACAATGGAGTGAGGAACCATTGGTTTTGGAGGTAGCTTGATCGGTTTTGGCATAAAATATAGGCTTTCGCTGTAAGGAAATAAATTTGAGTCATTGTCATCCCTACTTCTAGTTACTCCTTGTCAACTTCATAATTTGTATCAAAGGCGACATTAGCAACAGGTTTCTCCACATTTTAAAATGGCCATGATCTCCCTCTTCATTACGCTGATAGTTATCTAAAAATATATCTATTGAAGATGCCACAGTAGCACTTATATTGCGTGCATCTAGGGAGACCCAAAGATTTCCATGACCAACTCAGGCACCTCAAACATGCCGTGTTTGTGCCACTCTTTGATTCAGTAGCATCTGCATTCTGAGGTTGAGGTAAATTTTGTATGTGGGGTCCAGGGGATACTTCCATCACCTTAGGCGCAACTGTGTACTACTCCTTTATGCAATGCAAGCTAATATTTATAATGACAACCTTTGGGCATTTACTATTGCATATGTCAACAGTGCGTTCTTGAGATAAATTCTGCTGACACTTCTCATCTTTGCTCTTATCATCTTTGTAATTGTCTATGTTTTTCTTCCTTATACTGGTCTTCTTCATATCTCCATAAGAATGCCACATTGAAAACATCTTGTGTAATCATGTCTCAGTTTGAATTCTTGGCAATATGACCTTCTTCTCTTCATTAGAATCATGATTATTAGAAAGTCACTGTTAGGTTCGTTATAAGAAAGTACTATTGTGGTGTGTTGCCGTTTTGATAGATCTCACATAGGTTAGATTTTTAGAAACTTCTAATTTTTACTCCTTGCACCCAAGCACTGGCAGTATGAAGTAATAGGTATTAGTTTTGTTTGGAGTTGAGAAAACGGTGGTTTAAGACTGTAGTTAGCAAATTGTTTGCTGCTCTTTGGCTTTTGGGTGGTAGAGAATATAGATGAAGACTTGTGTGACATGAACCACTCCAGTTTAGAAATTATGGTAGCTTTTTCCGCTGCGTATCTCATGTTAGACACTTGTTTATTTCTCCTCCTTTCGCAAGCAAGGTGGCATGTAGTCTTGAAAATTACTAAATGCTTATGCCAATTCGCTAATCCGTGTATAGGTGTCGACCCACTGAATTTAAGATTAGGGTACTTATTACTCGCATTTTCCTCAATGTCATTGGCCGCGGCATAGTTTTATACCTGCCAAAAGCATGAGTTTCAAATTTATATCCGTGGCATCTTTTAAACGTATTCTTATGTGTTTATTTCATTGTTGTCATATCTTACAAGATTATATCTAAGCAAATAATTTATTTAAAGATCTCCGTTATAGCCTTTTGTTAAAATGACTTCCGTAGGGTAAGATATTATGAATGATTTTAAACCATGTTTTCGTAGATGGTTAAATGATTTCTATGAAGGTAGAGAAATGGTCTTATTTTAATGGGAACACATTGATTGCCAACGGGAAGATTCAATGATTTTCTTTCTCCTATATGTGTAATATGATGGAAAATACCTCCTTATTGTATTTCTTATTCGTATAATAATTGTTTTTTTTTTTACCATTAGAATCCCCGTATCTGTTTACATATCTTCTTCTCGTAGGAACTAGTAACAAGTGATTTTTCCTTAGTGATTTATCCAAAAGACTAAATACTCCTTACTCTCATAGCATGAAGTGCAATGCGTAGTTTAAATAAGTGAAATGATGCTGTAGTATAGATGATAGCAATGTTTTGATAATCTAAATAGTTGTGCTCATGTGTGGGTGTGATGACAATTATGGGAATTAGTATTTTAAAGATAATGGATTTCACTTATTACATTATATTTAGATTTTAACTCAATCCTTGTCTGATTTATTTCTTCTAAGTAATGACTGTAGATCAGGGAAAATGTTAATGTTCTATGAAAATGTTAATGATAGGATCTCTTCCTTCCTTGAGGTAGCTAGATTTACTCTAGGAAAGCGTATCTTTGAGAAGTAGCTTAGCTATGTCATATGAATGAATACATTAGAATGTTGGTGCAATAAATTTTTATGATAATGGAGATGTTACAAATCCAGAATTAAATACATTAGTTTAATTTGTTATGCTCTTTTAATGTAAGGTTGGTATATTCTATCCTGTGATAAGTTGATCTTTTTAAGTAAATAATAAGTTAGAAGTTTTAGTGTGATTAAGTCGTGTTATCTCGTTATTTAGTATTCTTTCTCGAGAAAGATTAGTGTCTTGTAGTTTGGAGCTTTTATTTGTCACAAATACATGAAGGAAATAAGAATAATTTGAGATGTAATGATGTATTGACTTTTTGTTGAAATATTTTACCTTCGCAAATCTTGTTCGGAATTGTATGAGGTCGTCCTTGGGACAAAATTGTATATTATGATCAACTGGTATTATGGATGGGTTTCGTGTTAGTTTTTCTTTCTCCTGAGTTAGCTTTACTTTCTCTTTATCCCTTGTTGATCTTATAAATGGTCATTGAAACCCTGTTCCCTATCGGGAAAAGTTTAATTGTAACCGGGTAATGAATTCTTTTTCCGACTCCAGAGGTCTAACCGTTTGGGTATTCATTTTGATACTCGTGTTTTACTACTTCTTGTTTGAGGTTGAGAAGGACAATGGGATCTTAATTGTGGTGGTCAAGTGAATGGCATGTGTAATGAATCAGATTCTATGGTGAACCTTGTCCTTGCGTATTGTGGTTTTGGTTGATTGGTCAGTGATTCGCTAAGGGAGTGGCTTCTATGGTGGGGCTAGTGCCTAGTGAGAGGCCGCCTGGGTAACCCCATGGAAGTTGTAAGAAAGTGGAAACTTAATAACTTAATCAAGAAGGTTGGGGTAATAAAACACTTAACAAGATAAGTAAGACACCTCACCCATGCTTTGAGTGCTCTCACAGGCTAAGGATGGGATGAGAAGGCCTAGTTGGCAAGGCCGACCTCCTTGTCTCCATGAGAGAACCTGTCGGCTCCGCATGTGTCACCCTATGGGGCCGGTGCCTAGAGAGACGCTGCCAGGGTAACCATAGATGGGGGCCGGCTTCTGGTGATAGATAGCCTGGGTAACCCATGCTAGGACCATGCGATGACACTCTCCTTACGCAGTTCAGTTGTTCCTTATTGGTTGTGCCTCTGGAGTGATGTCTTGGCTTGTGCAGCTTTGTTGATATGGTCGGTTGTGTCAAGTCAGTTGTCATTCTATTATTTTGGGTGTTGTTACTTTGGCTTAGTGGAATCCTCGTTGTTATCTCCTAGCTCGGAGGGGTGGACCTCAGGGTTCCACATGGTTGGGTGGCAGAGCTATCCATTGGTCTTCTTGGAGATTCGGTTCGAGTCCTGTGCTGAGGTGTTCCAGTTCCAGATTGCTTTCTACCTTCAGTGATGTTGTATACTTTCTTATGTATTCTTTGTAAACCGACATGATCGATCTTGTAATCTTGTATTGCAACTTTGAAAATCGACTTTCCTTGCAATGTAACAGTGGTTCTTATCTATAGTCGCATGATGTTTATCTCTTGTGTTGTTTAGACTTTAATGCAGTTATGCTTCCCTAGAGGAGTTGGAAGTGCACTCTTCTTTATGTTGTGTATTCTGGTATCTTGGTTACTGTTATTGCATTTACTTGCTTTAAAAAAAAAAAATTATTTCTGGAATCTTGCTCTTGTTAGTCTAACTCTCTCTAGGGTTGCATGACGGGGCATTACACTTTTAGTCTTTACAATAACTGGTGCTTTTGTGTGGGGTGAGCTTGACTTCATACGAAATTTATAGAAGGTAAGTTGACTCCACCAATGCATATGCATGGTGGTGGCAACCAAGTACTTGACAGAGTGGGTAGAGGCCAAAGCCTTCCCCAAGAAAACAACAAAGAGAACTGCTTGGCTTATTTATGAGTATATTGTGACCAAATTGGGAATCCCTTGGCCGATCACAAGCAACAAAGTGGAAGAAGTGAAGGAAGAAAAATTTTGAGGTACCTAATTCAGTAATGGAGCTTGCTGTGGAATGTGTGCTTTCCAGAAGGGTGATTCTACTACTTCACTCTAATTTGTGAATTATGCTCACAAACTTCTTATCCGCGTGTCTAATGCAGGAGCATCCAGGGCTCTAGCAATTCTGAATACCCAAAAATATATCTGATCAAAATTTGTTCTTTCCCTTTTCTGTCTTTCAAGTCTTAGCTCGTATGTTTTGCTTGAATAAACTGGTTTGACTGATGTTGGACGTGAGGGCAGATAAATGCTGGTTAAAATTCTTATTTGAGCACTGCTGGGACCCACTCGTTCCTAGCACTCACCTTGCCCAGACTTTTGTAGCTAGACACAAAATTAAAGAAATTGTTGTTTTGACTGATCTTCTCTTTGTGGCCTATGTGGCCTGAAGGGAGGGGCCCATTTCTTTTGTAACTTTTTGAATCCTCTTTCTGACACTCTGTCCTGCTGGAACCCGCCTTATTTTATTCTTGGGCATTTGAAACCCATCTGCTGGTTGACTCCTTTAATGGGAGCTGCCAATATTTTATTTTTATTTTTTTAGCTTTGCCAAACTTGTGGCTTAGCTATTCCGAGCAGTGGTTTTTCTGACAGACAGCTTTGAATTATTTATTCGGTGGCAGTTTTTGCCAGGCAATATTCCCCCAGCACTGCACGAAGACTATTTTTGACTGGGAAGTTGCATTCCCTTATTGGCCACGAGGTCCACTAACTGGTGCCTTTTCTTATGGCAGAGCATTGAAAGACAGATTGCCGAAAATGGATTATCTGGCGACAGTTTCTGTTTACTGATTATCAATCAAGCTTATTATTATAGCTGTTATAGAATCATAAGGAGTTATCCTCTATCAAACTTTCCTTCAAATATATTGATGCTGGGTGTACTTATTTTTGGAACTGCATGTCTGGATATGGGGTGGCTTGTTCACCATTGCTGAATTCATGATCCTTATAATGAGGATGCAACAGACCATTCTTGGCCTATCTTGTAACAGATTTCTTATTATTGTCGTATACCCCTTTCTCCTAGGGCCCACGAGAACACCTTAGTATTCAGACTTAGAAGCATACAAATGTGTGAGGTGAGGCAGTTAGAAGAGGCAGTAAGGAGAGTATAGAGAGGGATTCATTTGATATTTTCCTCCTTAGTTGAGATGGAGAGAAAGTGAGTGTAAGGAAGATTGAAATGGAAATATATATAGGTTGCAAAGAATGCTGAATTCATTCTACTATTCTGTTACTAGGCTGAGTGCCTGAATCAGTTTGTAATAGCATTTCTGTTATAAAATTTAAAAATTCTGAAGTGTTGTTTATTATCTTGATCTGGTTGTGTGGAGCTGCTCAGGTTAGTAGCCCTTCACTGGGTACCTGACCTTGGATTGCATCAGAAACCAAGTCACACTTTGTTAAATTTGGAATCTTCAATACCAAACAGACAAAGGTTTGGAATCACAATTCATATAGAGAACAATTACACAAGAGTATAGAAAATAATGTTTTTATTTCTTAGGTAGTGTCCAATACAATAATTAGCAGTACAGGAATGCCCTTACCTTGAGAGCAGAAGTGCTATTTGAAGGACCAACAGTTGTCAATTATAACAACCATTGATCTAACTATTATGACAACAATTTAACTTAAACTATGTTAGTCAACAATGACAACAACATAACTAAGAAGCACAAAAAATGTATTAACAATAATGTATTACAGTCTACATTTATCCCCAACAAAAGAGAAGTTGAAGTTCCATCCAACACAACTAATGAATAAAACAGTTACAACAATCAAGGAAGAAGACGTCCCTCGAGGCAAATTGATTCCACCTAAACACAGAGGCAACCAGAGTAGATCTCATCTGGTTCACTGCAGCCCAGAGTGTGTACACTTCCTCTGTTCGCTACTTCGAATGATGCTTGGAGATGATTTCCTGTTTCCTTGAGCTTTTAAACATGTGAACAGCCTCCTGAAGCTTTCCTTTAAAATGATCATGCTCAAATGCAAGGCACTCAAGTTCCACCACCTTGATCATCAACTGAGCCAATTCCTGATCATACTCAGCAGCCTTACTGCCCTGAGTCTGTGTAAGATGAGTCTATTTGGCAAGCTGCTCCTGAAAGCTGTTATGTTGCTCCTTCAACTCATGCCACAAGGCTTCATTAGCAAGGGTGACTTTAGCATCTTTCTTTAATAGAGGACATTATTCACCCCAGGCATTTTGTGAAATCAAGTACCAATATCGAAAGTGGTGCTAAATTTAGTGCAAGGCCTTAAAAATACTGGCAACTGACGAAGTAATAGCAAGATGAGACTTGGTTAATAACCACTAGTCAGGCTTACCATGGTTCACAAAAACCTGCACAAATTAATAATTATATGTGGCAGTCCTCTTTGAACTTCTAGATGCAGCCTACCTCCTCCAAGATGAAAGGAGAATGGGAAAAATCCGCACCTTTAATAGTGTTGGCAACATCCAACATAGCTTGAGCCATACGCTTCATACTCTATAAAAACTTAAGAGTCATGAAATGTACCATGTTGATTTGTAGGCTCTGGGCAGGGAAACTTTATAGAGATAAACCTCCTCAGAGGACTAGATGAACTCCTTAGTTTGGATTGTGAAGGTACACTGGGAGAGGTCAACTCCTCGTCCACCTGAGTGTGGTGTCGTTTCAAAGGCTCCTGAGTTTACTCACACTCCACTTGTTGGAGAAGTTCATTTGAGCACTCTGCAGCCAGGAGTGCAGCCAACTAATGGAGCAGGCTGACAAGAGGAATATCCAACATAGTATTGACAGGGACACCCAATTGGTCTAACCACTCCTCAATGTGGTATACCTCGTCATGATTTGAGAGGAGGTAAAATAGGTGTATGTGGTCCTAAGGAAAGGGAGAGATCCCTGATACCCTCTATCTCTTCTGAATCCTAGTCATTGTACTATTCTTCGCTAACTGGATTCTCATCATCTGAAGCTCCTTCCTCTATTACCACATGCTTGTATTTTAGAGTTGTTGATCAGCTATACTTAGTGGCATCATCTTGCCCTTTAGCATCCACCAAGTACCCAATGACTTCCATCTAAAAAACAAATGGCCAAGCAAGGTCATAATTGGTTCCCACTCTAAGATCTCCATCCAAAGTTGCCTCAGTAAACACTACATCCAAGAATAACTCGATGGCATGTTAAGTCATGTAGAACCCCATACGCTGTAGAGAGAAACTCATGAATCCAAATGGGCAGCAACTCCCCCAATTATAAACTTCACCCCATCTCAAAACTACCATGTAATCCATCATCCATACAGCAATATCCAAGGCCTGAGTAACAACAACCAGCGTACTATGGATGACATCATTACTGCACCACCTTTTTTTCGATGGCCAATGTCCATTCTTTAATCCTCTATTGCTTTTAGCCACATCCATACCACTTCTATACTTGTCAAGTCCACCCAACATAGAGTTTGAATAGTAGAGTCCTTCAATGCTTGTGTCTAGAGCCTATTGGCTGGCCTTTGCATTGAAGATCCCAAAGAGTGTATGCCAAAAACACTAGTGAAATTAGCTGGTGTATAAGTAATACTACCTCCTAATCGATGTAGCTGACAAAAGATTCACACTTCTCTCTGTCATAACTGGAGACCATGCAGACCAGGAAGGGCCCAAAGACGCGACCATTTAAGTTAAGTGTCTACGATATTTTATCCACACCTCCCTTCCAAAAAACTGTCTTCTATCTTTTCACTTGGTATCAAAGCTAGGGTTACCTAGTTCTTTGAGAGCAAAGGCATCTTGGCTATGTGATAAACATTTTCTTTAGTGGGAGCTTTGTGTAGGTGAATCTTGTGTGTAAAGGAAAATGGCAAGCACTAAAAGGATGGAGATAGAAAAATTTGATGGAAAAAACTGAGTTATGGAATGTTAAGATGGAAGATCTTCTAGTTGACAAAGCTCAGTGAGTTTTACTGTCAGGAAAGAAGCCCTAAGATATGACAACAGAAGAGTGGGCAAAGATGGATAAGAAGGCGAAGAGTTCAATCAAGCTGTGCATTTCAAACTCGATGTTGAATATCTCAGAAGAAGCCAAAGGAACTATGGGACAGGTTAGAGTCTTTGCATCACACAAAGTCCTTAGTAAACAAACTTTTTCTTCAAAATAAGTTGTATTCTCTTAAGGATGAATTATGGAAACTCCATGACAAAGCATTTGAATACTTTTAATACTGTGGTAAGCCAATTAGCCTTAGTTTATGTTAAAATGGATGAAAAAGACAGATGAATTACTTTGTTATGTTCTATTCTAGATTCATGGGTTAATTTTGATGTGGCCAATTTAATAGCACAACATCTAATTTAAAGCTTTTGTTATCCAAAGAAATGAGAAAAAAAATTTGTGGAGGATTCAAAAACAATCCTTGTTTGTGAGAGGTCATTCCTAAGAGAGATAAAAACAAACTAAGGGCTAGACAATCAAAGTTTAAAGGAAAATATAAATCTTTAGAAAGACTTGTAAAGAAATGTTGAACTAAGGTATAAATGGGCATTTTAAAAAGCAGTGCGCTTTTAATAAGGTTGGCAAAAAAAGAAAAATCAGGTTGGCAAAGCGAAGGAACCCAATGCCTCTTCCAAAGCAACAAAGACCTCCATTGAAGAAGTAGGGGATGTACACTTGGCACCTTCAAGTACAAACTCATATAATGATGCATAGTTGATTAACTCATCATATGACTCCCCACAAGAAACAATTTTATGACTATCAAAGATATAAGGAAGTGATGTCTTCTTAGGAGATGACTTGTCATATAAGATTATAGTTCATGGAAAGGTAAGGTTGTGTTTAAGGATGGAAGGGTTAAAAATTAAAACCCTCCCTAGTGTTCTGAATTTTCCAGGTTTGGCTAAAATCCTGATATCTATAAGTAAGATTAGCGATGCAAGTGTGTAAGTCATATTTAACAAAGATAGATGCAAGATGGTTCAAGAAGCACTAGTTTTGGCAAGAGGAATCTACACTAGAACACTGTTCAAGATTGAGGCGAGCACTATGAGTGATGGATGTTATAGCTCTCTTGTCTTGAGGTTAGCAATGAATCAGATAAAGACAATATGTTGTCTGTACAAAAGAAATGCTTTGGCATAATGGGGCATATTGGAGAGAAAGGCCTCTGATATTTGCACACTAACAATATGGTTGAAATAATTTCTAATTGCACCTTAGATTTTGATTGTAAACAGAATTGGGTAAGCTATGCCACTAGTGCTACAAGAGCAGGTGAATTTTATTGCTGATACCTAGTGATGTGTTTGAGCCTCTTCATGTTTTGTCACTAGAAGAATTTTATATTTGATATCTCTTTTATAGATGATTTCTGCATGAAAACAAGGGTATAGTTCCTCAAACAGAAATCTGAGGTTTTTAGTAAATTCAAGGAATTCAAGACTCTTCTAAAAAACTAGATAGAGAAGAAGATCAAAGTGCTGACAAATAATGGTGGAGAATTTGCTCAAATGAATTCAAGCAATTTTGTAAGCAATGTGGTATAGCAAGGAAAAGACGACTCCATATACACTACAATAGAATGGAATTGCAAAGAGAACAATGCTGATGGAAAATTTGTGTATGCTTAGTGGTGCAGGCTTAACATAAATTTTGGGCAAAAGCAATAAAGACTGCATGTTAGCTAATCAATCAATCACCTGCAATAGCCCTTATCAATAAAACTCCACTAGAAACATGGACTGGTAAGAAACCCTCTCTTTGACATCTTAGAGTTTTGGGTAGTGATGTTTATATACATGTTCCAAAAGAAAAAAGAACTAAGCTAGATTATAAAATAGAGAAGTGTATCTTTAGTGGATATGCAATGGCATAAAAGGATACTAGCTTTCAAACCAATAAACAAAGAAGACTGTCTATAGTTGTAATGTAATCCTTAGAGAGGTTAAAAAGCCTCCAAAGAAGATGAAGAACCAAGAAAGGAAAAACCAAAAAGGTGCAGTTTGGATTAAACGAGGGAAAATCGATATCTGAATATGAATCAACAGGAGGAGATGAAACAAATGAGGAAGAACGGCATACCACAATCTTGAGAAGACAAGTTTATAAAGAAGGCAACCAAAAAAGTATAGTCTGCCTGATTTTTTGTTTTGCTTTTGGTTTATCTACTTTGGTTGTTGATCCTAGAATTATTGGGGAAGCACTTGATTCAAAGGAAGGTAAATTCTAGAAGGCCATTCATAAAGAAATAGAAGACTTGGACAAAAATATAACATGGGATTTGGTCAAGTCGCCTATTGGAAGAAAATATGTTAGTTGCAAATGGTTGTTCAAGAAGAGTTCAATGTAAAAGATAATGTGGTGAAGTACAAAGCTTGCTTCATAGCAAGGCATATATATTTGGAATATCCACAAGGTACATACACTAGACTATCATCCCTGAAATGTATTCTGCCATCCCTTGTCATCCCTACCCTGAAAAACATTGTGGAACATAGGTACAAAGCAAAGCTGATCACTATGTATATTTTAAACAGGTTTTTAACCATTTTATTATGGTGAAATTATATGTTGAAGATATGTTGTTAATTGGAGAGAACAAGGAAATGATCAAGGATGTTAAATTTCAATTGTCATCTCAATTTGACATGAAGGATATTGGCGATGTAAACTTTATTTTGGGCGTGAAATCAGATGGGATCATTTCAGCAGTAAACTTTGATTGGATTAGTGGAAATATGTTGAGACTATGTTACAGAATTTTATAATGCAGGAATGTGAACCTATCAATGTTCCTACTCTTGTTGGGATAAAATTATCTGTAGAATAGTATCCTAAGACACAAGAGGATGTTGAGGACATGTCTCATGTACCTTATGCAAGTGTTGTTGGAAGTCTAACATATGCCATGGTTTGTATCAGAACAAAAAAATTGCCTATGTAGTCAGAGTTCCAAGCAGATATATGTCAAATCTAGAGAAGGAACATTGAACAATTGTAAAGAGTGTCTTCAAATATTAGTGTGGCATTTCAGATAATGTAATTTGCTACCAAGGAAGACATGGGCCAAAAAGAGTACTAGACATACATGGTTTTGTTGATGCTGATTAGGTTGGAGATATTGGTTACCAAAGATCTACAAGTGATAATGTTTTTTGTTTGATAAAGCAATCAGCTAGATGAGCAAAAGGCGGGCAATTGTTGCACTCACAAGTACAAAAGTTGAGTAGATGGCAGCCACTAATGCATGAAAGGAAGTTGTATGCTTACAAAGACTGTGTTCAGATTTGTGTTCTTAGAGAAAGGTGTAAAGGTATGTTGCCACAATCAAAGTGCAATCTGTTTAGCAAAAAACACTACTTTTCATGCTTCAATGAAGCATATTGATGTGCAGTATTATTTTTTTTGAGACATGATTGAAGACAACAAGATATCAGTAGACAAGATTTATAACTTGGAGAATGTCGTTGAATTGATGAAGTTTGTTAGTACTGAAAGTTCTCTTGATACAAGAAATCAATAGGCATAATTGCCCCTAACAATTGATTTTATAGATCTTGTGGCCCCTTACACAAAGTATTCGATAAATGGGAGATTTGTTGGATGTGTTGTATAATTTGCATGTTTTTGGTACAGCCCCTATAGGTTGTTTTTTCAGCCCATGGTTTTGCATCCATTGTATCATAATGCCACTTAGCAGTTGCCTATATTGACGTACCTATATATACTACATGTGGATTAGAGTTAAGCACAAGTGTGAAATATCTTATTTTATTGTTAATGGTTGAGTTAATTCAATAAGTGAGTGTTGCTTTTGCTAATTTTTTTCTGAAAAGAGTTTCCCAAGATTAGTTCTTTTATCATACTGTTAGTGTGCCATTATTTTTTTTGTTGCATTTGAGATTCTATTAGCATTGCTTCTCTTGCATAAGTTTATCAATATTTTTCTCTTCAGAAGACTGAGAGATGTAATTATGCAAATTGATGATAGAAGCACAAATACAAATGCAAAATCATGGGAAAATGAGAAGTGGAACCCACAAGGTGATTATGAGGTCTCTATGGGATGCAAAATGACACATTCAACCAAAAACCCATTGTGCCATTGTAATAGACAAATGGAAATAAAACTATCACAAATAATACAAACCACTTCATTCTCCATCTATTGGCTTTTCATGTTCCTAAAACTTCTTTTCAAAGTTGTTAGAAGTTAAAACATATTTCCACATTGAATACATCTAATAGGAATGCTTGTAGATCAACTATAGTTGAGTTCAATATTTGAAATAAGATGTAGGAAGCGGTAAGTTGTACAAAGCCGTGAAGAATTGAGTGTGTAAAACGAAAAAAGGTTGTTTCAGATGTTTGATAGCAACCTCAATGGCCTTGTGGGTTTTGTTGATGTGTTTTTTATGCACATGCAAACTCAGAATAAAATACTAAGTATTCTATCCTCTCTTGAATAAAGTCTCTCAAAGGCTAAGCAATGTGATCCAATGAGACAACTCCAAGGTTCATGATATGTCAGGGCTTGACTTGACATTGATAGACTCAGTAGTTAATGTGATTTGCTGAAACTCACAAAGGGACTTACGCTAAATTGACTCCTTACTCCACTCTCAATATGTTATTCTCCTTCTTGTGAAGTGGAACTTACTTCTAACTGGCTATAAAAGAAAATGCAAAAGGACAAGGGTTTAGAAAACTATTCTAAGGACAATGAGATAATGAAATATGCCAAGATAGACAAACTCCTCATGAAACCAAACTTTGCTTCGCCATGAGAACCAACAACTACACGAAGTCAGTACAATCTTCTAAGGAAACTCAAGGATTTTCATGTTGTAAACTTCCATCCAAACACCCACTGCTGGCGCAGCTTGAACGAGCATCCACAACCGAACTAAACCAAACGTGGTTCAGGCTAACTTTGCAAAATGACTTATTATCAACAAATCATAAAAAGTATGAACCATTAAGGAATTCATCAAGTATCTCCACATATAAACATTACATCAATAAACTTCTAATCTAATTCTACTCTACTTGGAAACATCTCTCCATCATATTCAAGAATTAGAAACCATGCTATCCTCCCATAACCACAAAAAAATCACCATGAGAGCAACAATGAGCTTGTATTAATTTTGGAAGTGATTACAGCAATTTCATATGTCTCTTCAATGATTTCAAAGAGTCTCCTCTACTCTACTCCTATTCTAACAGCATCTACTCCTACTACTTGATTCCTGCTCTCTCCCTTGCAAATGAGAGAAATGGGCCTTATATAGGTTCCAAAATTACATGAATGGCCAAGATTGATTTGAGAATCAATGGCCAAGATTTTGACAACAAGGCAGTTAGTTACGAAAATTACTATTTTTAGAACACTGAATGTGGACGGATGATGTGGCAGACTGTGATTGGGTCAATGTTGTGCACATGCCACCTCAACATCGAGCAAACCGATTTGATTTTCTTTGTGTTCATACTGCTCGGAATATTTTCCCAAATTTTGTCATTTTTTCCTGGAATAGTCTTCGAACTTGAATTTTCACCTCTGGAACTTGGCTGCTTCGAACATGAAAACTTGGGAATTTTGTCGAATTTCTTCTTGTTGTCTTGATGTAACTCATGGAATTGTGATGATTGCTTGGTGTTCTGACTCATTTCTCTTCTTGTGATGTTTTGTGCTCATGCAAGATTCTGGCTCTGGATGGTGCAAGAAGTAGAAGATGCTTCATACATGAATTCTTGGAGTAGATTTGCACGCGATGGATGTCTCGCTGATGCAAGATGTGGATAGCTTTGGAACTTGAATGTGGCGTGAATCTCTGGAAATGAACTTCTTCTTATACATGGTGAAATGATGCTCCTCCTCCGGTCATGATGAAGTTGCCTTGGATGCATGATGCTGATCTTGGTATAAGCACTCCTCCGTGTGACGATGATGTCTTCCTTACGAACTCAAATAACACTCTTCTTGCTTTGAACCTCTCCTATGCAACTTCTCGCCATGTTCCTTCTATTACCTACACAAAAGAAGCATTTATCAATGCAAAGACATTTGATCTTCAATCCACACTTAGTCTCTTAACATTCCATTCAACCATCTTGCAAGATTTCAAGCGCTGATCTTAGGTGAGCTTGTACATTGAAGAAGATTTTGTTTTCAGCTGACTGAAATCATCCTCAAATCAGGCGCACCTTTCGTGATAGTATGCATTGAATGCATATTGCAATGGTGGGGTAAATAGGCGCCTATGAGGATGAGCGCAGATTTTCTACATGCATGTATAATGTGTTCTATGCGAAGGTAAGCCAAAAGTGCACCTAGAATGTTACCTTCAATCTTCCATGAAGCGACCAAATGACAAAGCATTTCAATATGTTGGCTTGATGCTTGATAAATGAACAAGAGGATGACAACTTCTAATCATCCCACCTTAGAAGAATGAAGAAAATCAAGTTGTGAAATATAATAGAATTTGTAAATACTTGATTTCATCTCTTACTTGTAATTTTCTGCTCTTATTTGCTGCAAGTCTGCTATTTCTGCAGATTTAATTTGTTACTTGTACATATTTTTATTGCATCTATCTTTAGATCTTCTTCATTTTTCCTTTTTATTTTATTTTATTTCTTTACTTTCCTTCCTTTATGGATATATCCTTGTTTTATTTATTCTATTTCTTATCATTTCTTTTATTTTCAACCTTCATTTTTAGACTTTTTCTTATTCTATTTTCATTTGATTTATATCTATTTATTTTATTTATTTTATTTTATCATTTTTTTCTTCTTTCTTTTTCTTTATAATTATATATCCCTTGCTATTTTTAATTTACGTCACTGATTCTTATTACTACTTATTTTTATCCTTTATATATATTATGAGATTAATTTTACTCAAAATTAAAATTTTCTCCTCTCTTCCTTAGGTCTCTTTTCTTTTTCTTGTCCTCTGTTTTGTTTCATTTTTAGTTTGTAATAATTTTGTTTATTTCTATTTATTAACTCTTTTATTTTATTTTTATGCCCCTAATCCTCTATCCTTTTGACTCCTCCCTTCCTTTTTTGTTTATTCCTTTTATCTTTCCCTCTTTTCTTTTTCACTTATTCCTTTTCCTCTCTTATATAATTTTTATAATTGTCTCTTTGACTTTGGTCAAATTGGTACTCGTGCCCACCCCCCTCTCTCTCTTTTTATTAAACCTCCTCTGCAATTTTATCTCATTTACTTTCTCATCTTTTCATCCTGATGATGGATCATGGAGTGTGATCCGAAATGTCGATGCAAAAAAGAAATACACAGTTTTGCCAGAAGCTCTACATCTCATATCATGGACTGTGGAAATATCATGTCTACAACTTAATTATTATGTTTAATAATAAATATATAAATTTATATATTAAAATTTAATACAATATATAGTATACTATAAGTATATATAATATATAGTGGGTGGTAGGGCGGGCGACTTTCCACCCTTCCAGTGGTGGAAAGTCCGGGTTTAGCAGCATAGAAAGGATGGGCTTGAGGTTGGGACAAGTGTTTTCTCCTAGCGATGATTTGGTAACGCCAGGCTTCGTAGCTGGCAGGTGGACATTGGCACAAATCTTCGACTCCCTATCACAAGAGAAGTGTCCCTCGACCCTATGTAGATTCTGGCTTAATAAGTAATGATGATTCGAAGATAGTGTTTCATTAAGGCGGGTTGGAGTTGATGGGTGTGCGAGGCGAAATAAAAGCCGAGGGCATCTAAAGGCTTCCAAGACATGAATCCAAGCGGAATGAGAATTGCGTTGGGTAGTGGAAGTACAAGCCTCATCATTTGTCGTCGCCTCTTAAGAAACCTTCTCTGCCAAGCTTTCTTCAAAGCAAGTTTTATCAAATGCCAAGGTCTAGGTTTACAGTTGTTTTCTCGGCCGATAGTATCCAGTGTGGAGGAATGGACACTCCAGTTCGTCTAACTAGTGACAAAAGACAAATGGCATTCCTCGGGTTAATAACTAATCAGAGGCTCTGTCGAATTCTCCGGAACAACGATGTCTTAATAGTAGGGACGACGAGGATGGTGTTAGGGAAAGCTTATGTTGCTGATAGCGAAAGATACCGAGTTGACTCTGATATACCGTCTAGATTCATGGCAACATTGCTGGAATTAAACACTCCCAAAGCAGATGTGGAAGCCATTATTCGGGGTCTATTCATTCCGGAGATTTTGGGCGGTTTGGAGGCCATTCTGGCAGCGGCGACGATCAAGGTAGGAGTTCCAAGGCCAAGGGACATGGCACTGCTGCAGGATCCAGAGGAAGTGGTGAAGTTATATCCTTTCCTGTTAAACATCAAGGGTTTGGAGTTAATCAATCTCAAGGATCAGGCGAGTGTGGCAGTAAGTTTCATCAAAAAGATGCTCAAGATGGAGGCAGGGGAGGGTTTCCAATGGGTTGCAGACTTCAATCAGCTTTTGCATGAATATGATGAAGAATAATCTTTGACTCTGGCGTCTCTGGTATAGAATATGATATATAGTGTTAGATTTTGGCTTTCATTTTGTTTAAGAAAGTTGCTTTATATGTAAGGTTTCTATAATGGTTGGCACTATGTGGCTCATATCTGTATAGGATTTTCTCTTGGGTTAGATAGTTGGCATGGGTGGGTTGAGCAGTTTTCAGCTGCATTTTGATCTGCATAGCAGAAGATGTATCTTTCCTTTTTGAAATCAATATATAAACTCTCAATTATGAATCAAAAAAAAAGTATATATAATATATAGTATATAACTATATACTAATACAATTATAAATTTTAAAATTTATAAAACCTATGTTAAAAATAAATAATACAAAAAAAAAATGTTAATTAGCCAATAGGCTTTTATATGTGAGCATTATAGCGCTCGGAATTGTCTCATGCCGGAAAGTTTTCTAAACTCGTCATTTGTTCCTATCGGCGAATTCCTTGAATGGTGCAAGTGTTAGTATTAATGGCTTACTTGATCAGAAAATTAAAAATAATAGAAAGCAACTTCAAAACCCTCCCAAAATCGTGTCTTGTGATCTTGAAATCGCGTCTGGAAATAGTGCATGCTCCCAAAATCGCAATTGGTAATGGCGTCTGGAAATCATGGCTTGAAATCGTGTTGGAAATCTTCCTATTCGGCGTCAAAATGAATGAAAGCGACATCCAAAAAGATATACATGAAAACACAGGGAACACTTTCAGGGTTTTCAAACTAAAAAAAATGAGTTGAACGTCTGAAATCGGTCCAGAATCGCACCAAAATCATCACGTGGGTGTCAGATTCGACCGGTGTGGGTTTCCCAGAATCATTTCTGCACCCCAAAACTCGAACCCTGGACGCACCCACAGAAGAATCCGACTAGATTCCAATTCCGGTATGTTTCGTACCCGAAATCGGCATAGGAGTAGAGCGATTCGGTAACATGGCCTATTTATAATTGTACTAGTTTGGGAGTTACTCTTTTTAGGTTAGCCCCCATGTGTATATTTTTCCTAGCTTTTTTTGTATCTACAACCACCTTTTGCTCTGGTCCTTTGCTATTGTACCTGTATTACATTTCAGTCCCTTTGATCTTTTTGGTCATTCATGGACATTAATATAATTTGTTTCTTCCTTTCTAGGTTAATCTCTTTGTGGCAAGGGCTTTCTTTGGTTCCTAGGAGATGGGGAATGTTCCATGTGCCTATGTGGAAGAGAAAGGCCTCTAGTAGACATAGCATAGTGACTAGATGCTAGGCGAGAAACACTCTAGTTTGAATGGGTACTAGATGTATTACTAATAGAAGAATGCATGCACTCGTAACCACTATTTAATATAATTTGAGCTCATTCTTAGTAAAACATTCCTCCCCATATTTCATCGAGTTTGTATTTATTCCAGTACAAATTTTCATAAAACAATTTCTACTGTACCCCAATAGACAAAAAACAACCAAGGATAATACAGCCCATGAAATTGTCATTAATGGCATAAACATTAAAAGTCTGAATCAAAGAAGCAAGTATTTAAGGATAGCATATTCCAATTCCTTACTTCTAGGGTAGAGGCGTCATCAGGAATATTGTAGTTTGCTGATTTTCGCAAAGCTGCTGCCTTTTCTTCCACTTCTTCCGTTGAATAGGCTGCATAAATCATCAACAGATTAGAACATCAAATAGAATTGGAGTTACAAGGATAATAGATAATATGAAAAAAACTCAATCAAAAGCAGTATATGGCTGTAGGGAAGACTATATTGGCAGTATTCTTTATTACAAACAAGAATCCCAAAATAGATTCTAAGCCTATTTATCACATCATTAATGAAAAACAATCATCGAATTCTTATATCATCTCTATGGTCTTGTGACTTCTTAAACTCACATGCATTTCGATAAGATGAAGGGTAACCTTTCCAATGCGAAGAATCATAATTTCTAACAAACATGGATTGTTTTACCATTTGTTAGTGCTCAAAGAGAGCCAAAACATAACCAAGAAGAAATTCGATTTATCTTTATGATCATGGAACAAACCATCTGTATAAATTCATGAAGACAAATATCACTGAAAATCCCCCATGCCATCTTCTAAGACAGCTGAATTGAGGAAGAGTTATTTTCCATAAGAGGAAACAGCTATTTTAAGAAAGATAGCCAACTTATAGACAGATTATTAACTACCATTTGTCATTGCATAAATCTGTCATCATCTTGGTCACTAAAAAATGGAAAATCTACCTGGAGAGAGAGATGTCTATTTTATTGATGAAGAGAAAGATTAGGGCACCTTTGGTGATAGAGAGATCCATTTTTGGGCTGTGTCTGGCATCTAAAGGCCTCATTTGTGATCTTCTCATAACCTGACACCATATACAGGTATCTGCTATGATTTCAATATATTTCATGCGGTATTTACCTAACTGATTAAAAATTGAAACAGCAAACCAGCACATAGTTGTTTTTCAGTATTTTCTATTTTTTTGCAAGCCTATAAGTGCCAAGTGAGATAAAAACCCCAAACCACTGAAATGGGCAGCGACTAACCTTTTTAGAACTCAGCTTTCTCTTAAACCAGGCAATTTCATTTCAGTCAGTAATGTCATTGAGGCCAAGGCTGACCCAGGGCAGTCCAAATCCAGACTTAATGTGATGAAAGTGGCACATCTGATAAAGGCCCAAATGTTATTGCTAAGCTCTAGTAATACCTTGATTGTGCATGAAGACATGCAGCAAATGGAAGGCAGGACAAAAGTAGCATTCCATTTGCATGACATTGACATGGCATGGAAAAAGTGTAAATGGAATTCAATTACCCAGGTTTAAAACAAGCAAAAATCAACAAAAACTTGGGCAACTAAAAAAACAAATATTTTATTCACAAAAATAGAGAAAATTTTGATTTTGTTATTTCATGTCAAATCCAATGCATACAGAATAGAAATAAACATGATACATTAAAAAATAAAAATTCCAATATAAAAATTTTCAGAAAAAAACAAGTAGTATTTTAAATACTCATTCACTCATGTTTCAGCCCAGGTCCGGGTCCAGGTACTAGTCCGGTTCCCCTATGGGTCTGGCCAGGGTCCTGTCAAATGGACCCAGATTCGTCTAGGTGCGCTCTGCATCATATCCAAGTGAATCCAAGTTCATTTGGGAGTACCCAGGGCAAACCTGGGCAGAACCAGGTGCTGAAAACATTTTTTGTTCTTTTTTGACTTCAGATGTTGATTATCAACCTAACAAACAACCCTAACCCTAAGATTGATGATGGTCTTTATGAAGACCCATATGACGCTGATTGTTGATTTTATTATTTTAATATTGAACAATGAATATCTATCATGACATTGAGTTTGACAAATTAACATTGAAGTAGTATTTTTAATTTTATGGTGGTTTTGTTCGTTAAATGCATGTTATGTAGTATTTTGAACTTAATTCTTGTTTTCAGGCTGCAAATATGTATTTATTTATGATTTTTATATGTTTTTCTACAGAAGTACCCAAAGCGAACCCAACAACCAAAAAGCTTTTGCCGTACCAGCATACCTGAACGCCCGTACCCAAACCCGAACCTAAGCCACTAACTTACAAAATATATGGTTGGTCCTAAAATAGTTGACAATTGCTATTGTCATCGAACACAACCTAGTATTATGGGGGCAACCCAATGTTTTATACCAAACCCTCATTAGTGTTTAAAAATTTACTTCGAAAATTAATGTATTCAAAGTTAAACTTGTAAAGTTAGAATGACCTAGCCTTAACCCTAAACTGCAAATTTCCAATCCTCCATGCTTTTATTTTTCTTCTCCTAAGTGTAAAAATGAGCAAAAAAAGGAAAGATATACATTTTAAAGAAAGAAGAAAGAAAAAAATCAGAACCACTTTTTGAAAACTCAAGAAACAGAGCAGCAAATGAGGTGGGTGGTGATTACTCTAGGTTAAT
This sequence comes from Cunninghamia lanceolata, assembly GCA_027924645.1. Taxonomy (NCBI): domain Eukaryota; kingdom Viridiplantae; phylum Streptophyta; class Pinopsida; order Cupressales; family Cupressaceae; genus Cunninghamia; species Cunninghamia lanceolata. The sequence continues at coordinate 1,297,656 of BSBN01001760.1, forward strand.
TGGGAGTATTTGGAGTGTAATGCTACTATGAACAGGACAATACTTATAGTGAACAAGATTAGGGACCTTCTCAAAGATATGTCTGGGCAGATGAATCGGCATAAATTGAGATAGGACGGTCCCTGTGAGACTTGCAGAATTGATACCAGTTAGATGAGAGTAATTGATGCAGAGGAAGACATGATGCTGGCATAATTGCAGAAGCTACTCAAACTGGAAAAGGCCGAGTCTGAGATGAACTCTGTTACTGCTGAGACCTGCCTATGCATCAATTGAGAGCTTTAGCGAGGAGATCAAAAAGGAGGAGTGAAGACTAGCAGTCAGCCCTATCCTATTACAGAATGCCTCATCGAAGTGCTTAATTTTCAACTTTATTGATGCTTTTGTTTCAAGACAAGGTGGCTCTTCTATAGCTCGTATGTTAGCCTTTTGTAGTCTGAAGAACGGGTTTAGAATAGATAGTATTCTAGAATACCTATGTTACCAGTTCGCTGGTATTTGCCCCCAGATCCAGGTCCAGTTTGAAAGAGATTCGGGATCCATGTCGATCCTGCTGTAAATCGTCTATGGGTTTGTCCCGGGCAAACCTAGAACAAATTTCAGAGTATTCTTTAAACTCCAAAACAAATCTGCTGGATTTTGACAATTTTTTAAATTTTATTTTATTTTTTATGTCCATTTTGGGCGAATGCGATCTTTTTCCTGCTCATGTCTGCAAGAAACTGGTTAATGCCGCTCAAGAAACCTGTAGGTCAGGGTAATCTATGTGCATAAAATTAAAAACCCTACAGGGATGTCCTTTCTCAGCCGAGCAGTGCAATGTTTTTCGGTGAAATATTAAAATACAACCCTCATCAGCAAAGCAACCCTCAAAAATGTGAAAAATCTTCCTAGAACATTTGGAATGATGACACTGACTCTAAATATAATATAGCGATAACAATAGCTTGTATGACAAAGTGGTTAAAAGTTCAAAATATATAAAGGATAAAAATTTAAAATAGATAAAGGACTCTATTCGTGAATTGTTAAGGGTTTCTATTTTATTTTCTATAACTATTATTAAAATGATGATAAGGATTTATTTATTTATTACGGAAATGTTTTTTATGGTTTATTATTTAAATATAGATGTTTTGAGGATATAATAGAAAATGAGAATATATATATGATTTTTATATAATTTTGTACAAATGAACACAAACCCAAAAGAAAAATTTTGCCGGATCCACAAACCAACCCTTCAAACCTGAACAAAGATCCAAACCAAAACCGGCAACTTAGTAGACTACTATTGGCACAGCTTATGTAGACTCTTGGAGCTGATAAATCTCTAACTTCAATCTGATATAAATATGATTTATAGTTAATTCAACTGTGGCCCACATTTTCAGTACCATGGCTTACACAAATATCTTGTTTGTCAAACCATTGGACTGCTTTTACTCCTGATTCGGTAGTTCTCACACAACCCCAGGAACTGCTGTTTGGCTTCCTTCTATATAAAGCTGGAAAGCTGTCACTTTTTTGTATTTATGAATCAAAAAAAATCTGCGATGCCAATGTAGAAGAAACCAGAGACCAATATGATATGAATGAAAGGAGAATTCCTCGGAACAAAGATACTAGTACAACAACCATGCTTACACAACTCATCAAAGAGTTGAATAGGGAATGCACTAAAGCAAACAATGCCAATAATCTTATCAAATCCATTACCAAATTAATGAAATGGTAGCTACCCAATTGAAGGGCAATCTCTTTTGATATAATTGTTAACTAGACTACTAAAAAGAGTTACTATCTCAATGGTTCAAAATATTACGAACACCGAATCTTTAAAATCAATATTTTTTCCTCACACGGATAGAATTATGATGAATTCATATACTTGTACCTACACACCAAGCATGGCTCGATACAAGCACATCCAAGTCAGATTTTGAGATTTTGCAATTCACTGTGTACCCAATATAGGTTCTACAATCCATCATTAGGCCAGTGCCATCAAGTAGACCCTAATTGCCAATTGTGAATGGCAATATGATTCTGCAATACATTGCAAAATCATTTGCAAACTACACATCAGCACCACAGATTCCACATGCACCAAGATAAAAGACCAGAAAGTTGAACAATCACATGCCCCCACAACCCTTCGAGAAGCATTTGTTATGCATGGAGCCCTCCTGACACCTTAGTCGACACTTTGTGTAGTAATCCTCTTCTTCGATGGCCTTTAAATCTTCCCCCAACACCTTAGTCAACACATTGTGTAGTAATCCTCTTCTTTGATGACCTTTAAATCTTCAGTGCAAATGCGGTGCATTAGGGAAGATGAATGTGCTACTAAAGCCAATTTGTCAACCTTATTTTGATGACGACCTGTGCTATGTTCTCCAATCCTTTTCTAAATGGATTGGGTAGTTTTGCCAATTCATGGTCTTCTACACGAAGGAATGAGATAGACTCCAGCACTGTGTTTAGGGTCCATCCAATCTTTTGCAAACGTGAGAACCTTCTTTCGAATATTCCACGGAAGAAAAGATGACCTCATATTCTTTCTTATTATTTTTTTGTGATTTTATTAGAAATTGTAATGGTTAAAATAATCAGCTTATTTATTAACATGAGAGCAAAGCTCTTATATACAAGGTTACAAGGGATGTTTCTAAAATAAACATAACAAATGTTTCTAAAATACAGAGATAATTGAAATACAAAATTAGAAACATATTTGACCATTAATATATCAAAGATAATATCTTAGTACCCTCCCTTAATGGTCAATCTATCAACTACACCAAGGTGCCCCCTACATCTGACAAACTTATCCGGGCTCAGAGACTTGGTGAAAATATCTGCACTCTGGTCCTCTATTGGGACATACTGCAACACCACGGATCCGTCTTCGACAAGCTGTCAGATGAAATGACAATGAAGATTAACATGTTTTGTCCTTTCATGGAAGACCGGATTTTTGGCAAGTTTCAGCACGCCTTGATTGTCACAATACAAGGTTGAAGGCCCTGCTGGAGACATTTGCATGTCTGAAAGCATCCTTTGAAGCCAAACTGCCTCACATGCTGCTTTAATAGCTCCCCGATATTTAGCTTATGTCGAGGAGAGAGCCATAGCCTGCTACTTCTTGCTGGTCCATGTGACTACACTTGTGCCCAAACTAAAAACATACCCAGAAGTAGACTTCCTGTCATCAACAGAGCCTGCCCAATCTGAGTGTAAAACCAATCAGTTGAGGATCTTTGCATCTTCCATATAGAATGCCAAAGTTGGAAGTGCCTTTCACATATCGTAGTACATGCTTAGCTGCAACCCAATGTTCAGATTTAGGGGCTATCATGAAGCAAGAGATGTAGCTTACTGTAAAACTGAGATCAAGTCTAGTGGCAGTGAGATAGATGAGGTTGCCCACAAGTTGCCTGAATGTGGATTCATTCTCTACAGGGGAGTCTGAATTAGTTGATAGCTTCAACCCTTTCTCCATAGGTGTGGATGCAGGTTTGCAATCTATCATCCAGAACTTGTCCAGCAAACTTCTAGCATACTTGCACTGAGAGATAAAAATGCTATCAGTTGTCTGCCAAACCTCAACACCTAGGCAATAATGTAGAAGACCTAAATCTGTCATGTCAAATGTTTGACTCGGATGATGTTTGATGTCCTAAATCACCTGCTCCGAGCTGCCAGTAATGATTAGATCATCAACATAGACAACGATGTAAAGACTGTCATCAGCATATTGTTTGACATATAGATTGGAATCAAAAGAACTCCGCTAAAAATCATGATCCACGAGGTACTTATCAATCTTGATGTACCATGTCCGTGGAGCCTGTTTTAGGCTAGAGAAAGCTTTGACTAGTTTGCAAACCTGATGTTCTTGACCAGCAACCTTGAAGCCAGGAGGTTGCGTCATGTAAACTTCTTCCTGCAAATCCCCATTGAGGAAGGCACTCTTGACGTCCATTTGATGGACTTTCCAACCAAACTAGGCTACCATAGCGAGGACAAGCCGAATGGTACTCATCTTGGCTATGGGAGCAAAGGTCTCCTCATAGTCAATGCCCTCTTTCTGTGAGAACCCTTTGGCTACCAACCGAGCCTTATACTTATCAAGGGTTCCATCAGCCTTGTACTTAACTTTGTATACCCATTTGCAACCAATGGGCTTCTTCCCAGGTGGAAGATCAGAGAGGACCCAAGTGTTGTTCTTCAGAAGGCTATGATGCTCAACTTCCATAGCCTGTTCCCACTCAGGTATGCCTTTAGCCTCTGAATATGTCTGAGGCTCCGAGATGCTATGAAGGTTGGCCATACGAGCAAATTTGACAGTATTCTGCTGCTTGCTCTTCTTTTGAGCAGATCTACCCTCGATGAGTTCACTATCATGAAGATCACCAATTGTTTTAGCCCACCATTTAGGCCAGAGAGTAGATGTACCAACATCTGAAACAGGTGCGACAGCATCACCTGGTGTGGCTAGAACAAGATCAGGAGGATCCAGAATATCCTGAGGCAGGGCAGATGGTGGAACAACAGGCTAAGTTGTTGGCACAACTGCAGAATCCCTCCCATCAGGTGGGGGTAGGGGAAGGCGGACACCCACATCTGAAGCCTTCAAAGGCTCGTCCTCAGGGATAATAGGAGTAGACAAAAGAAAGGGCCCAGTATCATCAACCAATACGTCACGACTGAATATGAGACGATCAGTGTCTACATCAATCAGTCTGTATGCTTTATGATTTTCACTGTAACTAGTGAACATGAGTTTCTGACTTTTGGAGTCCAGCTTGGTGCACTCGGCATTTGGAATCCAAACATGAGCAGTAGAGCCAAAAACTTTTAGATGGTTGACTCGAGGCTTACGTACAGACCAGGCTTCTTCAGGAGTCATCTTCTTGACGGCATAGGTAGGAGACCGGTTCAAAAGATATACAGCAGTGTAGACCGCTTCAGCCCAGAATTTCTTAGGAACAATTCTATGCTCTAGCATAGAACGTGCCATCTCAGTAATGGTGCGATTCCGACGCTCAACAACACCATGTTGCTGAGGGGTGTAAGGTGTGGTAAGCTAGCGTTTGATGCCATGATCAGCATAGAAACGAGAGAAGGCAAAAGAGCAAAACTCCCCCCCATTATCAAACCTGAGAGTGACTATTGAACAACCTGACTCTTTTTCAACCAAGGCCTTGAACTGCTGAAATGTACCAAACACATTGGATTTGCGTTTCAAAAATATACCCACATCATTCTACTGAAATCATCAACAAATAGCAGGAAGTATCTGCACCCAGTAACTGAAGGAGTGTTCATTGGTCCACATACATCAACGTGAACCAACTGCAAAACCTTGGATGCTCTCCATTTATCACCATCTGGAAATGGATTTCGATGTTGCTTGCCAGCCTGACATGCGTCGCGTACGCCATGAATCTGAGTCTAAATCTCCGAAAGACCACCAACCAGACCCTCCCGAGCTAGCTGAGAGAGATAGTGCATGTTCAGGTGCCCATAACGCTGATTCCAGAGTTTGCTGATGGATGTACTCCTGGCTCTTGAGAATCACCAGAATCAATGAGTCTATACAGACCATGATCCTCAAGTCCTTGAGCAACAGTGGTGCGTGTGTCACGATCTACTATGTTGCATGTGTGCATGCTGAAAACATCCAGATGAGGAGAGTGCAACATAATCTAACTGACGGAGAGAAGGTTTAGCTCCATGCCAGGTACAAAGTATACATCGAGAAATATTAAATTTCTCCCACCAGACTGAATCTGCACGTTGCCCCTTTCCAACAACAGTATACTCTTCGCCTCCTCCAAAGATGACAGAATCTTTGAATGGCGTGTACTCTATGAACCAATCTCACCGATGTGTAAAATGTCGAGAAGCACCTGAGTCAATATACCAGGCAGAAGATTTGACAGGATCTGTTGATCGCTTGGCCATAAAGGCAGAGACCGCAGACTCCTGCGCAGTGTGCTCAGCGAAAGATGCCATCGTCACGCTTTTCGAGGCACGAAAAACAAGATACCGAAGGATGGCTAGAAAACAGATGGCTAAAGTTTCGAGACAAAAAAACTAGCTCAAAAATCCAAACACGGATTTCGAGACAAAACAGAAAAAAAATCTTGCAGATTTCTGACATGGTCTGCACAAATCCAGAGGTGAGCAGATTGGTTGGGTGTTACCAAAATGACCGCAACCTGGAACAAAGAATTTTAATCTGGTAAATACTTTAATACTAAGCGCTTGGTCAAAGGAAGGCGTTGACTAGGCTGAGTACTTCAACACAATACACGTTGGCCAAAAAAGACCAATACTAAAAAAAGGCCTTTTCACCCAACAACCACTCGAACAAGCCAGAATCCTTCAATTAGCGACTCTAAAGATTGACGGCAGCCAAAATATATGAAACCACGATCTAAAAAAATTCCACGAAACCCTTGCAATCAAGGGGAAGGTGCCACAGATTCATCAATCAGAAATCGCGACAAAGGATGAGTCACAAATGGTGATCACAGGAATAGCGATCAAAAGGGTTTGCAGATGTAAAAGATCTCCATTCGGAACAGATACGAAGTCACAGCCAACGATCAAAGAACCCACGAAGCTTCAAGAAAACCCTCGACTAAGGAAATAACCGTCGAATGAAAAAGACAATCCCGAAAATCTTGCAGAAGCCCACGACAGGAAAAACACTTGTGCGTTGAGAAAACCGACGGAGGAAACACAAAACAGACGCCGTCCAAAAACGTGACCAATGAAATGGTCAATGGCAATTGCAAATAGGAAAAAACGTCGAAAAACTTCAAATCGCGACTAAGGTTTTCGCAGAAGCCAGAAAATGCTAGTACACCCAGACTGTCGACGTCCAAGCCCGCCAAAGAGGAAACCGGCAACCAGAAATAGAGAAATCGCAGGTTGCAAAAGGCGCGAAAGAAGTTTGCATAAGTCGCTAATGCAGAAAATGACAATCAAAAGTGCCAAGAAAACGCCACTCCCAAACAAACACGACTTCAGAAGCAAACACGCAACTAGGAGCAGAACCCGAAGGGAAAATCACACGTCCGTGTGACATATGGAGGAGCTTGAACCCGGAGCTCTGATACCATGTAATGGTAAAAATAATCAGCTTATTTATTAACATGAGAGCAAAGCTCTTATATACAAGGTTACAAGGGATGTTACTAAAATAAACATAACAGATGTTTCTAAAATACAGAGATAACTGAAATACAGAATTAGAAACATATTTGACCATTAATATATCAAAGATGATATCTTAATAGAAATCCATTCAATGTGTGGTAAGAGTGCATTCGGGTGGGCCCCCTATGTCCCTACCCAAGAAAGGAACATTGTAAATTTGAAACATAAAGATAAAGTATCTCATTTCTTATTCATACATGAATATAACATATATAGTATAGTATTAAGATAAATTTTACCATTGAATCAATGAACTCAAAAGCTTCTCCAATCACTGCTAGCCATCTTTAACACAGCATGATTTCAAAGCATTTTAATTGTTTTTAGAATAGTTTCTTTTGACTCTGACATTTTTTAAAAATTATCTTTTTAAGGTTGCAGATGGGTAAATTTAGTTACTTCGAAGAATCTCCATGTTGCTCCTCTATCTCTGTCATTTCCCTTTTTTTAATTATAAATTAATAATATTGAGCTTGATCTCTTTATATTATTATAGGTCCTATGTAATGTTTTAAAAAGTGTTTTTTAACACTTATTCAAATGTAATTCTAAAAGGGGACCTATGGATATAAGTGGAGGGAAAATAAAACTTTATAAAGAATGGAGGGCCCAAGAAAGACAACTATAAAAGAAAGGCAAAGGCATCAAACCAATCATCCGATTTGTCATTTTCGATTGTTCCTTCCAATTTGGAGTTTTCTTAGCATTCAGGACGGAAACCCTTGGTAGGTGATTGGAGGAGAAAAACCCTTTGGTTTCCATCATGAACTTGAGGACGAAAACCCTCTCACTGTTCAAAGGCTATTCCACTCAGGGATCACGCTTGAGCTCATCGTCTGGTGGTTATTCAATTTGGATTTGCAAGCAAATTGTTATATCAGTGATATTGTTGGAGTTCGCAAATTTCCAGTTTGGATTTAGTGTCTTTTAGTTTTATCCTAAGTTATCGGGTTCTTCTGTTTTCCTCGTCATGCCCGTATTGGTATAGTTTGGGTACGAGAGCGGCAACAGGACGTGTGGGGGGTTGGTCCAGGGTCCGCCCTGGGCACCCCGCGTTCCCAGTGGGTTCTTGGAACCCCCACGCATCCCATGAGGATCCAGGCATATCTGGGTGAGCGTCAATGAAAAAACGTCAAAGGGGTGTTGTTATCTAGCGTCGAAAGCTTGTTTTGCCATCAACCGTCAATGTTTCTGCATGAAAATTATTACTGTGGTTGAAGATTGACACATAATAAAACCTTATTTGGCCCTAGTTGAGGGGGCACACCATGTTCATTTCAAATGGCAGTGTCCATTTTGTGTGTTTTTTTTTTAAATTATAAATATATATTTTTTTAAAATTATTAAGTATTTAAATATTTTGTTTATAGAGAATTATGAGTATTACTGTTTTTATAATTTTGAATATATATAATTATAAATTATAGTATAGTTATATAATATATTATAATTATAATCATAGTTCCACAGGGATGCGTCCCCCCCTGAAAAAGGGCCATTTCGGAGACGGGGACGTTTCTGAGACAAGGAGACATCAAGAAAACGTCCCCCCGCCGTCCCCCCGCCGCACCCAAAACGTCTCCCTTTGGGGGGGACTTCTGGACGTCCCCCCCGAACTACATTAAAAAAAAAATTTAATTTTTTTTTTTAGATATTCATATTTTGTCAGATGTTGTTGCAACTACCCTGGTAGACATGTATGCAAAATGTGGAAGCATAGACGAGGCACCTGAATTGTTCGACAGAATGCCTCAAAGAAATGTGGTCTCATGGACTGCAATGATTGCAGGATATGCACAAAATGGATTTGTTGAAAAGGCTTTAGAAATTTTAAAGCAAATGCAACTGACTGGTGTAAAGCCAAATTCCACAACCTTTGCCAGCATCCTCCCTGCCAATGCGAACTTTGGAATAGGGTATGGACATCCATCAAAACATAAAGGATAGAGGAATTTTGTCAGCTGTTGTAGTTGCAACTGCCCTGTTAGACATGTATGAAAAATGTGGAAGCATAGACAAGGCACGTGAACTGTTTGACAGAATGCCTCAAAGAAATGTGGTCTGAAAATGTGGAAGCATAGACAAGACACATGAACTGTTTGAAATGATAAATCATTGCAATGTGTTTAAACTCTAAACTTTACTTATTAAGTTATTCCTTAGGCTTCTGCAGTTATACATTTTTTTATAACTAATTTTTCAAGTACTATATGTATTTCAGCGCACCGCTCCCCCGCCGCCGTCCCCCGCCGCACCCAAAATTAGGCCCCCCGTCCCGAAACGCGTCCCCCGCCGTCCCCCCGTCCCCGTCCCCGTAACTCCGTGGAACTATGATTATAATATATAATAAATAATACAATATAATTTATATATAAATAATAAAATTATAAATTATAATTATATCTAATATATTAAATTATATAACATTCTCTGAGGATTAATAATTAATTATTAATTGCTAGATAACATCAAATCTGAATCCTTATTCTTGTTGAGGGTTGTGTTTATTTTAGCGCAGCATATTTCCCGTTGACTCACAGCATTACAATTCGGGTTGTTGCTAAAGGCCAGCCACACCATATTGAAGTCAGCGTCATATATATTTTGGATATCCAGTGGGCGCCATATTGTGGTAAATTGATCATTGCAACCGAACTCATATTGAGGTGTCGCTGCTGAAGTCTCTGTCCATATCTAGCGACAACATATAAATTCAGTGCCAATGTTATTTACCTCATACATTCGATAAATCATCACTAGAGTTAAGATTGCTCAATCCGAATATGTGCCTGATCCTTATAAGAAGTTAAGTATAATATAAAGTGTTGCTGACTTATCAAGGCATCTTATAGTCATCAAGAGGGGCCCATGAATAATTAAATAATGAATTTGCCAGTGTATACTTCATAATCGCAGCAAAAGGGTGGTGAATGGTAGTATTTGAGGAGGGCGGTGCACATAAGAAAAGTCAAACACATGTCGGCCTTCGATTGAAGCGATTGAGACTGCACAATATTTATATATGTAAGGTGATCAATATCACATGAGTACAAGTCTAAGGAGAGTCGCGGAGTTTATTAAGCATTTGCATCATGATTGGATAAAGTGAGTCGGCTCATTTTGAATCTGCCGCACCTTATTCACTTGAACATATTGTTGACCAAGCCATACATAGAAGGAAAGCGGATTTTGTGCAGTTACAGCGTGGCATTTTATGAGTTTGGACTGATCATACCATGTCTAGAAGACACACATGTTGTGGAAGGAATGTTGATGAAATGTCTTGGATCGCTGATCTGTATTTGTGCTGTTGCATGTGAGGTGAGTTGAATTTGTTATCAAATCCAGAAATTTCTTATCATTCAGTTAAGTATTGAAGGATCTCTGTAGGACTGAACAGCTGTTGTTTACAGTTTACACTACTTGGGGTGGCGCAGCTATATATACCTATACATGTCCAGCTGAGTATTCATAGCCGGCTATGATATTTTTCTGCTGTCAGTATTTGCAACTGAACATTACATTGCTGTTTGATTTCATGTTCTTCCAACCTTAATTTCCATTGATGGCTGTACATTACATAATACGGTTAGTTAATCATAATCAGAAAACTCATTGAAGTGTCCCAGACTATATCTATACATTAAGGATGCTGTAAACTGAGTTGCTTGTTCATGCAACATTCCCTATCAGTTTGCAGGAAATTGTTTAACTCAGGGTAATATGTGAAGTTTGTGCTCAAACCATACAGCTGCCTTACTAATATCGATTGGCTGTCTAGTATATGTTGCTCCAGCATTGGTTATTCATCTACAGCTCATGCAGATTTAGTGAATTATTTCAGCATTCAATCTGGGTTTAGCATTTCAGTACTGTTGATATCTAATTACATAAATCAGAAATTAGGAAAAAAATTAAATAAATAAATTGGGGACATTACGGTCTCATAGTTCAAATGAGCAGCACCTACACTTCCGCACGACATTGCTTTAGAGCATGTTTATCACAAATATAAGTTGTCCCCAAACAAAGATTGTCTAATGCTAGTAATTAACAATATGTTCAAAATTTCAGGTCTCTTGAGTCCTATTGACCTACTTTTGGTCATCCGTGGACATTAATATATTATTTCTGCATATGAAAGCTTCATTATTGTAAGGTTTGATAATATGCAAGCTGATAAATATCCTTGATTGTTTGTGACATGTTCATGTGAACAAAATTACAAATACAGCTGCCATAGTACTTTAGCTCCTAGTAATATAATCAATTTATTTTTTCTAATTTTAGTTTTAGCTCCTCGTTCCTCAGGATGGCTCAAGGGGCACCCAAGCTATTGGATATGTATTGTATAATCTGCATGTTCTACACCCTGCCATAACTAGTCCAGCCTGGGTCCACACTCCAGCTAGGGGATATGGGTTGCCAACAGCAAAAAAAATTATGCCATTATAGGTGGTTTTCACAGCCCATGGTTTTATATGCATTGTATTGTAAGAGAACTTAGTTGTTTCCTATAGTGATGTGCCTATAAATACTCACACATGGATTAGGGTTAAGCACAAGTGTGAAATATGTTATTGTATTGTGAATAGTTGAGTTAATACAGTGTGTTGTTTTTATTGGGTTTTGCCCAAAAAGGTTTCACAAGGTAAAATCTCTTGTAGTCGTTATACTATGAGTGCATCATTATTTCTTTCTACTGCATTTAAAATTATGTAGCATTGCTTGACGGACAGCTAAGCATTTCCCACTGAATGAGTGTGGAAGAAGCCAACAACAATGTGAATGGGGCTAGAAAGGCATTAATGTTTGAACTTTCTTCACATTAGCAGACAATTAAGGAAAACAAGAAAATCATATCTTTTAAGTTCATCAAATGGCATTTGATAAATGAAAAACTAAAAGTGAGAGTTGCGAACTCAATACATAAAGCATTTACCGCAAGCATGATATAACAAACAATCTTCAGTAGCTCAAGATGGCTCCTAAGTTTAAGAAAATAAAATCCCAAAGAGGACAGAAATGGCAAAGAAACAGAAAACAGCCACGTTGGAAGAGGAGGACATTAGATGGGTCATGAAAAGACTATTTCATGCTCTGAAGCATATACTAAGTATCTGGGAAGCCAAAGTTCCAAAACATCAAAGCAAGGTCTTTTGAATTGATTAATCATGAAGCTAGAATTTTTGAAGGCAATAAAGGAAAGAAGTAACTTATAGAACAAAATCATCAAATCTACAATGGTGTTGCTTATTAACAATGACCTTATCTATAAAGTGTTTAATTTTCCACAAAGCAGATATTAGGAAAGCATCACGACCATTCCTCTAGCTAAAAGAGATGTGCAAAATTGGTTAAAATAAAGGAATTGCAGTAGGTCAAAGTAAAACCTATCATTATATTTGTTCTCTCTAGATTGATGTATAGCATATACTGAGAAAAATACTAAATTGGAATGACATAATTGAGCCAAGTTTGTGGCCAGTAAGATGAAATCCCATTGCACAATTGTGAAGGGGAAGGAATATTCACATTTACCCTTCAATACAAATGCTAAATAGTTTGGAACTCAGAGGCATTAAGAGGCTAAAGACTAATACAGCAACTACATTTAGATCCATGACTGCATATATTGTCACAATATGAAAAATTTCAAACAGAAGTATGATAGAGCGTGTACATGAATAACATGCAAAATGTGTAGGATGAAGATGATACCAAGTCAGAAGAGCAATTATGAGAAGGGCTTTAACAACTCAAGGACAGAATCACCAAGTGGTGGAAGATGTGTACAAGCAGTGCACTGGCCCAAGTAAATGACAAACAGACAATGAGGGCACCTGCAAATTTTTCACCTAGCCCAGAGCCAAGAAAAGCCAATATGCAACCTCCTATTTTTCTGATCTATTGGATTTTATGTTTTTGATAAAAATGCAAGAGTTTATAGCTACTGCTACACTGAAGATTGATCAGCTTGAACAATATATTTAACAAAGAAGTAGGTCTTAAAATAGGTGGAACACACATTGATGAACAACAACATGAAGAACATACGAATCTGATGGATAAAGAACAACTGGAAAATGATATTATGTTAATAAAGTAACCAAAACAGACAATGGGTTACTGAGGAAACAAGCAACTCAGACCATACAATTGGATACTGTTAAAATCTATTGTAGACAAGCTGCAGGACTAGGAAGGTCACAAGATTCACTTTCTGACTGGTTCCATTATCCATATTCATGACTTGCAGGATTGTCAGTACATAGAGTTCAGATAAGTCGACAAATACTTAAAATAACATGTGAATACAGTGAGGAGATTACGGCATGCTGCTAAATTGTAGTTAGAGAGCCACTTTGATCCTCAAGTTATAATTTGTGTTATGTTCAGTGTTATCAGACCTGCTGAGTCTCCCGATTCCAAGTTTAAATAGGCCAAAACAAGGCCACCTGGCTTGTTTCACCAGACAGAATCTAGCCTAGTCTGGGCCAAGCTTTTCAAAATTCATGGTTTTTGTAAAATATTAATATATCGTGCCTTTCTGAACTTGTCGAGTCTCTGCCATGTTTTAGCCCAATCCAAATCTGAGCCAAAAATCAGCCTGCCAAACCTGTGCCAAGTACGAGTCTGGTAACTATGGCTCAGTTGAGGTACTTGACTTTGAATTCCACTGAATACTCTAGATACATTCCACTGGATACTCTAGATACACCCATGTATTACAAGAGAGGATGGTACTAGCGGTGCGGTACTATATCCAGACGTATTTGAATAAGGCCCAAATATAAGCTCAAACATGAATACAAAATCCATGCTGTATCCATAAGAATCATATCCGTATCCAGTATCTGATATACCGATCTGTGTTCGGGGGTGGGGAAGTATCCAGCAACTCTGATTAGCAGGCTTGTAGCTACCTTCACCAATCAATTTTTATTTGCTGTTCTCATAATCCAAGACTCTCTCTGACATGAGCATATTGTGTGCATAATTTGATCATAGTGTTATAATAATGAGGATCTACCCACCTCTTGTTGTGAATGGACTTACGTATACAACGAGCTCCAAGCTGTAATTTTTATCATCAATTAACCTGCTGACTGGGTCACAAAGAGCGGCCCGAAACATCAATCTAAATATTTCTATACACAACTTCTCCTGAAGCTCTTTGGTAATAATCAAAGACTGCTGAAGCTTAAAGCCGAATGATAATCTTTTTAAATTTCCTTTATTGATAACAATATAAAAAGTCCACTCGCCTAAAGGTTGGTACTGTTACTTTCTCAACTATTCTTTGTGTGCAGTTCTATTGTTATTGCATGCAAAGAAATTAAACATATACTACTGCATAAAGGAAAAAGATTTATATTAATATTCCACAAAATGGCCAAAATAAGTTATTGGACTCCAATGTACAACCAACACTAATAATATTAACTGAGTCTGTAAACCATCTCCACAACTCAAAAGGAATGAAATAAATTGGATTGATGTCCGACAAAAGTAGGTCCATTGAGCTCAAAAGTACAACAAGTTCTATGAGGTAATCAGGTGCTAAAAGGGAAATATAAAAGTAAAAGTAGATCTAACACTGTGAAGCAAAAGGATAAACCCTAGACATATCAGTATATAGAAACTCTCTCATTACGAAACAATTAAGAACTCTTGCTCAATGTAAGAGCAAGTGATGCTGTCTGAACATTCAACATAGAAAGTTTCCTCGAAGAAGCAAAGAGGGAAACAGTGTATCTAAAACCTCATCAAATATCAGGATGACATTTGACCTCAGGAGCGGCCAGTTCAGAAGAGATTAAACAGTGGGCACATTGTGGCTATTTGGATAAGGAGAGACCCCATGTAAAGAATAACGGACCGTTTACTTTCAGCCGGCCAGACTACACTATTTATGAAGAACCTCTGAAACAGGGTCGCTTAAATTCCAACACTCTTTTTCTTTCAATTACTAAACTGTTCCCTAGTACTAACAAAACCCGCAAGTTGCAATAGATTACAGAGAGTATGAGTAAATGCAAACTGACCGTAAGTAGCATAACCAGCAGTGGCTATGCCGGCAGTGGAGGCAGCAGTGAGAATGAATTTGAAAAAGCTCCATGCCCGTTGATTCTCTGCCTTGGACGGTGATGATGATGAGGCGGAGGAAGAGGAGGCGGCCTCGTTGGAGGCATCAATGGCAGAGGCAGAGGCAGAGGCATAAGCAGAAGAAGGAGAAGACTCAGCTGCTGCAGAGACTGGGCGCATATGACCATGAAAACTGCTTGCA
The DNA here is from genome assembly GCA_027924645.1 of Cunninghamia lanceolata. NCBI lineage: Eukaryota > Viridiplantae > Streptophyta > Pinopsida > Cupressales > Cupressaceae > Cunninghamia > Cunninghamia lanceolata. Next base: position 1,313,182 of record BSBN01001760.1, read on the forward strand.
ATAGCGCGAATATCAGCATGCCTGCGCATGGAGTGCACAACGCGATACATTTTTGTAAGGTTCGATGAGGCGGAGAGATCTTTGCAGAGGTTGCGTAGTCTTGTAGAGCTGTTGGAGGTTTTGCACACCGCCACCAAATTTCATGCAACCAAAAAGAAGGGCAATGGGGTTTATTGCAGGCTAAAATTTTAAGCACACTTTCAATTGTATGGGATATTCTTCTTATTGTGAAAAAGAGATTTTAAAAATAAAAAATAAAAAATAAAAAATAAACAGATCAAAAAATACTTTCCCTAATGTCAACCTATGCTAACTATAACTAAATAAATGCACACAAATAACAGCACAATTAACTTAGATTTAGGGCTAAACAAGAGCTCTAAAGAGCTAGAGTCCCTGCCAAAGGGAAGGGAAATGTTTTTGTATAGTTGCAATTGATATAGTTTTATATAAAGAGGTAGAAACTAATTCAGATGTTGTTGGTTTGTATTTTTAATGGAGTCAAATGCATGTAGAGTTAAAATTAGTGTATATAATTGAGATTTGTCATTTGTCTATCCTTTATGCAACAAGTATATGGGTGATATTGGAAGTCATCACGATTTTTCTTGAATGTTGTCAAATTATTGTGAAATCAATAATTGTAGTATATTTTTCGTGCAATATGCAATTTAGATGTTTTAAAGTATATAAGGATAATCACAATGTTAATTTCATTGTTAACCAAGGCAGTTGGGACTGATTTCCGGAGATAGAATACGGAGGTTTTCACATGAACCAGACTTTGAAGCATGATTGAAAGGCATGTATGTGCATTCATTGTGAAGATTTTGCTATGAGATAGTCGAGTATTGAAGGCAAATGAAAAGTATACATTTTTTCCATATATAGAGCACATCTGAACTATTACATAAATGATTCTTTGTACAGTTCGTATTGAGACGAATCAATTTTGTGTTAATGAATATGTCCTATAACTATAAATGCAAGATGGAAAAGGCTGGTTAAATAAATATTTAGTTAAGTTATGGATTTTAGGTGGAAGGGATTGTCCTAGATAAGATGCAAGAAAGTGGTGTTGTGTGAAAAAAAAAATTAAAAGTAGGATAGAAAGTAATAAAGCTTATGTAGCAAGTTGCCCCAATTGCTTAGTGATTGTGATGTAATTGACGCCTCGATAAAAGAATTGTTGAGTGAAATGGAACCTAATTGGTATGTTGAAAAAATAGGGGGTGATAAGAAATGTATCGTAAAGGATGAAATATGTGAATGTCATGAATGTATAGCTAAATGATTTAGTAACGACCAATCGTGTTGATTCATGTTCCTAGGATGATTAGATATGATTTGCATGAATGTACATGTAGGATGTTTGGATCTCCGAAAGATGATGATGCAAGAAAATGACAAATGATGATGGAAAAATGGTGGGATAGAAAATGGAATGGATAAAAAAGTGATATTGTCATAGTTAGTTCATGTGCATTTATGCATCTTGATAATTTTAATGCTAAGATTTAAAAATTGTAAAGCCATACCAATTACAGTAACTAGAGGACAGCTAAATAGATTTGGCTTGAACCCCAAATACTACAAGCAATGTAAAGTTTGGTGAAGATGCAGCTCCCAAAATAGACTTGTATATAACTAGTCAATCAATGCTAGATAAACTATGTATTTGACACTTGCAATTTGCATCACCACATAAAGTATGGTAACTTGAGGTGTTTTAGATGGTTGAGGTATGAGTATTGGCTAGTTTGCAATAATGTGTGAAGTATGGTTTTTGACTAAACTTGTCACGTCTCATTTTTATAAACAATAGGATTACTCTATATTAATGAACATTTACCATCGTTGATTTACTTTAAGTAATTTCAAATGTGTGAAAGTAATTATTATGAGCTATATTGATGAAAATTTGGAAATTGTTTTAAATATTGAATATTGATGCAATGGTTTGCTTCAGCTATGTTTTTGGAGACACTAACCTATTGACGTCAAGTTGAGTGCAAATGGATGCAGGTACTCGTCGAAGACAAGAGCATGGCTGAGGTAGAGATGTTCTAGCCACTTGGCAAGAACTGATGGATGGATAACCCTGATGCAATCACACACATCACGTAGTTGCATATGCATCTTTGAATGGCTTTGATTGCTTTAATGCGTAAATTTTAATCATGTTCGAATGCATGATGTATTGTGTGTTATTTAAATAAATGATAAAATATTGTCTATAAGATGTTTGGAAGACAATACGTGAAATAAATTTAAATAATTATATTATATTAAATTATGTGTGTACTTTTGTATTATTTTATTACTTCTTGAATTATCAAAATAAATAGATATTTTTATATTAAAATATATATATGTGCAATATTGTATTACATCTCTCTTTTTTTAAAATATTTAATTAGTTTTGTTTTAAATAACAATAGTTAATAATAGTGAAAATAACATTATTATATTTAGAGTTTTTGATAAAGGAATTAAATATTTTTATTATTGTCATTCATGTGACAGTAAGTGGCAAAGAAGATATTATTTTAATGTTTTAAATGGTTTTCTTCTCAATTCTATTGGCTGAAATTACATGCAAAATGAAACATAACTTCAGTTCTGAACCTAATTGGGGGATTACCAAAAATAAGAGTTAGAGGAATTGAATAAGAAAGAGATCGCTTAGCTAGAAAAATTTACCCATGATTTGTAGAGAGAACTGTTTTTACCTCAGCGATAGGAAGAAGAATTGGAGTCTGCAACAAGAGAAAGAAACCAAGGCAGCGACTTCAAACTGCAAATTCAAGTTATCATTCGACTGCTATCACCAGGTTTTCTTCAATATTTGTTTTGTTGCATTTAAGTAAATTTGGTTGTATCTGTTATGAGGTCATTTTTATCTGCTTGATTTAGAGGTGACTGTATGTGTTTGTGTCAATCCAAGTTGTGACTGACCATGCATCTTTCTGGGTCATTTCTTCTTATTTTCTGCCTGGTCATTCTCTTATTTTCTTGGCCGCCCATATTTCAGTGGGTCAATGTATTTCTTTCTGGTTTTTACTTTCTATCCTGGCTACTTGTCTTTGGCTATCAGCCTCTATTCTAGCCTCGATCCATTTTAAATAGCCATTTGAACTGCATTTTGATTGATCTCTATGGTTCTTGTTGTCTCTTGATCTTATCTTGGCTGAAATAATGGACATTAAAAACGTATTTCTTCCCTGACCAAACTACCTAAAGCAAATCATCATTTCTAGATCTTGACATTGCTGATGGAAGATTTTTTTTATCAAAATCCCTAGATGTTACCAAATTATTTCTCCGTCAAATATTTATGTTGCAGTTGTTATTTTTCTTTATGATTGTATTCTCTTAATTGGCTGGAAGCTATTTAGAATAAGAATCGACCTCTTATTGATGGTCAAAACCTCTTGAAAATAAACTATTTTTTTTCCTGTAGCTTTTCCAATAATACATGGCTATAGTTGATCCATTGATGTCTCTGTAGATTGAGAAGTCAGATCCTGTAGCTATCTTATATGACTGTCCAAGATTTCTAATTTTCCTGTAGCTATATTAGGAAAACTTATTAGAACATTATATAGACTGAGATCAAAGATAATAGGTAAACTGTTGTAATTCTTTTCCTATGAATGTTGAGAGCAACTATTGATATTTTATGATCGAATACTGAATTAAATTTCATCTTTGTTCTTTTATTTATTTATTTTTAAACAAAACTACAACAATTCCTATCGCAAGTGCGACAGGAAGACTGTTTGACTATTTCTAGACTTCCTGCCACAGTTTTGACAGTAAGTTAGTTTTGACTGAATTGTAAACTTTTTAGGGGTTATCTAAATGGATTGAAATACTTCCTGTCACTGATTGCTGAAAGCAATAAAGATGAATATTTATTGATAATTTATGATTGTCATATGGACTTGAGGTTTATGGCATTAAACAAACTTATAAATTGTTTTTATTATTATTTTTAAAACCTCCTGTCACATAAATAACAGCGAGATATATATATATATTAATATTTTAGACATTATGACTGAAAGAAGGTTAGAAACTATATTAACTTGATGACACTATGATTTTGATTGTATGAACAAAAGATGGTTTATTGCTTGAAAGTGTATTTTTCGTTACTTGATGATTTGGGAAAAGGGATTGATTTGACTTATTTTAAATCTTGAATTTGTGATTCTTTATTTCATTTTCTTGCTTCTTGGGGAAAGAAGTAGTTTTTATATAGGAATGTATTGGGTTACTTTCGGGATGGAGATGCCGAATGTGGAGTATCAGAGATGGCTTTTCCTCTTTTCAGGAATTGACCAATTTACTTAAATGATTAGATCTAATCGGAATAACATTGAAATAGATGTTTATTGTCTAGCAAACTTATTTATTATTATCTCTGCCACATCTTGTTGTGAGACAATTTGCTTTTCATTATTTAGAATTGCACATTCAGACATCAAGGTTGAATCGGGTGTTCCCTCCTACAGTTGTTACCAGGTAGCTAGACATTTCGTGCAGGGCTAGGTTTCCTTCATTTCAGGAAGGGATTCGGGGAAGTGTAAATACTTCGTGGTTGGGTGGAAAAGCACCTGAGTCATGTTCCCGTCTCTCAATTTGCAGGTGGTGGACCACTTGGTTCGTGCAGCTGGAGAGTGTATTTGATTTATTTATTGTTGATGTACTTGTTTATTGTACTTATTGGATGTATTATGGCATGATTGCCGAAGGATTTATGTATATTATTTTATAGTGCTTATTACCTGGATGAAGCACATGAATATGTAAGATTTATTGACATTAAGATTCATATTTTTTAGATTATCTTTTCTTGAGATATTGTGATTAAGCAGATTAATTGCATCTTTTATCTTTGAAAGTTGTATCTAAGTGAATTACTTTTTTTTTTATTTTGGTTATTGCGATATTGTATTTATGCGGATTTCTTACTTCATTTATTTTTGAGTTGGTTTACATGATTTGTGAGGCTTTACAGAACTACATCATTTTGGCTAATAGATAATATATCTTTAGTCACATACATTAGTATTTTCTTGGTTTTAAGAGGTTTCCAGTCTTGCATATGGTAATCCAACAGGTATTTTCTTGAGATGAGTTATGTTTATTCATTTCTCCTTGATTGCGCTATATCAAAACCTCAGGAAATATTCCTCTTGACCTAGCAAATCCAAAAGAAGGAGAAGCTACTCTTTGTCATGAATTGGTTGAAAGTTATCCTTGGTTGATCATAAGTTGCAAGTATGATTACTTAAGCTAAATTTTACAATGGCTCAAGGTATGGCTTATGTTTAGAGTTTGATGAGTCAATAATTGTGAGAGACAAAAAATGACATTATTGTCGGGGATTCATTGAGGGTTGTCATCATCTAAGTGTGCTAGTTTATAGTTTTAGGGTTAAAGGTTCATAGTCTAGAGTTAAATTTTAGTTTTAGGGTTTATAATTCATAGTTTTAGGGCTTATACTTAAATTTAGTGTTCAAGGGTTTATATATCATAGTTTTAGGGTTTATTATTTGTAGCTGTAGGGTTTATAATTAAATTTAGTGTTTCAGGGTTTATAGTTCATAGTTTTAGGGTTTATTGTTCATAGTTTTGGGGTTTATAGTTAAGTTTTGCATTTTACAGTTTACATTGTATGCTTTTGATGAAACAAGAACAAAGATCCATACTAGAGAACAAATTTGTCTTTTGTGTACAAAGAGAAATAGAGATATTTTAGATTTTTATGACATGTTCTATGACTAGATTATAATTTCATAATAAATTTGTCTAGAGTATATTAATGATATCTATGTATTGAATGCTATAATTCATGTTGTGCTTATTCTGCAAATGTCTTGGTCACCTTTTTTGTAACATATGTTTGTATTATATACGAGATATTGTAATTGTACATGAATATGGTATAAAATTAATGTAGTGTTGTTTTTAAATTGCTAATGTTATATAAATATATGTCAATAGGAAATTAAAAAAAGTTAAATTTCTTGTGGCTTATACTTTCTATATCCATTCTTCATATCGTGGGAAATGATTTGGTATTGATAAATTATGATACATTGAAGTCACGTCTTTTTAATATATTTATCAAAATCTCTTAAATCGCTAAACTGATGGGATTGTTATAAAATAGTAGAAGCACTTAAAGGTGTTGTTGCCAAGATTGGATTAGAGAATTTGATGCCATGGCTTACACTGGAATTTTATATTCTGTTTGAACTCTATATCAGATGCTTGATGCGCATGTTAAAGATTTAAATTTATAGAATCAAATAATATTGTTATAATCAAAGCATGTGTTTGACTACAACAAAATAGTTAAACAATTACTCCATCTTGTGTCAACCACTCCCAGAATACTGAATTCATAAATAAGTTAACAAGATTGTTATAATCAAAGTGTATGTGTTCACATAGAAGAGAATGGTCAGATGATAGTTACATATTGTGTCAAGCACTCCAAAATACAGAATCCATAAATAGTATTACTTTTTAATTGTCATTGAAAGAATCAAGTTAATGTCGGTTAAGACCGGTTTGATGGACTGTAGACAAAATTGAATTTCAAAAGAAAAACTAACAATGATTGTATATTTTGTTATAGGCGGGATCTCATCAAAAGTAGTGAGAATCCCTATTTAGTTTCATCTGCCACATCGTAATAAGCATTCCCTTGTCTTTAATCTTGAACATTTACATATTTGAACATCCTAGATACAACATCTGCAACAAGATTTTACTACATTTTCAACAGATAGGTGTTTTGTTTCCATCATGTTCAGGCCATACATTTTTAGATTCCTATGTAGCTCTTTAATCCATTATATCATCCTCGAAGCTTCTGTAGTAGTGCCAACCAAGAGACTAGGTACAAGTACAAGTCCAATGTTGTCACTTCTAAATCAAGCAATATCGATAATCCAAGTGTAAAACTGTAAACAGAGTCAATGTACTACTTGTAAGGTTTCTATGAATAGTGATACAACCAATTACATGTACAACAATTTAAGTGAATAACACATAATTGTTCACCATCAATTAGAAAGATCTCAATCAATTAGCTTGAAAGGTTGACACAAGCCATTTGAATGCCTCACTAAGCAACTACTTGGAAGGAGTGGCCATCTGTGAACTTTGAACCAAGACAGCAAAAAGGATCAGCCTCAGGAAAGTGAAGATAAAGCATTGAGATGGTGTTTAATGCTCCATCATTAACTTGGCAATCCTCATCAGTGCTAAGAGATTCCTAGTTAATAAAAGTAGCACTATAGAAAGTTGCATACAAAAAGTGGAGAAGAAATATGTTGGTGTGTAGTAAAGGAGGTTCCAAATAGGAAGGCTGACGCTATTGAGTCATCTGCAGTGTTTCGATGGAAGAGTGAGCATGAAACCATTACAAGGATAGAAAAATATAGAATGACAATGTAAAAGATATAGGAACTTACAAATTGCTGCTTTTTTTGCTTCCAACAAATAAAACTATTCTATTTTTAATATTTTTGTTGTTGCCTATCATTGAGTGTCTTTATTGCGTGATGTCTATAAAGAAATATATCAAACAAAATTGGAAATGAATGAGATATTTCCAATAGCAACAAAGCATTACGAATTGATGAAATGATTGTATATTGAGACATTTTGCACCTATGTAGACCTAATTTTCATTTTCATTTTATAGATCAGAGTACAGCTAGCAGGCATATGTGCAGAGAAAAGATCAGTTGCATTCTTAACCGTGGCCAGCAGAGAAGTTGACGGTAATAAATTATGGTGTTAAGTCTTTAACTGAACAAAAGAGGGCAACCCATAAAAGCACTGAAAGATAGGGAAAAGTATACAACAACCTATAAAATGCATAAGCAACGTGAAAATGGTTGTGTAAAAGATGTAGGGACTTACATAAGCTTCTTTTTTCGCTTCCAATATGTTAGATATAAACCGTTTGAACAGAGACATAGTACATCGCCATCTAACTATGGCAACAGATGCATGAGCAATGCAAATAATCTTTTGGTTGAGAGGGTTAAAGACACAGATTTTATTGCCACTAAACAATTTGATGAAATGAGTAAACAATGCAAACATAAATGCTTTCAACGGACATGGATGTGACCTTCATGAAGCAATCCATCGAAATGAATAAAGAACAAGAAAATGATAGTGCAAAAGATACAGAAACTTATAAACGGTTGCTTTTCCACTTCCAACACGATAGATATAAACCTTGTCAAGAGACATAGATTTGACCCCTGTGAAACAGACTATATGAAAGAATATGAGAAAGGCATGAAATATTTGCAATAGTAATAAAATATTGTGAATTGATGAAATTATTTTATACTGAGACATTTGATATTTATTTAGACCTAATTTTCATTATCATTGTATAGATTGAAGTGCAGATGGCATTTAGAGGACAACAAAGAGTATACATTAACTGATAAAATGCAGAGATGTAGAGAACTATAAAATGACAATGTAAAAGATATAGGAACTTATAAACGCTTTATTTTTTTCTTCCAATATGATAGACATAAATCCTTGTAATAGACACCGTTGTCTTTGCCATCAAAGAATCTGAGCCAATGAACAATCAATGTAAAAATGACAGTGCAAAATATATAGGATGTTATAGATGCTTTCTTTTCCGCTTCCAATATGATAGATATAAACCCTCTCAACAGACACGAATTTTATCCTCATCAAACAATCTGAGGAGATGAAAAAACAATGCAAAGTATCTTATTCTTGGCATACTTAGAATGTTAGACCACAAGCCATAAATGGCGCAAGCACTTCAGGCTATCCATAATAAATGAAAATTAGGGACTAATCAATGCTCAATGTCACTGTAAAAATGCCACGTGTCCAGATAAACGGTGTGTACGAAGGGATGACTATATCAAAGAACATAATAGTGAAAATCCATTAGAAGAGTCTAACTATAGTTACAATAAGTAGCTAGTGTATTGTATGCAAGGAAACTATTTTCAAAAAAAGTTGTAAATGGCTATTGCCAAACACTTGAAAACACAATTTCTCCAACATTTCCAGCCAGAAAGTTGCATAATATGAAGAGAGTTTCAAAACTTGTAGTCCTATACAAAAAACATTGACATTGAGAGACATTTTTGTTTTCAGCTCAATGAATTGGCCTATTTCTTTTTTGCTTACACTTACAAATACTCTTCCTCTGATTCTTCTTCTTCAGCAGGCAATTTTTGGGAAACAACAGTGGTAGGATGTACACGGTTATATTCATCAAGTATTGTCTTAGACGTCATTGGAGCATTTCTGCCACAACCAAAAGGAAAGTCCCTTATAGCCAAAGGGTTAGGTCTAACACGTGTAATTTGTTGTGTGTCCTTTCTAGATGATTCAGCATTTGCGGATGACCTAGTAACAAGCTACAGTTGATTGCTTGCAGACAATTCAGTGACAGGCTGCAGTTGATTGCAGTTTTTTTGTTGTAACTTCAATTGTTTCACGATTGATGCAAGGGTTTTTGATTCATCTACATCCACTTGTGTCTACTCATCAGGCATGGCAAGTTCTGTTGCATTTTGACCAGTTTTATTTCAAGAGCTTTGTTTTGGACCAGCCCAGCTTGCCACGACCCATTGCTACAAAAAATACAAGTAATGTCTAAAACAAACAACATTGCACTTGTGCGTACAATCCATAAAATGCTTAAACAATGCAAAAATGACTATTAAAAGGATGTAGGAACTTACAAATGCTTGATTTTTTGCTTCCAATTCAATAGATATAAACCCTTTGAATAGACACAGATTTCACTCTCTTCAAAGTGGCCGAGGAAGTGAATAAACCGTGCAAAGAAATATTTTGCTCAAGAGACTTAAAACTTTGCACCACAAGCCATTAAAGCTACCTGCATTTCAGACTGCTCACAACAATTGGAAATTAGGGACTGACAAATGCACAATGCCATCTTAAATTGCAATGAGTTAACAGAATCCATAAAAGCAGTCAAAGATAGGGAACACTAGACATCAAGCCATAAAGCGCAAAGAAGAACAAACAATAGACATTATCCGATAAAATGCAGAGATGTAGAGAATCATAAATTGACAATGTAAAAGATATAAGAACTTACAAACAGCTCATTTGTTGCCTCTAATATGATAGACATAAACTCTCCCAACAGGCAAAGTTGTCATCACCACCAAGGAATCTGAGCAAATGAATAATCAATGTAAAAATGACAGTTCAAAAGTACAGGAACTTACAAACCCTTCTTTTTTGGGTTTGAATACGATAGATATAAACTCTCTCAACAGAGATATTTTTTTATTCTCATTAAACAAATGCAGGAACGGAAAAATAATGCAAGGAATCCTGTGCTTGGTGTACTTTAAATTTTACAGCATAAGCTGTCAATGACACTTGCACTAGAGGCTATTTACAATAAATGAAATTTGCGGAATGGTCAATGCAGCATGTTGTTGTCAAAACGGCACACGTGAACAGAAACACTATGTGTGAAGACATGACTATATCAAAGAACACAATAGAGAAAATCCATTACAAAAGCCTAATTGTTGTTGCAATGAGCAACTAGCTTATTTTGTGCTTGACAAATATAAACACCATCCTCTCACAACCTACACAAATTGAAGGACACTACCATTTTGCAAGCCTAACTCCATGCCACTGTTGAAAGGTGACAAAGACACCTATTTGGCAAACACCTACAAAGCTCAAGCTCACAACAACAATAGAATGAAACATAAGTCTGGAATTCAAAAAATGTCTACCCATAGTCAAAGAGAAACAAAATATGTACTATAGAAGGAAGTAGACATAGCAAGTTAAATCTCCATATTCTAAAACAATATCCATGACACGTCCAAAAGACAAACCACAATGAAAGCACAAGAACAATTTGTTCGAACATAATTGGAACCTGTAAAGCTTCTACACGCCACATATCCAACTGCACAGAAAACATGAGCAGAGAGACATGCGCCAGAGCCTAGACTTACTCACCTGTATTGCTAGCCACTCCCGAAGGCAACAACAATAGCTAACACCCACCTTTCTGAGGAGTCAACATGCAACAGCATGCATCTAACAAGTTAGAAAGAGCAAATCAAACTATCAAAGTCAATATGGTATGTTGACGACAATGGCACAAACAATGCAACATGGAGAATGCCACAATGCATCAAATAGAACCGAGAAAGCAAACTATGTTCAGATTTACTTTTCTCAATGCAATTAGAGAATGTTTTCGCTCTGTGATATAGAGATGCTTGCCATATGTGCATTGTTGCAGCAGACATGCTGCACAACCTAAGTGCATAAAATCCAGGACGTTAAATGTTACTTTGCATGTATGGTATTCCAATCGTAGAAACCAATCATTGTAATTGCAAAAGGTAATTGTTGTTTCACACAATTGAATGTTCAATGGCACAAAGCAAGTTAATGCATATGTCACTTCAACTGTTAATGGGTTGGTTGATGGCTGCGTCATAAGTAATTACAACAGAGCTGGACGAAATTATCCAGAAAATCAAAAAGTGATAACAGCAAACATGTTCTTTGAATCAAAGACGACCACAGTTGAGTCTATTGACAATAAATGAAAAACCAGGGACTAGCAAATGCTAAATGTCGTCGTTGAAATGACAAGCGTGAACATAAACAGTTGGTTTGAAGACACGACTATATAAAAGAACATGACAAAAGCATGAAATATATTCAGCAGCAACATAACATCACCAATCGATGAAATTATTTTATACTGGGACATTTTGCTCTTTTGCAGCCCCAATTGTCATTTTTATTTAATAGACTAGGCCGTAGTTGGAATGCATGAGTGCAGAGAAAAGATTAGTTGCATTCTTAATCGCAGCTAGTAGAGAAGTCGACATTAATGAGCTATGGTGTTAAGTGTTTAACCCAGCAACAGAGTTCAACTCATAAAAGCACTCAAAAATAGTGAATAGTAGACACTAGCCCATAAAATGCAGAGGATAATAAACAATAAAAATCAACCCCCAAAATAGGTCAAATTTCATTTTAATAGTTTGAAATACAGATCTTGAACACAGACGTTATTTGTTCAAGATATGAATGATGATGATAGATGAAGAGATACATGGAAGATCAGGAATATCTTGAACAAATAGACATGTTTTAATGACTATCACTATTTGATGGACGCACAATTAATTTGCATTGGGAAAATACAAAAGCAGAAAGAAAATACCAAGAGCCAATGAACAAATTGCAAGAAAATGGCGTGAACTCCTTTTTAATAAAATAATGCCACAAAATAGAGGATAAACATTAGTAGAATGATTTGTGGGGGATGCATTGAAATGCAATAGCATAGAGGAAACATTAGTCTTCGCATCAATAATTTTTAAAAATAGCATGAGGAAATTATGGAAAATGGGTTAGGAGACTGAAAACATGGTTAGATCAGCACAAGTGTTGTAAAATGTAGAGATATTTGTTACAATAAGCACACCAATATGATAGTTATAAAACCTCTCAACAGACATAGATATTACATCAAGAATTTTACAAATGTCTAGTAATATCATGCACGAAAACATACCTATTGCAGAATAGATGTATACTTATTTGCAATAGCACAATCATGTGACTAGTTTGGAAGACCATGATTGGTAGCCATCGTCAGGAACAATAGCAAAGCTGAGATCTGCATAGGTAGAAGAGTGGAAAAGCAAGTATTTTAGTTAGAGACATGATCACCATGAAGAACAATTAATCCAACAATCCGTTTATACTTACAGAAATTGCACATTGGTTTGATGCAAGTGCGAGGAGCAATGGTAATAGCACGATGCAGAAAGAACATTAAAAGTAAATAGATGCACTTGGAGGACTTTATACTTTGTTGTGCAAAAGACTGTGTAATAGCACTTAACGTGATGTAAAAACATGGCAACATGTGCAAACAAATCAAAAATGCATTCACTACGACTAGAGCTAAAGGCATATTGCAAAGTGGTCAGATCAATATGTATCTAGTATTGTGAACTTGACAGTAGCAACTTTGATGTTATGTATCCAGAAGTGGTCCAACAAATTGCCTGCATGTGTTGTTGGTTTGTCAACAATAAGTGACAGTTTATGTTCTTGCATAAATTCAAGAAGAAACGCTTTTGTTCTTGTGGATTGTAGCATGTCAATGTTAAAGTCTCCAGCAATGATCAATTTCAAACTAGGCGGCAATGAGGTAACAACAGTTTGTATAAAATTAAAGAGATCATGAATGGGTGCATTTGGTGTCAAGTACAAATTTATGATGCGTAGAGTAATGTGCACATGCAACAGGTCAATGGTTATTATTTCTAGATACTTTGTTGAGAAGCTATGAACGTTGTGCACAGGAACTGATTTCTTGCAGCTTGTTAACAGGCCATGAATACTTGCTGCAATATAGCAATTAGATGCTTTGTCAAGGAAGCCAATGCGGTCGACCACATTGTGTTTGGTTTCTTGGAAGCAAAGGACTGTTGCTTCGAGCATATCATGGTCATGGGCTATCTCTTGTGTGTGCAATGGAAAGCTACATGTATTCAAAGAGCATATGGTGAAATGATTTCGAGAAACAGACAAAAGGCTATGTTGCACTTTCCACTTCGCTGAGTCCATAAGGCGTTTCATTTCACCATTTACTTTTTCTAAGACTCTGAAGTTTTGTTCTTGTATCTTATGCATGACAGTGACTTGATGTTTCTTACACATGAGAGGGCAGTGTAGACAAGACCATGTTGATAGACCTTACATGGGTCAAAAGCAATTGCGTTCATAGTGAGACCTTATGCTCTATGAATAGTTCGTGTGCATGCAAGTTGCAAAGGAAATTGTGCCCGAGTAACTATTTTTGTAGCTATTTTGACTTTTCTAATGATTCTCGTTATAGGTGTCCAAGAAGACAAAATAGAATTTGTGTATAGATTTTGCATTCTTTGTCGATGCAATTTGCCAACTGTGGGATCATTGAATTGTATCCAAACAATGTCATCATCTTCAGTTGTATGCAATTTGAAGATGCTATATGCACCATTCACCAGTCCATCTTGTGTATCAATGTTGCAAGCAATCAATTCAACCAAAATGTCTTGTTTGAGCATAATCGTGCTAGGCAATGATGATTTTTTCAGGTTGCAATTACATGCTATCAATTGATGTGTCTTGTTTATCAATTGCTTCCAAAACACAAAGCTTTGATGGTAAGCAGTCTAGCATTTTTTTGTTGTGCATGTCAACTGCTATATTTATGTGAAACAAGTAGGGAAACTGTGGATCATTTGGAGGTGTCTTATAGCACATTACATTCAAGTAGCAAATGTATTGGTTAATTTGTTGACCAATCATTGCATGATTAAGTACGGAAATGAACTGTTGATTTGTTTGTCTAATGACATCATGCAATTCGAAGCACTTGGCATTGTCGATCCAAAACGTATATGGCATTTTTTCCTTATCTATTATCGGTTCTTTGAATATCTAAGTATCGCACACAAGTTGTGCTTAGTAGAAGTCACCACAAAATATGATATCTATATTGCCAAAAGGTGTTGTTGGTGTGTGCTTAATTTGATGAAGCTTTCTGTCCATGTTGTAAAGCATTTTTGAACCAATCAATGACACTTCATCAACAAGAAGAATTTGCAACTGGTCAAATTTTTTGCCCAAGGCATTGGCTATGTTTAATCCAGTGGTAACATTTTTGAAGAATTCATTGGTAATTAGAAGATTGAATGTGTAGTAATGTCACCTGTGTTGAATGTAGCTTTTCCTGTTGAGGCAACAATAATGCCTTTAGGCTTTGGTGGATCACTGTCTAGTCGTCTATCATAGAATCGAATCATTGCTTCAAAAATTGCTTTCGCTGTGAAGGTTTTGCCTATGCTAGCTCCACCTGTCAAGAACAAGAACAACAACTTTTTTGGAGCAAGTTTTTTTGTCATCAATACGTCCTTTACTATTGATTGTTGTTCTTTGTTCATCTTCATAGATTGTAATATTCTTCGTTGCTTAGCAAAAATGGATGTGCAATCTTAGAGAATAGTTTTTTGCAAATAGAATCCTTGACCTTTGTATTCTTCATATGGATCAAGTCACTCATGATGTCATATTTTTCGATGCCATTTTCCTGTTTGTTTCTATTAATCTCATCTGTAATGTCTATTGTTGGGCAGTCATTGTTGTCAACTTTTGTGGAGGCCTCGTCAATGTCACCCCATTAGGAAACTGTTTGTGTAGTAAACATGTTTTAGATATTTGCAATATGTGTTTTGTTTGCATTGTATGTTGCATTTCATGTTTCATATCTAGTTAACAAGGTTTGCTCACTAGACCTGAAAGGCACATATGGCATAAGTTTTTCTCTACAATAGTTCTCAGGGTCAATGTGTGGATTGTATCTTACATAGTGTATGATTTGTGGAGTTGCCCTTTTTTTTAGCTTTTTGAAAGGACTGGAGTAAAATGTTGCGTATTCAGCTAAAGACAAGTTGTCAAGAGCTTCTGGTCGCTATGTGTATTTTTCTATTATAGATGCACACATGATGTTTTCATAATTGTCTTGTTCTTTTGCCAATAGCTTAGGACTTTTTAGCATGTAAACTCTACTCTCTAATGGTGCGGTATTGATGAAAACAATTTCCTTGAGCACTTACGCAATGGCAATGAGAGAATGATAAGAATAGCTTGGCGACTGGACATTTGTTGATAGTTCAACAATGTGTTGCCAAGCTTTCGTATAAATTGTACCTTTCCGTCATAAACAACAGTGCATTGTCACTGCAATTTTTGAAATGCAAGAGACAATGTTCTATCTTGTTTCGTCATATATGAGTTGTAGTAGGATGCAACAACATATGCATCTAAAATAAATTGTGTATCTATATTTGCATACCATAATTTGGGCACTTTCTTTGCAAAGGCATTTATCCAAATGTCAGATGAGTTTCTTTTCAACATGACAATTTTGCATGTCAATGTTGATTGGAGCATTGTAATGCAGTCAATTTCTTCAATTTCCAATTCATGCAAGAAACTTTGAAATGAAAATTCCTTTGTGTAATGTTTGCTTTCCAGTTGCTTGAAAAAAAGTTTTTGCTCTCTCCTTCATTGTAGCATCAGGCACTGGAAGTGCTTCTAAAATTGTTGTTTTGCTCATTGGAGGCAAGGGGAAACTAAACCTTCAATTTGAGTTTTTGTATTTCTTGCAAGTCTTTGTATGGTGATGCGTTTGCATTTTGACAAGGTTTGTATCAAGTAGCAATGAGTCACATGAAATATATTTTTCCACAAAGCTTTCTATTTTAGTATTCGAGCAATTGCCATTTACAAATGCATCTTTTATCCATAGCAAAAAGTGAGCATGCTCATTGCCTTGGTTTTGGAATTCTGTAGCAAAAGAATAGTCCATGACTTGGCAAAGAGCTCATGGTTTTTTAGCATCATTTTCTAAAATGTGTTGACCCTATGGTTGCAATAACGGCTGCAAAGTACTGGATTCTTTTTGATTTGAAAGTCCAAGTCCCGATCTTCTATAGTTTCATTAGGCTTGGATTGTTGCGAAATAGACATTTGGTGCAAAGCTTTGCATAGTGGCTCCCATAAATGCTCAACACTTGTTAATGTTACAAAAAAAGTTAGAGGCCCCAACTGTCTTATCATTGCAAAAATGGTTTTTTTAGCATTTTCTAGATAATCTGGTGAGGTCCGAATGCTTTTTAGTGTTATATAGCCCAATGGATATCTCAATATTTCTTTGAGCTTTGCTGGATTGCGCACATCTTTTGTAAACAATTTTTCACCTTTCAATTTAGCTTTCTGTATGCAAATCCATGCCAGTGAGGAAACTTGGTGAATAATAATCTTAATAGCTTTAAAATATATATTTGTTATGTGTGTTGCAAAGGCATTGTCCTTAAGCATAAGCTCCCATTTGGCTATTTTTTGGTATGTCAAATTTTTAGTTATGTCAGCTGGTCAAGCTAAACCATAAAACAATGTCGAGAAGTTCATTACTTTTGCATACATGTCCTGGAAGATACCAAGAGGTTTAAACCCTTCTGATGGTGCAATTTCAATGATTGTTGTGTCAAGGTCTTTGATTGACTGTGTTTCATTAAACCAATGTATAACTGATTTAGTTATCAGTTCTTCACCATCTTTGGATGTCTCATCTTGTATACTTGGTTTTGCTTCAAGATTTGTTTGCATTTGTGATGTTTTCTTTGACAACAACCTATGCCACTCTTCATTTATAGAGATGTTCTCTTTTGTGTATAGCGGTATTTTCGATAGTGCAATTAAAGCATTCATAACTATAGCAGGTTTGACATTTCCTTGCGCATATGCATTATCATATTTAAGTTTTCGCTTCGATCTAATTGCAATTGTTGTCATTTCATCTGGGTGCCTAGGCAATGCTTGTTGTACTTTATCAAAATCCACAGGAACATTGATGATTGTCCCAAGCAAGCCGTATTGTGCTCGTTTATATCTTAATTGCCTGATTTGTGCAAAAGTTATGCGCAAAGACACAAGCCTTTCCTCTAAAGCAGTCAAAGAGTGAACAACGTCTATTCATGCATTTCGTCTTATTTTTGAAGGTGCAACAAAATATGGGATCTTACCATCTAATGTGGTCTTACACATTGTTCGCAAATGGGCTGGCCTATTGCTATATTCTTTTCTTCCATTTGAATACAAAGTAGGGACAAAGCTTGTAAAAGTGTAGCATCAACTTTACAAATGTTGTGATGGAAATGAAACATGTCACAAATAGAGCATGGTTGAGTGGGTGTGTTGTCTATTGCTCGCAAGTATGAGTTAATAGATTTTTGCATTGTACAATTTTCCCTTTAAATGGGTGTTTCTTTTGGTGGTTCATAATTGGTGTTTGTCTTCTGGACCATGGAATATGTATATGGCATATGTTTTAATTTTGGCAAGTGCAAAGCAAAAGCCTTTTGCGTACTTCACATTTGTTTTTTCAAAAAACGTAAAGATTGTTGATGTGTTGGATTTTCGTCTTCATAACAGCATCAAATCTTTTTTTGCATATGCAAATTGCAATTTGTTTGTGCATTGCGCATTTAAAAAAAAAAATGTAATGACTGTTGATGCAATTGCTTTGGTGTAGCCTTCTGCAACTGAATACTTGTTGGGAGATTGGAAATGGGAATGGCAGAAGTTGATGCTGTGGTTTGTGGGACATTTGTATTTGACACTTGCGCATTGCAGATTTTTGTTTTTAGAGAACGCAATGTCTGGTGTGGTTTTAACTTTGTTGCAATTGGTGTATGCATTGTTGCAGTTGTTTGTTGTCTATGAAAACTAATTATATCGTTTGTTATTTTTGCTTCAGAGGTGCTTGTCATATGTTGAATAGAAAGTGGATCCTTGATATGCATGTTCTAAGCCAATTGTTCTTTTTGTTGAAGTGGTTCATAGTGGCAATGGCCTTAGCTACTTGCAAAGCAAACCAAGTTCAGATTCTTTTTAGGCTTTATGCATTACAGTATGTTTTAGCTCTCAGGTATGGAGATGCTTGCCATTGTGTATTGTTGCATTAAACATGTGGGACAACCATAGTGCACAAAATTCACATCCTTCGATGCCACTTTGCACATACGGCATTCTAATCCTCAAAACCAATGACTGTAACTGCGACAAACGATTGTTTCTTCATATGCTACATTGATCAGAAGTGCTAAAACAAGTCAATGCATATTTGTTTTCAACTGTCAATGCATTTGCCAATGACTGCACCATAAATAATCGTAAAGTAACTGGATCAAATTATTTAGGGAGCAAAAAAGCTATAGTAGCAAACATGCTTTCGCCACACGTAGTGTCAAATGCAGGTAGTCTATGAAGGCCAAGTGCATCAAACGCATTTTCTATCATGTTCCAAGTATTGTTCAAATTGCAATAAGTGCTTTACAAATTTGGTTGGATGTTTTGGATGCGATTGCATGTATTCAGCCGCAAAAACACAGGCTCATAGTGCCCAGTAGCAGGATTTGTATCATGGAAAAGAATTGATATTACATGATTACATGCATCTTTGTTGAAATGTAGGTATATTCTTTTGTATGTTAAAGATCAAATGCATATTGGTATGTTTAGCCAATATGCTAGCCATTTTAGACAGAATATGTCACCCCAAAGCCCAGTTTCACCATTATCATTGATCTCTATCGCTGAAAGCCTCATTCTTCTTAGATATGTGTCTCTATCATGTATATTATGCAAATCCCTTACAATTGTTGGGTGCAAATTATTTTCATAGAAGGCTAAAGCTATAGCACAACGATTGTGAAGATAATTTAAGAAATGATCCACAAGACCAATGTGGAGCTGTTTCGATGTATAGTGGCAATGAAGCAAAGAATGGACCGTGTCAAATAGGAAATCACCAACTTTGTAATTGAATGAGTGAATACGAAAACAATGTGCACAGCGGAGAGCTTCATCAATTAACATGGAAGGTGCGTTGGCACTTGGTTTGTAGCTTTCTACTACAATTGGTTGTTGTGATAGTTTTTGTCATTTAAGATGATTATTTGCAAGCATTTTGGCAAGTTTCGTGTCAAACAACAAAAGATAGAAATTGTATTGATGCTACTCAGTACAATAATGATTGTAAAACAATGTGTTAAGATCCAAACATTGAATACACACAAAGAAGAATTGTTACTCACCGTGATCAGTAGCAATACAGAATTTGTGACTATAGCCTCCAGTTCACTATTGTGCACTAAAAACCCTACAAAACAAGAGCAAATTCTTAATATCGATTCATTTGACTAAAATGAAACTTGTTCCAAGACTATTGAGCAGGATAGTACATATTTGAAAATAGGGAAAAGAGAAACAAGCATCGTAATCTATTACTCACATTGATCAACAACAATGCAAAGTGTGTTATGATGTCACACAACCAACAATTCTATCTTGTCCAGACCCTACAAAAAAGCAAATTAATTGAGTAGCAGCAAATGAATCAATCAGAAGCAATTAGACCAAAGAAAAGCAAATAATCTCATCAAGTTTGGCATTAATTTTGTTACAGTCTTTAAGTCCATGTAGGGTTTGAGCTTTGACACATATATGTGTACACACAGACATATGCATACATACATATATACATACATGCATACATACATATATACATATGTGTATACATGTGTATATAGACACATATATGTATAAATGTCATGGCAACCCTGACACTTGCAAGCAAATTCTGCATTTTTCAATCTCTGCATGGCCAAGGTTTTGCTGAACAAAAGCATAATGCGCACATCCACGAACATATCAGTATTATGTTATATCTATGTGCTGTGGGAAGTGAAAGCACGAAGCACAATATGCAAGGAAATTTTGTTTTCTCAATTGCTAAGGAACACGAATTTTGCAATGTCTAGTGCATCTGCATTCTCTCAACATGTAACTAGGAACAATGTTCCAAGGACCATGGAGACTATGTTTTGTCAAATTCTTTCAATAAAATTGTATTTGCAAAATTGAAATTTTCCTTGTTACGATTAAAAACAAAGACAAAGGTTTGTAATATAGATTTTGGTGAAAGTTTAGTAGTAACCAGAACAGAGTGGCTGTGACCAACATCAATGGCTAGATAATTGTAGAGGTTCCAAATCTTGTTGAAGCCTAGCCAATGTCAGCAAATTGCGTTTTGGGACTGTGCAAACCATACCGTCTATGCTTTTCCTCCATCACACTTGATGCCTGTAGCAAAATAGGGTCTATTAGAAGTAATAGAAAGCAAATGGTGGAGTATCCTTATGTATAACTACAAATCTAAGTGAAAGCAATACACTGATTAGGGTTCTAAAACTGTAATGCTTATTGTACTGTGATTTACATCTATGAAAGATTCAGTTTAAGGCTCAGATTTACTAATAGTAACTAGGGCTTACCTTGTTCCAATGCAACTGAACAAACAATTGGGCTTTTGTTATCAATGACAACACCGTCACGATTACATAGAGATCCATTGTTGTCAATTATCTTTGAAAGTAGCTGCACACAACTAGGAAAAAGCAAAAGTAGCAAAAATCTAGACTTGCAAGGAATAGCACAAGAAAATAGTATTGATACATGACCACAACTGCAATTTAATACATTTATTATATTCAAGCAAGATAATTTTCTTGCATAAAAATTAGGTTGTGATTGTATAAAACAGGAATAAGAGGTAGAGCCAACTTGTAAACTTAGACTACAACACCTCATAAACTTCATCTCCTATGAATTCACGTACGCAATAGGCCCCTCGAGCAACAACCGCCACCTGAGGAGAACAAGGCACCTATCAATCGTAATAATAAATAGAAAATATGTATAACCATGCATTCTAATTTAGAACACTTGGCATTAGCATCAATTTTAGATAAGATATGTGAAATACTATTGACAACACCGCCTATGTACATAAACATTTGTAGTGAAGACACGTGTATAGAAACAAAACATTAGCAACAAATAAGCCTATCGCAAATTGGCATACAATAATGAGACACCCACAATCACAAATTTTGAATATTTTCGGGACAAGCAAGGCAAAAATGTAATTGTTTCCTAATGTTTTGTCAGGATTGGAAATATTTCATGACTTTCTAATGTTCTTTGATATAGTCATGTCTTTGTGCCCAATCTGTTTGTTGACACGTGGCATCTTAAGACGACATTGTGCATTTAACAGTCCCTTATTTTCATTTATTGTGAATAGATTGAACTACATGTGGCATTAATGGATTATGGTGTGTTTTGCTCATGCTTCTGTATTTTCCTAGTTGCAAGTTACTCTTCTGAGCAAGGAAGGCAAAAATTCCATCAATTCCTAATGTTTTGTTGCTATTGCAAATATTTCATAACTTTGTGATGTTCTTTGTTTTAGTCGTGTCTTCACACCCAGTGTTTCTGTCAACGCAACATCTGAACAAGGACATTTGGCATTTATCAGTCCCTAATTTTCATTTATTGTGAATAGACTGAAGTGCAGGCATCATTAATGGATTATGTTGTGAAGGTTTAACTCTGTCAAGCAAAAGATTATTTGCATTGTTTATTCTTTTGCGGAGATTGTTTCATGAGGGTGAAATTTGTGTCTCTTGAGAAGGTTTATATCCATCATATTGGAAGCAGAAAAGGAGGCGCCTGTAACTTACTACATCTTTTGCACTGTGATTTAATGGGTTAATGTCTATTTTTTGTTCTATTCTACATTTTATGCATTGTTGTGTACTCTTTCTTATCTTTGAGTGCTTCCATGCGTTGGTCTCTGCTGCTGAGTCAAAGACTTCAGCCCACAATTCATCAATGTCATTTATTGTGAATAGACTGAAGTGCAGTCGCCATTAATGGATTATGGTATCAAGTTTTAAGACTGTCGAGTAAAATATTATTTGCATCATTTATTCATTTGCTCAGATTCTTTGATGACAGTGAAATCTATCAAAAAATAAAGCATTTGTAATTTCCTATATCTTTTACACAGTCATTTTTGCATTGTTTATTCATTTGATCAGATTGTTTGATGAGGGTGAAATCTGTGTCTGTTGAGAGGGTTTTAAGTCTTTAACTCAACAACAGAGATTAATCCATAAAAGCGCTCAATGATAGGGAACAATAGATAATGCATTAATGATGGTTGTACTTGAGTGTATTCACAATAAATGAAAAATAGATCTAATTTTCCTATATCTATCGTGTTGGAAGCAAAGAACGATGCATTTGAAAGTTCCTATATCTTTTACACTGTCATTTCTTTTTTTTTAGTCCCTCTGATGGTTTAATCTCTATTGTTTGTTTTACATCATAATTCTTTCTCCAATTTTTTTGATCTCTGCAATGACCTAATTTCTCTTGTTTCCCATCATCGAGTGTTTGTATGAGTACAAAGATTTTTTCACAGACATTAAACAATAAAAATGCTCAATGATAGGGAAGAATAGAAATATTAAAAATACCAGGTATACCTCTTACTATTTTCCATTTGCACGGTTTATATTGTTCTTCATTAAAACTATTACATTCATAGGTTGGCATTTGTATCTTTGTAGGGTTTATATTGCAAACATAAACCTTAGGGAAAGTCAAATGTCAACCTATGCAACAGTCTCCATATTGAAAATATTAAAGTCATAGTGTAGGATTTCTATTTCCCTACGGTTTACATTGCAAATATTACGGTCATAGTTTAGCGTTTGTATTTCATACGTTCTTCTTTTATGGCTTAGGCTCTACTGGTCAGTTAAAGGCTTAAGCCCACAATCCATTAATGTCAACTAACAATATCTGCTATTGGTATGTATATTGTAACAAACCTATCCGCATCATTTTAAAGCACTTGCTCTGTTTTAAACAAGTTTTCAGTCTCGGAATGATTTTCATAATTTGCTCATGGCATTTGTAACAACTACTGGTGCAAAGACTAATGTTTTCTCTGCACTATTGCCTATTCATGCATTTGCTCAAAACTGTGCTCCTAATGATTATCCTATGGTTCCTGGCATTATTTTAATTAAAAGGGAGTTCAATCTTATTTTTGCGATTCTCTTGTTGACTCTTGGTATTTCTCTCCTAGTTTTGTATTTTTGCAATCCATATTAATTATGTGTCCATGAAATAGTGATAGTCATTCAAACATGGCTATCTGTTCAAGATATATTTGATGTTCCATGTATCTTTTGATCCATGGACATGATCCATATCTTGAACAAATTAAACTTTTGTTCAAGATGTCTATTTGAATCTATTGAAATGAAATTTGGCCTTTGTTTTGGGTTAATGTCTATTGTTTGTTGTTCTCTTCATTTCTCTGGTGGGCAGGTCGCATTGTCGATACTACTTGACATGTCTGATCAGAAATTGAAATGCATCTTCACATAGATTCTATTTAGTATTAAGATTGATAGGTGCCTTGATAATAGAAGTATTTTTGCTACTTGTTTGAGGCAGAGTTTGCCAATGTTTGAGGAAGCAACACTAACAACTAGATTCATGCTAGCAATGAAAATATGTCTCATAGTATGTAGCACTGCCATAACTATGAGTCCAAAAGTAGCAACAACTAGCAAATGAGGTAACACATTGTGTCTTGCATCCATGATTACTCGCTAATAGCTAGCCAACAGTATAATAAAAATTGAAACAATGTCTGCTGCACTCTACACAATAGCATCAATTTCATTACATAATAGCTAACAAGCATAAATCCATAACAGATAATAAGTATGAATTGTATTCTAATCACATAATATGATCGGAAATAAATATGAATTGAAATTCAATACTGAATCCATGCATTCAAAAAATCTACGAAGCTTCATTAGATAAATTGCAGGTTTGTGATACTACATTCACAATCTTGTAAGAAGCATAAGAAGAGCAAATGAGCAAGAAATGGCAAAAAGATATTGCATTGTCCTTTTTAGCTTTAATCTTAATGTTCACACTCCATACGATTCAAGAAACATTTAAAAATTAATATGCAAGACAGAATAATAAAAATGTTACTCACATACTAGTTGAACTTTTTAATGCTTATCCTTACTTCCTTACTAGTGGACATTGTCACAGAATCCTTGTGCAATTCCAGTTTCTCTATTTGTGACCAGCCACAAAACTGGCTCCAACATGCCTTCATTTTGTTGTGGCACTTACTGTTATGCACCATGATATAAGATGCCATGATGACTATGAGTGCTATGAACATAGATTGACACACAAATAGAATAGTGTCCTAATAGATACATTATCTTTAGCACACAAGCATATGAAAAATGACGGCAATTGTGGCAGCCTGATTTGTGCAACACTAAAACTAGAAGCAAAATAAAACATAATACAAAGATAAATCAAATTACAAGATGTAAAATTGATGCATCATATATTGGAAAAACAAATGCATGTCGCAATTCGACAAGCCTACAAAGCAAATGGCATCATAACAAAAGCTAAGCTTGAAGCACAAATAATTGATTTTAAACTTTTGAAATGAAGTATCCTATATACTTATTGTCGATGTAATTGTTAAAGCTATTAGAACAATCATTGTGTAGAAAATATTATGTTCTCTCTCTTTCACATACCATGTCAAAGGACCCACAATTGCATAAACTGGTTCAGAACATACCTTTTCACATTGTTCTAGCAGCAAATGCATAACCACCTGCAAAATCAAGGACTGATGCAAAACACTCTATGCCATGCCTCTAAATAAATGTGCCTTCAACATTGCGTGTGTATGTGACATGTGGCTATAGACAATATACATTGTGCATTGGTTTTATGTAACATCTTCTAAAACAACTTTCCATACAGTTTCTTTGTTTCAACGGCTAATACTATTTAGTATTTATTTCACGTAGCTATGCATTATGACAGGTTCATGCCTTCGCCCATATAGACACACACACACAGATATATACATACATACAAAAACACATGCATATATACACATACATATATATGCATACTATATATGTATATATATGTACATATATATGCATATATATATACACACAGATATGTGTGTGTGTAGATATGTATGTATATATACATACATATACACACACATACACACACATATAAATTTATACACACACACAGATATATATATATATATATATATATATATATATATATATATATATATATATATATATATATATATATATATATATATAGAGAGAGAGAGAGAGAGAGAGAGAGAGAGAGAGAGAGAGAGAGAGAGAGATTTTTATGCACCTATCTATATACATAGATACATACACATATGCATACATATATACATAGTATATCAGGCAGTGCAGACATGAACTTGTGATTTTGTTTTAATACATTCAACTGTAATTGACATCCATGCATGGCATACAAAACATTAATTGCGTTGTTAATGTCGACTAACGGAGAGCTCAACATTAATGAATTATGGTGTTAAGTCTTTAGCAACAATCCAAGCAAATGAATAAACAATGCAAATAATACTTTGCTCTACAAACTAAAACCCTCACACCATAAGCCATAATGCCGCCTATGCTTTAGTCTATTCACAATAAATGAAAATAAAGAATTGATAAATGCACAATGTCCTCTTAAATGCCACGCATTGACACAAACACTGGGCGCGAAGAGACGACTATATAAAAGATCATTAGAAAGCCATGAAATATTTCCCATACCGCCAAAACATTAGGAAATGATTAAATTTTTGCCTTACTTGCCTTGAAATTATTTTACTTTTTTTTGCAATGAGGGGGAAAAAACCCCAAGGAAAATATCAACAACCAATGACAAAATTGCAAAAAAAAAAAAAGAAAATTCCACACAATGATTCAATACCTTGAGCAAATAAATAAGCAACGCAAATAATCATGTGCTTGACAGTCTCAAAACTCAACACCATAATCCATTAATGGTGACTGCACTCGAATCTATTCACAATAAATGAAAATTAGATCTAAGTAAATGCAAAATGTGCTCATTCACATAAGAACCTTTTGTTTTATAGCCATAAAACTTAACACCATAATCCATTAATGGTGACTGCACTTCAATCTATTTACAACAAGTGAAAATTAGATCCAAATAAAGGCAAAATGCAGCCATACACAAAGGGCACGTGCACCACTATCGACAATGCCATGTGCCCTCAAAAACAATCACACCAAGGACACATGTATAACATCAAAGCACCAGGGATCGATAAATTTTTTTGCTTCTTTGCTCCAAACAAAGACTTGCAATTGAGAAAATTCAAAACCAGGAATAAAGTATCAACAGCCCACCAGAAAATTAAAAAAAAAAAGCACAAACTCCATTGCAACAACTTGATATACACATCTTGAAGAGAAGTCTTATCTGTTCAGGATATACATGATGTACATGCATCAAAACATCCATGCCACATCAGATATATCTCTAACAGATAGACATCTCTCGATGCGTATCACTATTTCATGAACACACAAATAATTTGAATTAAAAAAATACAAAACCACGATCAAAATATCAAAACCCAATCAGGAAATTGCAAGAGTGTAGCTTAAATTCCACCCTAATAACAAACATATCACAACAAGATATCATTTGCATATGGGTGAATTCAAAACCACAAGCAAAATATCAAATGCCGATGAGACAATCGCAAAAAGAAGTTCTAATTGCAAAATAATTTCGTGGCAAGGAACAGATGCCCTGTGCACTTCAGTCTATTGACAACAAATGAAAATCAGGGACTAATAAATGCTAAATGCCCTCATTAAAATGCTACACGTTGACAGAAATACTTGCTACAAAGACCTGACCATATCAAAGAACATTACAAAGGCATCAAATATTTCCAATAGCAAGAAAACATCACCAATTGATGAAATGATTTTTTTCGAGACATTTTGCACTTATCTAGACCTAATCTTCATTTTCATTTAATATATTGAAGTACAATTGGCATCCTTGCATGCAGAGAAAAGATTACTTCCATTTTTAATCCTGGCCACCAGAGAAGTCGACACTAATGAATTATGGTGTTAAGTCTTTAAGTCAACAATAAATATTGACCCATAAAACCACTCAAACATAGGGAAGAGAAGACATTAACCCATAAAATGCATAGAACAACAAACAATAGACATTAACCCATAAAATGCAGAGATGCAAAAAACTGTAAAACGACACTGTAAAAGATATAGGATCTTACAGACACCTCATTTTTTGCTTCCAATACGATAGACATAAACCCTCTCAACAGACACAAATCTCATCCTCATCAAACAATATGAGAAAATGAATAAACAAACCAAAAATAACTGTGTAAAAGATATAGGAACTTACCTACGCCTCCTTTGTCACTTCCAATACGATAGATGTAAACCCTCTTAACAGACAGATTTTACCCTCGTCAAACAATCTGAGCAAATGAATAAACAACGCAAATAATCCTTTGCTCGAGAGACTTAAAACCTCACACCATAAGCCATTAATGTCGCTTGCACTTCAGTCTATTCATAATAATTGAAAATAAGAGACTGATAAATGCACAATGTCCTCTTAAAATGCCACGTGTGGATAGAAACATTGGGCGCGAAGACACGACTATATGAAAGAATATTAGAAAGCCATTAAATATTTCCAATAGCGACAAAACATTAGGAATCGATTAAATTTTTCCCTTTCTTGTCCCGAAACTATTTTCCCTCTGTCTTGCAATTAGAAAAACACAAAAGCCCGAGGAAAATACCGATAACCAACGACAAAATTGCCAAAAAAAAAAGAAAATTTCCTTTTAATAAAATAAAAAAACCCCACAAAGTATAGCATAAACATTAGCAGCATGATTTCCGACCAATGCATTAATAGACATGATTGCACCAAAAACATTGGTCACTTATTTAGACCTAATTTTTATTTTCATTTAATACATCCAAGTGCACTTTGCATTCATGCGTGCAGAGAAAAGATTAGTTCCATTCTTAATCGTGGCCAGCACAGAAGTTGACATTAATGAATTATGGTGTTAAGTCTTTAACTCAGTAACAAAGACTAACTCATAGAAGCACTCAAACACAAGGAATGCCACACGTCAACACATAAAATGAAGACAACAACAAACAATAGACATTAACCCATACAATGCAAAGATGAAAAAAACTATAAAACGACATTGTAAAAAACATAGGAACTTTCAAAGGCTTCATTTTTTGCTTCCAATACCATAGACATAAACCCTCCCAACATACACTCTGAAGAAATGAATAAACAACGCAAAAATGACAGTGCAAAAGATATACGAACTTACAAATGCCTCATTTTTCACTTCCAATACTATAGATATAAACCCCCTGAATAGACACATATTTCACCCTCATCAAATAGACTATATCAAAGAACATTACAAAGCCATTAAATATTTCCAATAGCAAGAAAACATTACCAATCCATGAAATAATTTTACACCAAGACATTTTGAACTTATTCAGACCTAATTTTCATTTTCATTTTATAGATTAGAGTGCAGTTGGCATGCATGCATGCAGGGAAAAGATTAATTCCATTCTTAATCATGGCTAGCAAAAAAGTTAACTCAACAATAGAGACTAACCCATAAAAGCACTGAAAGATAGGGAAGAATAGACATTAACCCATAAAATGTAGACAACAACAAACAATAGACATTAACCAATAAAATGTAGAAATGCAAAAAACTATAAAACGACATTGTAAAAGATATAGGAGCTTACAAATGCCTCGTTTCTCGCTTCTAATACAATACACAAACACTCACAATAGACATAGATTTCACCTTCATCAAACAATCTGACCAAATGAATAAACAACGCAAAAATGACTGTGTAAAAGATGCAGGAACTTACAAACACCTCCTTTTTCGCTTCCAATACGATGGATGGAAACCCTCTCAATAGAGACAGACTTCACCCTCATCAAACAATCTGAACAAATAAATAAACAACGCAAATATTCCTTTTTCTCGACAAACTAAAAACCTCACACCATGAGCCATTAATGCTGCCTGCAGTTCAGTCTATTCACAATAAATGAAAATAAGGGTCTATTAAATGCACAATGTCCTCTTAAAATGCCACGCGTCGGTAGAAACACTAGGCGCCAAGACACGACTATATCAAAGAACATTAGAAAGTCATGAAATATTTCCAATACCGACAAAACATTAGGAAACGATTACATTTTTGCCTTACTTGCCCCAAAATTATTTTGCAATTACAAAAACAAAAAACCTCGAGGAAATTATCGACAGCCAATGAAAATATTGCAAAAAAAAAACAAAAATTCCCTTTTAATAAATCAACGCCATAGACTATACCGTAAACATTAGTGGCACGATTTCCGATGTTTGCATTAATAGAGACGAGCGGAAAACATTAGTCTCCCGGCTATAAGGCAGGGACTAATAAATGCATACAAATAACAGTACAATTAACTTAGATTCAGGAAAAGCATTAAAGTGTAGAAAAACTATTTAAAGTTAATATTTATTTTTTTAAATATATTAATATGAAATTATTAAAAAGTAATAATATTTATTATACTTTTCAAAAGTGAAAACAAAATAAAATATAGATGTATTTAGGATATCTATACTAACAATCATTGCTAACTTTAAGAAATCCCCTCTAAAAAAAGATATAAAATCCTGGCAAATCTTTCATTTTTCTGGAAAAAAATATTAATTTCTATTAGCGAATCTTTCCTTTTTTTTTGAAAAAAAATTAATTTTATTAGCAAATTTATTTAAATTATTAGAAATTTGTAGAAAATCCTAGCGAATCTTAATAAAAATTAGGCAAATGCATTGATTACCATGGTGAATCCTTCCTTTTAAAAAAAATTAAATTCCTATGGAAAAGTAAGTGTCTGAGGGTGGTAGTGATTGACTACTTTAAGGTGTAGTGTTCATGTCTATAATTCCTTAATTCCTTAATATTTTAAATCAAACATCGAATATTTTAAATCAGTCATAAATTATTTTTCACCGCCCTTGATTTTATTTATAATCTAACGGTTTGGGTTCTATTCAATGGGCCAAAATGTACCCGTGAAGCTCCAATGCCCATGGGGCCCGAAATCTTGAGATCAATGACCTAAATGCAATTTCGGGCCCCGTGGGCATTGGAGCTCCATGGGTACAATTTGGCCCATAGAACTTAACCCCAACCATTAGATTATAAATTGAGATCAATGGCCCAAATAGAATTTTGGGCTCAATTGGCGTTGGAGCTCCGTGGGTACATTTTTCCATGGAATACAACCCCAATCGTTGGATTATAAATAAAATTAATGGTGGTGATTAAAAATTAGCGATATAGCCCTAAAGTAACCAATAATTATATAATATTATTGGCAAATTAATTTTATTTTCTACTATAACTTATAAAATTTAGGCAAATATGATCTAATCATGCATCGAATATTGTGGCGAATCTTTGAGTTTAAAATTTTAATAAAATAAATGTTCTAGCGATTTAGCTAGGACTAAAATAAAATTTTGTAAAAATGTGGTGATTCACGTCACACTATAACTTGTACTATTAGCCAAATTTTGAATCCCCAATTTCAACTATTAGCCAATTAGCGAATATTAGCCACTAAAAAAATCATTGCTAACAATAGTTAGAATGAATCATTGAAATGATATTTGTGAAATTAAATGTGAAGGATAAAGTTATAAAGAAAAAAATACATTAGTTGGAAATGAATAATTGAAATGATATTTGGGAAATTAAATGTGAAAGATGAAGTTATAAAGAAAAAATACACTTTCCCTAATGTATCATTTAGGTTGATTAATTAATGGTTATAATAAACACACATTAAATTAAATAGTTGTAGTGCGTAAAATATTAAATACATGTCATTTTAGAAAATTAAATGTAAAGAGAGAGTACTTGTTTGTGGAAATTAGGATGAAGAATTAAGTTTGATCTTGCGTAGAACTCAAACATTTAATTCAAAAATAGATGTTCTTGATATGCTTGTTGTGTAGTGTAGATACCTAAAAATGAGCTTTGAATAAATTCTATTTATTTAATTAATTTCTTCTTTATTCTTCCAAATTAAATAATTTTATTTATTTAATTAAATCATTTCCCTTTCAAAATATTCAAATCTACATTAATTAAATAAATCTAATTATTTAATTATTTCATTACTTAAATTCCTCTTATCCACAATTAAATAATTTTAACTATTTAATTAACTAATTATTCTTCTGAATTTAAATAAATTGTTCAAATTTATTTAAATTGACTTTTATCTTCTTAAAATAAATGAAATTAATATTTTATTTATATTCCTCTACCATGCAAAATAAATTAAATCAATTTATTTGTTTAATTTATTTTTATCCTCATATCTTATCTTTTCTTCCATCATGCAAGATAAATTAAAAATTTAATTTGTTTTTGTCTTTCAAATCTTTCAAAAATAATATTTTCTTCTATGTGCACAACCAGTCTTATTTTTATCATGTCAAAAAGCATGTCTAAAGTTGAGTTAATTAGCTTTAATCATTATTATTTTTATCACCAACTCATAAATTGGAAAAAATCATTCTAAATTTATGAAATCAAATCCTATATTTATCAAAGCAAGCAGTTAACTCAATAAAGCAACTTTAAAACATGACACATGTTGTATACACGTTCATCATGTCCTTTCAACTCATCTTGTCCATCCATTTCATTGATTTATCTCAACCGTTGATCAATATTTTCCTGAAACCTATATATACCCCCCTCATTGCATTAAAAATCCTCTTCGATCATTGAAGCTTTGGGCATTCGTAATAGCACTTTGAGCATTCTAGCATCGTTGAGCACATATACCACATCTTTGAGCACGTTATCTAAGACCGCTTGTTGCAACATGGTTATGCAATGTATTGAGTAATCCACAAAGAACTAAGGAAACATACAATCTAGGTGATAGCTTTCTTTGTGTTGTTATTCATTGATTTTGGTTATCATTTAGATTATTTTCTTGAAGGTTATAGGATTGAGTTTATTGTTCATTGTTTGATCATTATTCACTCAATTTTTACCTATACACATTCTGGCACGCCCGGTGGGACCCACTAACTTGATTTGACCTTGCTTTTTTTAGAAAAAATGTTTTTTCTAAGTACAGGTATGGCAAAGCGCAATGTCACCCAGAAACTCGCCTTTGAACCACAAATCTATGCCTTTGGCTGACTGAAATGTGCCTTTCCACCATATTGACTCGCCTTTGGTTTGCTACAATTTGCCTCTAGTTTTTAAGGGTTTCTAACTTATTGTATGGTTTTAACAAGGATTTCTGATATCTTTTTGATCTTTTATTGTGTTGACAAGCTGATTTATTTGTTAACACTCACTGTATTGAACTCAAGTTGATTTATTTAAGGGTATCATCTTGCTTTTTACTAATCAATCTGCTAAACTAGTTTATTGTCTTATTTTGGTGCAGAAGTATAGATCCACATCATCCCGTTGCCTCCTGGCTCATCATGGAATCATTCATCAATAACTTGATCAAGCGTTTGACTTAATTCTTTTGCTTTTTGCAGGATTGTCTCAGAAAAGTGCCTTTGATCAGCAGAAATGTGCCTTTGCACCACAGTTTTATGCCTTTGCACCACAGTTCTACGCTTTTGTACAACAATTCTACGCCTGTGCACAATTTCAACACGCCTCTGGTAAATAGTAATGTGCCTTTGCACCACAGTAACTTGCTTTTGATTTAGTCAATTATTTTCACTAATCAATTGCTTTCTTTGGAAATAATATCAATTTGTGCAGCATCTTATCGTTAGCAAGAAGACAAAAGTGAAACCCTAACATATTTGTTGCAGGAGGTTTGTCGAAGGCATTATATGTTTCCACTAAGTCTTAGAAAATATTTTAATTTTTTAAGGGAATTAATGATTGTCTTTCGTGTTTGGAATGTCTTAAGTATGTATGCTCTTTCCTCACACTAAAAAGTGACTTTGGAAATCAGAAACACTTAAGTCATTCATTTACTTGCTTTCTATGCTTACATTCCTGGGGACTCAAGAGAACACGTATGCTCTTCTCTCACGTCGAAAGACGATCCTGAAAATCAAAAGTGCTTGATATCCTTTCTAGGGGGCCTTCTTGGGGATTTCATCACCTCAAGAACGGCCCCAACCGCATGTCTTGGTGCAGTATACAAATATTGTGAGTATTGAAAGACTCGATTTCAAAGGAAAGACCCCTTCAACTCAAAGCAAAAAGCCTTTGGGATACTTGGTCTGCCAAGACTCATATGGTTGAGCGTCAGTTAATTGGGATAACCCCTGTTCACAAATTTGTGCCTTGCATACCTTGTGTACATTAAGGACTAGAAGCTTTGTAAACCTATATAATTCCATCGACCATTTTGTAATGTGATGCAAGGGATGCAGAACGTACTCTGAAGTTACTCACCATCCGTACTACCTTGAGGACTAGATAGAAGTTTTCTTTGGGCAAGCTGTCAAGACCTCCAAGGAAAAGGATATTGGGTGTATGCCTCTTATCCCTAGCTATCTATTCAGGGGGGAGTGTTCTTAGTTAGGTAAGAACATGGACAAGTATTCAATCGCGTGGGATCACATTATGACTCAATCCTACTTGAATAATTTATAGGTTGTTGCATTAAAAGAAGTGTTTGGTGTGTCTTCTTTTTGTTGTTATCTACCCATAATACCATTTGTTATCCACGGAGGTTAATAGCCTCATGCAACCAACTCCATTGAGTCAGTCCTCAGCCACTTTGTCTACTATGTTTTCTCTTGCCACAAGAAATTTTCCAAAATTTACCAAAATCTTGCCTTGAAAAACACACTGTACCAGAAAACCTGCCTTTGAAACACAAAAAACTCGCATTTGCACTGTTTTAACACACCTCAAGATCACAGTTATACTCCTGTGGTCCGCATAAGTGTGCCTCTGGCTTGTAGAAATGTGCCTTTGCAGTGCAGAAACCCACCTCTGGCTCAGTCAAAATTTTACGCAGTCTGTCATAAAAACTCGCCTCTGGATTATTCTGCTATGCCTTTGAGCTACAGTAATACGCCTTTGAGCTATCATGTTGCACCTCTATTCAACAGAAACGTGCCTTTGAGCTATCTTGTTGTGCCTCTATTCAATAGAAACGCGCCTTTGAGCTATTGTGACTAACTTTTGAGCCACAAAAACCCGCCTCTGGCATACAGTCTGGCACCTTTGATCTCTACCTGTTGCCTATCATCATTTAGCCTAGAATAAAAAAACCATCATTTTGGAGCAATTTTATCAACTGATCTATCATCCTACAACATATTTAAACCTATTCCATCAACCATCAAACCATCCCCATCCATCATCATAGAAAAAACTTGGATTTTTAGAGCTATTATCCTCTTGAGACTGCAAAATCAATCAACATCATCACCAAACAAGCCCATAATTTATCCAAGCTTTCATTTCTTTAATTTGGCTTCTATCATAGTGTCTAGATCACATTCCCTAATCTATCTTTGATTTGAGAAAGCTTGCCTCTCTTAGATCCTTGAAGGTAAATTAGTATCCATTAGTGTTGTTTATTAGCTTAGAGAATAAACTTCTCCTAAGTTGATCAAACTCATTAATCCAATATGCCTTTCTTGATGTCATTAGTCTACCTCTTTAAAGGTCATCAAACATACAAAACAATTATTGATCTAGGTTCTATTTATCTTCCATTAATCAACCAATCCAAAACATCATCTTGCTAGTCTCAACTCAATCACAAAAATCCAAGATCAATCCATCCATCCCCCAATCTTTGTCATAGCACATTTGAGTAATCTTATGAGTACGACTAGACAACAACATCGATTAGCCATGGAGGCTCATCAAAACACCCACCAACAAAACATCTAAAACAATCCCCAACAAAATCCTCAAAACAGTCCTCATGGCACTACCCAAAACAATCCTCAACATGATAATACTACATGGATACATGCTACCCAATATACCATAGGGTTAAATCCTTGTGATTTCCTACCAAAAGGGTATACCATAGGACAATCATCATCACAACAACCTAGAATCCCTCAATAAATCCAAGCATCTTAAGAAGTGTCTCAAGACATTGATGAAAACATGCAACACCACAAAATCTTAGATGCGATAAACAAACTCTTGGCTTCCAATCCAAACCATTACTTTCATTTACTTGCTAAGAAAGGAGCCAAGTTACCTCAAGACTTTGACATGTCTACTCTTAAGGAACAAGATTCTATCAATGATGCTATCAATGCCATGGATCATTGCCCCCATACAAACTATGTCAACCATATCATCACTCATTCCTGATTCACCCTCACATGAGGTACCTTTGAATCCCTTCACCACCAAGTACATCAACCCCCTTTATCAAAATACCATAGGAGAAACATCACTCGATTATGTTATTGTCCCCATGGAGATTTACCAAATGCAACAAGAAAATCTAGCAAAACATGCAAATCAAGCCAATCCTTTCTTCATCACATCTACACCTACACCCCCTCAAAATCCTACACAAACATCACAAATCCAAACCCCAATCCATAATATTGTTAGTGCCACTCCTCCACAAGGGGCACGAGCTCAAACCTCCATATCTCATCTTGCTTATGCCACTCCACCACCGATGTCACAAATACCAACCTCCATATTTCATCATGCTTATGGCACTCCTCCACAAGTGTTAAAAGTCCAAGTATCCATTCCTCAAAACACCTACATCACTCCACCTCAACATTCCCAGAATCAAACCACCTACATCACTCCACCTCAACATTCCCAAAATCAAACCACCTACATCACTCCACCTCAACATTCCCAAATTCAAACCGCGTATATCACTCCACCTCAACATTCCCAAAATCAAAACACCTATATCACTCCACCCCAACATTCTCAAAGTCAACACTCTTATATGAATCCACCTCAACCTCCACAAAATCAAAACACCTACATCATCCTTCCTCAACAATTCCAAAACCAACATCCTTTCACCAATCCCCCTCAACATTCCCAAAGTCAACACTCCTACATGGCTCCACAAAACCCATCAAACCAACATTTCTCCATGAATCAAACCCCAAACAACCCTCACAACTCATATGACCCACACAACCTCACTTCATATGGACTCAATTCCAATATCTCCTATGGGGCACCTCAACAACCATCATTCATCCAATAGAATCTTGCTCCACAAACACCCACATTAGATCTTGAGCTCAAATTTTCAAATCTACAAAACAAGTAGATCTTTCATTTGGATACACAAAGAAAACTTTCTTTTTGGAGGAGGTTTGTCCATATCCATTTGATAGATCTTTACCCATGATCCCTTTTCCCCCTAACTTTGACATGCCTAAATTCGACAAATATAAGGGAAAAGGCGATCCAAAAGAACACCTTAGAGAGTTCTATATTGCTTGTTTAGAGGTTGCTCATAATGACACTTATCTTATGCACCTCTTTCCTCGTAGTGTTGGGGCACAAGCCATAGAATGGTTTTCTCACCTACCCATGGGTATCAAAACATTCAATGAACTAGCCAAAAAGTTTGCAACCCACTTTTCCTACAATATTGAGCATGAGATTTCTATGACAGACTTGTGCAACAATAAACAATGTAATGGGGAAACTTTTATCTCCTTCCTACAAAGATGGAGAGGTATGGCTAGTAAATTCCCATGGCCTATACCCGAAAAACAACTTGTTAGTATCTTTGTGCAAAATCTTAACCAAGAAATTAGTTTTCACCTACAAATTCAAAGTGCTACCTTGTTTGAGGAAATCATCTCTAAGGGTACCAACATCGAAAAAGCCCTTATTGCAAAGGCTTTAGTCAAAATCTTTAAAGAGACCAAAGATAATCATCCCCAACAATCTAATGACAAACCTCGATTTTGGTTGAAAAATAAGAATGTCATGAACGACGGTGTAGTGGACTCCAAACATATCCAAACTCTCCAAACACCGATCAATCTCCAATCAAAACCTACCCAATCTGCTCCTCGTGAGCAACCAAAACAAGACTATCCCCCAAGACGCATGTTCACTCCTTTAGGCGAACCTATTGAATCGATCCTTAAGAAACTCGTTCAAAGTGGACTTATCACATTGCCTTATGCATGTATGAATGAATTTAGGTCTAAACTAAGGTGTGTTGTGGTCCGCCTTCATTCCTTTCCACCGCGAGAATGTTTTGGTTCCTACCTAATTTGAATTTACATGGTGAAGGTGTATTGCCAACCTTGAAGAATGTTTTCAAGGTTGAAGATGGTATAAATAAGTGTCGAGGGATCGTGAATGGGTGTGTGCGCATGATGTATGAGATGTGAATGACATAGTGGTAGAGTGTGTGGTGCAGTGCAAGATTTCATGTGTTAGATTACTGGATGTAGTGAGTAGAAGGTGTCTAGATTTCTTTAGTATGACTGCAAAGATGTTAGTGATGTTGTGGTGGACTTCTCTATTGCATTGAGATGGTTTTCTCACTATAACATTCTTCTCTATCTTCTTTTTTGTTTTGGCAGTGAGCCTTTCTTTGGCAGAGAGCCTTTCTTCTGGGCAGCGAGCCCTCCGACAATAAGCCTTATTTTATTTGATGTTGATATTACTTTATATTGTGAGCTAATCCTCACCATGGTTTTTTCCTTCTTAGGTTTTCCACATAAATCTGGTGTTCTTTTATGTATGGTGTTGATTTGTTTCAGTTTCTGTTACTTGTTTCCATGCTTAATCATCTTAACAGTTTAAGGGATAATTGAATTAATGTGGATCTGAATATGTTTGAGGGTTTTGGAATTATAAGTTACAATTGATTCACCCCCCTCTCAGTTGTCTTGTACAATCAACAGAATCCACACACAAATCAAACATAGAACAAATACTCTTCAAAAGAGGACCCATCTGAGAAGAAGAAGTCTACTTGTGGATATGCAAGAGGGCTACACATGAAGAACATTCTTGTTATAAGAAGGATATTGATGAATTGAAACATCTTCTTAAGAAAAACAACATTGATCTTCCTTCTAGAATGTCTGGGTCTTTTTCTTCTTCTTCACATTCCAAACAGTCGGGATCTAATAAGGAAAAAGGTCATGCAGGTTTTGCTTGAGTCACAAATAATAAGGGTAAAGCTCTTTGTGCTTCTACAAGTCTTGTATCAGGGAGATGTCTTCTCAATTGTGGAGCTTCTCACCATATGGCTTCTTCACACTCCATGTTGTCTTCTTTTGAGCCTTATGTTATGCCACCTATTCTGATGGGCAACAATACTTACATGAATGTAATTGGGAGGGGATTCGTTGATATTAGGGATGGCACTTTCAATGATGTTTTGTGTGTACCTCATTTGACAAACAATATTCTTTCCATTTATTAGATCACCCACGGTAGAGCAAGGAAGACTGTGGAATTTACACCTAATTTAGTTGTCATTCGAAACTTGGAGAGTGGAGAGATTGTTGCTACTGGGATGGTTGATCATGCATCTCAGTAATACTCTTTTTCAAACTTTGCACCTAATGATGGCTCTAATCCTTTGGTTGTTGACCACACTCCTCGTGTGTCATTTGATTTTGAGGTGAATTTTGGTTACTTGTGTAGACACCTAAAATTGTCCCATTCCCAGATCAGACATTCACCTTCCATACTTCACATTAATTAAATAATTCTTAATTATTTGATTAAATTCATCTATTGTTCTCCATCTTATTCCTCCATATTAATTAAATAATTATAATTATTTAATTAAATCAATTTTCCTCCACACATTAATTAAATAAATTTAATTATTTATTTAATTTTAAAGCTAATATTCCATTTCCTTCAAAATAAATAAAATTTAATATTTATTTATTTATCCATGTGCTTTAATTTCCTATTATTCCCTCTCACCATAATCCACTCTCAATCAATTTAGTTAACTAATCAATCAAGTTAGTTAACTAAATCAATCAAATCAGTTAACAAGTCAATTAATTTAGTTGACTAGTCAATTAATTGAGTTAACTAAGTAATCAACTCAGTCAACTCTGCAATCAAATATGTTAACTCCCTTGATGTATGAGAGGACAAGGACTCTTGTCACTCTCTCATTTGCTCACGTCCTATGAACCCATTCTAGCCATTGATCTCTCTGATCATTCACAACCGTTGATCTTCATTTCTGGAAATCTTTAAATTGAAAATCCTTCTCAACCTTTAGGGATCTCTCATCTTCATACAACCTCATGTTGCTGAAAACATTCTAGATCATATCATCCTCATACAAGGTTATGTTGTTTAATTAAGCAATCCACATATCAACGTAGTAAGGAGTAATCCATTGGAGTTTAGGTGCAACTTCTAGTATGCTCAATCAGTGATGTTGGATTTGTGAATGCAAAGGGAGGTAAATTGTATTTGATTTCAATTTCTTTCGTTTATGTTTGCATCTTAGATTTTACCTATCACATTTTGGCATGCACAATAGTCTAACTCTCGCCATTTTCATGTTTAAGCATTTTGATTTATCGATCTAACATCGTTTTTGTCAAGTTTTGGTGATCAAGTTTTGCAAGTTAGCTCCTACGTGAAAATTGGCCTCATCATTGAGTCTGGGAGGCCTTGCAGGCGAATTTTGACATAAAACACCTTAAACTTCTGAAATTGTAAAATCTTGCAATTTTTTTGTTACTTTCGACCCCTTTATAAGGTTGTACCGTACGACCCCCAGGTTGATTTGCCAATTAGGTTTCATTTTTTTGTGCAGGTGAGGGATTTCATTCAATTTGCATTTTTTTATGCGCAGGTTATAGATTTGTTTTTTGGTTTTAATCCTTAGTTTGGGTAGTAAACCCTCCATCGACCTTCGCCTCTATCAGCACTAGTCACTGCCCCTCAAACCTCCTCCACTCTGCCCCCGACAAACAATTGCCGCCCTTGTCGAAACCCTAACGCCTCCCCCTATCACCACCTTTCTCTCCGTCGCCGCTCCTTGTCACGGCCTAATCCCCACCCCGCCCCACGATCCCTCTCCTCGTTGCCGCTTTACCTTCGACCTCTGCCCTCATCGCCTCCTTTCTGCCCCTTCACAATCACCTATGACCTCCCCACCACCTCTACCTTTTGCTTCCCTTCCCTGCATCCTCAACCACCACTCAAACCCTCCCCTCCCTGCGTCCTCCCCACTCCCTGTCCATGGTTTCCCTAAACCGCCCCTGCAAGGCAAATCAAACACCAATACAATAAAATAGACAAAAAAAAAAAATAGCGAACAAGACTGTTCACTTAGCATTTAGGTTCACTTCTAATTGCTACCTCTAGCATTTACCATAACCGTTGGCCCCCTCTTTTTCATTTTCATTTTCATTTTCATTTTTCTTTTTTCTTAGCCCTTGGTCACATGGGTGACTAAGGGCCTTAAACCCCTTAGCCACCAAAACTTAACCACCAGGGCTTAAACTGCCCCATGTGACCAAAACAAATGCTAATTGCTAGCGGTTAACTAGCCCCCAAGCCTCACCTTGTTCCTCCTACAGCCCTAAAAGGGCAGTTTTTTCTTTTTTTCATAACTTTCGCATACAAAGTCAGATTTTCATGAAACTAGCAGCGTTGGAGAGCTAACTCGTGCAACTTCACTATGGCAAAGGAATTTTCAGGTGATTTTATTAGATTTATTAGTTACACTTAGTCGAATATACCCCTTGTTTATGAACGTCAAACGGTCATATCTTGTGCAAAACTTATCCGATTTTAGCAATTTTTTTTTGGTGAGAAGCATAGTCTCTCCAAACTCAAAGTAAGACACAACCACTAAAACAAACTTTCTACTCCCTAAACACCAAGAGGGATTAATTCTATGAGGATCCCAAAGGCAAGCCACTTCTCCAATAAACCCTTGTGGACCAATGCATAGACATTGACCCGCTGCCCAAATCCTAGAAGAAATACTCGCCATGTCCTCAACTGAAAGCTTTGTTTCCTGAATGAAAACCATATCAGGTCTATGATTGTGAAGAAGATCATGAGCAACCTTTTGTCGAGGGATGCTGCTCAAACCCCTAGCATTCCATGATATCACAATCATTTTGGGGGATTAGAAAAGTGAGTATCAAGTGTCTTAATGGCTCCCGATTCCACCAACAATTCCCCTATTAATTTCACTTTCTCTTGATCTTTCTTCCTTCTTGCCTTTGCTACCTTCTTGGATCCTCCTTTCTTGATGTTTTTTGCTGCAACCCTAACAAAGGAGGAGCCCTCTTTTTTCCTTCTTTTTCCCCTAACTTAGTATGCATAGGAGTTGACCCAACATTGCCTTCAATTGATTCCAGTTGGATTTTTGTCATAGGGAAAGGGACTACCCTTTTGTAGGTATCTCTAAAACCTCCTAAAGCCTAACCTCTTTCCCTATAGAGCCAACTGGTTCCTACGAAATTGTTGGCATCTCTAAAACTAGATTTGGAACAGGGATATTGGAAGTATTAGAATTCGAGAGAAGAATATCATGTCTAGCCATGTTGGAATCCAAAACCTCAAAATTTTCAAGGATATCAAACCTGTTGCTGGAGATCTCTTTGGAAGCAACTTTATTCTGGCAATTTAGAGTCTTCGCCTTTGACCGAGACTTCACAAGAACGAAGCCTGAGTCAGCACATCACTTTGAATAGGGGCATTGCCTTTTGCTTTAAGATTAGCTGCATGTGCTATAGGAGGGGGCTCATGGGACTTAGGGCACAATTTTGGGTAGTTTCTCTATAGGTGTCCATATTCATGACAAGCATGACATTGAAAGGGTAGTGCTTCATAATCAATTTCTTGGATCCAATTCAAGTTGCCCATTCTAATCTCCACTGATTCCAGAAGTGGGTTATTCAAATTGATCTCAACACAAAGATAGGCAAAAGTGACAAACTTCCTATCAAGGGTTTGGCAGGAAGGGCCCAAGGGTTTCCCAATGACCACCACTATAACATGTAGAATGTCTTATCACTAGAACTCTATTGGAAGCCAGGGAAGCTGAACCCAAATAAGAATCTTGGATGGGAGCTCCTCCACTGGATCAAACCCTACATGCCAAGGTTTGATAAATAAACTTGCTTGGTTGTGAAAATAGGGGCCTCCTTAAAAAATCATGTTTCAATCTACCATTCAAGAAAACACCACAATGAAATATCTATTTGCAGCTAAGATGATTACCATATCACCTTCAGGGTTCTAGTTCTTTCTAACCCATGACTCCAAATAAACCATGGAAATTTGGATGCCCATGAACTTATAAATTAATGCATGTTCAGACAAATAAAGCACTTCATCAGCTATGGCTTTAGGGTTAATCACCACAACAGGGTGATCTTTGCATTTCTTGAGGCAACCATTAGATCTCAATCTAGGCCCTGAATGCATCACAGATTTAGAATCCTTAGTTGCATGCAACTATAAATCCACCACATGCATAAGACCAGAAGATGAAGGCTCATTCCCATTGAGTGCAACTTTAAAAGATAGGAGAGGGGGTCCCCGGGGCCCCTAATAGCCGTCATGCAGGTCGCCACCACTAGCACTCAGAGCAGAGAGACAAAAGAAAAAGAGAGAAGGCACCAATACATAGAGAAAATATAACAAAAAAGGAAATAGGTCACAACATGGTAAAAAAACTCCAAACTGAACGCACAAAGCTCCTAAAATCCACGACCGTGCATAAATATCTACACCTGCCAATACCTATGTAGACCTATGGCTAACCCAATCACCTTCAGTCATGGCTCAAGTCACCAACAAGCGCATGAAACCTTCCATGGACGTCGTCACCTCTTTTGTCTTTTTGTGCATACCCTATTTTATACTTCTTGTTTTATACTATTTTATGTAGGTGTCTTGAGCATAGTCTTAATACATGATTTTGGCACTCTACTTATTCCAAATTTTAGTTAATTTTTAAA
The DNA here is from genome assembly GCA_027924645.1 of Cunninghamia lanceolata. Classification (NCBI taxonomy): domain Eukaryota; kingdom Viridiplantae; phylum Streptophyta; class Pinopsida; order Cupressales; family Cupressaceae; genus Cunninghamia; species Cunninghamia lanceolata. Next base: position 1,356,761 of record BSBN01001760.1, read on the forward strand.
ATAGAAACTTTGTTTAAACAATTTTTTGTTCTTAGATTGTTATTGTTTTTCATCGGGTTTATACGAGTGCAAAAATGATCCACTTTAGTCTTGTGATACAAATTTTACATCCTTTATTTAAAATTCAAATTTTACTCAAGCTCAAATTGATTTGATTTCAACTATAGTTATTATATGCCAACTCCTAGGATAAAACTTTCAAATAGTGTGCCAAAGTCATGTATAAAATCACTTCCTAATATTTCAAAATTACTAACTTCTAATATGTATTAGTATATCTAACATCATGCATCAATATAAAAGATGAATTTTTGTAAACCACCACTCATAAAATATAAATTGGTAAAAATGGACTAAAAATCTACACAATTAAATTAAAACATTTTATAAAATTATTACGCTACTACAGTCACAGTGGGGTGGGAATGAGAGAACTCATTTTTTCTACCTAAATTTATAGAAAAAAAATTAAAATACCAAAAAGAAATAAAAGAATAGAACTTAAGGAAATCAAAGAAAAAAAACCAAAAAAAGAAATTAAAAACCATTAAGGAGAAAAAGCTAAATCACAAAATGTATGGAAACAAAAAAAAATTGCAAAAAATAAAAATAAAAACTAAAAGAGAAATTGGAAAAAATTAAAAAAAACTAAAAAAGAAATTAGAAACTACTGGAAGGAGAAAAAGTTGGAGAAAATCATGAAAACTATGGAATCAGAAAATAAATTAGAAAAAAAACAAATGCAAAGGAAGTGAGAAAATGATGGAAAAAAAAAAGATATCCCTCGGCGTACTTTAGATATATATTTTTAAATATAAATATACTAGTTATGTCAAGAGGCATTTACAATCACAATAGGGTGGGGATGAGAGCACTCATTTTTTCCGTGTAAATATATAGCCAAAAAATAAAAAATAAAAACTAAAAAAGAAATTAGAAAAAATAAAAAATAAAAACCAAAAAAGAAATTGGAAAAAATAAAAAATAAAAACCAAAAAAGAAGAAACAAAAAAGAAATTGGACAAAATAAAAAATAAAAATAGAAAAAATCACAAAATCCATGGAAAATGCAAAAAGTACCTACAAAACCTTAAAAAGATGTGTCTAGGCATATTGTAGATATATATTTTTAAATATAAATATACTAGTTATTACGCCGAGAGGCATTCTTCATTAGGGTGGGGATGAGAGCACTCATTTTTTCTGCCTAAATTTATAGAACAAAAATTAAAATACCAAAAATGAAATTTAAAATAAAACTTAAGAAAATCAAAGAAAAAAAACAAAAAAGAAATTAAAAAGTGTTGAAGGAGAAAAAACTAAATCACAAAAACTATGGAACCAAAAAAGAAATTGGAAAAACTAAAAACTAAAAAAAAAATTGGGAAAAATAAAAAATAAAAATCAAAAAAGAAATTGGAAACTGTTGGAAGGAGAAAAAGTTGGAGAAAATCACGAAAACTATGGAACCAAAAATGAAATCAAAAATTAAAAAAAAAATGTAAACGAAAAATGTGAGAAAATCAAACTATGAAAAAAAGATATCCCTCAACGTACTTTAGATATATTTTTAAAATATAAATATGCTAGTGCCGAGAGTTGCCTAAATTTATAAAAAAAAATTAAACTAGTATATTTATATTTAAAAAAAATATATCTAAAATACGCCGAGGGATATATCTTTTTTCCATAGTTTCTTTGATTTTCTCTTGCAATTTCTTTTTGGTTTTTATTTTTTAATTTTTCCAATTTATTTTTTGGTTCCATAGTTTTCGTGATTTTCTCCAGCTTTTTCTCCTTCCTTTCCAATTTCTTTTTTGGTTTTTATTTTTTATATTTTCCAATTTTGTATTTAGTTTTTATTTATTTATTTTTTTCCAAGGTCTCTTTTTTTTTAAATTTTTTTTACCAATTTCTTTTTTGGTTCCATAGTATTTGTGATTTAGCTTTTTCTCCTTCAACCATTTTTAATTTCTTGTTTAGTTTTTTTCTTTGATTTTCTTGAGTTTTATTTTTTATTTCCTTTTTGATATTTTAATTTTTTTTCTTATAAATTTAGGCAGAAAAAATGTGTGTTCTCATCCCCATTCTGTTGTGACTGTATTACACCTCTCAGCGTAAATACCAAAAAGGAAATAAAAAACAAAACTTAAGAAAATCAAAGAAAAAAATTAAAATTAAAAAAAATAAAAAATAAAAAATAAAAAACAAAGAAGAAATTAGAAAAAATATAAAATAAAAACCAAAACAGAAATTGGAAACAGTTTGGAAGGAAGAAAAACTAGACAAAATCACCAAAAATATCAAACCAAAAAAGAAATTGGAAAAATAAAAAATAAAAATGATGGAAGAAAAAAAAATTAAAAATTTAAAAAAAAAAAAGAAACGATGAAAGAAAAAAAGATTGAAAATCAACTAAACTATGGAAAGAAAATCAAAGAAAAAAACTTAAAAAGAAATTAAAAAAGTTGAAGGAGAAAAAACAAAATCACAAAACTATGGAACCAAAAAAGAAATTGAGAAAAATAAAAACTAAAAACTAAAAAAGAAATTGGAAAAAATAAAAATAATAACGAAAAAAGAAATTAGAAACTATTGGAAGGAGAAAAAGGTACATAAAATCAAGAGAACTATGGAACCCAAAAAATTGGAAAAATTAAAAAATAAAACCAAAAAAGAAATTACAAAGAAAAAAATAAATAGAAAATCAAAGAAATTAAAAAATAAAAACCATGAAAACTATAAAAACCATGAATACTTTTAGATATATATTTTTAAATATAAAAACCATGAAAACTATGGAAAGTTAAAAAATAAAAACCATAAAAGAAATTACAAAGAAAAAAAAGTAGAAAATAAAAAAAACTATGGAAAAAAGATATCCCTTGGTATTTTAGATATATTTTTTAAAATATAAATATATTAGTTACGTGGGGTGGAGATGACAGCGCTCATTTGAAAAAAAAAAAAAAAAAAACAATGGATAAAAAAATAAAAACAATGGAAGGAAAAAAAAGTGGAATTATGGAAAAAATAAAAAATAAAAACCAAAAAAGAAAGAAAAATAGGTGATAAAATCACAAAAACTATGGAAAATGCAAAAAGAAAGATGGATAAAATCACAAAAACTATAGAAAAGGGAAAAAGAAAGATAATTAAAAATAATGAAAAACAAAAAATAACCAAATCTAAAAACCAAATTAAAAAAAAAAAAAAATTAGAAATAAAGATGAGAAAATAAATAAAAAAACTTTGGAAAAAAAGATATCACTAAACAATTTTCACTATAAAAAAATTAGAAATAAAGATGAGAAAATAAAAAAAAAAACTTTGGAAAAAAAGATATCACTAAACAATTTTCACTTTTTCTACACATTCAAATAACTAAATTCAACAAAGAAAATTTTCACTTTTCCCCCTTCTAAACACTCGAATAACTAAAGTCAATAAGGAAAAATCAAACATCTGTTCTGGTAACATAATTTGGAAGGGGAGATTGCATGGTGGGGATTGAAGTGGCCTAACCGATTTGATCCATAGGAAATCAGAGTATGGCGAACGATGAGAAGGCAGAGGGGGAAAGGGAAGCGGAGGCGGAGGGAGAGGGAGAAGGAGAAGGAGAGGGAGAGGGAGAAGGCGAGGCAGAGGAGCAGCAGAAACGATCAGAAATCTACACATACGAGTCGCCATGGCAGGTCTACGGGATGAACTGGAGCGTGCGCAAGGACAAGAAGTATCGCCTGGGCATCTCCAGCCTGGTGGAACACTACTCCAACAAGGTGGAAATCGTTCAGCTGGATGACGAGACGGGTGAGATCAAGGGCGATCCCAAACTCTGGTTCGATCATCCCTATCCCCCCACCAAGCTCATGTTCATCCCGGATAAGGATTGCCTTCGCCCAGACCTCGTCGCGACCTCCGCCGATTATCTACGCATATGGGAAGTTGGGGACGATGAAGTTTCATTGAAGTGCTGCCTCAACAACAACAAGAACAGTGAATTCTGTGGGCCGCTCACCTCCTTCGATTGGAACGAAGCGGAGCCGAAGCGAATCGGCACTTCCAGCATCGATACGACTTGCACAATCTGGGACATTGATAAGGGCGTTGTGGATACTCAGCTCATTGCGCACGACAAGGAGGTTTACGACATTGCTTGGGGCGGCGTTGGCGTCTTTGCCTCTGTGAGCGCCGATGGTTCGGTCCGTGTGTTCGACCTGCGCGACAAGGAACACTCCACCATTATCTATGAGAGCTCCGAGGCCCAGCCCCTTGTTCGACTCGGGTGGAACAAGCAGGATCCTCGCTACATGGCCACCATTATCATGGATTCCCCCAAAGTTGTCGTCTTGGATATCAGGTACCCTACGCTCCCTGTTGCTGAACTGCAGAGACACCATGCCAGTGTTAATGCCATTGCCTGGGCACCGCACAGCTCTTGCCACATCTGCACTGCGGGGGATGACTCTCAGGCTCTCATATGGGACCTTTCCTCCATGAGCCCTTCACATGCTCACACACACCAGCCCCCTCTTGATGGCGGCCTCGATCCCATCCTCGCTTACACCGCCGGCGCCGAGATTGAGCAGCTGCAGTGGTCCTCTACCCATCCTGACTGGGTCGCCATTGCCTTTTCTAACAAGCTTCAGATTTTAAGGGTTTGAAATGAAACTCTTCAAATGCTGTTTAAGGGTTGCAACTGATAAATTATTCACATTAGCCAAGCTCATTGACTTTTTTATTTGTACCGTTCTTTCCAATTCTCTCTTGAATTGTGGACAATTCAGTGCTCAGCATGCTTTTTTAGCATTAACCAAGCTCATTGACTTTTTATTTACACCGCTCTTTCCAACTCTCTCTTGAATAGTGGACATTTCAGTGCTCAGCATACTTTTGAAATCACACTATATTTCTTTATTTCTTCCAGTGCAGAAGAAATACAATTGTACAAATTGATCCTACAAAATGAACCTTATTTTTAGATATCTTTCTGATGCTTAAGGGTTTGAAATGAAACTCTTTAAATGCTGTTTAAGGCTTGCAATTGATAAATTAGTCACATTAGCCAAGCTCATTGACTTTTTTATTTGTACCGTTCTTTCCAATTCTCTCTTGAATTGTGGACAATTCAGTGCTCAGCGTGCTTTTTTAGCATTAGCCAGGCTCATTGACTTTTTATTTACACCGCTCTTTCCAACTCTCTGTTGCATTGTGGACATTTCAGTGCTCAGCATACTTTTGAAATCACTCTATATTTCTTTATTTCTTCCAGTGCAGAAGAAATACAATTGTACAAATTGATCCTCCAAAATGAACCTTATTTTAGATATCTTTCTGATGCTTCACAGCCCGAGCATTAAACAGTTGTAGCTAAGTTATGCTTGCACACTGTTTCAAATTTGTTAAGCAGGCATAGTTTCTTTATATGGCTAGTCCTGGAAAGTAACCATGCCCATTTCTCTATTTTTGAGCAGAACTTAGACAATAACATGGTGAGTTGTTTTGCTGCTACTTGATTGACGACTTGTAGGGTAATGTACTATTGCATATTGTTTATGTTTGAAATGAAACTCTTCAAATGCTGTTTAAGGCTTGCAACTGATAAATTATTCACATTAGCCAAGCTCATTGACTTTTTTTTAATCTGTACTGCTCTTTCCAATTCTCTCTTGAATTGTGGACAATTCAGTGCTCAGCATGCTTTTTTAGCATTAGCCAGGCTCATTGACTTTTTATTTATACCGCTCTTTCCAACTCTCTCTTGAATTGTGGACATTTCAGTGCTCAGCATACTTTTGAAATCACACTATATTTCTTTATTTCTTCCAGTGCAGAAGAAATACAATTGTACAAATTGATCCTACAAAATGAACCTTATTTTAGATATCTTTCTAATGCTTCACACCCCAAGCATTAAACAAGTGTAGCTAAGTTATGCTTGCACACTGTTTTAAATTTGTTAATCAGGCATAGTTTCTTTATATGGCTGGTCCTGGAAAGTAACCATGCCCATTTCTCTATTTGTGAGCAGAACTTAGACAATTACATGGTGAGTTGTTTTACTGCTACTTGATTGACGACTTGTAGGGTAATGTACTATTGCATATTGTTTATGTAAATGCACCCATTTTTGAGGGGAGGGTTTCACTTCACTTTCAACCAACCGCAAATCAGCTATATCACCTATTATTTGTTCTTCAGCAATATCTTCCTGTTTATTTTTTGAAATTGTGAAGATAATGAGAAACATAAACCTATCTAGACCACCGTAGAGGAGTGACCAATTGGCAGGAAACTCAACACATGTCTAAAAGTTTTAATGATTTGGGCCAAATATATTGGAATTAGGCTTTGTCTGTTCATGTCTAATCCATGTTCATCCGCTTCTGTGCTAGTTATTGAAGATTTTTCCAAGAATATTAACAATTAGGTTCTCTTTATATCTGGTTTACTTGTCTGACCTATTTTGTAAATAACTTCATTTTAGATTGTTATATTCTTTCTGCAATTGCATTGGTTATGAAATGCATTAGGTGCAAAATTTTAATTAACCAGAAGCAAAATTTATCAATGCTGAGTATTCAGTTTATAAGCAAATAAATGGTTATTGTTGAATCTTTAGTTGTTAATCAACAAATGTGGGTGGGGGAGGGTCGAACATTTAAAAAACTCATTCTACCACATCTCTCTTTTTGAGGATTAAGCTAACAATTGGGTTTCAACTTAAGCAGAAGATTTTTTAAGTCCATGACATTTTGTTTGGTATGCAATCCATCTTCAAATTCAAAAAGCATTGTGTGACTTTGGCCCTATTGACATTGTCCTCTCTCTGAAGAATGGGCACATTCAAGTTTACCAATCCTACCCTTAGAGGGATACTGCCACTAGCACATTCAAGTTTACCACAAAAAACGAAAAGTATACTTGAAATAAAATCTAAAGTCATACATTCTTGTTGATTAATGGAAGGACAAAACTATTTCATTTCGTCAATCACTTCAATTTATTTTGTTGTTCCCAACAAGTCAGAATTCTCTCAATGCCGACCTTAATCATTTGGAATTGCGTCAAGCAATTATAGTATGATTGTCTTTTCCAAGGTGGCATGATTGTTAGCTGTTTATGGGAGGTAGCTTTTTTTTCCATTTCTTTTCCAAATGCTATTTTGTTTGATTATACAGTATCTCAAACAGACACAATCTCTCTAGCCTTTAGTAATTATCTTCTATATTGTGCAGTATCTTGAGGATAACAGGAGTGTTGATAGAATCGTATTTAGTTCTGTTTTATTCTAGTTAATAATTAATGAGGTATCTGGACACTGTTATGCCCATTCTGTGTTAATCATTTTGTTACTTTTGAGAAATAAAACAATAGCAAACTAAGAAGGCTATATTTCACTGGCAAATTCTTAGGTAGTTTATCATGATCTCTCCAGTACAAATATTTCTGTAGTGTCTTAGTTTGTGACACGATGGATGTCATAGGAATATTGGAAAAAAGAGTAGCAGTAGCAGTATATATCACAGAATTTGATTTGATGGGTTCCCAGTAGGAGTACGACAGCATGGTGTTGGGGCTGTTTAGTATGGATCTTCATGTCTCTTACTTCTATAAGTGTGAATGCATAACATTTGAGACTGAGAAGTAAAGGCAATGTGTAACTAGAACAATTGTAATGCCATAAAAGTAAGTTGGACTTAACAGAACCTCTGCATGCTACAAGGGTCACAGAGAGATAAACAGCAGATAATGGATAAGACATGCTTCTTGTGAACAAACAATGGAGACAGGCTCCAACTTTTGGATCATTGTGCCACATGTTTTCTCATTGAATGAGGCCTGAGCAGAGTTGATCATTCTAGTTGGGCGGACCAACTAATTGTTTAGGTTTCATTTTTGAATTGATTGAAAAAGGGTACCTTTCTTGTCAAAGTGCATGCATTCTCTAAAACTCAAGCAGACATACTTATTTTCAAAAAGGGTATAAAGTCCATAAGGCTGAGGGATGCTATACAACTTTTCCTCACTTATTCAGGCTAAGAAGGCTTAAAAAAATAGGACAGTTAGGGAGGAAGGGATGGAGGGACAGGGGTGATGTAAAGCAGGCAGGACCCTTAAGTCCCAGCACTTTGTGTGATGGTTTGTTGTGACATTTACCTTTTATTTTGGCAATTTACAGCCCTGACAATTGCCCTTTCTCATTGAAAAGTGAGCTTAAACCAGGCTTTGTATCATAGTAGCATTCTATTTGCATGGCAGACTGAAAGTGTAAATGGAAAAAACCGGTAGATAAAAAAATACTGAATTTTTTATAAAAATTGGGAAAAAAACTGTTATTGTTATTTCATGCCAAATATGGTGTGTAGAAAGACAAACATAAGACATAAATAAAGAATTTGTTCAATGATGTCGATTACTCTGAAATTTTCGTAAAAATACAGAAAAAAACTGTTATTTTTTATTTCATGCCAAATATGGTACGTAGAACTAGAAAGTAGAAACAAACATAAGATATAAACAAAGAATTTGTTCAATGCTGACAATTACTCTCAAATTCTCCATCAAGTTCAAAAACCCAAGATTTAAATGAAACAATGAGGTGTAATTGAAAACCCAGGTGTAAAGGCAAAGGGGGGCAGTATTTTTTTTTTAAATCTTCGGGTTTTTTCAAAATTTGTACATCAAAAAATAGTGGGGTTGTTGAAAAAACTTGCACACCCCAGCTCCATGTCACGATTAACTGGGGTTTTTCCCAGGTAATGCTACTATGCTTTGTACAACATGGCATTTGATGTTAAGGTTGAGATTAATGAAATGGTTGTCTGCATGGTGAAAGAATGTCCAAAACAAATTGAGGAGATGCTTATAGCTAGCCGAAATCAACCGGAACTTCTACAGAAAAGACCAACGTTTAGATTCTTACATGATGAGACGGGGGTTCTTATCTCTAGGCAAGACAGTGAGGTTTGATGGGACAATGTGAGGTCTTGGTTAAGTTAAATGTAGAGATACTTCCTCTTGTACAACATAACTAATGAAGAAGGTGATGGTTGGATCATTGCACATGGATGACAAATATTTCCAACGGTACCAAAGTAGTATGCATGCACATAGAGTAACTTTGAGGAAGATATTGTCATTTGCTATGATCTATAGTTTCTTAGGATGTTCCCTAGACAATGAACCAACAAAGATTTTAATAGTGCTCTCTATTTTGTCACATAATATTTATGCTTAATATGTAATGAAAACATGCTCATATTTACAATATCACAAGCTTCAATGCTGGAAATCTGTAACATGTAAATGAAATTAGCTGCAACAATCATAAAGATACAATTGACACGATATGTACCATTGAGAAACCTAACATGGGAGAACTTCAGCCAGAAAAAGGCTGCGCGTTATGTTTCCTTCAATAGATTACTACTTAAAAGGAAAAACACAGAATATATGATCTCTAATTATGCAATTGATCACTGTAGCTCTCTGCAACAATCTCATATCTTTCACTTTGCTTCTTACTCTGAAAGAACCACCTATGTTGCTAAAAATGGTTTGCAATTGTCAGAAGGAAACCTCTCAAACATGGGAAGACAATGTTTTATGCTTCAATAATGATGATGTGATATTGATTGAAGATGAATGCTCGTCCAAGTACAAAATTGGAAGGATTGTAATGCCTATGCCCTTTTGGCCATATTTTGGTGTTATATGGTCACTTTTTGATATTTTTGCTGGCTGGTTGTTATATTTGCCGATTTTTTTGCCTCGTAGTCCTGACAGAAATGCATGCTATGTGATTTGTCACTGGAGTGACAGATTTGTTGGTTGATTAGTCTGTCTTGCATAATTTTTCTCTTTTTGAAAGTTTGAGCCCTTCTTGAAATTTATTGATCTTTGTGATATATTTGGTTTGCTGATTTTGTCCTTATTTTTGATATGTGAAGTTTGCCCAGTTTGTATAGCCCATCCTTGAGGTAGTTGTCAATTTGCCCTTAACAATCCTAGTCATTGGCATCTTGCAAATGCTGATATACAGTCCCAGAATATGCATATTTGGCACACTCCTCTTCATGCACCTTGTGCGTGTATGGTTCCTGCTTCATGATTGTGCCCAATGCTAAAAGTCTTGTCTGTCAATGGTCTTCTTACAAGGATTGTGTATATTTGGACATGGGCTTTCCATTTGTGAGATCCATGGAGATGCTCTGCCATGGTCTACTTGGTACTGGTAATGGCATGTATGAGCTGAGCTTCCCATTGCTAGGCTTTGCTCTTGCTACATAGTACACATTAAAAAATGAACATTTTGGCATCCATTTGCATCTATGGTGGATGAACATATTGCTGTAAGTTTGTAATTGTTTTCCCCACTCCAAAATTACCTGGCTAGTTTTGAAGTTTGTGCTCCATTCATAAGCTGTATTTTCTCTTGTTTTTGTATGTTAAGTTTGCCCAACTCATATAGCCCATGCTTGAGGTAGTTGTCAGTTTTGCCTTAACAATCCTAGTCTATGGAAACTTGCAAATGCTGATATACACTCCCAAAATATGCATCTTTGGCATACTCCCCTAAATACACCTCATGTATGTATGTATGGCTCAAGCTCCATAACCGTGCCCGATTCTAAAATCTTTGTTGTCATTGGAGGCCTAGAGAGTACATCCGCCATATAGTTTGTTATGCCTTTCTGGTTTCTGATTACTAAATGAAATTGTTAGGGAATTTCATCCACTGAAAATGACTTTCTTGCTACAATTTACATTGTGTTTGCACATTCATAGAGGTCAATGATCAGTATAACTGCTGGTTTCTTCCCCATCAAGTAGGGATTCCATTTCTTGAGCACTTGGACCAATACATACAATTCTTTATCATATGTTGGTTATTTAGAGCAAAACTATGGAATAGTTTCAAATGGTAGCATATCAGTCTACCTCAATGTATCGAAACTGCTCTCAAGGCACATGTATTTGCATTTGTTTTGACCTCAAATGATTGCTGTAAGCTAATTAGAGCTATAACTTTTAGAGTATTGATAACTTTTTGCTTCAATAAATCAAAAGCAACTTTTTGATAGTTACCCCAAATAAAAATCTTACCACATGCAGAAATTGCTTTAATAGGAGCTGTGACTGTAGTGATAAAGACTACAAACACTTGTAGGTATTGGTCAACTACAAATGTTCTTGTTTTGGTCATATTGAAAGGCCAAGGTGATTTGAAGATGGCTTCTACCTTTTTAGGTCAATGCTTAATTCACCTCTGCAAATTCACACTTCTTAGAGATTTAGCAGCAACCAGTGCTTCTTGTCACATATGGTATGAATTATGAAATATAAATGTTCCTCCCATGTCTGGTTGAAAACCAAGAAGTCATCAAAGCACACTATTAAACAAGTATATATGAATGGTCTTAGAACATCATTAATCACTCTCATGAAAGTAGTGGGTACAATTTATACAATCGGCAGTACTTACCATTTATACAATTTTTGATGTTTTTGACACAAACTTGATGGTAGACTGATTTCAGTCTAAGTTGGTGGTGTATTTGGCATGTTATAGGTTGATCCAACAAGTCATCTATTCTTGGAAGAGGCTACCTATTTCTTGTTGTGATTCTTGTTGAAAGAACTATGGTCTATGTACATTTTCCATGTCCCATCCTTCTTTGGGACCATCATTATTGGTGAACCACATGATGAGGTACTTGGATGAATGATTTCTTGCTCCGACAAATCTTGCAATTGTTTCTTGACCTCATTTGATTCCAAAATAGATTTGCATATATAGGCCAATATTAGGCAATGCTGAATCACGCAACAATTGTATTTCGGGTTCTAATTTTGTAGTTCTTGAAATACTTATTTGAGTGATCGTAGCATCCCTTTTAATTAATGCTTTTGCCCTTGTGTGCAGCTGGATTATGTAGAGGTATTTATTGCATTGTTCACATTGCTTCATGGGGCATTTGTATTTGTGGATTGTAGTGGCATTCCTTTTGCCTTTACTACATACTTTTTTCCCGTCTTCTTGTAGAAAGTATCTTGCTGATTGGAATTGGAAGAACTTTCTTGTTGCCCTTTTTTATCCTATGTTTCAATGTGTTGTCTGCCACATACTTCATTTGTACAATTTGGATTGAAGAGTTGATTCGTGGCCTAGGGGTGCCCAGGGACAACACAATAAAATAGATTCCAATGTGTTATGTGCATAAACAGTTCAGAAGAGATAAAAGTGCAACAACAATAAAATCAAAGTGTTGAACAAAAAAGAATCTTATAAGGCAATAGAACAACATTTTAGAACTGTAATGCAAGATTGTATTATTCAAAATTTTGTACAATGATTGTAGGGATTGAATGTATCTTGAAGGTGTCTATGCATTATGTTGCTTCATCTATTTATTTGAAAAATAGCATTGTCACATTATTATACAACTGGAGAAGACAATGGTTGACTTTGGTGGCACAAGAAACCAATCACTCACAGGTTTGTATCTCCGTTTTTCATAATTTGCATTTGCTACAAAATGGTTGTGCTGAAGAAACTTGATGCTGTTGGTGCCATGCAGCATAAAATGTGGAGAATTGGGATGCTCTTCAAGCTGGTGGTGAAGATGAAACCTGGTGTGCAGATCATTGTTGCATTGTGAGATGATCGAAGAGCTATATCCTAATCGATCAGTTGTCCTTACTTGAAAGCAATGCTCCCCGTTGCCATAAGTTGAGAGAGAAGGCATGCAAAGTGTCATGCAACTTCAGCTTTGGTTAACCATTCTCCCAGGGAAGAAACTTGACCTGCTTAGATTATCTGGTAGCTAGGAATTACTTGATTCCTTGTGTGTTTATTTCTGGTATCAGGACTTAATCTGCTTATTTTGGCATGCTACAATCAGGGTTGATCTTGGCTACTTGAAGTTCTTTTGCAACATCTACTCTCTAATGAAGGTGGAAAATAATGGTGCAAGTAGAGTTGGAAGATTGAGCTCAAAAGTGTTATCTCCAACTTGTAATTCTTTCTTTTTGCAAATGAAGTAATACTTTGTCCCAACTTTGATTTGGTGTTTCACTCGATGCTGATCATGGACTGCTTGTATGGCTGCTTTGTCAATGTGCTTGTGAGTTGAAGTAGCTGTTGTTGATGGTGGAATGGAATAAACTACATTAATAAGTGTCAATGGTTGGAAATCCAAATGTATCTTGAATGGTCTGTGTTCAGTAGTAAAGAGCTCTGTTGTAGGTATGCTAGATGAAAGGGAGGCTTTCATCTCAAAAGTATGCTTCTTGGAATTGTATGGTTGGGGAAGACGCATGATCATCCTATTCACCACTTCAGTTTGTCTATCAGTCTGAGAAGGGAATGCTGTGGACTTGGTTAGTTTTGTGTTCATCAGTAATCAAAGTGATTTTTAGAAAGTGCTGAAGAACCTATTATCTCTCATCTATGATGGTGGAAAGTACTCTAAAATGAATCCATACATTCTCAAGGTAGAGTTATTTTTACTATTTGGAGCTGAGTTTACATGGTTTGAGAAATGTCATCTTTAAGAATCTTTCAACTGTTACATGCAAAATCATTGTACTGCTTGGTAGTAAGAAAATCCATGGAATTTGATTCCTAAGGCTAGTTTGTTACTGACAAAGGAGTATACATTCCTTGCTTCTTGTTGGTTGGCTTAGCTATGGCACATGCAGTACAGGATTTGATGTGTTTTGCAATCTCTGACCTGAGATGTGGCAAATAGAAATACTTATTTAAAACTGGGAGGGTTTTCTCTACTCCAAAATGACCTGCAACTTTGTTGAAATGAGCTTCTCATATGAAGTTTTGACATTTTGCTTCATGTGGTACAAACAAGTGTCTTATGTGATGCAAGAGTCCATCCTGCGAGTCGTAATCTGGAATTGACATATAGTATGCAATGCTTGATATATTTATGCAAAAGCTGAATTTGATTTGCAAAATTTTGGCCAAGTATTAGTCTCATGTCCATAGACATGAAAGCACACAGTAAAAAGATTTGGATCGGGGCATGCTTAAACAATATAGTATATCCTATTGGATTGGCACACCCCTTCATATGCCTTAAGTTCAAGTGCAACCATTGAAGATATGAAGACCATTTTTTATGCTTCTCTTGTTGGTGTGTGCTATGCATCTGCATGAACTACATCAGTTTCTGATCCTTGTGGATGGTGTTCTCCCTACCTAAATGTTGTGCATCCAGTGCTTACTTGCATGGACAATGGCATAACATATTCATATGCGGGATATTTTCTTACCGTGACAATGAATGTCATTGTGGTAAGCAACTGGATGACAGATTGTGAGGACTGCAGCTAATGGTTATTTAGATGCATTAATCTCAATCTCAAATGGTTGTTTAGGATTAAGTAATGCAAGCATTAAACTACATTTCTTTGAATGTTTTTTGTTGTGTGGGTGCCCAGCAGCATGCTTGGCAATGGGTCAAGTGGTGTGAATAAAACAAGTAAAACATCCTATAGAAAATTTCTAACCCAAGAAACTGTGATGTTCTGTGAGGGTCTTTGGTGTAGACCATTCTTGAACTATGTGGATCTTGGTCATATCCACATGTACTCCATGTGTGACAGCAATACACCCAATATAATTGTATCTCTTGCATGGTGGCAGAACATTTCTTCAAATTTGCATACAATTTGTGTTGATGCAGGGTGCTGAAAACTTGCTGAATGTGACAACAACAAATTCAATAGTGAATGCCCAAAGCATTTGCATTCATGTGCAAGAATTTTGTGGGAGCATTGGTCTTGTTGAAGGGCATAACTGATGCAGGAGCATCCGAGTCCACAGGCAATCTCACATCGCCCAAAAATATTTCAGTTTTATTTCTTGTTTTGGTTGTTCTTGGCATCTCATTACATCAGGAAATTTCTAGTTTGATGAAATTCACAAAAGTGAGGATTTCGTCTGGACACAGTTTTAACGCTCAACTGGCAGTTTCACGAAAACAATTAATTTTGAAAATCCATGAAGGCTGGACCTAAACCGTTTTACAAGGATGTTCATGGTTGTATTTCGCCAAATGTGACAAGTTTTTATGGCAGGATTCCTTACTAGTTGGGAGGAATTAAATTTCTCTGTTTCTGACTGGCAAATTACGGAAACGATTAATTTTGGAGTTGCGCAAGAGCTGGAGTAAAATGGTCTGATAGGGAGCTTCAAGGGGTTATTCTACGCATTTTGTTCAGTTTTCAGATGAAGATTCGTTTCCAGTTGAAAGTTACGCAAAAAGTCATTTTCTGGCATCCGGTGTATCTTGTTGAAGTCGTGTATTGAAATTTCTCTCAATTTCATTTTCAAAATTTGTCTGTGCAAAATCAAAGGCCATGCTTTGGGAGATCACCTTGCCTGCCATCAGAGATTGTGGGATTTGGAGAGCATAGTAAAAAACTTTTCCTGTGCCATTTAATTAATTAATCACCAAAAATAGAATATGCAACATTGGAGGCATAAAGAAAAGAAGCGCCTACATGAAAGCTGTCATAAATTAGTGATTTTTATTGCAAAACAGGTTATATTCCAGTTTGCCTCCCAAAATAGAGAAGAGGATGGAGTGTTGAAATTCCCAGCACCAAACAATAATAAAAATACAAGGAAAATGAAATGTTTTATTTCTGAATAGGCAGCGCCAATGTTTGGGAAAGAGGAGAGGTAAAAAAAAATGTTTTTGATCTTGGAAAAAGGAAACAGAGCGCCCAGCAAAGGGAGAGAGGTGCACTGAAGTCTTAATCTGCAGAGACAGATAAAAAAAAAACGCCCAAGGAAAAGAGAGGAGGGCGTGGAATTTGGAAAAGGCGGCGTAGGGAGAGTTAGCTGCCAGGGGTGTGGAGAAGAAGATAGAGATAAAGGAGGCAGGGGCTTGAAGATTCAGCGCCCAGGAAAAAGGAAGAGGTGGGAAGTCGCCATCAAAGGAAGTTTATGGTCATTGTGAAATGAGGTGAAAATTGTATTGTTAACTGAAATTTTGAACAAACAAAGAATAAATGAAATAGATTTCCTTGTTATTGCTGTGAGATTCAATTATTTGTGTGAGGGATTTTATTTGTGGGATTCAATTTTGAAGTTGAAAATAGTTGCAGCTGCTTGGATTGATGGTTTGATAAAACCCTCAATCCTCAATCTGCATCAATAACCAACCATTCAAACAAACCTTCCTTTTTGAAGGCTGTGTTTCAGAGATTTGAATGTTCAATATGAATTTGATGGTACTCCAATTTGACATTTATCTTAATGGACTTGGCACAATGGAGCTGATCTAGTAGATATTTTAGTATAGGAAGAAGATGGTGGTTCTTCACAGTGATCATGTTCAAGGCTCTGTAATCGATGCACAACCTTTATGTGCCATCCTTCTTTGGCATTAGTACAATCTAATTGTCACAAGGTAAAGATATGGGTACGACTCATCATTTATCCACAAATTTATGGATTTGTTGTTTGATCTCTTTATTCTCTAGGAATGAATGGTGGTATGGTGAGGCATTAGGAAGAGGTAGACTTGGAATCAAGATAACGTAATGCATTATTGTGCATGGCTTTTCTACTTTGATGGGGGAATGTAAAAGATCCTTGTGTTACTCTAGTAGGTGGCTCAATTGTTGCTTTTTTGTGGAAGGAGGTGGCAAGTCTTGTACCGCAAGGATGTCTTTTTTGCATCTGAGACAACTACCTTTTTTTTTTAAAACTAGAACTTACTAGCTGCTTGTATTGCTTGGCATTGATAAATGAAAGCTTAGGGATTACTTTTGTGATGTTTCTATTCTCTCCAACATGTATGATGACATTTTTTGGATTTGCTTCATAGATTGCATGGTGTTGGAAAAGATATGGTTCCCCAAGTAAACATCACGCACCTCTAATGGCGCTACATTACAAAGAACTGCATTTTGATTTGTACACCAAGTGACACTGATGAGTCAGGTTCTTCTGACATTCATGTTAATGATTAATCATACAAGTTGCCCTGTGACCCACATTCAAGAATGGAGCAATCTTTTTGCTCTTTTGCACCCAAACTGGAAGAAGAGGCTGTGTTGGCAGTTGCTACCATGGTGTGAGGTTCATAATTCATGATCTGTTTACCTTCATCTTATGTTGCTGTGGCAGAATTTGATGCTTCTAGTTGTGCAAGCATGGGTTTTCTTTTGTGGAATAACTCAGTAGGGTGTTTGCTGGAATTGTGTACCTGCACCATTTTCCACTCTTGGATTGCTTCTTTTGCTCTTTAGGAGTCTTCTTCTAGGAATGACAGGTATTTCCCTTTCCTTGTTGCTTTGAGTTTTACTTGGTTCCTTACTTGAAGTTCTTATTTCTTGACTGTTATTGAGGTTGGAATCATCATTCTTTGACATTTGTTTGGCTTTTGCTTCAAAGAGATACGGAGGAAATCCAGGGTCAGTTTGGACATATGGTCTCAAGTCTGACCTATACTTCAGAATGAGATTTTGTTCTATTTATTGGATGTTCAACTTGCAAAGTTAAGATGCGGACAATATCACTATATTCCTGGACAGACTGGTTGCAACCTTGATGGAGTTGGGAGAACTTGATACTCTTGTCATTGGAGCTTCTGTATCTCTTCTTTAGAAGGGTCTACAGGTATGCTTGCAAGTTTGAAGCAAAAGCCAAACATATGCCCAATAGGTTTCTTTCAAGGCTTGTACAAAACCATTCCAAGTATACACGGGTAAGATCATCCTCATAGGTAGTACAATTCACAATTTATTTAAATGCAAAGAAACTCTTGGAAGGGCAAAGGCAATCATCTCATGTTTAGAAAATGAATTGACCTTCTAAGGAGATCATATTATATTTAGCCGTCCATATAGAGCATCAACATGTATCTTGCCTTAAAATATTGGGATAACCAGATTTACTTGTACCTTTTATGGTGTTTGGCCTCTGAATAACTGATTAGCTGATGAATTCGATGGACATGAAGGATATTGTACTTGCTAGAAGCGTTGGGCAAAGTGATTCATGATCTTCCCATTTTCCCAGTCTCAGTGTTGCTCTAAGTCATCTCTTTCTTGTTGCAAAGCATCCTTTATCAGTTTTTGAAACATTGCTGATGTTAGGATCTTTAACATGGAAACATTTGCCATTTGTTGGGGTTGTGAATAAGGACTAGGAAGGTAGAATTAAGCGTCATGGGTTTTGAGATCAATCTTCCTTTAGTTAGACCCAGTGTGAGTGGGCATAAAAATGTAGTGAAGGAAAAAATTGAGTAGGCATTCATTCTAATACCATTGATCCAAGGCCCAAGGGTGCCCGGAGGACAACACACTGAAACAGATTCCAATATTTTATGTGTGGAAATGATTTGGAAGAAATAGAGTGCAACAACAGCAACAATCAAAGTGTTGAATTGAAAAGAACTGAAAGATTATAGAACGGCATGACAAAATTGCAGTGCTGGACTATATCATGCAAAGTTATATGCAATAATCTGAGAGGTCATATATGAAGTGAAGATGTCTATGCCTTATGCTATATCTGTCTATTTGAATTGCTATGTACATCAATATACAACTAAAGAAGATGAAGGGATGGCTTGGCTGTTACAAGAAAGACATCTGCTCACATTCCACTAGTTCGTATTCTCTTTTGTTTTTCTTCAGGTGCTGCAGAACAACTGTGTTGAACAGGGATGATATTTTCTAAGCTGTGCAGCATAGAATATGGATAGTTAGGACTTAGCAAGATGACTGTGTGTGCTTGGAGTGGTCTTCAAATTGACAGCGAAGATGGCACGTGCGAAGTACCTTTGTAACCACGAGATGATCAAAGTGCTAGATCTTCTTTGATCAAGACTAGAACTTAAATACTCGTGTGACTTAGAAACCCACCAAAGTAGTTGAGAACCCTATTATCTCTTGGAGAACTGCCCAAATTGATGTGCTGTTTTTGAAATTTTGTGGTGTATTCTTGTATACTTCTCCTTGGTTTTTCCTGAAGTATTAACTATGCTAGTTTTTGCTCCTCTTTGTAACCAATTGGGTGGAACTAAGAGCTGATCAATTTCTTGAGGTCTTGCTCTCTTGTCATTTTTGGTTCTTTGAGCAAGCTCAGGGATCTGCCTAGTTCTCCTGCCATGTAAGAACATTGCCAACATTTTTCTCTTGGCCAATGCTATTTTCTGCTCCTCTTATATGAACAATGAACTACACCTGATGTTGAAGCCAATGATCTAGCATCTCCATGTATATTGGGCCTTTAGATGGCTAAATTTCAACCTTGGCTTCTGTTGATGATTGTTTTTCGACAAGTCAACAATTAGAGTGAAATACAAAGTATCTAACTCCCTCTTGAGCAAAGCCTCTCGAATGCTGAACAAAGTGATCAAACAAGATGACTCCAAGGTTCCTTTCTAATGATTTTGTAAGAGACAGCTCAGTGACTAAGTATGATTTTGCTGTTAAACACAAAGGGACTTACATTAGATCTTTCTTCTTTCATTCAGCTTATCTCTTCTTCAGTGTGGATGAAATATATACAAGGTCTCAATAACAAAGAAATAGAAAAGGTGAGGGTTTAGAAAACTAATCTAAGGTCAATGAAACAGACGAACTCTTGAATTAAACCTAACTCCACTTCGCCAAGGGTGCCTACAACTACATGAAGTTGGTGCAATCTCCTAAGGTTACGCGAATGGTTTTCAAATCATGAAGGTTCATATGAGCACCCATCGAATGGCGCAGCTCAAACAAGCATCCATAATCGAACTTAAGCAAATTATAAGGCTCAGATTAGCTTTACACAACACTTCATCAACTATGAATGTTAAAAGCATGAGCTAGGAGTTGATCAATATTCAAATACAACATACATTACAACAAAGAACTTCTAGTCTACTTTACTTTTTACTTGAAACATCTCTCCATTTCATTAAGATACAAGAAATCATGTTACTCCACAAGATAACACTTAAACACCAAACAAGTAGCTCCAATGTCTTTGCATTAACCTTGAGAAATATTTACAACAATTTCAAGTCCTCTCAGACAATTTTGAGAGTCTCTTTTATTCTACCCCTAAAATCTAATCTCTAGTCTATATTAATGATCTACTGAATTACAAATGAGGCAACAAGGCCTTTATATAGTGCCCAGAATACAATGAATGGCTGAGATTAATTTGATAGCCAAGGGCTTAGATCATGCCACCTCACAGGTAGTTACAACAAATTGCTATTTTTAGTACAAAAGAGGGAGGCAATGAAGGCACATTTTCCAATGTGATAAGGTAAGGCGAAAGCATTTAAAATATTTTCCACATAGGAATCCCTTTGGCTTCTTTTATTAAATGATACATTGAATGCATTAAATAATGCGGCTAATCAAAATTGAATGATGTGTACTCGCCACCTAGATGCCACTTCAGCATACTTTAAAAATTGTATCAACTTGTAATGATGTATTCAATGCGATTGCTTGAACTTGTATGTTTGGGAATACATCTTGTAGATCTTGCCTTATTCGTTCTTCTTGTAGACTGGATATATGATACTTGTTGCTTCGCTTGACTAACTTTGCAATGTTTCTTCTTGTAGGATGTAGATATGAATGATCTTCTTTGGATGCATCCTCTTGAAGAGAGTAGAGTAGAGATATGATGATGATGATGCTTCCTTCATGTAAGAGTAGGAGACTCTCTTGGACTTGAAGTTGTAAAGTTTTGAAGTTTAGATGGATGAATGCTGAATGCCTTCGCTTGATGTATAAGTTGATGTAGATCTCTTGGAATGATGCTTCTTGGAAGATGATCTTGAATGATTCCTTATGATAGAGCAGCTAACTTCCCAAGGGGACTTGAAGCTTAATGACATGAGGTTTCCTTGAAGTAAAGTGGATGCCTTTGGAAGTCTTGATTGATGAAGATGAAGTAGTTGATACTTGAAGTGACTTCTTAGAACAGCTACTTGATGACTTTCCTAACATGAAGGTGGTTCTAGACATTTGCTCCTTTGATGACTCCTTAGCATCATTCACATTCCTGCAACATAGAGAAGAAACAACATCAATACTTCAACTTTATAACATAAACACATAAGAAATCATTTGCTCAAGGTCTAAAGAAGATGAAAACAATAAAAAAAAATAGAGCATTGAATAAAGTCCTTAAATCCTCCTTTAGTCTCTTGAACTCATCCTTCTTGGAGGAGCAGATCAGAAACTAAATACTTCTGCCCTATCCTCTTGGTGCAGCAGATCATGGTTTTTTGGAATCTCCTTGCAACCTTAATACTTCAATCCTCCTACTTGCTTAGGGCATTAGATAGGTGTTTTGATTTCCTCTAGGGCTGGTGCACTAGATCCACATTTCAAAATCTTCTAGATAGACTTTTAAACACCAAGCAAGCTTCCTTTACATGTGGCGCATTGGATGGCACTTCTGAATTCCTCTACAATTCTGCCTTGAAACTCCTTTCCCTTATCAATCTTGGCGCAGCGGTTAAGCATCTTGAAATCCTCCTCTCATCTCCTCCTTTTGGTGCATTAGATGAGGGATTTGATCTCTTCTTGCTGTTTTAATGCAATAGATCAAGTGTTTGAAGTCTCTAAGGGCTAGCGCATTACTTGGAGATTATAAGATCCTCCTTGAAAATTCACTTAAAACTTGAATTAGGCCTGTCTTAGAAGTGGCGCGTTGGTTCAAGGTTTTAGTTTCCTCTAGAAATTTCATAAATTTTGCACTTCAACACTCAAAACTTGCCCTTCCACCTTAGTGTGTTGGTTGAAACATTTGATTTCTCCTGAATTTTGTCTTTTCTACCTTGGGTGCTTTGGTTCAGCAATTCAATTTCCCCTAAATGTGGCGGATTAGATGGCACTTTGAAATCCTCTAGATCTTTACCTCTTGGCGCTTTAGATTTTATTTCTTCTAGCATCTCCCTTAGTGCATTGGTTTAACACTTGGGTTTCCTCTAGATCTAGCTTCGTATGATGTAGCCTTTTTCACAAACTCCTCCTCTTCAAGAACGGCGCATTGGTTGACCCACTTGAAATCTTCTAGGAACTTGCAAAATTCTCATGAATCTCACCTTTTCCCTTGTCCAACCGGTTAGGGGAATCAAATTCCTTTTGTTATCTTTGCTTTGGTGGTCGAACCTTTTAATCGCTTCTAATTCTCCCTTTGATTTGCCTTTAAAATCTTGAACTAGACCACCCTATCTAGTGGCGCATTGGTTGAGGGATTAGAGATCCTCTAAAAACCTTTAATGTGCAACAAATCCAACCCAAAATCCCTCCTTCTCCTTAGGTCGCATTGGATAGGCATGTTGATTTCCTCTAAAATTCGCTTTGATCCACTTGACTTAGGCGCTTTGGATGAATGTTCTTTCAAAACATAAACATTTGTGCTTTGGGCGCATCACTCCAAGGGGTTGATATCCTCTGAAATTCGCATTTAGTTGAAGGCTTGAAATCCTCTGAAATCTCGCATTAGTTGAAGATTTGAAATCCTCTTACAAAGGTGTTTAAACTTGATCAAGATTTGGTTGTTCGCTTGGAAATTTGCCTTGAAACTGAAATTTAGCCTCATTATGTGAGTGGCGCATTTGGTCAAGGAGGTGAATTCTTCTTGATTGGCGGATTAGATGGTGAAGTTGGAATCATCATCTTTACTACCTTTGGCGCATTGGTTCACACCTTCAAAATTCTCTAGAAATTTCGCTTTCACATGTGGCGGGTTGGTTAATGCATTTGAAATCATCTAGAATTGGCGCATCACTTGAGGTGTTCGATTTCCTCTAGAATTTGGCGCAATTTATCACGATTTTGCGCCAAGATTCTGCGCCACCTTAATATGCAGTCGCACTGGATCAACTTTTTGAATCCTCTGGAGTAGTTAGGCGTTTTTCAGGGTTCGTGAGGTAAAGGTATATTGAAAAATATATTTAAGTATAAGTTGAGGTAAAGGTATATTGAATTTCTTATACTTTAAATATTTTTCAATATACCTTTCAGGATGTTTGAGATAGGTCTCGAATCCACCGGATTTAACATGCAAAATCTAGAATTTGGAGGATTCACCAGATTTCAGACTTAGCCAATTTTTCAGGATTTCAGGCTACCAGACTTAGTCTTTTCAGGATCTCAAACATAATTCAGGATTGATCTCAATGTTCATTATTTGGATGGAATTTAATCAAGATTCTTCATTTTCCAGATGAGACCTCCAGTTATGAAGCAAAAACCTTCTAGGAGAAAGACTTATTGTTGGATTGGCAGAGGAAACGAACCTAAGGCATCGTCAGAACTTCATGCAAAGCATCAGAGCTCAAAAAAAAAAAAGGGGGGGGTCCCCATTTGCAATGGGGCGATGTGTGATTTGGTCACAACAGCTTCTACCTTGAAAGGTGGTTATGCACTACTCTTGCTCTTCTTCTCTGTTAATTTTGATGGGGCTGATCAAAATAGACTTGAAATTTTTCACAAATGTCTGCCATAAGTTGCTTGTCACATTCAGTTATTATTTCTGGAACATTTCTTCTTGGATATTGTCTTTTTGGTACTCCATGATGGAGGTTTCTACTTGTCCATTTTCATTCCCCAATTGTATTAAGTGCATGAATTTGTGATTTCCCATCCAAACCAAAAAAGTGCCTTTGTTGCCATTAATATATGTAGTTAATTATGACATTCCCAAGACAGTTCACCAATACAGTTCTCTACCCCTATCTATGTCATTTCCATTGTAGGAATGGATGTAGTTTTGGAAATATGTGAACACGTTAGAAACTTTTTTTTTTTATGAATTTAGAGGAGCTAGTGTTTAGTTTCATGTCATGGTAAATAAATATAGCTTGAAAAGTCTATTTCTTTAAGAAATTATCAACTCCAGTTAAGGAGAAAGTATGTTGTTGCTAGATATTATGCTATTATCATGATGGAAGAACCGAATAATACAGTTCTAGAACTAGAGTAAGTCTTGAGTGGCACGTGAAAGTATTTGAAGATCGAAGGTGCATCCTCTAGAAGGAGACGTTAATCATACCATAGTATTAGTTGTGAGCAACAGGCCTCGTAATATCAAAACTTGCAGATATCATCAATGGCAGAAATAGAGATTGAAAGGGTTATTCAGGAGATCTTAGATGCTGGAATGATACAAAAAATCCTTGAGTTCATGTTTGGCTCCAATGATTTAACTCAGGAAGGATTTGTCCCTTAGGTTATGCATCAATTTACAGAGGCTCTAAAAGTTCAATAAATGATAAAACCAAATATGTCATTCCATTAATTGATAATTTAGATAAACTACATGGGTAGGATGTCATCGTATCAACTAATGGTAAAAAGTTAAAACACATTCCTAAAAGAACTTCAGTGCACAAGCTCTTCTAGCTATGTGAATGCTCAATTGGCTTTTTGGGCAGATATGAACAGATTTTTCGGTCCTACCTACAAGAGTTTCTGACTTCCAAGTTTTGATGACATCCTTGTATGGCTTGAATATCAGAGATCATGTTTATTTTGTAACAGCAACTAAGTTGCCAGATCTTGACCTGCCAATTTGGAAACTGACGTTTGAGTGTGGAAAGTCAAGTGCATGCTAAGAGGTCCAAATGCCAATTTGGAAAATCTTAAGTCGAGGTCTGACTGTAAGAGGACTGTGATAATAATTATATTTTATACCCAATCAGTTGTTTACTTAGTATGCTTTGTGTCGGATATCTGAATCTAATCATTAGGGTTTGTTGTGTTGGACTCGGACAATGTTATAGATAAGGGCACTGGGATTGATAGGGAAACATCTCACATCTATTGTCATTTGAACTATTGCTGTGTGAGGTCACCTGTCTTGAAAGGTTTTCTGTTGCAATATATTATCCTTATTGCATCTTTTGGTGCCCATACTTTGCACATTATTAGTGCTATTTTTGGATTTTTTCTAAAAATATATGCTTTGCCTTTGGATTTTCCTAGAACTTTATGCTCTCTTGTAAATGGCTCCGATGCTTCTAAATGCCCTGGGAAACAATGTAGAATCTAGATATTTGCATTCTCATGGGAGTTCCTTGCTATGAGATAACTAAACAGACCTGCTTTCTATTTTGTTGAAATACATTTTAGCTTTCTATGTTGCATTTCTTGACTTTGTGTAAGCTTGAGGAGTGCTGTTTATTAAGTATCATCCACATGCAAATAGGGAATTATTGTTCTAATTTCTATTAGGGCGATTGGTTGGCCATTCAGGATTTTGATTTTCAAACAGGGCTAATGTCAGTCCACTACCAGCTTACCCAACTAATATTGATTCCTTTTTGGCCTCAACTTGTCAGAAACAAGGTTATACATTTGTATTTGCTCATGAATCTCCTTGCAAAGTACTTGATATCTAAGCATCCTCAAGTTATTGAATGGATTTCTGATGGTATCTATCATGACTTGAACATGCCAACCTCTATAATTGTCTACGGACATGAACAAAAGAGGAAATTGTGTCTGAAACATTTTTTTATTGTGGTTAATCATAGTTGTTTAGTCCAATCTTTATTTTTTGTATAGTTGTGACTTAGTAGTGTCAGTTTTGATCAACTGAAATTTAATAGATCTTCCTATATTCTGTTCTTTCAGTGAATCATGCTTATTGTGTAATGATTAATTACTAAAATCTTCCTTGGTATCTCTTTACTATACTTTGGATTCCAATATAGTATAAAGAGAGTAATGCTTCTTAAGATATTGTTGGCACCAATTCTTGTGAAAAGATATTGTAGTTGGCATGAAGTAAAAGCTGTATAATTTGCTTTTGAGTTGTAAAAATACTTGTTCTACAGACTGGGAGAATTTTTGGTTAAGAGATATAGAGCAATATATTAGAAAGGAATTTTATGATATCTAGGATCATTTTCAAATGGCTTGTGCATTTTTATTGTCTGTTTTTCCCTGATTGTTTTGCAATAATTTTTCAAATTTCCACGCTATATCAACATGTCGCCTGGTATTTTGTTGGAAAACCAACTTGAATGAGATTTTTGTGAGTTTACCTCATGAATTCTTACAAGTTAAATTATTGAAGCCAAGTTTTGTTGGATTGAAATATCGCTTTATTTGTTAGCTTCTTTTTCTTCATATTTTCTTTGCCTTGATTTATCGCAGATTTGCACAATTTTGTGAATGCAGGCTGCAGTAGACTGAATTGTGAATGCTCCAATACCTGTTTTATAGATACTCCCGAACATATATCAAACCTTATCCTAGTTGTGCCTAAGATGCACCCCCCTTGGATTGGGGACATCTAGGGCAAGACACTCGTCAGAAAAGATTATAAAATAAAAACAGAAAAAAAATCCAACTAAACTTTAAAATAATTATAATCCAAACACAAACCTAAATGAACAAATAAACACGCATTCAAACCTATGTATGAGGACTTTTGCGCCACTGTAGACAGCAGCTTGATTTTTAAAATAATCACCCAGAAAAAAATTTGGGCACTTGGCAGCAGTACCCTATGTGGACTGTCATACGAAGATATGACTGTTTTTCTGTTTTCTTTATGCTGTTGAAGACACAACATTGTACAATGATATAAAGCATGAGGTTCTATATAGTACTAGCAGTTGCATGAAGTTTATGAGCAACAAATTCACCTATAGGGTAAAATGTTAAATAACAATATGACTATAATTTAAATACATAAGTTTATGTGCGTAATTGTAATATGATTAGAATTGGAAAATTTTCTTTAGAAAAAGCACTTAGAATAATTTTGAAGGCAATTGATTTTAAAGGCAATTGTATCTTCTATTCAATTCTCTTTTCAATGTAAAAAAATGATAATACAAGAATCAATAAAGTCATAGAGTTCCTTTAGATGTGACAAATGATAAGAAATGTTAAATCATGAATGTTTGATTACAATTGTTATGTAGGTAGATTGTGCATCTTTATAATAAGAAAAAAAGAAGCATTTGGTAATTGTATTTGAATATGAACTATTTTAGTTAGTTGTAGAACATATGCATATCATCTTTCAAGGTAGCTTTGTAGCAATCTACATGGTTAAGTAGACGATGCCTAGCAAAATCTATAGTGCATATTTTTCCCATTGAACGCAAATTAAAAATGTCATTTTTGATTTTTTTAGTCCATTGTATAATAACATCTATACATTATGCACTCATCACATTGATAAGGATATTAAGAGTGTCATATGGAAGAGTTGGTGGATCCATGAGAGTAAAATATATTTTACTTTGGACATTATTACATTCATACACAATTATTGAGTTTGCAATCCACAGGACAATAGTTGTAGGCGATGCTTTTATTTCTTTTAAAGTACAATAATAATTGTACTTAGTGTAGAGTAATCCTTTCTAAATGGTGCTTTCTCTATGTTTTGTATCCCTACATAGAAATGATGAATCTAGGTAACATTGTAGTGAGGATGTCAAGTTGAATTTATAAGGAAAATAAAAGTAAATGTCTCTACCTAAATGTGTTAGAGGACAATAGTTGTAAGAGAGCCTATTCTTTCTTTCTAATGATGGCGTGAGAATTGTTCTACATTTTAGAGTATTGTTCAAAATTGAAAGCAAGTTCTATGTGAAGGCTTTCTATGGATTTGACTCTAGATATAGCTGTAAATGTTAGGCTTTGTCTTTCAATTTTGTCTATGCTTATTGTAGATTTGTTCAAAATAGTGCTTCTAGAAAAAACTGTGTAGCTTTTTTGCCTCAACGTTTCGGATTACACTCTATGATCCATCATTAGGAAGAAAAGAAAAGAATGCAATTGAAATAAAACTATAGAGAGTCACTTAAAAAGTGAGAGAAAAGGGTGAGGCATGGGTTACAAGACAAGTCTAAGGGGACAAGAAAAAGAAAAAGAAACAGAAAGAGATAAAGTAAAAAGGAAACCAACAAAGAAAATAAATTATTTAATAAAATTAAATAAGTATATATATATATATATATATATATATATAACTTAACGTTAAAGACTATGATGTTGTTTACAGTGCTACCCTTCCTTACATCGAAAGCATCTCTAATAAAATTGCCAAAATCCTCTGCAAGAAAGGTCTCAAGTGTGCCTTCAAACCTTTTTCCACCATTAGAAACCTAATACCTTACACCAAGAACCCCACGGACATTCTTTTAAACTCAGGCATCTATAAAATTGATTGCTCTTGTGGTACCCCTTATATTGGCGAGACAGGTAGATCTATCTGCATGAAAATCAAAGAGCACGGTGCAGATATTAGACAAGAAAGGATCACTAAATCGGCCCTAACCGACCACTCCTCTAGCACCAAGCACCATATTCGCCTTGAGGATACCCTCGTCTTAGCCAAAGAAGATAATTTCTTTAAGAGAAAACTTAAAGAGGCTATTTTCATAAGAAGCAACCCCTCCAACCTAAATAGAGATGACGGGTGGAACTTAAGTCACACCTGGAATCCTCTATTAAATTTCCTTAAGTCACACCTTCCTCCTTCCTGATCTCACGCTACCCCTTCCTACCTTCCCTTTGGTTGTTTCTTTGCTTGTTCTTCCCCCCCTTTCCTTTCTCCCTGCTTTTCCTTTCTCTTTCCTTCTTCTTCCTATCACTCACCCAACCTTCCACCTTTCCTTGAGGCCTCACTCTTGTCCCTCACCCCTTTTCTCCCCCTTCCTCCCACTTGCCTATCCCTCCTCTCCTTCCCTCCCCCTTGTCCCTTAACTTTTTGCCTTGGCCCATAGCTTTGTCCTCTTCTCGGTTCTTTCGCCTTGGTCCCGTCTAATTGGCTCATCCTCTCTTTGTCCTCAGCATTTTTCCTTAAGGCGTTTGTGTCTTGTTTCTTTCTTTTGGGATGTTTGTTTGCTTTCACTTCCTCTTTCTTTGGATTTTCTCTTCTAGTTTCTCCTCTTCATTTCAACTTTTTATGTACTCATTTATATGCATTTCTTGTTCATTTTTAGGTTTTCATCTTACTCCCATTCTTCTATTCTTTCCACTACTTTATGGTCTTATTTAGATTCTTCTTCCGATTATTTCTCCTTATCTCTTTACATCTTTATCCTTTTCACTCCCTTGCATTTACAATTTTCTCCCCTAGTTCCATCCTTGTTGCTCCTCTCTTCTTTGTCATCATGCTTCTTGTCTCGTGTTCCTTTTGTGTTGTTATTTCTGCCTTTTCTTCTTTCTCTTGTTTCTCTCTATTATGCTCTCTTCTCTTTCTTTCTTTATTATTCTTTTCTTCTATATATTTTTTGTTCTCTTATATATGTTGTGGCATATATTAGGTTATATAATTATACTTTATTTTTCTTCTATTTTACATTTTTATGCATACATCTATATGTAATTGCATACATATAGTTAGATACTTATACTTACACCTATTTATATGTATAACCTTTATATATTTTTAGATGCATACATACATATATATATATATATATATATATATATATATATATATATATATATATATATATATATATATATATATATATATATATTTAGGCATATATATTTATATATATCTAATTTTTATAAATATTTAGATACCTATTATATTTAGATACTTATTTAATTTTATTATATAATTTATTTTCTTTGTTGGTTTCCTTTTTACTTCATCTCTTTTGTTTGTTTTTCTTTTTCTTGTCCCCTTAGACTTGTCTTGTAACCCGTGTCTCACCCTTTTCTTTCACTTTTTAAGAGACTCTCTCTGCAGTTTTATTTCAATTGCATTCTCTTCTTTTCTTCCTGACGATGGATCACGGAGTGTGATCCGAAACGTTGAGGCAAAAAAACTACACAGTTTTTTCCAGAAGCACTACAATTTCATCATGGACTGTGGAAATATCATGCCTACACTATTTATTTTTCTAATTATTTAAAAAAAAAGTGATTAGGTGTTAGTTAAATTATTAATGTAGTGATTATTTATACAAAGTACGATAAAATATTTATTCTTCAAAAAGTTAATTTAATTACTAAATCAGTGAATATCTAAAAATTTTATTATAGAATATTTTACATCAAATGAATATTAAAAATATGTTTTACATTGTTAACTTATGTTAGATATCCACAGGATACAACATGCCATACATTGTCAATTTCCAATTTCTACCTTTCAGCTGTAATATAAAGCTACAACAAGCCATACACTGTCAATTTCCTGTTGCTGAATGGAATCATCTATTTAGAGAATCACACAACTCTAAAATTCATAAAATTACTACTAAAAGAAATCTTAAGAACCCATGTCAAAATTTCCAATAAAATTCTAAAGAAATGGACACTCAGAATAATCGCACTCTGCACTGGTTTGCCCTTGTGTAAAACTTGGTTCAGTAGAGTGGCTCATATAGCAGGTGTACGAGACAGTGTAGGTTTCTTCCAAGCCGTTTGTAATAAAGTCAAACCATTTTTTTTTATATTGGAATAAGCAGTAAAAAAATTGAATACAAATAAATTCAAACCGTTCATGCAACTGATGGCCTGGAAAATGGTGTACTGGCTAGTATTAGGTTAACCTTAACCAGCTGGTGCGTTGTAAACGACCGGCTGGTTGAAATTTGTACGGCTGCCACATGGCAGTCGACCAGGGATCTGCCAGCAGTACGGATGTGTTCCTGGTTGTCGACTGTGGGTGTCGAGATATTAGGTGGACTTGACTGACACAGTCGAAAGGATTTCCGTACAGTCAGTGAGTTACAACTCACCGGCTATTTACGTGAATCCCTAGTATTGCGGGAGTACTGACAACGACTAATAATGAAATGACAAAGTGACTGGAAAAGAAATATGGTGGGTTTTTTCTGGCGAAAGCAGGTAGACATGATGACAAGTTTTTAGGGAGAAAAAGCTCCCACATATAAACCTATCGACTAATAAATCTTATAAGAATTGAATCCAACATATCAGATCACTTCCCATTGTAGAAACTAATAGACTGGAAAAATATCTTGTACGAGCCAAGTAGAATAAAGAGGCCCAATTGAACATATATAAGAGAGCAAATAGATGCAAATTATCATGCTTGAGGGACATGTTTGGTTACATTTTGTAGAGATTAGAAATAGTTGGAACTTGGAACTATCTTAAAGATATTGTTTTGATGTAGTGGGTCATATTCAACGTGTCTTAGACACAAAACAATGAATTGTCTTTGGTGCATTTATTGTCAATGCAACATAAACTTGATAAGTGGGACAACATCAATCAAGCAAACATGAATTTGACATTAGTTCGACATTGATGAATTCAACATCAATCACTAGGCATTATCCAAGTCGACAATTATAGTAGAACAATAAATCGACATCAAAAGCTTAACATTAACATACCATCTTGAAAAAACTAGGCACATTCTATTCTTTCTTAGTGTTATTAGACTTATCTTATTTGATATAGATATTCATTGTTTAATTATTAGATTAGATCTATATCATACTAGTGTAAAAAACTACAAAGACAATTTATTTCTCCATATTTTGGTGAACCTTAACCTACCTTACATCACCTACCACTTTGCCCTGGGTATCCTTTACTCTTTCATTTTTAGATTTGATATATTTTGCATTTGTTCATCTTTTTTTTAAAGATTTAAAATATATTTTGTATTCATTGATTTATCTCTGATTCTTATTGTACCATTTCGTAGATTTGCATGCTAAGAAGCTCCCAAGGTCTCTAATTCCCATCAGGTACAACCCTAGGCTAAATCCATCCATAGCCATGGACACCTTGGATACTCTTATCATTGAATGTTTGACCACTTTTGTTATGGGACTTTTTCCCCAAAATATAAAAGAAAGCTACTTTATGAATAACAATTTTAAAGAGGATAAAGTTTATTTAGCCCTTTATAATTAAAAGGGAGATGGAAAAATAAAGGATATTACAATCCTTTGGTTAAAATGGAGATAAATAAACAATATTTATAAAAACCCTTTTTAAAGAGAGTACCAATTATGTTTATTAAAGACAACCTTTGTGAAAGGGTGTGATGGTTTAGAAACCACCCCTTAAAAGGTTATATAAGGCATTTTGTGAGACTTGGAAAATGGCATGGAGAACACTCAAGGAATATGAAAGTGGTTTGGTGGGCTATGATCATTGGAGAAGGGGGGACACAGAGTGTGTCCAACTCAGGGTACAAAGTACACCTGAGATTGTCTTGGCCAGGGCTTGAACACTGTACGAGTAGGCACAAAAGTTGGTGCAAGTGGGCACACATTTGAACATTGTACGAGTAGGTACAACAGTTGGTGTGTGTAGGCACATACTGTATTTTTATACAAGTTCTCCAAATGTGCCATAGCTATGTGGGCCAAGACCACTGAAATCTTCCTAGGGTGAGAGTGGTCGATCCAAGTACTCCAATTCATATAAGTACTAAACTTATTATTGATAAAAGATTTCAAAATTATATGAGTTGGAGTTAATCTGATTGAATGCTCTAAAAGATGTTCTTTGTTACATTATATTAAATATCCACAATTCTAGATGAAAATACATATTATTGATGTTGGATTTAAAGTACTTAAGTCATAAATATATTAATTTTGATTAATAAGCATTTTGGTGCATTTATTCTAAATTACATATATGCTTTATAATCTTTAAACTCGGATAATAATAATAACATATTTGTTGCCATACAAAATTAATTCTAATGTATTATAAGACTTTCCAATTTTATGCTATGGAGAAAAGTAGCATTACATTTTGGTATCAGAGCCTAAAAGAACCTAGTGGGTAGCTTAGAAGAGAATTGCTTTATTCCAATTGTCTCATTCTAAATACCACCATTGATGTGCAAGAGAAATTCTTTTATAAATCTAAAAAATTATTTGAGAGAAACATTGAACCCTTAGAAGATGAAATGAATTTAGGAATTTCAAACTCATATGGACATTTTCTATGGGCATAAACTCAATGAATTGATAGCTCTTGAGTATTGACTGATATATTAACATTGCAGTTAGAAGTAAAACATCAAGGCCAATTCTTCTTTGTTAAAGTTGGAATTATCATATGTTCTTCCAAAATACTTTGTAGACTTGCATGATCATTTACTCTATGGTGAATATATGTAACATCTATTGAATGCATATGCCACGCCAATGTTCTTGGTTTCTTCTACTTTCTGACTATCTGAAGAAAGAATAATTAATTACCTTACTTCATCACCCTCACTTTGTAATAATCTCATAACTTTAAAAGATGTCGCTACACCAATCAAATACTCAAATAAAACATGATCTGTTATAACCAAAACAAACTCAATACTCTTATTTCTTTCCCTAGCAATCTAATTGTTTAGAACTTACATAAATTGTATAAAGAAACCACTCAAATGTATTCCAAACCCATCATTGCAAATAGCAATTAATTAAAACAAAATATTTTAAACCAAATAGCATTAGAATTGGAGAATGGATACCATGTGTGCATCTAATTTCCCTTGAATTATGCCAATTCGTTGTCTACTTCAAAAAAATCATTCTTTAACACTAAATCGTGGATGAAGTCCCTAAGATAAAATAATAAATAAAAGTATTGAAACATGAAAAGCTATATGTAAAAGGTTTGACATCCTACTCGCTTTGACCCCAAATAAAATGGAATTTTGAAGGCATTTAAAAAAGTGAACCGTTATAGCAAGCCATATCATACCTTTTCATATCACCATTCATAAATTTTCAATTTTAGGTATTCGACCAATTACTGCTATAGCAGGAGGAAGAGATTAGTCGACATTACCTTGACGACTCATGTTACCTGTGCTAGGCTACGTCATTAATCTTCATATTTTCAACATCGATTTGTCCGGTTGGTGCTGGTTCTGCATGTGAAAACAATTAGTTTTCATGGATTTTAAGATAGTGATATTATTTGTTTGTTTTAGTTTTTCACCGGCTTATTGATAAATTGATTTGAATTAAGTGCAGTATAAGAAAAGGTTTATTAATCAATAGAATCATAAAAATTATTTGGTATTGATAAAGAGAAGATTTGTTATCCATGTTGCATGTTCATCAAGTTTTGTAAAAATCTACATCAAGTTGAATATAAATAAATATATAGTAGGAGGGTAAACTCTTAACTCACTCATTACACCTATGATTGGTTCATATAACTTCATTAGCAAGATGAAGTAGTGGTACTTGATGTACCCTTGTCTCTAAAGCTTAATGAGTATCTCAGAAGATTAGACAAATAAACATATATTCATCTCCTCTTGGTCTCCTTTTCATATTGAAATCTATATTCTTTTTAAATGGCAAAACTCGGTTTCATGTTGGATCACTTCACTTAAGCCTTAATGTAGTGTTTTATAATTGATCATAATTATGTCACAAACATTCATTGACAACCTCTAGTGTGGTTCTATCATTGATTAACAAAACTTGGCTAGTTGCTTGAGGTATTTGTGACTTAATTACTTTCATATTGGGTTGTTAGCACCTCAACCAATTATTCTTGTAGGTAAGGCTTTCTTCTTAGTCTCTTGTGATGCATCTAGTTGTACCAATAATATGGTTTTGGCTCTAGATATAATAAATCCAATGTTACTAGAATGCCTTATAGACTTGGTGGAGTGAG
The DNA here is from genome assembly GCA_027924645.1 of Cunninghamia lanceolata. NCBI lineage: Eukaryota > Viridiplantae > Streptophyta > Pinopsida > Cupressales > Cupressaceae > Cunninghamia > Cunninghamia lanceolata. Next base: position 1,391,381 of record BSBN01001760.1, read on the forward strand.
AAGTATTGTTATAATTGGCAAGTGGTGACATAAATATTCCTAGAGATCAAACTTCAGGAGATTGTATCTAGGAGTTGAAATTGAATTTCCATCCACTCTCAAAAGGTGACTAGAAATAGTGGTTGAATGAAGGTCTTATAATTTTTGTTATTGTAAGTTCATTTGATAAAGTATGCTATTTAGAAGATTCCTTATGATGCCATATTAGTCCTAATAATTGTTGGTTCGATCAAGATCTTGTTCTAGATTTGAGTGGAATGACTATCTCAAAGTCATTCTTATTAGTGCTTTGGCATAAAAGTATGATCTGCTTATTTTAGTAAGTGTTGTTCTATCTTCTTTCCTTGGGGGTTGGAAGGATTCATAAGGGTAATTTAGTAAAGTTATCATTATCTAAAATTTGTTTAATCAAGGGTATTAAATATAATACTAATATTGTCGTATTTGGACTCCATTAGATTGTATATTTATAGTTATATATATATATATACAATGTTGATTTGTGAAAATTAATTAGGGTACGCACACTATCCTAGAAAAGGTGTCAACATTATATCAATGTTAGTGAATAATTATAGTATGAGTTGAAGTGTGCATGAGTTTTCTATAATGATTTTCTAGAGTTGGTAGCCAATTGGTGTTATTTTTTAGTTTCCATGAATGGGTATGCATCTATGTTCCCTTGACTCAAGACAACAACAAATATTGAGTCATAATTCATCTACACATATTCTACCCTCTCAAATCTAAGTATAACTGTGATATGAATAATATGAATTATCTATAACTGAATGGTTATGTTTTATTTGGGTAAGAAGTTTAGCTGTAAAATCTACAAATGTACATATTATCATTCCTTGCCTTCTCCTAGAACTATTGTTAATAATTATGGAATCAATTACTACAATATGACCATGCCAATGATCTTGTGCTATAATAAACAAGAAATGAATTTATAGATTTTCATAAAAGTACAAAGATAAAAGCTAATGCTTATTTCAAAAACCTATTAGTATAATACAAGATGTCAAGGATAATATTACATACCTTAAATGGATTTACAAGACCCCATTGATTCGATGAGACAAGGAAAATAGTATATATTACACATATTCAAATGATTGATGACTACTAGAGAAATTATAAATAATATTAAGGAATAATATTTTAGATGGGAATATGTAAAATTTATATTAATATAAACTTATTTGAATATTATTTAGTACATATTATTATTATTTTTGTCTAGTTGCTCTATTGAGTTGGTTACTTGGTTGAATAAGGTAGTCATACTATGCTTGTTGTTGCAAAACCTGACACTCAAATTTGTTATTTAAATCTAACTTAAGTTACATTATGGGCCCATATCCCATAAATTCTCTTAGCTTCAGACATGGGGCCATGTCAAATTTTATAGGGGGAGAGCCAACCTTTACAAAATTTCTATGATATGGAAGTTCATAAAGAATTAGATATTAATTTCAACATGTTATTAATAATTGAAAAGTGTTCTAAAAATTATTTGAACAAATATTCATCCCTAAAAAATTCAATTAACCTCATTCCCTAAAAGTATTAGATCTAATATTTTTCTATGGAGTGCTTTGTGGGTGGTAATTGTTTTCTACTTTTCTTTTGTTTGTTCTTCTATTTTATTGTACTTTGTTATTGGTCCTGATCAACCCAATAAACTTGTATATGTGCTTTGTAAAGTATTTTATTATCAATTATATGTGAATCAATGACAAGGTGAAGTGTGTTGTAACAACCTTTTAAAGATATTATAAGCACCCTATTGATAACAATAAGCTACTTTAAATTACATCCTTGTTGGATTTTAAGACTTGCCTCGAAGCATTGTTTGAGTGACTATAAGAATTGATATGAACTCTATTAAGGATAATTGTATACTTGTTTATATTCAATTATATTTGTTATAAGCAAAGAGGATATTCATGTAGTCCGGAATGCACAACTATCATCTTGGAGCATATTTTGAGTGTATAGATTATATGGTACTCAACGATAAGTGATTGCATAGTATGGGATATGTGTACTAAGTGCTTTATGATCACATGATAATATTTTTGTAAATTTTATGTTGAAGTTACACCTAAATGATTAAAACATCTATATTAAATATTTAGTATACACCTTTGTATTATCTCCTCAAGTATAAATTCATGATCTATTTCATGTGAGAGTGTACTTATAGTTCTAATCATGTTATTGATTAACAAAGTATTTCTATGGGATCCAATTATGATTTCAATTAAAATAGAAGGAATTATTGAAAAGATCTAAATTTTGAGAAATATAATTATAGATGAAGTTAAAATGAAATAAGATTCATTGCAATATTGATAGTGTTTTTTTTAATTCAACATGGGTAAACGCTTTTGACCGGAGCTATGAACCAGGTACAATACCACGTGGGCGAGAGGGAGACTAGACCTCATGACCTCATGCCTACCACAGGAAGCTCTCACCAATCAATCCAGGCACCCTGCCCTCCGATATTAATAGTGTTACCTCCACACTTGATTAATTATTTTTGGTGAATTATGTTGTAGATTCAATTTGAGCTACTAAGGACAACAACTGATTTACAGGGGGAGAAATGTTATGGGACTTTTCCCCCAAAATAGAAAAGAAAGCTACTTTATGAATAACCCTTTAAAATTATAAGAGGATAAAGTTTATTTAACCCTTTATAATTAAAAGAGAGATGAAAAAACAAAGGATATTATGATCCTTTGGTTAAAATGGAGATAAATAAACAATGTTTATAAAAACCCTTTTTAAAAGGGAGTCATAATTATGTTTATTAAAGACAACCTTTGTGAAAGGGTGTGATGGTTTAGAAACCACCCCTTAAAATGTTATATAAGGCATTTTGTGAGACTTGGAAAAGGGCATGGAGAACACTCAAGGAAGATTAAAGTGGTTTGGTGGGCTATGGGCATTGTAGAAGGGGGTACATAGAGTGTGTCCAACTCGGGGTACAAAGTACACCCAAGATTGTCCTGGCTAGGGCTTGAACACTATGCGAGTAGGCACAACAATTGGTGTGAGTAGGCATACATTTGAATACTGTATGAGTAGGTACAATAGTTGGTGCGAGTAGGCACATGTTATGTTTTTACATAGGTTCTCCAAGCTCACCATAGCTATGTGGGCCAAGACCACTGAAATCTTTCTAGGGTGAGAGTGGCTGATCTAAGTACCCCAATTCAGATAAGTAATAAACTTATTATTGATAAAATATATTCAAAATTTTATATGAGTTGGAGTTAATCTAATTGAATGCTCTAAAAGATGTTCTTTGCTACATTATATTAAATATCCATAATTCTAGATGAAAATGCATATTATTGATGTTGGATTTAATGAACTTAAGTCATAAATATATTAATTTTGATTAATAAACATTTTGGTGCATTTCTTCTAAATTACATATATGCTTTATAATATTTAAACTCAGATAATAATAATAACAAATATGTTGCCATACAAAATTAATTCTAATGTATTAAGACTTTCCAATTTTATGCTATGGAGAAAAGTAGCATTACAACTTTCATGCACCTCAATGAAGAAAAAGCCTTTGATAATGATGCACACTTTGATTTGGCTGGGACTCAAGAAAAGTGGCATGACCAATATGATAAAATTGCTAAAATAAGACAACCAAATTGGATAATGATGCACAATCTTCATTCCTAGTTGATGAGTTGCAATGTTTACTTTTGACCAAATCTTATGGGTTGGCCATGCTAAAAGGAATTAGATAAATTGTTGGGGACACTAGTGCCCTTCATGATGCTTCCCTCTCTTAACATTGCACTATTTCTTCCACCATCTTTCCTTCTCATCCCTAGTCCTCCACCTCCCCCCTTAATCCTCCCACTTCTTCTCTTCCTTCTCATATAATGTTAGCACCCCTTAACAACCCTCATTCATCCCACACTCCCCTCATTGTCCTATCCATCATTACACCTACCCCTCACATCCATCACTCACCCACCAAGCATTCACATGTTAATTCCTAATCCCAACCAATCATCTTCCATGATTATTCCATCCCAATCTACATATGCCCAATGAATTACCACCCAAATTTCCATCCCATCATCTACTCTTTCCCAACCCCCCTCATAAAGCATCGCAAGGGAACTTAGTGAAGTCAAGAATCAATTAAACAACTCTCCATCTAGCTCTAAGAAGGATCTACCACATGAATTTAACACACAATCCTTCATCATATGATATCCTTGCATAATACCCTTCTACCATGGGTTTTGTGGTGCCTTGTTTTGAAATGTATAATTGTAAAGGTGATCCCATGACCCACATTTGTGCTTTCAATACCACATTGTTTGAATTTTTTGTATGATGATCATTTAATGGTAAAACTTTTTCCAAGACCAATGTTCACTTTGAAATATTAGACAACTGTGTTATCTATATTGGCATGAGAGTGTATTGAACCACGCGGGAATGAGAAGAACCACTCTCTAAACTAGTTCAATGCAAACAAGGAAGCAACAAATGTGTTAGCATATATGTTGATTTCAAACATTGCTTTCTAAATGAACTATTAGTGACCATATAATGAATTAGAAGACTTGTTCATTGATAGTTTTCTTCCAACTTAAGGACAAAGTGGTCTTCAATAAATATGCATCATTTTTCAATCTTTGTGCTAGTGTACATGATTACGAACTTAAGCTCTTAGATGCTAATCTTTTAATCCAATTATTTTGGCACACCTGCTCCTTCTTTGTATCCTTCTAAATTCCAATCAAAATATACTTTTAAGATGGTTACTCAAGGTAATTTTAAAAACAAAAGCCAAATTCCATTGTCAATCAAATAAATCAAGCTCAAGAGGTTTCTAATATCATCACTATAAAACCACAATTGTAAAGGCATTTTACAAGCCTAAATGATCCCCTTGTATTGCAAAAAACTTAGGGGTTGCAAAGTAAATTTAAGCTAGATGTTAAACCTACATTACATTTAATAGAGTTTGGAAATAGAAACATTGAAAAATTATAAATGGAGAGTGAAACAATAAAAATAAATTACAACATAATAAAACATAAGAGACAAGGAACTCGAAAAACAAATTTTGAAGCTCATTGGTCTAGACACTAATGCGTCATGCTATCGTCCCATTTTTGCACTGTCATCCAAAAAGTAAAAAAATTAAACCCCCTCATACATAATCCATACAATCTACACATTAGGAGATGAGAACAACAAACAAAAAATACTAGAATAGTGCTAGGAAGAACATAATAGTAATAAGCTAATCTAATGTCATTTAAATCAAATGAAATAACATAATAACAAAGTAATGAAGGGAAGCAGAAAACCTTCGTACAAGATAACCTATAAGAAACATGTAGCTAGGACAATAATAATGTTTGGGACTGCTTGGAAGCTTGCTTTTAGGTCAAGCCCCCATTTTGGTCTTTTAATCTCCATGGGCAAACAATAGAATGAGAGAAAATAGGAAGTAGTGTGTGCTCTTAAATCCTATGTGCATCTAAAATTTAAGAACAATGGAATAGTAATAATATGTAAGTGTTAATCTCTAGTCTACGAAGAATAACACCTTAGTGTGTAAGGAAGGAAAAAAGAGGTGATAACTCCATAGTGCCAAAGGAAACAAAGAAATGTAAAATGATAAAGAAGAGAGGAAGATAAAATACAACAATATTGATCTTCAAAATGATAATGGAGGATGTTCACAAGGCCAAGGAGGTGTAATGGAGTGTTGGAATACTATAAGGTGTTGTTGATGCTTCAAAATGCCATTTGGATCCAACTAGAGTGTTGTGACTTGTCTTGAAGAGCTCAAGCATGCATGAGAGAATTATGATTAATCTTGGGAGAGAGAGGGAAGCCCAATGGTCATTCAAAATGCAAAGGTGATTGTTGGACTTCTAAGCACTAGGTGTATGATAGTTACGAAGAAATGTTTGGAAGCTAAAAGATTAGAAAACAAACGTTATAGACTATACAGTAAGGGACAACAACATGCTACATAAATGTCCATGCATTTCACTAATATCCAAGTACAATGTGCTTAGAGATTTCACAAGATGGGAACAAAACATAACACAAACACAAGGGACATGTAGTAACACACAAAACAAGATTGAATACACAAAACACAACACAATGTTGGAATTAGGAGTGAGTGAAAGGCCAAGGCTGGGCTAAAATGATCCTAAAACATGCTACAAAAGTAGACACTAAAGCAATGACAATTTGTAGTATCAAAATTGTAGCGTATGCAATTTTTGACTTTACAAGGGTCAACATGATAATTTCACCACTAATTAGCCCATTAAATACATCTTGATATGTTCCCAAGGGATTTAATACAAATTTTTATTGTGATTATCATAGGTTTAATGGTCATATTAATTAAATATGCCTCTCATTCAAAAACAAAATCACATTGAAGGAGTAAATGACGGGGCAATAAGTCTATTGCTCCTCCAAATCAAAATCTTAAAATTTATAAAAATCCCTTTCCACAATATAATCATGATAATAACATAAACATTATTAAGGAAGAGGAATACAAATAAGAATCATTAATAGCTCCATAAAATTCATATGAATGAGTGCTAATTTTATTAAAAATTAATTTCATAGACAATCTTTTCCAACCATTGCATTTTCTCATGGAAAAATCCTATGTAATGGTTACTATGGGCCTCTTTACATAAAATGAATAATTCAATGAGTCTATTGATGGAATACTGGTTGATTTGGGGTTCTAATTCAATGTTGAGAAATTCTTGTTTAATAATCATCTACACAAAGAAACATATTCTCATTGGGAGTAGCCCTAAACGGTAAAATGCAAGACACCACTAGAATGAACACATGAAAAAAAATATCATATATAAAGTGTAATGCCCAAAATTAATTATGAATAAAACTTAGTAGAAAAGCCAAACAACATTTTTTTTTGAAACAATGTATCACACCAATGACAATGCAACACACACATAAGAAGTATCATTGCTACATGTAACTCCACATGACACTGATGATGTGTGGAATAGATGTCTTGGCAAACATATGAGTGAAACGAAGAAATAAAAGGACAGGATGAATAAACATGTGACACACATCTACATGCGACACACATCTCCATGCGACACATATTACATTGCAAAAGAAAGCTAATCACAAGGTAAGAACACCAACATGTGTGACACTTAAAAAAGTGTTACCTCTATGGGTAACCCACTTTGCAAGGATTTTAGGCAGAGAAATAAGGGTGATACCCTCACAAGACAACTATGAAGAATTATAGCTAAACATTTAATTAATCATGCATGACTAAACTTGTCTTTAACCATACCAATCAATACAATAACTAGCATACATTTGATCATCATCATTAAAATTTAGAACATGAGGATGTAGATAAATATACATTGTCATTCATCTTTTATTTACTCTAACCAATTGATAAATGACACAATCATTTGCTAAGTTTAACTTTTCAATAAGAATGTGAGATAAAGAAGGGACAAATAAGCATACATAATTTAATCTACATTTTTATTACCCTATCCAACTCATGCACATTATAAAATCACTTATCTAGGATAACCTTTCAAATACAAGCACAAAACAAGGACATTCAAGCATACAAGGATGAACTACAATTCATGATGCATAATTTATTCTTTTCATTCACACAAACTTAACAAGAAGGAATATTTGGCTTGATTTGCATTACTAACCAAATGAACAACTTGTTTCATCTTCAAGCACACATATTTCAATAAGGAGATAACGTAAGAAAGATAGAGATATAACACACTATACATTGATTCCTAATGAATAGTTCTCATTCAAAGCCTTCTATATTTCCAATGTGATTAAGGTAGAGAGAGAAATTCTTACTTTTTCAAAGAAATGTGACATCACACATCTGCAAACCTCATAAACAATCGATACTATGCACAATAAATTTTTTTATTCATTCCTACCTCATCCAATTTCTTTCTTTTGCAATCACACTTAGTGAGGGAGAAAGAGAGATTTTACTTTTATCATGAGGGCTCAAGCAAGAGATAATTTAAAGGCAACTTATATACAAGACTAAACAAGATTTTATTGACTACACAACACATCCATTCATTTTCAAAGTAATTTAATTCCATTTGGTAGCATAAGGTATGAGAGGCAACATAAATTCCACTTAAACTACTACTTTTCTATCACAATTAGATTTTGCAAGCATCAAACACATCATACAATGTAATGCAAGTGAACCACCTAAAATTTAGGCTTCTAAAAGCAAGGATCATGACCATATTGTACTAGTCACTACTACAGTACAAAGGACAATACAACAAAAGTTTCACTTGTTGCCCAAAAATACTTCTAACACCAAAACCTATCTAGATTGGTACAATCATGACTGGATTGTGGTAGCCTCTATCATGGTTTGTCAATTTTGAATAGAAATAAGAAGAATTTTTTAAAATAAATTCATTTCCAAATTTTTACTAGAGGCAAATTTAAAGGGGAAGGTCCTAAATTATAATACAATTTGGACGAGAACTCATGATTTGAAGGAAACAACTTAAACTTCATCTCACAACATAATTTTTGTTGTAACTTTCAAAATACATCATAATAATCCATGCAACAATTTTCATTTATTTAAAAAGTCACTCAACACATTCCAAGCATTATCATTTCAAAAAATACTTTCTACGTTATATTTGATCAACATTTCAAAATAGATATCTCATGAACAATGCCCACTTCTACATTTACCAAGATTACAATGCATAGATTTCTTATAAAACACATTTAATCATAATAAAACACAACTGCCTAATTGTGATGATGAAAAAATGATTCCTTGTCTAGTTATTTAAACTTTAAACTTTTTACACCACAAACTAGATAAGATTTTATTTTAATAAATTTTAACTCTACTGCTGAAAATAGAAAGCTAAAATAAAATCCTATCTAGACAAATTTTTCCTTTTTCTACTTAGACTAAGTGAAAGAGAAAGAGAGTTGGGTTGAAAATTGGAAATTATAGGAAATGTACTTCTTGAAATATAAAACTAAATGCAAAACCAAAAAATATTGAATAAAGGACCTAGTATCAGAAGTTGGAGCTCTCTGTCTAGGACACAAATGCTACTATGGACATCCACATGATGCATTGACATCCATACCACGTGCTATTGTCTAGAATTGTTGCAAAAAACTCACTTTTTTGTATGAATTTCTAGACTTTCTACACATAGGGGACAAAGAATAAACACAACAACACTCTAGGGCATACCAAATTAAATAAAAGTGCTAAAATAGAGATAAATGGATAGAGAGAACTGATAAAGAAAAGAGAATAATGAAATCAAACCTCTATACCTTTGTAAGTATTCAAAACATGTTAGCTTGGATAGAAAGGAAATTTGGGGCTACTTAGGAGCTTTCTATGAATGGTCAAGCTCCTATTTTAGTATTTTGACCTCCATGGGCAATCGATGATATAGAGGGAATTAAATATGTGTATGCTCTTAGCCTATGTGCATCTAAAACTAGAGCAAACAAATGTAAATGCTATGAAAATTACTTCTAGGTCTACAAAAAGAAATAATCTAGTGTGTGTAAATGACAAGTAGGAAATAAAAATCCCAAAAAGTGCCAGGGAAATACCAATAGACTCGCACATATTATTGAAACAAAAAATAAAAAGAGAGGTTTGAACACTATCACCTCACAACATGAAATGGAAGTAAAACCTACAAGAGATCACAAGCTATATGTCCCCAAGGAAGCAAAGATGCAAAGGAGATCACATTGGATAGAAAATTTCTAAAAACACTTTAGTAAATGTTGGTAAAAGATGCTAGTCACAATCACATGATATCTTCTGAAGCTAAGAACTTGCAAGAGAGAGTTTGATAGATTTCAAGATATTGATAAATAGATCAAGAGAAGAGATTCTTGATTCAAAATGGGAGGAGGGAAGATGAAGAGCAAGGGACCTAAGCTAGCCATGGGGATTTGACCTAGGCTAGTTACCAAGTCTGATCATCAAAAGAAAGGTGGAAAAAATTTATAGAAATGGTTGTTGAATGATTGAACTATTAGTGGATGCTAGAAAATTGTGTGGATGTCCATGTGTCACATTGGCCTTTGAGCACAACATGCTTTTAAAAGTTTGACAAGCTAGGAAAACATGAGGCAAACATAGAAGTAGTGTTGGTTTACACAGAAAGGCTAAAGAAATATAAAAACATAAGACACACCTTGGCACTGAGGGTAGGAAAAGCTACAACACCAACAAAATGAGCCTAAAAACATGCTAAGGGTTACAGACACTAAAGTGAGCTCAAAACATAATGCAAAAATTGTAAGGGTATACAATTTTTGATGTTACACATAACCATTTCCAAACACATTTAAAACTTACAAGAGTGATTCATTTAACAATACAATTTTACAAACTTTAAAATTCATCGAGAACACCAACCAAACCAAGAATGCTCCAAGATCCACATGCTTCAACATAAACATTTCTAATGAGAGGTACTCACCTTCCAACCATATGATATGTATAACTCACTATGACAACTCTTGAGCTAGGAGAACCAACAAGAACTGGGTTTACAATAATCATGCACTTGCAACCATTTTGCCAACACACAAGAATTAATCACAAAGGATGATGATTCCCTTAACACAAGAATCAAATCTTGATTCCTCAAAAGGGAAATTCAAGAGGGATTTGAATTCCTTAATAAGCACATATATACAACACCAAGATAAAACAATAATAACAAGGTGTTCTCAACACTCTCCTTCACTACACACAATATTTGAACATCAAACACATATAATACTACAATATTTTACCAAAATAAAAGGGATCCTACCTCTCAAGGTAATCTTGATGATGATGAACTCTTTCTTCTTTCCTATTATTGCTTTGGATTAGCACACCCCTTTGGAGGGTTGGATGTGCTAGAAATGATTGGTGTAGGGGTGGTTCTCACAAGAAAGAATATAAGAACCCACACTTATTGTAGTGCACAAATTTTACTAATAATAAAATAGGTAAATTCAAAACCAATATTTTTTTGTGCTAACAAGTGCAACAATAATCAAAGATGCAATGCATGCTCACACACAGGTGTAGTTGTCACACACCACTACACCACACTTAAACATTTAACACACACAAAAGATATGTGTAGACAACACTCAAGAAAAGAGATGCCATCAACTCAATCTATGAAGGGTGGTACACCTCCTAATGTGGCACTACCACATACACAAGTGGAAGACTACTCTAGTGGAAGACATGAACACAAAGGACACATGAGGTAAACCATCTTGAGGCATTCAACCATCAAAAGGTTAAAAATATAGGATATAAGGTCTCACCCTTTAATTGGAATCTAGGTATCACTACCTAACACCACACTTTACAAGTGAACATAAGGAAAAAAGCATAAATAATAGTTCAATTAATTTTAATCATTGATTAACATAAAAATATGGAATAGATTCAATAAGACATTTCTTTCTTCTTTCAATATAAAGAACAAGATACCAAATCTATTGTTACTCAATTAACCATTTATTTTTTCATTGATTCACACAAGGGTACAAGAAAGAGGAATATAATATAACATGATGCACACCTAGTTAGTTCATTTCTTCTTTCTGTAAGTACATATATTAACTAAGAGAGATATATATTACAACACAATCAAGACGTTATCTTTTCATTTCATAGCTAAGTCATAACACACACATGCATAGAGAGAGAGAGAGATAAATGATTACCATTCATACATAATATTCAATCCTTGATTGTTAAGTGAATAGTCATTGGCAAATATAAGTACTAACATTCATTTCTTTATCTCTTTACTATACGTGCATCCTAGATCCTTTCTTATACATAAGAAAAATATATACAAGTAGATATAACATTATCAAAACATACACATTCAAGATCCTTTCTTGTCATCAACATGCACTAAGATAGTAGAGAGTGATAGGGATTTGATTCAATTCTTTCCTAACATCACAAACAAACATTTAAAATACGTTCCAACCTTTTCTTAACTCATTGGCAACATTCAAAACAATTTTCAACATAAGGGATGATAATGAATAACCCACTCAAATCAGAAATTTAATACACAACCTCAAATAAGGATACCGACGCATACTATAGTATTAAGACATTAATAAACCAACTCAACCATGTGGAAATCATTCTTATAACATGCAGAACCATGTAGATATCACATGATCAGGTATACTAATAAATTGCTTTAAAATTGGTCCAGAAAATTATTGATATATGGTAAAGAAAAAACAAAGGGCACAAAGAGTATTGTGACAACCCCTAGAGAAATTGGGAAAAGAGAGAACTAGGACACTAATGAAATAAGGTGGGATATAATGCCCAACCATTGGCATCAGGACATTACTGGTTCACAAATGGGATAACATTTTTTTCTCGTTACAATTACAACATATACATGCTACAATGCACACTTGCACACTACGATGTCATTAAATAGAAAAAAATTGCAATTAAAAAACTAGATGGCACTACGTTATACATAACTACATAAGGCCTATGAACATCAAAATAGAATTACATGAACGCAGGATTAACATTGTTGTGTGACAATCTTATTTCGATGACCATATGAGAGGATAAAGTTTTCTCCAACCATGGTGGAAGGGAGCTTGACCATAATCCCCATCTCATAAATGGTTAAGGAAGGGATAGGATGGTATACTGATTCCTCTTATAAGTCAAACCAAGATCTTAATCATAATTGATAGAGAAACAACAAACAAACTACAAGGAATGCATAACTAGGAGGTTGCATGGTAGGGAGATTCACTATCTCAACATAATCTAGCAAGAGACTATCCATTTCTTCACAAGGTACAAATTATGACATAAAATGGTCAATAACTAATAAAGGGCATGAAGCACCATCAAACCAAGTTGATAGGAAGTTAAGGTAGACCCCAAGGGTCAACCTTGCTTTAGTTTTTTTTTTGGTTGAAAATTAACATTTGACTATTCACTTTTATCATTCACCACTTTTACCAACAATGTATTCACCCCAACATATGGGTGTTTTCCATTTGGAAGATAGTAGTGCACTCCTTTTTGGGAAACAAGTGAACTAAACAAGGGAAGAGTAAAATGAATCCAGTAGGTCCTATTTGAATTTAAAATTGACACCAAAGATGGAAAAGGTATTCTCTACATGTGTAAAATCATATTTACCCCCAAGACTAAGATTCCAACCCTCAAAAGCTTGAACAAAGTTCACAAGACGAAACACAAGTGCATGGCTAGGCCAATGCAAACCTAAAATGATCTAACACTAGACAATGCATAACTTCCTCATTTTAAGTGTTGTTTATATATGGTTTGAGCTATTGAATTCCAATATATTGAAGCTATGATATATAATATTTAAACTAAAAAAATTCCCACGGATCAATTTTACAAAAATATTACTATTAATACCAAAGTGCATTTCCTTACAATGCGACAAAGTAAACACATGAACAATCACAACTCCTAGATAAATAGAGCTAAGTGTGACAACATTTTTCCTAATGAATTCAACTTATTCATTGCATCAAAATGAAATCATAACATGCTCATTACGTCACTTTCCATCATGAGTGCATATTAGGACCAAGTGTTATAAAATTATTACTATACACAACATGAGATTTTATTCCAATTTAAGATATAGTTTCAATCTAAATGACCACCATTATAAGTTGAAAATATAGTAACCACATCCCATACATAGATGGATCATAATTGTATACAAATATGATCTGAACATACAATTGTAATTCTCACAAGTCTTACTAATGTTCTCAAATGTACATCAAATTACAATTTCTCAAGATACAACAAATGTAATATGAAATGAGATCCTTACACGATCTCTAAGAAGCACCACCATGATCCCAAAACATAAACCAATAGATTTGAATTATTTACCACCCAACTAATGTGGTATATTGAGGTCCACCCTACTAGAATAAGATACAAACACCATTTCTATCACACACGAACATGACACACAAGATTGGACTAAAAATGCATTGAACAAGCATGGTATCACAATACATAATTGGAGACATTCAATCCAGTTAATCAAGGAAGAGGAGGGTAGCAAAGACATAAAGTGGTTTTCCCCTTGGTTCTCCAAGACCAAGATAGGAAATTAAGTAAACAAGTAGGTCTAATGGTAAGCACCAACCAATGTATGCTTCTTTTTATGCAAGTACTTGTTTATGAATCATGTTACTGCAGATGTCTTGTTTAGTGCTTGCACTGATGCCAAGAACTAGTTTAGGTATTGCATGTTTTATTATTGCTTATCATGTAAATGCTTATTCAAAATTTACATTCATTATTCCTTAGTTATTTCTATTTGTTCAATTTTATGTAAGGAATTATCTAGTGGTTGCACTAAACTCTATCTAAGAGTTTAGGTGAATTAAGCCACTCCTAAGCCTCCTACAAGTATCCTCAATTCCTAAATAATCGAAGGATTCACTTATACAAATGGTCCTTACGATGGGATAAATTTGGGTTTTAACACACACACACACCCAATTTCCACCTATACTATTTTACTACCATTTATTATTCACTATGCCACAGATAAAACACACAAAGGAAGATTAAAATTTCAAAATTACACTTTTCATTTTTTCACAAGAACCATACAAGTTCCAAATTCATCATTAAAGGACCTTGAGTTTTCTTCAAAATTTGTTGGGAATTAATTAGTGCATGACATAGAATAATGTAATAAATAATAAAATAACATATCTATATTTAGAAAAATATATCTAAAATACGCTAAGAGATATCCTTGTCGAGGTGCCTATTTTTTAATCAATTTACCACATTTAAATGGAATAAGTGCCTTGAGAAGGATATCTCTTGGTGTATTTTAGATATATATATTTTAAATATAGATATGCTAGTAGCATCCAAAGTCGCAAGCCAATTTATAACTATATTATATAATTATAAGAATTATTATAATTATATAATATAATATTATAATATAGGTTAGATATATTATTATAATATATTATATAATAATTATAATTATATATTACAATATAGGTTAGATATATTATTATAATATATTATATAATATTATAATTATATATTATATAATATATATAATAATTATTTTTTTGGTTGAGTAAAACTTAGATTTTGGCCCAAGAACCATTCAAAATCCAAAGGCAAGCTCTGTATAAACCTGTCATATTTGTATTAACAGAAAAGCCTAATGTCATAACACCTATATACATACCATACTAACATGCTAACCCCATCACCCAACCTACATCAAACACCAAGACCAATATACCCCTACCCTAACATAGTTTTAAACAATATCATAACTGAGAAACAAAAACATCTATCTATAAAGGAAGGGGAAAATTACGTAGGCCCCTTCCCTGCTCCTATATCAATACATTCATTATTCAACATAGTACTTGCCACCTCAACCACTGGCACCCTTCACTAGACATCACATCTTCACCATCGCAGTAGCACCCAGAAGCCTCGAACACTGACATCAAGAGTAGCACCTTCAACCCCTTAACTAGTTCTTTAATTGCATTCTACAGAGATGCTTGTCGATGTTTGATGCCATGCAAATGGTCAAGAAGGTAGTCTTGAAAAACATCCATCTGGTTATCCACTTTTAGTAGATCATCGTGAAGGAGGAAAGAGCTCGCTGCCATCACCATGATAGAAGCACAAGCCAATGACTGAGCCCCATCAAAGACATTCCAATAACCTATGGTATATCTTGGGTCCAACATGAATGTAACCATGGCCTCCCTCAACCTGGTTTCTAGAAGACCATTAATATCTTTTGCGACACCCCACATCTTTACCATCCAATGACGTAGGTAAGGATTTTCAATTTCCTCCTCTACGAACTGCATGAAGGACTCCACCACAGCTTTCTTCGACACCCTCCTCTTTCTCTTCCTCTCTCTCCATCCCCCAGCCTCTCTCTTGACCTCATTTGTGAACAACATTCTTCCTCCTACGTGTCTCTTTCCTGCCGAGGCCACCATTGAAATGCAACCTCCAAGCTCAACCTGAAACTCCCTCTACATTGAGCTCTGAGACAAATACAAAAAAATGAATTGACGAAACCTCAAAAGAAGCCTTAATTTGTCATAATTCCACCTACCTTAATCTATCATTTCACATTAATGTCACCTCTCCTGACACTGTCGGCCAATCGAGACATCATATAATCATCCTCCCTCCTGCTTACTTGGATTCGACCTGGCCCCCCTCATGTGGCCCTTCAATTAAAACCACCACCTTACCCCCTGCCACCACTCTACATCTGCTACCTCTATTTCTCACCCATTATCATGGGTATATAATACTTATAATTACATATTATATTATATAATAATTATAATTATATATTATATTATATAATATAATAATTATAACTATAAGATTTTTTTGGATAGATGAATTAGGATTCATGGGAGCCTTACCCCATTTTAAATCAAAGATAAAAAATTAACACAAGATGCTGAAAAGAGGGCCAGAACAGCTAACAAGAGTTTTTATATATCACTATAACTATTATAGATTACTACTAACATACTTTTACATACATTAAAGCTATACTATATTCATATCTTCTATCTTATGTATGCTATAGGTAATATATCTTCATACCCTGGATTCAATTGTCCCCTTCCCCTGCCTCCTCTCCCGCCGCACCACTGCTTTTGGAATCCACTTCACCAACCCAATCAAAACCTTCCCCTTCAACAATTCCAACCATTAACTTAAGGAATTCTACTCCCCATTTGGCCTCACTTTAGCGAATATTTTAATTTACCCCAACAATAGGAACAATTAAGGGAATCCAAGGCCCATTGTAGGGAGTTGTTTAGTAGGAAAAGAGGGAAGATGGGATTGATAGGTGATTTAGGTTAGATCCTCCTTTCACTACAAATATTCAAGGACATTAAACCAAGTTGAATCATAACTTTTACAAGACGATTCACCTATAGGTTGGTTATCACTTGTAACAAGAGGAAATTTTGGAATTTATTGATTAATGTATTAATTTAATGCCTGATTATGCTTAAAACTGTAATTATGCAAAATCGTAAATAAACGGATGAATCCTGACAAATGCTCGCAGAAAAAGATGTAATATTCAGAGTAGATACATACTAGACTTCGAGATTCTAGATCCTAAAATGTCGGGGGCTAAAGAGCAGGTGCCCAAGCCCAGGGTATAGTTTTCTACTGAGAATCCTAGAAATGGTCTATAACTTGTTTCTATTGTTCCAGTGGTTTTTAGGTTTGCAAATCCAAAGGGCTTCGGGGCGGGTGCCTAAACCTAGGCAGTGCTTTTCTGTTCTGATCTAGATTCTATACTCTTTGTCACAGCCTTCTGCAACTCCACTTCCGGAGAATACAACACCTATCACCTGCAATCCCAAATAAGGGGGTTAGGGATTGTGGTGTTTAGGATCTTGCCTCAGTCAAGCCCTGCAATGGCATTCAAGCCTTGGAATGGCATTCAAGCCTTCCAACACCGTTGTTTGATAAAAAGTGCGTATCCCTATGGGATAGAGGTAAAAACAAATTGATAAATTGATAAATGATTGATTCAACACAAATAGATATCACCTCGGAGGTGTAGCTCGCATGTAGATGAAAATCCTTCAACACATGAGAAGATGAAGCCAAATCTACATAACAAACACAATAACAAGAAAAGTCTACTTTGCCACAATGAATGCTTTGAATGCTCTACAATCATAAGTTCACCAAAAATTCATAATCATCTTCTAGTTTACAAATGAAACCCTAAACATGCTTATATATGCATTCTCGCTATAAATTTCGTAATTCAAATTTAAGATGTTGGCAACATAACCTTTTAACGGTCACATAACCAACATTCAAATTTTAGGTCCCGACCAAGTAGGACATGACTAGGGCATGAGCGCCCAAGCCCTAGGCCCCATTTTTAAGGCAGGCTTAAGCTCAATAAGGTCCCCTTAGCCCCATTTGACATTGGTTTTTGGGGATTTTGCATCGGGAGTTAAAATGAACATGCATGATGAAAAACAAGGGACCCGAGAGCTAAACTTAGGAGGTAAAAGTCCTAGGGGGACATTTTACAACTAAACATTTAGCCCCCACTTTAATGTATGTATGATCTTACGGACCCATACATGCATTAAAGTACAGTCAAAAGATAACAAACATGCTAGGCACTTGAAGCTAATGCATACACAAAGAATGAGGAACTATTTCTAGCCCTCAGTCTCAGGTAGATATTAGAGAAAACACATCATAGCCAAACACAATGAAAACAATAACAAGCATGCAAAACACGAAGAAGATAGTATTGAAGACACGCAAAACATGATGAATACAGTGAATGCAATGATTATTTCTTTTTCATTTTCACATATATAAATGAATGTAGATACATGGAAAGTAAAAATGCAACACACAACCCCAAAGGGAAAACATGCCAAATAAACCTTGAGTGTAGGTGGAGCCCATTGCTACACACACAAAAGGGGAAAAAACACCATACAAAGCCCAAGTGGGAGTTAGAAAAAACACCATACAAAGCCCAAGTGGGAGTTAATCACACAAGGGGGAAAACACATGAAAAATACAAGCACCGTATAACATGCCAAAGACATACTATACATCTAAAACACGACAAACAAGGCGATGGAAGGAACTTATTGCTAAGCCCCCACCATCTCAAGCATGTTATAGTCACACCTGACAGTTGGGATTATGCCATAACAACTACCAAAGACATGCTTAAGGAAGGATACACCAACCCCACCTACTTGGAGGACTTTTAAAATAAAAAGGATGTGCACTAGCTCAAGAGATACACCATCCCCGCCTCCGCAAAGTGATTTGAATAAAGGATACGCATGATATCTACCTCCATAGAGGGCGTAATGATTGCAATATAGAATAAAGATGTGTACTCATGCCAAAGATGCGACATCCTGCCTCTGTAGAGGGCTTACAAACACGCTTCGTTAGTACCAAAATCATCAGACATCTTACCTTTATATGCACCCACCTTAAGGTGGTTGATGTCCTGTACTGATATCAAGCACATTAAGGTAGAGAGAAAATACACAAGGGAACAAGAGCTTTCACAAAGCCCATGCCCCCAAAGGTGACATGTGCTCACGATTGCCGAATGTTCCCACAAACACACACTTCTAAATCTATGCAATGCATGAAACCAAAGAAGCCAAGGCTACACAAACGGGTTTGAGTCCAAGTATAGCCGTGGGGCTTATACTACAGGAATCTTAGAACCAATTGTAACAACAAGGTGAGACACCCAAAACAATCAAAGTGCATGGAGCATATGTATTGTTATGATTTGTTAGCAAAGATAAGACGACATCAAATATCACACGAAGTGATTCTACTAGTCCAAGCGTCGGATATATAAATCAACCCCGTCTTCATATATGGACTAAGTCCATTTTAGCTTTGCTTGCTAAAGGGACACTTGGTCTATATCAATATTTATTATTTTTCATCATCTGCCGACTAGATAGAACCACTAGAAGAAGGTAAACAATAAATCAAGAGAGGAGAACAAGTGCCTTAGGGTCGTCACATAGGAAGTTGCCCCCAGGTCACCAACCGCAACACTATGCCCCTAAGGAATGACACACAACAATAAATTAGAGGAGAGGAGTAATATAGGAGAATGATGATACAAATAGAAGAATGGTCCCAATAGAGGCAGTCTCCTAGTATCCCCGACCTTACAAGAGTATCAAGGGTCATCCTAGGCTCGGCCTAAACAACAAATATATCACAACATGGGGGGATAACAACACATAGAAAAGGGTTAGACATACCTACCTGATATGATCCAATGTTAAGAACATACATATCTAGGAGGAGGCCACCCTTGAGAGCAACTATATTAGTCTCTACAATGAGTGTGTCTTAAAGAGGGAGAAATACTTACCTACTTCAATGGGATATTTCCTGGCGGATAATTATTGTCTATCAGCCCAAGATATCTTGCATGTCGTTTCAGTCTTGTTGATATTGTATTAACATTAATTTTAGGACGACAAGAAGCTTTAGTGGATTTTAAAGAATGGTATCCAATACTGGGTGTGTAGTTAATTCCAACAACTTGTAAAGGTACTCTGATTCCTTGTTGATTTACACCACAGCCATTACCTGCATAGTCGCAATTTTTATAAAGGATTTTAAATCCTTGACCATAGAGGGATGTCATTTCCTTAGAAGATGGTGAAGCCTCGTAGGTCTCATAAATTGTAGTGTAAGTAAGGGTGTTGTCTTTATTTTTTACCAAGGAGACTTTAGGGTTCTCAAGTGTTTCCAAAGATTATTTAGATGAGATTGATGCAACTTTTGATGTGTCAGAGTTATTAAGTTTATATTCCCCTGATTCGGAAGGAGTAAAATATAATGAACCCTAATCATCACCACAAAGTGCATTCAATTGTGTAGAGTCTTGCACAACATTATCTGTGTCAAGAGGTTTTGATGAATCAACCTGTAAGTTGTTTAGACTCCTATGATTGTTAACTTGATTTTGTGCTTCAATATGTAAACAATTATTTGGTTCCGGATCAACTTCCACAATGTAGAGCTTATTTTGATAAATAAATTTTATTGATCTATGAAGGGTAGATGGAACTACCCCATGGCATGGACCCATGGTCTACCTAGAATCATATTATATGAAAGTGAACCAGGCATGACATGAAAAAGGGTAGATACCGTTACAAGTCCAACCTTTATAGGTAAAGTTATTGTCCCCATGGATTGTCTCCCAAAATTATCAAGGCCACGAATGCTAATTCTATCTGGTTTAATCAAAGAGGTATCAATCTTAATCCTATGTAACAAATTAATACTACAAACATTAAGAGCTGATCCATTATCAATCATAAATCACTTGATCAATTTCTTATCTATCATGACAAATATTATAAGAGGATCATACTAGTTTTAAACTTTGGCTGACGGTAATTCATGTGGTTGAAAGAGAATATCTATTTTTTTCGCATGCATACAATCTAACAGAGCTGCTACATCATTAAGCTTAACAATAGGTGGTACAATCACCCTTTTATAAAACTTCTTGGAGCATTCCATGGTATGTAGGCGATGTTTGTATTAAATCCCAAAGAGAGATCTTAACCGGAGTAGCATGAAGCTGCTTGACAAGATCATATTCTTGACCTCTTTTAGAAGTAAGTTGAGGTGCTAGAGGGAGCATAGGTTGAGAACATGGAAGAGAGACAGGCACATAAGGTGCTTGCTTACTTTGTTTTTTTATTATGGGTGTTGTATGTGTGAGCAATCACATTGTGGTGTAGTTGTTGCGACACATTTTGAACACCTTGATTTCTTTCAGTGATTTGTCTTGCATAGTTTAGGATGTAATCTGGGGGTCAAGGTGGTTTTTGATCTGCTTGAAACGTAATCACCGGTTTTAAGAAAGAAGGTGCATTAGGTGCCCCCCACACAACCATCTTAGGAATATTTCTACACTTATCTAGGAACCGCTTAGTGGGTGGAATAAGTCTATTAGTAAATATTGAATTAACATTATTTTCCTCTTGATTATACCCAACATCTATCCCTAAAGGATTTAATGTGAGAGACCTTTTCTCATCCACTAATGCTTCATCTTGGTCAAGGAGAGCATTGGAATGAAAGAAAGGTAAGGTGTAGTTAGGAAGGTTAGGTGTTGTATCATTAATAGAGCTATCCGTAGTCTTCTCATCTAGGGTTCTTGGACATTCAACTATAGGAGAGGCAAGATAACTTATGAATTCATCATCATCATCATCATCCTCATATATTTTAGCTATTCATTCCAAAGCATTAAGAGAAATTTTGAACACACTCATCATTGTCAATGTGTTTTGTTAGATCTTCTACTACCAATGGGTATGTACTCATGAGAGATGTGAAGTTGTCAAAATCAGATACATAGTCAAGGATTTCAAATGAAGAGCATTTAAATATATCCTTATGATACGTAGCTTGTATATAAGTGAGAACATGAGGATTCATATTAAGAAATTTGTAGAAATTCTCAAAGTTTTTTATATATGCATGTAAAGATACCAAAGAAAAATGAGTTGAAGGTGCCATAATGAAATGTCTTGTAACATCAATGTCCAATAAGATCTAGTAATACATGACATACAAAGTTTTATGATTCTTGATACACCCTAGATGAGTGACTATTTCACTCCTAAGCACTTGTTTGAGGGAAAGGGCTAAAAAGTCACACAAAGTCCACAAAAAACACAATGGATAGGAGGACAGAGTACAACACAACAAGGCCCAATTGATTATTTTATGTATTTAGATTGAATGCAATAAAACAATACCAATTTATGCTTGTTTATGCACCTACAATGTTCACTTTTTTCACTTTTTCCAATGCAAATGCCTAAAATATGTAGTGTTGTGATGAAATTGATAAGGGGCAGAAAATTAAAACCTTATTATCAGTCCAATAATTCAGCAATATCCTTCACAACAAACCTATAATGCAAATCTAGATATATGACAAGGTAAAATCTAGTGAAAATGCAAGGTTTTTAAACCCTAATTGTGAAATTAAGACATGGACATGTGCAAAAATGATATATGAGTGAATTATAATCAGATTTATAATGTAAAAAAACTCAGTCAGATCTGAAAACAATTTTAAAGTCCTACAATGTTCAAATGCAAGTGCAATTTTAAGTATAAATAAGTGAAAAATGCTAGTTTTTGTTGAAATTAAATGTGTAAATGCAAATTTTTGATATATGAATGCAAAACCACACAAGAATGCAACACTAAAAAAAAATCATATTTTAATGAGTTCCTAAGATGAGTAGTAAAATTTGAAACAAGATTTTAACTACAAACACTGGTTTTTAAAATCACTAGGTTATGAGAAAAATGCAAAATTTCAAACAAACCCCAGCAATTTTAACATGAAAATGCAATGCAAAAGATTTAAAGAAGATGAATTTATGTCAGATCTGATGTAAAAATCAGAGATTAGATGAAATTTAATGAAATTGATGCAAACTATGTCAAAATGCAAGCTTAGGATGCCAATTTTTTTGTAAATTTTCAAATGCAATAAGATGAATGAATGTAAATATGAAGTACAACACTCAAAAAGGTGCAAAATTCAAATAAAACATGGGTTCACCAAAATGTTTAGTAGGAAACAAGGGAAGACGGGATTGATAGGTGATTTAGGTTAGATCATCCTTTCACTACAAACATTCAAGGACATTTAATCGAGTTGAATCACAAATTTCATAAGAGAATTCACCTACATGTTGCTTATCACTTGTAATTAGAGGGAAATTTGGAATTTATTGATTAATTTATTAATTTAATGCCTGATTATGCTTAAAACCCTAATTATGCAAAATCGTAAATAAACGGACGAGTCCTGACAAATGCTCGTAGACTAAGATAGAGTAGATACATACTAGACTTCAACATTATGAATCCTAAAATGTCAGGGGCTAAAGAGAAGACGCCCAAGCCAAGGGTATAGTTTTCTACTGAGAATCCCAGAAATGGTCTGTAACTTGTTTCTGTTGTTCTAGTGGTTTTTAGGCAGTGCTTTTCTTCTCTGATCTGGATTCTATACTTCTGTCACAACGTCCTGCAACTCCACTTCTATAGAATATGACACCTATCACCAGTAGTCACAAAGAAGGGGGTTGGTGGTTGTGGTGTTTAGGAGCTTGCCTCAATCAATCCCCAGAATGGCATTCAAGAATTTCAACACCGTTGTTTGATAAAGAGTGCATATCCTTGCGAGATAGAGGTAAAAACAAATTGATAAATTGATAAATGATTGATTCAACACAAATAGATATCACCTCAGAGGTGTAGCTCGCATGTAGATGAAATCCTTCAACCCATGAGAAGATGAAGCCAAATATGCATAACAAACACAATAAAAAGACAAGTCTACTTTGTGATAATGAATGCTTTGAATGCTCTACAATCATAAGTTCGCTAAAAGATCATAATCATCTTCTAGTTTACAAATTAAACCCTAAACATGCTTATATATGCATTCTCGCTATAAATTTCATAATTCAAACTTATGATGTTGGCAATAGAACCTTTTAACGGTCACATAACCGACATTCAAATTTTAGGTCCTGATCAAATAGGGTAGGAATAGGGCATGAGCACAAAGCCCTAGGCCCTATTTTCAAGGCAAGATTAAGCTCAATAAGGTCCCCTTTGCCCCATTTGACCTAGGTTTCCAGGGATTTTGCATTGGGAGTTAAAATGAACATGTATGATGAAAAACAAGGGACCTGGGAGCTAAACTTAGGAGGTAAAAGTCCTAGGGGGACATTTTATGACCAAACAAGAGTAAACCCAACCACATTCCCTCCTCTAGCCTAAACCCAAGCCCTATCATCGCCATGTCCAGTACCTTGTTCAAATTTCCCCTCCACTTCGCCTTGATCAAAGCTCACGCCATTTCCTGAATAGTGTCTTTGGATTCCTTCAAGTCTAACAAGACACCTACAAACATGAAGGCAATGGCTGAGTTAACTCGGTATCTCTGTTGGCTTTCCATGAATGTCAGCCCAAGAACCATTCCAACTACATGCAATCCAATTGGGGATTTAATTTTGAAAACTTTGTTCAACCACTTCTCAGTAATGCCACCCTTGAATGCCATATGTCACTTCCTCCCTATCAAGAAAATCATGGTATCCATCCTACTAGCCAAGAGACCACTATACACCTACAAATATGGTATGTCAATAAGCCAAAATGAAACATTGCTAATTTCCTTTGGTTCTATCCACCACTGAAATGGCCACTTAATGAAACTTTATCCTCGGCTATCCATCATGTCTAGTACGTTGATCCTACTCCAGCATACCTCACATCTCCTTTGACTTCAATTTCACATAATGTGATGTAATGGCCATCACTTCTCACTTTTCATCAATCCTCACACATTTTTCTCCCCACCACCACCTTTCCATGATAACCACACCTCCACATCAACCTTAGTGGCTGCCACAATGTCCTCTCTTGTGGTAACACTGGGGACCTCAGATCTATCAATTATCGATGATACTTCTACTACTTTGTTCTTTAGGCTCCAATTTGGATAGTCCACTTTTTTGAGGTCACTACAATCTTGTAAAAGTTAAGGTTCTAAGTATGGGGCAAACTTTTCCCAATCCCTTATATCTCCACTAATCTTTAGGTCTACTTCCAATTCAAATGCTATATTGGAAAATTTGTTTGCCAATTTGTTTGCTTCTCGGAAGATATGAGAAACCTTAAAATCTCTAAATTTGTTCATCAATTCCAAGCCTCTAATCAAAATATTGTTTAGTTTCCAATTTGGAGTCTCTATACTCTGGATGACATTGATCATTATCATGGAGTCACCCTCAATATGGAGCCTTTAAATCCCTAGAGTGAGTCCCAATTGCATCCCCATGATCCAATCCTAGAAATCTGCCTCATTATTGGATTGGATTCCAATTCATTTAGAGCCCGCCCCCAAAAACTTCCCATTCTCATCTCTAATCACACAACCAATACTGACTAGACCTAGATTGCCTCGCGAGTTTCCAGCAAAGCTCAAATTTGCCCAGCTAGGTTCTTGTGGGTTCCATTTTTCCATTTTCCACATATTGACACTCAGATCATCTCGAGGAACCCCATAAACATTGAATTATAAGAATTATTATAACCAAGGGTAGATTAGAATTAGGGTTTTGTATATTTATATAATATAATAACATAATATAGGTTAAATATATTATTATAATATATTATATAATAATTATAATTATATATTATATATAATTCTAACCCTAACCTTAATTCTAACCATAACCATAACTGTAACGCTAATTATATCCATAATTCTAACCATAATTCTAACACTAATTTGAGTCTAATTGTAATGATAATTCTAATCGTAACCCTAACCCTAACCCTAATCATAGCTCTAACCCTAACACTCATCACAGTTCTAATCCTAACCCTAATTCTAATTCAACTATAATTCTAACCCTAACCATAGTTCTAACCATAAATGTAACCCTAATTCTAACCCTAACACTAATCCAACCTTAATTGTAACCCAAATCCTAACTAAAATGTAACCCTAACCCTAATTCTAATGCTAACCCTAACCCTATTTTTAATTATAACCCAAATTCTAACCCTAACCCTAATTCTAATTCTCACCCTAACCCTAATTCTAATCTTAACTGTAACTCTAACTTAGGTATTTATATCCCTAATTCTAATACTAACACTAAATCAACTCTAATTCTAACCATAATTCTAACCCTAACCCTAACCCTAATCATAGTTCTAACCCTAACCCTAACCCTAACCCTAAGTGTGGTTTTAACACTAATCCTAATTATAACCCAAATCCTAATTCAATCCTAATTCTTATAACCCTAACCCTTATTATAAACATAACAATAATTTTAAGTCTAATCCTAACCTAATTATAACCCTAAACGTAACTATAAATGTAACCCTAATTCTAAACCTAACCCTAACCATAAATGTAACCCTAATTCTAACCCTAAACCTAATTCTAATTCTAACCCTAACCCCAATTCTAACCCTCACCTTAATTCAACTCTAATTCTAACCCAAACCTTAACCCTAACCATAATTGCAATTCTAACCCTAATCCTAACCCTAAATCTAATCCTAACCCTTTTCTAATTCTAACATAACTATAATCCTAATTCTAATTCTAACCCTAATTGTATATGTAATTTAACACTAACACTAATTTGACTCTAATTCCAACCCTAACCCTAACTTTATTTCTAACCCTAACACTAACCATAAACATAATTCTAACCCAAACCCTAACACTAATAATCGTAACCCTAACCCTAATCCTAATTGTAATCGTAAACATAATTCTAACCCTAATGCTAACACTAATTCTATCTCTAACCTAAATTCTAATCCTAACCCTAACCCTAACCCTAACCCTAATTCTAACCAATCCTTAATTCTAACTCTAACTCTAACCCTAACCATAACCCTAATTCTAATCCTAACCCTAACCCTAATTCTAACTCTAACCCTAATCCTATTCTAATTCTAACTGAATTGTAACTCTAATTCTATCTAACCCTAATTATTAAAGTAATTGTAACACTAACACTAATACAACTCTATTTCTAACCATATTTTTACCCTAACCCTAAAACTAACCCTAATCATAGTTCTACCCCTAAACCTAACCCTAATCCTAATTTTAATCCTTATCCTACCCTTAGACCTAATTCTAACCCTAACTCTAACACTAACACTAATTCAAATCCTAACGCTAATGTTAATCCTAATCATAATCCTAACAATAATGATAACCCTAATTCTATCCATATCCCTAGTTCTAACTCTAATTCTAGCCCTACCTCTAATACTACCCTAACCCTAATTCTAACCTGAACTCTTTATTAACCCTAATTTTAACCCCTAACTCTAATTCTAAACATAACAATAACCATAATTCTAACCCTAAGCCTAATCCTAAACATAATTCTAACTCTAACCCTACTTCTAATTTTCATCCTAACACTAGGTCTAACCTTAACCATAACTCTAACCCTAATTATAACCCTAACACTAATTTAACCTTAATTTTAACCAAACCCTAACCCTAAATCTAATCCTAACCCTAATTCTAATTCTAACCCTAATTTTAACTCTAATTCTAGTTCTAACCCTAATTGTAACAATAACCCTAACCCTAATTGTAAATTTAATCCAAATTCCAACCCTTACCCTAATTCTAACCCTAACCCTAATTCTAACCCTAAACCTTATTATAACCCAATTTCCAATCCTAAACTTAACCCTATTTGTAACCCTAACCCTAATTATATTGATAATCGTAATTGTAATTCTAACCCTAATTGTAACCCTAATTCTCACCATAATTATAACCCTAACCTTAACACAAATTATATCTATAAACTAAATTGTAATCGTAGACCTAACCCTAACCCCTAACAATAATTCTAATTTGTTATGTCGTAAAATGTCCCCTTGGACTTTTACCTCCTAAGTTTAGCTCTTGGGTCCCTTGTTTTGCATCTTACATGATTATTTTAACTCAGGAAAGAAAATGGCCTGAAACCCATGTCACATGGGGCTTGAGGGACATTGTATGCTTTAGACCTAACCTAAAAAGGGGACCTGGGACATGGGCACTTGCGCCCTTGTCTTGCCCTATTTTAGGCAGGTCCCAAATTTAAATGTCTGTTATGTGACCGTTAGGTCCCATGCCGACATCTTAAGTTTGAATTATGAAATTTGTAGTGGGAATGTATGTTGTTGCATATATAAGCATGTTTAGGGATTCATTTATAAACTAGAAGATGATTATGAACTTTTGGTGTACTTATGATTTGAGAGCATTCAAGATATTCATTATTGCAGAGCAGAGCATTATTATTGTGTCTGTAATTGCAGATTTAGCTTCATCTTCTCATGTGTTGAAGGATCTTCATCTATGTGAGAGCTACACTTTCGAGGTGATATATATTTTTGTTTGAATCATTTATCAATTTGCTTTTATCTCCGTCTCACAGGGATACACACTCTTTATCTGACAACGGTGTTTGGAAGACTTGAATGTCCTTCAAGGGCTTGACTGAGGCAAGCTCCTAAACACCACAACCCCCAACCACACTCCTTGTGATTACAAGTTACAGGTATTGAATTTCATGAAGTGGAGTTGCAGAAGATAAGGATTCTAGATCCGGCAGAAAGAAGCGGTTTGGAGCATCTTGAAGACAAGGGCACCTAGGGCAATGTCCTCTGAAGTTGTAGACATTGAAATCTTTGTGACAGTGATAATGAGCATCTGAAGGAGTCCCAACATCTTGAAGAACACCCTGTCTTGGAGTTGGGCACCTAGAGCAATGTCCTCCACATCTCCCATGATAGAAATAGACGGAACAATGATTATTAGTGTCGGATGGAGTCCTGAATTCCTGAAAGAAAACTATACCTTGGACTCAGGCGCCTAGGGCATTGTCCTTGATTATTCCACATCACAAACTTCAAAAAATGCTTAGTAACTAATCTTTGTCTACTGTCTTAGTCTGCGAGGATTTGTCGTAATTTATCAATTTACGTACTGTTTTGCATAAATAGGGTTTTAGCATACTTGAGTATTAAATTAATACATTAATTGACAATTTCTAAATTTCCACATCGTTCCAAGTGACACCCAACATGTAGGTGAATCCTCTTGCAAAAGTTGTGATTCAACTTGGTTAAATGTCCTTGAATGTTTGTAGTGAAAGGAGGATCTAGCCATTCAACCCCGTTGTCCCTCTTTTCCTATTAAACATAATTGTAAGCCTAATTTTAATTGTAACCCTAACCCTACTTATAATACTAGTTCTAATTCTAATCCTAACCCTTTTTCTAACCTTAACACTAACCCTAATTATAACCCTAACCCTAAATATATCCCTAATTAAAACCCTAATTCTAGCCCTAATTTGAATTCTAACCCTAACTATAATCTTAAACCTAACCCCATTTTAACCCTAACCCTGACCCTAACCATAATTATAACCATAATTGTAATCGTAATTGTAACCCTAGTTCTAATGCTTTAACCCTAATTCTAATGCTAACCCTAATTACAACTCTAACCTTAACACAAATTCTATATGTAACCCCAATTGTAATCATAACCCTAACCCTAACCATAATTCTTATTGCGAGCCTAATTCTAATTGTAACCCTAACCCTACTTCTAATAGTAATTCTAATTTTAATCCTAACCCTATTTCTAACCGTAATTATAACCTTAACACTAACCTTAATTCTAACCCTAACCATAAATATATCCCTAATTATAACCCTAATTTAAACCCTAACCCTAATTCTATCCAAAATTCTAATCCTTAACCTAACCCTATTTCTAAACCCAATCCTAACCCTAATCATAACCAAAATTGTTATCATAATTCTAACCCTAGTTCTAACGCTAAGCCTAATTCTAATGCTAACCC
Source organism: Cunninghamia lanceolata (assembly GCA_027924645.1). Classification (NCBI taxonomy): domain Eukaryota; kingdom Viridiplantae; phylum Streptophyta; class Pinopsida; order Cupressales; family Cupressaceae; genus Cunninghamia; species Cunninghamia lanceolata. Next base: position 1,421,636 of record BSBN01001760.1, read on the forward strand.
TAATCATAACCCTAATTATAACCCTAACATAAATTCTATATGTAACCCTAATTGTAATCATAACCCTAAACCTAACCCTAACCATATTTCTTATTGTAAGCCTAATTCTAATTCTAACCCTAACCCTACTTCTAATATTAATTCTAATTGTAATTCTAACCTTAATTCAAACCCTAATCCTAATTCAAACCCAAATTATAATCCTAAACCTAACCCTATTTCCAACCCTAACCCTAATCCAAAACCTAATTATAACCATAATAAAGAAATGAAATTCTCACCCTAGTTCTAACGCTAATCCTAATTGTAACCCTAATTATAACCCTAATCTTAACACAAATTCTATCTGTAACCCCAATTGTAATCATAACCCTAACCATAATTAGAGAGAGCATTATATATATATATATAAAGCATTACAGAAAGGTTATATATATATATGTTGGGAATTAAGGTCTCTCAACCTTTGCAAGTTCCTAATGTTGTATTTATTTATTTTTTCCTATTATTGTAATTTTCTATCAAATCTTATTTTGTCATTTTGTGGGAGTTGACACGGTGATGTGTCATCCTACATGGAAGGTAACTAGATGTATTTTTGTCCTCATATGAGGAGATAGGTGTCCCACTTTGTGGTGGAAGTCTTTTGCCATGTGTCAGCATCTTTTGGGTGTTGTAAGAGATCTATGACACGTATGAGTTATGACAAATCCTCTTACAACTGTAAGTGCTGTCATATATGACAAATTTTATGACATTGTAAGAGCATTTTTCATACCTCTTTTGGGAAAATTTGGGGCACTCAAGTTTGGGGGTTTTAAGGGATGAAAGGGAATCTATTACAAGTGTCATTTGCATGTTTTATGGCCTTGGAAATTGGTCCAATTTGGACAAGATTCTTCTGTTGACTTTCTCTAGAAGCTACCTCCATTCATAGTACTTCTCTATATATATAGGTGCTTGGAGTTTGAGTTGCATTGTTGATTTGCAAGTACTGTTATACTGCTGAAATTGCTCCAGAATATTACAATAGTGGTGAACTCCTGAAAGAGCTTGGCTCTATGATTGTATTGTAACCATTATTTGATTACTGAATAATACATTGGGCAATACTTTGTAGTGTGGGGTTTTTTTATCTCAAAAGGTTTTCCCCTAGTACATCTTGCGTTATGGTATTGCTGATTTGATTTATGTTTGTGTTTCTTCTTCATGTTAACTGAAAAGATTAAAAATTTGCATAACACTCCCATCATTAGTTCTATGTAGGAAGTTATTCCGCATACCTTGCTTCCTTTTAGTTGGTATTAGAACCTAGCCAGTTTTGGTCCTAGTTGTTGAGTAGAGGGTTTTTTGTACTGATCTTCGATTGAGTGGGATCTTGTGTAGAGTATTTTATGATCTTGTTGCAGGAAGGAAACGACAAGCACATCCAGAAGAATAGAGTTGGAGAAGTTTAATGGCAGTAATTTTGAGTTGTGGAAACTCAAGATGGAGGACATGCTTGTAGATCATGATTTATAGGAAGCCATATTTGGTGCAAAACCAATGACAATGTCTCAAGCAGACTAGGATCTCAAAGATCAAAAAGCCAAGGGTCTTGTGAGACTCTGTTTGGCTGACTCTGCCTTGTAAAATGTTCTTGAAGAGGCTACAACTGCAAGTCTATGGAAGAAGCTTGGAGAAATTTATCAGGCCAAGTCCCTGGTAAATAAGTTATTCATAAGGAAGAAGTTGTACTCTCTAAAGATGGAAGATGGAGGATATGTTGTAGATCATTTGAATGCCTTTAACATGCTAGTTGCTCAGTTGAACTCTGTTGGTGTGAAGATGGAGGAGGAGGATCGTTGCATGACCTTGCTTTGTTCTTTTCTAGACTCGTGGGCCCACCTTGTGATGGCCATTGGGAGTACTACCACCAAGTTCAAGATGGATGAGGTGGTTGCATCATTACTTTTTGAAGAGATGCAAAGAAAAACTTTAGAAACAACTAAGGAGGCTCTTGTGGTTCATGGTAGACCCAAAGAAAAAGGGAAGAAAAAGGACAAGAAAGTAGAAAATGGTAGATCCAAATCCTGTGGGAGATCTAAGTCTCTTGGAAAGTCCAAGGCACTATGTTGGAATTGTGGCAAAATTGGGCACTTTCGAAAGGAGTGTAAGGAGGAGAAAAAGAAGAACTCCAATTCAGACTCTAACAAATCCCAAGATGATGGTGATGCTTTTGTTTCTGCCTTGGCCACCCATACATAGGAAGATGTGTGGTTGATAGATTTTGGTGCTTCTTTCCACATGACCTCACATTGGGGTTGGTTGACAAAGCATGAAGAATTTGATGGTGGGAAGGTGTACTTGGGTGATGACTCTCACCTGAAGATTGTTGGCCATGGAAGAGTCTTGATTTGATTTCCTGATAGACAAGTGAAGGGGATCAATGGTGTTCTACATATCCCTAGTTTGGCACAGAACCTTCTTTCTATAAGTAAGTTGAATAATGTGGGTGTGCAGGTTGTCTTCTTGAATGGAGGATGCAAGATGATGAGAGGAGGTATGGTCCTTACTAAGGGTACTTGAAGACGTACTCTATTTCAGCTGGATGCATGCACTGTTCTATGTAATAGTTCTTCTGCTTCAAAGAAAAGAACTTTAAATTCCTCATCCTCACCATGTTGCAAATATGTACCTAATCGGTGTTGTCATTGATGTCAACATATCCTTGTTGTCATTAGTGTCAACTGTATCTTATTCTATTGCTTGTTTAGAAGACTTGTATGTTGAGGATATTGAGAAAATTAGTCTCTCCAGAAGAAACAAGTGAGTTACATATCTCTCTGTCAAAGATAGTGAAGACAGTGAAGTTCAGTGAAGTAGATGGCTCCGCATTCCCAGTAAGATGAAGATCATAATATGTGGATTAAAGGGTTTGTAGAGGATAGTCTAAAGTTGCTCCAGTCAAGATTTGAGAGGTTTGTATGGAGATTTGGTGAAGTTATGGCCATCTGAGTAGAACCAAGTTTTGCAGTTGTTTAGAGGTGACAGAGTGACAGAAACATGGTCCAGATTGATCCGCATTGGAATATTATGATCTATGGATCTAGAGGTGTGTTTGGGATGTCAGTGTGTATTCTCAACTCAAGTGGTTCATGGTTTGGAGGTCCGCAGGCAATCTTTCTAGTGTAACAATCATCACAGTTGGTGTTCTTGAGTTCTCGGATGAAGGTGCAAGTGTTTCTGGTGATCTGAGGTGGTACGGTTGTTCCTGTTGATTTCATTGTGCTTGTGGTGGTCTGTGAATCGGGTGCCTATTGTGTTGGTGGTCTGCATTGAGGATTAAGCTCGTGGATGAAGATTTCTCCTTGGGTGTTGCTGTTCTTTCCAGTCTTGGCCGACTGGATGCATGGTGCATGTTGCAGATGATTTAAGAGAAGTTTTATGGAGCGTGGAGTGATGTTCAAGGAAGATTTGAGTCCCAGTTATGTTTGGTTGACAATATAGTGATTCACATATAGCATTTTAAGTTTTGAGATTGTAATTGCTTGTAATGCCTATCTTGGAGAATGTTCCAGATAGATGATTGTTTGGCTGACTTTGATGTTCATTCCAAAGTCGATGACACGTATAAATAAATGTTGTGAAGTCGTGGAAATGTGTGGATGGGAGCGAAGATGTGGATATAGCGAGGAAGTGAGTAGAGGCAGAGCAGAGGTGTTGTACGCTTCAATGGAATTGACCTTGGCATGAAGAAGATGCTGTTTCTCAGTTCAATCTTTCTGTGTTAAACTTGTGAATGTTTCTATAGGCAATGAGCCTCTTTGAGAAGTGAGCTCTGGGCAGTGCACCTGAAGGCAAGTGCCTTCCCATTTTTATATTCTTTTAACAGAGAATAAATCTTGTGGGTTAACCCCTACCATGGTTTTTCCCTTAACTGGGTTTCCATGTAAAAATCCTGGTGTTATGTGTATTGATTATGTTTCTACTCATGTGTTATTGATTCATGCTTTCATGGTTATATCTTTAATATGTTAATAAGTGGTAAAGAAGATTAAATGCAGCAAAAGATAAAAGTTTTGAGACAACTGATTCACCCCCCCTCTTAGTTGTCTGCCCTAATTTCAACACACCATTGGAACCAATAGCGAAGAAGTGTGTTGCATCAACTTCTGAAGGTCATGCTTTTTGGGTACCTAAGGGTGCTCATGCTTTGGAACTAAAACTTTCTACTGAGAAGACAATGTTGTGGCATGAGAGACTTGGTCACATTGGTGAGAAGGGTCATAGAGCCCTGAAAAACAAAAACCTCATCAAGGGGTTAAATGATTGTAATCTCAAGTTTGATTTTTGCAAACATTGTGAATATGGAAAGAAAAAATGTGTTCAGTTTTACTCTAGTTCTCACAAATCTTCTGAGGTGTTGGATCTAATTCATTCTAATATGTTTGGTCCTATGAATGTTCCTTTGATTTCTAAATCTCTATATTTTGTATCATTCATTGATGATTACAATACAAGGACATGGGTTTATTTCCTTAGAAGCAAATCTAAAATCTTTAGTTGGTTCAAAGAGTTTAAAGCTTTTGTAGAGAATCAGAATGGTAAAATGATTAAGTGTTTGAGGACTGACAATGATGGTGAGTTTTGTTCAATAGATTTTGAGAAGTTCTGTAAAGAACATGGGATTGAAAGACATAAGACAAATCCATACACCCCTCAGCAAAATGGAGTTGTAGAGAGGATGAACAAGATGTTGATGGAGAGGGCTAGGAGTATGCTTAGTGGAGCTAGCCTCAAACATAAGTTTTGAGCTGAAGCTATAACCACTGCCTACTACCTAATTAACAGGTTTCCTACTTTAGCACTTGTTGAGAAGACACCCATGGAAGTGTGGTCTGGTAAAATCCTTCATTGAGAGTTCTTCAAGTATTTATCCGTGAGGCATATCCACATGTGCCTAATGAGAAGAGCATTAGAGAACAAGGCAGTTAAGTGTATCTTCATTGGCTATGGTGTCGGTGTGAAAGGGTACAAGATTTGGGATCCTATGTCCGAGAAAGTATTGTATAGTAGAAGTGTTCTTTTTAGAGAAGTAAGTCCTCCTGTTGTTCTACAACCATATGAAAAAGAAAAGAAAGAGGATGTGGTTCATTTTCCTTCTACCCCTAAGAAAATTGAACCAAAAGCTCCTATTGGACATGATGATAAGGAGAGCTCTAGTAGCTCTGAAGCTTATAAGAAGAAGAACCTCAACCTCAGCTTTTGAGGAGGTCTACATGGATTAGGAGGCAACCTGAGAGGTTTGGTTATTCATTGCTTGATTCTAGTTGTATTTTTGCCTTGATTTCTAACACTGATTAGCCTAAAACTATGAAAGAGGTTATGTGTATGAAAGATGCAAGTTCTTGGAAGGAGGCCATGGAAGAGATTGATTCTTTGGAAAAGAATAAGACTTGGGACTTGGTACCTTTTCCTAAAGGACAGAAACCTATTGGATGAAAATGGGTGTTCAAAAAGAAATTTGGTGTAGATGGAAGTGTTGAGAAATATAAGGCTAGATTGGTTGCAAAGGGGTATTCTCAGGTGGAGGGAATTGACTATGGTGAGATTTTCTCTCCTGTTGCAAAGCTGACATCTATTCGGTTCCTATTATCTCTTGCAACAATGTATGTTATAGAAGTGGAACAGATGGATGTGAAGACAACATTACTTCATGGTGACTTGGAGGAGGAAATCTATATGTCACATCCAAAGAACTACATGGTGAAAGGTAAAGAAAATCTGGTTTGCAAGTTGAAAAAGTCTTTGTATGGTTTGAAACAATCTCCTAGTATGTGGTACCAGAAGTTTGATACCTTTGTGTTGAGTATTAGATTTTTGAGATTAAAATCAGATCATTGTGTTTATTATAAGTTTGACAATGATCACATTCTCATTATTGCATTGTATGCCGATAATATGCTACTCATTGGGAATGGTAAAAGTTTGATTTCTGATTTGAAGTGTTAGTTGTCAGCACAGCTTGAGATGAAAAATCTAGGGGTAACTCGGTACATTCTAGGGATGGAGATCAGAAGAGATAGAGAAAATATAAAACTTTGGTTAGGCTAGAGTAATTATAATAACACTGTGTTGGAGAGATTCAGCATGGTAGATTGCAGACCATTGACTATTCCTGTTATGATGGAGACAAAGTTATCTGTTGCAGATTGTCCAAAGTCTCCCTCTGAGATGAAGGATATGAGTAGAGTTCCTTATGCTAATGTGGTTGTAGTTTGATGTATGTGATGGTTTGTACAAGACCAGACATTGCCCAAGTAGTGGGAGTCCTTAGTTGATTTATGTATAATCCTGGATGGGTACAATAGGATGTAGTGAATAGAGTGTTTAGATATTTGTGGGGTACTTCTGAGTATTCCCTATGTTATCATGGTTATCCTATTGGATATCAACATTTTGTAAGTATTCGTGGATATGTGGTTTTAGATTGGGTAGGTGATATTGACAGCAAGAGATCCATTGGTGCTTATGTGTTCACTATGTTTGGTGGTGCTATTAGTTGGATGAGTAAGCGACAACTTGTGGTCGCTTTGTCCACGACAGAAGTAGAGCACATGGTAGCTACTAATTCTTGTAAGGAAGCCATTTGGATTAAGAGATTGTGTTCTGACATTGATTTTGATGTAGGGAAGATTACCATTTGTTGTGACAGTTAGAGTGCCATATGTTTGGCAAAGAATCCTACTTTCCATGCAAAGACAAATCATATTAATGTCTAGTATCATTTTGTTCATGACATGGTAGAGGATGGGAAGGTGAATTTGGAGAAAGTTGACACTTTGACAAATGTTGCAGATTCCTTGACAAAGCCTGTGAGCATGAAGAAGTTTAGATGGTGTTCAAATTCTATGGGCCTGATGGCCCCTAGCAATTAAATCCTGTCATTCTATTGGCTCTTGAAAGGTGTTTGACAAGTGGCATAAAGTTGAGAATTAAGGTGTCTTAACCTTCACAAGTTCCTAATGTTGTATTTATTTATTTTTGCCTATTATTGTAATTTTCTATGCAAATCTTATTTTGACACTTTGTGGGAGTTGGCACGGTGACGTGTCATCCCACATGGAAGGTGACTAGATGTATTTTTGTTCTCATATGAGGAGATAGGCATCCCACTTTGTGGTAGAAGTATTTTGCCATGTGTCGACATATTTTGGCTGTTGTAAGAGGTCTATGATGCATACAAGTTATGATAGATTCTCTTACAATTGTAAGTGTTGTTATATATGGCATATTTTATGACATTGTAAGAGCATATGTCATACCTTTTTGGGCAAATTTGGGGTGCCCAAGTTTGGGGGTTGTAAGGGATGAAAGGGAATCTCTTACATGTGTCATTTGCATGTTTTATGGCCTTGGAAATTGAGCCATATGGATTTGGCCGAGATTCTTCTGTTGACTTGTTCTAGAACATACCTCTATTTGTAGTACTTCTCTATATATATAGGTGCTTGGAGTTGGAGTTGCATAGTTGATTTTCAGATACTGTTATGCTACCAGAATTGCTCTAGAATACTACAACAGTGGTGAACTCTTGAAAGAGCTTGGCTCTGTGATTGTATTGTAACCATTATTTGATTACTGGATAATACATTGGGCTATGCTTTGGAGTGTGGGGTTTTTTACATGAAAAAGTTTTCCCCACATACATCTTTTGTTATGGTATTGCTGATTTGATTTATGTTTGTGTTTCTTCTTCATGTTAACTGAAAGGATTAAAAATTTGCATAACACTCCTGTCATTAGTTCGGTGTAGGAAGATATTCTACGTACCTTGCTTCCCTTCAATATAGAGAGAGACAACATTATATAAAGGTTATTTATATTTCAAGTGGAACTATTTAGTCAACATGAAAAGTTGCATAACTCATTGTAAAGAACAAAAGAGATAGCATATACAAACTAAATTGTACTCAAACTTTTCCACACCATTGAACTTTTGTTATTCAAGAAAAAGTGAGCTCAAAATTTATATGGCATTCAATTTGAAATTTTTCATCTCAACTTCATTCTCTTGGATGAATTTCCAAATGAGTACGAGGCTTCTTAGAAGGAGGAAATACAAAAGTATAGTTCTCTGGATCTAGCCATTGATCAAAATAATTGATAAGAGTGCTTTGTGCTTGTGTTTTAATAAAATCCTTGAGATTAGTAGTTTGGAAAAGATGTGGGTGTTTGTTTTTCTCTTTTGTGAGCTTCAACATCCTCTCTAGGCATTTAAGGCAAGTTTGTTTCCATATGTAATCAAATTAGTAAGGTGATTTATATAGTCAAGATCCACAAAGTATTCAACTTGCTCGTGAATGCCGCCTATAATATCACTAGCAATAGCATAAGATGCATCTTCCTTTATACAATCTATTGCCTCTGTAAGGAGCCCCACAAGTGCAAGAATTACTCATGTGTTAATTGTAAGCTCAATGTCATCTTGGGTGAGAGTTGTGATATTAAAGATGAACCTACAAATCTCCATATGAAGCTGCCTCATTGTGTTCAAATCTCTGTTGTCACCACTTGAAATGATTGCCACAATAGGCAAGAGTACTTTTTCATTTACAACCTCCTTATAATTCCCATATTCAATAATGTTGGCCATAATTTCCATTGAAAAAAGCAATATATCTAGAGATTCGTGAAAGAGAAGTTGAACAAGGCATGGACAAATGTTGTTTCCAATGATAAATTCAAGACTCTCACCTTCTTTAGAAAAATATAGGACAGTCTCACAAGAAATCCTCTGTACTGGAAGGTCTTCCCCTATTTCAAGAATCTCCTTCATGATTGTAATTATATTTGTAACCCAAATTTTGATCCTAATCATAATTCTAACACTAACCCAAACTGTAATTCTAACTCTAACCTTAACAATTTTTTTGGTTATAACTTTTGCCCTAATTATAACCCTTATTTTAATGACAAAGTTTTGTCCAACATTTTGTTTCGTAATATTATTTTAAATTATAATTAATATTAAAAATGTATTAAAATCAAACTGTATTAAAATGGTCCACATTGAATTTTCATGTTTTGAAAACATTAAAATGCATTTCTTTTGAATTTCTGTAAACATTTTTTGAGACCACAAAATGCATGCATTTATAGGCTTCTTACAAAGGAAATCTTCATGAAAACATAGAAGATTTCATAATACTTAGAAGACATAGAAGATAGAACATTGAAAATGACATTTGATGTAGTTATATATTTAATGCAATATAAAACCACATTTTATGCATTTCTTTTAGTTTCTATTGTAATATATATCAAAAATGCATTTCTTATTATTAATTTGTTCTTTTAAATTTCTATTTTAAAACATGTTTAGAAATGAATTTCTTACCTGCAGTGTCAAAATATATATCCTCCTATATAAACTACTTGTATTGGCCTCAACAACTGTTGGACCAATTTTGAAGCTCATGCCGCTTCTTTATAATCCCCATCCCAATCTGCATTAGTTTATTGTATTTATGTAAGCAACAAAAACTAATGTAATTATTGATGTGTATAATATTGGTGTTATAAAAAAATTCAATGGTGCTTACAATATTTATGATTTATCCCAAACTTCTTGCCTGGTGGTCTAATAGAGTGGGCAATCTAATATTAACTACATTGCTATCTAATATGCTAACTTCCTTTTGAGGGATAACTATAACTAATATGGGTATTGCATGGATTGCACCCACAACATCTATTTGTACAAATAGGTGGGCTTGATCCCAATAATTTTTGTGTCCTCTTATCTTTCACTCCCTTCACGGTTTTCTTCTGGTGGAAAGTCCAAAACAATTCACAAATAGTGTTCAAGTATCTTTGAAAGCAAAATGGAGAATGACATAGAAGATGGCTAATAGATTTTGATGTAGGGGCATCCATGTGGAAGGAACCCCAATTTTGGGGTAGATTCTTCTTCATCAATGCTTGCTCTAAATTTAGTGTAACGTCTGGGTGAGGAGCCATCTTGTACTACTGCAACAGTCTCTGTCATAAATCATTCCTCCACTCCCTTCTTGATGGCACTAGGTCATGCATGGAAGAGAAGAATGTGGGGAATTCGTGGATGAGGGCGTTAAAGACAATTAGAGTTAAGCTTGCTACAGGGGTCATAAGTGGGAGCTTAGTTTGGGGGTCGAGGTATGCATCCTGGGATTGGTTTTGCATACCTAGTTTCTCTAGAAAATGTTACCATCATTTTGGACCAGAAACATCAGAAGAAGAAATGGAAGCTGAGTGGGATGATGAAGGTTTTACCTGATGATTTATCAAGGGTTATGTGAGGAGGGGTGAAAAGGATAGGAAGGACCATATAAGGGTCCAAAAGAGTTTTTTTTTTCCTTTTGATTTTGGAGAGTATTTTGGTGTGTAGGTTGCTGTGTTACAGGTCAATGACCAAGACCATTTAGCTTTGAATTTTGTAGTGAGAAGCCAATAAACTTAGCCAATTGATCTTGTAAAATTGATTGTCAATTCAATAGAATTTTAGTCAGTCTGTTTTGCATATGGTTTATTGTTTTCATTACTGCTGTAGATGAGGGTAGTTTGAGATTTAATAAAGATATTAGTTTCTGAGAACCTCTCTTCTACCCCCTTACATCAGATTTTGATACGGTTAAAGCAGAAATGAAAAAAAGTAATGTTACCAGATCCTTCAAATGATGTGCTAAAAAAACTAACTTCTTTGCTCATAGAGATAAGCCTATCAAGTATTTGTTGAAGCATTGGCAAAAGGGGAATAACATTATTTTTTGTGGTGTGAAGATAGACCAAAGGCATCGATGTAGCTTGCAAAGTATTAAACATACTTCAATGTTGCTTTCTCATCATCATAAGATGTTGGTTTCTCTAGCCTACAGGTGAGATCCACCATAGAAACGTTAGGTGTTGGGACACATAAATCCATTTTAGTTAACTTCCCATTCAACTGTGGAAGAACCTTTCCAATTTCCTGGAGAATACAAAATTGCCAACAAAATAAAAGCATAATATGAAATAAAATCTCTTCAGAGAAGTCATTGTATAAAAAAGAGTTTCAGTTCCATGCGACTTAGATCTCTTCAATCTCTATCATGCATGCCAATTTTTTTGTATCGCTTCCCTTGTCATATTCTCTATAAGATCGAACTCTTGTTTTACCTAAAAATTATAAATTAGAAACTATATGGTCTTTCTTTGAAAACCCATTTATTTAAAGAATTAAGGGAATAGTTCTGTATGTTAAAAAATTGAAGGAACGAGGCAATGTAAATATCTTGCATTGAAATAAATTTTGTGCTAGAAAAACAAAGAATTGATGCAAATACCTTTTAAAAAAAAAGATATCCTCCACGGCCTTGGATCGATTCCTTGAAAGGTGATTTTTTTATTTTCTATTCACACTCCCCTTCATCTTACCTCAAATCTTGCAATTTATATGCTCGTTTGAGTTATTTTCTTTGATCTATTCACACTCCCCTTCAACTAACCTCAAATAGTGCCTCTTGATATGCTCGCTTGAGTTATTTTCCCTCTTTATAATGATGAAATGCCCATTCCTTTCACCTTCCCCATGATGTGGATCCCAACTCACCTCACTAAGAATAGTCACCACTAAACATCATATTAAAACCATGTGTAACACCTTCCACTCCATTTGTACATGTTTACTATTTTTTTGTTTTTGACTTTTTAGATTCTAGATTCCAATCTATTTTTGGTATAACTTTATGTGGGAATCTAGAATCTTTCATCTCTTCTCCTCCACCCTTGTTGTAACTGTAGAATACCTCTCGACATAATTAACATCTTAATGTTAATTTATTATATGTTATTTTTTAGTTAGTTATTAGTTATGTAGTAGTTGGTAGTTAATGGTTTGAGTAGTTAGTAAGTTGAATGGATTTATAAAGCCATAGAATTTAATCATTTGAATGTAGAAGATGATTGACTGATTGATTGTTGTGTTGGAGCCTCAGTCTCTTCTTCATATGTCACATTTTTTATATGGTATTAGAGCATGTTTTTTGGACCTCTCTATTTGCCTTTCATCCTCTCATCTTTCCTTCTCCAAAGTGGTTCATACAATGGCCAAGTAGTGCAAACCACGTGCAACAACCATTTTTATTCGTCCAACATTCTCGCATTTTGTCAACAGAGGCACAATGCAAACAATGTGCAAATCTATGACATTCATCATCATCTGCATTTGGTTTCTCTCCTCTCTCCTTTTTTTTACTCTTTTCATTATTTCCACTCCATTTTGTTCATTTTCATATAAAAGAATTATTAAAAAAATTATACATTCAAAGTTGTAGAAATCTAAGGTGCTATAAAAAAGTGTGCAAGCAGTTAAGGTGGTTTGAGGTAGTTGAAAATAAGTTTTTCATCTTTCTGTTATGAGGTTTTATTTTGTTTCAAGATCGGTATGAATTTATTGTGCTTCTCTTTGATGGATAGTCTGGCCATGCAAATGAGGAGTCATTAAGTGTTATCATTCAGTTATTGGTGCATTGTTTAGATTTTAAAATTATAGTTTAACATAGGGGTATGTACACGGTCATGATGTACCAAACAATACCTCTAAGTAGCAAAGAAAATACTAAAAATCAGACTTAATCAAGTTGATGTGAAAATTTGAATGGATTATCTACACAATTTGAAAAATATGTAAGAACAAAATTTGTAGAGAATTGAATCTAGTTTATGGGCTACTTTTTTTTTCAAAAAAAACTAAATTTACTTGGTGAAAAATGAATATTTCAATGAACAACTATTAAATTTTTCAGAAAAAAAATAAAAAGTGGGTGTCATTCCAGCCAACCTAACTATGAACAAATTGTTTTTTGAAACTCATGTCTAGATGTGACGCATATTTTTTTGAAATTTGTTTCCAAGAAAATAATTAGTTATGTTTTTTTTACTGCGACTCTTTTTAAAAATTAAAAAGTAATTTTCCAGCCAACCTAACTCGATAAAAAAAATTAGAATTCAATTTTTTTTAAACCTATAGCCAGAAAAACATATAGTGTGACGCATATTTCGGATCTGAAAAAGGTGAAACAATTTGAAATTTATGAATGCTTTTCAATCAGTGTGTCCATCAAGATTTTAGAAACACACTATATATAAAATTATTAATAATTATTTAATAATATTATAATCAAGCAAATCTTATATTTTTAGAAAGTTAACAATTTCTTCAATAAACCCTTTTTGTTTTATCAAATTTGAATTAAAAAAAAGTCATCGGCACGAAGGGTGAAGTTCGAAGAAGAGAGTGAAACCTGTAAACACGTTAAAATTTAAGGAAAGTCAACTATGACAGTCCCAAGCCTAAATACAAGGCAAAACTAAAGCAAAACGAATATCCATTAATAACAGATATCTATTATTAAAATAACGGATATCTATTATTAAAATAACAGATATTTATTTTGGGGAGCTAGAAATAGATATCCATTTCTGGAACTATACAAATCTCTCTCTCTCTCTCTCTACCCTCCATATCCACCCTCTCTCCCTCCCCCTTATCGACAAAGCTAATGGAAACAAGAAAACTAGGACATGCAAAGAGGGATGAGGATATAAATTGGGAGGATGAAATGGAAACAAGATAAAACTAAAGTTCATTGGATGGGAAGAATAATGAGAGGAGAGGTGGAAAATAGTAAAATAGGGAAAAATTGGTGGGATGTAAAGGGAAATTGAAAAGGAAAAGGAAAACTATGAAAGCTAAGGAAAAGGAAAACTAGGAGGTAGATAGGTCAGAGAGAGAGAGAGAGGCATTATTTAGGGTTTATGAGTTTAATGTTGCTCAAGTTTAGGGTTTAGGGTTGCTTGAGTTTAGCGTTTAGGGTTTAGAGAGAGATAGAGAGAGGGGATTGATAGAAATTGGGAGAGATAAAGGAGACAAAGGGGAGAGATAGGGATATAGAGAGTGAGGGACATGTCCAGAGACATAGGGAGAGAGATTGAGAGGTAGAGGGATGATAGAGATAGGGCGACAGGGGAGAGATACGGAGATAGAGGTTTAGTGCTGCTTGGGTTTACGGTTTAGGGTTGCTCGGGTTTATAGTTTAGGGGTTAGGGTTTAGGGGCATTATTTAGGGTTTATGGTTTTGAGGTTAGGGGTTATGGTTTAGAGGTTTAGGGTTTAGGGTTTAGAGAGAGATAGAGGACCAATAGGGAGATATAAAGGATATTGAGGGGAGAGATAGGAAGATAAAGAGTGAGGGACATGGCCAGAGACATAGGGAGAGAGACTGAGAGGTAGAGGGACAAAGGTGATAGGGAGATAGGGGAGAGATAGGGAGATAAAGGTTTAGGATTGCTTGGGTTTAGGGTTTAGGGGTTTGGGGTTAGGGTTTAGGGGTTTGGGGTTTCTTAGGTTTAGGGGTTAGGGGTTCAGGTTTAGAGGTTTAGGGTTTAGGGTTTATAGAGAGAGGAATGATAGGGAGATATAGAGGAGACCGAGGGGAGAGATAGGGAGATAAAGAGTGAGGGACATGGCTAGAGAAATAGGGAGTTAGATTGAGAGGTAGAGGGATGATAGAGATAGGGAGATAGGGGAGAGATAGGGAGATATAGGTTTAGAGTTGCTTGGGTTTAGGGTTTAGGGGTTTGGGGTTTAGGGTTGCTCTGGTTTAGGGGTTAGGGGTTAAGGTTTAGGGGCCTTTTTTAGGGTTTAGGGTTTTGTTAGGGTTCAGGCAGATCAAAGCAATAAACACTAATAATTATATGCAAATTAAATAACCCAAATATAACAATGAGGAATAACACAAAAGAGATCAACATAGAAATTTAACGTAGTTCACCCAATATGGGCTACATCCACAAAAACTCAGCCATCCAATGATTTTATTATCTAGTACAAAACAGATTACAATCTCGCAAATACATCACCATAACATACATCCTAGCCGCTTATAACAAGCTTTTTGGAAGCTTCTAGAATTAGGGTTTTGTAATGTCATTTTTCTTTTGTCGGTTAACAAAAATTAACAATTGACTCTGATCGTACAAAAAAAAGGGAATTTTTTTTTCGGGGGCTACGCCCCTGAACCCCTACTTCTCTAGGGTTGCCACCTCGAACCCCCGCTTGGGTCCATAGAGGATACATAACTAGTGTATAGTACTTGCATGATCAGTCGCCACATACCAACAATCTCCCACTTAGAGACTGATTAGGCTCCACACCAAACAATCTCCCACTTGGAGACTGATCCTAGATGACACCACTGCGCTTGCAACTCTGACTGGATTATAGGCCTGGCTAGTTTCTTATATCCACCATTATTAGTCATGAAGGCCAACGAAAACTGATGAGGAAATCATTTTCTCCCGTGTAACTACCTTTGTGAACATATCTGCAGGATTCTGACTTGTGTGAATTTTCTCTAGCTTCAACTGCCCACCCTCCAAAACTGACTGGATGAAGTGGTATCTGAGCTGTATGTCCTTAGGTTTTGAATGCAAAGATGAATTCTTAGCAAGATGAATGGCACTCTGGCTACTAGTGTAGAAAGGGCTATCTTCTTGTTGTTGCCCCAATTCCTCCAGAAAACATTGTAACCAAATCATCTCCTTGCTAGCTTCCGTAGCAGCAACATACTTAGCTTCAATTGTTGAAAGCGCAACAACCTTTTGCAGTCTTGAAATCCAACTAATTGTAGTACCTCCTATAGTAAAAACATACCCTGTAGTATTTCTCCTACTATCAATATCACCCACCAGATCAGAGTCAACATATCCTTTTAGAGCAGAATTTGTTCCTCCAAAACATAGTTTCTTTGAAGTAGTACCTCTCAAATATCAGAGAATCCATTTTACAACATTCCAATGTTCCATTCCCAGATTGCTCATATACCTGCTCACAACTCCCACTGCATGTCCAATATTTGTCCTTGTGCATACCATTGCATACATTAAGCTACCAACTACTGATGCATATGGTATCTTAGACATTTTGTCTTCCTCCTCTTGTGTCTTTGGACACATCTCCTTAGTCAACTTAAAATGACTAGGCAAAGGTGTACTAACTGCTTTTGCATTCTTCATGTTAAACCTTTTCAACACCTTCTTTACATACTCACTTTGAGACAAAAATAATTTTCTGTTTGTCCTATCCCATGTGATCCTCATACCAAGGATTTGTTTTGATGCACTCAAATCCTCCATAGAAAATGAATTTGCTAATTTCTACTTAAGTTCATTAATATGTTTCATGTTAGGCCTGAAAACAAGCATGTCATCAAAATAAAGCAATAGGATAATATAGCTGCCATTACCTAATTTCTTAAAATAAACATAATAATTAGAATGATATCTTTTGTATCCTTGTTTAGCCATAAAACTATCAAATTTCAAATACCATTATCAAGGTGCTTGCTTCAGGCCATACAAATTCTTCTTTAACTTGCACACAAATTCCTCCTTACCCTTGACCTCATATCCTTGTGGTTGTTGCATGTAAATTTCCTCTTCCAAATCCCCATGGTGAAATGTTGTTTTCACATCTAGCTATTCAAGATGCAAGTCTTCTGTAGCCACAAGACTTAGAATAGTTCTAATAGAAGTCATCTTTATAATTAGAGAAAATATTTCATCAAAATCTATACCTTTTTTTTGTGCAAAACCTTTTACCATGAGTCTGGCTTTATATATTTTCTTGCCTCCATCTTCTTCCTTCAACCTATAAACCCATTTATTTGGCAATGCTATTTTACCTGTAGGCAATTGGACTTAGTCCCAAGTCTGATTCTACAACAAAGAATCCATTTCCTCCTTCATGCCTAGCTCCCACTGCTTTTTGGTATCTACCTGCATTGCTTCTTCATAACTTTTAGGTTCACCAGAATTAGTTAATAATATAGAATATAATGATGGAGAAAATCTTTCTAGAGGTCTAGTTATCCTTGTACAATGTCTAACACTTGCAACAGTCTTGGGATAACTTGTTGTTGTTGAGCATCAGGTACCACTGGCATTTTATTTTCTAAAATCTCATCTAGCACCACATATTCCTTTTTGGCCTGTTCATGCTTCTTTTCCTACAACTGATCCTTATACACAACCTTCTCATTGAATATAACATCTTTGCTCCTAATGATTTTAAGATTTTCATAATCCCATAACTGATAACCAAATTCATCTACTCCATATCCAATGAAGGTGCATTTTTTAGACTTAGCCTCAAGATTGGTTCTATTTTCAATATAAACATGGACAAAAGCTTCACAACCAAAGGTTTTTAGAAATGAATAGTTTACCTTTTTACCCGTCCATGCCTCCTCTGGAATGCCACCATCCAAAGGATTTGAAGGTCCCCTATTTATTAAATAAACAATGGTATGTACAACATCTACCCAAAAGTGTAAGGGTAGTCCAACATGCAATCTCATGCTCCTTGCATGCTCCATAATGGTCCTATTCATCTTCTCAGACACACCATTTTCTTGTGGGGTTCCAAGAACCATTTTCTACCTACAAATTCCATTATATGAATAGTAATTCTCAAATTCTCTGTTGCAATACTCACCTCCATTATCAGATCTGAGACACTTCAACTTTTTTCTTGTCTCATTCTCAACCAAAGTTTTCCACTTTTTAAAAGTTTCAAATACTTCTGATTTTTGTTTTAGGAAATACACCCATGTTTTCCTAGTTGCATCATCAATAAAAGTAACATAATAGCAAGATCCACCAAGAGAAGATACCTGAGCTGGTCCCCATACATCTGAATGCACAAGCTCTAATTTCTCACTCTTCTTCTCTTTTCTAACTTTGAGAAATTAGATTCTTTTCTGTTTTCCATAAACACAATTTTCGCAGAACTCTAAGTCAATTTGCTTTAGACCTGGTAGCAACTTTATAGAGTGAAGGATATTCATCCCTTTCTCACTCATGTGCCCAAGTCTATGGTGCCGCAATTCTATTTCTATCCATGCAACAAGTGTTATAACTATATTAGTAACAACTATTTTTGTAGCAGCTAAGGTAGAATAAGTATTACCAGTACACAAATACAATGTGCCTACCTTTTCACCTTTAGCCACCTTCCAAATTTTGTTTGAAAGGTAGCTATGCAGCCTTCACTACCAGTACACAAATACTAATGCACCTTTAGTGACCTTCCAAATTTTGTCTGAAAAGGTAACTATGCAACCTTCACTACCCAGTTGTCCTACAAAAGTTAAATTCCTTCTCAAATTTGAAACATGCCTTACCTCCTGTAGGAACCATTCATTTCCATTCTATAACTTAATTTTTATCTTTCCTTTTCCAACAATCTAACAGGGTTCATCATCACCCAAATATACCTATCCAAAATCACCTTGAACATAATCTACAAAATATTTCCTATGGGGTGTGGCATGAAATGAAGCCCCTGAATCTATTACCCAAGAATCATTAGCATTATCTAAACACAAAATTAAAGCATCCTATAATTTATTACTTGCAACATTAGATTCCTTACTGTCATCATGTTGTCGCTCTCCTTCTTTGCCCTTTCGAGACCAACAATCCTTCTTCAAGTGTCCTGGCTTTCCACACTGCCAGCAATCCATTCTTCCCCTGGATTTAGATCTGCCTTTCTTTGACTTCCCTTTTAACTTCCCTTGTGACTTCCCGCAATTTGTTGGGGTTTTTCCTCTCTCCTTTGTTCTTCCTCTGTTCTCTACAGTCAAAGCATTACCCGATGTTGAACTCTCACCTATGCTTTTTTGTTGCATTTCCTCTCTAAGGATAACACCAACAACATCATCAAATTTCAAAGTATTTGAACCAGAGACAGAGATACTTATAGCCATTACCAAGCTATTCCAGCTTTCTGGCAAAGAAAAAAAACCAAGAGAGCCCTCACCTCTTCATCAAATTTCACTTTTACAGAAGTTAACTGACTGGTAATCATATTACACTCATTTAAATGATCTGACACAAATCCACCTTCAATCATTTTTAGATTAAACAAATGCTTCATGAGAAATACCTTATTAGAGGCTAAGGGTTTTTCATACAATTTGGCCAAAGCTTTCATCAGTTCACTTGTTGTCTTCACTTCTGTTATATTGAATGCCACAGATGGTGCCAGGCACAACCGAATGGTTCCTAGTGCCTTTTTGTCTAGAAGTTCTCAATCCTCATCAGTCATTGCTACCAGTTTCTTGGCTATTCCTTCCAATAGCCTCCATAAATCCTTCTGATAGAGATAATCCTCCATCTGTATCTTCCATAATTGATAGTTCTGCCCATTGAATTTATCTACCTTCAATTTACCCTCATCCACCATTGCTCCCACTTAACCGTGAGAATCCCACTCAACCGTGAGACCTTCCTATAGATGATAATCAAACACAACTTGCTCTGATACTAGTTGTTAGGGTTCAGTCAGATCAAAGCAACAAACACTAACAATTATATGCAGATTAAATATCCCAAATATAACAATGAGGAATAACACAAAAGAGATCAACACAGAAATTTAACATGGTTCACCCAATATGGGCTACATCCACAAAAACTCAGCCATCCAATGATTTTATTATCCAGTGCAAAAGAGATTACAATCTCGCGAATACATCACCATAACATACATCCCAGAGAATTAGGGTTTTGTAATGTCAGTTTTCTTTTGTTGGTTAACAAAAAATAACAATCGACTTTGATTGTGCGAGGATACATAACTAGTGTACAATACTTGCATGATCAGTCGCCACATACCAACAGGGTTTATGGTTTAGGGGTTAGTGGTTAAGGTTTAGAGGTTTAGGGTTTAGGGTT
This sequence comes from Cunninghamia lanceolata, assembly GCA_027924645.1. Taxonomy (NCBI): domain Eukaryota; kingdom Viridiplantae; phylum Streptophyta; class Pinopsida; order Cupressales; family Cupressaceae; genus Cunninghamia; species Cunninghamia lanceolata. Next base: position 1,441,436 of record BSBN01001760.1, read on the forward strand.
TAGAGAGAGGATCAATATGGAGATATAGAGGAGACTAAGGGGAGAGATAGGGATATAGAGAGTGAGGGACATGGCCAGAGACATAGGGAGAGAGATTGAGAGGTAGAGGATGTTGCAAGTATGTGCTAACCAGTGTTGTCATTGATGTCAACATGCTTATGTTGTCATTGGTGTCAACTGTGTCTTCTGATATTGCTAAATGTTTCTTGATTGAGTTTTCATGTTAAGGTAATTTGAATAAATTGAAGAAGTGTTGATTTTGTTGGTATATTGTTCATGTTGCCGAGTTTCCAAGAAATTCCTCTCCAAGTAGAAATAATGTGTTGCAAAGTATTCTGGCTTGCAGGATACTGTCTAAGTTTTTGCTCCATATTTATTCTGTGTTGAAGACCAGCGTATGAGATTTGGATATGTTTTAGAGAAGTGTTTGAATATGATAAATCTAGAATTTGGTGGTCTGGATCACTGTGCAGTGGTATTTGTGCTCACCAGTTTGAAGAATGTATTTGATAGAGTTTCTGAGTTGTGTAGAGGTGTCTGGGAGAAAGAATTTTGTTTTGTATTTCTCCACATAGTGGTTTCAGGTGTTGCAGTTTTGGACATATGTTTATAAGGTCCTTAGCTATCTTCATTCCAAAGGATTTGTGATTTGGTTCTCCAGAAAGCAAGATATTGTGTAGCAGAGTTCAATAGTCTTGTTTGTAAGTAGACAATGAACCTTCTTCAGGTGAAAGGTGTTGCGGATGATTTTGGTGATTCTCAAGTGACTAAAGGTTGTTCTTGGATGTCTCCAGAATGTTTTGAAGCATTGTTCCTAGTCTGCAAGTCATGTTTGTTTTCATGGAAGCATATTCCTGAGTGTTCTTGGTGTTTACACCAGTTTTGGCTAAACTGGTTGTTTACACCATTTGCGAGGTGCTTCGTGGATTGTGGAAGCATACTGAAGCATATGAAGATGTGTTTAGGTCCAAGCTAAGCTATGAAGTGGCCCTCCATCATTCATTTGCTCCGTAAATTTTTTTAGGTCCAGACCTAATTTGAATTGTGTATGATTGTCGACCTTGGAGACTATTCCAAAGGTTGTAGAATGTATTTCTGACCTTGATGTATGTTCCAAGGTTGATGATTAGTATTAATAAGTATAATGAATTCATGTGTAGAGTGTGTGTGAAAATGAGACGATGAAAGTGTTTGTGTTGTGAGGTAGCGAAGATGATATGTATTGTGCTTCATTGGAACTAAACTCAGGCATGTGGTAGATGCTATCATATCAGTTCATGGCAGTGAGCCACCCTTTGGCAGTGAGTCACCCTTTTGCAGTGACCCACCCTTTGGTAGTGAACCACCTTTTTGGCAGTGAGCCTATTAAGTGAGCATTCTTTTGGGTAGTGAGCCTCTTTGTAATTCAATATTGATACTACATTATATTGTGAGCTAATCCTCGCTGTAGTTTTTCTATTTTAGGGTTTTCCATATAAAAATACGGTGTTCTCTTGTGCATGGTGTTGATGTGATTAATTTTCTGTTATCTATTTTTCATGTTAAATCTTCATAACATAATTAAGGTTTAAGTGAATTGATGTGGATGTGATTATGTTTGTGAAGGATTAAAGTTTTAATACAATTGATTCACCCCCCCTCTCAGTTGTCTTGTCCACTCAACAATTGGTATCAGAGTGAGGGTTCCTTGGAAGAAAGACTAACAACTTAAGGTAGATCCAAGATGGCGTACAAGAAAGACATTCCTCTATTTGATGGAACTGACTATGCCTTTTGGAAGGTATGAATGCAAAGTTATCTTGTTTCTCTTGGTTTCAATGTATGGAGTATAGTTAAAGATGAATACACTATATGTGATGATGGTCCAAAGACTGCACTGGAGATTAGGGCTTATGAAATTAATGGTAAAGCCAGAAATGTCCTACTAAATGCTTTATCTAACACTAAAATGGTGAAAGTTTTGGTTCTGGAAACTACTCATGAGATATGGGAAAATTTGAAGAATATCTATGAAGGTGATGCATCTATCAAGAAAGCCAAGATGTAGAATTTGAAGTCTAGATATGAAACTATACGGATGTCTAAAGATGAGAACACAACAAGCTATATGCAGAAGGTTGATGAAGTTGTCAATGACATCAAAGGTCTTGGTGGAACTCTATGTGATGAAGATGTTGTGAATAAAATTCTTAGAACACTTCCGAAATCTTATAGTCATAAAGTTTCTACCATTGAAGAATTGCTAGATATGGGCAAGCTTTCAAAAGATCAATTGCTCGGTAAAATGACTACTTTTGAGATGAGAGAATTTGGTATCACTAATGTTCATGTGAAATTTGAGATTGCTTTTAAAGCCAAATCAGAAAAGACTGCTAGATCAAATAAGTATGCTGTGGAATCAGATGAGGAAGACTTTGCTGAGATTGAGGCAAACTTTGTGAGTAGATTGAAAAAGGGAACCGAAAAGTTCATAGGTAAGTTACTTTTTAAATGTTTCAGTTGTGGTAAGACTGGTCATTATGCTTCAAGATGCCTTGATAGACATTTAAAGATCAAGAACAATTAAGGTAAAGGTAAGATGATAAGGAAAAGTTACTATGTTAGAGATAATGAAGGTGTAACTAATGATGAGTTTGATTTTGAAGATGGCAATGCTAGTGAATGCTTGTTTATTGCTATAAAAGAAGAAACTATTTTTGCTAACCTTGCAAGTTGTATGAAGAAAGGAAGTTCGGAAGAAGAGAAGAGATGTATACATTTCATGCTAGGAAGGAAAAGGATGAATGGGGTCATTGATAGTGGATGTTCAAATCACATGATAGGAGATAAGAGTAAGTTTGTTAAATTGGAAAAGTATGATGGAGGCCGGACTAGTTAGATTTAGTGATGATGCAGCTGGTAAGATTTGTGGAAAAAGGGTCAATTAATTTGATGGCAGGCATAATACAGATGATGTTCTTTATCTCAAAGGCTTAAAGCATAATCTTCTAAGTGTTGGGAAGATGTGTAACAAAGGATATAATCTGATGTTTAAGGATAATGGATGTGAGATAAGGAAAAGCTCTAGAACCATAATTGCTATTGGGAAGAAGACTCATGGCAATGTTTATCATTTGAAAGGCACTGACAATTGTTGTTTATTGGATCAGACAAATGAAAGTTGGTTATGGTATAAGACAATGTGTCTTATTAAATTTGACAATCTGGTGAGAATAAGCTCAGTACAAGCTGTAAGAGACCTGCCTAAAATTGTGAATCCTGCTAATGCCATCTGCAAAGAATGTCAGTTTCAGAAGAAAACATTTATAAGTTTCAAAAGCAAGAACAAACCTCTACCAGTCTGTTGGAGTTGGTGCATACAGACTTATGTGGTCCTATAAAAACAAGGAGTTACAAGGTGACAAGTATTTCATGCTACTTATTGATGATTATTCAAGAATGACTTGGGTTACTTTCCTTAAAGAAAAATCAGAAGCCCTAGACAAGTTCAAGGCATTTAAAGCAATGGTTGAAAATGAAATGGATTTGAGAATCAAGTGTTTGAGATCTGAAAAAGGTGGTGAGTTTACTTCAAATCAATTCAATGCTTTTTGTGAAGAACATGGAATAAAGAGACAATTGTCTTCTCCCAGAACTCCTCAACAAAATGGAGTAGGTGAAAGGAAGAATAGAACAATTCAGGAAGCTACTAGAACAATGATCAAAGAAGCTGACCTTCTGGAAGTATATTGGAAAGAAGCTATTCATAATATTGTCTATATTTAAAATAGAGTGCAAGTCAAGACAAATGGAACAAAGACACCTATGAGCTGTGGTATGGAAGAACTCCTACTGTTAAGTACTTCAAAGTTTTTGGAAGTAAATGCTATATCAGAAAAGATGAAGAGTTGGGAAATTTTGATGCTAGATGTGATGAAGACATATTCCTTGGGTAATCTACTAAGAGAAAAGCCTACTGGTGCTACAACAAAAGGTTGAGAAAGATTATTGAAAGTGCAAATGTGAAGGTAGATGAAGATATTCAAAAAAACTCAGAGCTTGATGGATATGAGTCAGATGAGTCTACTGATACATAAGCAATTGAAGAAGTCAAAGATAAAGAAGATCAGATTGATGAAGAAGAAGCCCCAGAAAGAGTTCCTAAAACCCCCAAGTATGTGCAAAAGAATCACTCAAAGGATCAAATCATTGGTGACAAAAACAAAGGAGTTCTTATAAGAAGAAGAATTGTAGAAGAATAGGTAGATCTCTGTTTTAATTTCAAAGGTTAAACCTAAGACTATCTCTGAAGCATGTAAAGATGAATATTGGGTCAATGCAATGGAAGAAGAATTGATGCAAACTAAAAAGAACAAGACTTGGGAACTTGTCCCTAGGCCCTGCAGATAATAATGTGATTGGAACAAAGTGGGTTTTCATGAATAAGTTGAATGAGAATGGAGAAGTGGTAAGAAACAAATCAAGACTTGTATGCAAAGGCTACTCACAAGTGGAAATAATAGAATATGAAGAAACTTTTGCTCTAGTGGCAAGATTGGAAGCTATTAGGTTGTTTTTGACTTATGCAGCACATAAGGACTTCAAAGTATATCACATGGATGTAAACTCTACCTTTCTGAATGGTGAGTTGGAAGAGGATGTATATATAGAGCAACCAGATGCATTTTAGTTATTAGAAAAAACCATACATGGTATGTAGATTGAAGAAGGCATTGTGTGGATTGAAACAAGCTCCTAGAGCTTGGTATGCCAGATTGGACCAGTATTTGTTGCAGCAAGGATTCAGTAAAGGGCCTGCAGACAGTAATTTGTACATCAAGGTATGCAAAGATCAAATCCTGATTATTGACGTCTATGTAGATGATATAATATTGGTGGAAATCAAGGTATGTGTACAAAATTTGTAGAAGAGATGCAAAAAGAATTTGAGATGTCAATGTGTGATGAGATGAACTTCTTTCTTGGACTACAAATTAATCAAACAGATAAGGGTATTTTCATTTCACAATCAAAGTATGTTAAGGAATTATTGAGGAAGTTTGGAATGGAAGAATATAAACCAGTTTGTACTCCAATGACAACTAGTTGCAAGCTAAACAAAGATGACGAATCTCCTGAGGTTGATTAGAGAAAACATAGATCAATGATTGGAGGACTGCTATACCTAACTGCTAGTAGCCTAGATATCATGCATGCAGTATATCTTGTGGCAAGATTTTAAGATGATTCTAAAGAGTCACATGTCATGGTAGTAAAGAGAATAATCAGTATTTGAAGGGCACTCCAGATCACATGGGTTTGTGGTATCCTAAGAATAATGACGTCAACCTAAGTGCCTACACAGATGCAAATTGAGCAAAAATTTAGTATCATTATCTACTATAGAGGTAGAGTATACTGCAACAACATCATGTTGTACACAAGCACTATGGTTGAGACAAACTTTGAAAGATATCAAGGTTGAGTATGATGATCTAATTCCCATCTTATGTGATAATACTAGTGCCATTAACATTTCAAAGAACCCAGTGATGCATTCAAGAACAAAGCATATCTCTATTAGGTATCACTTTCTAAGAGAGAAGGTTGCAGAGAAAGAAGTGAAGCTTGAGTATGTGCCTACAAAAGATTAGATTGTTGACATATTCACCAAGGCTCTTCCTAAGGATACATTTGAGTATCTCTGGGAGAAGTTAGGGGTTATTTCCCCTCCTCTGTTGAACTAGATGCATAAGGAAGTGCATCAGTCTAGTGCAATTTAGGAGCCATTTCTTTTCTGGACTGATGATGGAGGCTACCTCCCAGGGGAGTAGGTAGTGACATTGAAGAGTGTTTCTATCAGAGGGAAGTATTTAGAGTGGTTAAGAACAAGTGCAAGTATATGTAGTATCATATTCAGGGGGAGAAAGATTGAAGAAGGGTGTGTCACCCTTTACCATTGATGTTAAAGGGGGAGAGAGTTCATGTGAAAAATAAAGAAAACAAGATGTATAAAAGAAAGTGGAGAATGAGATTAGTACAAAATTATGTCATGATGGTTTTTCACATCATATGTTGCCATCAATGACAAAGGGGGAGATTGTTGCAAGCATGTGCTAACTGGTGTTGTCATTGATGTCAACATGCTTATGTTGTCATTGGTGTCAACTGTGTCTTCTGATATTGATGAATGTTGCTTGATTGAGTTTTCATGTTAAGGTGATTTGAATGACTTGAAGAAGTGTTGATGTTGTTGGTATATTGTTCATGTTGCTAATTTTCCAAGTGCTTTTGAGAAAATTGGTTCTCCAAGTGGAAACAATGTGTTGCAAAGTATTCTGGCTTGTAGGATACTGTCTGAGTTTTTGCTTCGCATTTATTTTGTGTTGAAGACCAGAGTATTAGATTTGGATATGTTTTAGAGAAGTGTTTGAAGATACTAAATCTAGAATCTAGTTGTCCAAATTGCTGTGCAGTGGTAGTTGTGTTCACCGGTTTGAAGACTGTATTTGATAGAGTTTCTAAGTTGTGCAGATGTGTCTGGAGAAAGCATTTTGCTCCGCATTTTTCTGCAGAGTGGTTTTAGGTGTTGTGATTCTAGACATATGTTTATAAGGTACTTAGCTATCTTCATTCCAAAGGATTTATAATTTGGTGCTCTAGAAAGCAAGATATTGTGTAGCAGAGTTCCACAATGTTGTTTGTAAGCATACAATGAACCTTCTTCAGGTGAAATTTGTTGCAGATGATTTGGTGATTATCAGGTAACTGAAGGTTGTTCATAGATGTCTCCATATTGTGTTTAAGTGTTGTGCCTAGTCAGCAAGTCATGTTTGTGTTCATGGAAGTGTATGCATAAGTGTTCTTGGTGTTTACACCAGTTTTGGCCAATCTGGTTGTTTACACTATTTGTAGAGGTGCTTCGTGGATGTGGAAGTGTGCTAAAGCATGTGAAGATTTCTTTAGGTCCAAGTTAAGTTGTGAAGTGGCCCTCCTTCATTCATTTTATTCACAAGTTTGTTTAGGTCTAGACCTAATTTGAATTGCATATGTTTGCTGACATTGGAGAATGTTCCAAAGGTTGTAGAATGTATTGCCGACCTTGATGTATGTTCCAAGGTTGATGATTGGTATTAATAAGTGTAATGAATTCATGTGTAGAGTATGTGTGCAAAAATGAGAAGATGAAAGTGTTTGTGTTGTGAGGCAACGAAGATGATATGTATTGTGCTTCATTGGAACTGACTCAGGCATGTGGTAGATGCTATCATATCAGTTCATGGTAGTGAGCCACCCTTTGGTAGTGAGCCACCTTTTTGACAATGAGCCTATTGTAGTGAGCCTCTTTGTAATTCAGTATTGATACTACATTGTATTGTGAGCTAATCCTCACCATGGTTTTTTCCCTTTTAGGGTTTTCCACGTAAAAATCTGGTGTTGTTTTGTGCATGGTGTTGATGTGATTAAGTTTCTATTATCTATTTTTCCATGTTTAATCTTCATAACATAATTAAGGTTTAAGTGAACCGATGTGAATGTGATTATGTTTGTGAAGGCTTAAAGTTTTAATACAACTAATTCACCCCCCCCTCTCAATTGTCTTGTGCACTCAATACAGAATGATAGAAATAGGGAGATAGAGAGATAGGGAGATAGAGGTTTAGGGCTGCCTGGGTTTAGTGTTTAGGGTTTAGGGGTTTGGGATTTAGGGTTTCTTAGGTTTAGCGGTTAGGGGTTAAGAGTTAGGGGCATTATTTAGGGTTTAGGGTTTATGGTTTATGGGTTAGGGGTTAGGGTTTAGGGGCATTATTTAGGGTTTAGAGGTTTAGGGTTACATGTCAAAATTAATCTCTCTCTCTCTCTCTCTTAGTGCCTAAACCCCAAATAATGCCCCTAATCCCTAACCCCTAACCCATAACCCGAGCAACCGTAAACCTCTATCTCCCTATCTTTCCCTTATCCCCCTCTCTCTATTGTCCCTCTACCTCTCAATCTCTCTCCCTATCTCTTTGGACATCTCACTCACCTCTCTATCTCCCTATCTCTCCCTCTATCTCCTCTATCTTTCCCAATCTAACTCCTCTGTCTCTACCTATCTCTTGCCTTTCTCTCCCTATCATTCCTCTATCTCCCTATCTCTCCCCTCTATTTCTCCCTCTCCCTTATCAATGAAGGAAATGTAAATAAGAAAACTATATGGAGAGATAGGTAGAGAGAGGAGATAGATAGGAAGAGATAGAGGAGGACAAAGGGGAGAGATAGGGCGATAGAGAGTGAGATGTCTAGAGAGATTCAGAGGTAGAGGGATGATAGAGG